>CAWUFW010002874.1:637500-2015565 GCA_963921515.1 Calotriton arnoldi | reverse complement strand
ATTTTCCTAATACATTATGACGGAAAGTCTTAATTTTATTAAAGACACGGAGGCGAGTATTATGCCTTCTTATCTTGCTTTATTATCAACAGCAGCCAAGATAAGTAAGAATCCTACAGTTCCCAGAGGGCCAAGCAGAACAACTGGCCAATGGGAACGTAGTAAAACAAAACCTTATAACCAATCCGGTGATAACAGCAGTAGTAACGTCACAATCTGACTGCGAACCTTCCTCTTTTCGCTAGCGAGCGTCAGATAGAGTCAATAAACAGAGGAACCATTGAAGTCATCATACAAAAAGCTAAAGTCCAGGAACAGAACTGCAGAGCAAATTTGAACCAGGATTGCCGATCTGCGGGAGTCCTTGAAGAAAGCTCCAAACGGGAAGGAAAAAAGTCCAACTGAGAAGGAAGACGTTCTAGCCGGCCGTTGGTCGTATCATGAAGATGCAGGCGGCAACGCCGGAGTCGCTGAAGGGAGGGAGAAAGAAACACAGTTAGAAGTGTTGTGGAGGGATAATACTCGCCTCCGTGTCTTTAATAAAATTAAGACTTTCCGTCATAATGTATTAGGAAAATCTACATTTTATGGCAAGACCGGAGGCTCCTATTATGCTTGTTCAAAGCATCTCAATAACCAAAGAAGAAGCAGTAACAACAGGTTTACAATAAAACATTCGAAAAACCTTGTCATTAGACCAATCCGCCGATCTCAGAATGTCCTCCAAACGAGAGCCTGCCCAAAAAGCTTTGGAGGCCATGGCTCCCCTAGTGGAATGGGCTCCGAAACGGAGACATCAATGCCAGCAAGGGACATGATCCAGCGTACCCAACGGGCAAGTGTAGCAGAGGAGACTGGAAGGTGGGGCTTACGGAAAGAAATGAGGAGTTGGGAGAGGGAGGACGTTCTGAGATCAGCGGTTTTTTGTTCATATACTTTAAGACATTGACCTACACACAATTTAGGATGAGAAGGGAAATAAGGGTAAAAAACAGAGTTTAAATTCGTTTTTGTACGTCTGTTAATTTGAAACAAAACTCCTTGAGGAGAAAACTGACGGGAGGAAATATCCAATGCTCTTACGTCTGAAACACGTTTGATAGAAACAAGACATAACAACATGGTAAGCTTGGCAGATAACATTTTTAAGGAAAGAGCGGAATTGTCCGGCCAATCGGAAAATAACTTAAGAATGACATTAACATCCCATAAATTCGAATACTTAGCCAACGGAGGTTTGGAAAAACGGACTCCTCTCAGAAGGCGGCAGATCAAAGGATGAACCCCAACGGGTTTGCCGTCAATCGGGGTATGATTAAGAGAAATCGCCGATCTGTACAAATTGACCGTTCTGTAGGACTTACCTGCACTGGCTTCAGATGCCAAGAAATTGACCACAAAATTCAAAGGGGCTGAAAAGGGATCGACATGTCTTTCCAGACACCAGCTTGCCCATAAAGACCAAGCGGATTTATAAGCTTTGGAGGTCCCCGGAGCCCAGGCTTTGCTGATAAAGAGAGAAGCTTCTTGTGAAATGAGGAGGTCAGGAGGGACAGGCCGGAAACCTTCCAAGCCGACAGAACCAGAGATTTGTCCAGAATGAGACTGTGTGGAAGACCTAAGGGGTTCAGAAGCAAGTTGTTGCGAACCGGGAGGAGAACTGGGAAGTCCGAAGCCATTTCCAGAAGAGAGGGGAACCAAATCTGAGACTGCCAGAAAGGAACTACGATAACCAAGGTCGTCGATTGGCGACGTACTTGAGAGAGTACCCTGTTGATCAAGAGAAAAGGAGGAAACGCATAATTGAGGTGGAGGGACCAATCCTGAAGGAAAGCATCGGTAGCCAGAGCCGAAGGGTCTGGACGCCAACTGAAGAATCGAGGTAGCTGAGCATTGAGGCGAGAAGCAAAGAGATCGATGTAGAAAGGGCCCCAAATTCGAGATAGGGATAGGAAGACGGATGGAAGAAGCTTCCAATCGCTGGAATCCCGCAGGTAGCGAGAATGCCAGTCTGCTATAGAATTGAGTTCTCCTGGAAGATATTCCGCTGTCAACGAAAGATGGTTTGAGAGACAAAACTCCCAAAGGCTCTTTGCCAATTCTGCGAGGGGCTTGGATTTTGTGCCACCTAGATGGTTTATGTAGCGCACCGCAGAAACATTGTCCATACGTAGGAGAATGGTACATCGAATCCTGTTTTTTGTAAGGCTTTGGATCGCAAAGGAGCCTGCAAGCATCTCTAAACAATTTATGTGCAATTTCGACTCCTCTCGCGACCATGTACCGCCAGTCGAGATTGGTCCACAACGGGCGCCCCAACCCGACAGGCTTGCATCTGATTCTAACACAAGATCTGGGGCCGAAGCGAAAATAGTTCGCCCGTTCCAGGCATCTAAATGGTCGATCCACCATTGGAGTTCGACGCGAGATTCCTGATCTACAGGAATAAGATCGTCGTAGGCTAAACCCTGGCGAAGATGTCTGATTTTTTTAAACGTTGGAGGGCCCGATAATGGAGAGGGCCTGGAAAGATGGCTTGGATGGAAGCGGAGAGAAGACCTACTATCCGCGCAAGAGATCTGAGAGAAATGAGGGAGGTCCGAAGCACCCGAGCGATCTCTGACTTGATGGTTGCAACCTTTGACTGAGGGAGTAGGAGAGAAGCTGTGGAAGAATCGACGAGAAACCCAAGAACTCTATGGTCTGGGAAGGAATAAGCATGGACTTGTCGAGATTGAGGAGGAAACCCAGATCTAGAAGAAGAGATTGAATAACATTGAGTTCGGACAGCAGAAGCTGTTTGTCGATGTTCATAATCAGAATATCGTCCAGATAAATGATAAGTCGTATTCCCAGAGATCGAAGGAAAGCCACCACTGGTTTCATGACTTTGGTAAAGCACCATGGAGCTGACGACAGACCGAACGGGAGAGAGGTGAAGCGATAGGTTACGCCCGACCATTGGAATTGCAGGAATTTGGTATGAGAAGGATGAATCGGAATGGTGAGGTAAGCGTCCTGCAAATCTAACCTGATCATCCAGTCGTTTAAACGTAGGGTATCTCGTAAGTGGATGATGGTTTCCATTTTGAAGTGGCGATAAACCACGAATTGGTTGAACCATTTGAGGTTTATCACTGGACGCATCTTTTTGTTCTTTTTCTGCACCAGGAAAATTGAACTGAGAAAACCGGAAGAATCCAGAGGGGCGACCTGAATTGCTTGTTTTTGGAGGAGGCCTTGTATCTCGAGAGAGATGAGCTGAGACATTTCCGTCGAGAACACCAGAGGAGGAGGGAACGCAGTTTGGAAAGGCAGCGCGTAGAGCTCTATAAGATAACCTTGAACTGTATTGAGAACCCAAGGGTCTGCGGTGAGGAATTGCCACTTTTGTAGAAATAATTTTAATCGGCCTCCTACAGGGGGAGGTGATAGCGGACCTACCTTGTTGGTTGTTGTGGTTGCGGAAATTCCTTTGACCCCGGCCTCTGTATCCACGTCCTCTTTGCGGGTAAAATTGAGGTTTGTAGTCTTGGGAACCGGAATTGAAGGAACCTCTGGAGCCTTGGTTGGTATAAAAACGGCCGGAAGAGCGACCCCTTCCTCTGCCGGCCCTTCCAAAAACCCGGGAGAAAAAACTTTTTAATGGATTGCTGTGCCTTGTCTAAGGAGGCAAAGGTAGAAACGAATCTGCTAAGATCCTTGACCAACGAATCACCAAAGAGAAGCCCATTAGCTTTAATGCCTGGATCCTGAGAAGCCAAATTGGCCAATTTAGGGTCAAGTTTAATCAGCAGCCCCTTGCGGCGTTCATGTGTGACTGCGGCATTCGCATTTCCTAAGAGACAAAAAGCTCGTTGGACCCACAGGGAGATGTCATCAGCGGACAACTCAGAACCCTCTAGGCGAGCAGATTCAGCTAAATCGAAAATACGAGCCAAAGGACCCACTACGTCGAGTAATTTATCCTGACATGTGGACCAGGCTTTGTCCACCCCTTTGCGTGGGTCTTTGCCAAACTTGGAGAAAAAGGTGAGAAGAGGCTGGTCAATAGCCGGAACAATAGAAACTTTGTCCGCTAAAGAAGGTTTAGGGCACTCAGATTTTAACTTAGATCTAGTGGGAGCGTCCAAAGGAAGACGAAGCCTGGCGGAAATATAGTCGCCCACATGGGAGGCGGGAAACCACTCAGTGGAATTAGGGTGGCGAATAGAAGAAGGGTCGAACATGGGAACCCCTTCCGAATCCAAAACAGGTTCAAAATTAAAGGAATCAGACCTGAGTTTTTTAGCAGGAGGTGAGGGAGGGTCAGAAACATCAAATAAATCAAAGAGGTCATCTGCGTCATCCATGTCATCGTTTGTGTCTAAAATGGTGGAAATAACCAATTTTTTAGGAACCTCTGAATGTTTCTTCTTGTCTTTGCGTTTACCATCAGGGTTTAAAAGTATCCCCTCCTTAGAAGGAGGCCTGGGAGGCACATAGTCCTCAATCAAGTGCGAGGAAACCTCGCTATTCAAGTGTGACGCAGTTTTTGGAACAGACATAGAAGCAGAGGGAGCCACCTTTCTTTTTCTGCTATCCCCCGCAGATTGGGCCAAAGTTTTAGACAGCAGACTCAACATGGAGTTCTCCATGCCTTTAGAAAAACGCCTCATGGACGTTTCCACTGCAGCCTCAACTGAGGAATTAATAAATTGATTGAGGTCATTTTTGAAGGCAGCGCCTTCATCCTGTTGCCGGTCAGAACCGGGAGAGCTATCCACATTCATTGTGTGAGGGAGCAAAACTAAGGTGAGGCGAGGGTTAATATTTTGAAGGGGGCAGGGATACCAGAAGAAGCACTCCCCTTGTGGGCGTAAACGGGAAACAGAAGCTCCGGTGACTGCAGCGAGTGCGGACAGAAGCTCCGGGCTCAAGCGTCGAACGGGGAATGAGACGCACTGAGAGGAAAGGGTGAGCGGGAGAAAACACCGTAGTGCGCGGTTGGAACCAAATGCAGCTCGCGCGCATGGGGGGAACAACGGCAGCAATGAAGACGCGTATGACGCCTGACAGATAATAAGACGGCGGTACGCGCTGTAGTACCAGAAAGGGAAAAACACAACCAGCAATAGTAAAACAAGGTATTAGAAACATATATGAATAAACATTTAAGAGCAACGAAGAAAGGTCACTTATCTGACTGCGAGCAGCAAGAAAAGAGGGAGGTTCGCAGTCAGATTGTGACGTTACTACTGCTGTTATCACCGGATTGGTTATAAGGTTTTGTTTTACTACGTTCCCATTGGCCAGTTGTTCTGCTTGGCCCTCTGGGAACTGTAGGATTCTTACTTATCTTGGCTGCTGTTGATAATAAAGCAAGATAAGAAGGCATAATAGGAGCCTCCGGTCTTGCCATAAAATTGGAGACTTTCAAGCACGCTGGCTATTTATTGCCCGGTAGGAGCAGCAACGCGCACGAATTCTTTGCGCACAGCTGCCTTTCAATTTCCAGCTTCCCTGCCTTTCGGCATTGCTCACACGTAGCGTGCTCCTTCTAGTGCCCCTGGGGCACAAGCAGGGACCGACTACAGTGCTCCAGGATCAATACGCACTATACGGTCCCCCCGCGGCACAAGCAGGCATCCACTCCTGCTTGCCTTTGTTATTGGGAAACCCGTTTGTGTTTGTGGCAGCATACTTTTATATGGCGAGTGCGATTATCCACTTGGGAGGGGGGGGCTGCAATCTAGTCATCGAAGGGTTCGAGTTTCAGCTTCTGAGACTTTTGCATCAACTATTTGTTTACTGAATCAGTCAACTCGCCTTCTACAAAATACAAAATAAATGCTAACCAGAGCCTAAAAGCCATGGTGGAACATGCTAAGATTGTAAAACCGGTTTTCTCTATGCACGTTTGCCTTTCATGAAAAGGGCCACCCATCTCTCTGTTCGAGACCGCACCTGTCTTTCAACCAATCCAAAAAAGAAGTCCTACAAATATACAAAATGTGGCCACCAATTAAAACGAGTTTTGCTGCTGCAATCACTGTGTAATCTCATAATAACTAAAGCGGACATCACTGCCATCACAGGTTAGCCCCACCCCAAATAAATCCTCTCCTGACATGACCCGCGGATATATTAAGCACGTATTTAAGTCAAGGGAAGGGAGAACGAGCACCCTTTGATGACTGCAGTTAACCCTGCCGTGCTCCGTGGAAAGGGATTGGCACGGACGGGTCCCTGCTCGCCCAGGTGACAGTTGGGAAACTTTTTCAAGTTATATTGTTCGTTGAGGTCAGCTAACTGGAGAGAAGGCAGTGCATAAAGTAAACAAATGCAATTCATGTACTCCACTTTTGACCAAAGAGTTTTTCATTTTAAGTCAACTGATTGATGCTTTAAAAAAATATATATATTTATCTGCAAATGTGTCATATAAAAGGTGTCCACCGAGGGTCCAGAAGGGCTGAATATTTTCCACATTTTCAATGAAATTCCCGTTAGAAAAATATACATACACTGAGCTTTAATGGCAAATAATGAAATGGGGTAGTTGTCCTGAAAATCTGGCATTGATTCAGCACTCTTAGTTCTTTGGCTTTCCGTTGTATTAACCAGTGCACACATTAGGATTTTGCACTTCTGTAAAGAATCTGGGATTTAAAGTAACATTGGAGATGCCCATAGGAGTGTCAGAGAGGCTAGATACTTTGCATGCCTTAGTTGAGCTCTCACAGCGTCATCATCACCCAGGGAGGTGATGTGGACTAACATCAATAGCTGCCGGCTTGAAATGGGTACGCGGGTTCGAGTCCCGCCCTCTGCTCAGCATCCTGTGCTCTGGCGAATCACGGAAACTCCCGGTGCCTAAAAATGTGTACTGTTATCTGGTTCTCGTAAAGCGCTCTAATGCCCTTGGGTCAATTTAGGACTATTTAAAAATGAAAAAAATAAATCATCCAGCGTTTCAAAGGCGGCACAAGAGTTTCCTAATGTGTTGTTGTCTCACGTTAGCACAGCTAAAACTCGGGGCTAAACTCAAATTCTGGGGGATGTATGGATCAACAGCCAAAACACAAATCGGTAAAGGGAAAAAAAAATCAAGATCCCAAAATGTAGCAGTTTTCAGGTGCTCCTGTGCTCGTCAACCGAATAGCACAGTCTTGTGAAGAGATTTCTGCTTTCCCATGATTTTCGTGAGAATTTATACATGAAAAAGTGTGACGAGATTGTTACCTGTATAGGGTACAACAAAAGTGGGCTGTTTCATATACATATAATGCTATAACAAAGCACTGGGAGACAGTACAAATAAGTAAACTATCGTAACACAGGAAAACCTAAAATACATGATTACTGCATGTAATAAGTTATAGGGTAAAGGGTCTTGTGTCTAGATGGCAACACGTGACACTCCCAGCTAAAGGGGTAAGCTGTGGCAGGTTTCCCACTGTAGGTTAAGCAGGGTTTGCCTTTCCTTCGACACCCTACAGCAGAGGGCAGCAGGTCGAGAGAAGCCCTGTACTAAAAAGAAACCTAGCGGCATGTCTTCTCTCCTTGCGCTTCCCTCTCAATAACGACCTTCTCATTATTAATACCCTGTTAGTGGGGTCCTAATATCCCTCCTGTCGTCAGTGTCTGTCTGATCTTTCCAGCCTTCCGTTAAATGACAAGTAAACCTCAATCCATCGGATGTTGTGTTCCCCTCAGAGTACATATCTGCCACATTCCTGCAGTGTAAGTGGTATGCAGTTCACATCACCTGAACTAGGGTGTTATTGATGGCTTCCAGGCACCTGCCCCATTTGTTTTCTCTGTCTGTGGGACACAACAAGCCAGAGAATAAGGACTTGGCACAGCCTGTTCAGGGCACTCCCTGGCAGGCTGCAGGTTACCTGTTGCTTTAAAGAAAAAAAACATTTCACCAGATCTCCTACCTGTAAAGTTAATGCGCCGCATGGGCATTTATTCAAACTAGCATTTGTAATGCAATAGGTGTTGCATTTAAGAAACTGTCGTAAATGCGAGACCTATTGCATTGCAAATGCTTGTTTTGTGTTGCGGGAGAGCAGGTGATTTCGGAGATGCAATTGTTTCAAAAGGTATTGGCTTCTTTGTGTAAAATTTTCGTTTCTTGCAGTATGATAATGTCCCGTTTGGTTTTGAAAGGTAATTGAATATTTTGCATCTTTTTATCGGGTGATTTAACCCTTTGACATTCATGGATACAATATTAATGTTGTCGGTGAGTGTGGAACTTGTCATGTCTGTTTATGTAGTCTTGGTATGCTAACAAATATAAGAATAATGAATCTAGGCAATCGGATATATTGGTGGTTTCTTGTCAAGTTGGACACGAGTCTGAGTTTGGAGAGTGGGGGCTGACATTGTAGTATGTTATTCCCCTGTCGGGTTTTGTAATTGGGGTATGAAACAATTTGCAGCTTGTGCAAAGTTAGGGAGGAACGTATATTTGAGCCCTTGGTGAAACCTTCTAACCAAATGTTAGTGAAGAGGATATGAGCGAAAAAGTAAAAACCTAATACTGAAAACAGAAAAATAACTGAAAGTGTCTCTGCTCTCCTGTCCCACCCCAAGAACATCGACATTGAGGAAGCGGCAGAGAAGAGTGTCTATCCATCGGCAACGGATAAGATTACATAGTACAAATGGTGCAGGCCGTGTCTGTGTGTGCTATAACAGCGTATAGGTAGCTATTAATTGCCTATGTTGGGTAAGTAGAACGTTTTGCAACAGTTGTTAATAAAGCAAGGGACCCTGGTTCAGTGAGGTTTAGAACTAAGCGGAACTCCGTTGCAAATAACGACTTAGAACTTTTTGTTTAACTCTGTAACCTTAATAAGACAACTTGGATATTACAATTGAATTAGGATCCCAAGTATAAGAGGGAACACATATCCTGGTAGTAATTTTGAATATCACATTTGCATTGTGGTCTCAGCTGTATGGGGAAACTCTTGTTGTCTTGTGTGTATGAGCGCACATTAGGGATAAGACACTATGTATTATCTCGATTGTATATCCACTGTTTAATTCAGGCACCATTCTGCAATTGGAAACAGAATCTTGGTAGTAGGCAAGAAAATTCATGTTTTCCTCTTGTTGGAATAGGGATGTGAGGTGTCCATCTCATGCTTTCAATCTCGTCTAAAAAGTTTGATCATTCATTGTGGGCCTCGAAGATGTGGTATTTGCCACTAATCATAACTTTAAATTTTGCTGGGCCTGCGAATTGTAGTCTCATGATTTTTAGATGATCTCGGAGAGCCAGGAAGCCTTTACTGGTATCCACTGTTGTTCTAGAGTAATCTTGTGATATATGAATCTTGAGACCATTCCAGTTGATGTGGTTGTTTTTGTACATGTAAGCCAGGATTGTTTCTGTGTGTTAGAATAGAAGTGGCTTGATATAGCAGTTTGAATGATGGCGCATTATGGGCCCTTTTCATTTCTAATTATTTTGTTGAATTTTAGGTTGGTGACCTGTCAGAGCCAGTTTTCTAGAAATGTTATGCCTGAGGTCAACCAGACGGGAGGAGGCATCGCCATCGTACACAAGAACACCATCCGCATCTCGACTAACTCCGACGAGACCTTCACCGCCGCCGAACACCTACACTTCCAGATACACACTGACCCCAAGACCACCCTCCGAGGCACCCTCATCTACAGACCCCCGGGACCACGCACACTATTCAGCGAAGACATCGCAGACTTCATCAGCCCGCACGCCATGCCCTCCGCCGACTACATCCTCCTAGGGGACCTCAACTTCCACCTGGAGAACAACAACGACAGAAACACCACCGCCCTGCTGGACAACCTCGCCAACCTCGGACTCAAGCAACTGGTGAACACGCCCACCCACTACGCCGGCCACACGCTTGACCCCGTCTTCTCTTCCAGCAAGCACATCTCCTTCAGCCACGCCACCGGACTCCACTGGACCGACCACAGCTGCGTCCACTTCAGCTTCAGAAAGACTGCGACCCACCACCACCCGCAACAGGCTCCCCGCCGGAGCTGGAGCAAGATCACCGCCGAGCAGCTCACCGCCTCCCTCAGCCAGAACACACCCACCAACACAACGGACCCAAACGAAGCAGCCAGCAACCTCGCCAAGTGGCTGACCGCCTGCGCCGACGACCTCGCACCACTAAAAACCCTCCCAGCAGACCCGGAAGCAAGAAAACCCCTTGGTTCACCAACGAACTCAAGGAATCCAAGAAGAACTGCCGCACTCTCGAGAAAACCTGGCGACTCGACCAGACCACAGACAACAGGACCGCCCTCAAGCACGCCACCCGTAAACACCACCAGCTGATCCGTGCCACCAAGAAGTCGGCACTCAAAGAACGACTGGACAACAACGCCCACGACAGCAAGGAACTTTTCAGCATCGTCAAAGAGTTCTCCAACCCCGGCGCCGGAAACAACAACATCACCCCCTCGCAAGACCTCTGCAACTCACTCGCCGCGTTCTTCCACCGCAAGATCACCGACATACATAACAGCTTCGACGCACAAACCACGCACCCTACCGCCGAACCAACGCCCGCCACCACCACCCTCTGCAACTGGACCCCGATCAGCACCGAAGACACCACCCGCACGATGAACTCCATCCACTCCGGATCACCAACCGACCCCTGCCCACACCACGTCTTCAACAAGGCCGACGCCACCATCGCACCCCATCTCCGGGACATCATCAACTCCTCCTTCCACACCGCCACCTTCCCGGAGAGCTGGAAGCACGCCGAGCTTACCGCCCTCCTGAAGAAACCAACGGCAGACCCCACCGACCTCAAGAACTACCGTCCCATCTCGCTCCTTCCGTTTCCGGCCAAAGTCATCGAGAAGACCGTCAACAGACAGCTGGCCGCCTTCCTCGAGACGAATGGATCCCTCGACCCCTCGCAGTCCGGGTTTCGGGCCAACCACAGCACCGAGACCGCCCTTATCGCAGCCACCGACGACATCAGAACCCTAACCGACAACGGGGAAACAGCAGCCCTCATCCTCTTGGACCTCTCCGCGGCGTTCGACACCGTCTGCCACCGCACCCTAGTGAAACGCCTCAGCAACATCGGAATCCGAGAGAAAGCACTGGAATGGATCATCTCGTTCCTCGCCGGAAGAACCCAGAGAGTCCGCCTCCCCCGTTCAGATCCGAGGCCACCGAAGTCATCTGCGGCGTTCCACAAGGATCTTCACTCAGTCCAACCCTCTTCAACGTCTACATGAGCCCCTCGCAGCCATCGCACGCCAACACAACCTCAACATCATCTCCTACGCCGACGACACCCAGCTGATCCTCTCCCTCACCAACGACCCCACCACCGCCAGAGCCAACCTACACGACGGGATGAGAGACGTCGCTGACTGGATGAGGAACAGCCGCCTTAAACTGAACTCAGACAAGACGGAAGTCCTCATCCTGGGCTCATCACCCTCCACCTGGGACGACTCCTGGTGGCCCCCGGCCCTGGGCACCGCGCCCAAGCCAACGGACCACGCACGCAACCTGGGCTTCATCCTGGACTCCTCCCTGTCGATGACCAGACAAGTCAACGCCGTCTCATCTTCGTGCTTCAACACCCTGCGCATGCTCCGCAAGATCTTCAGATGGATCCCCACCGAAACCAGGAAGACCGTCACCCAGGCACTCGTCACCAGCCGACTGGACTATGGGAACACCCTCTACGCCGGAACCACAGCCAAACTTCAAAAAGACTCCAGCGCATCCAGAACGCCTCCGCACGACTCATCCTGGACATCCCCCGACACAGCCACATCACCGGACACCTGAAAGACCTGCACTGGCTCCCCGTCAGCAAGAGAATCACGTTCAGACTCCTCACCCATGCACACAAGGCCCTCCACGACCTGGGCCCAAAGTACCTCAACGACCGCATGACCTTCTACACGCCCACCCGCCAGCTACGATCAACCAGCCACGCCCTCGCCACCGTACCACGCATCCGCAGAACCACCGCCGGAGGAAGATCCTTCTCCTACCTGGCAGCCAAGACCTGGAACTCCCTCCCCACTCACCTTCGGCGAACCCAGGACCATCTCTCCTTCAGGAAGCAGCTCAAGACCTGGCTGTTCGAGCAATAACTTACCCCCTCCCCCAGCGCCTTGAGACCCTCCCGGGTGAGTAGCGCGCTCTATAAATGCCGTGATTGATTGATTGATTGAATCTTGGGTGCCCTTTATGAATCCCGAAAATCCTTACGTTGTCTCTTCTATTGTGGTCCTCTAGCTCTGCTATGTCTTTCTTCATCGTTCATGCTGATACTTGAAGAAATTTTAATTCTTTGGATGTTTGAGCTGAGGTATCTTTGACTGAGCTGATTCTAAATTCCGCTTCTGATACTTTTTTTTTAATAGCGTTTGTCTGCTCTTATCGCTGTCATTTCTAGTTGAATTGAGTCTGTGTTTTGCTTTGTTGATTTTGCAAGGTCATATACATCTGCCAATTTTTTAAATATCATGTCCATAGTGCTATTGATATCTGATTTGCCCTTGATCGGTGACTCAGTTAGTGGCGGTTTGGCTTTTGATCATTTGAGATTAGCTTTGGACTCTTTGTCAGCCATTTTGAAGTGGTTGGGAATTGTTGCTGGATATAGTGAGAGGTCTGATAGCCATTGCTGCTGTTTGGTATAGTGGGCCTTACGGTTGAGGTAGTCACTGGTAGTGGTGCTCTTGATATGAAGGTATAGTCAGTGGCACTACAATTGAGTAGGATCATTACTAGACCATCATTAGTTTGGATTCAAGGAGATCTTTCAGAATGTGTAAAAGGTCACTGGTAGGCAGGCACCACATTGGGGTTGGACCCTGCTTCCCGATGTAAGTGCGTTGTAGGGTTTCTTCAGCTTTATATATGTTTGCATAGGTTGAAGGGCTGGCGTATGGCACAGCACATGGTGAGAGGTGTGTGCAATAATAGCCTCTGGTTCTCAGTTAGTAGATTTGCCTACCGCGTTACACCGCTGCTGCCATTTTGAAGTCAGGCAGTTCGTTTGGTGATTGGTTGAGCATTAAGGTAAGGCAAACCTGTACTTGGCTCTGGTTACTGATGTGCTAGTATATTGGTGTCCAGTAAAAAGGTCCAAGTGTTACTAAAATTTCTGGTTCTAATGTTTAGTAAAGTTGGCGGTCACGGTGCACCGCTGCCGCTATTTTGAAGTCAGGCAAAGTACTTGGTAAAATAAACTTATACCTGGTTCTAGTTGTTGATGTGCCGGTGTATATATAATAAGAACCACTTGGCGTTGCCAGAAGTCCTGATAGGTCAGAATGTAGCATGTTTCGTTCTTCTTTCCAAAATCCTTTATATGCTGTGGGCTGCCATCTTGTTTTCCAGGGGCATTGCAGTGGTGAATTTTCTTTTGCAAATAAGACCACAATGTTCGGTTTTACAGGGTTACAAGAATAGCGTGCAGCCAGGGTCTCCTCATCTTCCGCTGCTGCAAACATTTTCTTTGCGGTGTTTCATAGGTCTCAAATGCCTAAGAACGAGACATGTTGCTCCGTGCTGGGAGGAGAAATGGAGCTATGCTATCATGTGCTTCTTTGTCCAGGCCAAGGCCCGTTTTAATAGTTTTTGATATTTGTGTTTTGTAGATCCTTTGCAGGTGAAGCTGTAAGGACAGTAATATATCAAAGGAGTTGAGGCATTATAATATCACAAGTCTCTGATCACAGGATATGTTGGAAGTTCATTGATGGTATCCTAAAACCAAGTCCTATTTTATATGAGGAAAAGTGTATTAAGATATCAGTTATTGTCTTGGGATCAGCAAATGACAGGCTCTTTTAGTTTGACTCATAGTCATATTATAATTACTAGTCATAATTTAGAAGATTTCAGAAAAATGTGGAGTTTGATAAAAAAAAAAGTATGTATCCGTGTCTCAACAAAAGGTGAGTGAGAACAAGTACAGATTATAGTCATAGAAGGCCAAAACACTACTTCAGTTTAAAGTAAAATGTGCATATTTCCTCAGCTTGGAGATTATTAAATATGCGAAGATTGTATTCAGATAACGGATAGGGAAATAACACATTTCTTTTCAGGACAATAGAATTCATAGAAAAGCTTGAATGTTATTTTTTACAATAAAATGAAATATATTTATTGTGAAAAATTGAATGAGTAGGACTGTGAAGCAGAACTAAGTCCTTTAAAAACAAAATCAATAAAGAAAATGCAAATTGAAAATCTGTGAAGTTTTATATATTAAATCAATGTGAAGAAAGTATGTTTTGGCTCCCCACTAACTGATCAAATTTGTACTTTATCTGTCGGTTGGGTTACTGACGTAGTGGGTAGGAGCCAGCGCAGGGCCTGATGCATCTTTAATCCATAACAGTAGTATAAGGTGGGTTGACAGAAAGAGCCTGCAGCTAGCTCACATGCCTCACCAATGTTATGGTAACGAGAAAGACAATTTTCAGCGTCAGGAGTCTTAATGGACAACAATGCAGCAGCTCAAAAGGGATTCACATAAAAAAGTTAGAACTGGCATCACAGAGGGTGTTTGTTGGTGGGAACAAATATTGCAAAACCTTTAAAAAATTTCCTCACAACAGGTGACTTAAAGAAGGCTGATCCAGCAACAGTTTAAAAAAAAAAAGGGGGGGGGCCTTTAACACTGCCCAAGGAAAGTGCTTGCTGCGCTAGGGACAAAACAGATAACAGAACTTCAGACAATTTGGCTTGTAGAGGGTCACTTTGTGAGGTGCTGCACCAAGCCACAAATTCATCCGAGTGAGTGGCGCACACTGATTTTGTGTGGAGGAATGCCTCACAGCTAAGATGATATCAACAACCTCAGGGGAAAGGTCAAAAGAGGTAAACTACCACCCAATCTCCAAGCATTGAGATGCAGATTCTGCAGACCTGTGGTGCAGAACCCGTTCCTGCTGCTGCGACAGAAGATCCTCCTGAAGGAACAGCTTATTTGGAAGATTGATCCTCATACCCAGGAGTTACGGGCGCCACACTCTCCTGGCCCAATCCAGTGCTACTAGGATGACATAGGCCCGGTCGTTCCTAATCTTCCTCAGAACTTGGGTTAGGGAACACAGCGGCGGGAAGGCATACAGGCGACTCGAGATCCACTCTAGATGGAAGGCACCTGTCGCGTCGCGCGGCTCGCAGCACATCAAGGACGCGACAGGGTGAGTAGTTTCACGTCTTTATTTGATTCTCGTGATCGGCAGTATGGCGCTGCGTTCCCCGTGCCCCAGCCTCTCACCTCGAGGTCCTGTATCCAATGAATCTCTCATCCCCCGCCCTTGACCGGATGTAGTGTCCGGTGTCCCCTGTTCTCCCCCGACCCTGAGCCCCAGGGTCTTAGTGCCATCCTGTGGGCACGACATCTCCCCCTTTGTTGCAAACAAAAGTTCTTGCCACTTGTCCTGTCGTGACGGTGATCAGAGAGAGAGAGAGAGAGAGAGAGAGAGAGAGAGAGAGAGAGAGAGAGAGAGAGAGAGAGAGAGAGAGAGAGAGAGAGAGAGAGAGAGAGAGAGAGAGAGAGAGATATCTCTGTGAACTGGTGGTCTCTTCACATCTCTTCGATTAGTCTCTTGGTCTTTTTGCATTCCCTCTTTGGTCGCTGTTCTCCGACAACTGGTGATGTATCTTCCTGCCAAATCTCTCTGGTCAGTTCCTTCTTTGGCATGTCTCCTTCTTCTTCCGCTTTCACCTCCTTGAAGTGGGAGCTGTTTCTTGTGACCTGGTGCTGGCCGGCGGTAGCTGTAATCATGGGCCCGTTCACTTTCACCACCTTCAGCGGATCCTTTGCGAACGCGCTGTCCGATTTCCTCACCTGCCGTTGTTTTACGAGCACCATGTCTCCTTCCTCTAGCTCGTGAGGCGTTGCATGTCTTCTTTGATCGGCGTATTCTTTCATTTTTGCCTTCTGTCCCATATCTCTGATGACGACGTCCTCCTGGTCTGTTTTTTTTTTTTTCTTTTGTCTGCGGCAGTCTTGTCCTGCTCACTCGCCCTAGTACCAGTTCAGCGGGGCATCTCCCCGTGGAGCTGTGTGGTGTGTTCCGATAGTCCCTCAGTACCTGGCACAGGGCTTGTCCGATTGATACTTGTGTTAGCTTTGCTCTTTGCACCGCCTTTTGATGGTCCCCATGAACCGCTCGGCCATCCCATTTGCTTGTGGCCACAGTGGCGTTATTCGTCTGTGATTTATGCCTAGGTACGCCATGAACCTTTTGAATTCCTCCCCTGAGAATGGTGGTCCATTGTCTGTTTTCAATGTCTGTGGCGAGCCCCATGCAGCAAAAATGTCATCCAACACTGGTAGCGTGGCGTTTGCCGACGTTGATGACACTGGCGTTACTAAAGGGAATCTTGAGTATTCGTCTATCACGACCAGAAAATAGCTTCCTGTTTCTAGTGGCCCGTAGAAATCTGCTGCCAGCTCGGTCCACACCGCCTGTGGTAGCGGGGACATTTGCAATGGTTCTGGTTTGGACGGTGGTCCTATTATTTGACATACGTGGCACTTTGTCACCATCTTTTCCACCATGCTGTCAAGTCCCGGGAACCACACTTTTTCTCGCAGCATCTTTTTTGTCGCTACCATGCCCCTGTGTGACTCGTGTGCCAGCTCCACTGTTCTCCGTCTTAACGTTTGGGGCATCACTATTCTTGTGCCCCTCATTATTGTTCCGTTTTCGCATTCTGACAGTTCCTCATTTATTCTTTTCAGTGCCAGCAGTTCTTCTTTGTCTATTCCTCTTCCTACGTGCATGTTGTTGTTTACATGCCTCCATCGTTGCGCCTTGTTGATCCTCATTGCCTCCTGCATGGTGGCGTCCTGTTTCGTTTCTTTATTTAGTTCACTCTCTGTTATTGTTGCCGGTGTGCTTAGTTTCAGTGCGAAGTTCAGGTACTCTTCTGCCATTGTGGTTGCTTGAGACTTGTGTGGCAGGGGGTGCCTTGACACATAGTCTGCTGGGTTTTGCTCTTTTCCTGGCTTGTGAATGATTTTGAAATTGTAGTCCATCAGTCTGATTCCCCACCTTTCTATTCTTGGCGGTATCTTTGCATTTGGGTTGCCATATATTGTTATCAGGGCCTGATGGTCAGTCACGATTGTGAATGGTTTCCCGTATACGAACATGTGGTAATGTTCACAGGCCCATACTACTGCCAAGCTCTCCTTTTCTGGTTGAGAATATCCTTTCTCGACGTCTGTCAGGCTCTTGCTCCCATACGCAACGATGTGTCTTGGGGAGTCTCTCCCCGGTTGATGTTGTGCTAGAATTGCTCCCAAGCCCACGGGGCTTGCATCCACTGTCAGCTCTGTGCATAAGTCCGGGTTAAAGTAGGCCAGATGATCCACTGCTGTCACTGCCTTTCTTATCTCTTCAAACCCTTTGTCACACTCGCTGGTCCATTGAAACTTGTGTCCTTGTTTCGTCAGCTCTCTCAGTGGTGCGCTGACAGTGGCGAAGTCCTTAATGTAGCGTGCGCAGTAGCTTGCCAACCCCAGAAATGACCTCACTTCTGCCACATCAGTCGGTTTCTTTGCCTTTTCCAGCGTTTCTACCTTACTGCGGTCTGGCCGCATTCCTTTTTGGAAAAAATGTGACCGAAAAACACTAGTTCATTCCGCCCCAGTTCGCACTTTTCTTCATTTAATGTTAGGCCTGCTTTTTCTAGATGTGAGCATACCTCTCTTAACGCCGTGTCATGTTCTTCGTCCGACTTGCCGAACACCAGGATGTCGTCACTGTAATTTAGGCTGTTCTTGACCGGTCTGATGACTTGACGAATTGTCTCCTGGAATATTTCTGCGGCCGATGAGATCCCAAAGCTCAAACGTTTGTACCTAAATAGTCCTAGGTGGGTGGAGAATGTCGTGATGTATCGGGACTGTGGGTCTAGTTCAAGTTGGTGGTACCCCTTGCAGAGATCCAGTTTTGAGAATCTTCTCGTGCCTGTGAGACAGCTGATCATGTCGTCTAGATGTGGGCCTGGGTGTCGCTCACGTTCAATCGCCTTGTTTGGGATTCTCATGTCCACACATATTCTTATCTTTGATTTGTCCTTTTTGGGACGGCCACAATTGGTGACACCCATGGCGTCGGCCCATCTGCTCGTTCTATGATGTCCTGTCTCATCAGGGCCTCTAGTTCTTCCTCAACTTGTGGCTGTAGGTGTATGGGTACCCTTCTGTGATGTTGCGCAACTGGTCTTATCGTTTCGTCTATGTGCAACGTGATCTGCCGTCCTTTCAGCTTCCCTAGTCCTTCTATTAGTTTGGGGTATTCTTTTAGAATGTTTTTCTCTTCTGACATCTGATACGTCATTTCCATCAGCCCCATCACTTGTGCCGTGACGTTGCTCAACAAACATGGCGCTGGCATGTCTCCTTGGAGCACATGTATCTGTTCCGTTAGCCTTTGATCTTTGTATCGTAATTCCTCTTTGAATTTCCCCAAGTTGATCACTGGTCGCTTTGCCCCCCATGTGAATACTTTCACTCTGGATGGCTTTAGAGTCGGCTTCACTTTCATTTTCTCATATTCAGAGACGCACATGATATTGCACGTTGCGCCACTGTCCAGCACAAACGTGGTATCGTGTGTCCCCACTTTTATTGTTACGGACTCCGTTCTCTTTATCTTCTTCTTGTCCACCAGGCATATTGTTTCATCTCGCTCTTCTTCGTCTTCTTCTGAGTCTGTGCTGACCTCTGTCATGAGGTATAACCGCCCCGTTTGTTGCGAAGTCTTGTCTTCTTCACCCTCTTCCCCTGATTCTGCGGACGAGTTTCTCACCTCAGTCTCGACATGCATGACGTGTCTGTGTGTCGGCATCCTCCCTCTGCTTGTTCTTCCACGGTCATTTCTGAATTGCGCCCCTTGACATACACTTGCGTAATGGTCTCGTCCGTTGCATTTTCGGCACGTCTGGCCAAATGCTGGGCATGGCCCTCGGTGTGGGAACTCGAGTCCGCATCTGTAGCACGTTCCTTCTTGTTGCTTCTTCCCAGTCTGGCCGCCTCTGTCTTGTCTCCAGTTTCCTGTTTTGTTGTTGCTTGCCATCCTATTGATTTGTTCTCCACCTCTTCCCTTTCCACGTTCCATTTCTTTCGCGTGTGTTGTGGCTCGTGCTTCCGCTCTTCCTAGTGCCAGGATGTTCTCCAGCGCTATCGGTTCTTTAAGTATTCTTGTTCGGAAGTCTATGTCTCGACAGCCTGCGATGATTAGTAGTCGAATGGCCTGCTCGTTGTCAAATTTATCAAATTCACAGTGAGTCACTAGTTTCCTTAGCCTTGTTGCGAAGTCATCTAGTGACTCCTCGGCCTGTTGGAAGGAAATCATGAAGCTGTACCTCTCAAAATCAGTATTTCGTTGCGGATCAAACTTATTCGTCAGGCACTTTGTTAATTTGTCGTAGGTGTCAGTGTCTGCAATTGGCAGTGTCACCAGTAGGTCTTCGATCTCGTCGCCCACTAGATTTATGAATAGTCCCCGTTTTTTGGTCTCTATGACATCTGTTGCTTCAACATAATTTTCAAAACGTCTGAGCCATTTCTCCCATCGTATCCCAGTTTGTGGTTCAGATAGGCTAAACGGCAGTGGTCTCCTGTATTGCGCACTTTGTTTCTGGTCTGCCATTGCTCCTTGTATTCCTTTGTTCTGTTGCCTTTATTTTCTTTATTTCGTCTTTTGATGTCTTTAGGCTGTTTGTTGTCTTTTCTTTTGTGCCCTTTTAACTTCTTCTCTTTTTTCCTTTATTTCTTTCCTCTTGTCTCTTTTTCCTCTTTTATTTCGTTACTGGTGCTTGTTGTGCACTTTTGCCTCTTTTTCTTTTGAAATTCTGCCCTTTTTCTGGTCAGATCGATTTTTCCTGGCCTTGCAATGGCCGCCGAGTCACTCTTGCTTCTGATTGGCTTATTCGCCTGATTCTAAGATGGCCGCCGATGATCTCGTGAGATTTCGCGGCCAATGGGAACCTTGCCTGACTTTAAAATGGCCGCCGAGTCTTTTCCGCTCGTTGATTGGCCCTTTCGCCTGACTGTGTAGTGGCCGCCGAGACTCTCGCGAGAGCTCGCGGCAGATTCTGTGTCTTCACGCTTGTTGTTGCAGCGCTTACCGGTGCAGGCAGTCTTTCCTCACAGCGGCCGGGGTGGGCTCCCGCGTCGCTGTGCTCCGTTTTCTTTTCTGGGCACTACGATCCTTTTCGCCGAGCCGTGCAGGCTCACGGAGGTCACGATCCCTCCTCGTCGCCAGTTGTCGCGTCGCGCGGCTCGCAGCACATCAAGGACGCGACAGGGTGAGTAGTTTCACGTCTTTATTTGATTCTCGTGATCGGCAGTATGGCGCTGCGTTCCCCGTGCCCCAGCCTCTCACCTCGAGGTCCTGTATCCAATGAATCTCTCATCCCCCGCCCTTGACCGGATGTAGTGTCCGGTGTCCCCTGTTCTCCCCCGACCCTGAGCCCCAGGGTCTTAGTGCCATCCTGTGGGCACGACAGCACCTTCAAGAGGGGGCATGCATTGGAATCTTCAACACACAATAGTGGTGACATTGTGCATTTTCAGTGGTGGTGAAAAGATCAAGTCAGGGTTTCCACATTAATGGAAGATGCTCTGCACTACCTCCAGGTGCAACAACCATTCGTGATTTCCTAAGGGTCATAGGCTGAGTGTGTCTGCCATGGCATTTAGAGATGCTGACAGGTAGTTTACCACCAGGGAAATTCCCTGGTGGTCCAACCACTTCCTGAAGCATACAGCCTCTTGGCACAGGATTCAAGAACCTACCCTGCCCTGCTTGGTGAAGTACCACATGGCAGTGGTGTTGTCCATGAGTACCTACACCAGCCTCTCTCTCATGGTGGACAGGAAGGACTTCATCGCCAAGCGAAGTGAACTCAATTTCAGCCAACTGATGTGGTGTTGAGTCTCTGCCGGATACCAGAGGCATCTGATCTCCACCTCTCCCAAACGGCCTCACCAACCCGGAAGTGATGTATCCATCACCACTGTGAAATCTGGGTGGGGTAGAGAGAGGGATCTGCCATAGACTCAATCACGGTTCATTAGTCATCATTGCAGATCTTTTATAGTTTCAGAAATCTGGATACAATCTGACAGATTCCCCTAGTGCTGTGCCCACTGGGACCTGAGGCCTGAACACGGAGCCTGCATATGCCATCTGGTATGTTTGACCAGCAGAATGCAGGAGGCTAACAATATGACTAAGCCCGGGTGGGTAACTATGCTCTGCCAGCGGAGTTTACGTAGTTTTGCATACTTCGCGTACCATTGCGAACGCGGAGTTTAGGCAAAACTACGACTCCGTGGCTGAGCGTAGTTAGTTGTCCCCTCCACCCTCCCAAAGTAATTATAAAGTAATAAAAAAGGCACTTACCTGCCGTGGCTGCTTCCTCCTCGCCATGGCTGCTCTCCTTCCTCGTCCTCGCCGTACTTCTTTGATAACCCCTACGTTGTACGTCTTGCGAGTGTGCATGCGCACGCGCATGACGTACAACGTATGGGTTATCAAAGAAGAAGGACGGCGAGGACGAGGAAGGAGAGTGGGCATGGCGAGGAGGAGGCAGCCACGGCAGGTAAGTGCCTTGTTTATTACTTTATCATTACTTTGGGAGGGGTGAGGGAGCGGAGCGGAGTTCCACAGATTTTTTTCCAACTCCATGGACCTCCGCATAGAGGCACTATGCCTGCTCTGCCCGGGGTTAAATATGACAACCTCAGATCCATCCGCAATGAGATTCAGGACTGAGGCTGAAACATTGGAATCACAGCTTGAATGTTTCCAGGGCCGATAAATTAATGCTACTGGTAGTCCTACAGCACTTATTGTGCCACTCACTTAATTAGCCCCTTAAAACATATCGCAGGCCTGCCATTGCAGCCTGCGTGCAGGTTTAAACTTCCAATTCTACTTGACAACATTAACCCCTTGTCAGACTTAAAACTTCCATTTTAATACATGTAAGTCACCCGTAAGGTGGACACTAAACAGCCCATAGGGCCAGATGTAGTGTATTTAACAGGTTGGACATGTACTTTTGAGTTTTATATGTCCAAGTAGTGAAAAACTCACAAATTTGTTTTTCACTACTTTGAAGCCTACCTCTCCCATAAAATAACATTGGGTTACCTTATTACGTTTATTAAGTGATAACTTTTGCTTGGGAGCAGGTAGAAATGTCATGTTTGGTGTCTAAGAAATTGCAATTTAAAATCCTCTTTGATGGTAAAGTTGTATTTAAAGTCACAATTCTAAAAATGCAACTTTAAGAAAGTTGGAATTTTTTTGTCCTACCCATTTGGTGCCTGCAGCCTGTTCTTGGGTTACAAGACTAGGTGTAGTTGGCCCTTGTGTATTCCTCCCAGACCGCCACACAATAGAGGAATGGGTGTTGGCAGAATGGGCCATCCTGGCAAGATGAGGGGGTGGAGCTGTGCACAGCCCCACTTGCACTTCAAAGACACTGCCTCAGCCCACACACAAATAACTTCACACTAGCCTTTTGTGACTCCAGACATCCTGGGACCAGTGCAGGGAGAAAGGAAAATTACGACACTTCGGGGGGGGTTCAAGAAGTTTCTACCACTTCAAAGCTGGCACCAGGTATAAAATGTGGACCCTCAGACCCCACTCTTCAGTTCACTTCAGGACCTGCGGAAGGACTCTCAGAGGACTGCCCTGCTGACTGTGGCCTGCTGTGTACTTCAGAGGACTGCTCTGCTGCCTGAAGCCTACCTTGTGCCCTCAGCAGAGTGCCCTGCTGCTTGAGACCTGCTTCTCTGCTAGAACCCAAGATTTCCAGAGTGACTCCAAGGGCTAGTTAGCTGGCCTCCTGATCAGAGCCTCTTGGATAGAAAGGGCTCCAACAATCTTAACCCCCACCTTGACCCAGCACAATGAGTTTTGCACCTCCAAGTGGTGGCCCTCTACTCCTGGACCCTTTGAAATGATACTAAAGGTGCCCAGATATCCCAAATACAAAATTTAGGACTTAAAAACTTTCCTACCAAAAAGCGATCTGAGAAGTGAAAGGAGACCAGGACCTATCTGCTTGCCAATTTGCCCGAGGTGCATCACCAGTCAGCCTGACTTCGGGATAACTCCCACTACCTTCTTCTCCGCATTAGCAAATCCTGTTCAGCAGCTCCTTGCAGAAGGGGCATCCGGCCTCATGGAACCCTAATTGGCTACAGCCTGCAGCTGTGTACTGCTGGAGATTTTAGATTTCAAAAAAAGAGACTAAGCCTGAACGTAAAATTATTTGGTGCGATTTTGTCCACCGGCTATTCGATGATGAAGCATCCTCCTCAGGCAATGCCGGCTGCCTTGCTCCGCTGAACTTTACTGTCTCAGACATTTTTCTTCAAAATTTCTTCTAAGTCCGAAGGTAAGCAGAGACTGAGCCCAATCTACTTTGTATATCCGAACCATGCTCCATTGCTCTCGGCCATACCTTTCGACTTTGTCCCAGTCTCATGCGACTAGAAGTCTGCAGTTTCACTATAAACTTTAAAAATGCATAACCCTGGTTCTACTGATTGAGGTTTTGTCATTTTGGTGCCCAATAATGAATTAAAATGTACTCTATATTTCTAAATTAGTGTGGGATTTTGCTTGAGTGCTGTTTTGCCTTTATTACTGTGAGTGCTGCATAAACACTTTACACATTGCCTCTAAGTTAAGCTTGACTGCTTTTGTGCTAAGCTACCAGAGGGTTAAGCGCGGGCTAATTTTGTGACTTTTAGTGGTTCACCCGGACAAAGATTGTGGCTGTTGCTTGAGTCGGGTTTCACCCCTCTCCCCTAACCAACAACCCAATTTCTCACATTGGGGATATGGGAATAAGCGTCCTGTAGGTCCAATGCCATTTTCCAGTCTTCAGGGTCTAGGGCAGACAGGACCTTGGCTAGCATGAGCATCTCAAATTTGTCCTTCTGTTGGAAGGCGTTGAGAAGGGGAAAATCTAAAAAAGGACAAAGGCCTTTTTCAGCACAAGTAACTAGTGGGAGTAACACCTAGTTCCTACTTCCAAGGCCAGAACTCTCTCAATGGCCCTTTTGGCTCAAAGTGCCTGCACTTCCTGCTGCAAGACAGGCAGGTGATCTTCCGTCAGCCGTCCTGACAGTGGAGGAAGGTGCATCCACTCAGACAAAGGGGGCCCCTGAATAAAGTAAGGTAGAGAACAACAGGGGAAATCACTATGACACTCGAAAAAACAAGTTCTCTACCTAAGCAAATCGTCTAAAGCTATACCAGACCACACATGCATAAATGAATTATAAAAAAGATTATTATTATTTTTATGTTTACTAAAGCATTATTTTGTAGGTTTTTTTGCCTCATTACAAAATAGTATAGACAAAGTAAATCCCACACCACACACGCTCAACAAAGTCAAGCATCCAAATTCATAACCACACATCCAATACACTCAGACATCCATAATACAATAATCATAAAAACAAATACACAGACATGGACAAATCCTCCAGAAAGGTCAATTACATAGAAGATACTGTTCACCTAAAGCAAAAAATCATTGTAGATGGACAAGATAAATCAATGAAGATCAGCTAAATGATCAGTTGATAAACACATTTCATGTCCATGACGTGATAGTGAATCCTTAAGGGGAGGAGATATAATCATAAAAGTCCACATCGAAGCTGTTGCGCCGACGTGCGTTTCGGTGTTAGACCCCGCTATGGGTCTTTCTGGAGGAGTTGTCCATGTCTGTGTATTTGTTTTTATGATTATTGTATTATGGATGTCTGAGTGTATTGGATGTGTGAGTATGTGTGGTTATGAATTTGGACGCATGTGGTGTGGGATTTACTTTATGTCTATACTATTTTGTAAATAAGGCAAAAAAAACTACAAAATAATGCTTTAGTAAACATAAAAATAATAATAAAATCTTTTTTATAATTCATTTATTCATGTGTGGTCTGGTCACATTATTAGGCCTGTGTTGTTAGTTTATTTGAATCATTGACGTATAGCTTTAGACGATTTGCTTAGGTAGTGTAGTGTAGCTCCTATTTCCCTAATAGGCTCTGCGCATTGGAATAATATACCCTATAGGTTAGACGTAGGACTGAGGTCGGTATGTCCCTATCGAGTATATTAAACTTAATTACTTGTGCCAGCTAGCTCAGAGGCCACTAGAAACTCCTTGATAAACAAGAAGGGAGTAGTTTCTGGCAGCCGCAAAACATGACCACTTTGTTTCCCTTTAGAATCAGAACGTGTCCCAGAGTCGTGGAAACAATAGATAACTATTTCACTCAGCTCAATCGTGCATGCTTAGTTTTCCTCAAAGTTACACATAAAGAATAGACGGGCGTTTCAATAAAAGATTTATTGAACAGTCTTGTTTCTCGTGTAAGTAAAATGTGCTGTTACGATCACAAGACAGTATGCAAGATAAATAATGTACAGCGTAAGCAGTAGAAATAAATAATACTGTGCTAGCATGATCTTTAGTAGATATTCATTTATATAAATAACATAGACTAAAAATGTGAGTACTCATACGATGCGTTTTCTAAGCTAGTTCTACCCCAATGTACCTAACCTAGGTGTAGGGAGAGGTATGAAGTAGGTGAAGTATTCCTTACTATGGTATACTAAGAGTATGTTAAGCTCAGTATGCCTAATATGCCAAGAGTCCCTCTAGGTTTCTAGTCAAGCTCCATACCTTGAGAATGAGAGAGGTGGGAATCTCTTGCCAGACTCGAACTCCAACACCCCGCGAGGGAAGCCAGATCACTGGAAGCTGGACTCTCTGCGTGCAGGGATGACAGCGTCTTCTCAGTGCGTCAGGCCGGGAAACGGGCTCTTCTGAAGTCGAGGTCTCCTCTGATTTACAGGGGCTAGGGAAGGTATATTTATACCTGAGAGGTACCTCAGAAGGTTAGCATTGACGTGAATCGGACAGCGGAAGACGTCATGAATGAACCCCTAAGGTATAACGGTTCATGCATAATATATGAGTCCTTGAAGAAATCAATAGTCCTGTGCTAGGAAACTCCCGAAGCCTAAGGGTCTGTTCTTCAAGAACTCGCTGTGACGTTAGGGTGGACGGATGTCGGAGACCATGCCTGTATTTGGAGTGCACGGTTTAATGCCTAAATAAGGACTGGGATTTTATGCCCATATAAGGGCAGGGCGAATTGTGCCTATATAAGGACATGATACAGGAAAACCTATATACGGACACCCTAAGAGGAATACAACTCCCACTCCACTTTCGTGTGTACGATAATAATAAAATGCTAAACATTTAATATGCTAAACATATAATGGAGTACCGCATATTGCTAAAAAAATTCTTAAAAGCATTTAAAAACCTATTAAAATGCAAAAGGTACTGTACATTTTAAGCATTGCTTTTCTCAGTTCAGGCATATATTTGGAAATAAAATGCAGTTTAAATGAAAATAAGCAGTAATATTTACATTCGACAGAAAATGATCGATAAGTTGTTCAAAACCAAAGTCTTTTCATGTCACGAAAATTAATGAACTTGTTAGACAAATAAGATGACAAAGTGTCTGAGGAAGTACCGCGAAGTCTGTATTATAAGGCTTGTTCTACTTCAAGCAGATTGAATTGCCATTTAGTTCGAAAAAATTGAAAAAGTTCAAATTGGGAAGATTTCCAAGCTTTTGAAATATGAAGGCCAAATTTTACTGCGTCTCTGGTACACCGTGGGTTGAATCAGATTCAGTGTACGGGTCTGGTGTAAACATGAGATCATCTATTTCTGTAGACAAAATATCATCCACTGAAGTTGGTGTCAGTTGGATCACCTCGTGTAGTAGATTAATTGCACAGAGATGTGAAGCATCGCTCTCAGCATAGGACGCCGCAGCAATGTTCGCGTCCGTTGTTACCTGTGTGCCTGTAGCTCCATCTCGTACCTCAGCAGCAGCTGGAAGCGTCTGTGAGATCTCAATGAATGCCGTCATCAGGATTGGTAGCCTCTGGGGACAACACAGAGCATGGGCCGTTATCGGGTCCAGCAGAGTATCGATATCCGTTGGCGTTGCTGATGGAAATGTCAGACAAGTGTCCAACACGCATTCTTCACCGCGTAGCAGGCATCGTAGAACAGGTAAGATGCAATCTTGCCATATTGGTCTGAATGACAGGAACCACGTGGTATTCAGGTCCCGTAGACGAGTAATGCCCAAAAGCTGTACTATTCGCTCACGGCACTTTCGTTCAAGGAGAGCTTTCTCCATTTCGCTCGGAGTGATGTCTGCGAATAGGCTGGCCATAGCGTAATAGCAGGAAGAGAAATAGAATTCCGGCAACAAGTGCTAGAATTAATGGTATGCCACCAAACACCGAATGTGCAAAGTTCGGGATGATTCCGAGTATTGCCTGGAAAGGTGCTAACAGACCGGAACAGATGCTCTTAAATACATGTACAATCCCGCTTGTATCAGACATGTTAAAGATACGTCCTATCATTTCCACGAAATGTATAGGGCAGTTTGTACGTATTAAAGTATGTATCTCAGCCGAAGTCCTTGCTACTTGTAGATCATAGGTTTCTTTGGCCGAGGTCAAAGGCACTGTTTGCTGTAAAAGTATGGCTTTCATTCTGCTTAAAGTATCAAATCTTATAAAAGAGACATTCAGCGAAGGCCACAAAGGCGACTGCCTGACTGTGTCTATTGGGGCAAACAATACTTGCATACAGCAAGTGACCCTGGAGTTGACGTTACTAGATATGGGATGCCTGGCAACATGCTGCAGCAACTTTGATCATTCAACATGAGGTAACTCCCATTAGAAAGTTGTCCAAACGCTGGATTAATCACAGCAGCTGGTGTACCCTGCTGATGGCAAGACAAATTTGCCACAGAACCATTGCAAGCCCCGTGTAAAGAAATGTCCTGACATATAAGTGAACCGCTCAGTGCACTCTTACAGTGTGTACCGCTCAAAAACACTTCACGATCCCCACTACAACATCTATATGTATACGGTAAATTCCAAGATGTCTTAATGTATTCCTTACCCAACCTTTCATATTTGCCTGCTTGCATCTGTTTGAGGCAATACTGAAACTGAAAAGCAGTCACAGGTAGTGTGATTTTGCCATGAATGAGCCATTCTGTAGCTGGTTTTTCTGCCATTGTGAATGGTAACTTTTCCAGTTTTTCAATGCTCAGCACTGTATACTTTGCTCCTCTTTGTGCCAGTTCGATCTGTTTATCAGTTAGATTGTATTCTGCAAACAGAGCTGATGTGTTGATAAAACGCCAAGGCACATAGCCCGCACGCAAAGATTGCAGCGTCCAGCTTAATAACACAATAGAACGTAATTGAGACTGGCCTTGCTGTAACATCGCCATATCTTGTTCTAGTATGTCGATAGCATAGGATTCAATGCTGTCCAATGAATATATTCTGGAGGACAAAGTTGTTAACCCATTGTCGACCACAGTGAGTGTTTTCTCTAAATTAATACGATCAAGTTCACGTATTCGTTCTGCGGCCTCCATCTGTAACACTTTCCATGCTTCATTGTAAGCAGCATAGATGCCGGCATATATGAAACGTTTTTGACGCGGTTTTCTTGGTCCAAGCAAGAATTCCCTAAGGTCTGCGTCTTCTTTAAGTAAGGATAAGTGTTGTTTCACATCCTATAGTGTAGATTTCTGCAGCCAATCGAGGCATAATTTTCCTACACTGTATGTTGTTACTATCCCCGGATGCTGTCTTTGGACATATCTTGGGTCTGGCCTATGTACAGTAAAACCCTGAGTTTTATTCAGGAATCTTTCCTGACAGTTGTTCGTGTCTGTGGGCCAGATCAACCATTTTCTCCAATCAGGATTAGATCTGTTGAGTTGTAGTATATTGTCAACTGTCACCGCTGCCTGTGTATTGTTATCACTTGCAGGTGTTGATACAGAAGGTGTTTTCATCTCTTTTATCTTGGCTAATCCAAGACAAGATGTTTGTTGGACGGTTTCATTCAAAAACATTATTTGTTCAGGGATGATATAGGCTCTAAACAAAACTTCTATCCCCTGCACTTGCCAATCTTTAGTACCCCAGACAGTTTTTGTGTCTATTGTGTCTTTCCATAAGTCGAAGCCTTGTCTAGACAGTTGGGCAATAAATGTTGCAGAGTAAATCTGTTTTGTGTTAGTTAACATAATTTTCATACCTGTTTTGTTTACATTTTTATAGAAAAACGTTTCTGGATCAGATGTATTGTAACCTGAAAAATATGGAAACTTGCTAGCAAATGTTTTTGAACTACCTTGTGGTGGTGTAGGACAATGCTCCCATTGGTTAAACATAAACACATTTCTAGGATATGCAGATTTATGCAAATAATGATGACCATAGTGGTTATAGCAATACAGCTGTTCATAGTCCGATGAACCCTCTAAATATTAATTTTTAGAAAATGCAGCAGATTTTTCTAGGTCAAACATTATGTCGTTAACAGTCTCAAACTCCCAATCATCAGAATAGGTACTGGACGAAATGAGATCACTTAGTGAAATTTTAAACAAATGTGGAATGTTCAATTTTTCCGTCGGGCCAAAAATATCAAAATCTGTTTTGTCCCACACTATACCATCCTGTATAGGAACGGCTGTGATGTTCACTGATGACAAGTCTCTTGCTTCACGATGGGAAGATTTATGTGGTTTCAAAAGTACATTCACATCTTTTCCTTCAGTGTTCACATGGATGTATCTGCCACTTATAAGCACGCTCATAGTTGTAACCAAAGCTAGCCAGAGCAGGAAAACAAATAGTCCAGATATAATCCAGAGTTCAATCCATGGGGAAACCAGATAAGTCTTTTTCAGAAAGTGAAGAAAGTCTTGTACTTGCTGCTTGAGTTTGAATGATGCTGGCGTCGTTTCAGGTTCACTCGGATCTTCTGAGAACGTATCAAAGTTAATGAAATAGCCAGAAGCTGTTCTGTCAATTGTTGGAATTGCATCAGGATTTGTAGAAATCACTGGAACCAGTTGATCACTTGCTACATTTGTGTAGACAGGTGTATTTGGACGAACTGTTACTTGGTTTTCAAGAGGGATGAGTTCCATTGCATTGTTGCCTAGTCCTTCATCTGTTACAGCTGAATTCTCGATGGTTATCAGTCTTTCAGTCTGAACCTCTTGGATAGTAGCGAGAGGAGTGCGTCTGCTACTAGGTCAGAGTCCACGAGGCCTACTATTTAGTATTGGCCACATACTGGGGTTTGATGAGGTCGATGGACACAAATCTTTTCTCCTTTCTTCCAGCAAGGGGCGGCAGAAGTACTGTTCTTGTTCCTTGAACTGCTAGGACAGGTACTGGTTGTCTGTAAGAAGGTCCAAATTCCTTCTTGTCCGCAATCTTTTCTCTGACTAGATCCCCAACTTTTGGAATCCAGACAGGCCTTGCTGGGACCGCCGGTTTTTCCCCAGTGGTGGTTGGCTGCAGGAATACGTTGCTTTGTTTTGATCTCAGTTCATTTAGTTCCTGTAAAACAGCCAAACGTTCTTTGATATCAAACGGTTTATTTTCCACCACTGTGCCTACGTGATCGAGATCTGGTACCCACATTCTTGTCCCAAATAGGACCTCATATGGAGTGACTCCCTAGAGAACTTCTTGGCAGGTTATTTAATGAGCGTTGGACCCCATAAAGATGTTTGACCCACCCATCACCCGAACCTAATACCCTAGCTGTTATAGACTGCTTTATGTCCCGGTTTTTCCTTTCCACAACCGAATTTCCCTCAGGATGGAATGGAGAGGAGTACCGCAATGCAACGCCCAGACTGGCCATGGCTTCTTTGTAAGCCCGAGAGCTAAACGCAGGGCCCTGGTCAGAATGTAGCGTGCCTATTGCGTATGTGCCGATAAAGACTCGCAAATCTTTTATAACAGTTCGAGCGTCAGCCGAGCGCTGAGGCCATATCCATAGGAACCTTTATTCAGTATTTGTGGGATTGCATTTGTCCAGAAGGACGCATGCGCGTAGATAGTCTAATGCTGTCTAACAGTGGTATCTGTACTGGGCAGCTACATTCGTAGCATGGTGTCTGGTGGCGGTCAGCATTACGCTGTACCTTACAGTCTATGCAGTTATTGATGAAGATGTGGATTTCTGTATTCATCCCAGGCCACCAGTACATCTCTTTTAATGTCAAAATTGTTTTAGAGATCCCTTGATGTGACAGACCCTCCCCCAAATGTGCTTCATAAATCAAAGCTGCTCTACGTTCCATGTTTGGAATTACCCTATCCCCCACTTCAGGGATTCGAGCAAAAGGAACGCTGTTCGCATCAATTACATAAGAGTACTTGAGTGGAAACTTTTTGGTAACGCTGCACCACTGCCTTTGCTTGTAGCATTGACAGCCAACATTATCTCACTGTCTATTTTTGTTTTTGAACGAGTGATCGCAGCTACGGAAGCCGTCTGAACAGCCCCTTTGCGGCTTCGTCAGCCAATGAATTCCCTGCAACGTGAACGCCATCACGTTGATGACTCAGTGTGTGGATCACGTGAGCCTTTGGTAGTTCATTTTTTAACTGAACTACTTATTCCCAAAGCGTTTTGTGCTTTATTGTGCCACCTTTCGCATCTTTGAAACCATTTTCAAGCCAGTTTTGTATATATTCATTATACGACTGAACACAGTAAAAGGAATCGCACACTATTAGTGTGGGGAATTCTCGATCTGTACTTTCAAGTGCCAGTTTGAATGCTTGTAGTTCAGCTCGCTGAGCTGTACAATCTCCTAGAGATTGAGTTTTTGTGACCATAGGTCTGAAGATGCCATCTCGCATGCGACCTTTAACGATTGCACATGCTGCACTGTAAGCTTGCTTACCCCCTGTTGCGGGCAGTGCGGATCCGTCAGTGTAAATTATGAATTCGTACTGATCGAGAGGCAGAATTTCAGTGGGCAGAGAACATTCTTGTTCATATTGCAGGAATGCTTGTGTTTTTAAATCGGGATCAAAAACATATTCAACATCTGTTGCAGCAAGAGAATTAACCCATTGTATCCATCTTGGATGTAATGCCTTAGCATTTGGAATGCTTGCTTTTGTGACCGCGTCTAAAGCTGGTACTGGGGTAATGACAATAATGCGTTTCCCTTGGGCTAAGGCTCTTTCTTTTGCTACAGCGGTTCGAACTGCTGTCAGAATTTTTTCAGTTGAAGTGAAGCGCATTTCTGCTTGTGTATACAAATGAGATTTGTATGCGATTGGTATTTTTTCACCCTCATTAAATGTTAAGTAGGTGAATCCGCATTGACCCGAAATTATTCGAATCACCAGGTTGCGTTGACTTACGCGTGTTTGTAAGTGATTTGTTGCTAACATGTTAGCCTGGAGTGAACGCAAGATTTCTGTGTGTTCCTGTGTCCAATTTCTGATTGAAAAATCAGGTTTAATTAATGCGTAGAGAGGTTTAACCCTTTCTGCGTAGTTTAAAATGTATGTTCTTCCAAAATTTAGGAAACCCAGAATGTATTGTAAGTTCTTTAGCGTTTTTGGAGGTTGGAGCAGCGCACATTTCTCTAGAAAGTTAGCTGCCAGGCTCTTGCCTTCACTTGAAAGCTCATATCCTAGAAATAGGACATTGAGAATGGCAATTCTGGACTTTTTAAAGTTGAATTTGTAGCCCTCAGAGGCGAATACCAGTATAATGGTGCTCACCCTGTTCAAGTGTTTGTCCAGGTCATCGTCTGTCAGATAGATGTCATCGACATAGGACAATGCCTCATTGTCATAAATTTGTAGTAACTCCGTTACCCTCGCTGAGAATAAACCTGGGCTGTTCTTGAACCCTTGTGGGAGTCGACAAAAGTGACGCTGGGTCCCCATTATGGAGAATGCTGTTAAGTACCTGCTTTCAGGTGCTATGTTTTGACAAAAGAAACCATTTGAGATGTCTAATGTTGTTTTATATTTTTTACGCACAATGTTATTCATTAATGCTGTGCTATGTGCATTTTGCACTGCAAAAGTTTTAGAACAAGTGTTTAAGTGTCTGTAATCCAAAACTAGACGATATGTATTGTCTGGTTTGGAGACAGGAAACAAAGGATTGTTCATTGAAGAGGTGCATGTTTCAATCACCCCATGGTATTCAAGTTGATCTAAGATCTCCCTGACTTGTTTTTTAGCTTCTTGCTTTACTGGATACTGCCTTTGTGCAGTTGGTTCATGTTTCAGATGTATTTTATGGTGAGGGAGTCCTCATCCCATCCTACATGATTTTTATATAATGCTGGGGCCTGGGCTACTGCCCATTTCCTGGCATATGTATATTTTAGGTGTATTGGAATATGGTTGGAGAAGGCAGGCATAATAATGTCCTCGCCGTGTGGGCACTCCCTGACAAATTGTGGTGGCCAGTCTTTTTCTGCTAGAAGTATGTCATAGCCCCTTGAAAGTTTTTCCCAAAAAGTGCTTTCACCTGTCTAGGTATGTCTCCCTCCATCCGGAGTGTTATTTCATATAACTTTTGTGGAGTACTAACCCTGGTGTCTACAGTCTCAACTGTAATGTACTCATTCAAGTCCACTATCTCCAGAAGTTCCTTCAGGTTCTGGCGAGCTATTGTGACTTCTGCTGCACTGTCCAGCATTGTCTGAGCCCATTCTCCGTTCTTGAGTTGTGTTCTCAGTATTCTCGGCATGTCTGACCTTCAGACCTGCTACTTTCTTTTTGGAGAATTGAGGTTTTGTTTTATTTTTTGGAGCGTGTTTTTCTTCCTTGGATTTCACGCGTTCTTCTCTATGTTCTGACCGTCCTCTTCTTTCCGAAGTCTGTGATGAGATCTGAAAGGTACGAGAGGAACGTGTATCAGTATCTTGATACCTGTCAGGCTTTCTCAAATTATCCCTGTTCCTGAGGTTATACCGCCTTTCAGAGGGCTCCTTTTGAGGAGACCTACCTCGGGATTGAGAACGTTTCTCGTTTGAATTTTGTTTATTAGTCTCCCACCTCTTTTTAGAAGATGTAGGAGTTTGTTTAATTGAGTCCTTCTCAGGACTTTCAGATAGTTTCGGCTTCACTGGTCTTCCACCCAAACTATCTCTGCCTAATTCAGCATAAGATTGTTCTATAATTCTGGGTAGCTCAGTTTGTTGTTCTGTAACATCAAATTCCCTTAATTTATGGTGGATCGCCACTGCTGCTGCCTCCCCTTTAATATTAGATAATGTTATTGTTGAGACCTGGTCGAAATTTTTCAGTAATTTCATACCTAAATTTAGAGCAGGCTCTGCCCCGTATTCGTTTTGAATTTGTTTCAGGACATCAGGTATTACCGCAATTGACGGAATGCCATGTGTTTTAGTATAGATGGCAGCAAAGACTGAGCCCCAAGTGGTGCAGTCTTCCAGTTGTGGTGTGATTCCCATCGGTAAACTGATTGTTCTCATACGGGCTAGTATTTGGAAATACTGCTTCGATTTGAGTGATTTTTTGAGCTATCCAAAATGGAACCTGCTCACGTTTGTGGGCATTTTTCCCATGACTGCGTAAATAGTCTGTGGTGTAATTTTTAGTGTATTCCCTGGTTGAGGAATTTGATTTGGAAGTGTCAATGGTGGTTGGACTGTGAAAGTCCGCATGACATATTGGACCAATTGTCTGTAGATTTTTATTAATTCTTGTAGTTGAACAAGTAGTTCCTCATCTGACATTATATCCAGTTCAGGATGAGGAGTGTAACCGGCTAGAATCAGCCATGTTGCTCCTGGTCTACCTAGTGGACCGAGCCTGGTAACGTTTCTGTGATGTTTTAGGGCGCCTTTAAACCAGAGCTGATGCTCCTGGTATGTTAATGGAATTTCTATATCCTCGAAAGGAATGTATTCCTCTGGTGGATCATCTTCTTTGTAGAAGTGAAACAGTTTTGTAACTGGGTTTGATTCAGGAAATATTACCCATGAATAGAATACCTCTGTCTGAAAGGATTCGTGTGCCTCTATCACGAAAACTGCTCTACCTCCTCTTGGTGGTAGGCCATGTTTTATGAGTTTTAGAGTGATGGCTCTTCTTAAGTTTGGATGGATGTCTATAACACCCTCCTCGTTTTCATTTAACCCGGTAAAATTTAAAACTGCCATGGCTGGGTCAGCCGCAGCTCCACCGTTTCTGGTGGCTTCGTCCCCTGTTATGGACATTTTGTTGTTTTTGAAAAATGTAGAACAAGTTTCAAGGAAACAAAGATAAGGTGCACAATATTTTGGAACACTGTATCCTTCAACGTTGAGCAAACCAATCAGCTAATATATAGGGTGCTTCCCTATGTAGCCGTGGCGGATACTTAACCCTGCCCACTCCAGACGTCTTTTGGAGTATATGGGTAGGGGTCTCTGAGAGAAAAAGCACGGCTGAGTTACTCAGTATCTAGCGTTGACTTACCGCCTTACCAAACGTTGGGCGCCATGTAGTGTAGCTCCTATTTCCCTAATAGGCTCTGCGCATTGGAATAATATACCCTATAGGTTTGACATAGGACTGAGGTCGGTATGTCCCTATCGAGTATATTAAACGTAATTACTTGTGCCAGCTAGCTCAGAGGCCACTAGAAACTCCTTGATAAACAAGAAGGGAGTAGTTTCTGGCAGCCGCAAAACATGACCACTTTGTTTCCCTTTAGAATCAGAACGTGTCCCAGAGTCGTGGAAACAATAGATAACTATTTCACTCAGCTCAATCGTGCATGCTTAGTTTTCCTCAAAGTTACACAGAAAGAATAGACGGGCGTTTCAATAAAAGATTTATTGAACAGTCTTGTTTCTCGTGTAAGTAAAATGTGCTGTTACGATCACAAGACAGTATGCAAGATAAATAATGTACAGCGTAAGCAGTAGAAATAAATAATACTGCGCTAGCATGATCTTTAGTAGATATTCATTTATATTAAATAACAGACTAAAAATGCGAGTACTCGTACGATGCGTTTTCTAAGCTAGTTCTACCCCAATGTACCTAACCTAACCTAGGTGTAGGGAGAGGTATGAAGTAGGTGAAGTATTCCTTACTATGGTATACTAAGAGTATGTTAAGCTCAGTATGCCTAGTATGCCAAGAGTCCCTCTAGGTTTCTAGTCAAGCTCCATACCTTGAGAATGAGAGAGGTGGGAATCTCTTGCCAGACTCGAACTCCAACACCCCACGAGGGAAGTCAGATCACTGGAAGCTGGACTCTCTGCGTGCAGGGATGACAGCGTCTTCTCAGTGCGTCAGGCCGGGAAACGGGCTCCTCTGAAGTCGAGGTCTCCTCTGATTTACAGGGGCTAGGGAAGGTATATTTATACCTGAGAGGTACCTCAGAAGGTTAGCATTGACGTGAATCGGACAGCGGAAGACGTCATGAATGAACCCCTAAGGTATAACGGTTCATGCATAATATATGAGTCCTTGAAGAAATCAATAGTCCTGTGCTAGGGAAACTCCCGAAGCCTAAGGGTCTGTTCTTCAAGAACTCGTTGTGACGTTAGGGTGGACGGATGTCGGAGACCATGCCTGTATTTGGAGTGCACGGTTTAATGCCTAAATAAGGACTGGGATTTTATGCCCATATAAGGGCAGGGCGAATTGTGCCTATATAAGGACATGATACAGGAAAACCTATATACGGACACCCTAAGAGGAATACAACAGTAGAGAACTTGTTTTTTCGAGTGTCATAGTGGAGGAAGGTGGTACAGGGTGAAGAGAAATAGGTGGGCGCAGCCACGATGTACAATTTGGAGGAGCCACTTGCCTGAAGCGATGGTCCTGTCTCCGACAGGGGTGGTTGTGTGCCAGCAAGGACACAGTGAAGCGGTTTTGTGGCTGCAGATGCAGGAGGGACAGGGAACTGAGCTGTACATTGTTCATGCTTGGCTGGTGGAGGGGGTTGACGTAGGTGAAACTCAAAAGGCAGACCATAGCCACAAAGAAATTGCTGGTGATTTGTCTGGTGGGGACAGAAAGACCTAAGGAACGTGGAGCGGCCCTGCTTGCTTTAAACCATTCCAAAGCTGAATCTGGTTTGACACCCAAGGGGGAAGAACCACCAAATGGCATGTCCATTAGGTATACTTAGACATTACTGGAGAAGCCTGCAAACCTCATCTAGGAATGGCGGAGAAGTGCCACATTTGTACCTATTGTGCGACTTAGGCAGTCAGCATGTCCAAGTGAGGAGTGGATCACAAATTTTGCGGCATCTTGCTGTTGGGACAGAAAATAATTCTGCAGGGTAAAGGATGTGTATCCTTGCTCTGGGTGCCCACCTGTACTGATGTCTGTATCCCTAATGCAGATTTGTTTTGCTATAGATAAACATGGCTCATATGTGTGCACCATGGCATAGGCCTATCTTACGGATTGCGGTCTTGTTGGACCGAAAGGGGTGCCCAAAGTGCTACCCTCATAGTGGTAGAAGGCTACTGCCTTCACCTAGAGTTAAGCACCACAACTGTGGTGGTGGCAGTATACTGTCTAGTGATCAGTAGTAGTGAACAGGTCCTTTTTAGGTCTCGCCTGAGCCAGCGCATGTGCTGCTCTGGCGAGACATTTTGTGAGTGGGCTTTTAAAAGTCCGACCACAGCTTTGTGTGGCATACAGTGTGCGGTTACGCGCACAGGCACGAGCAGAGGCGCCATCTGGCTTTCCTCTCGCTCACCCAAGCGCGCGCGCCTCGCTTCAATGCCCCTCCCCCACCACAGAGCGCGTCTCGCAGCTTGTTTTCTTTGTAATCCAGCTCGATTGTTGACTGCATGTATGTTTGGGAGCTGTCTTTTTATTTTTTTTCCGGAACACATCTATTGTTTTTAACGACTACGACTTTTTTTTTGATGGAGCTACTAATCTAGCTTGTTTTTCAGGAGACATCCATTCTGTAACATTTAGCAGGCTGGTTCTATAATCGAATCCCAACAAGGTCGCCTGAGCCTTTCGTTTTTCAATGCTTGTTAAAAGTGAGTACTGTTGAGTGAGGGCGTAAGGGCATGTGTTTACAACTCTATGTAATGTGAAGTCGGCAGCAAGTGTTTTGTTATTAAACAAACAACAACAAATTAACAGTCTACAACAGTGAGTGTAAAAGGATGCATTTTTTTTTTTTAACGATTTGGTGAATCTTGGACTTCATAGGAAGACTGATTTTCCTTTTAAAAAAAAAAAAGTAACCCTTGGTGCCATAATGAGTGTTCATCTCCTGAAACGGCATGTATCCTACTGTTTGGCACTTATGAAGTCATGCATGCCCAGTCCCTATTTGAATGTGTTTTCTAGAATCCGGTTTTATTAAAGTATTTGGAACATCTGACTTGTCACAACAGTATCTTCTTTTGATATTGCAAATTATTTCCCCTTGTGTTCCGATGTTAGAGCTGTGGGTGAAGAGATTGACTTGCAAGCTCCTGTCATGGCCTACTGTCAGTTTTCCTTGGACCTATTGGGCCCAACTTGGGTATAAATATTTTTACTTTCTGCTCCATCTTGTTTGTGGGTATTTTCTTTTTATCAAGTCTTAAGTCGATAACCAAAGGCCGGTGAGTGAAAATATTTACAAACTGCAATAAAACTTTCCATTTGTGTTTTCTCCCAGATGTTCGTGAAGGTCTACGATTAATTTATTTTGTAAGGGTCGAAGTTATTTTCTCCATGCTTAACCTGCACGACATGAGTATACATAGGGGAGGGGCTTCAGCGTGTTTCCTCAAATGATCAGCTGGTCGTAAATGTATACTGTGCATTCAGTTTCATGTTCAGTGTGTAAAGTTTAGCAACATTTATATCTCCTAGCACGCCCTCAGTACATCTCTCGATAATTAGTGTGACTCAATTGATTGTTTGAGAATAGAATTCTAGTAGGTTCTGAGACAAGCGTTTGCGCTGTCATTTGCAAGACATTTTGTTTACTTACAGGAGTTATAGTGGCTGCCCATTGCATACTATTGGTTGACTTCATTGCCACGTTCATTTGCTTGCTATTCATAAGTTGGTGTGTGCAGCGTTTACTTCCACTACTTGTGTTCGCCTCTCTCATGGAGCATTGTCCCAAGTACTTGTGTCCTTCCACTGCTCCCTAAATCGGGAGCTACTTTTTTAATTTTGTCTAAGCACTCAACTAGCGTGTTTCTTCCAGCAGTCTCCCTTGTGTACTTGTCTTACCTGTTGCTTTGGGCACCGATCTCCGCCCTCCATTTTGCTTGCCCCCTCCCTCGATATGTTTTGTTACTCACTCCCTGGCCATGCCATACCTCTTTTACCCTCACACCCTTTGTTTTTGTTGCCGCCATGCGCCCTCCCTCTCCCACCTGCCCCCCTCTCCCTGCGCAATTAAAAAAAGGAGCTGTGACGCGGCCAATGCTGGTGGTATAATATCTTTTTTTTTTTACCTTTTAGCCATGCTGCCGTACAACAAGTATAAACATTGACAAAGCCAATAGCTCTTGTCTCTTCTGTGATACTTGTTGGTTTTGCTAGTGCTTGTTGGGCAGTTCCATCTGATGTGCACCATATTGAGGGTCTCTTTGTGCTATCCCATGCATATATTGGATGAGGACAGATGACCCTCTACCCCTCTTCCCCTCTACCCCTCCACCCCTCTACTACCCCTCTACTACCCCTCTTCTGCCCTTCTACCCCTCTACCCCTCTTCTACCCCTCTTCTACCCCTCTACCACCCCTCTACCCTTCTACCCCTCTACCCCTCTTCTAACCCTCTACCTCTCTTCTACCCCTCTTCTACACCTCTACCCCTCTTCTACCCCTTTACCCCTCTTCTACCCCTCTACCCCTCTTCCCCTCTTCTACCCCTCTACTACTCCTCTACCACCCCTCTACTATCCCTCTACTACCCCTCTTCCCCTCTTCTACCCGTCTACCCCTCTTCTACCCCACTACCCCTCTTCTACTCCTCTACCCCTCTTCTACCCCTCTTCTAACCCTCTTCTACCCCTTCTACCTCTTCTACCCCTCTACCACCCCTCTACCCCTCTTCCACCATTCTAACCCTCTTCTACCCCTCTACTACCCCTCTTCTACCCCTCTACTACCAATCTACCCCACTACTACCCCTCAACACCTCTTCTACCCCTCTTCTACCCCTCTACCCCTCTTCTACCCCTCTACTGCCCCTCTTCTACCCCTCTTCTACCCCTCTTCTACCCCTCTTCTATCCCTCTTCTACCCCTCTTCTATCCCTCTTCTATCCCTCTTCTACCCTGCGGTGGACTAAGTGGCAGCCGGAGCCTGATAGCACTGCTTGTCCTTTAACAAAAAAAAAAGCATTGGCATAGCCAATAGGTCTCGCCTTTGGGACCTTATAAGTGTTTAGTTATGCAGCACAATATCCTTGGTACAACAACATCAACTGTTGCATGGCTAAGCACTTATAAGGTCCCAAAAGCGAGACCTATTGGCTATGCCAATGCTTGTTACCCTGTGTCACTGGACTGGGGCCTACAGGCTCAATCACTGAATCAAATGTTCCACTGCTGTGTGCTTAACTCACCCTTGGCCTACATCAGGTAGATGTGGAGAGCTGCGCAGCGCAGGAGTAGTGACTGTGCGTTGGATGTATGTGTGCCTGGGAAGGGTATCAGTACTGGGATAGAGCAGTACTGTGCAGTATATGTATGGCTAGTGCAAGTACTAGGTGCATGTATACCTTCGTGGAAGAGGTGTGGCGCAGCGGCCAGGGTGACTGACTCCGGACCACAGGGTTCACGGTTCGATCCCCGGCGCCAGGTTAGCCCAGTGCCATGTGACTCTAGGCAATAGCTCGCTTAATCTTCCCGACGGCCCCCAGTGCCGGGACACCTCTCCGGAGGTAGCTGTGCGCTTTACAAATGCTGGTATTTCATTTCATTTCGAGGAATGCATTACATATGAGATGTAGTGCTGTGTGTGCATGCGCAATGAAAGCATGTGCTGGGTGCTTGAAGTGAAGTACAATACATGAAGTGTGGTGCAGTTGCGCACATGGCGAGTGTGTGTGTTTGCAAATTGCACATCCTGGTTCAATACAGAAAAGATACAGCACTAAATGAAAGTGGTGCTGAATGTATGCGTGTCTGTAATGACACAAAGCATGAAGGTAACTGGAGGGTACTGTGAAAGTACACTGAATGCAAATATGTCTGCAAAGGTACATTACATGGCGGACCCTGGGTTTCATTTTGGGAAGCCGAGGCCTGCATGATGAAGACATGAGGAGTAGAGGAATGCCTCCAGACAGATTTGTGTATTGCTACATTCCTGTGAGCTGGGTGAGCTGCACACTAGAGGAAAGGAGGATGAGACTCCCACTTTACATTTCAAAAGGTTGTACTTTGATTCAGTGATAGATCACAAGGAAGGGGCCTGGACATATCTCAGGAAGGAGATGGGGCTGATAAGAGAATCATAAAGAGCAGGGTTGGGAGCCCGGGATTAACCTTTTAATACACATTTCACTGGGACTGACATCCAGGTGTGAACTCTGGCCACTTCCATGAACTGTGTTGTGGATCAGTCAGCTTCGGAGTCGACTGTTGCGACAGACAACCTTTAAAGGGGAAAGAAGGAAAAGAGAAGTGTACACTTCAAAAGAAGCAGAACCCCAGCATACAACTTCCAAGACTCCGACCCTAAATCACATTTTGATGTGTGGAAATGGACTGTAAACAGAGGAGGTTGAGACCCAAAAGTTTGCCATCTGACGAGCAGCCAGCTGGGCTCTGTGAGAAAGTGAGGCTCTGAAACACCTCTGCATGTGACCAGAACTGGGGGGCAAAGGCCTGGTAATCTCCCAGCTAGGTAAGGGGACATCACCCAGAGAACCCAGACCACCTGCCCTGGAGCCTGGAGCACTGGCGCCTACCTGCTTGACAAAAACAGTGTGCCCTGTGAGGAAGAGGAGCGCACTGGAGGGAGCGAGGTCTAGTGGGGAGCCCTAACGTGAGGACTCCCTGATCGAGAAGTGAGAAGAACGGCTGTGAACCAATCGGGTCGTAGCCCTTGTGCAGGAATGGTCCAGTGACCCCCATATGCCATGAGCAGGAGATGGCTGCCATGATCTAAGCCATGTAAGGAGTGCCATGCAAGAAGTTCCAGGCCTGCACCACCTTGTTGTGGTGACCCAGTATGTCAGAGGGAGCCACTGTTGAACTTATTGGGCAAAAGGCGTTGAGACTTGTGTCTGCCTTTATCAGCAACCCTGTATTCCAGGAGGGGCTGCCGTGGTGAGGGGGAGGGTGATCACACCAAAAGAGTCTGTGCCACGATGGAGATTATTCTGACAACCCCATATGTCAGGAGGGGCTGCCGGTACCACTTTGACCACGAGTTTGTGTCGTTCCCTGAACAGAAAAATTGCAGCCGTGATCAGCGTATCAAGCCTGCACACTGAGACCTGCCCCTGACTGATTCCCCAAGCTCCAAAGGACGCTGCTGGAGATGTCCCATTCTCACTGTACTCCAGTCAGAAGTAGACAATTGGATCTCCCCTGTGAGGGGAAGAGTAACTAATCTCATATTTGCTGAGCCAGAGCAGCTCCGATCACTAGCATGAACCAGCAGCAATGCTTGAAGGAGAGAGCCTGCACCGGCCAGGTGCTGCCACGTGAACTGCTTGCAGCCTGACTTCACCGAACAGGATCAGGACGTGGGAGCGGCAGTGGAGAGGGCACTCGCTGAACCGCTGAATGCTTCTATACTGCTGGAGAGGGTAAGACTGGGCCTGTGGAGCCTCTGCAGACTTGCTGTTAAGGGTGCTGCAATACCATAGACACTTTTGACTAATTATTAAGGAGTCAAAGGAGTACTCTTGAGTACAGCCTACTAGTAAGCATTCCCTGGATGTAGTCACCAGTGAAAGGGTAATAACCCTGACCAGGTAATAAGAAAGAAGGTGGGACAGGGATTCGCCTGACAACTGTTAGATCTACAACCTCAAGAGGATTGTCTTATTGCTCATGAATGTTGTTACTTCTTTGCATGTGTAGAGTTAGAAGAACAAGTTACTTACCTTGTTAATGCCTTACCTGGTAACGCCTCTATCTAGCGGCAGATTCCTAATGTTAGAATTATCCCCAGGTGTCAGACTGGATCTGAATTTATTCGTGAGCAGTACCCCTGTGCGCCGGTAGCGTTGTTCAGCTCCGTGTGGCATCATCAGTTGCAGAAGTGACGTGCACTGTGCTTATATAGGTGTCAGCCCAGCACACTGTCATCACTTTCTTTGTGCAACTTTCCATGCAAGAAATGCAGATTCACAAAGGGTACTGAGCAGGGCCGGACTGGGACCCGAAACCGGCCTTGGAAAACTGCTCGGCCGGCCCCCCTGGGGGTGAGGAGGGGGGTGCAGCCGAGCTGTTTGGTACAGACGATTTCGGCCGATTTTGTGATAGGGGGCCGATATTGCCGGCCCCCGGTAACAAAAACGGCCCCCCAGGGCCTAAAACCGGCCCCTACCCTGGCGGCCTACCGGGGAAACGCCCGGTGCCCGCTATGGCCAGTCCGGCCCTGGTACTGAGCACTGGTGTGTGAAACTAGAGCCCTGAAAGGGGAACAGTCCTGAATCTAAAAATCCGTTTGCAGAGTAAGGAGAATGGGTGGGTCAGTAAGGAATCTGCGGCAAGATAGAGTCTTTACTATATAAGGCGTTACCGAAGGTATGTAACTTGTTCATTTGAAAGAGACCTCTAGCCGCAGATTCCTTACATTAGAATAGATACCCATGCAATACTGCCCAGAGGTGGGCCTGCAAAACGAATTCACACTAGAAAGTCCTGCAGGACCGAAAGGCAAAATGCCTGTGCCTACGGACCTGACTGTCCAGACACTAGTGCTTGGTAAACGTGTGCAGAGATGCCCAGGTTGCTGCCTGGCAGATGTCCAGAACTCCGTGCGCTAATTCAGTGGTAGCAGCCTTGGCTCTGGTAGAATGAGCATGTAAGCCCTCAGGGGTTTGCTTCTTGGCCAATGAGTAGCAGATTTTGATACAGAGCGCGATCCATCGCGAGATGGTCCATTTCTGCAACGCCTTGCCTTTCTGGGCTCGAACATACCCCAAGAAGAGTTTTTCGTCCACCCTGAACACTTTTGTACGGTCAAGGTAGAACAACAAGCCTCTTTTTAGGTCCAATCGGTGGATTCACTCCTCTTCTTTAGAGGGATGAGGCAGAGCATAAAAAGTAGGCAGGTGGTAGACTGGCCTACATGGAAAAGGGTCACTACCTTGGGTAAGAAGGATGCTCAAGTGCGCAGGACCAGCTTGTCTGGGTAGAATGTAAGATAAGGAGGGTGTGCCAATAGCGCTTGTAACTCACTAACCCTTCTGGCAGATGTTATTGCTACAAGAAAGGCTGTCTTGATGGTAAGAACCAGTTTGAGGTTCCACTGAGGCATAATGAAGGGGACTGGGTGAAACAAATGTTGAAGCCCCTTCAGAAACCTATTAACAGTAGGCGGCTTGAAAAGAGAAGGCTACCGCAGGAATACTGATCTGACAAATAACCCTTCAATGTGCCCAATGCACAGCCAGCTGGGCCAGGGTGAGAACCAGAGGACTGCCCCAATAGCAGCTGTATACCACCTTGGTGGAGAGACACCTGGCTGCCAAGATGACATTACAGACTTCAGGTGGAAGGTCAAACGCTGTCAACAGTTGCTGCTCACTCTCCATGCATGAAGGCAGAGCATTGACAGTTTTGGTTGCAGGACCCTCCCCTGCTACTGCGACAGAACATCCTCCCTAAGAGACAGTCTGATCGGAGTACTGATGGACTTGCTCAACAGCTCAGGATACCAGACTCTCCATGCCCAATGCGGAACCACACAAACAACTTCATCCCGGTGGTTCCTGATCTTATCGAGATCTCTGGGCAGGAGTGGTATTGGCAAAAAGTCGTACAGGACGCCTGAGTTCCACTCTAGACGAAAAGTGTCTCAGAGGGAGAACTGCCTTGGAAACGCCAGCGTGCAGAACTGCTGACATTGCACATTCTCGGCTGTGGGGAACAGATCTAACCAAGGCTTTCCCCACTCTTGGAAGGGAAGTTGTGTCACCTTCGGATGGAGATGCTACTTGTGATCCGCTAGGCATCAATGGCTGAGTTTGTGCGCCCTGTGGAACCACCAGGGAAAAGCCCGGACGTTTCAGCAATGTCCAGAATTGCAAGGCCTTTTGACAGAGGGTCCACAACCCCACCCACCAAGATTATTGCAGTATCACATGGTGGTGGTGTTGTCCGTAAACACCTGCACTAGCCTCTCCTTGATTGAGGGTAGAAAGGCTTTTAATGCCAATTGATATTGTTGATGTGGAGCCCGGATTCCACCGGAGACCGGAGTCCTCTGATCTACACCTCTCTCATATGACCGCCCCATCCCTGGATGGACACTACAGTTAAATCTGATTGGGGAAGGGAGAGGGGTCTGACGCTGACCCAATTGCAGTTCGTCAGCTACCACTAGAGAGCTTTTGCAGTGCTCTGTGTGATCTGGACCATATCGAAGCGGTTCCCCTGAGGCTGCACCTACTGGAACTTCAGGTCCTACTGCTGAACCCACATAGGCCAACGAGCATGCGTCACTAGCAGGATGCAGGAGGCAACGGACCCAGCAGCCTCGGTCTGTCTCACCAAAATTCAGAATTGAGGCTGAAACATTGGTATTATAGCTGGAATATCCTGAACTTGCCTTTCAGGAGGATAAGCCCAAAACTGCACTGTGTCTAGAACGGATCAGATGAAAGGGAGCAACTGAGGTCAGGTGTGACTTCAGGATGTTGATAGTGAAACCCAGCAAATGCAGGAGGTTGGCCGTAGTCTGGAGGTGAGAGACGACTGCCTGGAATGAGCACGCCTTCAACAACCAGTCGTCGAGCTAGGGGAAGACTGGCACCTTCGATCTTCGCAGATGAGTGCAACCACCTGCATCACCTTGGTGAACACCTGAAGGGTGATAGAAAGGCCAAAGGTGAGCATGGCAAACAGAAAGTGCTTGTTGCCCACCGTGAACCGTAGGTAATGCCTGTGGGCAGGCAGGACGGGGATGTGGAAATATGCGTTCTACAAGTTCTTCGCTACCATCCTGGGTCCAGGGCAGAGAGGACTTGAGCGAGTGTGGGCATTTTTAATTTCTCCTCATTCAGGAAGAAATTGAGAGGGTGTAGGTCTAAGATAGGACGAAGGCCTCCATGCTTTTTGGGCACCAGAAAGTAGCAGGAATAACAACCATGTCCTACATCCGATGCCGGTACCCTCTCTATGGCTCCCTGGCCCAAGAGAGCTGGCAGTGTAAGGATATGTGGTCCTCTGTCATTCTGTTGCAAGTAGTTGGCATGGGTGGAGGGGTAGTCACAAAGGGGGGGGGCGTAGCTCCTTTGGACAATCTGCAGAAGCCAAGGGTCAGATGATATATACCTCCAGTGAAGGTGATGGAGTATCCTGCCTCCCACTCGATGTCCATGATGATCAGAGGGCAAACTAAAGGGGCTTGCAGGTTGTGGCTGCCGGGTAGAGTGGGGTGTGGGGACTGGCCCGACCTCTGGCTACCTGACCCATGAGGTCTTTGGGTACCGCATCCTTGGCCACACAAGTGGTGGGAACCCTGTGGGCCATGGTCGCTGGGCAGGTAGACACGCAGCTGGAGGCCCTTTCCGTGGCCACAAAAGGAGCGGAAGGAGGACTGGGGTTGGCGAGGGGCCATGAAAAGGTCCAACAACTTGGCCATAGCCCTGCTGTCTTGAAGTGCTCTAGTGCGGAGTACGCCTTGTCTCCAAAGAGACGGGAGCCATCGGAAGGCATGTCCATGACAGAAGTCTGTGGTTTTCAACCAGGCATGCGCCAAAGGGCCACAGACAATGAAATTTCTCTGCCCAGTGAGTCGGTCGTGTCCAGCCCACATCGAATGGCGAGCTTAGCTGCATCTCTCCTGCCAGTAATGGCATGAGAGAGTATGACTCGGGCCCCCTCCAAGACCATAGCAGAACCTGCGTACCCGAGTCCCAGAGTGTATGGGAGTATTGGCCCAAAAGGTAAGCGGTGTTCACCAACCACAGTGCCAGGCAGGCAGAAGAGAACATCCTCTTCCCAAAGTTATTCATCCTCTTGCATATTCTATGAGCTAGGATTTACTGGACCACCAAGCTCTACGGGTGGGGTGCTGAGTAAAGAAACTGGGGCCCTCTGAAGTGGGGCGATGGCAGAGAGCAATTTTCCTATGCACAAGTGCCCCTGTGCAGGGATTGGACCAGGCCCAAGTAGGACATCTGTGAGGGTTTAGTTGAAAGGGAGAAGTGGCTCAGATTTGGTGACTCCCGGCTGAACTACTTCAGTCAAGACGTTCGTCTTGACAGCCAAGGGGGGCAGTTGAAGGTCCAGGACCTCAGCCACCCTCCTCACCACCAGTGCAAATGAGGCACCCGCCTCCTTAGCCACGGTAGGGAGAAGAGACCAAGCCAGTTTCTGGGGAGGTGTCCAGGCCACTGGCATCCACCAGATCCTCATACCATGTCTCCTCCATGTCATCGAAAGGCTGGCATTGATAAGGGTCCTGTGGCCCCTCTCATTCATTCCCAATTCCATTGTCATAGGAATAAGGCAATGGCTCCAATTCGAGGGATCTGCACCCAGCTGGCACCGGATTTGGCACCAGACGATGCCACACCAGCTCCGTGTCAGAGTTGAGGATGATGCCGCAGGTAGGCGCTGGGGCATTGGAGCAGGTGGGCGTCAGGGAAGTTCGAGGTGGTATAACTGGCCACCATTCTGGATCCACCTATGGATCCAAGGGGCCCGCCTGGCGTTGAGGGCAAACCCATCGGCAGAAGATCAGTCCGTGGGGCCCAAAGGTGCTCCAGAAGGGACGTGCCGCCCAAATATTAGGTTCATGGCCTCATAGAATTCAAGTAGCTGGGCAGGGGTTGCTCCTGCTCATGGAAATTCTGGGAGGTGTGGAGTGGCGCAGGCTCTACCGCGGGGCCAGGCCTAGAATTCCAATGCTCCCTTGTCTCGTCAGAAGACTTTGACGAATGGGGTGAAGTCGAAGACCTCTTCAATTTCTTCCTCTTGTGGGTCTTACCTGATTTAACCGACAACTTCGACTGTGACGACGAGTGCCTGGAGTGACTCCACAACTGATCTCGAGACCTTCCTCTCAACTGAGATTGGGACCATTGCGCCATCGCACATCGATCGGTGACGAGCTCGAGGGACCACTCCCCCAAGGTCTTGGGGTCCATGCACCAGAGAAATACCAAATGTGAGTTCTGCACCGACATTTGCCAATGACAGGCACCACATGGCTTGAAACTAGCTTTTCTACTGGAGATTCTGGACACACCAAGGGATAAGTCTCAGAAAAAATCTCAACAAAAAGTTGAAAAAAGTTCAGTCAAAAAGAGACTGTATCTGCAGAAAGTAGTGTCGTGTAGTTCCTAGGAATCCCCAGGACCTACACGTTTTGGATGATCTAAACTAAGGACTTGGTGTCCAGACCGCTTCCAGAAACCCCCACAGGATATGTCAGCAGTTAGACCAGCTAGCTCTACAGTGTTACTACCACTCCCCTGTATCTTACAGTGGTGTAGGTAATTTCTGGCAACCACTGAACATGACAACCCTGAATCCTCGGGGCTCGTGGAAAACAGTACAATACTTTTCGCTCAGTCACTCATGCTTACTTATTCTCAGAAAGTACACCGGATGGAGGTTAGGATGTTTTCAATAATATTTATTGGTCCAGCGACAGTCTTGTGTAAAAAAATATGTGCTGCAAAAATCAGGAGACAGAAGCATACGAAAGAAATGGCAAGTGCTAATACGTTAAACAGTAGATACATTTCGACCATAGTGCTAAGAAGATGAACATATATAGTTCAGATAAACTGTGCGCCCTACGTGATTTTCCTAAATATACCTAGCCTAGATATGTAGGTGTAGCATGTATATGTGCATATGCGTTTGTAGCCAAGAATCCAATAGGGACGCTCCAACCCCCTCACCGGATGGTAGACAATGAAGGAGCCCGTCTCTTCTCCGAGGATGACACCCCGCAAGGGATGTTAGACCACTGTGTGTCGAAGATTCAGCATGCAGGACCCCGTGTCAGCGTGGAAGGAATTCTCCTCTGATTTGTATGTAGCAGCATGGCATATGTCCAAGACAGACTTTCTATGTGCCAGTGCAGTGATGGCAACCATGGCCCTGGTGGAATGAGCCCACAGGCCTTCTGGAGGCCGTTTCTTAGCCAATCCGTAGCAGATATTTCTACAACTGACAATCCTTCTGGAGATGGTCCGTTTCAGCGCTGCCTTTCCCTTCTTTGCTGCAGAGAACCCAATGAAGAGCATATCTTCCACCTGCGATCAACGTATAAGCTCAGAGTTCTTTTAGGGTTTAAGCTAATTAGATTCTTCTTCCTTGGATGGATGAGGAAGGGTAAAGAATGCTGGCAGGGTGACCGACTGCCCGATGTGGAAGTGCATCAGTACTTTCAGGAGGAACACCTCATTAGGCCTTTGCATTAATTTGTCAGAAAAGATGGTGGTCTACGGTTGCTGAATAGAGTGTGTATGTAGTATACTCATACAATAAGCAGACATGGTCGCCATGAGGAAAACTGTCTTCAGGGTTAGTAACCTTAGCGGACAATTGTGTATTGGCTCAAATGGGGGTACATATCAGAAATGTGAGAACGAAATTCAGAACCCATTGGGGAATCACAAAAAATATTTCAGCCTGTGAGTGGGAAGCCTATGGTCCCCCTAATGTGGCTAAGAATTTCTTTCAGAAGGTGGTAATGTTTGGGCAGGACCCCCATATGTGTAGGAAGTCTCCTGGTGCTGAAGTGCAGCACCAGCAAAGTAGGGAAACAGCTGGCAAGATAGTACGAAGCTGGGTGGGCGTGAGATATCAGCACGTCATTACTTTGCCGTCTCACATTGCGCTATGCTTTTAGAAATCCGCTGGCTGTCGCACCAGAGTTGTCCCCATTGTTTCGTAGAAAGGTCTTCCCCAATGTCTGCGTGCCACTGTGATTGGTAAGGGTCTGCATGAACGGAGGATGGAGTGTTGGAGAACCTGATATGTGCGCGAGATGAGCCCACGGGTCACGTCAAATGACCGAACCAGGGTCTCAAAAGCTGTTAGTTGGCGAGTAGCTCCTTGTGCATTGGGTGGGGAGAGAGCCCAGTGGCGCAGTTGATAATATTGTAATCTAGTGGACTCCAGGAGACAGAACTCTTGTCAACATTGGTCAAATGTCTTGAGGGATTCACCATCAAACAGATCCCTAAGAGTGCAGCAGTCTCCCTCCCTCCAGTGGCTGAATTAATGTGGTTGCAAGGCGGGAGGGAAGTCTGAATTACGTGCTGGGGCGTATTGGGTGAGGGGAAAGTGGTGAGGCCTCGTTTCAACGCTACCTTGTACCATATCTCAGGGACCGTTTTTGTAGGGAGGTCAATATAGGCGCCTCACATGTCTGGGGAGCCACATCAGAACCTAGAGGGGTCGATAAGTCACGGCTTGGTCCATATGAAAGGAATGCATGTTGCATTCCTTTCATATGGATCACTCTGAGATGAAGCGTAGGTGTGCAGCCCAGTAATATTCAAGGTAAAAACCTCCCCTACCCCGGGGGAGCATCAGCACCGTGTTGGTGAAGCGAGGAAGTTTCCCACCCCAAATAAAGGAACATATGTTACGTTGGAGGCGCAGAATCTCATCCCGAGGGATGAGTGTGGGCAAACTTTGAAAGAGGTAGAGTATTTACGGCAAGAGAAACATCTTTACAGCATTTACACGGCCCAGCCATGAAACCTGGAGGGGTTTCCACTGGCAAAGGTCTTAAAAGACAGATTTTAAGATAAAGTTGGAGTAAGCCGTATGGACTAGATTTGACCCTGATTGATTGTTATCAAAGTGTGAGGAGTTATAAGATGGGAGGAGGGAGTGGATATCTTCATCAGATAGTGGATCCAATATTCTAAAGGGCCGAGTGGAGGCATTAGGGTATGGTAGGGTTCTCCATCTCAAATGCAGGGACTTCGAAGAAGGTGAGAACAGGTTGGAAGGGGGGTGTATAGGAGGCACAGGGCAGTGGTTGGTGAGATGGCCATGAGATTGATTATTAGTACTCAAATTCCTAATTGGCCACAGATTATTATGTAGATTTTATGGTGGGTTGGAGAAGGCTATGTACGTCTGCCTTGAGTTGTAGGTTTTGTGTAATATTATCCAGTCTGGATGCAAGTGAGTAGAGGGAACGTTGTTGGTTCTTGGAGCAGGGGGAAAGGAGGCAGGGGGTGTTAATGCCTTTTGAGGAGTGCTGTGGAGAAGGGGTCGTTTCGGTCTTCCAGGTGAAAGTTGAGGTCACCGAGGAGAATGAAGGCTCTGGAGTGGACGGTAAGCGGAGCATCTAAGTTGGCGCTGAGGTTGGTAGATGTGGCTCGTGGTCGGAAGGCGAGATTTCTGTTCAGGGTGAATTTCTTTGCAGTCTAAAGTGAAAGTGTTACATAAATGAGGTGGTGTTCTCTGTGCATGTTGTGCATTTGATGGATTCCTAGCAGATGATAGCAAGTCCTCCTCCTGGCTTGTGAAGGTGGTTCTGTCAAGCGATCTTGTAGGCCACAGGGACTGCTGTGGCAATGTCAGAAGCCCATGAGGCGTTGACCCAGGTCTCTGATGGAGTATGTCAGGTGCGTCACTACTCAGCACGTCCCATATTTTGGTTGTGCGCTTGCTGAGTGATCGTGTGTTGAGAAGCATGCAAGCGAGTGAGCGAGTGTTGACGTTCGGGTTTGCTGTGGCGTTGGTGTCAGGTGGGGTGAAGGCATTGTTGGTGCTTGTGTGGTGTGTGTGTTGGGATGGGGTGTTGAGGGCGTTTTTAGTATTTACATGAGGGGTGTGGGTGTATGGCTGCTGGAAAACAGGCAGTGGGTACAGGTGAAAGTTCTTACCGTGGCGTGAGGCGCGGCAGAGGCAGTTGGGAGAATGGCATCCAGGGTCTAGCGACCTAAGGAGTGCTGTGGAGTATTGCTGGGCAGTGATTTGACCAGGGTTCCTGGCGGTGAGTGCGGTCCAGGTGCGGATGGATGCAGACAGACTTGCCTTTGGTGAGTCCGCTGAATCCGTGTTGCAGCTGCCATTAAGTAGGTCTTGGGAGGGGGAGGAGTGCAGGGTGAGATGAAGTCATTTCCTGTGCTGATGAATGACGGTAAATTAAGTCCTCTTGCTTTGCTTCTTCTTTTAAAGACTGTTTTGGTGGCAAAAACAGTAATGTCACTTCATGTCCACATGTATGATGGGAAATTCAGTGATGTCACTTCTGGTGTAGGTGGATGTGGAGACATCCAGTGATGTCACTTTCTGTGCTGATGAGAAATATGAGGTGCATTGCCTTACAAAACTCCTTAAGTTGGGCAGGGGGCACTCCGGCAAACTCTGGGAGGCACACAGCGCACACAGGCTCCCCAGAGGAGCGAGGCCTTGAGCGGTGTTGTTGTTCCTGCACCTCGTTCCAGAGATTTGGAGTGGTGTAGTCGAAGAGTGCTTCCACTTCTTACGCTTGTGGGACTTGCCTGGAAAATGGGACTGGGACAACGATTGTTGGGAGCAGCTCTGTGAAGGGTCACTGGACCTTCTGTGCGATCGGGAGTGTCATGGGGTCGTCCAACTTCAGGCATCGAGGCGCTTCAGAGAACGTTCCTGCAGTGCTTTCAGATTCATGGCACAGCAGTCCTCGCGGTCTTGGTTTCGCTCCCAGCACCACCAAAAAAACCAAGTGTGGGTCTGTCACAAATATCTGCCTGTGACAGGCACCACATGGTGTGAAGCTTTTTTTTTTTTTAGGGGACATCCTTGGCACACCAGGACAAAAATCTCTCAAAAACACCATCTACAAAATGTCGAAAAAAGACAGTCACAATTGACTGGGGGTATCTCTCTTCGAATCTGCTCTGACTGGTGTGGAAAGAAAATAATTTATGTCAGTGTGCTAGGGTGGCGCCTATACATGCACCACACACGCCACTTCAGGTGCAGACGACACAGAGCCGAACAATGCCACCTAACGGCATGCAGGGGTACTGCTCAAGAATTTCTGGATCTAGTCTGACACCTGGGGATAATTCTAAGGTAAGAAATCTGCAGCTAGAAGTCTCTATCAGATACCTGTAGTTTTGGCAAGAGACATGTCTCTTGAACACTGGAAAATTTGTAGTAAAGTTTTCTGTCAGGTAATAGAAGCTGAGGGTCCGAGCTCCGGACTCATGTTGGAAGGCACAGAAAGAAATGAGGTGCCAGTTATATAGTGGGCCTGACCCGACTGACGCAGAGCTGCATGACCTCCCCACCTACCAGCGCACCAGGGAACCGCTGAGAAAATCCCTAGATCCACTCTGGTGCCAGGGTGTATTCATTAGGTGAGGAATCTGCAGTTAGAAGTATCCATCAGAAGCACAAGTTACTAACTTGTGTAACGATATATCTGTAAGAGACAGTAGTTAGTGACAGATTCCTTGCCTTAGAATATCCCCAGGCTGGATCCGGAAAGTTTTGCGTAGCAGTACCCTTGCGCGTCGGTAGGCGGCGTCGTGCGGCTCCGCGTCCGTCATCGGCGTCGAGATCGCCGGGATGACGTTGCGGCCAGTACTCAGACACCGCCCATGCGCGCTGACGTCAGTTCTGTACACGACTTTCCGCGCCAGGAACGCAGAGCCATGCAAGAAGCTGACATTGGTGTCTGAAAAAATACTAGGGCCCTGAAAGGGATGTCCTTAACCCTAGAAATCAGTTCGCAGAACGGGGAGGATGGGTGGGCGGTAGGAATCTGTCACTAACTACTGTCTCTTACAGATATATCGTTACACAAGTTAGTAACTTGTGCATCTGAAGAGAGACGTTAGTGACAGATTCCTTACCTTAGAATAGATACCCCAGCAATACCAACCCCGGTGGTGGGTCTGCGAACAAAGATCAGACAAGGAAGTCTCGGAGAACAGAACGGCCAAAGAAGCTGTCTCTCCGGACTTGGCTGTCAAGGCAGTAATGCTTGGCAAACGTGGGCAGCGAGGCCCACGTAGCTGCCTGACAAATGTCCTGCAATGGGACACCACGTCCCAAAGCCGTGGTGGCGGCAGTCGCCCTGGTGGAATGGGCACGTAGCCCAACAGGGGGCTCCTTCTTAGCCAAAGAATAGCAGGCCTTGATACACAAGACGACCCAGCGGGAGATGGTCCGCTTGTGTACCGCCCGACCTTTTTTGGCGCCCACGTAGCCAACAAAGAGCTGGTCGTCCACCCGGAACTGCTGTGTGCGGTTTAGATAAAATGAAATCGCACGTTTTGGGTCTAGACGGTGGAGCCTCTCTTCCTCTCTAGAAGGATGCGGAGGCGGAAAGAAGGTGGGCAAAGTGATGGTCTGCCCAATGTGAAAAGCAGTAACCACCTTTGGCAAGAAGGACGGACGCGTCCTAAGAACAACCTTGTCTGGATGGACAGACAGAAAAGGGGGTTTGCACGAAAGAGCCTGGAGCTCACTCACCCGCCGAGCAGAGGTGATGGCCACCAGAAAGGCTGTCTTCAGAGTGAGAAGACGAAGAGGACAGTTATGTAGAGGCTCAAAGGGAGCGCACATTAAAAAGGTAAGAACCAAGTTCAAGTCCCACTGAGGCATTACAAACGGAACAGGAGGGAAGAGGTGTGTAATGCCTTTAAGAAACCTGTTAACAACAGGGGACTTGAAAAGGGAGGGCTGATCAGGAAGCCTGAGGAAGACCGAGATTGCACAAAGATAGCCCTTGATGGTACCCAGGGCAGAACCCTGTTGGGCCAGAGAAAGAAGGAACAGAAGAACCTCAGAAAGAGGGGCAGAAAGGGGATTGACAGCCTGTGCTGTGCACCATGCCACAAACTTGTTCCACCCGCAGGCGTATACCACCTTAGTGGAGGGACGCCTGGCTGCCAGAATCACATCACAAACTTCGGGAGGCAAGTCGAAAGGAATCAACTGCCGCCGCTCAATCTCCACGCAAGGAGGTGGAGACTGGACAGGTTCGGGTGGAGGACCGTCCCCTGCTGCTGCGACAGAAGATCCTCCCGAAGAGGCAGACGGATCGGGGGATCGACGCTCATACTGAGTAGCTCGGGATACCAAACTCTTCGAGCCCAGTCCGGAGCCACAAGAATGACTTGGGCCCGGTCGCACCGAATCTTCTTCAACACTCTGGGTAGAAGTGGTATAGGCCGAAAGGCGTACAACAGACCGCAACTCCACTCGCGACGAAAAGCGCCGCCGAGCGAGTGCCGCCTTGGAAATTCCAACGCGCAGAACTGATGACATTGCGCGTTCTCTTCGGTGGCGAATAGATCTAACCAAGGCTCTCCCCACGGTAGAAAGAGTCCTTGCGCCACCTCCGAGTGAAGACGCCATTCGTGATCCATCATGCACCTGCGGCTGAGTTCATCCGCCCTGGCGTTCAGGGAACCTGCCAGGTGTTGAACCATCAGGAATATGCCCTGATGTTCCAGCCATGTCCAGAGACGCAGAGCCTGCTGACATAGGGTCCACGACCCCACCCCGCCTTGTTTGTTGCAGTACCACATGGCGGTGGTGTTGTCTGTGAACACCTGCACTACCTTCCCTTTGACAGAGGGAAGGAATGCCTTGAGTGCAAGTCGGATCGCCCGGAGCTCCAGAAGGTTGATATGGAGCCGGGACTCCGCCGGAGACCAGAGGCCTCTGATCTCCGCCTCTCCCATGTGACCGCCCCATCCAAGAAGGGACGCGTCCGTCACAACTGTGTGCTCTGGCTGGGGAAGGGAGAGGGATCTGCCCATGACCCATTGCCGGTTCGAGAGCCACCACTGCAACTGTCTTGCATTCCCCTCCGAGATCTGGACGTAATCGGACAGGTTCCCCTGATGCTGCGCCCACTGGAACTTCAGGTCCCACTGCAGAGCCCGCACATGCCATCTGGCATGATCGACCAGCAGGATGCAGGAGGCCATGAGGCCATGAGGCCCAGCAGCCTCAGGGTCATCTGTACCGAAACCCAGGATAGAGGCTGAAAGATCGGAATCATAGCCTGAATATCCTGGACTCGCCGTTCGGGAGGATAGGCCCGAAACTGCGTCGTGTCCAGAACTGCTCCGATGAAAAGGAGCTGTGGAGAAGGAATCAGGTGTGACTTCGGCACGTTGATGGAGAACCCCAGCGAGCCGTAGTCTGGAGGTGGGAGACGACTGCCTGGGACGAGCCCGCCTTCAGCAACCAGTCGTCGAGGTAGGGGAAGACTGGAACCCCTGCCCGGCGCAGATGAGCTGCGACCACCGCCATCACTTTCGTGAACACCCGAGGGGCGCTGGTAAGGCCAAAGGGGAGCACGGTGAACTGAAAATGCTCGAGGCCTACCGTGAACCGCAGGTAACGCCGGTGGGCCGGCAGGACGGGGACGTGAAAATATGCGTCCTGCAAGTCCAACGCTACCATCCAGTCTCCAGGGTCGAGGGCAGTCAAGACCTGAGCTAGGGTGAGCATCTTGAACTTCTCCTTCCGGAGGAAGCGATTGACGTTCCGGAGGTTCAAGATAGGACGCATGTCCTCCTTGTCCTTTTTGGGCACCAGAAAGTAGTGGGAGTAACAACCACGTCCTACTTCTGGGGTCGAAACGCGCTCGATGGCCCCCTTGGCCAAGAGGGCCACAAATTCCTTTTGAAGAAGCACCAAATGATCCCCGACATGCGGTGGCATTGAGGTGGCATGGCTGGGGGTAGTCTCGAAGGGGAGGGAGTAGCCCCTTCGGACAATGTCCAAGACCCACTTGTCCGATGTGATGGCACGCCAGTGGTGAAGGTGATGGCGGACCCTGCCCCCCACTGGCGTGCTGAGGACCTGAAAGGATAGACTAGGAGGGCTTGGAGGCCGCGGACGGGGCGGAGGTGGTGGCCTGACCCGCACGCTGGTTACCCGACCCGCCGGGAGCCATGTCCTCGGCCACGCGAAGACGCTTGCTGCGCGGGCCGGTGGCTGGGCAGTGGACGTGACTGGGCGCCCCTTCCGTGGCCACGAAAGGGGCGAAAAGCAGACTGTTGCGGAGGGCGCACAGCAGAAAGGCCCAGGGACTTGGCTGTAGCCCGCGAGTCCTTTAAGCGCTCCAGCGCGTGGTCTGCTTTGTTGCCGAAAAGGCCGACACCATCAAAGGGCATGTCCATAAGTGTGTTTTGGACATCGCCCGAGAAACCAGTGGTCCTCAGCCAGGCGTGATGGCGCAGCGCCACTGTCATCGCAAGCGATCTGCCTAGCGAGTCGGCGGTATCTAGGCCACATCGGATGGTATATTTTGCCGTATCTCTTCCTTCCGCAATAGCGCGGGAAAGCAGTGCCTGGGCCTCCTCAGGACACTGGGGCAGGATCTGCGCCACCGAATCCCACAAGGAGTGGGTATATCGGCCCAAGAGGCAAGTGGTGTAGACAGACCTCAAGCCAGCACTGGCGGAAGAAAAAACCTTCTTCCCAAATTGGTCCAGTTTTTTGGATTCCCTATCCGGGGGAGCGGTAGGGAAGGCGCTTTGAGAGGCAGAGGCTTGGTCAACCAAGCTCTCAGGGGTGGGGTGTTGGGAAAGGAACAGGGGGTCGCCCGGAGCAGGGCGATGGCGTCGGGCTACGTTCCTATCCACAGGAGCCCCTGTGGTGGGCTTGGACCAGGTGCCCAAAAGAACGTCCGAAAGTGCATCGTTGAATGGCAGCAGTGGCTCCGAGGAGGTAGCCGCCGGCTGAAGCACTTCCGTCAGGATGTTAGTCCTGACAGCCACTGTAGGTAACTGGAGGTGCAGGGCCTCAGCTGCCCTACGCAACACCGTAGCAAAGTTTGCTCCCTCCTCCGTTGCCACGGAAGGAGGAGACAGCATGCCAATGTCAGGAGAGGTGTCCAGACCACTGGCATCCCCAAGTTCCTCAGCCCAGTCCTGATCATACTCACATTGGGCAGTGAGAGGGACTTCAGACCCCTCCCAGTTCTCTTCGTCCTCCAAATCAGGGTCAATGTAAGGAGGAGGGACATGTGGGACCCAAGGTCTCATCAGCGCCGGAGCCGGCGTCGATCAACGTCGGTCCGGTGCCGAGTCCGGATCCGGAGAGAACCTGGGGACGACGCCGCCGGGAGCCCCGGGCAGCGTCGTGAATGGCACCGGTGAAAGCGACACCGGTGGAGGTGTCGTTAGGTCAACGGGCGTCGACGGGGGTTGTGGCAGCACCGGGGCTGGGGCCGGGGCTGGTGTTGCTGGCGGCGCCGGGACCGGAGTCGCCGGCGGAGCCGGGGCCAAAGCTGCCGGCGGAGCCGCAGGAAGAACCCCACTAGGGCCCATGGGGCCCGAAGGCGCACCGGGGGGACCTTTAGGCCCGAAGAGGCGGGCCATGGCCGACAGGAACTCCTGTATTTCGGCCGGAGTCGCCGCCGAACCCGGGAAGGGCGGGTAATGCGGCGGCTCCACAGGCACTCCCGGAGCCGCGGGGACGGTTCCGTCGGGACCCTGAGCCGAGTCGCGCGACCGGCGAGGGGGAGTCGTCGAGCGATGACGCTTCTTCGACTTCTTGTGCTTTGACTTACCGGAGGAGTGCGAAGACTTTTACCCCGAAGAACGATGAGGACTCCGCGACCGGCCCCTCGACCTCTCTCGTGACCGGGGCTTGGATTGGCGCGGAGCCGACTGCCGGACCTCGAGGAGCTTTTGAGACCGCTCTCGCAAAGCCTTCGGATGCAAGGCCCGACAATCAGGGCACGACTTGGAGTCGTGGTCGCGCCCGAGGCAGTAGAGACAGCCTCGATGCGGGTCCGTGATCGACATCATCCGACCACAGGCGTCGCATGGCTTGAAGCCGGGCATCCCTACTGACACCGTTGGAGTCGAACGACTCGAGAAAACAGTGACAAAAAGTCACAAAAAGTTCAGTCAAAAAATGACTGGGGCACTGCTCTCTCCGGATCTGCGCTTACTGGCGCGGAAAAAGAAAGAACTGATGTCAGCGCGCATGGGCGGCGTCTAAGTACTGGCCGCGACGTCATCCCGGCGATCTCGACGCCGAACGCGGAGCCGCACGACGCTGCCTACCGACGCGCAAGGGTACTGCTACGCAAAACTTTCCGGATCCAGCCTGACGCCTGGGGATATTCTAAGGTAAGGAATCTGTCACTAACGTGTCTCTTTCAGATATGGTGTTTAGTTACTTACTGTTCTACCTTGTGGCAGGGTCCCTAAATTTAAAAGTTGGTTTGACCCCAAAAGTATGCTAGCAGCAGTGAAGTCTGGCTTTTAATGCTCTGCTTGAAATACAGCCAAGTACTTTAAGTATGGAACATATGATTAGGTTCAGGCATCTTTGGAGGTTCTTAAAGAGGAATCACTTATTGTATGAGCCCTACCAGTACTTTATTCTTTAGGAGGAGAAAACTGGCAGGCAGGAGACAAATACCACCTTCAAAGAGAAACAAGACAACGTTGACAATTTAAAGCAAAATCCTGTACATGAACTAAGGCATTAAAGACACTTTGGCAAAGGACTCCATGCTATCTCTATACTGCATATCTATATCTCATGACCAGAAAACAAGCAGCATTGATGGACGACAACAATGCCTTAGGGCGGCAATAACACTAAGTGGTAAGGTCCTGCATAACTGTTGGAATAATAAATCTCAAGAAATCGCTGGTGAAAACCAAACCTAGATAATAAAGGTCTACCTGCAAACTCTATCTGTTTTACCAGCCCAACAATCTAATACAGTAGATGTTTTACTTTTTCTTAAAGGCTAGCACTAGGACTGTTTGAGCTGGTCCACATTAAAATAAGTAGAGTAGATCACTGTTAGACTTGGCACCATTGGCGTGGGTCTCCCTTCCATTTTTTGCCTTTCTCTCCTGTTTTGCTGTGTGTTGGACTCCATTTTTGCTGGTCTAGATGCTTTGGCACTTTGCCATTGCTGTTCAGTGCCAAAGTGCAAGTCTCCCTTTGTAAATTATTGCTATGGATTAGTGATTCCATGATTGGCTTATTTGATTTATTTGTCAGACCCTAGTACAGTGCACTCTGTGCCCAGGGCCTGTAAATCAAATGCTGCTGGGGGGCTTGCAGCACTGATTGTGCTAACCACAGAAGCAGCTTGTGAAATGGGACTCAGGCCTGCCATTGCAGACCCTGTGTGCAATCTGGGACTGCCATGTCGACTTGGCAAGTGCACACACTTGCCAGTCCCTAAACCTTCCCTTTTTCTACATATTAGTCACTCCTAAAGTAGGCCCAAGGTACCCCTGTGGGCAGGGTGTATTGCATGTGAAAGGTAGGACATGCCCTGATGTGTGTGGCATGTCCTGATAGTGAAATACTGCCAATTTCGTTTTTCACTATTGCAAGGCTATTTGTTCCTATAGGACAGAATGGGGAGTTTGTTTATAACATCTTATAAACATAACTCACCCTGGGAACAAGATGGAAAAGTAACGTTTAGTATGCCTGAACTCAGAATGTTAAAGTGCATCTTTTAGTGAGGGTGATTTTTGCATTCTGTGTTTGAAAATACCACTTTTAGAAAGTAGGTATTTCTGTGCCTCTGCTAGGTTTGTGTATTGCATGTCTGGCTTTTGGATGACAGGGGCTGGAGAGGGGCAGTGGCTCCAGAAGTCTGATGAGTCAGGGCTGGGCTGAGTAGACCTGGGCTGCATTTAGAGTAGGGGGAGGACATTTCCTTTTCACCTGAATGGGCCTGGTCTGCCTACAACAATGCTGTCTCCACCTCCTGCCAGGAAGCTGCACCAGTGAAGATAGAACTGGTTTTGGCTGGGTACAGACACTCTCTGCCTTCAGAGAACAAAGAATTTGTGGTATAAATATTGGGGCCCAGAACTTTAGATCACTTCTGGGAAATCAAGAGAAACATTTGCCAAGGAGAAGAGCCGGATAAGCTGAGGAGAAATACTGCCCCTGTGCTGTTTGCTGCCTGGGGTGGCCTGCAGTGGCTACTTGCTGCCAAGGAAAGGAGAAAAGGACTTTGCCGTTTGCTTTGCCACCTGCTTGAAGAAGATCTCCAAGGGCTTGAAACTGAGCTTGCCTCCTGTTCTGAAGTCTCAGGGACACAAAGACTTCCTCCCTTCTGTTTGTCTGCATCTTGAACTGCTGTTTCAGCTGCTACAAAAGGAAATTGCAACACCGACAAGCGATGCCGTAACCTGCACCGAAGCCGTGGGGACCGCTCATGAAGAGCACGATGCACCGCCCCGACTTGCACCGTAGGCCCGACGCCTGCTGACGCCATGCCGCATCAACTCCGAAGCCGTCAACGAGGCCGCTGCCTGCACCGGAGCCGAGGACCACTCGTGACACCCACGACGCACCGCCCCGCACCGCAGCCCCAACTTCACCAACGCGGTGCTTCATCAACGCGGAGCCGATCCTCGACGTGGGTGACTCCCGAATCCATCGACATCGCACTGTCGTAAGGAACCGACGCCTCGCCGCCATCCGTGATGTCACCTCCCCGACACAGTAAGGAACCGACGTCTCACCTCCCCTGTGCTGCAGTAAGGAACAGAGGCATCACCTCCCCTGGGGTCATAAGGAACCGGCTTTACGCCGGGCCCGACGCCGCGCACCTCGCGGTCGGCGCCGTACTTTGGGATTTTCATCTGTCATGATGTCATTTTGACTCCAGGTGGAGTTATTTGTTGCTAGAAGCTTGATTTGAGTGAATAACCTATTTTTAAGGATATTTTTGATACTGTATTGTGGATTTTTGTCGTTTGGTCTTGTTTTGGTTTAGATAAAGATTACTTATTTTTCTAAACTGGTGTGGTGTCCATTTGTAGTGTTTTTACTGTATCTGTTCACAAATGCTTTACACACTGCCTCTGAGATAAGCCTGTCTGCTTGTTATTATTTTAGGAGTGTATCCCCCTTACCCTGACTAGAAGCAAGGGTCCCTATTTGGACAAAGGTACCTACCTCTGCCAACTAGAGACCCCCATTTCGAACATTGGAGGTCAGCGGTGAGGATCCTGGACTTGCATTTGTGATTTACATACAGTGATTGGTGTACACTACTAGTGAGTGCAGACTATTACGCAACCACGTACATTTTTGTAGAGTTTACCCTTGGAATTTTTTGCATCTTGAGAACTGCCAATTTTCACCATGAGTAAACCAGCATCCATTGCATCTGTGGATATTGAATTTGAAGAGGAGAGGGTTGATACCTACACTGTGCCACAACATAAAGCCATCTGCAAAAAATTTAAAATCTCTGTGAGAGGCCTCACCAGAAAGGAGGAATTCCAAAAGGCGCTGAGGGCCTGGCTGGAAGCAAGGAATGCCAGTGGGCAGACCGAGGAGCCTATGGTGGAGGGGGAGAATTTAGAAGGGCAGCAGGATGGGCTAGTGGCTGGAGGGGGAGTGCCTCCCAGGGAAGGTAGCAGTGTGTCTTCTAGGGGTCTGTCTCCAGAGGAGTTGGAGGACAGGGAGAGAAGCAGAGTGCATGAAATGGAGCTTGCTAAGCTCAAGCTGGGGAGCCAGGGTGACTTAGAGAATAAGAGGTTGGAGTTGGAGAGCAAGAAATTGGCCATGGAGGAGAAGAAGATGCTTTTAGAGCATGAGAGAGTGTTGAGGGAGCTGGAGCTGAAAGCGAAGAGCCTAGAGATCACTCCCTCTGGTGGCAGCACACCATCAGTGCCTGGGGAAGGAAAAGTATACATTCCCAAAGATGTTATCAAAGATTTCATGAAGCATGAGGACATTGGGCAGTGGTTTAAGGCCTATGAAATAGCAATGAAGTCCCACCGGGTCCCTGAGAGAGATTGGGGAGCGGGGTTGTGGGGCAGCTTTATAGGTGAAGGGAGAGAGACATTGCTAGCCTTGCCCACTGAGGATCAGATGTCCTATGCCCCCATGAAGGAAGCCTTGATAGCCAGGTATGGGTTGACCCCAGAGCTTTATAGGCAGCAGTTTAGGAACTGCAAGAAGCTGGAGTCAAGTACTTGGGTGGAGTACATATCTTATTTTTGCAGAGCACTGGATGGATGGGTGAAGTGTAGCAAGGTAACTGACTTGCAGGGGCTCTATGATTTGGTTGCATGGGAGCACTTGTCCAGTAGTTGTTTTCCAGAGCTACGCCAGCACCTGATTAACAGAAAGCTGACTGACCCCAGGAAGCTTGCTGTGGAGGCAGACCGCTGGGTCAGTACCAGGGTCCACAAAGGTCCTGTGGGAGACTCCGCCAAAGGAGGGCAGGGTCCCCAGCAGAAGAGTGGGGGGGACAAGGGTAAACAAAAGGAGTTCCAAAAAGGGCCCTAAAGTAATCCCCAAGGGAACCAAGGTAAGGGTTCCCAGACTCCCACTGAGAAGAAACCATGGGTCCCGACAGGTAAGCCTGTTCAGAGGAGTCCCAAGACCTGTTTTAGTTGTGGTCAGGTGGGCCACTTCCGGGGGGATCCCCAGTGTCCCAAACCGGTTACCACTGCACCCACTGGTGCACCGCCCCGGGAACTGACTAATGTAGCCTTGGGGGAGGAGTCGGGTGCCCAAGGTGGGTGGGGTCCTGCAGAGATGTCCCAGGTCTCTTTAGGAGACAGTGAGATGGTCCCAAGGGCTCATCTGCCTGATAACACTAAAAAGTACAGGCAGTGGGTGACCATCAATGGCCATAGTGTGGAGGCTTTGAGAGATACCGGAGCCAGTGTGACACCTGTCAGTTGTCGGCTGCTGTCTGAAGAGCAGGTGGTCCCCAACGCATTCTACCCAGTAGTTGCCGCTGACAATTCAGAGTGCCTCTGCAAAGTGGCACAGGTTCCCTTTGAGTGGGGGAGGGGGTCTCCGGTACCTTGAAAGTAGCTGTGAGGCCAGCCATGCCTGTTGACTGTCTGCTAGGCAATGATTTGGAGAGCTCCCCTTGGGCGGAGGTGGAGCGGAGGTCTCATTTGGAGATGTTGGGTCTGCCTGAGTGGGCGTGTGTGACCACCCGGTCAATGGCAGCCGGTAAAGGCATTCAAGAGGACCTGGAGTCTGAAAGATTGGCCCAGGTGCCTGTCGGGAAGAGAAGAGGCAGGGGGCACGGGGAAACCGGCCCCCAAAGTTCCCACAGTCCAGGAGGAGGTAGACCCTGAGGGGGATGCCCTGGAGCCTACAGGGGAACAAGTAGCTGAACTGGGGACCTGCCTGAGCTGACCCATTGTCAGCAAGGAGGAGGGCCCACCAGAGAGGAGTTCTGCCAGGATCAGCAGACGTACCCTTCTCTCATTGGTTTGCGGCAACAGGCTGCAAACCAGGCAGCAGGTGATTGGATATAATGGGAGAATGGTCTCCTGTATAGCGAGCCTAAGGTTGCTGAGCCTGGGTCAGCCCGTGTGCTGGTGGTACCCCAGCGCTTCAGAGCCGTCCTACTGGGTATGGCTCATGATGTGTCTTTGGCAGGGCATTTGGGGCAAGACAAGACCTTTGAGAGGCTTGTCACCCAGTTTTAATGGCCCCAAATGCGCAAGCATTCTGACGCTCACTGTAGGTCTTGCCAGGCAAGTGGTAAGAGTGGGAGGAAGTGTAAGGCTCCTCTCGAACCTTTCCCTGTGGTCAGCACCCCCTTTGAGAGGGTGGGTATTGACATTGTGGGGCCTCTGGATCCCAAGACAGCCATGGGCAACAGGTTTATCCTGGTCTTGGTGGACCATGCCACCCGGTACCCGGAAGCCATCCCTCTCCGGACTGTGACGGCCCTCGTGGTGGGTCGAGCATTGATGGGGATTTTCTCCCATGTGAGGTTCCACAGAGAGGTGGTGTCCGACCGGGGTACCAACTTAATATCCAAGTATATGAAGTCCCTGTGGCAGGAGTGCGGTGTAACTTATAAGTTCACCACTCCTTACCACCGCCAAGGTAATGGGCTGGTTGAGAGATTCAACCGGACCCTAAAATGCATGATTATGGGTCTTGGTGAACCCACGAGGCGTAAGTGGGACGTCCTCTTACCATGCCTGCTGTTTGCTTACAGAGAGGTGCCCCAGAAGTCCTTAGGGTTCAGTCCCTCTGAGCTGCTGTACGGTCATCCTGTAAGAGGGCCTCTGAGTTTGGTGAAAGAAGGCTGGGAGAAAGCTCCCAGTAAACCTCTCCAGGATGTATATAGCTATATGCTGGCCTTCAGAAACCAGACTAAGCGCTTCAGGCAACTCGCTCAGGCGAACATGGAAGCCAGCCAGGAGGAAATGAAACGCTGGTATGATCAGAATGCCACTCTGATCAAATTTCAGCCTGGACAGAAGGTTTGGGTCATGGCCCCAGTGGAGCCTTGTGCGCTCCAGGATAAGTGGACCGGACCATTTGAGGTGGTGGAGCGCGAGAGTGACGTCACCTACTTGCTGGACTTGCAGTCTCCTAGGAACCGTTGCATGTGAACCGCCTGAAGCCCCACTTGGAGAGGTCCGAAGTGGGTATGCTCCTAGCAACAGATGCTGGGATGGAAGAGGAGACTGAGCCACTTCCTGACCCCCTGTCTGCAAAGGAGCAAGATGGATCTGTGGACGGTGTGAACCTCTCTACCACCCTGACCTCTGAACAGCAGAGTGACTGTCGCCAACTGTTGGGACAGTTTGCTGACCTGTTCTCCCTGGTCCCCGGTGTCACTCAGTGGTGCGTCCATGATGTGGACACTGGGGACAGTCCTCCAGTAAAACATAAGATTTACAGAGTGACTGACAGGGTCAGAGCTTGCATTAAGGAGGAGGTCTCCAAGATGTTAGCGCTAGGGGTGATTGAGCCCTCCAACAGCCCTTGTGCCAGCCCAGTGGTCTTGGTCTCGAAGGCTGCTGCACCCGGTGCCACACCAGAACGCCGGTTCTGTGTGGACTACCGGGGGCTCAATTCAGTCACCAGGACTGACACGCACCCCATCCCCAGATCTGATGAGCTCATCGATCATTTAGGGGCTGCCCGGTACCTCAGTACATTTGACTTAACGTCTGGGTACTGGCAGATCGCCTTAACTGATGGGGCAAGAGAGATGTCAGCATTCTCCACACCAGATGGGCACTACCAATTCCGGGTGATGCCCTTTGGGATGAAGAATGCCCCTGCCACCTTTCAGAGGTTGGTCAACCAGGTGTTGGTTGGGCTGGAGGATTTCAGTGCCGCCTATCTGGACGACATTGCAGTGTTCAGTGCCACTTGGGAGGAACATCTGCACCACCTCTGGGAAGTGTTGAAGGTGCTGCGGAGAGCAGGCCTCACGATCAAGGTAAGCAAGTGCCAGGTCGGGCAGGGTTCTGTGGTGCACTTGGGACACCAGGTAGGGAGCGGCCAGGTGGCGCCCCTACAGCCCAAGATTGATACCATTCTGGCTTGGGACTCCCCCCCCCCCCCAAGACTCAGACAGAGGTGAGGGCCTTTTTAGGACTCACAGGATATTACAGGAGATTTGTCAAGGAGCATGGCACCATCGTTGCCCCCTTGACAGAGCTGAATTCCAGGAAGCAGCCCAGGAAAGTGAACTGGACTGACGCCTGCCAGAAGGCTTTTGAGGCCCTGAAATCTGCCATATGCACGGCGCCCGTGCTTAAGGCACCCAACCTTTCAAGGGAATTCATTGTGCAGACAGATGCTTTAGAGCATGGTGTGGGGGCTGTGCTCTCACAGCTAGATGAGGAGGGCCTGGACAAACATATAGCCTTTATTAGTAGGAGGTTACTTCCACGGGAACAGGAAGGGGAGTGCGATTGAGCGGGAGGCATTTGCTGTGGTCTGGGCGCTGAAGAAGCTGAGACCATACTTGTTTGGGACTCACTTCCGCGTTCAGACAGACCACAGGCCCCTCAGATGGTTGATGCAAATGAGGGGTGAGAATCCAAAGCTGTTGAGGATGTCCATTTACCTACAGGGGATGGACTTTACAGTGGAACACCGCCCTGGTACAGAACACGCCAATGCTGATGGTCTGTCCAGATTTTTCCGCCTTAGTGAAGAGAACTCCCAAGAAGGAGGGTAGTTCTCCCCACATTTCAGCTGGAGGGGACATGTGTTAGACCTGGCACCATTGGCGTGGGTCTCCCTTCCCTTTTTTGCCTTTACCTCCTGTGTTTTGCTGTGTGTTGGACTCCATTTTTGCTGGTCTAGATGCTTTGGGCACTTTGCCACTGCTGTTCAGTGCCAAAGTGCAAGTGCTCCCTTTGTAAATTATTGCTATGAATTAGTGATTCCATGATTGGCTTATTTGATTTACTTGTCAGACCCTAGTACAGTGCACTATGTGTGCCCAGGGCCTGTAAATCAAATGCTGCTGGGGGGCTTGCAGCACTGATTGTGCCACCCACAGAAACAGCTTGTGAAATGTGACTCAGGCCTGCCATTGAAGAGCCTGTGTGCAGTCTGGGACTGCAATGTTGACTTGGCAAGTGCACACACTTGCCAGTCCTTAAACCTTCCCTTTTTAGGTCTCGCCTACGCAGCGCGCATGCGCTGCATAGGCAAAAAGACCTTTTGCAATTGCTTCGGCTTTTCAGCCAAAAACGTGCACGCGTTCCATTGCCTTCAATGGCAACGCGTGCACGTTTGGCGATTCACTTGCGGGAGCGAGCGGCGCCATATGGTAGCAATTATCGCTCCTGGCGCCCCTCGCTCCCGCAAGGGAAACGCTTTCACTTTTTTTTTTTTTACTTGAGGCGCGCACGCTTGTTTTTTAAAGCACTGACTCAGCCCGGCTCTCCTGCGCCATTGTTTTATCTCTCCCAGATTAGCCTCAGGAATGCTGTGGTTTGTCGACATGAAGAGAGCAGAGAGGGAATATTTGTGTTCTCTGTGACTTCTTGACACGTGATAGGTTTGCAGGTCACACGCAGAGGTCAGGACTAGCAACCTCCACGGCAGGCCAGTTTGGGGGACCATGAAGCCTCTTACTTGAGCCAGGAGTTATTCTTACTTTTTGAATCTGGAATAGAAGGTTTTTATTTTCCCTAGTTTTACATTCCAGAGGGGTAATTATTGTGTTTACAAGTGTGGTGGAGATGAGGGGGGCAGAACTTGGGCCGTTTGTCTCTCACTACCTGGGGATCAGGCACACTGTACCTTTCAAGCCGCCAGGGGAGCAACCAAAAATGCCACCAACTATGCAGCACTATGTCACTGCATCTAATAATAAAAGCGAATAAGGCGTGAGTCGCCACTTTTCTTCCCTGCTAGGATTGATGTGTGACAGACACCTGTTAAAAGCGAGGTCCGCGGAGCTGCTGCGGTGCGTGTGCTACAGGGATGAAGCACAGGCAGCAGCCTCCTCTGGACAACTATCCTGTCTTCACATGAAGAAGCAACAACATTCTTCCCTCCTGTGGCTAACAAGGCCGAGCTCCACCCGGCCAGCCATCTCTGAAGTTTCATAAGTTGCTGCTCATGTGGCTTCGACTGCATGATGCTCATAGCTCTCAATGCCACTCATGCAGCCCGTGGGGGGGGGCTTCAACCCTTCGGCGGTGGCCCCTTCACGACAATAGCGATGTATATCTGTGAGATATGGGAGAGTCACGGGGCCCTCATCATGTTCTGCAGAGGGGCCCCGTCATACGACACGATACAATGCTGCTGGTCCATTCCTGAATTTATTGTTGTGTAAAAGCTATTTCCCACTTGTAAAGGGCGAGCGAGAAACGACTAAGCGGCCTTCACACAGGGTGATTACTGCAGCATGATTCATTTGGAAATCTGACAGCCGTTCTTGAAAATTTGTGACCCCTGTTGTCGGGTTATGCTAAAATATAAATGTCTTTCAGTCAGAATAAAGTTTATATGTGAAGGCTATGCCGTGTCATTAAATTAACGGTATGCAGCCCTAAAATGTGCATTTTCTAATCAAGGCCGGACTGAAGAACAAAAAGCAGCTCTGGCAAACATGCTTAAAAAACCCTGCTTACATCCTATTCTCGGCATCTCTCTCTGTTTCCAACCATCTTTCTCTCTCCTCCTTCTCCGTCTCTGATCTTTTTCTCTCCACCTCCACCTCCTCCCCGTTTCTCTCTTTCTCTCTATTGGAGCCCTCTCCTCCCTGTGCCTGCTGCAATTAACCTCGGAGGGATGGGAAAAATGACAGAAGCACCTTTACTGGCCCTGTGCTATCAGAACTGGTCTCCAGTGGCTCGAGCACATGAAATAAAAAAAAGTCAGCCGGCCCTGATAATATCCAAACACCAGGTGTCATGGGTATAGATTCAGTAATCCTGCTTGGTTTATGTCATTTTTAGGTTTGGCATAGAGAAAGCTTTAGCTGTTTTGCAGGATCATATAATTCACTCTAAAACAAGGGAATAGCCAGAAAATTAAAATAGCCCCCACTTTAAACAAAACCGCTGAAGCTACCAACCAAGCGAAGCAAGTGAGTCGAACCCATCCTAGAACAGCTTGTCTTTTCCATCTATGGATCTATCTATTCATTCTTTCACCCTTCCATCCAACTGCTTCCCCTTTACTTTCTGTCATCCATTCATTCTTTCATCCATCATTCAAACTTTTCCCATTCCATCCATTCATCCAATCTGCCATCTGTCCGTCAATCATCCATTCATCTACTCTGCCATCCATCCATTCTGTAATCCATCCACTCTGCCATCCAACCACTTTTCCATCCATCCACTCTGCCCTCCATCCATCCAATCTGCGATCCATGCATCTATCCGTCCATCCACCCATCCAACCACTCTGTCATCCATCCATCCACTCTGCCACCGGTCCACTCTACCATCCATCCACTCTGTCATTTATCAGTTGATTCATCCACTCGGCCATCCATCCACTCTATCACCTATCTATCTGTCCACTCTGCTTCCATCCATCCAATCTGCCATCCATTTACTCATCTTTTCGCCCACTCATCCATTCATCCCTTTACTCAGCCATCCTTTCACCTTTCCATCCATCCCTTTTACTCTGCCATTCTTTTGCCTGTCCACACATCAATCCATCATCCATCCATCCACTCTGCCACCCATCCGATCTATCATTCATCCACTCTGCCATTTATCCGTTAATGCATCAACTAGGCCATCCATCCATCCACTCTACCACCTATCTGTATGTACTTGAAGCCCCACCTACTCTACAACCATATTTGTCATTTGCTTCTGTCATTGTCCTTCGTAAATGCTGGCTTCTGATTAGTTATTAGGCTTGTTAGCCCCTCCTTAGTATCGCCTTGTCTTCATTTGTAACCTCCCATGAGGACCGGCCCTTTTACTTCGGTTGTTACACGGTACGTCTTCTTTACTCTGTAAGCACTATTTTCTCTTACTGCAGCAGGGCAGGAGGGTCAAGCATTTGCAATGCAATCGGTCTCGCATTTGCGAGAGTTTAACCCCTTCGATGCTCATGACGGAGCGGTTCCGTCATGAGCATCGGTTGGGCTGTGCTTATGACGGAACCGCTCCGTCATGAGCACAGCCCCTGGGGGAAGCGCTGGCGCTCCCCCCCTGGGGCATCGATCTTGCCCCCACAGAAGGGGATGGCAGCGGAAGAGTTTCCGCTGCCACCCCCGGCCCCCCACGCTTCCCCTGACGTCAGTGCGCACAGCGCGCACCGACGTCATCAGGAAGCGCTGGAAATCATTTCTTTCCAGCGCGTCCAGAGGGAGGGTGAGTGCTTGTTGGTGCGGTGGGGCGGGGGGGCCGTAACAGGATGCCTTGAGGCATCGGGGGAGAGGAAAGAGTATTTCCTCTCCCCTGATGTCTCAATGCAGGGCATTCCTGCTTCACGATCGCGCACAGCGTCACGATCGTGGAGCAGGAATGCCCCACTAGACACCAGGGATGTTTTTTTTAAATAAAGGAAGCAACCCCTTGGGCAAGGGTTGCTTCCTAGGGGGCCAAAATTTAATCAAGACTTTTCTGCCCCCCCTGGGGGCAGATCGGCCTGTTTTTTTGCCTTTCTGCCCCCAGGGGGGAGGGGGGGGCAGAAACCCCCACTAGACACCAGGGAAGTAGTTTAAATAAAAATGGAAGCGACCCCTTGGGCAAGGGTCGCTTCCAGGGGGCAGATTTTTTTATATGTGTATTCTGCCCCCCCTGGGGGCAGATCAGCCTAGTTTTTTGCTCTTTCTTCGGTTGTTACACGGTACGTCTTCTTTACTCTGTAAGCACTATTTTCTCTTACTGCAGCAGGGCAGGAGGGTCAAGCATTTGCAATGCAATCGGTCTCGCATTTGCGAGAGTTTAACCCCTTCGATGCTCATGACGGAGCGGTTCCGTCATGAGCATCGGTTGGGCTGTGCTTATGACGGAACCGCTCCGTCATGAGCACAGCCCCTGGGGGAAGCGCTGGCGCTCCCCCCCTGGGGCATCGATCTTGCCCCCACAGAAGGGGATGGCAGCGGAAGAGTTTCCGCTGCCACCCCCGGCCCCCCCACGCTTCCCCTGACGTCAGTGCGCACAGCGCGCACCGACGTCATCAGGAAGCGCTGGAAATCATTTCTTTCCAGCGCGTCCAGAGGGGAGGGTGAGTGCTTGTTGGTGCGGTGGGGCGGGGGGCCGTAACAGGATGCCTTGAGGCATCGGGGAGAGGAAAGAGTATTTCCTCTCCCCTGATGTCTCAATGCAGGGCATTCCTGCTTCACGATCGCGCACAGCGTCACGATCGTGGAGCAGGAATGCCCCACTAGACACCAGGGATGTTTTTTAAATAAAGGAAGCAACCCCTTGGGCAAGGGTTGCTTCCTAGGGGGCCAAAATTTAATCAAGACTTTTCTGCCCCCCCTGGGGGCAGATCAGCCTGTTTTTTTGCCTTTCTGCCCCCAGGGGGAGGGGGGGCAGAAACCCCACTAGACACCAGGGAAGTAGTTTAAATAAAATGGAAGCGACCCCTTGGGCAAGGGTCGCTTCCAGGGGGCAGATTTTTTTATATGTGTATTCTGCCCCCCCTGGGGGCAGATCAGCCTAGTTTTTTGCTCTTTCTTCGGTTGTTACACGGTACGTCTTCTTTACTCTGTAAGCACTATTTTCTCTTACTGCAGCAGGGCAGGAGGGTCAAGCATTTGCAATGCAATCGGTCTCGCATTTGCGAGAGTTTAACCCTTCGATGCTCATGACGGAGCGGTTCCGTCATGAGCATCGGTTAGGCTGTGCTTATGACGGAACCGCTCCGTCATGAGCACAGCCCCTGGGAAGCGCTGGCGCTCTCCCCTGGGGCATCGATCTTGCCCCCACAGAAGGGGATGGCAGCGGAAGAGTTTCCGCTGCCACCCCCGGCCCCCCACGCTTCCCCTGACGTCAGTGCGCACAGCGCGCACCGACGTCATCAGGAAGCGCTGGAAATCATTTCTTTCCAGCGCGTCCAGAGGGAGGGTGAGTGCTTGTTGGTGCGGTGGGGCGGGGGGGCCGTAACAGGATGCCTTGAGGCATCGGGGGAGAGGAAAGAGTATTTCCTCTCCCCTGATGTCTCAATGCAGGGCATTCCTGCTTCACGATCGCACACAGCGTCACGATCGTGGAGCAGGAATGCCCCACTAGACACCAGGGATGTTTTTTTTAAATAAAGGAAGCAACCCCTTGGGCAAGGGTTGCTTCCTAGGGGGCCAAAATTTAATCAAGACTTTTCTGCCCCCCCTGGGGGCAGATCAGCCTGTTTTTTTGCCTTTCTGCCCCCAGGGGGGGGGGGGCAGAAAACCCCACTAGGCACCAGGGATTTATTACTTTTGCAAGGGGCAAATTACTGTCTGCTGTTTTCTGCCCCACCTGGGGGGGGGCAGATTGGCCTGGCAGACAACCTCACCCGATCCCTTGGGCAAGATCACCCCCTATTTTTCTCAGCCCTATTTGAAGGCCCATCTGGCCGATTGACCATTTGGGTAGTAACATAGCGTGTTATGTTAATTGTTTTATTTTTGTGAATTGCAATTGTAATGCTTTATTTCTCCTTTTTGTTCTAGTTGAAGGCTTTTGCTCTTTAGACTGTTCCAGGTTGCGGTTTCGTTACTGGTGGCTCTGCTGTTTGTGTAGTTGCACGTGTTTGGTAAGAGAGTTTTTTTGTACAATGTAAATGAGTTTCATTTCTCTGCATGAATTTGTTTTTGCAAATGGTGTAATAATAGCAGTATGTTTGGCTTCTGTTTTTTGAGTGTCAAAAACATTTTGCATTTGTGCTCGATGTGTATTTTGTTGTCTTGTGAGTAATTGGTTTTGTTTTTTTTCTTTCTAGTGGGATATCGTTTTTGCTGTGTCTCTGCAGAGTAGGTGCTGGTGAGTGTAGCTGTCTCTTGTAAGTGAATTGTATAGTTTTTGAGTATATAGATCTTTGTGATAAAGGCACGCATTTTTTTACTTACTTGCTTTGCACAGTGTTGGTTGTTGTTGACTTGTTTGTGCAGTCTCCTTTCTTAGTAAGGATAATGGCTAGCCGCAGCATTACTGCTCAGCAGGTTGTTGGTATGCTTTTTGAGTCTTCCTCTGACCATGGTTCAGAGACTGACTCTGCATCTGAGGCAGAGGAGGCAGGGGACGATTCAGGCAGTGAGTTTTCTCTCCACATGGAATCATCGGATACTGAAGATACTCTTAGTGCGGATGAAGTGCCTGTGTTAGAGGAGGACATTGATGTGCCGATAGTGCGGCAAGAGGCATCTGGGCTGCAGCCTGGGGCTGCAAGGCTTTCCGTTGGTGTAGTGCGGCTGCAAGGCTTCCCGTTGATATAGTGCGGCAAGAGGCATCTGGGGCAGCAAGGCTTCCCGTTGGTATAGTGTGGCAAGAGGCACCTGGGCTGCAGCATGGGGCTGCAAGGCTTCCAGTTGAAAGTGCTGACCTCTGGGTTGCCCCAGGCATGGTGCAGCCGGCATTGCCAGACTTTACTGGTGTTCCAGGGTGTAGAGTGAATACTGAAAACTTTTTGCCGATACATTTTTTTCAGTTGTTTATGGACGATGTGTTTTTGGCAGAGATTGTTGAGCAGACTAATTTGTATGCCGAACAGTTTTTGAGGGACAACAGTGCCAGTCTTAAGCCCCACTCTAGAGCTACCCGGTGGACTCCCACAAATCTGGAAGAGATGAAGAAGTTCTTGGGTTTAACTTTTTGATGGGCTTGCTAAGGAAGCCATCAATGTCTTCATATTGGTCTACTAGTCCCTTGATGGCAACTGCTATTTTTCCGGCAGTCATGAGTCGTGATAGGTATTTGCTTCTGCTTCGGATGATGCATTTTGACGATAATGGTTTAGCGTTGCCACGAGATCACCCTGAATGTGACCGTCTTTTTAAGATTCGGCCTGTCATTGATCACTTTGTTGATCGATTTTCTGAGATCTATGCTCCAGGGACAGAAATTGCAGTGGATGAGTCTTTGGTGTTGTTCAAGGGCCGCTTGGTTTTTAGGCAATACATTCCTAGTAAGAGGGCACGCTATGGAATTAAGCTGTATATGCTGTGTGACAGTAGGACTGGATATGTCTCTAATTTCAGAGTGTACACCGGTAAGGATTCCAGTATTAACCCCCCTGGTTGTCCGTCCACTTTTGGAGTGACTGAGAAAATTGTGTGGGAACTTGGAAGAGGATTTTTTAACAAAGGCCCCATTTATATGTAGATAACTTCTACACTGGTGTGCGGTTGTTCAGGGAATTGGCCAAAGTGGACACTGTTGCTTGTGGCACAATCCGCTCTAACCGTAAAGGTTTCCCAAAAGAACTTGTTTGTAAAAAGCTTGTGCGGGGACAGTGCGTTGCGTTGCGAGGAGCTTCTAGCTGTGAAGTTTTCAGACAGGAGAGATGTCTACATGCTGTCTACCATCCATGATGAAAGCACTGCACCTGTGACTGTTTGGGATCAGGTTACTGAAGCGCGCAAACCTGTGTGCATTTTAGACTATAATAAGCACATGGGTGGTGTTGACAGAGTAGATCAGAGGTTGGAACCTTACGCTGCTCTTCGTAAGGCTTACATTTGGTACAAGAAGTTGGCTATCCATCTTTTCCACTTGGCAACCTTTAATGCTTTTGTTGTGTTCCAGGATTCTTGTCCTGAGTCAAAGATGACTTTTGCTAAGTTTCAAGAGTCTGTAATAGGCAGCCTTGTTTTAGTGGAACAGGCAAGTGTTCGTTCCTAGAGTTGGATTGGTGGAGGATGTTGCTAGATTGAAAGATCGCCACTTTCCTGATCACATTCCTCCCACACCCTCAAAAGACTTTCCCAGTAGGAGATGTAGAGTCTGTTGGCGAAGAGGTATGCGGAAGGAGACTCCCATGTACTGCCCCGAGTGTCCTTCTAACCCTGGGCTGTGTGTGCCTGCTTGTTTTAGAATGTACCACACGCAAAATAATTTTTGGGAGCATCCATGAGTGGTAAAGTGAACTGCCTGGCCTCTATTGTTTAATATTTTTGGTTCAGTTTCAAGGTTGTCATTTGTGTAGTGTATTGAGTTTCAGATGTTGTGTTAGTAGATTTGTATCTATTTGCAATTTGTTTGTGTTTTCTTATTTTTATTAAAAAAAAATCCTAAATGTGATGGCGGTGTGCGTGGAGTGGCGCTTGTGTGGCGGTGTGCGTGGTCTGGCGTTTGGCTGGCGGTGTGTTTGGATTGGCGCTTGGCTGGTGGTGTGCGTGGACTGGCGCTTGGCTGGCAGTGTGTTTGTACTGGCGCTTGGCTGGCGGTGTGCGTGGACTGGCGCTTGGCTGGCGGTGTGTTTGTACTGGCGCTTGGCTGGCGGTGTGTTTGCACTGGCGCTTGGCTGGCGGTGTGCGTGGAGTGGCAGTGTGTTTTGATTGGCGCTTGGCTGGCGGTGTGTTTTGATTGGCGCTTGGCTGGCGGTGTACGTGGACGGGCGCGTGGCTGGCGGTGTGCGTGGACTGGCGCGTGGCTGGCGGTGTGCGTGGACTGGCGCTCGGCTGGCGGTGTGCGAGTAGTGACTAGCTGCTGGTCACTACACACACTGCTAGCCAAACGCCACTCAACGCAATCCGTGAGCTGGTGTGGTTGCTGTGTCAGGAATGTGGGCGTGTGAAAGTGATGGGCCCTTGAATGGCGCTGTCTGCTGGTGTGAGTGTTGTAATGTGCTGGGCCCGCGGCTGGCGTGAATGGTTTTGTATGTGTCACACGTATGAAAGGTGTATGAATGGCCTGTAAAGCGGTTGGTGCCTTGAAGTCTCTTTACAGCTCACGAGCTGCGAGTCACTGGTTCAGTTTTTTTGTCCATTCAATTATTGACAGTGCATTTCATTTTTGTGAAATCTCTGGTTAATACAACTGTATATACTGAACCATCACTCACCCTAGTGCCAAATCCAACCAGTATGTATGTGTGCTTGAGGAATAGGTGGTTGTGCATAAAAATGTGTCTTTTCTGTTTTTGTCAATGTAATGTGTTGGTTTTGTGCCTGGTGGTGTGAATGGTCTTGTGTGTGTCATGTATGAAAGGTGTGTGAATGGCCTGTAAAGCGGTTGGTGCCTTGAAGTCTCTTTACAGCTCACGAGCTGCGAGTCACTGGTTCAGTTTTTTTGTCCATTCAATTATTGACAGTGCATTTCATTTATGTGAAATCTCTTGTTAATACAATTTTATATACTGAACCATCACTCGCCCTCGTGCCAAATCCAACCAGTATGTGTGTATGTTTGAGGAATAGATGGCGGTGCAGTAATCTTTGTCTGTTTTGTCTCTCTGCCAAGCTGTACATTTCATTTAAGAATAACCTAACAACTGTAGTTTTTGTTGTAAACTAAACACCCATGGGAGTGCATGGTGATGTCTCTCTTGTGGATCCCAACAAGTTATCTTACCCACAATGTCCTGCAAACCTCAAAATGTGACTGACATTTTCCTTGCATTTTTGTGCCCAAATTTTCACACTGCAGAAAGTAACAACAAATTTCCAACCCCCCAGCATTTCTCCAAGTATCCCAATAGAAATGGTACCTCACTTGTATGGGTGGGCCAAGTACCCGCTGCAGGGAAGGGCCCAAACCTATTGATGCGACATGAAAATTACCTATCACAAACCAACCTGGTTTTGCATGGGGGGGGTCCCATGACTTTTTGGCCCGGGGCTCGGCATCCATGTAGGGAAACCTACCTAACCCATACATTTCTGGAAACTAGACACCCGGGGGAGTCCAGCGAGGTATGGCTTGCGTGGGTCCCCCATCATTCTCCTACCCATAATCCCCTGCAAACCTCAAATTTCGCTGAAAAAAACACTTTTTCTCACATTTCTGTGTGGGGAATTTCTGGAATCTGCGTGGATCCACAAATTTCCTCCCACCCAGCATTCCCCCAGGTCTCCCGATAAAAATGGTACCTCACTTGCGTGGGTGGGTGAAGGACCCGCGACAGGCAAGGCCCCAAAGCTATTGAGGCGACATCAAAATTACATATCACAAACCAACCTGGTTTTGCATGGGGGTCCCATGAGTTTTGGCCCGGGGCTCGGCATCCATGTAGGGAAACCTACCTAACCCATACATTTCTGGAAACTAGACACCCGGGGGAGTCCAGCGAGGTATGGCTTGCGTGGGTCCCCCATCATTCTCCTACCCAGAATCTCCTGCAAACCTCAAATTTCACCGAAAAATTCACTTTTTTGTCAAATTTCTGTGTGGGAAAGTTCTGGAATCTGCGAGGATCCACAAATTTCCTCCCACCGAGCGTTCCCCCAGGTCTCCCGATAAAAATGGTACCTCACTTGTGTGGGTAGGCATAGTGGCTGCAACAGGAAATGGCCCAAATCGTACTGTGGAGACTTCAAAATTACCTATAGCAAAACTACCTGGTTTGAGGGGAGGGGGGCACCTGAGATTTTAGCCCGGGCTCGGCGGCCATCTTGGGAAAGTACCAAACCCAAAAATTTCTGAAAACTAGACACCCGGGGAGTCCAATGAGGTATGGCTTGCGTGGATCCCCCAACGTTTTCCTACCCAGAACGCCATGCAAACCTCAAATTTAGTTGAAAAAACACATTTTCCACATATTTGTGTGTGGAATCACCGTGCCGGCACAAATGTCCTACCACCCAGCGTTCTCCTTGTTCTCCTGAGTAAAATGATACCTCACTTGTGTGGGTGTCCAAAGCAGAATTGGCTAAAAACGTATTTTTTTAAAAATGTAGCGCTTAGAATTCTTGGTGCTATACTCTAAATCTCTATGTTTTGGGCTCTTCCTAGCCACAGGCCTTTGGCCCACCCACACAAGTGAGGTATCATTTTACTCAGGAGAACAAGGCGAACGCTGGGTGGTAGGACATTTGTGCCGGCACAGTGATTCCACACACAAATATGTGGGAAATGTGTTATTTTCAACTAAATTTGAGGTTTGCATGGCATTCCGGGTAGGAAAACGTTGGGGGATCCACGCAAGCCATACCTCATTGGACTCCCCCCGGGTGTCTAGTTTTCAGAAATGTTTGGGTTTGGTACTTTCCCAAGATGGCCGCCGAGTCCAGGGCCAAAATCTCAGGTGCCCCCCCAAAACCAGGTAGTTTTGCTATAGGTAATTTTGAAGTTTCCACAGTACGATTTGGGCCATTTCCTGTTGCAGCCACTATGCCTACCCACACAAGTGAGGTACCATTTTTATCGGGAGACCTGGGGAAACGCTGGGTGGGAGGAAATTTGTGGATCCACGCAGATTCCAGAACTTTCCCACACAGAAATGTGAGAAAAAAGTGGATTTTTCCGCGAAATTTGAGGTTTGCAGGGGACTATGGGTAGGAGAATGATGGGGGGACCCACGCAAGCCATACCTCGCTGGACTCCCCCAGGTGTCTAGTTTCCAGAAATGTATGGGTTAGGTAGGTTTCCCTACATGGATGCCGAGCCCCGGGCCAAAAACTCATGGGACCCCCCATGCAAAACCAGGCTGGTTTGTGATATGTAATTTTGATGTCACCTCAATAGCTTTTGGGCCCTTGCCTGTCGCCGGTCTTTGACCCACCCACGCAAGTGAGGTACCATTTTTATCGGGAGACCCGGGGGAACACGGGGTGGGTGGAAATTTGTGGATCCACGCAGATTCCAGTACTTTCTACCACAGAAATGTGGGGAAAATGTGGTTTTTTTGACAATTGTTTAGGTTTGCAAGGGATTCTGGGTAACAGAACCTGGTGGGAGGCAGTCAAGTCACCCCATCCTGGATTCCCCTGGGTGTCTAGTTTTAAAAAATGTATAGGTTTGCTAGGTTTCCCTAGGTGCCGGCAGAGCTAGGGTTCAAAAACTACAGCTAGGCACTTTGCCAAAAAAGGGTCATTTTTCACTGCGAAATTGAGGCGTGTCCACGTTGCGTTTTGCGCCGTTTCCTGTCGCGGGCACTAGGCCAACCCACACAAGTGAGGTACCATTTTTCTCGGAACACTTTGGGGAACGCGGGGTGGGTGGAAATTTGTGGATCCACGCAGATTTCAGAACTTTCCAGCACAGAAATGTGGGGAAAATGTGTTTTTTTGGACAATTTTTTAGGTTTGCAAGGGATTCTGGGTAACAGAACCTGGTGGGAGGCAGTCAAGACACCCCATCCTGGATTCCCCTGGGTGTCTAGTTTTCAAAAATGTATAGGTTTGCTAGGTTTCCCTAGGTGCCGGGAGAGCTAGGGTTCAAAAACTACAGCTAGGCACTTTGCAAAAAAAGGGTAATTTTTCATTGAGAAAATGTGGTGTGTTCACGTTGGGTTTTGAGCCATTTCCTGTCGTGGGCACTATGCCTACCCACACAATTAAGGTACCATTTTTATCGGGAGACTTAGGGGAATTCAGATTTGTAAAGCAACTGTTATTACCTATTGACTTTCGATGCATTTCTGCCTTCCAAATGAAAGACATTGTGTAAAAAAAAAAAGTCATTTTGAAAAATGACCGATAATTCTCATGCTAGTATGAGTATTCCCAATTTCAAAAATGTGCAAATATCTACTGTTTCTAAACTCTATAACTTGTTCCCATTTCAAAAATACGTAGGTGTCGTTCATACCAATTTTTCCATGTATACATTTTCCCACAATAATTGCTATATACCCGGTACATAATAAAAAGCCATTGCAAATTGCTGCTCAATTTTTTACTCTGGGTTCGTCGGGTTCTTGGTGAACCTACAAGTCCTATATATCCCCACAACCAGTAAGGTCCAGCGGATGTAACGGTATATTGCTTTCAAAGAGCTGTCATAATTAGAAGAAGTTACAGGTGAAAACGTTGACACAAAAGGCTGTTTTTTTCAACTAATTTTCAATTTTTCCTATATTTAACTGTACGTTTCTATAAAGAAACCTTGATGGATCTACACAAATGACCCCTTGCTGAATTCAGAATTTGGTCTACTTTTCAAAAATGTATAGCTTGCCAGGATTCATTATTGCTTTCATACCCATTTCTACCATTAAGTGGAAGGAGGTTGAAAGCACAAAAAATAGCAAAAATAGGCTATGTCCCAGAAAAATGCCAAAACTGTGTAAAAAAATGTTGGTTTTCTGACAAAAGTCTGTAATTCCCTAAAAGCTGGGAAAATGGTGATTTCAGCCCTACAAACGCTTTTTGGATACCATTTGCAGGGAAAAACCCAGACGCTTTCATTTGCAGCCCTTTTTTCCCATTTTTCCCAAAAAAAACAAAATTAGTTGTATTTTGACTAAATCCACAAACCCTGGGTACCTTTAGAATCCCCATGATGTTGGAAGAAAAGGACGCAAATTTGGCGTGGATACCTTATGTGGTCAAAAAGTTACAGGGGCCTAAGCGCGCACTACCCCAAATAGCCAAAAAAGGCTTAGCACAGGGGGTGAAAAGGCCTAGCAGCGAAGGGGTTAAGCTACTGGCATTGCAAATGACAATGTCTTTTATTTAGGTTTTAAAAACCAAAACATAAATAAAAGGCATTGTCATTTACAATGCCAATAGCTCAAACTCGCGTAAATGCGAGACCTATTGCATTGCAAATGCTTGTTCTACATATTAGTCACCCCTAAGGTAGGCCCAAGGTACCCCTGTGGGCAGGGTGCATTGCATGTGAAAGGTAGGACATGCCCGATGTGCGTGGCATGTCCGGATAGTGAAATACTGCCAATTTCGTTTTTCACTATTGAAAGGCTATCTGTTCCCATAGGAATGGGGAGTTTGTTTATAACATCTTATAAACATAACTGACCCTAGGAACAAGATGGAAAAGAAAAGTTTAGTATGCCTGAACTCAGAATGTTTAAAGTGCATCTTTTAGTGAGGGTGATTTTTGCAATCTGTTATTGAAAATACCACTTTTAGAAAGTAGGGATTTTTTTGCCTAACCATCCAGTGTGCCTCTGCTAGGTTTGTGTATTGCATGTCTGAATTTTGGATGACAGGGGCTGGAGAGGGGCAGTGGCTCAAGAAGTCTGATGAGTCAGGGCTGGGTTGAATAGACCTGGGCTGCATTTAGAGTAGGGGGGAGGAGATTTCCTTTTCACCTGAATGGGCTTGGTCTGCCTACAACAATGCTGTCTCCACCTCCTGTCAGGAAGCTGCACCAGTGAAGACCGAACTGGTTTTGGCTGGGTACAGACACTCTGCCTTCAGAGAACAAAGGATTTTGTGGTATAAATATTGGGGCCCAGAACTTTAGATCACTTCTGGGAAATCAAGAGGAACCTTTGCCAAGGGAACAGCCAGATAAGCTGAGGAGAAATACTGCCCCTGTGCTGTTTGCTGTCTGGGGTTGGCCTGCAGTGGCTACTTGCTGCCAAGGAAAGGAGAAAAAGACTTTGCTGGTTGCTTTGCCACCTGCTTGAAGCACAAGTTACTAACTTGTGTAACGATATATCTGTAAGAGACAGTAGTTAGTGACAGATTCCTTACCTTAGAATATCCCCAGGCGTCAGGCTGGATCCGGAAATTTTTTGCGTAGCAGTACCCTTGCGCGTCGGTAGGCGTCGTCGTGCGGCTCCGCGTCCGTCGTCGGGACCACCGGGATGACGTCGCGGGCAGTACTTAGACGCCACCCCTGCGCGCTGACGTCAGTTCTGTACACGACTTTCCGCGCCAGGAACGCAGAGCCATGCAAGAAGCTGACATAGGTGTCTGAAAAATACTAGGGCCCTGAAAGGGATGTCCTTAACCCTAGAAATCAGTTCGCAGAACGGGGAGAATGGGTGGGGCGGTAAGGAATCTGTCACTAACTACTGTCTCTTACAGATATATCGTTACACAAGTTAGTAACTTGTGCATCTGAAAGAGACACGTTAGTGACAGATTCCTTACCTTAGAATAGATACCCCAGCAATACCAACCCCGGTGGTGGGTCTGCGAACAAAGATCAGACGAGGAAGTCCCGGAGAATAGAACGGCCAAAGAAGCCGTCTCTCCGGACTTGGCTGTCAAGGCAGTAATGTTTGGTAAACGTGTGCAGCGAGGCCCACGTAGCTGCCCGACATATATCCTGTAACGGAACCCCGCAGCCTAAAGCCGTGGTAGCCGTCGTTGCCCTGGTGGAATGGGCACGCAGCCCAACAGGAGGCTCCTTCTTAGCCAAAGAATAGCAGGCTTTGATACACATAGTGACCCAGCGGGAGATGGTCCTTTTGTGTACCGCCCGACCTTTTTTGGCGCCCACGTAGCCAACAAAGAGCTGGTCATCCACCCGGAAATGGTGTGTGTGTGTGGTTGATGTAAAAAGAAAGCACACGTTTTGGGTCCAGACGGTGGAGCCTCTCTTCCTCTCTGGAAGGATGCGGAGGCGGAAAGAAGGTGGGCAAAGTGATGGTCTGCCCAATATGGAAGGCAGTAACCACCTTTGGCAAGAAGGACGGACGCGTCCTAAGAACAACCTTGTCTGGATGAACAGACAGAAAGGGAGGTTTGCATGAAAGAGCCTGGAGCTCACTCACCCACCGAGCAGAGGTGATGGCCACCAGGAATGCTGTCTTCAGAGTAAGAAGAGTACAATTATGTAGAGGCTCAAAGGGAGCGCACATTAAGAAGGTAAGAACCAAGTTCAAGTCCCACTGAGGCATTACAAACGGAACAGGAGGAAAGAGGTGTGTAATTCCTTTAAGAAACCTGTTAACCACAGGGGACTTGAAAAGGGAGGGCTGATCAGGAAGCCTGAGGAAGGCTGATATCGCACAAAGATAGCCCTTGATGGTACCCAGGGCAGAACCCTGTTGGGCCAGAGAAAGAAGGAACAGAAGAACCTCAGAAAGAGGGGCAGAAAGGGGATTCACAGCCTTTGCTGTGCACCATGCCACAAACTTGTTACACCTGCAGGCATATACCACCTTAGTGGAGGGACGCCTGGCTGCCAGAATCACATCACAAACTTCGGGAGGCAAGTCGAAAGGAATCAACTGCCGCCGCTCAATCTCCACGCAAGCAGGTGTAGACTGGACAGGTTCGGGTGGAGGACCTTCCCCTGCTGCTGCGACAGAAGATCCTCCCGAAGAGGCAGACGGATCGGGGGATCGACGCTCATACTGAGTAGCTCGGGATACCAAACTCTTCGAGCCCAGTCCAGAGCCACAAGAATGACTTGGGCCCGGTCGCGCCGAATCTTCTTCAACACTCTGGGTAGAAGTGGTATAGGCGGAAAGGCGTACAACAGACCGCAAACTCCACTCGCGACGAAAAGCGTCGCCGAGCGAGTGCCGCCTTGGAAATTCCAACGTGCAGAACTGCTGACATTGCGCGTTCTCTTCGGTGGCGAACAGATCTAACCAAGGCTCTCCCCACTGCTGAAAGAGACCTTGCGCCACCTCCGAGTGAAGACGCCATTCGTGATCCATCATGCACCTGCGGCTGCAGGTTCGTCCGCCCTGGCGTTCAGGGAACCTGCCAGGTGTTGAACCATCAGGAATATGCCCTGATGTTCCAGCCATGTCCAGAGGCGCAGAGACTCCTGACATAGGGTCCACGACCCCACCCCGCCCTGTTTGTTGCAATACCACATGGCGGTGGTGTTGTCTGTGAACACCTGCACTACCTTCCCTTTGACAGAGGGAAGGAATGCCTTGAGTGCAAGTCGGATCGCCCGGAGCTCCAGAAGATTGATATGGAGCCGGGACTCCGCCGGAGACCAGAGGCCTCTGATCTCCGCCTCTCCCATGTGACCGCCCCATCCCAGAAGAGACGCGTCCGTCACAACTGTGTGCTCTGGCTGGGGAAGGGAGAGGGATCTGCCCATGACCCATTGCCGGTTCGAGAGCCACCACTGCAACTGTTTTGCAGTCCCCTCCGAGATCTGGACGTGATCGGACAGGTTGCCCTGGTGCTGCGCCCACTGGAACTTCAGGTCCCACTGCAGAGCCCGCATATGCCATCTGGCATGATCGACCAGCAGGAGGCCATGAGGCCCAGCAGCCTCAGGGTCATCCGTACCGAAACCCAGGATAAAGGCCGAAAGATCGGAATCATAGCCTGAATATCCCAGACTCGCCGTTCGGGAGGATAAACCCGAAACTGCGTCGTGTCCAGAACTGCTCCGATGAAAAGGAGCTGTGGAGAAGTAATCAGGTGCGACTTCGGCACGTTGATGGAGAATCCCAGCGAGTGCAGGAGTTCGGCCGTTGTCTGGAGGTGGGAGACGACTGCCTGGGACGAGCCCGCCTTCAGCAGCCAGTCGTCGAGGTAGGGGAAGACTGGAACACCTGCCCGGCGCAGATGGGCTGCGACCACCGCCATCACTTTTGTGAACACCCGAGGGGCGCTGGTAAGGCCAAAAGGGAGCACGGTGAACTGAAAATGCTCGAGGCCTACCGTGAACCGCAGGTAACGCCGGTGGGCCGGCAGGACGGGGATGTGGAAATATGCGTCCTGCATGTCCAACGCTACCATCCAGTCTCCAGGGTCGAGAGCAGTCAAGACCTGAGCTAGGGTGAGCATCTTGAACTTCTTCCGGAGGAAGCGATTGACGTTCCGGAGGTCCAAGATAGGACGCATGTCCTCCTTGTCCTTTTTGGGCACCAGAAAGTAGTGGGAGTAGCAACCACGTCCTACTTCTGGGGTCGGAACACGCTCGATGGCCCTCTTGGCCAAGAGGGCCGCAACTTCCTTTTGAAGAAGCACCAAGTGATCCCCTGACATGCAGTGGAATTGAGGTGGCATGGCTGGGGGGATGTCACGAAGGGGAGGGAGTAGCCCCTTCGGACAATGTCCAAGACCCACCTGTCCGAGGTGATGGCACGCCAGTGGTGAAGGTGATGGCGGACCCCGCCCCCTACTGGCGTGCTGTGCACCTGAAAGGAAGGACTAGGGGGGCTTGGAGGCCGCGGACGGGGCGGTGTTGGTGGCTTGACCCGCACGCTGGTTGCCTGACCCGCCACGGCGGGAGCCACGTCCTCGGCCACACGAAGACGCTTGCTGAGCGGGCCGGTGGCTGGGCAGCGGATGTGACTGGGCGCCCCTTCCGTGGCCACGAAAGGGGCGAAAAGCAGACTGTTGCTGAGGGCGCACAGCAGAAAGGCCCAGGGACTTGGCTGTAGCCCGTGAGTCCTTAAAGCGCTCCAGCGCATGGTCTGCCTTTGTCCCAAAAAGACCGACTCCATCAAAGGGCATGTCCATAAGAGAGTTTTGGACATCACCCGAGAAACCAGTGGTCCTCAGCCAGGCGTGACGGCGCAGCGCCACTGTCGTCGCAAGCGATCTGCCTAGCGAGTCGGCGCTATCAAGGCCACATCTGATGGTGTACTTTGCCGCATCTCTTCCCTCCGCAATGGTGCGGGAAATCAGTGTCTGGACCTCCTCAGGACACTGGGGCAGAACTTGCGCCACCGAGTCCCACAAGGAGTGGGAATATCGGCCCAAGAGGCAAGTGGTGTTGACTGACCGCAAGCCAGCACTGGCGGAAGAAAAGACCTTCTTCCCAAATTGATCCAGGCGCTTGGATTCCCTATCCGGGGGAGCGGTAGGGAAGGCGCTTTGGGAAGCAGAGGCTTGGACCACCAAGCTCTCAGGGGTGGGGTGTAGAGAGAGAAACGGGGGGGATCGCCCGGAGCAGGGCGATGGGCCACGTTCCTATCCACAGGAGCCCCTGGGGTGGGCTTGGACCAGGTGCCCAAAAGAACGTCTGAAAGCGCCTCGTTGAACGGCAGCAGTGGCTCCGAGGAGGTAGCCCCCGGCTGAAGCACTTCCGTCAGGATGTTAGTCCTGACAGCCACTGTAGACAACTGTAGGTTTAAGGCCCCAGCTGCTCTACGCAACACCGTTGCAAAATTTGCTCCCTCCTCCGTTGCCACGGATGGAGGAGACAGCATGCCAGAGTCAGGGGAGGTGTCCAGCCCACTGGCATCCCCAAGTTCCTCAGTCCAGTCCTGATCAAACTCACACTGCTGTGTGAGAGGGTCATCAGACCCCTCCCAGTTATCTCCGTCCTCCAATTCAGGTTCAAAATAAGGAGGAGGAGGGACACGTGGGACCCAAAGTCCCAGCGGCGTCGGAACCGGCGTCGAGCGACGCCGGTCCGGCGCCACGTCCGGATCCGGAGAGAACCAGGGAACGACGCCGCCCAGAGCCCCGGGCGGCGTCGAGAACGGCACCGGAGACATCGGCGCCAGCGGAGGTGTAGTTAGGTCAACCGGCGTCGATGGGGGTTGCGGCAGCACCGGAGCCGGGATCGAGGCCGGGGCCGAAGCCAGGGCCGGGACCGAGGCTGGTGTTACAGGCGGCGCCGGGACCGGAGTCGCCGGCGGCGCCGGGGAAACCCCATCAGGGCCCGCGGGGCCCGAAGGCGCACCGGGGGGACCTTGAGGCCCGAAGAGGCGGGCCATGGCCGACAGGAATTCCTGTATCTCGGCCGGAGTCGCCCCCGAACCTGGGAAGGACGGGTAATGCGGGGGCGGCTCCACAGGCACTCCCGGAGCCGCGGTGGCAGGGACGGTGCCGATAGGAGCCTCAGCCGAGTCGTGAGACCGGCGAGGCGAAGCCGTCGAGCGATGACGCTTCTTAGACTTTTTATGCTTCGACTTACCGGAGGAGTGCGAAGACTTGGACCCCGTCGACCGATGAGGACTCCGCGACCGGCCCCTCGACCTCTCACGTGACTGGGGCTTGGTGTGGCGCGGAGCCGACTGCCGGACCTCGAGGAGCTTTCGAGACCTCTCTCGCAAAGCCTTCGGGTGCAAGGCCCGGCAGTCGGGGCACGACTTCGTGTCGCGGCGAGGCAGTAGAGACACTAAGTGCAGGTCTGTGATCAACATCATGCAACCACAGACGTCGCAGGGCTTGAAGCCGGGCATCCCTACCGACACCTTCGGAGTCGAGAGACTTGTGTAGAAAAACAGTGAAAAATCACCAAAAAGTTAGTCAAAAAAGATGACAAGGGCACTGCTCTTCCCGGATCTGCGCTTACTGGCGCGGAAAAAGAAGAACTGACGTCAGCGCGCAGGGGCGGCGTCTAAGTACTGCCCGCGACGTCATCCCGGCGGTCCCGACGACGGACGCAGAGCCGCACGACGCCGCCTACCGACGCGCAAGGGTACTGCTACGCAAAAACTTTCCGGATCCAGCCTGATGCCTGGGGATATTCTAAGGTAAGGAATCTGTCACTAACGTGTCTCTTTCAGATGAAGATCTCCAAGGGCTTGAAACTGAGCTTGCCTCCTGTTCTGAAGTCTCAGGGACACAAAGACTTCCTCCCTTCTGTCTCGCTGCATCTGGAACTGCTGTTTCAGCTGCTACAAAAGGAAATTGCAACACCGACGCCGGTGAGCGACGCCGTCCCTGCACCGAAGCCTTGGGCACCGCTCGTGAAGAGCACGACGTACCGCCCCGACTTGCACCGTAGGCCCGAGGCCTGCTGACGCCGTGCCGCATCGACTCCGAAGCCGTCAACGAGGCCGCTGCCTGCACCGGAGCCGAGGACACCGCTCGTGATGCCCCGTCCCGACTCACACCCCAGCCCCGACTTCACCGACACAGTGCTTCATCAACGCGGTGCCGATCCTCGACGTGGGTGACTCCCAAATCCATCGACATCGCACAGTCGTAAGGAACAGACGCCTCGCCGCCATCCGTGACATCACCTCCCCGACACAGTAAGGAACCAATGTCTCACCTCCCCTGCGCTGCAGTAAGGAACAGAGGCATCACATCCCCTGGGGTCGTAAGGAACCGCAGGCGCCAACGAAGCATCACCACTGTGCACCATCTTTGCCTTCATCAATTCCAAGGTACTGTTCTTTGTGGGTCTGCTCGACTCCGGGTCCGACGCCGCGCACCTCGCAGTCGGCACCGTACTTTGGGAATTTCATCTGTCACGACGTCGTTATGACTCCAGGTGGAGTTATTTGTTGCTAGAAGCTTGATTTGAGTGAATAACTCATTTTTAAGGATATTTTTGATACTGTATTGTGGATTTTTGTCGTTTGGTCTTGTTTTGGTTTAGATAAAGATTACTTATTTTTCTAAACTGGTGTGATGTCCATTTGTAGTGTTTTCACTGTATTACTGTGTGTGTTCACAAATGCTTTACACACTGCCTCTGAGATAAGCCTGTCTGCTCGTGCCAAGCTACCAATGGGGTGAGAGCAGGGGTTATTTTAGGAGTGTACCCCCCCTTACCCTGACTAGAAGCAAGGGTCCCTATTTGCACAAAGGTATCTACCTCTGCCAACTTACCTATCAATTGGAACTAGTGCTGCTATTTATGACAAAGGAATATTTGCACCGCTTTGAAAACTTTGGGAACCACAATTTGTGCAACCTTCGTGATTAGACAGTCAGTGCTTCCCCTCTCAATTGAAATTATCAAGGTGCCTTCAAAAATGCTTTCCCCGGGGGGCGTGGCCAAGCAAGATGGCTGAGCGGACGTGAACCGCTTCAGCTCCGGCCCCCGAGTTCTGCCCACTGACCTTGAATGCACCCACAGTGGACCTCCGGGCTTGAAAATCGCCCCAGCTAATGCCAGTTGTGTCCTGCTGCACTTTCTCTCCCTCCGGTCCAGTTGCGTGCAGTAGACGAGACCCAGCGAGGTGACGTACTGGAGGGCCAGGATCGCGCTCAAGATGGCGCGGAGATAGGCGGAGAGCGCCCTGACACGCATGGATCGGCCACCCGCATCCCGGTGCTTGCCCCCGCTGTTACCTCTGATGCAGCCTGCTTGAAAGCTCTCTCCCTGGCCAGAGGCGAACGGAGCTGTGCGGGGCTCCGAGGCATGCTGGAACGCACTGCGGGAGCACGGGCTGCCTGGAAAGTGACGCTGAGAGCGGGCGTGGACTCCCCTGTGACACGTTGAAGGCCTGACTGCGAGTGACCAGCGGTGAGTGCCCTTGATGCCTGAGACGTGTGGGGAGCGAAGAAGGTGCTGCCCGGCCAGGGGGGTACCTGTTGCTCCCTCGATGAGTTTGTCTGCCAGCGGGGGGAGGCCAGATGGACAGCTAGACCACGAGGCCCGGCATGCCTGACTTTGACATGGCGGCCGCCCAGCGATCGGCCCTGAGGTGAGATCCAGCAGCCCGACAGTGACAGGAGAGGGATATCAGTGGGGGAAGACCTACCCTATGGCCCTGTCCAGTTCTGGTTGAAGAGAGAGGGGGCTGGGATCGACCAAACGCACAGTGGAAGCTGCTAAAGGGCGCCTGACCTTAAGATGGCTGCCGGGGAGTGATCACAGAGCTTTCCTGCCTTGACACCAAGCATTCCCCACGAGGCACCAGCTCACGGAGCCGTCTGGAGGAGCGACAACTGCTGGCTGGGGGGACCCCGGTGCCCGGCCCCACCTCGGAGTGACTCTTCGCCCCTATGCCACCTAAAAAGTCGAATAAAGTTTCCCACCATTTCACGGCTGCTGATAAAGGGCCAGCTGCCTCTGATGGCGACCTGAACCCCCAAATGGCACTCACCAGGGAAGACCTAGTGGCCTCTCTTAGGGACTTCAAATCCGAGCTCTGCCTGGAAATAAAGCAGGATCTACGCGCCTCCATGGACCAGCTCAGGGCTGACCTTTCGGAGAAGATGGCGGTGCTTTGACAAGATGTAGACGCGGTGAGGTCCCGAGTGCTGGAAGTGGAGGAACAGATGCAGGCCTTGGATGCCCGCTAAACCAAACTTCACGACACGCAACAAGACCTGCGGGCCCAGCTCCACCAAGTGATCTTGAAGGCCGAGGATCTAGAGAACCGGTCTCGGAGGGAGAATATACGTAAATCGGGACCTGGAAGAGGGAGCGGAGGGCCCGGATCTGGAGGCATTTGTGGTAGGCCTCTTCTCAGAAATCCTGAGCCCACAACAACTGAATCTCAAGATCGATCGGGTTCATCGCGTGGGGGCGGCGCAGACTGGGGAGCGCCGACGCACGAGAGATGTCCTGGTCAAGATGCACTCCTTCTGCACCAAAGAGGCACTTCTAGGGGTGGCGAGGAAAAAGGGAGAGACCTCGTTTCAGGGCTACAAATGTGCCTTATTTCAGGACTTGGCACCCTCTACACTGGCTCGCAGGCAGACGCTACGCCCGATCACCTCCAAACTCCGGGAGATGGAGTGCGCTACCGCTGGACTTTCCCCTTTGGCCTCTCTTTTGAGCACATGAACAAATCTCACCATATCTCCGACCTGAAGGAGGGTCTGCGTGTCCTGGGTCTCCCCGCCCCGGCGGAGTACTCCGATCCTGGCCCTTCCAAAGACCCGGGGTTGCCCCGGAGGGAGCCCCGACCTTGGCACACGGTCCCCGCCAACAGACGATCGCCCAAGTAAAGTTCCCGGAGGTGGTACGTTCGGACCATGGCGATCCCCATGTTGAGCTCCGGTCGTGTCTTATTGCTGAGACGGAAGGCATGTCGGGGCTGGGACCAAGCTTAGACACATTGAACACTTGAACCAGAATCTGCTGGGACACTCTTGACACCCTGGGTTACTTCCAGTCCGCAATTTGTCCTCTGTGTACTCGATGCATGGGCAGACGGGGGGAGGGGGGGGCGGGCCTTGTCCGTTTCACCCGGAATGTCTTCATTCCTCTTTGCAAAGTTCAGAGCTGAGAGCCCGTTGGCTCCTCGGCTAGTAGTTCTTAGGGGGTTTTTGTTTTTTCTTCTTGTGGGGGGGGGGGGTGGGATCCTGGTGGTGGTGTAGGGGGACAGGGCCCAGTGAGTTACGCGGTCCATAGAGTCCAACATGGGGAGGGTTCAACGAGCGGAGGGAGTGTGGGCGACCATTCTAAATGATTTCCATAGTATCGTGGAATGTTAAAGGCCTGAACTCGCCACAAAAGCATCAAAAGATCTCGAAATATCTAACGACCACCAGTTTGATGTGGTGGCGCTCCAAGAAACGCATCTTAAGAAGGCCGAAGACGCTAGACTACTCCACAAAACATACCAGATAATTTATCAGTCCTCGGCTAGTACCAAGCACGACGGAGTGGCCCTGCTTTTCCGCACCACGGCCAAATTCCAGCCTGAGGCCATCAAGACGGATCGGGAGGGCAGAGTCTTAATAGTGAAGGGGAGACTTAGGGGCACCCTTTGTACATTCATCTCCCTCTATACACCAAACGTGGGCCAGGCGATTTTTCTCTCCAACACACTAGATTTGATTAGTGGCTTTGCTGAGGGGCCGGTGATACTCCTGGGAGACTTCAATCTGACATGGCACGAGACACTAGACAGTTCACGCTCCCACAGGGCTTCCCCCAACAACTTCTCCAAAGGGGTTAAACAGAAATTGAGCACGCTGGGTCTTTGTGACGCCTGGAGGACACTGCACCCTACTACCAAAGACTTCACTTATTTCTCTCATCTCCACCAGTCATATTCTAGAATAGACTATATCTTTCTTAGTCAGACCTTATTGGGCCCCTTACAGGCAGCTCAGATTCTGCCCCTCTCGGTCTCAGACCACAGTCTCATCTCCATTAGCCTAGCGTGGGATGGGTCTAAGCCCGGCACAGCGCAATGGTACTTCCCAGTCTCTCACTGGAGACAAGGCCCTACGTGAGGACCTGAGAGCCGCTATCATGGAGTTCTTTGCACTCAACACCCCGCAGGCAACTACCCCACAGAATAATTGGGACGCTTTTAAAGCAGTGCTTAGAGGTAAATGCATCCAGCTCAACTCGGTACTGAATAAACAGAGAGCAAGGGAGCGTCTCGCGCTGGAAGAACTGGAAGTCGTAGAAAGAGCGCATAAGGTCACTCCCACATGAGCGCTTCAGCGAGAGCTCACCACACTACGGGGCAAATTGCGCGCTATATACAATAATATAGCAGAGTTTACCTTGTTGAAATTGCGACAGTACTCCTATGCGCAGGGGGATAAAGTAGGGACCCACTTAACGCGACAGCTCCGAGAAAAGAGGGAACGCGAATTCATTGGGGGCATTCTAGATGGTTTGGCCGCCTTACCCATTCCGATGCCATCAAAGCTAATCTTTTTGGCGAATTTTATGGGGAACTATACTCGGGGAACCCACCAGACACGGTCTTGCAGCAGCGATACCTCGATTCGGTGGACCTCACACATCTTTCTCCCACAGCTGTAGGGCCTCTAGAGGCTCCCATCACTGCGGAGGAGGTTGGTCAAGCCATCTCTAAACTTAAATCCCACAAAGCCCCAGGCCCAGACGGTCTAACAGCACATTTTTATAAATGCTTTACGTCTGAATTAATTCCACACCTTACCGAACTATTCAATGCGATTGCGACGGACGCCAGGGTCTCAGCATCCATGGCAGAGGCGGTGATATCTGTAATTCCAAAACCCGGGAAGAACCCCCAGCACTGCGCCTCTTATAGGCCCATAGCGCTCCTTAACCTCGACCGCGAAGCTTTACTCTGCAATTTTAGCTGCCAGGCTGGATGATCTAATGCCCAAACTAATCCACCCTGATCAATCGGGCTTCATAAAGGGGCGGCAAACGCATGACAATATACGGCGCACTATTCACCTCATTGAGAAAGTCTCTAAATTTCAGATACCGGCCATTCTAGTAGGTCTGGACGCCGAAAAAGCCTTCGACATGGTGGATTGGTCGTTCCTTTTTCTCACCATGCGCAAATTGGGCTTCGGGGACAAGTTTCTCAACATGGTCAAGGCTAACTCATCTTCCTCAATCGCGCGTATTAGTCAACGGGAACACGTCCCTCCCCACCACCCTTAGCAGAGGTACACAGCAGGGTTGCCCGCTCTCCCCCATGCTTTTCGCCCTTAGTATCGAACCCCTGGCTGTGAAATTCCGTGCTAATGAAGCAATCCGGGGTATCCGCTTCGGGGGCACAGACCACAAAGCGTCTCTCTTTGCGGACGACATCTTGCTCACACTCCGGGAACCAGCCACCTCCCTCCAGGCGGTTCAGGAGTAACTGAGACACTTTGAGCTGGTGGCGGGTTTTAAAGTTAATCTCTCCAAATCCTCCATACTTCACCTCACCCTCTCTGACACCGAAGCAACGAGGCTAAAGGGCCAAACGTCCCTCCAGTGGGCTCACCACTCCCTCCTCTACTTAGGGGTGCACCTCACCCCCAGAATCGGAGATTTGTATAAAGTTAATGACCCCCCGCTAGTATCACAGCACCAGCAGGATTTTAAGAGGTGGAAACCTCTTTACATCTCCTGGCTTGGGTGAATCGCACAAGTTACTACTTGTGTAACGATATATCTGTAAGAGACATTAGTTAGTGATAGATTCCTTACCTTGGAATATCCCCAGGCGTTAGACTGGATCCGGAAAGTTTTTTGTTAGCAGTACCCCTGCGTGTCAGTAGGTGGCGTCGTGCGGTTCCGCGTCCGTCGCTGGCGTCGTAAGCGCCGAGATGACGTCACGGAGACTACTTAGGCGCCACCCATGCGTGCTGACGTCAGTTCTTTACACGACTTTCCACGCCAGGAACGCAGAGCCATGCAAGAAACTGACCATTGGTGCCATGAAACTAGGGCCCTGAAAGGGATGACCTTAACCCTAGAAATCAGTTCGCAGAACGGGGAGGATGGGTGGGGCGGTAAGGAATCTATCACTAACTAATGTCTCTTAGAGATATATCGCTACACAAGTAGTAACTTGTGCATCTGAAAGAGACACGTTAGTGATAGATTCCTTACCTTAGAATAGATACCCCAGCAATACCAACCCCGGTGGTGGGTCTGCGAATAGATTACACCAGAAAGTCACGGAGAACAGAACGGCCAAAGAAGCCGTCTCTCCGGACTTGACTGTCAAGGCAGTAATGCTTGGTAAATGTGTGCAGCGAGGCCCACGTGGCTGCCTGACAAATATCCTGCAAGGGAACGCCGCGTCCCAAGGCAGTAGTGGCTGCTGTTGCCCTGGTAGAATGGGCACGCAGCCCCACAGGAGGCTCCTTTTTAGCCAACGAGTAACATGCTTTGATGCACAAAACGACCCGGGAGATGGTGCGTTTGTGCACGACCCGACCTTTTTTGGCGCCCACGTAGCCAACAAAGAGCTGGTCATCCACCCGGAACTTTTGTGTGCGCGTTAGATAGAACGAGACCGCACGTTTTGGGTCCAGACGATGGAGCCTCTCTTCCTCTTTTGAAGGATACGGAGGCGGAAAGAAGGTGGGCAAAGTGATGGTCTGCCCGATGTGGAAGGGCGTGACAACCTTTGGCAAGAAAGAAGGACGGGTCCTTAAAACCACCTTGTCCAGATGAACAGAAAGGAAAGGAGGTTTAGAAGAAAGAGCCTGGAGTTCACTCACTCTTCTGGCAGAGGTGATAGCTACCAGGAAAGCCGTCTTGAGAGTAAGAAGACGTAAAGGACAGTTATGAAGGGGCTCAAAAGGAGCGCACATCAGATAGGTCAAGACAAGATTTAAGTCTCATTGAGGGATTATGAAAGGCACAGGAGGAAACATGCCCAAAGCAGAGCCCTGCTGGGCCAAGGAGAGTAGGAACAGAAGGACCTCAGAAAGAGGGGCAGAAAGGGGATCCACAGACTTAGCTGTGCACCATGCCACAAATCTGTTCCACCTGCAGGCGTATACCGATTTAGTGGAGGGACGCCTGGCTGCCAGAATGACATCTCAGACTTCAGGAGGCAAGTCAAATGGAATCAGCTGTCTCCGCTGAATCACCACGCATGGAGGTGGAGGCTTGACAGGTTCGGGTGGAGGACCGTCCCCTGTTGCTGCGATAGAAGATCCTCCCGAAGAGGCAGGCGGATCGGGGGATCGATTGCCATGTTGAGTAGCTCGGGATACCAGTATCTTCGTGCCCAATCCGGAGCCACAAGGATGACTTGGGCCCGGTTGCGCCAAATCTTCTTCAGCACTCTGGGCAGAAGTGGTATAGGCGGAAAGGCGTACAACAGACCGCAGCTCCACTCGCGATGAAAAGCGTCGCCGAGCCGGTGCCGCCTTGGAAATTCCAACGCGCAGAACTGATGACACTGCGCATTCTCTTCGGTGGCGAATAGATCTAACCAAGGCTCTCCCCACTGCAGAAAGAGACCTTGCGCCACGTCCGAGTTCAGACGCCATTCGTGATCCATCAAGCACCGGCGGCTGAGTTCGTCCGCCCTGGCGTTCAGAGAACCTGCCAGGTGTTGAACCACCAAGGTAATGCCTTGATGTTCCAGCCATGTCCAGAGGCGCAGAGCCTCCTGACATAGGGTCCAGGACCCCACCCCGTTTGTTGCAATACCACATGGCGGTGGTGTTGTCCGTGAACACCTGCACCACACTTCCCCAGACAGAGGGAAGGAATGCCTTCAGTGCAAGCCGGATCGCCCGAAGCTCCAAAAGATTGATATGGAGCCGGGACTCCGCCGGAGACCAGAGGCCTCTGATCTCCGCCTCTCCCAAGTGGCCACCCCATCCCAGGAGGGAAGCATCCGTCACCACTGTGTGCTCCGGTTGGGGAAGGGAGAGGGATCTGCCATTGACCCAATCGCGATTTGTGAGCCACCACTGCAAATGTCGTGCAGTGCCCTCCGAGATCTGGACATGATCGGACAGGTTGCCCTGATGCTGTGCCCACTGGAACTTCAGGTACCACTGCAGAGCCCGCATATGCCATCTGGCATGTTGCACCAGCAGGATGCAGGAGGCCATCCGGCCCAGGAGCCGGAGGGTCATCCTGACTGAAACCCAGGATAGAGGCTGAAAGATCGGAATCATAGCCTGAATATCCCGGACCCGCTGCTCGGGAGGATAAACCCGAAACAGCGTCGAATCCAGAACCGCTCCGATGAAGGGGAGCTTCTGAGAGGGACTCAGGTGCGACTTCGGCACATTGATGGAGAACCCCAGCAAATGCAGGTCGGCCGTAGTCTGAAGGTGGGTGACTACTACCTGGGGCGAGCCCACCTTCAACAACTAGTCGTCGAGGTAGGGGAAGACTGACACCCCTGACCTGCGCAAATGAGCTGCGACCACCGTCATCACCTTCGTGAACACCCGAGGGGCGCTGGTAAGGCTGAAGGGGAGCACGGCAAACTGAAAATGCTCATGGCCTACAGTGAACCGCAGGTAACGCCGGTGGGCCGGCAGGACGGGGATGTGAAAATAGGCGTCCTGCAAGTCCAATGTCACCTTCCAGTCTCCAGGGTCGAGGGCAGCAAAGACCTGAGCCAGAGTCAACATCTTGAACTTCTCCTTCCGGAGGAAGCGATTGACGTTCCCGAGGTCCAAGATGGGGCGCAAGACCCCCTTGTCCTTCTTGGGGACCAGAAAGTAGTGGGAATAACAACCACTCCCTACTTCTGGCCCAGGAACACACTCGATGGCCCCCTTGGCCAAGAGGGCTGCGACTTCCTGCAGGAGAAGTGCCAAGTGGTCCCCCAACATGCGGTGGAACGGAGGTGGCATGGCTGGTGGGGTGGACTGAAAGGGAAGGGTGTAACCCTTGCGGATGATCTGCAACACCCACTTGTCCGATGTGATAGCGTGCCAGTGGGGGAGATGATGGCGGACCCTGCCAACCACTGGCGTGGGGTGCCCCACAAAGCTCGGATTAGGAAGGTTTGGAGGTAGAAGCAGCGGGGGCGGAGGTGGACTGACCCCCACGCTGATTCCCAGACCCGAGGTTGGTTCTGCACAGGCTTGCTGAAGGAACGTGCCTGGGCGCCCCTTCCGTGGCCACGAAAGGAACGAAAACCAGGAGTGGCTGGGCTTCTCGTGGAAAGACCCAAGGACTTGGCCGTGGCCCGCGAGTCCATAAAACGCTCCAGCGCACTGTCAGCTTTATCGCCAAACAGGCGAGTGCCAACAAAGGGCATGTCCATGAGTGAGCTTTGGACATCTGGCGAGAACCCAGTAGATCTCAACCAGGCGTGGCGACGAAGCGCCACAGTCATGGAAATTGCTCTACCTAGTGAGTCCGCGGTGTCCAAACCACACCGAATGGCGAACTTAGCCGCATCTTTACCCTCGGCAACAGCTTGGGACAGCACAGCTTGGGTCTCCTCAGGACACCGAGGCAACACCTGTGCAACTGTATCCCACACCGTGTGGGAATAGCGGTCCAATAGGCATGCGGTGTTCACCGACCGCAGCCCCAAGCTGGCCGAAGAGAACAACCGCTTGCCGAACTGCTCCAGCTTCTTAGAGTCCTTCTCCGGCGGAGCCGTGGGAAAGGCACTCTGGGACGTCTAAGCTTGGATGACCAGGCTCTTGGGCGTAGGATGAGTGGTCAGAAAGGCAGGGTCACCGGGCACCGGGCGATGACGCCTGGCGACGTTCTTATCCACAGGGGCCCCTGTGGCGGGCCGCGACCAAGTGCCCAGCAAGACGTCAGTGAGGGCATCATTAAATGGCAGCAGGGGCTCCGACGAAGTGGACGCCGTCTGGAGCACCTCAGTGAGGTTAGTTTTGAGGGCCACCGTAGGGAGATGAAGGTTGAGAACCTCAGCTGCCCGACGGAGCACCATCGTGTAGGAGGTGCCCTCCTCCATGGTAGGCAGGGGAGAGACAAACCCCGGGTCAGAGGAGACGTCGAGGTCGCCGGCATCCCCCAAATCGTCCGCCCTGTCCTGCTCAGAGTCACACTGACGAGCAAGAGGGTCCTCGGACCCTTCCCAGTCGTCCTCCACCTCCGCAGCATGTGGCACAGACCGTGGCGGCAGGGCAGGAGCCAGAGAAGGGACAAACTCTGTCGGGAACGGCGAAGGACCGGCGCAGTGTCCCAATGCGGATCCCAGGCAGGAGCAAAATGGTCCTGGAACCTGGGCAAGGGCGGGACAAATGGCACCCACTGCGGCGCCGGAGGCGGAGCAGAGTGTGGCGCTGGGGCCGGAGCCGGCAGCGATGGATCATGTGGCGCCGTGGCCGGAGCCGACGGCGCAGGATCCTGTGGCGCCGAAGCTGGATCCGCCGGCGGCACCGACGGCCCAACAGGATCCTGACAGGACCGCAGGGCCCGAGGGCGCACCGGCGGGAGTCCGAGCCTAAAAAGGCGGTCCATGGTAGCAAGAAACTCTTGCACCTGTGCGGGAGTCACCGACGGACACGGGTAAGGTGGGTAGGCCGCGGGACTCTCGAGCTCCGAAGGAGCCGCAGGGGCAAAGCCCCTGTCCCCCTCGTCCACATCCGGGGACCGACGGGGGGACGTCGGAGAGCGAACATGCTTCTTCGACTTCTTTTTGTGTCGTCTCTTACCCGAATCCGAGGGTGAGGACTTGGAGCCCGAGGAGTAATGACTGTGCCCCCTCGAGCGTTCCCTGGAACGGCCCCTGGACCGGGAACGGCGCTGGGACAAGTGCCGGACCTCCAGCAGCTTCCGGTGCCGCTCCCTCAAGGCCTTCGGGGCCATGGCCCGACAGGACCGGGAGTCGTGGTCGGTCTCCAGGCAGTAGCTGACAAGAGACAGTCTCAAAAAAGGGTAGTCAAAAAGTGACTAAGGTTCGTGCTCTAACCGGATCTGCGCTTACTGGCGCGGAAAAAGAAACAACTGACGTCAGCGCGCATGGGTGGCGCCTAAGTAGTCTCCGTGACGTCATCTCGGCCAGCGACGGACGCGGAACCGCACGACGCCACCTACTGACGCGCAGGGGTACTGCTAACGAAAAACTTTCCGGATCCAGTCTGACGCCTGGGGATATTCTAAGGTAAGGAATCTATCACTAACGTGTCTCTTTCAGATAACGCAGTCAAGATGACGGTTCTGCCAAAACTTCTCTCTTTCCGGCTCTTCCTATTGAGCTTCCTCTAGACCTGATGTCCCGCTTACGCTCGCTCGTCACCAGCTTTATTTGGCAAGGGGGGAGGGCTCGCCTTCCCTTTCATGTGTTGACCTAGGGGGGAGGGGGGTGTGGCACTACCGGATTTTGCGCTTTACTATCAGGCGGCTCAACTGCGGGTGGTGATGGAATGGATGGCTAGAGAAACTGAAAAACACTGGCTCCACATGGACAGGGCGACAGTGGGGCGTTCCATCTGGGATGTCCTGTGGAAACCAAAGAAAGACAGACCAGTGAACGAGTACCTAAGCACCCCCACCCGAACCACGCTCTTAGTCTGGGACCAGGTTACGAAGAGGGAGGGTTGGACCACCTTCCCCTCCCCATATACCCCAATTCACTTCAACCCGGCTTTCCCGCCGGCCTTACGCGAGGGTCCCTTTGAATGCTGGAGAGAGGGAGGTTGTTTAAAGCTATCAGACCTATTTCATAACTACGACGTATTGACATTTGAGAGCTGTAAGAGTTTTTCAGGTCGCACATAGTGAACACTACCACTACCTCCAGCTTAAACATTGGGCTACATAACCACACATACGAGAGGCTGCTACTAGAGAACTCACGGCTCTGGAGAGACTGGTGCTAAAGCACAAGTTACTAACTTGTGTAACGATATATCTGTAAGAGACAGTAGTTAGTGACAGATTCCTTACCTTAGAATATCCCCAGGCGTCAGGCTGGATCCGGAACGTTTTTGCGTAGCAGTACCCTTGCGCGTCGGTAGGCGGCGTCGTGCGGCTCCGCGTCCGTCGTCGGCGTCGTGATCGCCGGGATGACGTCGCGGGCAGTACTTAGGCGCCGCCCCTGTGCGCTGACGTCAGTTCTGTACACGACTTTCCGCGCCAGGAACGCAGAGCCGAGCAAGAAGCTGACATAGGTGTCTGAAAAATACTAGGGCCCTGAAAGGGATGTCCTTAACCCTAGAAATCAGTTCGCAGAACGGGGAGGATGGGTGGGGCGGTAGGAATCTGTCACTAACTACTGTCTCTTACAGATATATCGTTACACAAGTTAGTAACTTGTGCATCTGAAAGAGACACGTTAGTGACAGATTCCTTACCTTAGAATAGATACCCCAGCAATACCAACCCCGGTGGTGGGTCTGCGAACAAAGATCAGACAAGGAAGTCCTGGAGGACAGAACGGCCAAAGAAGCCGTCCCTCCGGACCTGACTGTCAAGGCAGTAATGCTTTGTAAACGTGTGCAGCGAGGCCCACGTAGCTGCCTGACAGATAACCGGCAGCGGAACACCGCGGCCCAAGGCCATGGTAGCAGCCGTTGCCCTGGTGGAATGGGCACGCAGCCCAACAGGAGGCTCCTTCTTAGCCAAAGAATAGCAGGTCTTGATGCACAAGGTAACCCAGCGGGAGATGGTCCTCTTGTGCACCGCCCGACCTTTTTTGGTGCCCACGTAGCCAACAAAGAGCTGGTCATCCACCCGGAAGTGTTTTGTGCGGTCGATATAGAAGGAGAGCGCACGTTTTGGGTCCAGACGGTGGAGCCTCTCTTCCTCTCTGGAAGGATGCGGAGGCGGAAAGAAGGTGGGCAAAGTGATGGTCTGCCCAATGTGGAAAGCAGTAACCACCTTTGGCAAGAAGGACGGACGCGTCCGAAGAACAACCTTGTCTGGATGAACAGACAGAAAGGGAGGTTTGCATGAAAGAGCCTGGAGCTCACTCACCCGCCGAGCGGAGGTGATGGCCACCAGAAAGGCTGTCTTCAGAGTCAGAAGACGAAGAGGACAGTTATGTAGAGGCTCAAAGGGAGCGCACATTAAATAGGTAAGAACCAAGTTCAAGTCCCACTGAGGCATCACAAACGGAACAGGAGGGAAGAGGTGTGTAATGCCTTTTAGAAACCTGTTAACAACAGGGGACTTGAAAAGGGAGGGCTGATCAGGGAGCCTGAGGAAGGCCGAGATAGCACAAAGATAACCCTTGATGGTACCCAGGGCAGAACCCTGTTGGGCCAGAGAAAGAAGGAACAGAAGGACCTCAGAAAGAGGGGCAGAAAGGGGATTCACAGCCTTTGCTGTGCACCATACCACAAATTTGTTCCACCTGCAGGCGTATACCACCTTAGTGGAGGGACGCCTGGCTGCCAGAATCACATCACAAACTTCGGGAGGCAAGTCGAAAGGAATCAACTGCCGCCGCTCAATCTCCACGCAAGCAGGTGTAGACTGGACAGGTTCGGGTGGAGGACCGTCCCCGCTGCTGCGACAGAAGATCCTCCCGAAGAGGCAGACGGATCGGGGGATCTACGCTCATACTGAGTAGCTCGGGATACCAAACTCTTCGAGCCCAGTCCGGAGCCACAAGAATGACTTGGGCCCGGTCGTGCCGAATCTTCTTCAACACTCTGGGTAGAAGTGGTATAGGCGGAAAGGCGTACAATAGACCGCAACTCCACTCGTGACGAAAAGCGTCGCCGAGCGAGTGCCGCCTTGGAAATTCCAACGCGCAGAACTGATGACATTGCGCGTTCTCTTCGGTGGGGAATAGATCTAACCAAGGCTCTCCCCACTGTAGAAAGAGTCCTTGCGCCACTTCCGAGTGAAGACGCCATTCGTGATCCATCATGCACCTGCGGCTGAGGTTCGTCCGCCCTGGCGTTCAGGGAACCTGCCAGGTGTTGAACCATCAGGAACATGCCCTGATGTTCCAGCCATGTCCAGAGGCGCAGAGCCTCCTGACAAAGGGTCCACGACCCCACCCCGCCCTGTTTGTTGCAGTACCACATGGCGGTGGTGTTGTCTGTGAACACCTGCACTACCTTCCCTTTGACAGAGGGAAGGAATGCCTTGAGTGCAAGTCGGATCGCCCAGAGCTCCAGAATGTTGATATGGAGCCGGGACTCCGCCGGAGACCAGAGGCCTCTGATCTCCGCCTCTCCCATGTGACCGCCCCATCCCAGAAAGGACGCGTCCGTCACAACTGTGTGCTCTGGCTGGGGAAGGGAGAGGGATCTGCCCATGACCCATTGCCGGTTCGAGAGCTACCACTGCAACTGTTTTGCAGTCCTCACCGAGATCTGGACGTGATCGGACAGGTTGCCCTGGTGCTGCGCCCACTGGAACTTCAGGTCCCACTGCAGAGCCCGCATATGCCATCTGGCAGGATTGACCAGCAGGATGCAGGAGGCCATGAGGCCCAGCAGCCTCAGGGTCATCCGTACCGAAACCCAGGATAAAGGCTGAAAGATCGGAATCATAGCCTGAATATCCCGGACTCGCCGTTCGGGAGGATAGGCCCGAAACTGCGTCGTGTCCAGAACTGCTCCGATGAAAAGGAGCTGTGGAGAAGGAATCAGATGCGACTTCGGCACATTGATGGAGAACCCCAGCGAGTGCAGGAGTTCGGCCGTAGTCTGGAGGTGGGAGACGACTGCCTGGGACGAGCCCGCCTTCAGCAGCCAGTCGTCGAGGTAGGGGAAGACTGAAACCCCTGCCCGGCGCAGATGAGCTGCGACCACCGCCATCACTTTCGTGAACACCCGAGGGAGCACTGGTAAGGCCAAAGGGGAGCACGGTGAACTGAAAATGCTCGAGGCCTACCGTGAACCGAAGGTAACGCCGGTGGGCCGGCAGGACGGGGATGTGGAAATAGGCGTCCTGCAAGTCCAACGCTACCAACCAGTCTCCAGGGTCGAGGGCAGTCAAGACCTGAGCTAGGGTGAGCATCTTGAACTTCTCCTTCCGGAGGAAGCGATTGACGTTCCGGAGGTCCAAGATAGGACGCATGTCCTCCTTGTCCTTTTGGGCACCAGAAAGTAGTGGGAGTAGCAACCACGCCCTACTTCTGGGGTCGGAACACGCTCGATGGCCCTCTTGGCCAAGAGGGCCGTGACTTCCTTCTGCAGAAGTCCCAAGTGATCCCCTGACATGCGGTGGAATTGAGGTGGCATGGCTGGGGGGTGGTCTCGAAGGGGAGGGAGTAGCCCTTCGGACAATGTCCAAGACCCACCTGTCCGAGGTGATGGGACGCCAGTGGTGAAGGTGATGGCGGACCCTGCCCCCTACTGCCGTGCTGTGCACCTGGAAAGGAGGGACTAGGGAGGGCTTGGAGGCCGCGGACGGGTTGGAGGTGGTGGCCTGACCCGCACGCTGGTTGCCCGAACCGCCACGGCGGTATCCACGTCCTCGGCCACGCGAAGACGCCTGCTGCGCGGGCCGGTGGCTGGGCTGCTGACGTGACGGGGCGCCCCTTCCGTGGCCACGATAGGGGCGAAAAGCAGAAGCCAGCGGAGGGCGTGTAGCAGAAAGGCCCAGGGACTTGGCAGTAGCCCGTGAGTCCTTAAAGCGCTCCAACGCATGGTCTGCTTTGGACCCAAAAAGACCGACTCGATCAAAGGGCATGTCCATGAGAGTATTCTGGACATCCCCTGAAAAACCAGTGGTTCTCAGCCAGGCGTGGCGTCGCAGCGCCACCGTCGTTGCAATAGACCTGCCCAGCGAGTCGGCGGTATCAAGGCCACTTCGTATTGTGTATTTGGCCGCATCCCTTCCTTCCGCAATGGCGCGGGAAAGCAGTGTCTGGACCTCCTCAGAACACTGGGGCAAAACAGTCGCCACCGAATCCCACAAGGAGTGGGTATATCGGCCCAAAAGACAAGCGGTGTTGATGGACCGCAAGCCAGCACTGGAGGAAGAAAAACCCTTCTTCCCAAATTGATCCAGGCGTTTGGATTCCCTATCCGGAGGGGCGGTAGGGAAGGCGGTTTGGGAAGCGGAGGCTTGGACAACCAAGCTCTCAGGAGTGGGGTGGACAGAGAGAAACAGGGGGTCGCCCGGAGCTGGGCGATGGCGTCGGGACACATTCCTATCCACAGGAGCCCCTGTGTTGGGCTTGGACCAGGCGCCCAAAGAACGTCAGTGAGGGCATCGTTAAACGGCAGCACAGTCTCCGTAGAGGAGGCTGCCGGCTGAAGCACCTCTGTCAAGAGATTAGTCTTGACCGCCACAGTAGGGAGTTGGAGACGTAAGGCCCCAGCCGCCCTACGCAACACCGTAGCAAAATTGGCTCCCTCCTCCGTAGCCACGGGAGGAGACAGCATGCCAGTGTCAGGGGAAGTATCCAGACCACTGGCATCCCCTAGACCCTCTGTCCAGTCCTCATCGTACTGACACTGTTGTGTCAGAGGGTCATCAGACCCCTCCCAGTCCTCCTGGTCCTCCTCTGGTTCAAAATAAGGAGGAGGAGGGACATTTGGGACCCAAGGTCCCATCGGCGCCGGAACCGACGTCGGTCCGGGTCCATGTCCGGAGCCGGAAGGAACTGGGGGACGCCGCCGCCCGGAGCCCCAGGCGGCGTCGAGAACGGCACCGGAGACATCGGCGTCGTTAGGTCGACCGGCGTCGATGGGGGTTGCGGAGCCGGGATCGGGGCCGGGATCGAGGCTGGAGGCACGGGCGACGACGGGGCCGGAGCCGTCGGCGACGCCGGAGCAACCCCATCAGGGCCCGCGGGGCCCGAAGGCGCACCGGAGGGACCTTGAGGCCCGAAGAGGCGGGCCATGGCCGACCGGAATTCCTGTATCTGGGCCGGATCCGCCCCCGAACCCGGGAAGGACGGGTATTGCGGGGGCGACTCCACAGGCATGTCCGGGGCCACGGGGGCAGGGACGGTGCCGGGAGGGGCCTCAGCCGAGTCGCGAGACCGGCGAGGCGAAGTCCTAGAGCGACGATGCTTTTTGGACTTTTTGTGCTTGGACTTACCGGACGAAGAAGACTTCGATGCCGACGACCGGTGAGGACTCCGCGATCGACCCCTGGACCTCTCACGCGACCGGGGCTTGCGCGGAGCCGAATGCCGGGCCTCGAGGAGCTTTCGAGACCGCTCTCGCAAAGCTTTCGGGTTGAGGGCCCGGCAGTCGGAACACGACTCCGTGTCGTGGCCTCGGCCGAGGCAGAAGAGACACTCCTGATGCGGGTCTGTGATGGACATCATCCGAGCACAGGCGCCGCAACGTTTAAAACCGGGCATCCCTACGACACCTTGAAGTCGATTCGAAGAAAACAGTGAAAAAATTCACCCAAAAAGTTAGTCAAAAAACGACTAGGGCACTGCTCTTCCCGGATCTGCGCTTGCTGGCGCGGAAAAAGAAGAACTGACGTCAGCGCGCAGGGGCGGCGCCTAAGTACTGCCCGCGACGTCATCCCGGCGATCACGACGCCGACGACGGACGCGGAGCCGCACGACGCCGCCTACCGACGCGCAAGGGTACTGCTACGCAAAAACTTTCCGGATCCAGCCTGACGCCTGGGGATATTCTAAGGTAAGGAATCTGTCACTAACGTGTCTCTTTCAGATTGGATGGACAGACAGAAAGGGAGGTTTGCATGATAGAGCCTGGAGCTCACTCACCCGCCGAGCGGAGGTGATGGCCACCAGAAAGGCTGTCTTCAGAGTTAGAAGACGAAGAGGACAGTTATGTAGAGGCTCAAAGGGAGCGCACATTAAAAAGGTAAGAACCAAGTTCAAGTCCCACTGAGGCATCACAAACGGAACAGGAGGGAAGAGGTGTGTAATGCCTTTTAAGAACCTGTTAACAGGGGACTTGAAAAGGGAGGGCTGATCAGGGAGCCTGAGGAAGGCCGAGATAGCACAAAGATAACTCCTTGATGGTACCCAGGGCAGAACCCTGTTGGGCCAGAGAAAGAAGGAACAGAAGGACCTCAGAAAGAGGGGCAGAAAGGGGATTCACAGCCTTTGCTGTGCACCATGCCACAAATTTGTTCCACCTGCAGGCGTATACCACCTTAGTGGAGGGACGCCTGGCTGCCAGAATCACATCACAAACTTCGGGAGGCAAGTCGAAAGGAATCAACTGCCGCCACTCAATCTCCACGCAAGCAGGTGTAGACTGGACAGGTTCGGGTGGAGGACCGTCCCCAGCTGCTGCGACAGAAGATCCTCCCGAAGAGGCAGACGGATCGGGGGATCTACGCTCATACTGAGTAGCTCGGGATACCAAACTCTTCGAGCCCAGTCCGGAGCCACAAGGATGACTTGGGCCCGGTCGTGCCGAATCTTCTTCAACACTCTGGGTAGAAGTGGTATAGGCGGAAAGGCGTACAACAGACCGCAACTCCACTCGCGACGAAAAGCGTCGCCGAGCGAGTGCCGCCTTGGAAATTCCAACGCGCAGAACTGATGACATTGCACGTTCTCTTCGGTGGCGAATAGATCTAACCAAGGCTCTCCCCACTGTAGAAAGAGTCCTTGCGCCACTTCCGAGTGAAGACGCCATTCGTGATCCATCATGCACCTGCGGCTGAGTTCGTCCGCCCTGGCGTTCAGGGAACTTGCCAGGTGTTGAACCATCAGGAACATGTCCTGATGTTCCAGCCAAGTCCAGAGGCGCAGAGCCTCCTGACAGAGGGTCCACGACCCCACCCCGCCCTGTTTGTTGCAGTACCACATGGCGGTGGTGTTGTCTGTGAACACCTGCACTACCTTCCCTTTGACAGAGGGAAGGAATGCCTTGAGTGCAAGTCGGATCGCCCGGAGCTCCAGAAGGTTGATATGGAGCCGGGACTCCGCCGGAGACCAGAGGCCTCTGATCTCCGCCCAATCCCAGAAGGGACGCGTCCGTCACAACTGTGTGCTCTGGCTGGGGAAGGGAGAGGGATCTGCCCATGACCCATTGCCGGTTCGAGAGCCACCACTGTGAGAAGTTGGCCTGGTATATGCTGTCCACTAATTATAGTGGGCACCTTGCACCAGTCCAAACAACCCCTTATTGGAGATAGGTTAAAGACAACCTTATTGAAAGCTATCCTAGTGGTAGCTATGGAGAGCAGCCTTCAGGCTAAGTCTTGAAGGAATGTAAAGCAGCTTGTTTTACCAGTCTATAATCTCTTGAGTGATCAAATGAAAGAGCACCACACCAGGTATATATTCAAAATAAATGTATTTATTGCTAAACACACCCCTCTAGTCTCTTTATGAGGCTAGAGTTCGAAGTACATAAGTTAGAAGTTAAACACAGTAATAACACAAATACACGTTTGGGCCCTAGGGGCGTACCAAACCATACACCAATAAAGTGGTATAAGAACCACGACTGAACTAGACACTAGGCCTAGAGCCTCTAGAAGTGCTTGGACCACAAGGAACCACCCAAGGTAGTGACACAGGGGACCCACGGGGGACGCGTGCAGTGTAAATACACAACCGCGATACGCCGTTGACTTCTATGGAGAAAGTCGTGATCAGGAAATTAGAGAAAAGGGACACTTAAAAGAGGACTAGGACAAAACCCTTTGAGATCTAGTACTTTGAAGAGTCTCTACCCACGGGAGCACCGGAGTACTCGTGTTACCTCACCCAGGGAAGCCGGGTGCATAGGTGTCTTTCGGGGTCGGGTTTCGTCGTCGATTTGAATGGCGATCTGCTGCAAAGTGCTGCTGGCGACCAAGTGGAAAGTGTCCGGGTGGATCCAAGAGTGGATCGGAGATCTGAAGAACCTGAAAGCAGAGGGGACAGAGTCTGGGTCACTAGCCAGTGACCAGGAAGGCGATGGACAGATGCCCACCGATGTCGAGTGCTTCAGGTGCGTTGACGGTCGTCTTGACTCTTCAGCCACGAGGTCCAGGAGGCGTTGTCGGCGACCAGGATTCGGGCTGGTACACGATGTCTGTCGAGTGCTGAGGTGTCGGCGACCGGATTGGACCCAACAAGCCTTGGCAACGGCCCAGTCTCGATGCAGAGGAAGATCGTCGATGGTGCAGACCAGCAAGGTCTGGGGAACTCACCCAGCGAGGGTAAGTGAGGGCAGGCCTGGAGCAACCAGGATGCCAAGTAAGAAAAGATTGGCCTTCGTTAAGGGCTACTAGCCAACGGGCTAGCGACCGCGAAGGAGCCTCGAAACGCCGCACGTGGATCTGGCTCACAGGACACTCGTGGAGTGGAGGCCAGTGATCTTCGGTGCAGTTGGTGCTGGAGGCTAGGGCTACTCGGAGCCCAAAGCACGACTTCGTGGGAGACCCAGAAGAGGATGCACTTGCAAATGTGCTCGGAGTCCAGGGGTCACGGTCTCAAGTCACCCACGATAGCTACGGGCCTCAGCTTTGCTGGGGACTCAGGGTAGCCTCGGGAAGTCTGAGAATCCACCTCTGGTGATGCGATGACTTCGGCGTCCGACGGGAGCTTCAGAAATGCGAACCGGACAGATGCTTCTTTGGTGCCTGCCAAGCAGGGGAGTCACTCCTTGACCCCAAGGGAGATTCTTCTGTCCTCTAATCGTGAGTAGAGCGTCGAAGGTCCAGGATTCTGTTTCAGAGTTCCGTCCAGGGATAATCTAAAGTCCTAAGGACTGGGTTCCTATACTTATACTAAGTTTAGGGGTTGGACTACTCTGTGGCCCCACCTATGGGTGGGTCAGGGCAGAGGGTGGCTACACCCCTTTCCCTTTGTCCAGTTTGCGCCAAAGCAGGGGCTGCAAGCCCCTGATCCGGTTTGAACTGGGGTATGCACAGGCACACCAAGTGTGCCCCCAGTGCAGGACTTCAAAGCACCCGAAAGGGCTCCCGCCCAGCCCCAATACACATTATCCTGTCTGGGGAGGTGGTCACACCTCCCTGGGACAGGAAACCTATTGTCCAGGCCTCCCCTGCCGGAGTTTCGTCCAGCAGCAGGAGGCCAGACTCGTGTCTGTGGCAGCAGCGCAGCATCCATTTTGTGATGCCAGGGCTTTGGAAAGAAGTTACCGGGCTAGCCAGAGTTAACATGTCTTACCCTCTAGAAGGGTGGAATGCTACCCCCGCCGCCAGAATTGGCGGGGGGGGGGGTAGTATTCCAAGATGTTTGACACCAAACACGACATGTTTAGGTGCAGCTATTCCAAAGTTAGCATTTAACGCGAGGTTATAATGCGCTTAAGAGTATATGGTCAGGCTGCACTACAAACAGCATCAGAGAAGGGTCTCCGAACGCTGCAGAGGCCCTGCTCATGCAGGGGCACCCTCTCACATAGGAACCACGCACTCTGCCTTCAGGATTGATAAGGCCTGCCTTAGGAGTGACTTATAGGTTTATATGTGTGTATGTATTTAGTGATATAGGTAACCTATATCACAGTAAGGGGTGCATGCACCACCTTACCCAGGCTGCAGTAGCAGACCTGTGGTGTCAGTTTGGATGGCCTGCCAGGGGTGGCATAATACATGCTGCAGCCCCTGGTAGGCCTCTGAGGTACCTATGCCCTTGGTACATAGCATACCATATATTAGGGACTTATAAGGGCACTCCAGATTCCAATCAGTGATGTGCCTAAGGCACATGGAAACCATTTTAGAGAGGAAGCAGCTAGGCTGGGGTTCTGATTAGCAGGGCCCCAGCCAGACTAATGTCGAAAAACAGTGAAGCATCAGCAAAAAGTGGGGGTACCCATGTGAAGCAGATCCTACTCTCCTACAACCACTGCAACTGTTTTGCAGTCCCCACCGAGATCTGGACGTGATCGGACAGGTTGCCCTGGTGCTGCGCCCACTGGAACTTCAGGTCCCACTGCAGAGCCCGCATATGCCATCTGGCATGATCGACCAGCAGGATGCAGGAGGCCATGAGGCCCAGCAGCCTCAGGGTCATCCGTACCGAAACCCAGGATAAAGGCTGATAGATCGGAATCATAGCCTGAATATCCCGGACTCGCCGCTCGGGAGGATAGGCCCGAAACTGCGTCGTGTCCAGAACTGCTCCGATGAAAAGGAGCTGTGGAGAAGGAACCAGATGCGACTTCGGCACATTGATGGAGAACCCCAGCGAGTGCAGGAGTTCGGCCGTAGTCTGGAGGTGGGAGACGACTGCCTGGGACGAGCCCGCCTTCAGCAGCCAGTCGTCGAGGTAGGGGAAGACAAACCCCTGCCCGGCGCAGATGAGCTGCGACCACCGCCATCACTTTCGTGAACACCCGAGGGGCACTGGTAAAGCCAAAGGGGAGCACGGTGAACTGAAAGTGCTAGAGGCCTACCGCGAACCGTAGGTAACGCCGGTGGGCCGGCAGGACGGGGATGCGGAAATAAGCGTCCTGCAAGTCCAACGCTACCAGCCAGTCTCCAGGGTCGAGGGCAGTCAAGACCTGAGCTAGGGTGAGCATCTTGAACTTCTCCTTCCGGAGGAAGCGATTGACGTTCCGGAGGTCCAAGATAGGACGCATGTCCTCCTTGTCCTTTTTGGGCACCAGAAAGTAGTGGGAGTAGCAACCACGCCCTACTTCTGGGGTCGGAACATGCTCGATGGCCCTCTTGGCCAAGAGGGCCGTGACTTCCTTCTGTAGAAGCACCAAGTGATCCCCTGACATGCGGTGGAATTGAGGTGGCATGGCTGGGGGGTGGTCTTGAAGGGGAGGGAGTAGCCCCTTCGGACAATGTCCAAGACCCACCTGTCCGAGGTGATGGGACGCCAGTGGTGAAGGTGATGGCGGACCCTGCCCTCGACTGGCGTGCTGTGCACCTGAAAGGAGGGACTAGGAGAGGCTTGGAGGCCGCGGACGGGTTGGAGGTGGTGGCCTGACCCGCACGCTGGTTGCCCGAACCGCCACGGCGGTATCCACGTCCTCGGCCACGCGAAGGTGCTTGCTGCGCGGGCCGTTGGCCGGGCTGTTGACGTGACTGGGCGCCTCTCCGTGGCCACGAAAGGGGCGAAAAGCAGACGTGAGCGGAGGGCGCACAACAGCAAGGCCCAGGGACTTGGCAGTAGCCCGCGAGTCCTTGAAACGCTCCAGCGCATGGTCTACCTTCGAACCAAAAAGACCGACTCCATCAAAGGGCATGTCCATGAGTGTATTCTGGACATCCCCTGAAAACCAGTGGTCCTCAGCCAGGCGTGGCGACGCAGCGCCACCGTCGTTGCAAGCGATCTGCCCAGCGAGTCGGCGGTATCAAGGCCACAGCGTATGGTGTATTTAGCCGCATCACGCCCTTCCGCAATGGCGCGGGTAAGCAGTGTCTGGACCTCCTCAGAACACTGCGGCAAAACAGTCGCCACCGAATCCCACAGGGAGTGGGTATATCGGCCCAAGAGGCAAGCAGTGTTGACAGACCGCAAGCCAGCACTGGAGGAAGAGAAAGCCTTCTTCCCAAAGTGGTCCAGGCGCTTGGATTCCCTATCCGGAGGGGCGGTAGGGAAGGCGGTTTGGGAGGCAGAGGCTTGGACAACCAAGCTCTCAGGGGTGGGGTGTTGGGAGAGAAACAGGGGTCGCCCGGAGCAGGGCGATGAGCGTCGGGCCACGTTCCTATCCACAGGAGCCCCTGTGGTGGGCTTGGACCAGGCACCCAAAAGAACGTCAGTGAGTGCATCATTGAACGGCAACACAGTCTCCGAAGAGGAGGCCGCCGGCTGAAGCACTTCAGTCAGGAGGTTAGTCCCGACGGCTACAGTAGGCAACTGGAGATTCAAGGCTCCAGCAGCTCTACGCAACACCGTTGCAAAATTAGCCCCCTCCTCCGTAGCCACGGGAGGAGACAGCATGCCAGAGTCAGGGGAGGTGTCCAGACCACTGGCATCCCCAAGTTCCTCAACCCAGTCCAGGTCAAACTCGCACTGTTGTGCGAGAGGGTCCTCAGACCCCTCCCAGCTCTCCTGGTCCTCCTCAGGTTCATAATATGGAGGAGGAGGGACATTAGGGACCCAAGGTCTCATCGGCGCCGGAACCGGCGTCGGGCGACGCCGGTCCGGCTCCATGTCCGGAGCCGGAGAGAGCCGGGAACGCACGCCGTCCGGAGCCCCGGACGGCGTCAGGAACGGCACCGGGGACATCGAGCGTCGGCGTGGTTAGGTCAACCGGCGTCGATGGGGGTTGCGGCACCACCAGAGCCGGGATCGAGGCCGGAGCCGAGGCCGGGATGAAGGCTGGTGGGACAGGCGACGACGGGACCGGAGTCGACGGCGACGCCGGAGCAACCCCATCAGGGCCCGAAGGCGCACCGGAGGGACCTTGAGGCCCGAAGAGGCGGGCCATGGCCGACAGGAACTCCTGTACTTGGGCCGGAGTCGCCCCCGAACCCGGGAAGGACGGGTAATGCTGGGGTGACTCGACAGGCACGTCCGGGGCCGCAGGGGCGGGAACGGTGCCGACAGGGGCCTCAGCCGAGTCGCGATGCCGGCGAGGCGAAGTCTTAAAGCGATGACGCCGCTTAGACTTCTTGTGCTTCGACTTACCGGAGGAGCGCGAAGACTTGGATTCCGACGAACGATGGGGGCTCCGCGACCGGCCCCTCGACCTCTCCCGTGACCGGGGCTTGGTGCGGCGCGGAGCCGACTGCCGGACCTCGAGCAGCTTTCGAGACTGCTCTCGCAAAGCCTTCGGATGAAGTTTCCGGCAGTCAGGGTCAGACTTCGTGTCGTGGTCTCGGCCGAGACAGAAGAGACACTCGAGGTGCGGGTCCGTGATGGACATCATACGGGCACAGACCTCGCAGGGCTTAAAGCCGGGCATCCCTACGACACCTTAGGAGTCGTGAAGACTCATAGAAGAAAACAGTGAAAAATTCACAAAAAAGGTAGTCAAAAAGTGACTAGGGCACTGCTCTTCCCGGATCTGCGCTTACTGGCGCGGAAAAAGAAGAACTGACGTCCAGCCGCAGGGGAGGCGTCTAAGTACTGCCTGCGACGTCATCCCGGCGATCACGACGCCGACGACGGACGCGGAGCCGCACGACGCCGCCTACCGACGCGCAAGGGTACTGCTACGCAAAAAACTTTCCGGATCCAACCTGACGCCTGGGCATATTCTAAGGTAAGGAATGTGTCACTAACGTGTCTCTTTCAGATTGACCCGGCAACATGTGAAACTGGACTGTAATTAGCTGCTTACTTTGCCCCGGGGTCGTACAGCCTCCACTGCTTCTATGTTGTTGTTTATGTCTATGATGCTGCCAAATAAAAAGAATTTTGACAAAAAATACTTTCCCATTGGAGAACAAAGCAGGTCTCTTCTAGAGAGAGCAAACTTCTGTTTCGAAGCAGAGGTATACTTTAGCTTGCTCCCGAATCACCACTTTCTAGAATGTCACAGTAGTACACAATGTTTAAGGTATGGGTCAAAAAGGCGACAAGTGTGAACCGATGACTAGGCCCAAACATAGGGAAAGAAGGCATGCAGCCTAAAGGAACATAAAAGTGACTGACTGACTGGTACAATTAGAGATCATCCGCTGTAGGTGGGAAGGAAAAACTAAACCATCCAACTAGTCACACAATGATTTCTAAAGCCTGTATCTAGCAAAGATGAAAATCAAATGCCTGTAAATAATGACTTTTCCAGTTGGTCGAGTGGAGAAACCTTCTTTAAATGTATCCATTTTGTGTGATATACAGAGGTTTCAATGGTAGCGACCATGCACTAATTAGGGTGTGCCTTCTTCCTGTGGCTGTCTCAGGTCTTAGAGTCTTTGACCAGAAAATAGGAGAATGCAGAGCCCTTATGCTTTCCAAGTGCTATACATCGGATACATTTTGATGCCCAAAAAAACCCAATTCAATTAGGCTGCTAAAAATGTGCCCACTAAAGACTGGCTTGTGTGCGCCACATACAAACACTGTTAATGTAGTTAACAATTAAAATGCTACAAGGGAGATATTTAAAAAGAACATCTTCAACTGCAAAGGGTCAAATTGTTTTTATATAAAAATGCCAATACTTTACTTGCTCTTGAGAAACAAGTTACTTATCTTCAATAACACTCTTGCTGGTAGATTACTCACAGTCTAAATATTCCCCAGGCATCAGACTGGATCAGGAAAACCTCAAGCAGTACCCCTGCGGGCCAAGGGGTGTCATGCCGCTCCGCGCCTATGTTGCTCCGCCCCAGAAGTGTCGCACAGGCCCTTTATAGGTGCCACCCATGCGTGCTGACCTCTGTTGCTTTCTAGACCGTCTGCGCCTGCAGATACAGAATCCAATCTTCAGATTGGTAGGGAGCAGTGTGCAGAACTATAATGAGGACCTTATTAAATGAAAAAGTCCAGGGCACAGAAGAAGAAGGGTGGAAGGCTTGGTGAGGAATCTGCAGTTAGTGTCTCTACCAAAAGGAGTGTTACTGGAGGCAAGTAACTTGCTCTTCTGATAGAGACTTGTAACCACAGATTCCTTACCTTTTGAATAGGTACCAAAGCAGTACCTCTCAGGTGGTGGATCTGTGAGCTGGCTTAACCCAAAAAGTCCTGGAGGACTGAGCATGCAAAGTAGCTCACTTAGTGGACCTGGCTGTCCAGACAGTAGTGAATTGTGAACGGATTGAGCGACCCCACGTAGCAGCCTGGCAAATGTCTAGGACAGGCACCCTACATGCCGACTCAGTGGTAACACCCTTGTTTCTAGTAGAGTGAGACCACAAGCCTTCCAGAGGGCTCTTCCTGGCCAATGCGTAGCAGATCTTAATGCAGAGCACGACCAAGTGAGAGATGGTCCTCTTCTGCACTGCCTTCATCGCTTAAGCAAATCCAACAAAGAGCTGATCGTCTACCTAGTGTTCTCTGGTATGATCAAAGAAGCGAAGAGCCCTTTTTGGATCTAACTGATGGAGTTTCTCCTCCTCCTTTGAGCTGTGAGGCGGAGAAATGAAAGGCGGAAGGTTGATGTTCTGGGCAACATAAAATGGAGTCATTACCTTTGGAAGATAGGTGGCTCGATTCCATAGGACCAACTTGTCTGGATAGAAAGTGGTGTAGGATGGGTTGACAGAGGGCTTGAAGCTCACTCATTGGCTGTGCCAATGTTATGGCAACAAGGTCTGTCTTGAGGGTAAGCAGCTGGAGAGGACAGCTGTGAAGAGGTTCGAAGGGAGCACATATGAGGAATGTAAGAATCAAATTAAAATCCCCCCATGGCTATAATGATCAGAGAATGGGAACCATAATGTAAACCCTTGAGAAAATGCATCAAAACAGGTAATTTAAACGAGTGCTGGTCCAGCAACCGAAAAAAGTCAGAAACAGCCTGCAGATACACCCCAACGGTACCCGAAGCAAGTTCTTGTTGGGCTAGGGACAATACAAACAAAAAGACTCTGGATAGCTTGGCAAGAAGTGGGTTAATCTGCCTCATAGTATACCAAGACACAAACTTGGCCCAACAATAGTTGCATACAGACTTAGTTGAGGAATGCTTGGCTGTCAAGATCGAAAACCCATAGCAATCACCGTTCAATCTCTAAACATGGCGGTGGAGAATGAGCAGGTTCGGGTGATGGACTCTGCCATGCTGCTGTGACAGCCTGATTGGAGGGCGGATAGTCAAGCCCAACAGTTTGCGGTAACATACTCTGTGCCCAATCCGGGGCCACTAAGATGACTTGGGCCCAGTCGGTCATGATCTTCCTCAGAACCCAGGGCAGGAGCATTATCGGCTGAAAGATGTACAGGAGTCCTGAGTTCCACTATACATGTAATGCTTTTCTTAGAGAGACACGCCTTGGAACCCCACCCCCCCCCCACCCAACCAAGCGCAAACGTGTGGGCACTGCCCATTCTCTGCAGTGCCAAAAAGATTGAGCTAAGGTTCTTCCCACTTGCAGAAGAGTTCTTGTGCCACCTCTGGATGTAATTGCCATTTGGGATCTGCAAGACGTTGACGGCAGAGTTTGCCTGCTCCGGCATTCGGAGAGATTCAGAGATCCTACTTGGTGGAGTAACACCAAGACAACCTCCAGCCATGTCCAGAGCAGCAGTGCCTCCTGCTTGTTGGAGTTCCACATGGCGGGGGCATTGTCCGTGCTCAATGTGCCATTGGAACCAATGAAAGTAGAGGACTGAAGACCTGGATATTCAACAGAGACTCCGGCAGTTGCACTCTCAGCGCAGGGATACCCTCTTGGGTGATTAGCTGCGTTAAATATATACAGATTGATTGATTAATTAACCAAGCTACACCCGACTGACCAGTCCCATTCATGGTGAAACTAGTCTTGGGTTGTTTTTGTTCTGGTTCAGGAAGGACCTGGCCTGGCAAGACTCAAAGTACAGATGTTAGTCAGAATGGGAGGACGGAGAATTGGCAGTGAGTGAAACCTACCACTAAATACAAGTACCTCCTGTGAGACTGCAGGCTCTGTAAGTAGAAATATGTCACCTGCAAGTCTAGAGACACCAGTCTTTTGCTTTGAATGCCAGAAGAAACTTAGCCTGGGACAGAATCTTGAACTATGCCTTACGCTGGAACAATTTCACAGATCACGAGGGCTAGGATTAGATAAAAACTTTAGCATTGTGCTCTGATGGCTTTGGGGTGTATAAGGCTGTATTGGTTGCACAACCTTAAGTTGTGCTGCAACCCTAGGCACCACAAAGACCTCGTGGGGATCTAGAAAGGACATCTGCACATTTCAAGTGCAACAAGGTATAAAACCTGACTTCTTTGCCACTAACATCCCTATGCGCTGCAGTAAGATGTTTGAGAGAATACATTCAGAAACAAATGAGAAAAAAAATCAAAAAAATCAAGGAGAGCTGCTCCGAATCCACGTCAAAGGGTGTGGAAAAAAGCAACAGCCATTAATACGCCAGGGGTCAGTACTATATGGCTTCGGTGACTCCGGTTACTCCAGCGTTGCTTCCAGTGCAGAGAAGGAGCTAGCACCCCATATTGACATAAGAGCGCTATGTAAAGATTCCGGATCCAGTCTTTCACCTGAGAATATTAAACAAGTGAGGAATCTGCAGGTAGAAGTATCCATCAGAATGACAATAAGCATACAGCTTTGTGACTACTTTTTTATTGGTGGACATACTACACCTATTGATATCAAAGGGGGATCAATATCTTACTAAATACAACACAAAACCGATCACTTAAAAAGCTTTTCACTCCCAAAGTAGTTCTCTTTATTGGAAGGTATCTTGTCATAATATTTCCCGTCAAAATAAAGGTTTCACAAACTGGCATAAAAATCTTTTTACAAATAGTGACAAATACAATTTAAATTGTTCCTAAAAAGGGAGGCAGGATAGCGATTTACACACATGGCAATAACATGCTTTACAAATAATACAAATATCAATATCCATTTCTTTTCACAGACAAATACGAAAGAATGGTCCTCACAGTCTTTCGTCAAAGAATATTAACTTTTTTTTTTATAAAAATTGAAAAATACTGTATTATACATCTTCACGTAAATCTGCAAAACTTAAGACACAAAAATAATGTCAGTGCTTGTTCAACTCCAAAACAGCATTGTTTCCAAAGTGGCCAGTTATTTCATTATCCTTGGCTTCTGAACAACTGGTTTGGCAAAGGCTGCTACATCAAGACTTCTGCCACCGTCATACTGTTCATACAAAGTCTAAAAAATAAAAAGACGATATTTAGGTAACTAAAGGAGCAGAAACATTAATAGACATCTCCTACTAATATAAGAGAAGTACACTATCAAGGAAAATGGGAACAAATAAAAAAAAAACATGTCAATATGCATTATAACTGAATGTGCCTTTTCAGTTACTGGGGAGTTAAGGCACTCAATAAGTCAAGATGTACAAGTTACTTACCTTTGGTAACGCATTATCTGGTAGAGACTATCTAGCTCCAGATTCCTTACCTTCGAATTACCCAGGCGTCAGGCTGGATCCGGAAACTTTTCCTGAGCAATAATCCATTACGCATGCCATCGGGTGGCTCCATGTGACGTCGTCGGTAGCGTATGTTATGACGTTGTGTACCTATATAGGCACCACAGAGGCTCGCGGACGTCAGTATTTTTTGTTTTTTCCATGCCAGACGCGCAGAGCCACGAAGTAACTGACGCAGTCGTGGGGAAAGCTAGGGCCCTGAATTGGGGAGAAACCCTAGCCCTACAACATTAGTCTGCAAAGCGGGGAGGCATGGGTGGGGCTGTAAGGAATCTGCAGCTAGATAAAGTCTGTACCAGATAATGCGTTACCGAAGGTAAGTAACTTGTTCATCTGATAGAAACTTATAGCTGCAGATTAATTACCTTTGAATTAGATACCCAAGCCATACCATCCCAGCGGTGGGCTGCGGACCAATACCTTAAACTAGAAAGTCCTGCAGGACCAAGTGGGCAAAGTGCCCGTCTCTGCAGACCTGACCATCCAGGCAGTAGTGTTTTGCAAACGTGAGCAATGTTGCCCGCGTTGCTATCTGACAGATGTCTTGGACTGGGACACCCCGAGCCAAGGCCGTAGTCGCTGCCTTTCCCCTGTGGAATAGGCCCTTAAATCCTCAGGGGGCTGCTTCTTTGCCAGGGCATAGCAGATCTTAATGCAGAGAACGACCTGGCGAGAAATAATCCTTTTATGCACTGCCCTCCCCTTCTTTGCTCACACGTACCCCACAAAGAGTTGGTCATCCACCCGGAACTCTTCAGTGCGGTCAAGGTAGAACTACAATGCTCCTTTTGGGCCCAGTCGGTGGAGATGCTCCTCTTCTTTAGAGGGATGCAGGGGAGCAAAGAAGGTGGGCAATGTGATGGATTGACCCAGATGGAATGGGGTCACAACTTTTGGCAATAAGGAAGCCCGGGTGCAAAGCACCACTTTGCCCGGAAAGGACATTAGATAGGGAGGCGAGCAAAATAACACCTGCAACTCACTCACCCTCCGCTCTGATGTAATCGCCACTAAGAAGGCTGTTTTGATGGTCAACAGCCAGAGGGGACAATTGTGTAGAGGCTCAAACGGAGCACACATCAGGTAGGTGAGACCCAAATTAAGGTCCCACTGTGGCATAACAAAGGGCGTGGGTGGAAACAAGTGAGCCAGCCCTTTTAGAAATCTATGTACAATAGGAGACTTGAAGAGAGAGGGTTGGTCTGGCAGCCACAAAAAAAGCAGACAGAGCAAGAGATAACCCTTGAGAGTTCCCAAAGCACAGCCCTGTTGGGCAAGGGTTAGAATAAATAGAAGGACAGTAGAAAGAGATGCAGAAAGAGGATCAATAGACCTTTCTTTACAATATAATACAAATTTCTGCCAACGGCAGACGTATACCGTCTTAGTGGAGGGCCGCCTGGCTGCCAGAATAACATTACAAACCTCGGGAGGAAGGTCAAAAGTAATCAACTGCCGCCGCTCAATCTCCACACATAGAGGCGCAGAGTTGACAGGTTCGTGTGAAGAACCCTCCCCTGCTGCTGCGATAGACGATCCTCCCGAAGTGGCAGCCTGATCTATGCTCATCTTCAGAAGCTCTGGATACCAGACTCTCCTCGCCCAGTCCGGAGCCACAAGAATGACTTGGGCCTTGTCGCTCCTGATCTTCAAAACAAGAGAGGAGGGACTGGGGCTTTTATAAGGTCCAGCACACTGGCCCCTACAGTGGTGAAAACACAGTGTGCTGTTCCTAAGTAGGAAGCTAGGTCTAACAGGTGGAGGGAAGTGCTCTTTTAGGAGCAAGGGCCCTCACACACCCGAGAGGTGTCATGCTTCTTCATCGAGCAGCTCCTCGTTGGGCCGGAGCTGCAATGCCCAACGGGCCCCTCAAGGGGGCTCTTTGCCGGATATCTTCTCTTTTTAGCCGATGTATGTTGCATGGATGAGTAGTCCAGTGTGAGTAGAATGGGTGAAAGAAAGGTGTGTAAAAATTTACTAAAGGGATCTGGACAGGAAATAAAGAAGGTTGCTCCGGCTCCCGGAAAGGGAAGGAGGCGCGAAGTCGACCCAGGCTCCGGCACCGTGTCTAGAGCGTCGGTGCTCCTTACCTCTCTTCTTGAGGGACGCCACTCCGGAAAGGGAGGGAGGCGCGAAGTCAAGCGAAGTCAACCCAGGCTCCGGGGAACCATGCCCAAAGCGCTGGTGCTCCTTACCTCTCTAGTCGACGAACGACAGTCGAGGAGAAGATGAAGTCCGCTTGGAATTCTTCTTATGCCTCTTCCCAGAAAGTGTCCCGAGAACCTAGAGTGGGACGAAGAGGACTGTTGGCTCAAAGAGCGGTCCCGCGACCTCCTCTTCCTCGATCGGGACTGGGACCTCCGCGGAGTCTCGCTCGACGGTGTCGACTGCCAGCCATATTGCCTGCTTCCTCAAGGCCTTCGGAGCCATGGCCTGGCAGTCCAAGCACGACATCAAATCATGGTCGCACTCAAGACACCAGAGACAGACGAGGTGGGGATCGGCAACCGACATCATGGGGTGGCAGGCACTGCACAGCTTAAAACCTGTCTTCCTTGAAGACATCCCTCGCACATGAAGTTGGAAAAAAAAATCCGAATTCGACAAAAGTCGAAAAAAGCGACAGAGGGGTAGCTCTTCCCGGATCGGCGCTTAACTGGCGCGAAAATAAAAGAACTGACGTCCGCGAGCCTGTGTGGCGCCTATATAGGTACCGCGACATCATAACCGACGCCGACAACGTCACATGGAGCCAAATGGAGCCACCTGACGGCACGCGCAAGTGGTATTGCTCAGCAAAAGTTTCCAGATCTAGTCGGATGCCTGGGAAATTCAAAGGTAAGGAATCTGTGGCTAGAAGTCTCTATCAGATATATGCACACAGTCAATGATCATTGCAATCATACATCCACAAAAGACACACTCAAATTCAACAGGCATATGCATGATAAATTAAAGGAATAAACATACAAAAAAAAACATAACCATGTAAATGTGGTTAAACCAGGAGTGCAATAAAAAATAAAATGAAACATGGTAGCAGGCAGACATCTTGCAATGGTATTGAACCTAGTGTATCACTTTTTTAAAGTTACAACATGGCCGCAATATTTATTAGCAACATGTTGCCAATCTTGGACCGATAAAAACAATGATGCACTGTGGACAATACCATTCCGAGATGGTTGCCCGGTTTAGAAGTGCACACACGGGATGTGGTGGGCTGCAGATTAAATGTGTGGCAATCTAGTGATAGCACTTCCTGGGGAGCTTAACCCTTCCGGTGCACATGACTAGCTTCCCCAACCTCCCGAGGCCTGTTTTTTTTTTCCCAATGTAATGATGATTGCGCGCCGACGTCATTACATTGAAAAATTAAGCTGAAACGTAGTTTCATTTTTTCGGTGCTTGTGGGGCTGTCTCAGCCCCCCCGAGCACCAAAACACTTGGGAGAGGTATCGTTGGAAAGGGGAGAATCCCCCCCTTTCCAATGGTACCCTTCCCTAGTGGATCCCTGCTTGGGGATCCACCCACTAGCCACCAGGGAAGGGGGAGCGGCCCCTTGGGCAAGGGCCTTTGCTCCCCCATTTTATTTTGCCATAACCAGTCTTTCTGCCCCCAATCTGCCCCCTGTGGGGGATCCACGCAAGCCATACCTCCCTGGACTCCCCAGGGTGTCTTGTTTTCAGAAACTTATGGGTTTGGTAGGTTTCCCTAGATGGCCGCCGAGCCAGGGGCCAAAAACCCAGGTGACCCCCTTGCAAAACCAGGTCGTTTTGTGATGGGTAATTCTGATGTCTCCACAATACGTTTTGAGCCCTTGCCTGTCGCGGGCACTTGGCCCACCCACACGAGTGAGGTACCACTTTTATCGGGAGACTTGGGGGAACGCTGGGTGGTAGGAAATTTGTGTCAGCCCAATGATCCTTCAACTTTCCCACACAAATTTGAGAAAAAAATGATTTTTTCAGCTAAATTGGAGGTTTGCAGGGGATTCTGGGTAGGAAAACGTTGGGGGGTCCACATAAGCTATACCTCCCTGAACTCCCCCGGTTGTCTAGTTTTCAAAGATGTCTGCGTTTGTTAGGGTTCCCTGGAAGGCCGCCGAGCGCGGGGCCAAAAACCCAGGTGAGCCCCTATGCAAAACCAGGTCGTTTTGTGATAGGCAATTTTGATCTCTCCACAATATGTTTTGGGCCCTTCTCTGCCACGGGTACTTGGCCCACCCACACAAGTGAGGTACCATTTTTATCAGGAGACTTTAAAGAATGCGGGGTGGGTGGAAATTTGTGGACCCACGCAGATTCCAGCATTTTCCATTACAGAAATGTGGGGACATTTTTTTTTTTCTTTTTTTTTTTTTTTTACATAGTTTGAGGTTTGCAAGGGATTTTGGGTAACAGAACCTGGTGAGAACCACACAAGTCACCCCCTCCTGGATTCCCGTGTGTCTAGTTTTAAAAAATGTATAGGTTTGCTAGGTTTCCATAGGTGCCAGCAGAGCTAGGGTTCAAAATCCACAGCTAAGCACTTTGCAAAAAAAAAAAAAAAGGGTCAGTTTTCAAAGTAAAAATGTGGTGTGTCCACGTTGTGTTTTGGGGTGTTTCAACTGTCACATACACAATGGGAGCAAAGGGGGCTTAAGAAGTCAGACCGCCCCCCACTCAATCAATTGTAAACACTGCCAGACCCGACCTCTGTCGAACAGAGAACCTTATATTTTTGGAACCCAAAGGGAGTTTTCACTGAAACTTTCAACTTCCCCCACAGGTCCAGCTTATTGCCCGTGACCTGCTGGTCCTTACTGTTCTATTTAAGAAAAACGTCAATAACCACATCACATACACACCACAAAGTGGTTTCAAATCATCACATAAATGTGTGCAACAAGAAAGAAGAAAAAAGTGTGAGAAAAGGCCAGAAAGCACCTCACGTACGCAAACCCAAGGAGCTGCTGGATGGTACTCACCAGTATGCCCACGTTATCATCATCGGTTGCTTTCGTGGCCAAAAAGAAAAAAGGGTGTGTGTGCTTAGACTTCCTCAGAGGTGAGAAATCAAACAAGAAATGAATCAAAAACATGTGACAAACACTGAGAATGTATGACTCACTGAGTGCCCACTGATCCCCAACCGTGAAAAGAGAAAAATTATTCTCACAATTAAAATGGGGTACCACTCACATGCAAAACATACTTTATTGAGTGCCGCGAGTGTCCTCAGGTTAAAAGAAAGGCATGTATATGGCCAATTTCACCCACGAAAGGCCAACATGTTTCGTTGCCAAACTTTTTAGGCAACTTCGTCAGGGCTGTCAGGGAAGCCAGTCTTCACCTCATTCCTTTATCACACCAAATCTGTGGTTATTGACAAGATTAAAAAGAAAGAAGAACGTGCCAATCGAACAAGTTACTTACCTTCGGTAACGATATATCTGTAAGAAACATTAGTAGTGATAGATTCCTTACCTTAGAATATCCCCAGGCGTCAGACTGGATCCGGAAAGTTTTCGTCAGCAGTACCCCTGCGCGTCGGTAGGGACGTCGTGCGGCTCCGCGTCCGTCGTTGGCGTCGTGGTCGCCGAGATGACGTCGCGGGCGCTACTTGGACGCCGCCCACGCGCGCTGACGTCAGTTCTGTACACAACTTTCCGTGCCAGGAACGTAGAGCCATGCAAGATACTGACCACTGGTGCATTGAAACTAGGGCTCTGAAAGGGATGACCTTAACCCTAGAAATCAGTTCGCAGAACGGGGAGGATGGGTGGGGCGGTAAGGAATCTATCACTACTAATGTTTCTTACAGATATATCGTTACCGAAGGTAAGTAACTTGTTCATCTGAAAGAAACACAGTGATAGATTCCTTACCTTAGAATAGATACCCCAGCAATACCAATCCCGGTGGTGGGTCTGCGAACTAAGATCACACCAGAAAGTCACGGAGAACAGAACGGCCAAAGAAGCAGTCTCTCCGGACTTGGCTGTCTAGGCAATAATGCTTGGTAAACGTGTGCAGCGAGGCCCATGTGGCTGCTTGACAGATGTCTTGCAGGGGGACACCACGTCCCAATGCAGTAGTGGCTGCAGTAGCTATGGTGGAATGAGCACGCAGCCCCACCGGAGGTTCTTTTTTAGCCAAAGAGTAACAGGCTTTGATACACAAGACAACCCAGTGGGAGATGGTTCTCTTATGGACCGCCCGACCTTTCTTGGTACCAACGTAGCCAACAAAAAGCTGGTCATCCACCCGGAACTGCTGTGTGCGGTTGAGATAAAAAGAAAGCGCACGTTTTGGGTCCAGACGGTGGAGCCACTCTTCCTCTCTGGAAGGATGCGGAAAAAAGGTGGGCAAGGTAATAGTTCGCCCAATGTGAAAGGCCGTAACCACTTTTGGCAAAAAGGAAGGATGGGGCCTGAGCACAACCTTGTCCGGATGGACTGAAAGGAAAGGAGGCTTACAGGAAAGAGCCTGGAGCTCACTCACTCGCCTGGCTGAAGTGATGGCCACCAGGAAGGCAGTTTTTAACGTCAAAAGACGAAGAGGACAGTTGTGAAGGGGCTCAAAAGGAGCGCACATCAAGTATGTCAGAACCAGATTCGAGTCCCACTGAGGCATCACGAAAGGAATAGGAGGAAAAAGGTGTGTAATGCCTTTAAGAAACCTATTTACAACAGGGGACTTGAAAAGAGAGGGCTGATCAGGGAGCCTGAGAAAGGCCGAAATAGCAGAAAGGTAGCCCTTGATAGTGCCCAGAGCAGAGCCCTGCTGGGCCAAAGAAAGAAGGAACAGTAGAACCTCAGAAAGAGGGGCAGAAAGGGGATCCACAGCCTTTGCTGTGCACCATGCCACAAATTTGTTCCACCTGCAGGCGTATACCACTTTAGTGGAGGGACGCCTGGCTGCCAAAATCACATCACAAACTTCAGGACGAAGATCGAAAGCTGTCAACTGTCGCCGCTCAATCTCCACGCAAAGAGGTGGAGGCTGGACAGGTTCAGGTGGAGGACCGTCCCCTGCTGCTGCGACAGAAGATCCTCCCGAAGAGGCAGTCGGATCAGGGGATCGATAGCCATGTTGAGTAGCTCGGGATACCAGTATCTTCGTGCCCAATCCGGAGCCACAAGAATGACTTGGGCCCGGTCGCGCCTGATCATCTTCAGCACTCTGGGCAGAAGTGGTATAGGCGGAAAGGCATACAACAGACCGCAGCTCCACTCGCGACGGAAAGCGTCGCCGAGCGAGTGCTGCCTTGGAAATTCCAACGCGCAGAACTGATGACATTGCGCGTTCTCTTCGGTGGCGAATAGATCTAACCAAGGCTCTCCCCACTGCTGAAAGAGACCTTGCGCCACCTCCGAGAGAAGACGCCATTCGTGATCGAGCATGCACCGGCGGCTGAGTTCGTCCGCCCTGGCGTTCAGAGAACCTGCCAGGTGTTGAACCACCAGGGACATGCCCTGATGTTCCAGCCATGTCCAGAGGCGCAGAGCCTCCTGACATAGGGTCCACGACCCCACCCCGCCCTGTTTGTTGCAATACCACATGGCGGTGGTGTTGTCCGTGAACACCTGCACTACACTTCCCCGGACAGAGGGAATGAATGCCTTTAGTGCAAGTCGGATCGCCCGCAGCTCCAGAATGTTGATATGGAGCCGGGACTCCGCTGGAGACCAGAGGCCTCTGATCTCCGCTTCTCCCAAGTGGCCGCCCCATCCCAGGAGGGACGCATCCGTCACTACTGTGTGCTCTGGTTGGGGAAGGGAGAGGGATCTGCCATTGACCCAATCGCGATTCGTGAGCCACCACTGCAATTGTTGTGCAGTGCCCTCCGAGATCTGGACAAGATCGGACAGGTTGCCCTGATGCTGTGCCCACTGGAACTTCAGGTCCCACTGCAGAGCCCGCATATGCCACCTGGCATGTTGCACTAGCAGAATGCAGGAGGCCATCAGGCCCAGGAGCCGGAGGGTCATCCTGACTGAAACCCGGGATAGAGGCTGAAAGATCGGAATCAGAGCCTGAATATCCCGGACTCGCTGCTCGGGAGGATAAACCCAAACTGCGTCGAATCCAGAACCGCTCCGATGAAGGGGAGCTTCTGAGAAGGACTCAGGTCCGACTTTGGGACGTTGATGGAGAACCCCAGCAACTGCAGGAGGTCGGCCGTAGTCTGAAGGTGGGTGACGACTGCCTGGGGCGAGCCCGCCTTCAACAACCAGTCGGCGAGGTAGGGGAAGACTGACACCCCTGACCTGCGCAGATGAGCTGCGACCACCACTAGCACTTTCGTGAACACCCGAGGGGCGCTTGTAAGGCCGAAGGGGAGCACGGTAAACTGAAAATGCTCCTGGCCTACCATGAACCGCAGGTAACGCCGGTAGGACGGGAATGTGAAAATATGCGTCCTGCAAGTCCAACGCTACCATCCAGTCTCCAGGGTCTAGGGCAGCAAAGACCTGAGCCAGAGTCAACATCTTGAACTTCTCCTTCCGGAGGAAGCGATTGACGTTCCGGAGGTCCAAGATGGGGCGCAAGCCCCCCTTCTCCTTTTTGGGGACCAGAAAGTAGTGGGAATAACAACCATGTCCTACTTCTGGCCCAGGAACGCGCTCGATGGCCCCCTTGGCCAAGAGGGCCGTGACTTCCTGTCGGAGAAGCGCTAAGTGATCCCCCGACATGCGGTGGAACTGAGGTGGCATTGCCGGGGGGGCAGACTCGAAGGGGGAATAGCCCCTTCGGACGATTTGTAGCACCCAGCTGTCCGAAGTGACAGAGCGCCAGTGGGGGAGGTGATGCACAAGTTACTCTTGTGTAACGATATATCTGTAAGAGACAGTAGTTAGTGACAGATTCCTTACCTTAGAATATCCCCAGGCGTCAGGCTGGATCCGGAAAGATTTTTGCGTAGCAGTACCCTTGCTGCGTCGGTGGCGGCGTCGTGCGGCTCCGCGTCCGTCGTCGGCGTCGTGATCGCCGGGATGACGTCGCGGGCAGTACCTAGACGCCGCCCCTGCGCGCTGTCAGTTCTGTACACGACTTTCCGCGCCAGGAACGCAGAGCCATGCAAGAAGCGGACATAGGTGTCTGAAAAATACTAGGGCCCTGAAAGGGATGTCCATAACCCTAGAAATCAGTTTGCAGAACGGGGAGGATGGGTGGGGCGGTAAGGAATCTGTCACTAACTACTGTCTCTTACAGATATATCGTTACACAAGTTAGTAACTTGTGCATCTGAAAGAGACACGTTAGTGACAGATTCCTTACCTTAGAATAGATACCCCAGCAATACCAACCCCGGTCGTGGGTCTGCAAACAAAGATCAGACAAGGAAGTCCCGGAGGACAGAACGGCCAAAGAAGCCGTCCCTCCGGACCGGACTGTCAAGGCAGTAATGCTTTGTAAATGTGTGCAGCGAGGCCCACGTAGCTGCCTAACAGATATCCTGCAGCGGAACACCGCGGCCTAAAGCCGTGGTAGAAGCCGTTGCCCTGGTGGAATGGGCACGCAGCCCAACAGGAGGCTCCTTCTTAGCCAAAGAATAGCAGGCTTTGATACACAAGGTTACCCAGCGGGAGATGGTTCTCTTGTGCACCGCCCGACCTTTTTGGCGCCCACGTAGCCAACAAAGAGCTGGTCATCCACCCGGAAGTGTTGTGTGCGGTTGATATAAAAGGAAAGCGCACGTTTTGGGTCCAGACGGTGGAGCCTCTCTTCCTCTCTGGAAGGAGGCGGAAAGAAGGTGGGCAAAGTGATGGTCTGCCCAATGTGGAAGGCAGTAACCACCTTTGGCAAGAAGGACGGACGCGTCCTAAGAACAACCTTGTCTGGATGAACAGACAGAAAGGGAGGTTTGCATGATAGAGCCTGGAGCTCACTCACCCGCCGAGCGGAGGTGATGGCCACCAGAAAGGCTGTCTTCAGAGTCAGAAGACGAAGAGGACAGTTATGTAGAGGCTCAAAGGGAGCGCACATGAGAAAGGTAAGAACCAAGTTCAAGTCCCACTGAGGCATCACAAACGGAACAGGAGGGAAGAGGTGTGTAATGCCTTTTAGGAACCTGTTAACCGGGGACTTGAAAAGGGAGGGCTGATCAGGAAGCCTGAGGAAGGCCGAAATGGCACAAAGATAGCCCTTGATGGTACCCAGGGCAGAACCCTGTTGGGCCAGAGAAAGAAGGAACAGAAGAACCTCAGAAAGAGGGGCAGAGAGGGGATTCACAGCCTTTGCTGTGCACCATGCCACAAACTTGTTCCACCTGCAGGCGTATACCACCTTAGTGGAGGGACGCCTGGCTGCCAGAATTACATCACAAACTTCGGGAGGCAAGTCGAAAGGAATCAACTGCCGCCGCTCAATCTCCACGCAAGCAGGTGGAGACTGGACAGGTTCGGGTGGAGGACCGTCCCCTGCTGCTGCGACAGAAGATCCTCCCGAAGAGGCAGACGAATCGGGGGATCGACGCTCATACTGAGTAGCTCGGGATACCAAACTCTTCGAGCCCAGTCCGGAGCCACAAGGATGACTTGGGCCCAGTCGCGCCGAATCTTCTTCAACACTCTGGGTAGAAGTGGTATAGGCGGAAAGGCGTACAACAGACCGCAACTCCACTCGCGACGAAGCGTCGCCGAGCGAGTGCCGCCTTGGAAATTCCAACGCGCAGAACTGCTGACATTGCGCGTTCTCTTCGGTGGAGAACAGATCTAACCAAGGCTCTCCCCACTGCTGAAAGAGACCTTGAGCCACCTCCGAGTGAAGACGCCATTCGTGATCCATCATGCACCTGCGGCTGAGGTTCGTCCGCCCCGGCGTTCAGGGAACCTGCCAGGTGTTGAACCATCAGGAATATGCCCTGATGTTCCAGCCATGTCCAGAGACGCAGAGCCTCCTGACATAGGGTCCACGACCCCACCCCGCCCTGTTTGTTGCAATACCACATGGCGGTGGTGTTGTCTGTGAACACCTGCACTACCGTCCCTTTGACAGAGGGAAGGAATGCCTTGAGTGCAAGTCGGATCGCCCGGAGTTCCAGAAGGTTGATATGGAGCCGGGACTCCGCCGGAGACCAGAGGCCTCTGATCTCCGCCTCTCCCATGTGACCGCCCCATCCCAGAAGGGACGCGTCCGTCACAACTGTGTGCTCTGGCTGGGGAAGGGAGAGGGATCTGCCCATGACCCATTGCCGGTTCGAGAGCCACCACTGCAACTGTTTTGCAGTCCCCTCCGAGATCTGGACGTGATCGGACAGGTTGCCCTGGTGCTGCGCCCACTGGAACTTCAGGTCCCACTGCAGAGCCCGCATATGCCATCTGGCATGATTGACCAGCAGGATGCAGGAGGCCATGAGGCCCAGCAGCCTCAGGGTCATCCGCACCGAAACCCAGGATAAAGGCTGAAAGATCGGAATCATAGCCTGAATATCCCGGACTCGCCGTTCGGGAGGATAGGCCTGAAACTGCGTCGTGCTCCGATGAAAAGGAGCTGTGGAGAAGGAATCAGATGCGACTTTGGCACATTGATGGAGAACCCCAGCGAGTGCAGGAGTTCGGCCGTAGTCTGGAGGTGGGAGACGACTGCCTGGGACGAGCCCGCCTTCAGCAGCCAGTCGTCGAGGTAGGGGAAGACTGGAACCCCTGCCCGGCGCAGATGAGCTGCGACCACCGCCATCACTTTCGTGAACACCCGAGGGGCACTTGTAAGGCCAAAGGGGAGCACGGTGAACTGAAAATGCTCAAGGCCTACCGTGAACCGCAGGTAACGCCGATGGGCCGGCAGGACGGGGATGTGGAAATAAGCGTCCTGTAAGTCCAACGCTACCAACCAGTCTCCAGGGTCGAGGGCAGTCAAGACCTGAGCTAAGGTGACCATCTTGAACTTCTCCTTCCGGAGGAAGCGATTGACGTTCCGGAGGTCCAAGATAGGACGCATGTCCTCCTTGTCCTTTTTGGGCACCAGAAAGTAGTGGGAGTAGCAACCACGTCCTACTTCTGGGGTCGGAACATGCTCGATGGCCCTCTTGGCCAAGAGGGCCCTGACTTCCTTCTGCAGAAGCACCAAGTGATGCCCTGACATGCGGTGGAATTGAGGTGGCATGGCTGGGGAGGTGGTCTCGAAGGGAAGGAAGTAGCCCCTTCGGACAATGTCCAAGACCCACCTGTCCGAGGTGATGGCATGCCAGTGGTGAAGGTGATGGCGGACCCTGCCCCCTACTGGCGTGCTGTGCACCTGAAAGGAGGGACTAGGAGGGCTTGGAGGCCGCGGACGGGGCGGGGTTGGTGGCCTGACCCGCACGCTAGTTGCCCGATCCGCCACGGCGGAAGCCAGGTCCTCGGCCACGCGAAGACGCTTGCTGCGCAGGCCGGTGGCTGGGCAGCAGACGTGACTGGGCGCCCCTTCCGTGGCCACGAAAGGGGCGAAAAGCAGAGGTTAGCGGAGGGCGCAAAGCAGAAAGGCCCAGGGACTTGGCAGTAGCCCGTGAGTCCTTAAAGCGCTCCAGCGCATGGTCTGCTTTGGAACCAAAAAGACCGACTCCATCAAAGGGCATGTCCATGAGTGTATTCTGGACATCACCCGAGAAACCAGTGGTCCTCAGCCAGGCGTGGCGCCGCAGCACCACCGTCGTTGCAAGCGATCTGCCCAGCGAGTCGGCGGTATCAAGGCCACAACGGATGGTGTACTTCGCCGCATCCCTTCCTTCCGCAATGGCGTGGGAAAGCAGTGTCTGGACCTCCTCAGGACACTGGGGCAAAGCGAGCGCCACCGAATCCCACAGAGTGGGAATATCGGCCCAAAGGCAAGCGGTGTTGACTGACCGCAAGCCAGCACTGGAGGAAGAAAAAGCCTTCTTCCCAAATTGGTCCAGGCATTTGGATTCCCTATCCGGAGGGCGGTAGGGAAGGCGGTTTGGGAGGCAGAGGCTTGGACAACCAAGCTCTCGGGGGTGGGATGTTGAGAGAGAAACAAGGGGTCGCCCGGAGCAGGGCGATGGCGTCGGGCCACGTTCCTATCCACAGGAGCCCCTGTGGCGGGCTTGGACCAGGTGCCCAAAAGAACGTCAGATAGTGCGTCATTGAACGGCAGCAATGGCTCCGAAGAGGTAACTGCCGGTTGAAGCACTTCCGTCAGGAGGTTAGTCCTGACAGCCACTGTAGGCAATTGGAGGTGTAAGGCTCCAGCTGCTCTACGCAACACCGTTGCGAAATTTACTCCCTCCTCCGTAACCACGGAAGGAGGAGACAGCATGCCAGTGTCAGGAGAAGTGTCCAGACCACTGGCATCCCCAAGTTCCTCTGCCCTGTCCTCATCATACTCACACTGCTGTGTGAGAGGGTCTTCCGACCCCTCCCAGCTCTCCTGGTCCTCCTCTGATAGAAAATAAGGAGGAGGGGGGACGTCAGGGACCCAAGGTCTCAGTGGCACCGGAGCCGGCGTCGGGCGACGCCGGTCCGGATCCGGAGAGAACGGGGGAACGACGCCGCCCGGAGCCCCAGGCGGCGTCAGGAACGGCACCGGGGACATCGGCGGAGGCGTAGTTAGGTCAACCGGCGTCGATGGAGGTTGCGGTATCACCGGACCCGGGTTCGAGGCCGGGGCCGAAGCCGGGAGCGAGGCTGGTGATACAGGCGGCGCCGGGACCGGAGTCGTCGGCGGCGCCGGGGCAACCGGAACAGGGCCCGCAGGGCCCGAAGGCGCACCGGAGGGACCTTGAGGCCCGAAGAGGCGGGCCATGGCCGACAGGAATTCCTGTATCTCGGCCGGAGTCGCCCCCGAACCCGGGAAGGACGGGTAATGCGGGGGCGGCGCCACAGGCACATCCGGAGCCGCGGGGGCGGGGACAGTGCCGACAGGGGCCTCAGCCGAGTCGCGAGACCGGCGAGGCGAAGTCTTAGAGCGATGGTGCTTCTTAGACTTTTTGTGCTTCGACTTACCCGAAGAGTGCGAAGACTTGGACTCCGCGACCGACCCCTCGACCTCTCCCGTGACCGGGACTTGGTGCGGCGCGGAGCCGACTGCCGGACCTCGAGCAGCTTTCGAGACCGCTCTCGCAAAGCCTTCGGGTGTAAGGCCCGGCAGTCGGAACACGACTTCATGTCGTGGTCGCGGCCGAGACAGTAGAGACACTCTAAGTGCGGGTCTGTGATCGACATCATTCGACCGCAGGCGTCGCATGGCTTGAAGCCGGGCATCCCTACCGACACCTCGGAGCCTAGATGACTCGAAGAAAAGACAGTGAAAAAATCACCAAAAAAGTAGTCAAAAAATGACTAAGGCACTGCTCTTCCCGGATCTGCGCTTACTGGCGCGGAAAAAGAAGAACTGACGTCAGCGTGCAGGGGCGCCATCTAAGTACTGCCCGCGACGTCATCCCTGCGATCACGACGCCGACGACGGACGCGGAGCTGCACGACGCCGCCTACCGGCGCGCAAGGGTACTGCTACGCAAAAACTTTCCGGATCCAGCCTGACGCCTGGGGATATTCTAAGGTAAGGAATCTGTCACTAACGTGTCTCTTTCAGATGTTGAATCTTGCCGCCCACCGGCGTGGGGTGCACCCCAAAGCTTGGACTTGGAAGGCTTTGAGGCGGATGCTGCGGGAGCGGAGGTGGGCTGCCCCACACGCTGGCCCCCTGTGCCGCCACGGCAGACACCACGCCCGTGGCCGCGCTGAGGCTGGTTCTGCGCAGGCCTTTGGCTGAACGGACGTGTGAGGCGCCCTGCCGTGGCCCACGAAAGGAACGAAAAGTAGACGTGGCCGGGCGGGTGGTGGAGAGACCCAAGGATTTGGCTGTAGCCCGAGGAGTCCTTAAACGCTCCAGCGCACTGTCTGCCTTATCGCCAAAAAGGCGGTTACCATCAAAAGGCATGTCAATGAGGAACTCTGGACATCCCCGAAAACCCCGTGGACCGCAGCCAGGCATGTCGCCGCAAGGCCACTGTCGATGGAGATGGCTCTTCCGAAAGAGTCCGCGGTGTCCAACCCACACCGAGTGCGAACCTCGCGGCATCCTTCCCCTCTGCAACAGCTTGGGAAAGCACAGCCCAAACCTCGTCGGGGCACTGGGGCAGAGTTTGCGCCACCGTGTCCCACACAGCTTGAGAATAGCGGCCCAAGAGCCATGCGGTGTTGACCGACCGCAGCCCCAGGCTGACAGAGGAAAACAACCTTTTGCCAAGCTGCTCCAGCTTTTTTGATTCCTTATCTGGCGGAGCGGTAGGGAATGCTGTTTGGGAAGTGGAAGCCTGAATGACCAGGCTCTCCGATGTCGGATGAGTCATCAAAAAGGCAGGGTCACCCGGTGCCGGGCGGTGACGTCTGGCCACATTTTTATCCACAGGGACCCCTGTGGCTGGCCTAGACCAGGTACCCATCAAAACATCCGTCAAGGCCTCATTGAGCAGGAAGCAGAGGTTCCACAGAACTTGCCGTCGGCTGAAGCACCTCAGTAAAGAGGTTAGTTTGGAGGGCATCAGTAGGCAATTCAAGGCCAAGAGCCTCAGCTGCTCTACGGGCACCACAGTGTATGTTGCGCCTTCCTCCATGAGAGTGGGAGGAGACACAAACCCAAGCTCAGAGGAGAGGTCAAGGCCACTTGCATCCTCCGAGTCTTCTGCCCACTCCTGTTCGGACTCTCACTGCCGTGCAAGAGGGTCCTCCGACCCCTCCCAGTCCTCCCCTTCCACAACTGCCCGAGGCACAGGGTGCAACAGCGAGGGAGGCACAGGGGAAAACAAGTGCTCCACCGGTGCCGGGAACGGCGCCAAGAACGGCGCCGGTCAACGCCGCTCCGGCTCCAAGGCCCAATCGGGGTCCCAAGTTGGAAACGCGGGCAAGGGCGGAGGTGGGACGAACGGCACCCAGGGCGGCGTCGGGAAGGGAGCCGCAAGGGGTGCCGGAGGACCCTGCGGCGCAGGACCTCGGGACGCCGGGGCCGGAGCCACCGGTGGCAACCAAGGGCCCCCAAGAGGGACCGCGGGGTCCAAAGGCGCACCGGCGGGAGCCCTAGGCCTGAAAAGGCGGTCCATGGCAGCAAGAAACTCTTGCACCTGGGCTGGAGTCGCCGACGGACCCGGGTATGGCGGGTAGGCCGCGGGACTGACAGGCTTTAAAGGAGCCGTGGGGGAAACACCCCGGGCCCCCTCGTCCGCGTCCGAAGACCGACGGGGGAGGTCGGAGAGCGTACGCGCTTCTTCGACTTTTTGTGACGTCGCTTACCCGAATCCGAGGGTGAAGACTTGGACCCCGAGGAGCGATGACGACGACTCCGTGGTCGGTCCCTCGAGCGACCCCTGGACCTGGAACAGCGCAGAGACAACTGCCGGGCCTCCAGCAGCTTTCAGGACCGCTCCCGCAAAGCCTTCGGGGCCATGGCCAGACAGTCGGAACATGACCGGGAGTCATGGTCGCGCTCTAGACAGTAGAGACAGACGCCATGGGGGTCGGCCACCGACATCGTACAACGGCAGGCCCTGCAGGATTTACACCCAGGCATCCCTACATGGCACCAGGAGTCAAAATATAGAAAATAGAGACAAAAGTCCCAAAAAACAACTAGTCAAAAAGTGATTAAGGTATGTGCTCTAACCGGATCTGCGCTTGCTGGTGCGGAAAAAGAAAGAACTGACGTCAGTGCGCTTGGGTGGTGCCTAAGTAGTCTCCGTGACGTCATCTCGGCGCTTACGACGCCAGCGACGAACGCGGAGCCGCACGACGCCACCTACCGACGAGCAGGGGTACTGCTGACGAAAAACTTTCCGAATCCAGTCTGACACCTGGGGATATTCTAAGGTAAGGAATCTATCACTAACGTGTCTCTTTCAGATTGCTGAGGTGTCCTGCCTCTGCTGAGCGTTATGCGGGGTGAGTATGCCTGCCATGCTTGTTGTGGATTGGACCTTCCCCTGCTTCTTCCCCTCTGCGCCCCTCCTCCCCTGTTGCCCGTCTGACCTTGGCCCAAAAAAGATCTTAAAAGTGCGCCTAGATCCTCGTTGGCTCTACTCTGTGGTGTGAACCTAACCCTGCTCCGATTAGATGTAGATGGTTGTTCACCCAAATCCTCCTCCTCACTGCTTGTGTTGTCGAATGTCCAATTATAGGGAGTTCTCCTTGCCTGTCTACGCCCCCCCCTCTGAAATTTCTGAACCTGTGGCTGTTCTAGAGCCCGATAGTACTTGTCCTCGACGTATGGAAATGCCCACTCGTGTGTAAACCTGTCTAAATTCCGTATAAGACCTTTAATTTTTTGGTTTACCATATATGTTTTATAGTCCGCCAAGTCACTTTGAATGCGGTCTAATTGCTCCTTAACGTCAGTGATTGTCGTATCACCCTTGATGGCTTCCTCCAACTCGAGGATTTCTTTCAACAACTCTTCACTAAGCCTCTTAGCTGTGTTGCAGGACAATAAGTTAACAACAATAAAGCAAGCCGACAAAGGCGGTGCGGTGGTAGTGCTCAATACGCAGGATTATGAGAAAGAAGTCTTGATGCTTCTTGAAGTGCACACAAACTACCAACCATTGGCACATGATCCAACATCCCAACTTCAAGAGACTATCGGGGCCTTGGTGGCGGACGCTAAGGAGGAAAAGTGGATAACTCACAAGGAGGCTGACTTCCTTGTGAATGTAAGACCTAGAATGCCGGCGTTTTACATCTTGCCGAAAAGCCACAAAGCCCAGCGCCCGCCGCCAGGCCGCCCGATTGTTTCAGGGATTCAATCAGTATTGGAGCCATTGTCCTAGTTTGCAGACTTTTTCTTGAGGGAGTCTGATTACGCAACCATCATTTGTGCAGGACACCACTGATGTCCTGAATACCTTGAATGCAGTTGAGTATGATCCATCAAGACAGTTGGTGGTAACAATAGACATTGAGTCTTTATACACTAGCATACCCCAGGATGCCACGCTGGTGGCAGCAGCGCGTGCTCTTGGGGCATTAGAATGGTTTTACGATGTCCCTCAATCACTTGTACTGCAATGCATATAACTAGCTCTTACCAGAAATTCCTTTGCATACAAGGACCAGATATACCTCCAGGTGTCAGGAACATCGATGGGGGCGACATTCGCGCCAAGTCTGGCCTGCATTTATGTGGGCCAGTTCGAGGAGAATGTGGTATATCATGCTTCCAACCCCTTCCACGAGAATATTTCTCTCTGGAAGAGGTTTATTGACGATGTCCTCTGTATCTGGACTGGATCAGAGGCCCAGCTATTGGAATTTTTATCATGGCTGAATGTACAAGATGATTGCTTACGGTTCACTTGGAGCATCAGTAAAGACTCCGCTGTATATCTGGATGTAGATATTACAGCAGATGGTAACGGACTGGTGACGGCCGTCCATCAGAAGCCCACTGATAGGAATTCCCTGTTGCACTACCGATCCTTTCACCCCAGAGCACTTCGTGATAACCTGCCTGTGGGGCAGTTCTTGAGATACCGCAGGAATTGCTCCTCGACGGGAGCATTCATGGAACAATCTGAAGATCTTGTCTTGAAACTAAAGAATAGAGGGTATCCTAACAAAGTGGTCAAGAGAGCCCTTAAGCATGCCCTAAATACACCCCGTGAAGCATTGCTGGAGAGGTCGGACAAACAAAAAGACCAGTGTGTACCTGTAGTAACAACTTTTGACCCACTGTCTACTAAAAGCACAAGTTACTAACTTGTGTAACGATATATCTGTAAGAGACAGTAGTTAGTGACAGATTCCTTACCTTAGAATATCCCCAGGCGTCAGGCTGGATCCGGAAAGTTTTTGCGTAGCAGTACCCTTGCGCGTGGGTAGGCGGCGTCGTGCGGCTCCGCGTCCGTCGTCGGTGTCGTGATCGCCGGGATGACGTCGCGGGCAGTACTTAGACGCCGCCCCTGCGCGCGGACGTCAGTTCTGTACACGACTTTCCGCGCCAGGAACGCAGAGCCATGCAAGAAGCTGACATAGGTGTCTGAAAAATACTAGGGCCCTGAAAGGGATGTCCTTAACCCTAGAAATCAGTTCGCAGAACGGGGAGGATGGGTGGGGCGGTAAGGAATCTGTCACTAACTACTGTCTCTTACAGATATATCGTTACACAAGTTAGTAACTTGTGCATCTGAAAGAGACACGTTAGTGACAGATTCCTTACCTTAGAATAGATACCCCAGCAATACCAACCCCGGTGGTGGGTCTGCGAACAAAGATCAGACAAGGAAGTCCTGGAGGACAGAACGGCCAAAGAAGCCGTCCCTCCGGACCCGACTGTCAAGGCAGTAATGCTTTGTAAGCGTGTGCAGCGAGGCCCACGTAGCTGCCTGACAGATAACCGGCAGCGGAACACCGCGGCCCAAGGCCGTGGTAGCAGCCGTTGCCCTGGTGGAATGGGCACGCAGCCCAACAGGAGGCTCCTTCTTAGCCAAAGAATAGCAGGTCTTGATGCACAAGGTAACCCAGCGGGAGATGGTTCTCTTGTGCACCGCCCGACCTTTTTTGGCGCCCACGTAGCCAACAAAGAGCTGGTCATCCACCCGGAAGTGTTTTGTTCGGTCGATATAGAAGGAGAGCGCACGTTTTGGGTCCAGATGGTGGAGCCTCTCTTCCTCTCTGGAAGGATGCGGAGGCGGAAAGAAGGTAGGCAAAGTGATGGTCTGCCCAATGTGGAAGGCAGTAACCACCTTTGGCAAGAAGGACGGACACGTCCGAAGAACAACCTTGTCTGGATGAACAGACAGAAAGGGAGGTTTGCAAGATAGAGCCTGGAGCTCACTCACCCGCCGAGCGGAGGTGATGGCCACCAGAAAGGCTGTCTTCAGAGTCAGAAGACGAAGAGGACAGTTATGTAGAGGCTCAAAGGGAGCGCACATTAAAATGGTAAGAACCAAGTTCAAGTCCCACTGAGGCATTACAAACGGAACAGGAGGGAAGAGGTGTGTAATGCCTTTTAAGAACCTGTTAACAACAGGGGACTTGAAAAGGAGGGCTGATCAGGGAGCCTGAGGAAGGCCGAGATAGCACAAAGATAACCCTTGATGGTACCCAGGGCAGAACCCTGTTGGGCCAGAGAAAGAAGGAACAGAAGGACCTCAGAAAGAGGGGCAGAAAGGGAATTCACAGCCTTTGCTGTGCACCATGCCACAAATTTGTTCCACCTGCAGGCGTATACCACCTTAGTGGAGGGACGCCTGGCTGCCAGAATCACATCACAAACTTCGGGAGGCAAGTCGAAAGGAATCAACTGCCGCCGCTCAATCTCCACGCAAGCAGGTGTAGACTGGACAGGTTCGGGTGGAGGACCGTCCCCCGCTGCTGCGACAGAAGATCCTCCCGAAGAGGCAGACGGATCGGGGGATCTACGCTCATACTGAGTAGCTCGGGATACCAAACTCTTCGAGCCCAGTCCGGAGCCACAAGAATGACTTGGGCCCGGTCGTGCCGAATCTTCTTCAACACTCTGGGTAGAAGTGGTATAGGCGGAAAGGCGTACAATAGACCGCAACTCCACTCGTGACGAAAGCGTCGCCGAGCGAGTGCCGCCTTGGAAATTCCAACGCGCAGAACTGATGACATTGCGCGTTCTCTTCGGTGGGGAATAGATCTAACCAAGGCTCTCCCCACTGTAGAAAGAGTCCTTGCGCCACCTCCGAGTGAAGACGCCATTCGTGATCCATCATGCACCTGCGGCTGAGTTCGTCCGCCCTGGCGTTCAGGGAACCTGCCAGGTGTTGAACCATCAGGAACATGCCCTGATGTTCCAGCCATGTCCAGAGGCGCAGAGCCTCCTGACAAAGGGTCCACGACCCCACCCCGCCCTGTTTGTTGCAGTACCACATGGCGGTGGTGTTGTCTGTGAACACCTGCACTACCTTCCCTTTGACAGAGGGAAGGAATGCCTTGAGTGCAAGTCGGATCGCCCGGAGCTCCAGAAGGTTGATATGGAGCCGGGACTCCGCCCGGAGACCAGAGGCCTCTGATCTCCGCCTCTCCCATGTGACCGCCCCATCCCAGAAGGGACGCGTCCGTCACAACTGTGTGCTCTGGCTGGGGAAGGGAGAGGGATCTGCCCATGACCCATTGCCGGTTCGAGAGCCACCACTGCAACTGTTTTGCAGTCCCCTCCGAGATCTGGACGTGATCGGACTGGTTGCCCTGGTGCTGCGCCCACTGGAACTTCAGGTCCCACTGCAGAGCCCGCATATGCCATTTGGCATGATCGACGAGCAGGATGCAGGAGGCCATGAGGCCCAGCAGCCTCAGGGTCATCTGTACCGAAACCCAGGATAAAGGCTGAAAGATCGGAATCATAGTCTGAATATCCCGGACTCGCCGTTCGGGAGGATAGGCCCGAAACTGCGTCGTGTCCAGAACTGCTCCGATGAAAAGGAGCTGTGGAGAAGGAATCAGATGTGACTTCGGCACATTGATGGAGAACCCCAGCGAGTGCAGGAGTTCGGCCGTAGTCTGGAGGTGGGAGACGACTGCCTGGGACGAGCCCGCCTTCAGCAGCCAGTCGTCGAGGTAGGGGAAGACTGAAACCCCTGCCCGGCGCAGATGAGCTGCGACCACCGCCATCACTTTCGTGAACACCCGAGGGGCATTGGTAAGGCCAAAGGGAGCACGGTGAACTGAAAATGCTCGAGGCCTACCGTGAACCGAAGGTAACGCCGGTGGGCCGGCAGGACGAGGATGTGGAAATAGGCGTCCTGCAAGTCCAACGCTACCAACCAGTCTCCAGGGTCTAGGGCAGTCAAGACCTGAGCTAGGGTGAGCATCTTGAACTTCTCCTTCCGGAGGAAGCGATTGACGTTCCGGAGGTCCAAGATAGGACGCATGTCCTCCTTGTCCCTTTTGGGCACCAGAAAGTAGTGGGAGTAGCAACCACGTCCTACTTCTGGGGTCGGAACATGCTCGATGGCCCTCTTGGCCAAGAGGGCCGTGACTTCCTTCTGTAGAAGCACCAAGTGATCCCCTGACATGCAGTGGAATTGAGGTGGCATGGCTGGGGGGTGGTCTCGAAGGGGAGGTAGTAGCCCCTTCGGACAATGTCCAAGACCCACCTGTCCGAGGTGATGGGACGCCAGTGGTGAAGGTGATGGCGGACCCTGCCCCTACTGGCGTGCTGTGCACCTGAAAGGAGGGACTAGGAGGGCTTGGAGGCCGCAGACGGGTTGGAGGTGGTGGCCTGACCCGCACGCTGGTTGCCCGAACCGCCACGGCGGTATCCACGTCCTCGGCCACGCGAAGACGCCTGCTGCGCGGGCCGGTGGCTGGGCTGCTGACGTGACGGGTCGCCCCTTCCGTGGCCACGATAGGGGCGAAAAGCAGAAGCCAGCGGAGGGCGTGTAGCAGAAAGGTCCAGGGACTTGGCAGTAACCCGTGAGTCCTTAAAGCGCTCCAACGCATGGTCTGCTTTGGAACCAAAAGACCGACTCCATCAAAGGGCATGTCCATGAGAGTATTCTGGACATCCCCTGAAAAACCAGTGGTTCTCAGCCAGGCGTGGCGACGCAGCGCCACCGTCGTTGCAATAGATCTGCCCAGCGAGTCGGCGGTATCAAGGCCACATCGTATGGTGTATTTGGCCGCATCCCTTCCTTCCGCAATGGCGCGGGAAAGCAGTGTCTTGACCTCCTCAGAACACTGGGGCAAAACAGTCGCCACCGAATCCCACAAGGAGTGGGTATATCGGCCCAAAAGACAAGCGGTGTTGATGGACCGCAAGCCAGCACTGGAGGAAGAAAAACCCTTCTTCCCAAATTGATCCAGGCGTTTGGATTCCCTATCCGGAGGGGCGGTAGGGAAGGCGGTTTGGGAAGCGGAGGCTTGGACATCCAAGCTCTCAGGAGTGGGGTGGACAGAGAGAAACAAGGGGTCGCCCGGAGCTGGGCGATGGCGTCGGGACACGTTCCTATCCACAGGAGCCCCTGTGTTGGGCTTGGACCAGGCACCCAAAAGAACGTCAGTAAGTGCATCGTTAAACGGCAGCACAGTCTCCAAGGAGGAGGCCGCCGGCTGAAGCACTTCTGTCAAGAGATTAGTCTTGACAGTCACCGTAGGGAGTCGGAGATGTAAGGCTCCAGCTGCCCTACGCAACACCGTTGCAAAATTGGCTCCCTCCTCCGTAGCCACGGGAGGAGACAGCATGCCAGTGTCAGGGGAAGTATCTAGACCACTGGCATCCCCTAGTTCCTCTGCCCAGTCCTCATCATACTGTCACTGCTGTGCCAGAGGGTCCTCAGACCCCTCCCAGTCCCTCCTGGTCCTCCTCCGGTTCAAAATAAGGAGGAGGAGGGACATTTGGGACCCAAGGTCCCATCGGCGCGGAACCGGCGTCGAGCGACGTCGGTCCGGCTCCATGTCCGGAGCGTACATGGGGACGACGCCGCCCGGAGCCCCGGGCGGCGTCAGGAACGGCACCGGAGACATCGGCGCCGGCGGAGGCGTGGTCAGGTCGACCGGCGTCGATGGGGGTTGCGGTACCACCGGAGCCGGGATCGAGGCCGGAGCCGGGATCGAGGCTGGAGGCACGAGCGACGCCGGGACCGGAGACGGCAGGGACGCCGGGGCAACCCCATCAGGGCCCGCGGGGCCCGAAGGCGCACCGGAGGGACCTTGAGGCCCGAAGAGGCGGGCCATGGCCGACAGGAATTCCTGTACTTGGGCCGGATCCGCCCCCGAACCCGGGAAGGACGGGTATTGCGGGGCGACTCCACAGGCATGTCCGGGGCCGCGGGGGCGGGACGGTGCCGGGAGGGGCCTCAGCCGAGTCGCGAGACCGGCGAGGCGAAGTCCTAGAGCGATGATGCTTTTGGACTTCTTGTGCTTAGACTTACCGGACGACGAAGACTTGGATCCCGACGACCGGTGAGGACTCCGCGACCGACCCCTCGACCTCTCACGCGACCGGGGCTTGGAATGGCGCGGAGCCGACTGCCGGGCCTCGAGGAGCTTTCGAGACCGCTCTCGCAAAGCTTTCGGGTTGAGGGCCCGGCAGTCGGAACACGACTTCGTGTCGTGGCCTCGGCCGAGGCAGAAGAGACACTCCAGATGCGGGTCTGTGATGGACATCATCCGAGCACAGGCGTCGCAACGTTTAAAGCCGGGCATCCCTACGACACCTTTAAGTCGATTCGAAGAAACAGTGAAAAAATTCACCAAAAAAGTTAGTCAAAAAATGACTAGGGCACTGCTCTTCCCGGATCTGCGCTTGCTGGCGCGGAAAAAGAAGAACTGACGTCAGCGCGCAGGGCGGCGTCTAAGTACTGCCCGCGACGTCATCCCGGCGATCACGACGCCCGACGACGGACGCGGAGCCGCACGACGCCGCCTACCGGCGCGCAAGGGTACTGCTACGCAAAAACTTTCCGGATCCAGCCTGACGCCTGGGGATATTCTAAGGTAAGGAATCTGTCACTAACGTGTCTCTTTCAGATAGATTCCTTACCTTAGAATATCCCCAGGCGTCAGACTGGATCCGGAAAGTTTTCGTCAGCAGTACTCCTGCGCGTCGGTAGGTGGCGTCGTGCGGCTCCGCGTCTGTCGTTGGCATCGTGGTCGCCAAGATGACGTCGCGGGCGCTACTTAGACGCCGCCCACGCGCGCTGACGTCAGTTCTGTACACGACTTTCCGCGCCAGGAACGCAGAGCCATGCAAGATACTGACCACTGGTGCATTGAAACTAGGGCCCTGAAAGGGATGACCTTAACCCTAGAAATCAGTTCGCAGAACGGGGATTATGGGTGGGGCGGTAAGGAATCTATCACTACTAATGTTTCTTACAGATATATCGTTACCGAAGGTAAGTAACTTGTCCATCTGAAAGAAACACATAGTGATAGATTCCTTACCTTAGAATAGATACCCCAGCAATACCAACCCCGGTGGTGGGTCTGCGAACTAAGATCACACCAGAAAGTCACGGAGAACAGAACGGCCAAAGAAGCCGTCTCTCTGGGCTTGGCTGTCTAGACAATAATGCTTGGTAAACGTGTGCAGCGAGGCCCACGTGGCTGCCTGACAGATGTCTTGCAGGGGGACACCACGTCCCAATGCAGTAGTGGCTGCCGTAGCTCTGGTGGAATGAGCACGCAGCCCCACCGGAGGTTCTTTTTTTAGCCAAAGAGTAACAGGCTTTGATACATAAGACAACCCAGCGGGAGATGGTTCTCTTATGGACCGCCCGACCTTTCTTGGTGCCAACGTAGCCAACAAAAAGCTGGTCGTCCACCCGGAACTGCTGTGTACGCTTGAGATAAAAAGAGAGCGCACGTTTTGGGTCCAGACGGTGGAGCCGCTCTTCCTCTCTGGAAGGATGCGGAGGCGGAAAGAAGGTGGGCAAGGTAATAGGAGAAACTCACCTGGTACAATCCTGGGAGAGAACTTCGTTCTTCCAGTGCAAGTCTGGTAACCACCACTAGATTTAAGAAGACCAGGATGGGTGGCAGAGCATTTGGCATAGCTGCCTCACGACTCTGGAATGAACTCCCCCTGCATATTAGACAAACTGACTCGCTGCTCTTATTTAGAAAAAGCTTAAAGACTTGGCTTTTCCCTAGGGATGAGTAATATGAATTTGAATTAGCGTACAGGCTATCTATTCTGCCTAGTGACAACTTGGTAAGTCGCAGCGCCAGGATACCCGTAGGGTGACAGTTTTTGCGCTATATAAATCTACGATACAATACAATACAATAGTCTGCCCAATGTGAAAGGCCGTAACCACTTTTGGCAAAAAGGAAGGACGGGGCCTGAGCACAACCTCGTCCGGATGGACTGAAAGGAAAGGAGGCTTACAAGAAAGAGCCTGGAGCTCACTCACCCGCCGGGCGGAAGTGATGGCTACCAGGAAGGCAGTCTTTAACATTAAAAGACTAAGAGGACAGTTGTGAAGGGGCTCAAAGGGAGCGCACATCAAGTATGTCAGAACCAGATTCAAGTCCCACTGAGGCATCACAAAAGGAATAGGAGGAAAAAGGTGTGTAATGCCTTTGAGAAATCTATTTACAACAGGGGACTTGAAAAGAGAGGGCTGATCAGGGAGCCTGAGAAAGGACGAAATAGCAGAAAGGTAGCCCTTGATAGTGCCCAGAGCAGAGCCCTGCTGGGCCAAAGAAAGAAGGAACAGTAGAACCTCAGAAAGAGGGGCAGAAAGGGGATCCACAGCCTTTGCTGTGCACCATGCCACAAATTTGTTCCACCTGTAGGCATATACCACTTTAGTAGAGGGACGCCTGGCTGCCAGAATAACGTCACAAACTTCAGGAGGCAAGTCGAAGGGAATCAACTGCCGCCGCTCAATCTCCACGCAAAGAGGTGGAGGCTGGACAGGTTCGGGTGGAGGACCGTCCCCTGCTGCTGCAACAGAAAATCCTTCCGAAGAGGCAGTCGGATCGGGGGATCGATGCTCATACTGAGTAGCTCGGGATACCATACTCTTCGAGCCCAGTCCGGAGCCACAAGAATGACTTGGGCCCGGTCGCGCCTGATCTTCTTCAGCACTCTGGGCAGAAGTGGTATAGGCGGAAAGGCGTACAACAGACCGCAACTCCACTCGCGACGAAAAGCGTCGCCGAGCGAGTGCCGCCTTGGAAATTCCAACGCGCAGAACTGATGACATTGCGCGTTCTCTTCGGTGGCGAATAGATCTAACCAAGGCTCTCCCCACTGCTGAAAGAGACCTTGCGCCACCTCCGAGTGAAGACGCCATTCGTGATCGAGCATGCACCTGCGGCTAGAGTTCGTCCGCCCTGGCGTTCAGAGAACCTGCCAGGTGTTGAGCCACCAGAGTCATGCCCTGATGTTCCAGCCATGTCCAGAGACGCAGAGCCTCCTGACAGAGGGTCCACGACCCCACCCCGCCTTGTTTGTTGCAGTACCACATGGCGGTGGTGTTGTCTGTGAACACCTGCACTACTCTCCCCTTGATAGAGGGAAGGAATGCCTTGAGTGCAAGCCTGATCGCCCGCAGCTCCAAAAGATTGATATGGAGCCGGGACTCCGCCGGAGACCAGAGGCCTCTGATCTCCGCCTCTCCCATGTGGCCGCCCCATCCCAAGAGGGACGCATCCGTCACCACTGTGCACTCCGGTTGGGGAAGGGAGAGGGATCTGCCGTCGACCCAATGCTGGTTCGTGAGCCACCACTGCAACTGTCGTGCAGTGCCCTCCGAGATCTGGACGTGATCAGACAGGTTTCCCTGATGCTGCGCCCACTGGAACTTCAGGTCCCACTGCAGAGCCCGCATATGCCACCTGGCATGATTGACCAGCAGGATGCAGGAGACCATGAGGCCCAGCAGCCTCAGAGTCACTCTGACCGAAACCCGGGACAAGGGCTGAAAGATGGGAATCAGAGCTCGAACATCCCGGACTCGCTGTTCGGGAGGATATACCCGAAACGGCGCCGTGTCCAGAACCGCTCCGATAAAGAGGAGCTTCTGGGAGGGAATCAGGTGAGACTTCGGCACATTGATGGAGAACCCCAGCAAGTGCAGGAGGTCGGCCGTAGTCTGGAGGTGGGAGACGACTGTCTGGGGCAAGCCCGCCTTCAACAACCAATCGTCGAGATAGGGGAAGACTGAGACCCCTGATCTGCGCAGGTGAGCTGCGACCACCAGCATCACCTTGGTGAACACCCGAGGGGTGCTGGTAAGGCCAAAGGGGAGCACGGTAAACTGAAAGTGCTCGTGGCCTACCGTGAACCGTAGATAACGCCGGTGGGCTGGCAGGACGGGGATGTGGAAATAGGCGTCCTGCAAGTCCAGCGCCACCATCCAGTCTTGTGGGTCGAGAGCAGACAAGACCTGAGCTAGAGTGAGCATCTTGAACTTCTCTTTGCGGAGGAAGCGATTGACGTTCCGGAGGTCTAAGATAGGACGCAGGCCTTTGTCCTTGTTGGGCACCACAAAGTAGTGGGAATAACAACCACGACCTACTTCGCGCGTCGGAACGCGCTCGATGGCCCCCTTGGCCAAGAGGGCCGCAACTTCCTGCTGAAGAAGCACCAAGTGATCCCCCGACATGCGGTGGTATTGAGGCGGCATGGCTGGAGGGGGTGGGGGGGTAGTCTCGAAGGGGAGGGAGTAGCCCCTCCGGACTATCTCTAAAACCCACCTGTCCGAAGTGATGGTGCGCCAGTGGGGGAGGTGATGGCGGAGCCTGCCGCCCACTGGCGTTTGATGGGCCTGAAAGTTCGGACTAGGAAGGTTTGGAGGCAGTGGTGGCCGGGGTGGTGGTGGACTGACCCACCCTCTGGCCCCGTTGTCCGCCACGGCGGCACCCGCGTCCGCGCAGGGATGATTGCTGCACCGGCCTGTGGCTCTGTTGCCAACGCTGCGGGGCGCCCCTTCCTGTGCCACGAAAGGAGCGAAAAGCAGAAGGCGGAGGAGGGCGGACTGCGGAGAGTCCCAAGGACTTGGCCGTAGTCCGTGAGTCCTTAAACCTCTCCAACGCGCTGTCCGCTTTGTCGCCGAAGAGGTGACGGCCATCAAAGGGCATGTCCATAAGGGTGTTTTGGACATCCCCCGAAAATCCAGTGGTCCTCAACCAGGCGTGACGGCGAACCGCCACCGTCGATGCAATGGATCTGCCCAGTGAGTCGGCGGTGTCTAGGCCACAACGGATCATGAACTTTGCTGCATCTCTCCCCTCTGCAACAGCCTGGCGAGAGCAGGCCGGGCCTCCTCCGGACACTGGTGCAGCACGTTCGCCACCGTATCAGAGAGTGGGAATAACGGCCCAAGAGGCATGCGGTGTTCACGGACCGCAGCGCAGAGCTGGTGGAAGAGAAAATCTTCTTCCCAAACTGATCCAGCTTCTTGGATTCCCTATCTGGTGGTGCGGAAGGGAAGGCGGTTGGGGAAGCATAGGCTTGGACAACCAAGCTCTCGGGAGTGGGGTGTTGGGAGAGGAAAATGTGGTCACCCGGAGCCGGGCGAAGGCGTCGGGCCACGTTCCTATCCATAGGAGCCCCTGTGGTGGGCCTGGACCAAGTGCCCAAAAGAATGTCAGAGAGAGCTTCCTTGAAAGGAAGCAGCGGCTCCGCAGAAGTAGCTGCTGGCTGAAGCACCTCTGTCAGGAGGTTAGTCCTGACGGCCACAGTAGGGAGCTCGAGGTGTAGGGCCTCGGCCGCCCTACGCAACACCACTGCATAACTGGCGCCCTCCTCCGTAGCCACGGTAGGAGGAGACAGCATGCCAAGGTCTGGTGAGGTATCCAGACCACTGGCGTCACCCAATTCCTCAGCCCAGTCCTGTTCAGACTCGCAGGCTGCAGCGAGAGGGTCCTCAGACCCCTCCCAGTCCTCCCCTTGCTCCTCAGGCGCAGTGTCCACCTCGGGGCTGAAACTGAGGTCAACGTCGTCCCGAGGAGCGGGCGGCGTCAGGATCGGTGCCGGTGGGGTCGACGTCGGTGGAGGCGTAACGAGGTCAACCAGCGTCGACCGGGATCCAGGCCTAGATCCAAGGGTGTCCTGCGGCGCCGTGGCCGGAGCCGGCACTGGCACCGGGGCCGCCGAGGAAACGCGAGGACACCCATGCGGGACCGCGGACCGTAGGCGCACTGGCGGGACCCGACGGCCCAAAGAGGCGAGCCATGGCCGACAGGAACACCTGTATTTGGGCCGGAGACACAGACGACCCTGGGAAGGGCGGGTAGTCGGGCGGCGACTCCATGGACTGCGCCGGAGCCGCGGGGGTGGCACCACCCATACCCTCAGCCGCGTCGCGCGACCGGCGAGGGGAAGTCTGAGAACGATGGCGTTCCTTCGACTTCTTGTGCTTCGCCTTACCTGACCCAGAGTGCAAAGACTTGGATCCCGATGAATGGTGATGACTCCGCGCACGGTCCCTCGACCTCCCTCTGGACCGGGACCTGGAACGGCGCGGAGCCGACTGCCGGGCTTCCAGCAACTATCGTCTTCGGCGCCATGGCCCGGCAGTCGGAGCACGACTTGGGGTCGTGGTCGCGCCCCAGGCAGAAAAGACACACACGGTGTGGGTCCGTCACCGACGTCATGCGGTGACAATCCCCGCAGGACTTGAAACCGGGCATCCTAACTGCACCTTAGGAGTCGAAGACTCAATGAAAAAATGGAGACAAAAGTCTCAAAAAGTCAGTCAAAATTTGACTGGGGATTCCTGCTCTTCCCGGATCTGCGCTTGCTGGCGCGGAAAAAGAAAGAACTGACGTCAGCGCAAGTGGGCGGCATCTAAGTAGCGCCCGCGACGTCATCTCGGCGACCAGGACTCCAACGACAGACGCGGAGCCGCACGACGCCACCTACCGACGCGCAGGGGTACTGCTGACGAAAACTTTCCGGATCCAGTCTGACGCCTGGGGATATTCTGAGGTAAGGAATCTATCACTATGTGTTTCTTTCAGATATTTAGTTATTTATACATGTGACTAAGGTCTGTGACACTATTGAACAACGGGTTATCAGCTGTCATGGCACTTTGACTCTTAAGTAATCAGCAGTTGGGGTGCGTAAAAGGATGACCAGTAAATGAGGGGATGACACAAAAGTAAATTATAAGACATTTGTGAGAGTATTTGGCTTCACATCGGTCCTAGATGCCTCGAGGTGGTTCACTAATGAGATGGGGCAGTGAGCATAAGGCAGTGCTGGGAATACACATGTTATTGTAGGTGGAGACTGACAATTGTAGTCTGGAAGGTGAAACGCGACCTTTAGGTGCGGGATCCTTTACTGAAGTGGGTTGCAGGTATGAGGGACGACAGCAACCACTCGGTAAATATATGATTGTGCGGAGGGGCTTTGTTCTCTTTTCTTTGAAATAGGATGTTGAAGAGCATGAAGTACATAGGGTTTGTTCATGATTGGCACGTTCTTTCTTTTTAATCTGGTCAATAACCACAGATTTGGTGTGATAAAGGAATGAGGTGAAGACTGGCTTCCCCGACAGCCCTGACGAAGTTGCCTAAAAAGTTTGGCAACGAAACATGTTGGCCTTTCGTGGGTGAAATTGGCCATATACATGCCTTTCATTTAACCTGAGGACACTAATGGCACTCAAAGTATGTTTTGCATGCGAGTGGTACCCCATTTTAATTGTGAGAATACATTTTCTCTTTTCACGGTTGGGGACCAGTGGGCACTGAGTGAGTCATACATTCTCAGTGTTTGTCACATGTTTTTGATTCATTTCTTGTTTGATTTCTCACCTCTGAGGAAGTCTAAGCACACCCCCTTTTTTCTTTTTGGCCACGAAAGCAACCGATGATGATAACGTGGGCATACTGGCGAGTACCATCCAGCAGCTCCTTTGGTTTGCGTACGCGAGGTGCTTTCTGGCCTTTTCTCACACTTTTTCTTCTTTCTTGTTGCACACATTTATGTGATGATTTGAAACCACTTTGTTGTGTGTATGTGATGTGGTTATTGACGTTTTTCTTAAATAGAACAGCAAGGACCAGCAGGTCACGGGCAATAAGATGGACCTGTGGGGGAAGTTGAAAGTTTCAGTGAAAACTCCCTGTGGGTTCCAAAAATATAAGGTTCTCCGTTTCAACTGTCGCAGGCACTAGGCCTACCCACACAAGTGAAGTACCATTTTTATTGGGAGACTTTGGGGAATGGGGGTGGGGGGGTGGGTGGAATTTTGTGGACCCACACAGATTCCAGAAATTTCCATCACAGAAATGTGAGTAAAATGTGTTTTTTGTGACAAAGTTTGAGGTTTGCAAGCGATTCTGGGTAACAACCTGGTGAGAGCCACATAAGTCACCCCTCTTTGATTCCCCTGAGTGTCTAGTTCTCAAAAATGTATAGGTTAGCTATGTTTCCCTAGGTGCCGGCTGAGCAAGGGTTCAAAATCCACAGCTAGGCACTTTGCAAAAAAGGGTCTGTTTTCACTGTAAAAATGTGGTGTGTCCATGTTGCCTTTTGGGCCGTTTCCTGTGGCGGGCACTATGCCTACACACACAAGTGAGGTACAATTTTTATCAGGAGACTTAAGGGAACACAGAATTGTAGAGCAACTGTTATTACCTATTGACTTTCTATGCATTTCTGCCTTCCGAATGTAAGACAATGTGTAAGACAATGTGTAAAAAAGAAGTCAATTTGAAAAATTTCCTATAATTCACATGCTAGTATGGGTACCCACAATTTCGGAGATGTGCAAATAGCTACTGCTTCTAAACTATATTTTGTTCCCATTTCGGAAATACATAGGTGTCCTTGATACCTATTTTTCACTCTTTATATTTTACCAAATGAATTGCTATATACCCGGTACACAATGACAAACCATTGCAAGACGCAGCTCAGTTATTGGCTCTAGGTTCCTCGGGTTCTTGGTGAACCTACAAGTCCTATATATCCCCCACAACAAGAAGGGTCCAGTGGATGTAACGGCATATTGCTTTAAAAAATCTGCCATACTTAGAAGAAGTTACAGGTGAAAACGTTGGCACAAATGGCTGTTTTTTTCAACTCATTTTCAATTTTTCCTAGTTTCAACTGTTAGTTTCTATAAAAAAATCCCTGAAGGATCTACAGAAATGACCCCTTGCTGAATTCAGGATTTTGTCTACTTTTCAGAAATGTATAGCTTTCCAGGATCCATTATTGCTTTCACACCCATTTGTACCACCAACTGGAAGGAGGTTGAAAGCACAAAAAGTAGCAACAATAGGCTATGTCCCAGTAAAATGCCAAAACTATGTAAATGTATTTAGTTTTCTGACAAAAGTCTGTCTGTCCCTGAAAGCTGGTGATTTCAGCACCACAAGCTGTTTATTGATACCATCTGCAGGGAAAAAAACAGATGCTTTCTTCTGCAGCACTTTTTCCCCATTTTCCCCCCCAAAAACCAAAATCTAGCTGAATTTTGGCTTATTTCTGGGTTCCCTCCAGGGGAATGCACAGACCCTGGGTAACTTTGAAATCCCCATGATGTTGGAAGAAAAGGACACAAATTTGGCGTGAATACCTTATGTGGACAAAAAGTTACAGGGGCCTAAGTGCGAACTACTCAAAAAGCCAAAAAAAGGCTTAGGACGGGCGGGGGGGAAGGGGACATTTTCAGGCACATGAGAACTTGTGATGAAGCTAAATGTGTCCCTTACAAGGCAATAGAGGTAATACCTTAAGTATGCTGACCCACTACCTGTTTGCTGTGTGCCATCATGGTTAAAAGTAGTGTGCAAATATTACTTGAACAGACGAAAGGCAGGAGTGAGCTGACCTAAAGCCCCTCTGTGCAAGTACACGTCTTCATTCATATGTACGCATGAAGTTTCTAACATTAATTTTTTTGCAAGAACCTGACAGACACAATCTCTCAGGTCCTTCTGAAAGGGTCTAGCAAGGATTACCACAGTGCAAATCTCCTATGCTCCAAGGGTTTGTCAAAGGGGGTAATCAATGCCAAGACCCTTGTCCACTGAAGTATCCTGTGAAATTCACAGTAATAAAATGCTCATCTACATGCTTTAACATTCTTTTCATAATAAATAAGTCAGACCAACTGACTGCCATACCTTTTGATTACAGATCAGACCTATGGCATCTGACACAACTTCGCCCACAAAACCAGTCAGGCCTACAGCCTTTAAAATTAGCTTTTTACCATAACCAACCTAGACCTACTGTACTGTGGGCAAACTTTCCCACAGGGCCACAATCAGGCACACAGACCTAAACTTACAAACATATACAAAATTACAGTTGGTCACGCAATATACAATCCCCCTTAAACGGGACACACAAGGACTGTCACAGAGAAAATCTTCTAATCCCTATAGTTTTTTCAGAGTGGAATGACCAACACAAAATCCCTTGTATCTTACACTAACCTATGAGAGTTCATGTAACATAATACCCTGCTGGCGGGGGCGTGGTAACGCAAGATGGTCGACTAGACGTGCTGTAGTGGAGCTCCGGACCAAGTGAGCCTAATCCGAAGGCATCCTAACGCAGCCGATGCATTTTTGTGCTCATGAAATGAGGAGAACCACTGGAGGGTGCAGGGACTGATTACGCCCCTTTAAAGCGATCCCTCAGCGACAACAGCACAAGTACTCTCGGCTGCTACTAGGGCGGCGTGGCCGGTCGTGCTGCAGGGCTCATTCAGAGCCGCCTGCCTGGGAGGTCGTGAGTACAGCTGTGGCGGAGGGAGGACAAGCACTGTGGCCGTGCGGTGGGCGAGACTTCCTCTGTTAAACTATCAGGTCCTGGTTTGGCTGGAGATCCCCAGGTTGCGAAGCCGGCTGCTGCAGCTGTCCAAGCTTCACTTACGAAATTATGGAGGCTCGGGACGGCGAATTCTGCCGGAGACGCCTGTAAAGTGCTCCTGCCTGTGTGGTTGTTGGGCGGAGCCTGATGATGCTGCACCGTTGGGCCGGTGTTGGGGGCCTGTCACTGGCACCGCTGGGTGCTCTGCAGAGGTGTTGGATGCTGCTGCTCCCCAGCCATGGCAATCTACCAGAGGGGGCCGCGGTGTTGACCTGTGATCCCTGCGCGCCACTGGGCGCTGCTGCGTGCAATGTGGGTTGCCTCTCACCCGGGCTGCTGCACACGGATGGTGCTGCCGGCTGCTGGCCCGAGATTCTTGCTGCCGTAGGATGCAACCGTTGATCATGCTAGGAGTGCCGTGGGGGCCGCCTCTTCCGCTACTACAGCTTCAATCTGGATGGGGCTAGCGGATCGTGACCCCTGAGATTGCTACTGCCGTGTGGGGCCACTGCGGAAGATATTCACTGTGGGCAGGGAGCACTGAATGGCGGCAGGGGAGTACTGTGGGGAATCGGAGATCTGAGGCCTAGCGCTACTGCGGCATTTGGAGGACAAGCTTCAGTGCAAGTGGGAGATGCTCCTTGCCTCGACCCAGCCCGATTTTTGACTGGCAAAACAGTCCTTGCACTGTGCTCTGGGATGCAGATGCTGGATAAAGTATAATGCCCCTGAGTGGTATGAGAGGAACCGGGTGAACTGAGCTGGGGTGTGACGCCTTGAGAGGGGGAGATTGATTGTCCTGCCCTGTACCTGGCTGTGAGGGTAGACATATTGACACTGATTTGGAGGAGGCCTGCATCGGTCGCTGTGGCGACCCCCTCGATGGATGTCTGGATCGCCCAGCTGACCACGAAACTTCGCTGCGGGGATGCCCCTAATGGGCCTAGATGAGCGTTGACTGCTCCTTGGCGGCGCGCGCCCAGAGTCTACTAGCACTGCTGGAACGGTCTTAGGTGCCATCCATACTGGTTTGGAGGTTTGAGACTCTGTCACAGCGGCCGGGGCATGGGGATGAGTGGGCAGAGCAGTGAAACCACTTGGTGTTGGGCGGCGCCTGGCCGTGCCGCATGGGGGCATGCGACGAGTCCTGTGTCTATGCCTCTGGCTGTGTAATAGGTTGAAGATCGGCAAGATTGTTGATTAGCATACCTATGCTCTGGGTCCGATTATTGCCTCTGTACTGTTGCATTTCCAAACGTATTGCACAATGGTCAAGGACAAGCCCCAGAAGGGGACACAATCTGACAAGATAGTACAATATACTGTCCCTGCCCAAGGACCCAGCTAGCAGGCTGGGCGACAGAGCAAGCCCGGGGCGGACAGCACCAGGGCACGGCTGAAATCCTGGAAGCCATACAAGGCTTCCAAACAGCACTGGAAATCAAAATGGACACAATGGCCATGGACATTAATTACTTGAGACAGGACCGTGGGAAGGTGGCGGAGAGGGTCACTAACACGAAGGAGGAAGTTGTTTCGCTCTGCAAAAATGTACAAGACTTGCAGGCAACAGTGGCGGACTTGCAGTCCAGTGCGATGTAGATGGAGGGCAGGCTTGAGGACGCTGAAAGGCGATCCCGGAGGAACAACCTGCAATTTCACAGATTGTTTGTGTGTGTGGAGGGACCCTCGGCAGAGTTGTTCCTAGAAACTGGCCTTAAGCCTAAACGTCTCTACAAATTCTTCACTATCGAGCGTGCCCCATCCTGGTGCGCCGCCACAGGCGCTCATAGCCCACTTGTTTAATTATAGGGACAGGGACGCAATACTGCAGCATATCCGTGCTCACCGCCCACCCAGTTATGAAGATAAACTATTCAAATTTATCCTGATTACACAAGGAAAGTCCAAGATCTTTGAAAAAGTTTTCTGGGGGTCAAACGACGGATGCAGAAGCAGAACGTTAAGTATAGTTGAATGTTCTCGGCCAAACTCCGTGTTCAGCATGAAGGCAGTGTGCACTTCTTTGATAGTCCGCAAGGGGCGATAGACTACATGGGTCTGCGGCAGCTGTATCAAAATCTTGAGTGGCGAGAGCAGTGGCGTGGATCGCGGCACGGAACCAAGTGGTACCACAGATACAGAAAGAACCCCCTATCGCACAGAGGGGGCTAACGAATCCTGGTATGCCCGGATGGCACATTGCAGGTAGAGATGGAGCCCATTGAGAGACAGAACTTCTCACCGCTGTGCCTTGTCCAGGAGACCCAGAGTGATGGTACTCCGACGAGCTGAATATTCTCCTGGTAAAAGCTGTACGAGCTGGGTTGATGGGATGCGGGTGGAGTCGTAGAGAGGGTTAGATGGTGCATATATGCTGTGCTATTTAAAGCAAACCCTCTTTCTTGTTCCTCTACAGACCTTAAAGATGGCTAATTGGGTACTGCATCGGTTGTGTTCTTTTTGTTATAGACCGGGATAGCCCAGTCGCTACACCGAAGCAGACTGCTGAGCCCTCAAAGGAGGTTCATGACTAGCGGATGATTTGGTGGACTGGACAAGATCTACACTTTCTAATTTACTGGGTTACAGGTTGCAGCAGGTGGATTGGGGTGGTGTCTCTGGGGCAGGGTTTACTGCCCTCTTGATAGCCAGTTGAGCCGGGAGGGATTAGTGGCTTCTGACTGTGAGTGGGTAAATGTTGATGTTTTTATTACTTTATGGTTCTGTTTCATATGTTTTTGAAATGCTATGTTTTCATACAAAGGGCAGAGAAGCATCCATTGTACTGGGACATATAATGTGTTTCTTTGGGCTGTTGAAACTAGAGGCCTGTGGCTGGCTGTTCCTTACGACTTAGACATGAAAAGTGTGGGAAATGGGTATAAATGAATGACTTGGAATGTCAGGGGCCTGAACAATCCTGCAAAGCGAAATAGGGTGTATGCGTATCTTCAGAGGAATGGTGTGTCTCGCGTTTCTTCAAGAGACCTACCTGTTGAGGGGATTGCATTAAGTTTCTAAGGAGAAGGTGGCATCGCAGAGTTTTTGCAACCTCATACTCGGGTTATGCCCGAGGAGCACTGATATGGGTGGCCCCGGGGGGTTCCATTTAAGATCACAAGAGTAAGCTTAGACCCTGAAGGCCGCTATGTGACACTGGAGGGTGCTCTTGAAGAGTATGACCTGTGCCTTTTAATGTTTATGCCCCAAACACTGATGATGGTGACTTTATGGGTGTGGTGTTGAGGGCTGCACAGATATCCCCCAGGGTGGAGGTTATTATTCTAGCAGGCGATCTAAACTGCCCATTGGATAGCCACCTGGATAGATGTCTGGCCACCCACCCACCTCCGCACACCAAACGACGCACAATCGCTGCCGTTTTGCAGGTGTAGAGTAGCCTTACATTCGTAGATATTTGGCACAGGCGAAATCCAGATAAGTGTGTTTATTCTGGTTATACCCCAGCAACAGCTACCTACAATCGCCTGGATTATTTCTTTATCGACACAGCTGCAGCTCATAAAATAGTGGACGTCCAATATTTGGCCCGGTATCTTTAGGACCATTCCCCTCTCCTAGTCATGTATTCTATACACAGGCGCACACCGAGAATACCACTATGGAGACTTAATACTGAGGCGCTGACAGACCCAGCCTCCCAGGGTACAGTATTGGAGGCATTCACAAACTATTTGTATCACAATTGGCAATCAGCAGGTAGTAGGGCCACGGAATGGGACGCCATGAAGGTGGTGATCTGAGGGGTGCGCCCGACTACTACGGTTGGGATACATCGTACCCTGGAGAGTTATTTTTCACAGCAGGAGGCTGGGCTAGCAAACTTGGAGAAGTCGCTTTCTACGGATGCGAAGCGCTTAAAAGACTGGGATAGACAGCCGCAAAGGGTGGGGGACCTGTGGGACCAACTAGATAAATATTCTAGGAGTGTAGTCCGGAGACACTGGTATTTAGGGTGGAGATGGAACAGGTTGTTTGCTAGCGCGCCTAATACAGGCTGAAGACTGGATTCAGCCCATTTTGACAATTAAGGACCAAGGAGGTAAAACGGTTTACAGGCAATAAATTCTGTATTTGCAGAGCATCTGCGACAGGTGTACGCTACAACACAGAGTAATGGGGGGACTCCAAAGGTGTCCTCATATCTGGGGGAGATGGCTCTGCCGTGCCTCACCTCGGAAGACTGAGAAGTTGGGAGGCGCCCTTGAGTAGGAAGGGATTGTTGGGGGCAGTACAGGCCTTGAAACCTGCAAAATCGCCGGGAGCGGACGGCCTCCCTGTAGAGTTTTACAAGCTGTACCCAGAAACTCTGATAGATAAATCATTAGTTTTACTCAATGAATCACTGGAGAAGCGAAAGCTGCCGCAGTCAACGATGGATTTAACCCAGATCTTTTGACTGGGGGAGAATGTTTGCATTGTCAGCATTCCGTCCATCATTTGTTTGCTGTAACACTTTTCGCCCTAAGTGGGATGGGTATGCCCAGACGTGGGTCCCTTGCTCACTGTACCACTGGATTCAAGCTAGCCTGGCTGAAGAAGGGTGACATACCCTGAAACCGGTCCCAGGATGCTTGTTTCCGGTCCAGGGAGGACCTGGCCTGGCAGTTCGGTCTGGACTGTTCCCATGGAGCACAGGGTCAAGACTGATTTGCATATGGCTGGGTTCAAACTGGGGTGGCGTAGTGGGCAAAAGAACAATGGATTTAACCCAGATCTTTTGACTGGGGGAGAATGTTTGCATTGTCAGCATTCCATCCATCATTTGTTTGCTGTAACGCAGTCAATGAGGGAAGCATTAATAGTGGCGATACTGAAACCAGGTAAAGACCCCACAGAGGTGGGATCATATAGGCCCCTTTCGATGTTAAATGTGGTTCTTAAACTCCTTAGATATGTGTTGGCGGCAAGGCTATTACCCTAGCTTCCTTAGTTAATTCACGAGGACCAGTCGGGCTTCATCCCCAAGAGAAACAAGTTACATAATGTATGGCAACTTGCACACATTATGTATGCTCCAGAATCATGTGAGGATCAATATGGACTGGCCTTTTTTGGACATCGAACAGGCCTCTGATTCCGTCAGCTGGGATTATGTCCGACAGGTACTAGATAGAGTGGGACTAGGTTCCCAATTTGTGGACTGGATCAAATGACTACACCAATCTGCAGGCGAGAGTACACATGGGACAGTATGTCTCGGCCGAGATAGCCTTATAATGTGGCACCCGACAGGGATGACCAATATCCCCATGACTCTTCGCCATCACGCCACTGGCCAGCCACCTGCGGCAGACCCTCGGGGGTGGGATATACAGATGGGTACAACGGAGCATATAGTCTCACTGTATGCTGATGATGCTATGGTGTATCTGAGACAGCCAGATGTATCAGCGCCAATTTTACTTAATGTATTGTGTGTTCTGGGAGGTTTCCGGACTAAAGATGAATAAGATCAGATCACTCTTATTTCCACTAGGGGAGCTCACTGGCTTATCCGATCTGGACTGCCGTGGACGGTTGATAAGGTCCGGTACTTGGGGATATATATTACAATTTCAGTTCTATGAGCATAATTTGGAAAGGGTACTGGATGGCCTTGTTCCTTCAATTCTGTTCTGGAACACATTGCATTTAACTAGGATGGGTAAGATCTCGCTAATAAAGATGGTGGTACTGTCAAGGACCTTATATGTGATGCAGGGAACCTTTTACGAAATACCCAGGAAGGTGTTCTGCGCGCTGAACTCGCTCTTTGTCGAGCTCCTATGGAACAGCAAGAGATGTAGGGTGGGACTAGCCACGTTGAGGAGGGACTGGGACCAGGGGGATATGGCAGTTCCAGACTTGGAACTGTATTATCTGGAAGCCCACCTGCAGCATGCAGTACACTGGCTAGATGGGGAGGCAACTGGGAGAGGACCCTACTGAACGGTACTCATGGGGGACATCAGCTTGGGACACTCTTGATGCGCAGAAGGGGGCTGAGACTCAATTTCCCCTATTTGATCCGCCTGATAGCCAGACTCTGGGAACGGGTGGTGCAGAGTGTGTTACGGCGAGCACCCTATGCGCCCAATCTAGACATCTGGATTATTCGTCCTTTTGCACAGATCACCAGTCTTATGTCTGTAGAGAAGTGACAGGAAGGAGGATGCTTGATGTTGTCTGACCTTTATCTGGAGGTGAAGGGGGTGGGGTCCATTTATTACCCTGCAGGACGCAATGGAGACGTTCGCATTATGTCCTGGTCAGTTTCTTCAGTATGCAATAATTGCTGCTATTGCACTCCAAATATGGCCGATGTTCCCTGTTGTTCTTGAAACCACACACACACACTTGCACAATCTTATCAATGGGGGGGGGGTCGCAGAATTAACACGCACCTTTATTGAGCATTGCGTACTGATAGACCGGTTAAACCAATACAGATAAAGGAGAAATGGCAGCAATATAGCGATGAACCTCTCTCCCTTAAGGACTGGTCCAAGATTCATGCAGGGTTCGAAGGGTCTCAGTACGCGCTAGGTTCAAACACATACAGTATCATATTGCACATATGACTTGCCTATCCCCCAAATCTCCACGCTCTATATGCAACAAGAGATCGGCGCTGCCCTACATCAGGGAGGCAGATTTTCTCCATATGGTTTGGCGGTGCCAGGTGGTAGCTGAATACTGGCTTGAAATTTTAACCCAGTTAAACGTGCAATAGGGTGGGATGTTCCGTGCACAGCCACTAAATGCTTGTTGGGGCTACTCCCTGAAGACCGGAAGTGGTGCTTAAGCAGGCTCTTTACTGTATTGGGACTTACGGTGGCAAAGAGGTGCATAGCGATACACTGGTTGAGCCTCCGAACCCAAACTAGGGAAAAATGGGAGAAAGACATGCTGGAATGGGTGGAGGCAGAAGAGGTGCATATGAGGAGGACCAGAAAAGATGATAAAGCACAAGATGCTTAGCTTGCACGTAGTGCAATGACCCAAGCACTGTTGGAACCCCCTGGTCAGACCCACGATGTGCCAGACTAAGTACATAGCATGGCGCCTTAATGCAGTACTGGGTTGGGTATGATGGGTGCCACGGCCCTTTGCCAAAGAATCAGACATGCATGGGTTCAAAGGTGGTATCTCTGAGACTGAGAGAAGACCACTTGTGGGATGGGACCCAACACATTCATGGAAGCTTCGAGGATAGTGTTGGTTTGGAAAGGGGGAGGAATGGGGGTGCCGGGTGGGGGGTTACGAAGTTGAACAGAATTGTTGTTTGATGATACTGTTTATCTCTGTTAATATAAATATCGGGTTCATTGTCGTGCATGTAATGTTGTATCCTGCATGTGCATACTAAACACCAATAAAGATTATTATTATTTTTTTTAAATACACACAATACCCTGCTACCACCTAAAACATAGTGCAAGAAAATAAAACATCCTTAAAAGCCCATTGGTTTTAACGAACAAGTTACTTTCCTTCGGTAACGCCTTATCTGGTTAAGACTATATCTAGCCACAGATCCTTAACCTTTGAATTTCCTCAGCTGTCAGACTGGACCGAAGATTTTTCGTGAGCACCCTGCGCGCCGGTAGGTGGTGTCGGCGTGCACGCCCGAAATGACGTCTCCATCAACTATACAGGCGTCACCTCTGCGAATTGACACTAGTTAAGCCAGAAGTGCGGAGCTATGAAGAACACTGCCACTGGTGTGTCCAAACTATGGCCCTAAAGGGGATCAGCTCTGACCCTAGAGATCTGTCTGCAGAGCATGAAGAATGGGTGGGTTGGTACAGGATCTGCGGCTAGATATAGTCTCTACCAGATAAGGCATTACCGAAGGTAAGTAACTTTTACATCTGATCGAGACTTCTAGCTGCAAATTCCTTACCTTAGAATAGATACCCAAGCAATACAATCCCAGGTGGTGGGTCTGCGGACAAATTCGACTAGAAAGTTCTGCAGACCGGACTATCTAGGCTGTATTGCTTGGTAAACGTGTGCAGGGAAACCCACGGTGCAGCCTGGCAGATGTTTTGGACTGGAATTCCATGTGCTAATGCAGTGGTCGCTGGCTTAGCTTTGATGGAATGAGCCAGTAAGCATGCAGGAGGCTGCTTCTTTGCCAGTGCGTAGCAGATCTTGATGCAGAGAACGACCCATCGAGAGATGGTCCGCTTCTGCACTGCCCGGCCTTTCTTCGCACCAACATACCCCAAGAAGAGTTGGCCGTCCACCTGGATTCTTGTGTGCGGTCTCGGTAGAACGACAACGCTCTTTTTGGGTCCAGATGGTGGAGTCGCAATTGTTCCTTAGAGAGATGTGGAGGAGTGTAGAAAGTGGGCAAGGTGACAGATTAGCCCACATCAAATGGTGGTACCACTTTCGGGAGGAAAGAGGCACTCGTGCGTAGCACCAATTTGTCCAGATAAACAGAGAAGAATGGAAACTTGGACGACAAAGCCTGCAGCTCACTCAACCTCTCAGCTGATGTAACTGCCATGAGGAAGGCTGTTTTAATTGCGAGTAGCCGGAGGGGTCAATTGTGAAGAAGCTCGAAAGGAGCACACAACAAGAATGTAAGGACCAAATGAAGGTTCCACTGAGGCATAATAAAAGGAGAAGGGGGGGAACATATGTACAAGACCCTTTAAAAAAATCAACTGCCACCACTCAATCTCTATGCAAGAAGGTGGAGAGTTCACAAGTTCGGGTGGAGGACCCTCTCCTGCTGCTGCTACAGAAGATCCTCCCGAAGGGCCAGCCTGATTGGAGGATCAATGCCCATGCTAAGTAGCCCAGTATACCAGACACTCCGTGCTCAGTCTGGAGCCACAAGAATAATTTGAACCAGGTCGTTCCTGATCTTCTTGAGAACTTTGGGAAGGAGTGTGGGCGGAAAGGCGTATAGGGGGTCTGAGCTCCACTCTAGACTAAAAGAGCTGCCGTGGAAACTCCAGCACGCACAACTGCTGACATTGCGCGCTTTCAGCAAAGGCAAACAGATCTCCACAAGGCTCTCCACACTGCAGAAAGAGACCATGCGCCATCTCCGGATGGAGATGCCATTTGTGATCCGCTAGACATCGACGGCCGAGTTAGTCAGCCCTGGCATTCAGTGAACCTGCCAGGTGATGAACCATCAGGGATAAGCCATGCTGTTCCAGCCATGTCCAAAGACGCTTGAAAAAGGGTCACAACCCCACCTGCCCCGTTTGTTGCAGTACCACATGGCGGTGGTGGTGTCCGTGAACACCTGCAATAACCTTCTATTGATATAGGGTATAAAGAATGGCTTTTTTTAAATGCCAGTCGGATTGCACAGAGCTCTAGCAGGTTGTTGTGGAGTCCAGATTCTGCGGGGGACCAGAGTCCTCTGATCTCCACCTCTCCCAGATGGCCGCCCTATTCCATGAGTGACGCATCTGTTACTACTGTGAGATCTGGTTGGAGAAGGGAGAGGGGTCTGCCTCTGACCCAATTGTGGTTCCTCAGCCACCACTGCAGATCCTTTGCTGTTAGCTCAGAGAACTGGACCATGTCAGAGATTCCCCCGATGCAGTGTCCACTGGAACTTCATTTCCCTCCGTAGAGCCCACATATGCCATCTGGCATGACTCGCATGCAGGAGGACATGAGGCCCAGATGTAACTACGTCGTCCACCAGATGGGACGTCAACAGAGTCCATATAAGATCTCCCCGGATGCGCTTATGCAAGTTACTTCCGTGATACTTTCCGTGCTAAAACGCAGAGCCACGTATAGAAATTACTATGGAAACAGTGAGTCCAAAAAGAATCTTTTTGAAAAACGGGGATATTTTCATTTTTTTCTAATGAAAGGCACGAGAGTGCATAGAAAGGATTTGGAAGATCAAGAGAATAAGTTTGTAGAGCGAGGAGGATGGGTGGGCCGGTAAGGAATCTGCGGCTAGATCTTGTGTCTATCAGATTAGGCGTTACCGAAGGCAAGTAACTTATTCATCGGAAAGACGTCTACCCGCAGATTCCATACCTTTGAATGAGATACCCAAGCAATATCATCCCGGAGGAGGGTTTGCGAACTGAGTCCAAGAAAGATCCCCGACTAGGCTATCCAGTCTGTATAAGAAGAGAGACTGGCTGCCAGGAACAGAGAGGAGGAGAACATCTCACCAGAAACATTGAGGAGAGCCCCATACAGAACTGAATCTGCAACTGTGCAAAAAGATGTGGAAAAAACACCATGGCAGAAGAACAGATGATTTGGAAGAACACTCCATATAAACATAATACTACAACACCCCCCTAATGTCAACCAGACCAAGAGAAGAGAACGGGGCGGAAGGCCAAGGACAATAGTTAAAACTACGGAGCCAAAGCTTCTAGCCATAGAGATAAACAATGCAGAGAGCACCAACCACTGGTTTAAGAAAAGCATTGTGAGCAATAACAATCCTGTCCATAGACCACGAGTGGTCAGAGGAAACACTTCGAAAGAGAGAAGGAAGTTCTCTGGGACTATCCAACGTAGAATCCTTGCTGGGCTGGGGGGGAATAGCGAGTTTATGAAACGGACGTGCGGTGGTCCCTCCAGGACAGAAGGGAAAACTGCAACAACGCCAGCAAAACCACACTCTGCCCTAAGAGAGGCAGGAGAGCGTATGACTTACTATAGGGATACCTAATAAAGGAGGTATAAAATATATAAATAGGTATGTGTGTGTGTGTGTGTATATATATATATATATATAAAAAACCAAAACGCCCAGAAGCTTGAGGCCGCACACAGCTGCAGGTGAGTTACAAACTCCATTTGAACCAAGCAGGCAGCTTCACATCCCTTTGAAGTCCATGGCCTGACGCGTTTCGATGCCGCTGTTTGCATCTCCTCAGAGGCCGTGTCAGCGGAGGTGATTTATGGCTGCCGCATTTCCCCTGCGTGTTTGGGGTTAGTGAGCCATTAGTGCTCCTCCCTTGGTGGAAGTTCATTTTCAAATGCACGCTGGGATATGAGGTCTCATTTTGCCAAATAACTAGCCACAAACACGCAGGGGAAATGCGGCAGCCATAAATCACCTCCGCTGACACGGCCTCTGAGGAGATGCAAACAGCGGCATCGAAACGCGTCAGGCCATGGACTTCAAAGGGATGTTAAGCTGCCTGCTTGGTTCAAATGGAGTTGTAACTCACCTGCAGCTGTGTGCGGCCTCAAGCTTCTGGGCGTTTGATGGATAGATATTTATATATATATATATATATATATATATATATATATATATATATATATATATATATATATATATATATATATATATATATATATATATATATATATATATATATATATATATATATAGCATGGAAGGGAATGGGGCTGCTCAGTGGAGATTAATTCAAGTTTTTAAAAATGACCATCCAGTAATACCGGTCATTTACTTCATCCCGAAAATTCATAAGGATGCCACTAAGCCGCCTGGTCGACCAATCATCTCAGCACGTAACAGTATCCTGGAAAATACATCTAGATATGTGGACTTTTTCTTGCAAGAGCATGTTAAACAACTGTCCTCATAAATCCAGGATACGAGTGATTTCCTCCGCAAGTTGAACGATGTTACTTGGCAAGATAATTATCTCCTCATTACCTTGGATGTCAACTCCTTATACACGAGTATATTCCACCATGATGGCACCAAGGCAGTGGAGTATTTTCTAAACAAAAGACCTCTATGCATGCTGAACCATAATAAGATGTTGTTGAATATGATTTCAATATGTTTAACTAACAATTATTTCATGTTCAATCATCAGGTGTATCAACAAATGAGAGGGGTTGCGATGGGAGCTTGCTTCTCCCCAAGTTATGCTTGCCTTCATATGGGCCTTTGGGAGGAGCAAGTCCTCAGCAACAAATTCAAAGATGTCATGGTCAAGAATGTAATTAGATGGTACCGCTTCATTGATGACTTGTTCCTTGTGTGGCGGGGCAGTGAGGAAGGAGCACTTGCTTTTATTGACCGAATTAATGACAACGAGCTTAATTTGCAGTTTGTTTCTCATGTCAGTAGAGAAAGAGTCAATTTTTGGATGTAGAAGTCTATATCAAACATGGAAAATTAGAGACCACCTTGCACCGTAAGCCAACTGCGGGCAACACTATCTTACACGCTACGAGTCATCATCCTGAACATCTGATTCGCAGCATTCCCTACGGAGAGATGCTGCGAATCAGAAGGATCTGTAGCATAAAATCAGAATGTATTTCAGCACAATTGGAGAGCAAAAACGTTTCGTGTCCAGGGGTTATACTGCTGAGATGGTGGACAAAGCCATCAGCAAAACTGGTATAATCACTAGATCACAGGCTCTTGAACCTAAGAGGTTGAATCAGTCGTCTGATAGTGTTAAACAAATGAATGAACCACCACGCCTGATTCTAACATACAATAGGCAGCATCGCACGATACGTAAGTTAATCAACAAGAATTGGGCTGTGGTTCGCAGTGATCCAACAATAGGTGATTCCCTTCCAAAAACACCTGCAATCACATTTGGCAAAGCTCGATCAATGAGTGATATGCTGGTCAAGAGTAGTCCTGAGATTTTAACAACCAAATCTTGGCTTCAAAATGTCAAAGGCTTCTTTCGGTGTGCCACATGCAAAGCGTGTAAATATGGTAAGAATAAAACCACCCTAATTAGTCCATTTAAAGAAATGCCCATCACTATACCTAGGAGGTTGACTTGCAAAACTGAATATGCTGTATATGTGCTGGAGTGTTCGTGTGGCCTGCAATATGTGGGTAGTACCAAGTTGCAGGTCCACAAGCGGATACTCCAGCACATTAAAGCAATCAAAAATAGTGATGCAGCATATCCTGTTGCGCGACACTTTAAAGATGTTCATGATAACTGTCTCGACCATCTTAGTTATTTTGTGATTGACACTGTGCCATCATTAAGACGAGGAGGTAACCGTGAATCTCTATTGAGAAAATTAGAGACAAAATATATACTGGAATTAGATACTAAGGTGCCCAATGGGCTTAATTCCAGTGATGACCTCTATACAGGTCTGTGAGTCAACATGTAAATTGTTGAGCAGCAATTTCTGTATCTCCATAGTCAAACTCCTCCTCAGATTTTTTAGATCTTTTACATTTTATATTTAATATTTTCCCCCATCCTTAATTTTAAAGATAATTCACATGGATTCACTACACATATTTTTATGCACATATATGGTTTTAATGTAGTACACGGTTTTCATACACAAGACATTATGATGTGGATTAAGTCTATAGATCAAATTATTGGAAGTATGGTAAGGCCAAATATTTTTGTTATTGTTTGTCACCGAGTAGTGATGCAATCGGGTAAGAGGCAGAAATGCATTAGTAAGAGATGGTGTCTTACCTGCAGGACTAGTCCAATTATCAGGATTTTACCTTGATAGATGTGGCCCACTTGGGCACAATGGACCTGACGGGACATAGGCATTAGTACTTCTTAGCCCATGGTCTAGTCAATCATATTAAGCTTAAACACCATATGGCACTGTCACCTAGCCGAGGGCATTATTTGTGATTGGTCTAGGTAAAACAACTACGTTTTCTTTTAAAGTGTTTTTAAAGTGTGTATGATTTTTAATATGCATTTTTTTAAAAAAACGTATTAAATTGCTGAGTTTTGCACATAAATTTTAACAATATAGGCCTTGCTGAGGGGTACATTGCATTTGCAACTATACTCTTTCCCAAAAATTTGTTTTAAAGTGTATATGATTTTTAATATGCATTTATTTAAAAATGTATTTAATTGCAGAATTTGCACATTAATATTAACAATATATGCTTTATTTAATGTTACATTGCATTCGCAATCAGATGTTTTCTTCCATGTCTATTATGAGCCCGTGGTCACATGGTTATTGCACTGTCACTTTAAAAATGTATGATCACTCCTCATGGCGTCATGTGATCAAGGCCTTTCAGAGGCCGAAACGCGTCATGGCAGCAGTGCGTGGTCAAAGAAAATAAACCTTTTGCACTGAATTTGGGTCCGTACCGTCCTTTCTAAGAGTTGGATTCTGTGGCGGAGTGTGAGTGTGAGTGTGAGTGTGAGTGTGAGTGTGAGTGTGAGTGTGAGTGTGAGTGTGAGTGTGAGTGTGAGTGTGAGTGTGAGTGTGAGTGTGAGTGTGAGTGTGAGTGTGAGTGTGAGTGTGTGTGTGTGTGTGTGTGTGTGTGTGTGTGTGTGTGTGTGTGTGTGTGTGTGTGTGTGTGTGTGTGTGTGTGTGTGTGTGTGTGTGTGTGTGTGTGTGTATATATTCCATCACCTCATTCCCAATATGAATGGGTCCGACAGCTCAGGTAGGTTGTCAGATGTGGTTTATTCAGATATAACTTGTGGCACAAGATGCAGGTCCGTGAAACGCTAGGGCAGACGCGTTTCAGCCGTGTGGCTTTCTTCAGTGCCGGTTTCACAGCAGGAGGGTGTTTGCCTGGGGGCTTGTTTAAAGATTGAAATGTCCACTCACATTGGAGTCTACTCTTGAGCCCCACCTCCGCCTTAAAGTTGTAGTGCCCCATCCTGGGGCTGCACCACGCTGTACTCCCCGGGCTGCTCTACGCCGACATGACAATACCACTGCGAACGCGCATTAAGTAATATATACACACACAAATCTAGAAATTTACACTGTATAATAAGATGTGCCTATGAAGGGTACATATAAACGGCCACAACATTGGTCATGGGCCAAAGGCGAGCTGGCAACCAGTCACATGGCCCCGTATAAAAGGGATTGGGGGGGGGGGGTGGTCAGTGGAATCACACCCCAGGAAACAAAGTAAGCAGACCGAAAACAACACTACTGACTGAACGGTTATGATCAGACAGTCAAGAGATAATTGAAAGAAAACAGCAAGGGTAGAAAACCCTGCTAGAATAGAGAAATAATGACTAATGGAGGACTGCAAAAAGGGTCGAGTTCACAAGGTCAACAAAGGGGAGGTGTAGGAGAGTAGGATCTGCTTTCATGGTCACCCCCACTTTTTGCTAGTGTCATTATGTTTTATTGACTAGTCTGACTGGGATCCTGTGAATCAGGACCCCAGTCTCTGCGCTTCTTCCCTAAATTTGACATGGTGAGTACTTGGGTACACTCCAGATTGGCTAATGGTGTACCCTGAGAAGTCCCTAGTATATGGTACTAAGGTACATAGGGCATAGGTACACCAGGGGTCTCCCATGGGCTGAAGCATGCGTTATGCCACCCATAGGAAACCACTCAAATTGTGACTGCCTGCCATTGCAGCCTGTATAAGCTGGTGCTAGCACCACTTATGACAGATATAAGTTCCTTATATTTGAGGTCACTGCACTTAAAACCTATAAGTAACCCCTAAGGCAGGCCTTTAATTCCTGAAGGCAGGGTGCTGGATCCTAAGTGTGAGGGTGCCCCTGCATGAGCGGGGCACCCCTACAACCTTCAGAGTCCATTCTCCCGGGTTTTAAGTGCATCAGACAGAACGACCTATAGAGTGGCCATGCGTCATTACGTGATGAACATCTCTAAACTGGCTGTAACGAACCCGGTCATGTTTGGTATCAAACATGTTGGAGTCATACCCCCGCACTGTAAACGGTGTGGGAGGTATGATTCCATGCACTGTAAAGCTCCTCTGAGAGGCCCTCAGTGCTCCCGGTACCAGTCTTCCAGAACAGGACAGCATGCTAGGGCTGCTACCGACCAGAGACACGATTCTGCCCTCCTGCTGCTGAGCTAAGCTCGCGCAGGGGAAGGCAGAACAATAGGTATCTTGTCACAGGGAGGTGTGACCACCTCCCAGACAGGGTTTAGTGTATTGGGACAGGGTGGGGGCACTTGCCAGCACCACTGAGACTGCTTGAAGGGCACATTTGGTGCCCTGCTTGCATACGCCAGTTCAAACCAGTTCAGGGAGCTGTTGGCTCCTGCTCTGGCACAAAACTGGACAAAGGACATGGGAGTATCCTCCCTACTGTCCAGCACCTCCTCTTGGAGGGACCACTGAATCGTCCCAACCCTTTACAAAGGGTACTTAAGGGCCACCTGTGGGTGGGTCCCTAGATTCGTGGTGGGACAAGAGTCAGATTACATACCACTTCAACCGTCTGAACACTCTGGACTTTGCTTTTGGGAACCGAGACCGCAACGGGGAAGATTCCTGCTGCTCCTGGTCTCTTCGTTCTGCTGGTCTTCTGCAACGTCTGTGTCCATGCTCCATACAGGTTCTTCACCAGGCCTGAGGGCATCCAAAACACCTGAAGGAAACTCCCTTGGAGTGAAGGAGTCACTCCCCTGCATCTGCAGGCACCGCAATGCAGCTGACCGGCCTGCAGACCCTGGGCTCCCACGGACTCCGAAAGGCTCAGCAACACAGGTGGTGGTTCTGTAACTCCCTCGAGGCCTGCACTGTCTTCATACCGATTTTGAGGCCAGTATCCCTCGTCGGAACCGCTGGACCACCCCTTTGCACCGCGTCAACTCATCATTGCCAAGGCTTGTTGGCTCTCTCCTCCAGAGATCTTCGGGCTCCAAGAGGCTCCAACCTCAAGCAACTCCTTCAAGCCAAAATCTTCGCCCTCACCGCTTCCTCTGCACCGTGGGCCTTCACTGGTGAGCTGCTCGAGGTCCTCTTGCGACTCCTGTGCCTTCAGCCTGTGGGTCCTCTTAACGGTCTTCTTTGGCTACAGTGGGCTCCCTTGCTTGCTCGGGGCCTGCTCCGACTTACCGGCACGTGGTGAGTCAATTGGGCCTTGCTGGTCCTGACGCACAAGTTACTAACTTGTGTAACGATATATCTGTAAGAGACAGTAGTTAGTGACAGATTCCTTACCTTAGAATATCCCCAGGTGTCAGGCTGGATCCGGAAAGTTTTTTGCGTAGCAGTACCCTTGCGCGTCGCTAGGCGGCGTCGTGCGGCTCCGCGTCCGTTGTCGGGATCGCCGGGATGACGTCGCGGGCAGTACTTAGACGCCGCCCCTGCGCGCTGACGTCAGTTCTGTACACGACTTTCCGCGCCAGGAACGCAGAGCCATGCAAGAAGCTGACATAGGTGTCTGAAAAATACTAGGGCCCTGAAAGGGATGTCCTTAACCCTAGAAATCAGTTCGCATAACGGGGAGGATGGGTGGGGCGGTAAGGAATCTGTCACTAACTACTGTCTCTTACAGATATACCGTTACACAAGTTAGTAGCTTGTGCCTCTGAAAGAGACACGTTAGTGACAGATTCCTTACCTTAGAATAGATACCCCAGCAATACCAACCCCGGTGGTGGGTCTGCGAACCAAGACCAGACAAGGAAGTCCCGGAGGACAGAACGGCCAAAGAAGCCGTCCCTCCGGACCGGACTGTCAAGGCAGTAATGCTTTGTAAATGTGTGCAGCGAGGCCCACGTAGCTGCCTGACAGATATCCTGCAGCGGAACACCGCGGCCTAAAGCCGTGGTACCAGCCGTTGCCCTGGTGGAATGGGCACGCAGCCCAACAGGAGGCTCCTTCTTAGCCAAAGAATAGCAGGCTTTGATACACAAGGTCACCCAGCGGGGAGATGGTTCTCTTGTGCACCGCCCGACCTTTTTGGCGCCCACGTAGCCAACAAAGAGCTGGTCATCCACCCGGAAGTGTTGTGTGCGGTTGATATAAAAAGAAAGCGCACGTTTTGGGTCCAGACGGTGGAGCCTCTCTTCCTCTCTGGAAGGATGCGGAGGCGGAAAGAAGGTGGGCAAAGTGATGGTCTGCCCAATGTGGAAGGCAGTAACCACTTTTGGCAAGAAGGACGGACGCGTCGTAAGAACAACCTTGTCTGGATGGACAGACAGAAAGGGAGGTTTGCATGAAAGAGCCTGGAGCTCACTCACCCGCCGAGCGGAGGTGATGGCCACCAGAAAGGCTGTCTTCAGAGTGAGAAGACGAAGAGGACAGTTATGTAGAGGCTCAAAGAGAGCGCACATAAGAAAGGTAAGAACCAAGTTCAAGTCCCACTGAGGCATTACAAACGGAACAGGAGGGAAGAGGTGTGTAATGCCTTTTAGAAACCTGTTACCAACAGGGGACTTGAAAAGGGAGGGCTGATCAGGAAGCCGGAGGAAGGCTGAGATGGCACAAAGATAGCCCTTGATGGTACCCAGGGCAGAACCCTGTTGGGCCAGGGAAAGAAGGAACAGAAGAACCTCAGAAAGAGGGGCAGAAGGGGATTCACAGCCTTTGCTGTGCACCATGCCACAAACTTGTTCCACCTGCAGGCGTATACCACCTTAGTGGAGGGACGCCTGGCTGCCAGAATCACATCACAAACTTCGGGAGGCAAGTCGAAAGGAATCAACTGCCGCCGCTCAATCTCCACGCAAGCAGGTGGAGGCTGGACAGGTTCGGGTGGAGGACCGTCCCCTGCTGCTGCGACAGAAGATCCTCCCGAAGAGGCAGACGGATCGGGGGATCTATGCTCATACTGAGTAGCTCGGGATACCAAACTCTTCGAGCCCAGTCCGGAGCCACAAGAATGACTTGGGCCCGGTCGTGCCGAATCTTCTTCAACACTCTGGGTAGAAGTGGTATAGGCGGAAAGGCGTCCAACAGACCGCAACTCCACTCGCGACGAAAGCGTCGCCGAGCGAAGTGCCGCCTTGGAAATTCCAACGCGCAGAACTGATGACATTGCGCGCTCTCTTCGGTGGCGAATAGATCTAACCAAGGCTCTCCCCACTGTAGAAAGAGTCCTTGCGCCACTTCCGAGTGAAGACGCCATTCGTGATCCATCATGCACCTGCGGCTGGGTTCGTCCGCCCTGGCGTTCAGGGAACCTGCCAGGTGTTGAACCATCAGGAACATGCCCTGATGTTCCAGCCATGTCCAGAGGCGCAGAGCCTCCTGACAAAGGGTCCACGACCCCACCCCGCCCTGTTTGTTGCAGTACCACATGGCGGTGGTGTTGTCTGTGAACACCTGCACTACCTTCCCTTTGACAGAGGGAAGGAATGCCTTGAGTGCAAGTCGGATCGCCCGGAGCTCCAGAAGGTTGATATGGAGCCGGGACTCCGCTCGGAGACCAGAGGCCTCTGATCTCCGCCTCTCCCATGTGACCGCCCCATCCCAGAAGGGACGCGTCCGTCACAACTGTGTGCTCTGGCTGGGGAAGGGAGATGGATCTGCCCATGACCCATTGCCGGTTCGAGAGCCACCACTGCAACTGTTTTGCAGTCCCCTCCGAGATCTGGACGTGATCGGACAGGTTGCCCTGGTGCTGCGCCCACTGGAACTTCAGGTCCCACTGCAGAGCCCGCATATGCCATCTGGCATGATTGACCAGCAGGATGCAGGAGGCCATGAGGCCCAGCAGCCTCAGGGTCATCCGTACCGAAACCCAGGATAAAGGCTGAAAGATCCGAATCATAGCCTGAATATCCCGGACTCGCCGTTCGGGAGGATAGGCCCGAAACTGCGTCGTGTCTAGACCTGCTTCGATGAAAAGGAGCTGTGGAGAAGGAATCAGATGCGACTTCGGCACATTGATGGAGAACCCCAGCGAGTGCAGGAGTTCGGCCGTAGTCTGGAGGTGGGAGACGACTGCCTGGGACGAGCCCGCCTTCAGCAGCCAGTCGTCAAGGTAGGGGAAGACTGGAACCCCTGCCCGGCGCAGATGAGCTGCGACCACCGCCATCACTTTCGTGAACACCCGAGTGGCACTTGTAAGGCCAAAGGGGAGCACGGTGAACTGAAAATGCTCGAGGCCTACCGTGAACCGCAGGTAACGCCGGTGGGCCGGCAGGACGGGGATGTGAAAATAAGCGTCCTGCAAGTCCAACGCTACCAACCAGCCTCCAGGGTCGAGGGCAGTCAAGACCTGAGCTAGGGTGAGCATCTTGAACTTCTCCTTCCAGAGGAAGCGATTGACGTTCCGGAGGTCCAAGATAGGACGCATGTCCTCCTTGTCCTTTTTGGGCATCAGGAAGTAGTGGGAGTAGCAACCACGTCCTACTTCTGGGGTCGGAACATGCTTGATGGCCCTCTTGGCCAAGAGGGCCGTGACTTCCTTCTGCAGAAGTACCAAGTGATCCCCTGACATGCGGTGGAATTGAGGTGGCATGGCTGGGGGTGGTCTCGAAGGGGAGGGAGTAGCCCCTTCGGAGAATGTCCAAGACCCACCTGTCCGAGGTGATGGGACGCCAGTGGTGAAGGTGATGGCGGACCCTGCCCCCTACTGGCGTGCTGTGCACCGGAAAGGAGGGACTAGGAGGGCTTGGAGGCCGCGGACGGCTTGGAGGTGGTGGCCTGACCCGCACGCTGGTTGCCCGAACCGCCACGGCGGTATCCACATCCTCGGCCACGCGTAGACGCTTGCTGCGCGGGCCGGTGGCTGGGCAGCTGACGTGACTGGGCGCCCCTTCCGTGGCCACGAAAGGGACGAAAAGCAGAGGAGAGCGGAGGGCGTACAACAGAAAGGTCCAGGGACTTGGCCGTAGCCCGTGAGTCCTTAAACCGCTCCAGCGCATGGTCTGCCTTTGAACCAAAAAGACCGACTCCATCAAAGGGCATGTCCATGAGTGTATTCTGGACATCACCCGAGAAACCAGTTGTCCTCAGCCAGGCGTGGCGACGTAGCGCCACCGTCGTCGCAAGCGATCTGCCCAGCGAGTCAGCGGTATCAAGGCCACAACGGATGGTGTATTTAGCCGCATCTCGCCCTTCCGCAATGGCGCGGGTAAGCAGTGTCTGGACCTCCTCAGAACACTGCGGCAAAACAGCCGCCACCGAATCCCACAGGGAGTGGGTATATCGGCCCAAAAGGCAAGCGGTGTTGACGGACCGCAAGCCAGCACTGGAGGAAGAAAAAGCCTTCTTCCCAAATTGGTCCAGGCGTTTGGATTCCCTATCCGGAGGGGCGGTAGGGAAGGCGGTTTGGGAGGCAAAGGCTTGGACAACCAAGCTCTCAGGGGTGGGATGTTGGGAGAGAAACAAGGGGTCGCCCGGAGCAGGGCGATGGCGTCGGGCCACGTTCCTATCCACAGGAGCCCCTGTGGTGGGTTTGGACCAGGCACCCAAAGAACGTCAGTGAGTGCATCATTAAACGGCAGCACAGTCTCCGAAGAGGAAGCCGCCGGCTGAAGCACTTCTGTCAGGAGGTTAGTCCTGACGGCCACAGTAGGCAACTGGAGATGTAAGGCTCCAGCTGCTCTACGTAACACCGTTGCAAAATTAGCTCCCTCCTCCGTAGCCACGGGAGGAGACAGCATGCCAGTGTCAGGGAGGTGTCTAGACCACTGGCATCCCCAAGTTCCTCAGCCCAGTCCGGATCAAACTCACACTGTTGTGTGAGAGGGTACTCAGACCCCTCCCAGCTCTCCTGGTCCTCCTCTTGTTCAAAATATGGAGGAGGGGGACATTTGGGACCAAAGGTCTCATCGGCGCCGGAGCCGGCGTCGAGCGACGTCGGTCCGGCTCCATGTCTGGAGCCGGAGAGAGCCGGGGACCGACGCCGTCCGGAGCCCCAGACGGCGTCAGGAACGGCACTGGGGACATCGGCGTCGGCGGAGGCGTGGTTAGGTCAACCGGCGTCGATGGGGGCTGCGGTACCACCGGAGCCGAGGCCGGGATGAAGGCTGGTGGGACAGGCGGCGCCGGGACCGGAGTCGACGGCGGCGCCGGGGCAACCCCATCAGGGCCCGCGGGGCCCGAAGGCGCACCGGAGGGACCTGAAGGCCCGAAGAGGCGGGCCATGGCCGACAGGAATTCCTGTATTTCGTCCGGAGTCGCCCCTGAACCCGGAAAGAACGGGTAATTCGGGGGCGGCTCTACAGGCATGTCTGGGGCCGCGGGGACGGTGCCGACTGGGGCCTCAGCCGAGTCGCGAGACCGGCGAGGCGAAGTCTTAGAGCGATGACGCCGCTTAGACTTCTTGTGCTTCGACTTACCGGAGGAGCACGAAGACTTGGATTCCGACGAACGGCGGGGACTCCGCGACCGGCCCCTCGACCTCTCCCGGGACCGGGGCTTGGTGCGGCGCGGAGCCGACTGCCGGACCTCGAGCAGCTTTCGAGACCGCTCTCGCAAAGCCTTCGGATGAAGTTTCCGGCAGTCAGGGCACGACTTCGTGTCGTGGTCTCGGCTGAGACAGAAGAGACACTCGAGATGCGGCCACAGGCCTCGCATGGCTTAAAGCCGGGCATCCCTACGACACCTTAGGAGTCGTGAAGACTCGATGAGGAAACAGTGAAAAAATTCACAAAAAAGGATAGTCAAAAAGTGACTAGGGCACTGCTCTTGCCGGATCTGCGCTTACTGGCGCGGAAAAAGAAGAACTGACGTCAGCGCGCAGGGGCGGCGTCTAAGTACTGCCCGCGACGTCATCCCGGCGATCACGACGCCGACGATGGACGCGGAGACGCACGACGCCGCCTATCGACGCGCAAGGGTACTGCTACGCAAAAAACTTTCCGGATCCAGCCTGACGCCTGGGGATATTCTAAGGTAAGGAATCTGTCACTAACGTGTCTCTTTCAGATACTGCACTTTTGTCGTCTACTATGTTGTTTGCTGCTGCCCAGGATTGTTGGTGCCCCTGCCAGACACTGACCCCTGGGCTCTCGACACCCGATGTGGGACAGCTCGTGAACAGCTCCTGGTCTTCTACAGCGTCGCCTGGTACACACAGCTGCAAATTCAAGGGCATCGTTATCCTCTCCTGCATCTCCGACAACAGTGGGCATTCGTCTTCCGTGCCTCCTGGTCACTCCTGAGTGGCATAGACTCTGTCCCCTCTGCTTGCAGGTACCTCTCATCTTGAATCCACCTTTGGGTTCCACTGGACTCCTTAGTCTTTTTCTCCAGTGGCATATTTCCTGAAGTCCTCCATTCTGGTCTACGGCGGTTTCCGACGTCACTTGACAACTATGCACCCGGCGTCCCTGGTGTAGGTATCCTGTGTCCTGGGGTATCCACGGGTGGGGTGATTCTCCAACCTTCCATCGAGCTTCTTCAGGGTCCACTGGGAAGGGTCAGTCCTTAAATTTGCAACCGCGACTTACCTATTGACTAACATTAAGCACGCGGTCGTGTTACCACTCTGCACATGACCTCCGTGCGGTTCCAAGATACTCACCTTGGGTCCCCGGCTCTTCTACGTTTTCTGGGTCCATTCTTAACTTGAATCGCGGTTCGCATTCCACTATTTTAGTATATGGTTTGGTCTCCCACCGGAGACCACTGTTTATTTGTGCTACTTATATGTGCTATTTCCTAAATATTGTGTGTATTGCGTTTATATCTCCGTGCAGGAGTGTTTGTAATAAAATACATATTTTTATAACTACACTGTGGGATTCTTTTCACTTAACCTATACCATAAGAGTAAGTACTGGTAAAACAAGCTGCTTTACACTCTCTACTGGATTAAGCCTGAAGGCTGCTCTCCACAGCTACCACTTAGAGAGCTTTCTAAGGTTGCCTGAGAACACTAAAATCAACATAAGTGTTGTCTGGATTAGTGCAGGGTGCTACACTTACATAACTGAGCACCATATACTAAGCCAGCCTCTCACAGGAGGCTATTCAGATAACTAGTCTCCATTTTTTTTAAATTGATTTTGTTATGCAAATAAGTATCACAATATATTCCGTCATTACATACTTTTTGCATAGTTGAACAAGTACAACATACATAAACAACAGGTGGGAGCCATAGTCTCGGTTATCTTTTTGCCAATACTAGCTTTCCTTTTGTTTGCTTGTTGACAGAGATAAGCCACAGTGCATTTATATATCATGCATTCTGCCGGACATTTAGCAACCTCTCGAGTAGCATCTGATGGTGGAGCACCCCACTAAGACACTTCTGTGACTATGTGTTTGCTATGGGTAGCTGGGCGTTTTAGTCTGTGTTGGACCTTTGGGAGTCTAGATTGGGTGTCCCCTCCCGTCTCAGCCACTCTGCGAATGGACCCCAGATATCTGAGGGTCTGGAGGCCAGGGGCATAAGTTCCCAGTAGGTGGAAAGTTGTTTCTGGCAGTATGTGATACTCTTAATCCAAGAGCCCATGGTTGGACTATTAAGTCTTCCCCAGTGTATGGCTATTTCGCGTTTGGCTAGTAATGGCAACATCGCTGTTAGGAGTGTATTGTGTTGAATACTTTATCCCAGTAGTCTGCTCGTCGTGGACAGCTCCAAGCCAGGTGGATGAATGTAGTGCCTGGTGCTTCACATTTCCAGCATTGGCTACCTGATCTTAGTCCCATTTTTTGAAGTTGCGTGGGGGTCCTACATAGCTGGTGTAAGAACTTAAAGTGCAACAATCGTAATCTATAGTTGGGAGATAGGGATTCCAATTGGCAGCAGCAGTATTGCCACTGCGCCTCTGAGTTGGTTCCCCATTTCGGAGTTCGATAGGTCTATCGCATGCGGATTTGTCACTGGGTATTTGCGCTGCATAGAGATGTGTAGTCGGGTGATTAGTTTGCACGGTGATGCATTATTTAGTATATGTTCCAGAGGAGCGAGTGTGGGTGGCGGGGCCGGGAACGTGCTGTGCTGTTCCCGAACTAGTCTCCATTTTAAAACAGGGAATATCAGACGGAGAAGGGACCCGGCTGAAGCAGCTGACAAAAAAACCCAGAGAAAATAGTATGGGAAGACCAACACCACAAGTGAAGGTCCAACCAAGAACCAGAGTAAAGAACTGAAGTAACAGATGGAGAGGCAGTGCCTACAGCCTAACAAGCGTGGTGGCCTGAAGTGGAAAGAAAGTTCTCGTTTGCACGGGACAACCTGTGCCTCACCAACAAGCCAGGAAACATAGTGAGTGAGGGTCCTGACATCACCCAAGTTTGTATCTGGTATGGTAAATAGAGCAAGGAAGGAAAACCAACCCAAAGCACCCCCCCATCCCGCCCCCCAAAAGGGTTTGGAACTGTATCCGCACTCGCAAGAAGTGAAGGAAACTCCCTGGAAAAGAATCCCAAGGGATCATTAACCTCTGTGCGGACCAACACAGAGTGGGTGGTTAAGGAACCCATGTTATAGAACAAACGGGCGATGAAATATAGCCATAAACTCCCAAAGAGGGGTAAAAGGCACATCTGAAGAACAGCCAGGGCAGTAACGAAACGTTTGGGTTGGTATCGAAGGTGTTATTAGAACGTCTCCAGCAAGCGCACAAAGAACATCCACAAGTGGAAAGCAACAGCAGCTTTGCGCAAGGCCGAAGCAGATGAAATCAGGCAATGCAGAGGCATAGAAGAGAAGGGGTCGGCAGAGTAGGCCACCCAAGCTGAGATACGGAAAAATAATGTCCGCAAGGAACCTAAGAGAAAAAAGGGCAGGAGCCCGTCTTGCCCATGTATAGTGAGAACTAGCACAAGTAATGTGAACGCCTGAAGTGAGAAAGAAGGAACTAGCCCCTAGGTCTGGACCAGACAGTGCACCCTAGGCCAGGAACCAGGACGGTATAGCAATCAGGGATTAAGATTTCGCTTCACTTAGTCTATCCCGAAAACGACAAAGCGGAGTCCACTTGAGAGCCAAACAGACATTAACCATCGAAAGGCATGTCCACCAAGGCGGACTGAACAGCTTCAGAAAAGCCAGAGGTGTGTAGCCAGGCACGCCAGTGAAGGGCTATAGAAAGAGCCATGGCTCGTCCGACAATCTGTGGTATTCATGCCATAATTAAACTGCTATTTAGCCGCCAGATGGCCATCCTGACTCAACTGTGCAAAAGAGTGTCCTGAGAGTCATCAGGGACAAGGGGAGAAGGCGCCAGACCGAATCAGACAACACATGAGAAAAACGGCACAAAACACAAGCTGCGCTAAGGGACAGCAAAGCGGAGCTGGTGGCAAAAAAGATACCGACCAAGAGCATCTTTAAGACTGCCTGTCTGGAGAGATGTCAGGCACAGCGCCTATGTCAGGGGAGGCTGTAGGAGCCTGAACAACAAAGCTGCGCTGAGTAGGCTGACGGAAAAGGCAGAGCGAGTCTCTGAGAGCAGGATGGTGTTTATGAGCTATAGACCGGTCCATGGAGGACTTTGAAAATGGTTTAGCCCAAGTGCCCAACAGGATATCAAAGAGGGCTTCACCGAAGGGGAGCACAGGTTCACTTCTCATCTAGCCCTGATGAAGCACCCCAAGTAGGGGATCAATGGCTACCTCCACAGAGGGAAGCTGCAGCCCAGAACTACAGCAACTCTTTGCAAAAGCTCAGCAAAAGCGGAGTTAGACTCCAAAGTGAGGATAGAAGAAAACAGGCCTGAGGATGGGGAAGAATCAAGGCCACAACCTCACGAATGTCAGACATCCAATGAAACTCCGGAGGAGGCTGAGGAATGTCAGTTAAGTCATCGCCGACATTACCAAAATACCGGTGTTCCAAGGGGAAAATAGTAGGTGGCTCCTCCTGAAAGCAGAGGAAGGTAGCCCAAAAATAACTGGTCCACCAAGGCTGTTCTCAACGTTGAAGAGGTGACACCTACGCGTCTGGGAGGACCTTCAAAGTAGGGGCGACAAGCACCGGCAAATCCAACACTGGCATCACAGGTGGTATCCCCGAAGGGCTGTGCATCAGAGCCGATAAGGGTTCGATCACGGATTCGGAGGGCCTCACTGACACCAAGGGAGGTCCCACCAGTTTGGAGTCAGTCAAGGCTTCACAGACCTCCTTGGGGCCAAGATGCGCACCAGAGAGAGGCTAGGAACCAAAAATGGCAAGAGGCGAGAGATAGTATTCCCTCATCTGAGCCAGACTAACCTCAGCACTGGGAAACACCGAAAGGCATGGGACAGATTCTTGGTCCAACCCCGAAAGCGGAGGAATAGGAGGTGTGTCAGTGACACTGCCTATACACGATAGTCAAGGAAGGCCGTGGTGCCGACCGACTACAGCATGCCTTACCAGGCGACAGCGAGGACGAAGGACTTCGTGAGCTGGCTCTCAGAGGGAGAAGAGGACCGTGACCGACGAGGGACCTTCGACTACTACGCCGCTGTCATGTGGCGCTCCTGCAATGCCGACAACCGAAGCTGAAGACATGAGCTGCACTTTTCGGAGTCAGGGTGCACGACCAGATACCACCTTAAAATAGGATGAGGGTGCGGGGTTGACATCATAGTCCGCAGGACCCCGAAATAACCAGGAAATAAACAACTGTTTCATCGACAACATTGAGGAAAGCCATAAATGGCTGGAAGTATCGCTCTCAGGATCCGCGCAGAATGGAAGAAACTGACATCAGCGCATCAGGGTAGGGCTTATATGGACTATGTCGATGTCACATCCGGTGGACAATGTTAGGACGGAGTCGCTCAACGCACAAGTTACTAACTTGTGTAACGATATATCTGTAAGAGACAGTAGTTAGTGACACATTCCTTACCTTAGAATATCCCCAGGCGTCAGGCTGGATCCGGAAAGTTTTTGCGTAGCAGTACCCTTGCGCGTCGGTAGGCGGCGTCGTGCGGCTCCGCGTCAGTCGTCGGCGTCGGCATCGCCGGGATGACGTCGCGGGAAGTACTTAGACGCCGCCCCTGCGCGCTGACGTCAGTTCTGTACACTACTTTCAGCGCCAGGAACGCAGAGCCATGCAAGAAGCTGACATAGGTGTCTGAAAAATACTAGGGCCCTGAAAGGGATGTCCTTAACCCTAGAAATCAGTTCGCAGAACGGGGAGGATGGGTGGGGCGGTAAGGAATCTGTCACTAACTACTGTCTCTTACAGATATATCGTTACACAAGTTAGTAACTTGTGCATCTGAAAGAGACACGTTAGTGACAGATTCCTTACCTTAGAATAGATACCCCCGCAATACCAACCCCGGTGGTGGGTCTGCGAACAAGGATCAGACAAGGAAGTCCCGGAGGACAGAACGGCCAAAGAAGCCGTCCCTCCGGACCGGACTGTCAAGGCAGTAATGCTATGTAAATGTGTGCAGCGAGGCCCACGTAGCTGCCTGACAGATATCCTGCAGCGGAACACCGCGGCCTAAAGCCGTGGTAGCAGCCGTTGCCCTGGTGGAATGGGCACGCAGCCCAACAGGAGGCTCCTTCTTAGCCAAAGAATAGCAGGCTTTGATACACAAAGTTACCCAGCGGGAGATGGTTCTCTTGTGCACCGCCCGACCTTTTTGGCGCCCACGTAGCCAACAAAGAGCTGGTCATCCACCCGGAAGTGTTGTGTGCGGTTGATATAAAAGGAAAGCGCACGTTTTGGGTCCAGACGGTGGAGCCTTTCTTCCTCTCTGGAAGGATGCGGAGGCGGAAAGAAGGTGGGCAAAGTGATGGTCTGCCCAATGTGGAAGGCAGTAACCACCTTTGGCAAGAAGGACGGACGCGTCCTAAGAACAACCTTGTCTGGATGGACAGACAGAAAGGGAGGTTTGCATGAAAGAGCCTGGAGCTCACTCACCCGCCGAGCGGAGGTGATGGCCACCAGAAAGGCTGTCTTCAGAGTGAGAAGACGAAGAGGACAGTTATGTAGAGGCTCAAAGGGAGCGCACATAAGAAAGGTAAGAACCAAGTTCAAGTCCCACTGAGGCATCACAAACGGAACAGGAGGGAAGAGGTGTGTAATGCCTTTTAGAAACCTGTTAACAACAGGGGGACTTGAAAAGGGAGGGCTGATCAGGAAGCCTGAGGAAGGCCGAGATGGCACAAAGATAGCCCTTGATGGTACCCAGGGCAGAACCCTGTTGGGCCAGGGAAAGAAGGAACAGAAGAACCTCAGAAAGAGGGGCAGAAAGGGGATTCACAGCCTTTGCTGTGCACCATGCCACAAACTTGTTCCACCTGCAGGCGTATACCACCTTAGTGGAGGGACGCCTGGCTGCCAGAATCACATCACAAACTGCGGGAGGCAAGTCGAAAGGAATCAACTGCCGCCGCTCAATCTCCACGCAAGCAGGTGGAGGCTGGACAGGTTCGGGTGGAGGACCGTCCCCTGCTGCTGCGACAGAAGATCCTCCCGAAGAGGCAGACGGATCGGGGATCGACGCTCATACTGAGTAGCTCGGGATACCAAACTCTTCGAGCCCAGTCCGGAGCCACAAGGATGATTTGGGCCCGGTCGCGCCGAATCTTCTTCAACACAATGGGTAGAAGTGGTATAGGCGGAAAAGCGTACAACAGACCGCAACTCCACTCGCGACGAAAAGCGTCGCCGAGCGAGTGCTGCCTTGGAAATTCCAATGCGCAGAACTGCTGACATTGAGCGTTCTCTTCGGTGGCGAATAGATCTAACCAAGGCTCTCCCCACTGTAGAAAGAGTCCTTGCGCCACTTCCGAGTGAAGACGCCATTCGTGATCCATCATGCACCTGCGGCTGAGTTCGTCCGCCCTGGCGTTCAGGGAAACTGCCAGGTGTTGAACCATCAGGAAAATGCCCTGATGTTCCAGCCATGTCCAGAGGTGCAGAGCCTCCTGACATAGGGTCCACGACCCCACCCCGCCTTGCTTGTTGCAGTACCACATGGCGGTGGTGTTGTCTGTGAACACCTGCACTACTTTCCCTTTGACAGAGGGAAGGAATGCCTTGAGTGCAAGTCGGATCGCCCGGAGCTCCAGAAGGTTGATATGGAGCCGGGACTCCGCCGGAGACCAGAGGCCTCTGATCTCCGCCTCTCCCATGTGACCGCCCCATCCCAGAAGGGACGCGTCCGTCACAACTGTGTGCTCTGGCTGGGGACGGGAGAGGGATCTGCCCATGACCCATTGCCGGTTTGAGAGCCACCACTGCAACGGTCTTGCAGTCCCCTCTGAGATCTGAACGTGATCGGACAGATTGCCCTGGTGCTGCGCCCACTGGAACTTCAGGTCCCACTGCAGAGCCCGCATATGCCATCAGGCATAATCGACCAGCAGGATGCAGGAGGCCATGAGGCCCAGCAGCCTCAGGGTCATCCGTACCGAAACCCAGGATAATGGCTGAAAGATCGGAATCATAGCCTGAATATCCCGGACTCGCCGTTCGGAAGGATAGGCCCGAAACTGCGTCGTGTCCAGAACTGCTCCGATGAAAAGGAGCTGTGGAGAAGGAATCAGATGCGACTTCGGCACATTGATGGAGAACCCCAGCGAGTGCAGGAGTTCGGCCGTAGTCTGGAGGTGGGAGACGACTGCCTGGGACGAGCCCGCCTTCAGCAGCCAGTCGTCGAGGTAGGGGAAGACTGGAACCCCTGCCCGGCGCAGATGAGCTGCGACCACCGCCATCACTTTCGTGAACACCCGAGGGGCACTTGTAAGGTCAAAGGGGAGCACGGTGAACTGAAAATGCTCGAGGCCTACCGTGAACCGAAGGTAACGCCGGTGGGCCGGCAGGACGGGGATGTGAAAATAAGCGTCCTGCAAGTCCAATGCTACCAACCAGTCTCCAGGGTCGAGGGCAGTCAAGACCTGAGCTAGGGTGAGCATCTTGAACTTCTCCTTCCGGAGGAAGCGATATTCGTTCCGGAGGTCCAAGATAGGACGCATGTCCTCCTTGTCCTTTTTGGGCACCAGAAAGTAGTGGGAGTAGCAACCACGTCCTACTTCTGGGGTCGGAACATGCTCGATGGCCCTCTTGGCCAAGAGGGCCGTGACTTCCTTCTGCAGAAGCACCAAGTGATCCCCTGACATGCGGTGGAATTGAGGTGGCATGGCTGGGGGGTGGTCTCGAAGGGGAGGGAGTAGCCCCTTCGGACAATGTCCAAGACCCACCTGTCCGAGGTGATGGCACGCCAGTGGTGAAGGTGATGGCGGACCCTGCCCCCTACTGGCGTGCTGTGCACCTGAAAGGAGGGACTAGGAGGGCTTGGAGGCCGCGGACAGGGCGGAGGTGGTGGCCTGACCCGCACGCTGGTTGCCCGAACCGCCACGGCGGTAGCCACGTCCCCGGCCACGCGAAGACGCTTGCTGCGCGGGCCGGTGGCTGGGCTGCGGACGTGACTGGGCGCCCCTTCCGTGGCCACGAAAGGGGCGAAAAGCAGAGGTTAGCGGAGGGCGCACAACAGAAAGGCCCAGGGACTGGGCAGTAGCCCGTGAGTCCTTAAAACGCTCCAGCGCATGGTCTGCTTTGGAACCAAAAAGACCAACTCCATCAAAGGGCATGTCCATGAGTGTATTCTGGACATCGCCCGAGAAACCAGTTGTTCTCAGCCAGGCGTGGCGACGCAGCGCCACCGTCGTTGCAAGCGATCTGCCCAGCGAGTCGGCGGTATCAAGGCCACAACGTATGGTGTATTTAGCCGCATCTCTACCTTCCGCAATGGTGCGGGTAAGCAGTGTCTGGACCTCCTCAGAACACTGCGGCAAAACAGCCGCCACCGAATCTCACAGGGAGTGGGTATATCGGCCCAAAAGGCAAGCGGTGTTGACGGACCGCAAGCCAGCACTGGAGGAAGAAAAAGCCTTCTTCCCAAATTGGTCCAGGCGTTTGGATTCCCTATCCGGAGGGGCGGTAGGGAAGGCGGTTTGGGAGGCAGAGGCTTGGACAACCAAGCTCTCGGGGGTAGGATGTTGAGAGAGAAACAAGGGGTCGCCCGGAGCAAGGCGATGGCGTCGGGCCACGTTCCTATCCACAGGAGCCCCTGTGGTGGGCTTGGACCAGGTGCCCAAAGAACGTCAGATAGTGCATCATTAAACGGCAGCACAGTCTCCGAAGAGGAAGCTGCCGGCTGAAGCACTTCGGTCAGGAGATTAGTCCTGACAGCCACAGTAGGCAATTGGAGGTGCAAGGCTCCAGCTGCTCTCACGCAACACCGTTGCGAAATTTGCTCCCTCCTCCGTAGCCACGGGAGGAGACAGCATGCCAGTGTCAGGGGAAGTGTCTAGACCACTGGCATCCCCAAGTTCCTCTGCCCAGTCCTGATCATACTCACACTGCTGTGTGAGAGGGTCTTCCGACCCCTCCCAGCTCTCCTGGTCCTCCTCTGGTTCAAAATATGGAGGAGGAGGGACATCTGGGACCCAAGGTCTCATCGGCGCCGGAGCCGGCGTCGAGCGACGTCGGTCCGGCTCCATGTCAGGAACCGGAGAGAACCGGGGAACGACGCCGCCCGGAGCCCCGGGCGGCGTCGGGAACGGCACCGGGGAGATCGGCGCCGGCGGAGGCGTGGTTAGGTCAACCGGCGTCGATCGGGGTTGCGGTACCACCGGAGCCGGGGCTGGGATCAAGGCTGGCGGGACAGGCGACGCCGGGACCGGAGTCATCGGCGACACCGGAGCAACCCCATCAGGGCCCGCGGGGCCCGAAGGCGCACCGGAGGGACCTTGAGGCCCGAAGAGGCGGGCCATGGCCGACAGGAATTCCTGTATCTTGGCCGGAGTCACAGGCACATCCGGAGCCGCGGGGACGGTGCCGACAGGGGCCTCAGCCGAATCGCGAGACCGGCGAGGCGAAGTCTTAGAGCGATGGTGCTTCTTAGACTTCTTGTGCTTCGACTTACCCGAGGAGCGCGAAGACTTGGACGCCGACGACCGGCGGGGGCTCCGCGACCGGCCCCTCGACCTCTCACGGGACCGGGGCTTGGTGCGGCGCAGAGCCGACTGCCGGACCTCCAGGAGCTTTCGAGACCGCTCTCGCAAAGCCTTTGGGGTCAAGTTTCCGGCAGTCGGGGCACGACTTCGTGTCGTGGTCTCGGCCGAGACAGTAGAGACAATAAGTGCGGGTCTGTGATCGACATCATTCGACCACAGGCACCGCATGGCTTGAAGCCGGGCATCCCTACCGACACCTAGGAGTCGAGATGACTCGAAAAGAAACAGTGAAAAAATCACCCAAAATTTAGTCAAAAATTGACTAGGGCACTGCTCTTCCCGGATCTGTGCTTACTGGCGTGGAAAAAAGAAGAACTGACGTCAGCGCGCAGGGGCGGCGTCTAAGTACTGCCCGCGACGTCATCCCGGCGATCACGACGCCGACGGACGCGGAGCCGCACGACGCCGCCTACCGACGCGCAAGGGTACTGCTACGCAAAAACTTTCCAGATCCAGCCTGACGCCTGGGGATATTCTAAGGTAAGGAATCTGTCACTAACGTGTCTCTTTCAGATGCCCTCTACCGATGCGCAGAAGTACTGCTGTAGAAAAATTTCCAGATCCAGTCTGGCACTTGGGGATAATTCAAAGGTAAGGATTCAGTGGCTAGACGTCTCTATCAGATATCCTGGACTCACCGCTCAGGAGGATAGGCCCAAAACTGCACTGTGTCCAGAACAGCTCCGATGAAAGGGATTGTCTGAGAGGGAGTCGGGTATGACTTCGGCATGTTGACAGTGAACCCCAGCAAATGCAGGAGGTTTTCCGTAGTTTGGAGTTGGGAGACAATAGCCTGGGGTGAGCCTGCCTTCAGCAGCCAGTCATTAAAGTAGGGGGAAGACTGCCACCCCTGACCTGAGCAGATGAGCTGCAACTATCGCCATTACCTTGGTGAACACCTGAGGGGCGCTGGTAAAGTAAAAAGGGAGCACAGTGAACAGAAAATGCTCCTGGCCTACCGTATAGCGCAGGTAGCGCCAAAGGGCAGGCAGGACAGTGATGTGAAAAAAGGTGTCTTGCAAGTCCAACAGTACCATCCAGTCTCGTGGGTCCAGGGCAGACTAGACCTGAGCCAATGTGAGCATCTTGAACTCCTCTTTTTAGGTCGAGCCTATAGCGGCAGCGCGCATGCGCTGCTCGCTTTGCGAGACATGCAGTATTCAGTATGGAGTGGGAGCTCCGTGAAAGCTCCGCCCACATTTTTCATTGGGTTAGTTCCTAAATGCTGCCTTCCGATTGGTTTAAGGCTTGTTAGTCCCTCCTTATAACGGGCATGTCCTCATTTGTATCCTTCCATGGCTTCTGGCCCCTTTACTTCGAGTGTTGCACAGTATGTTTTATTTATATTGTGAGCACTATTTTCTTCCCGTGCCTCTCCCTCCTGCAGTCCGTGCCTTCTCGCCCACCCCCCAATGTTGTTCCCCACTCCTGTTCGTCCGCATTATGCAGATCGTGTTAACTTTAAACGTTTTTTTTATTTAGAATATTTCCAGGATGTTGAACTGACTGCAGAGGCTCGAACACGGATCCCCAGCTCCGAAGTCTGCAGCTCTAACTGCTGAGCCATGTCCTTTCGCTCTGGGGATCCCTGCTGGAGTCGCTCTTTGTTCGTCTCAAGCCACGCAGTTGCAGCAGCTCGCTCTCGGGCTTTTTGTTTCATTCAGCAGCGCTTTCCAAAAGCACCAGCTACATTACACATTTCAGTTTCATATTTTTGGTAGACACGGGGAGATTAATTGGCAGCTCAGGACATTACTTAAATGTCTAACAGAGCTGCCGATTAATCTCCCCATGTCTACAAAAAATATGAATGTCTTTGGGTAATGTTACTGGTGCTCGTGGAAAACGCTACGAAAGCGAATGCTTTTTTTCTGAATGTCTGCTTACAGGAAATGCTCTGATTCCTTGCCAGGCTCCCACCCCTCTCCTCCAATATCGATCAATGCTTTTTAGTTTGTGTTTTTTTAAGTGCATAAAATATTTCCAGGATGTTGAACGGACTGCCGAGGCTCAAACACGGATCCCCAGCTTCGAAGTCTGCAGATCTGACTGCTGAGCCACGTCCTCACGCTCTGGGGATCCAGTATTTTCTATTCTACATACATACTTTAATTTTTGTTGTACGTTTAGGCAGTGGGAAAATAGAGTGATTTGCACAGAATCACAGAATGTTGAGTCGATGCGGAGACTTGAACCCTGTTCCTTGGAGCCTGAAGCTGGCAGCTGTGATGACCATTTCTTCGTGTTGCAGCCCCCGTTCCCCTCCCACCCTCTGCACTTGTTTATCTAAGTTGTATCCTTTGGACAGAGCTCCCAGCATGCGCTGAAGCAGGGATCTTCAGCAACGAAGGAATCTAGTAGTGTATCTTTCTTTACATGATGCTTTTTATGAAGCCGGATCTTGCAAGATGTGCCCACTGGTATATGACCTCCCGTTTTAGTGTGCCTTTTCTTTCCATCAGGAGCACGTTGCTTTCGCTGTTCACATTACATGTGACAGCGGGCCGGGGCACAAGGAGGCATAGCTGCAAGCTATGTCAGGCAGTGTGTTTTAAACTCCCCAAGCTTTGTATAAACCACGTGCCTGGATTTGGTGCAGCCTGGAATTAATAGAGAGCAATGAGTAATTATCGAAGATGACTACTGCCCAAGCACACGAAAATACCACTTGTTGGACTGTCATAAGCAGCCACTAGGTACGTGGCAAGCTTTGGAATTATATTAAACTCAATGAAAAGCAAACAGGTTTAGAGTTCTTGGCACACCCTGTCCAGGGAGCAAAAACTCAAATATGGCTCACTGTGATAAGTAAAGAAGAGAAAAAAAACAACTGGATTGGTCATCCCGAGAGGAATACCATGTGTTCCACAATGCCACCGACGCGCCCTGCCGATATGCTTCTTTAGAGTGAGGTGAGGGGTTGGGTTACTTGATTTACTGACTGAAAGCAGAAACAGGATGGAATTCAAATGCTTTTGACCTGCGAATGCAAACACGCTGGCCGTCTTTGAACTGTGAATTAAATGCAATTGTATTGGTGTCCTAACAGGGCACACCGGTGTGTTTGAGAAGAAAAAGTGTGAAAAGCTGTTCCCTTGTAACGTGAAAGACTCCTTGGCAATTTGTATTTAAAGCATAAGTTGTATTTTGTTCAAATAAAACAACGTGCATTTTATAACTAAAACCAAGCTTGATCAGATATTTCAAATTGCTTCAAAACGAAATATAAAGTGGGGCCAACGAACATAAAACCTCTGAATGTCTCTTCTGTGGTTTGTGGAGATTTAACAATATTACTTTTGAGAGACAGCGTTTAGTAGAACGTGCATCACTGTGGTTACAAAATAAATATTTGCATGTTTGTCATTTTAGAGCATTCAATCCATTATTCTTTGAAACAATAAAATTCCTATGTTAATATTGCCATCTCAGTGCTACTCCGTTAGTGACACTGGAAGGTTGAAATGCTAGTTTAATCTTGCAGGACTTAAACCTAGGCTCTTCAGTTAGGTTGCAGACACATCCATAGGACCCAGGCAGTTCACCAAAAATAATGGCGGGGCCCAGTTCATATGAGCAGATCCATAGGGGATGCGAGATGATTCACATGCCCCGCAGGGTGGCTCTACTCACAAGCACGGTGGGTTGTTTGAGGATACAGTTATGTCTTGAGTACAGCCAGTCCAGGGTGTTTGCTGCGCTTTGTCCTGTGAACAAAAGGAGACAGTTGGTGAGGTTGACCTCTGCAGACACCGAGGCATGGAAGAGCAGGAAAGCTGTTCTGGTGTAGCCCCGCGAGGTGCAGCTCCCCGCAAGGTGCATGTGAGTGGTGTGGCTGAACCAGGGGCGAAAACAGGCCCCCGCATCCCTGCGGTGCGGGGGGGCCCCTGAGCTGCAGGGGGGCCCCTCGGCACAGTACTCAGTCCTGAAGCTCCGGACTAAATCCGGAGCGGGGGCCCCTCCGTGTACCTTGCAGGGGGGCCCCCTCAAATTCGTTACGCCATTGGGCTGAACTTTCAGCCTCCTCGGACTGTGCACGGTTGTCTGTGCATCTAAGCAGCTGTAAAGAGACAGCCACCGATCGAGGCCAAAAGCAGCGTCAACCGCCGCCTCGACTATATATTGCAGAGCATACAACAATACGGTGTGCAGATAAAATACTGTATGTCCCTTCCAGAAACTTGCACTGGGGTGCCTCTACTCAAGCACGGTGGGTTGTTTGAGGATACAGTTATGTCTTGAGTACAGCCAGTCCAGGGTGTTTGCTGCGCTTTGTCCCGTGAACAAAAGGAGACAGTTGGTGAGGTTGACCTCTGCAGACACCGAGGCATGGAAGAGCAGGAAAGCTGTTCTGGTGTAGCCCCGCGAGGTGAAGCTCCCCGCAAGGTGCATGGGAGTGGTGTGGCTGAACCAGGGGTGTAACAGGCCCCCGCATCCCCCGCGGTGTGGGGGGGGGGACCCTGAGCTGCAGGGGGCCCCCTCGGCACAGTACTCAGGCCCGAAGCTCCGGACTAAATCCCGACGGGCCCCTCCGTGTACCTTGAAGGGGGGCCCCCTCAACTTTCGTTACGCCATTGGGCTGAACTTTCAGCCTCCTCGGACTGCGCACGGGTGTCTGTGCATCTAAGCAGCTGTAAAGAGACAGCCACCGATCGAGGCCAAAAGCAGCGTCAACCGCCGCCTCGACTATATATTGCAGAGCATACAACAATACGGAGTGCAGGTAAAATACTGTATGTCCCTTCCAGAAACTTGCACTGGGGTGCCTCTACTCAAGCATGGTGGGTTGTTTGAGGATACAGTTATGTCTTGAGTACAGCCAGTCCAGGGTGTTTGCTGCGCTTTGTCCCGTGAACAAAAGGAGACAGTTGGTGAGGTTGACCTCTGCAGACACCGAGGCATGGAAGAGCAGGAAAGCTGTTCTGGTGTAGCCCCGCGAGGTGAAGCTACCCGCAAGGTGCATGGGAGTGGTGTGGCTGAACCAGGGGCGTAACAGGCCCCCGCATCCCCCGCGGTGTGGGGGGGCCCTGAGCTGCAGGGGGCCCCCTCGGCACAGTACTCAGGCCTGAAGCTCCGGACTAAATCCCGACGGGCCCCTCCGTGTACCTTGAAGGGGAGCCCCCTCAACTTTCGTTACGCCATTGGGCTGAACTTTCAGCCTCCCCGGACCGTGCACGGGTGTCTGTGTATCTAAGCAGCTGTAAAGAGACAGCTATCGATCGAGGCCAAAAGCAGCGTCAACCGCCGCCTCGACTATATATTGCAGAGCATACAACAATACGGTGTGCAGGTAAAATACTGTATGTCCCTTCCAGAAACTTCCACTGGTGGCCCCAGCGCTTCGCCCTCGGAGTCTGGTCACTATATATCTAGGGACAGGATAACCCCACACAGACAGCCAAAGCAGCCAGTCTGTCAAATTTACTATTCAGCGGTACTATAGACAGGTGCAAAAAGAACAATTGATGGACAGAAGGCAGAACGTCATACATTCACCCCAGTACAGAGATCTGGGCCTAAATCCATCGTTGTTTTGCTCACCATGCCATACCAGTTTAAACCCAGGTATATGCAAATCAGTCTTGACCCTGCGCCCAATGAGAACAGTCCAGCCCGAACTGCCAGGCCAGGTCCTCCCTGGACTGGATACAAGCATCCTAGGACCGGTTTCGGAGTTTCACCCCTCATCAGCCAGGATAGCTTCAGCCAGAATAGCTTGACTCCAGGGGCATGGAGAGCACAGGACCCACATCTGGGCATCCTATGGCCAGGTCTAAACTGGGGTGGCACGGTGAGCAAAAGAATGATGGATTTAACCCAGATCTCTTGACTGTTTAGATTTATTCTGCATTCTGTCTATCAGTTGTGTATCTTGTACTATAGACAGGGCCTCTTGAATTATGCAGCAGCAGCACTAAGGAGAGTCCTAAGAACTCAAGGAATGACATGCTCTCGGTACTGTAGCAAAACCCCACTATTTGGGTGACCCACAGACAAGAAGTCATTGAGGCAGTGCTGATACTCTACTTCTGGTGCAATCTGTACAAGAGCCACTTCAATTTATTGTAAGACGTCCAAATATTTACAGGACACAGCACAGTCTGCAGGCAAGCATTTATCAATATATTTCACTGTCACATTAAAAACTCAGTAGATATAAGCTGTCTGAGTACATAGGTAGGAGTTTGAAAGTAAGCTCAATGTCCACCTTTGTCATCAGCACTTCCACTCATGGGTCCCTCACAATGTCAGCCTACTTGTTGACGAATGAAGAAATGCAAAGCATTAAAAGGCTCTGATAAATGTATTACATTTGCTGTAGCACAGGCACCAGCTCTACCACACAGCTTCCCTATTGGCTCGAATCTCAAAGACCGCCCATCAGCCCACCACAACACACTAACACCACATAAGTGCAGGCTAGGCCTCACTCAGCGAACGCCTGCCTGCCCACACCTGTGAATCATAGAGCTCCATGTGGAGGACTTGTGAAGACGCCGGTCAATCGTTCTCTCTCCCAACTCTCACACTGATTGATGGCCTGCTTTGCCTGACTACAACATGGCCGACTGTCGCCATGATCTTTTTGCCTGACTTGTCGTGACTACCAGTAAATTTGGGCCCACCCTAAAGGCTGCCCTTTAGCCCGTGTCTCCGATAGGGCACACCTCATTTCATTTCGGTGCTGTGATTTGTCAGTGGAGCTGAGTAATTGACTCTGTATTGCTCAAAGCTGCATTTATATCACCACTCCACATAATTACACTCCATAACACATAATCCCACTCCACATAAATCCAGAACACTCAATAGCACGTAATTATCCATACCAAGCCACATAATTCCACAACACAAATCCACTCCACACCACACAATTTTACAACTAACAATTCCAATTTAAGCCACATAATGCCACTACACACCACATACATACACTCCATAACACATGGGTAAAACACATTGTCATTTACAAATCCAATACCTCTAACTCAACCAAATGCGAGACCGTTTGCATTGCAAATGCTTGTTTGAGGAAGTAGTTGAGGGCTCGGAGCTCTAGGATAGGGCAAAGACCCATTTCCTTTTTGAAAACCAGAAAGTAGCGGGAATAGCAACCACGGCCTACTTCAGGCACCGGAACCCTCTCTATGGCTCCCTTGGCCAAGAGAGCAATAACTTCCTCGCGGAGCAGGGACAAGTGACCCTCCGTCTGCTGGTTGGAAGATGGCAGCATGGAGGGAGGAGAAGTCTTGAAGGGGAGGGAGTAGCCCCTTCGGATGATCTGCAAAACCCACCTGTCTAATGTTATGGACTGCCAGTGATGGAGGTGATGGTGGATCCTGCCACTAACTGGAAACTTATTATCTAAAAGGTCCAGGTCAGGAAGTTTTGATGCTGCAGCTGCCGGAGGGTTGTGGCTGTACCAGACCGCTGGCTACCTGACCAACGAGGTTGGTAGGAATTGCACCCTTGTCCACGCAGAGGCTGGGAAGCTTGGGATGCTAGGTGGCTGGGATAGGGTTGGCGCCGTTGACAGCTCCTTCCGTGGCCATGAATGGAGCGACTGGGAATGACATGGGGCACCAGAGAGGCCCAAGGACATGGCCCGCGAGTCCTTAAAGCGCCCTAGCGCAGAGTCTCCCTTGTCTCTAAAGAGAAGGGTGCCATCGAAGGACATGTCTGAGGGAAGCTTCGACATCCCCCGAAAAGCCTGACGTTTTCAGCCAGGCATGGCGTCGGAAGGCCACTGTCGACGAACCTGATCTACCAAGCGAGTCGGTTGTGTCCAGTTTACAGCTTATAGTGAACTTTTCTGCATCTGTGACTGCTTGGGAGAGGATGGCCCGAGCTTCCTACGAGACCTGTGGCAGCGCTTGTGCAACTGTTTCCTACAGCATGTGGGAGTAATGGTCCAATTACCATGCGGTGTTCACTGACCACAATACAAGGCTGGTGAAAGAAAAGATTTTCTTTCCCAAGCTGTCCACCCTCTTGGATTACCTGTCCGGGGGAGCGGAAGGGAACGCGCCATGGGAAGTGGAGGCTTGGACCACCAAGCTCTCTGGGTTAATGTGCTGGGTGAGGAAATTTGGGTCCCCTGGAGCAGGGGGGGGGGGGGCAATCATCTTATTCACAGGGGCCTCTGTGCTAAGTTTGGATCAGGTTCCCAGAAGGACATCGATGAGGGCTTCGCTGAACAGGAGTAGTTGTTCAGAGGAGAAGACTCCCAGTTGCAGAACCTCTGTCAAGATGTTGGTCTTGACTACCACCAAGGGCAACTGAAGGTCGAGGACCTCAGCTGCCCTAGCCAAAACCATTGCGTAGGTAGCTCCCTCCTACGTAGCCACAGCAGGGGGAGAAAGCATGGTATCTAGAGACTTATCCAGCCCGCTTCCATCCCCTGGTTCCTCATACCAGTCCATATCCTGATCATAATGCTGGTGTTCTAAAGGGTCCAGCGACTCCCATTATTCCTCCCAGAGGTCTTACCCTTTAGAATAAGGCTCAAGCTCCGACCTAGGACACGGGGGTCCTGTCGCTACCAGTCGATGAGGTTTCAGCTCTGAGTCGCATTCGGGGCTCACAATGGGGCAGGAGTATCGGCAAGGAGGCTCGGCGGCGCCGGTCTGGATCCATGCCTGGGTTCATGGAGGCCCATCGGAGCCAGGGGCGGAGCTTCCAGCACAGAACGAGATGGGGCCCCTCCCGACCCCGAAGGCGCGCAGGAGGGGTCGGCCCGCTCAAACATTAGACGCACGGCCTCACAATGCTTTAATTTCAGCAGGCATTGCTCCCGGAAAACTGGGGAGGTGCAGAGCCGGCCTAGGCACAGGTTACGAGGAAAAAGGCCACTAACAACTTCTTGTGTTTTTTGACCCTATTACCCGAGGGCCAGATGATTTCCAATGGGACGTAGAGGACTTCGGACTCCTGGACCTTCCTCTCGACTGGGACTTTCGCGGAGTCGCATGCCGGGCCGCTAGCAGCTTCACAGACGCTCCCTCAAAGGCTTCGGCGCCATGGACCGCCAATCTAGGCATGACTTGGAGTCCTGGTCGCGCGCTCTTGGCACCAGAGACAAACGAGGTGTGGGTTCATCACCGACATGGTACAGTGACAGGTGACACAGGGTTTGAAACCTGTTTTCCTTGATGGCATCATTGACACACCAGGAGGAAAAAACCTTAAAGAAGGTCGAGAAAATGTCTCAAAAATGTCAAAAACTGACAGAGGGGTAGCTCTTCTCTTGGATCAGTGTTGGCTGGTGTGGAAGAAAAGAACTGACGTCAGCGTGCAGAGGTTGCGCCTATATAGGTGACGTGGATGCCATTTCTGGAGCGAATGATGCAGACAATGCCACTCGAAGCGGACAGACGACCGTACCAGCGCGAAGGGGTACTGCTCACGAAAAATCTTCCTGGTCCAGTCTGCCTGGGGAAAGTCAAAGGTAAAAAAATCTGTGGCTAGAAATCTCTATCAGATAAACAGTTTTCGCAATAAAAAAACCCCAGGTTTACTGCATTTTTCATAACTCTTCACAATAAGCAGATTAGGCCTATGTATTTAGCATAAGCTTTCCCACGTGGCAAAAAGTGCAATTAAAACTCTTTCAGTAGAAGCATGAAAAATTCTATATGAACAAACGCTGGGCGCTCAGTAAAAATGCAGGTGGAGTCAAATCCCTTCTTACTAGTGCTTCTGAAACTCTTCTACTGTTGATCACGTAAGGTAGACAACAACTGTACTGTCAAGCTAGCCCTAAACAGTTATACCAATCTTCCTAAGTTTCTGCATTGATTTTCCAACTGAGAACGACACCATTCACTAAATACCAGGTATATTCCTGAAATGAGCTTATTGCGTTGACACAGTCAATGCGTGAATGTCTGAATACTTCGAAACAGAACTTTATGAGGAATGCATAGCTTGCTTACTTCGAAGTAACAATACCGAATTTTTCGGTGCCGAAGGTGGATTCTTCGGTAACGATGGGATTGTCACCAAGAGATGTTTCGGTTTGGGTTTCGGTGCCGAAGGTGTTGGTTGGGCACCGATATGGGGCCGGCTCGAGCCCAAGCCAGAAGGCTTTTCTTTGTGTTTCTGTGCCGGGCCGAGGGCGAGGCGTCAAACATTTTGTCGGTGCCGACCTTGGCCCGAAGGTAGAGGAGGGACCGGAGCCTTTTTCTTTGTTTTTTGAGGGGGCAAGAGGGTATCTTTACTCACGGTACGTTGTCCCGGAGTAACCTTCTCCTCTTCTTCCATGTCGGAGTCGGCTTCGGACACGGCGATATGTTGTTGTTCTTCCTCGGCTCCTTGAGCGTGATGTTCTGTGTCGGAATATTCACCGAGGAGGTCCGGTGCGGAGCCGCTTCGATGTTGCATCTCGTGACGTCGAGCCAGACGGTCACGAAGCGTCTCCGATCGAAACGATCGGCACGCGTCGCAGTCTTTCTCGTCGTGTTCTGGGGACAGGCAGAGGTTGCACACTTCGTGCAAGTTGGTGCGTGGAAATTTAGCACGACACCCGGGGCAGTTTGAAAGGTGTCCGTTCCATCGACTGCTAGCGCTGTCGGCGCGGGTAGGCCTGACGGCCAGCCACGAGTTTTCCGATCAAAGTTGTTTTGAGTTGAGACAATACGCGAAAAATGAGAAACCGTGATCGATAATACCGTAGGGGGTAGTGGATTGCACGTCGAAGGGGTCCGAGAAACGGTGCAGCAATACACATCCGAACCTGATGGCGGAAAAAACAATCTAAAGCTGGAGTCGATGCCCATGCGCACTATCACTGAAAGGAAGAGTCACCTACCTTGTGACTGGAAAGACTTCTTTGAAGAAAAACAAAGTGCAAACATCCGGACCAAACACTAGACGGCGAGCTATGCACAGCATGTGATCCACAGCTCACATGCCACGAACATGCATTTTTGATGTAGTTATTTCGACAACCAAATACAAAGGGAAAAGTTAAATTAGTGTCTTACTAAATAGCTACACTGGCAATTGCACTCAATCACACAGGCGCTACCTGTGCAATCATAAAGGACGTCTTTTCTCCACCACTCTGAAAATGTGCCTCCTGGCACACTACTAGTTGGGGGATGAAGCTCCTAGGCTATTGAGGGTTGTTGGGGGCCAACTACCCCTCCTGTTAACTCCCACAAGTCCCACACAGTGAGCTTCCTAAGAGATCTTCAGAGGCCATGTCCCCTTTCTCCACCACACAGCAAACGCGTCTCCTGGCACACTACTTGTTTCGGAATGAAGTTCTCTTGGATGCTAAGGGACCTTGGGGACCAAGAAGCCCTCTTTGTACTTTGTGTAAATCTTACACAGCGGGATTCCTGAGATCTGGGCAGAGGCCCCGCCCTCTTTCCCCACCATTCTGCAAACACCATTGCTACTTAAAAAAACATAGAAATTCACTGAAAAAAAACCAAGGTTACAGGGACGTTACAGTTAGGAATTAGCATTTAAAAAAACCATAGAAATTCACTGAAAAAAAACCAAAGGTTACAGGGACGTTATAGTTAGGCTGACATTTCACTCGTACAAAACCAGAGAAATTCAGCAGTTATAAATAGCGGAGCTAAATATAACTCGTGCCCCCGCAATGAATTGCTTATGACCTCACATTATATCACTCATGACATGGTCAGTGACATCACTCATGACACCTCAAATTACATCACTGATGACATCAACAGAATCTGACACACCCACTCACACCCCAATATAAACTTTTATACACCCACTCCAACTTCTACAATAGCATTCTCAAAACCACTGACACACCCATACCAGTACTAACACACCAACTCACTGATTCATAGGTCTACACACATATCCACTCAGTTACCCATAAAGCCACTCATACACCAATTCACTCACTAATACAGCCACTGATATATCCACTCATACACCCCTACAGACACTCACACACAGTCAGTCACTCATAGAGCTACTCACACCTACTCACTCACCTAGAGTCAATCACACATCCATTTATTCACCTATACAGTTATACACACACCCACTCATTTATTCATACAGATACTAACATACTCACTCACCTATACTGTCACTGACACAAGCACAAACTCACCCATACGGCCACTCTCACAATCACTCAGTCACACATACACTCACTCATATACTCCAACACTCACCTATACTGCCTTTCACATATGCAGTTATTCACCCATATACCACTGACGCACAAGTTACTAACTTGTGTAACGATATATCTGTAAGAGACAGTAGTTAGTGACAGATTCCTTACCTTAGAATATCCCCAGGCGTCAGGCTGGATCCGGAAAGTTTTTGCGTAGCAGTACCCTTGCGCGTCGGTAGGCGGCGTCGTGCGGCTCCGCGTCCGTCGTCGGCGTCGTGATCGCCGGGATGACGTCGCGGGCAGTACTTAGGCGCCGCCCCTGCGCGCTGACGTCAGTTCTGTACGCGACTTTCCGCGCCAGGAACGCAGAGCCATGCAAGAAGCTGACATAGGTGTCTGAAAAATACTAGGGCCCTGAAAGGGATGTCCTTAACCCTAGAAATCAGTTCGCAGAACGGGGAGGATGGGTGGGGCGGTAAGGAATCTGTCACTAACTACTGTCTCTTACAGATATATCGTTACACAAGTTAGTAACTTGTGCATCTGAAAGAGACACGTTAGTGACAGATTCCTTACCTTAGAATTGATACCCCAGCAATACCAACCCCGGTGGTGGGTCTGCGAACAAAGATCAGACAAGGAAGTCCCGGAGGACAGAACGGCCAAAGAAGCCGTCCCTCCGGACCGGACTGTCAAGGCAGTAATGCTTTGTAAACGTGTGCAGTGAGGCCCACGTAGCTGCCTGACAGATATCCTGCAGCGGAACACCGCGGCCTAAAGACTTGGTAGCAGCCGTTGCCCTGGTGGAATGGGCACGCAGCCCAACAGGAGGCTCCTTCTTAGCCAAAGAATAGCAGGCTTTGATACACAAGGTTACCCAGCGGGAGATGGTTCTCTTGTGCACCGCCTGACCTTTTTTGGCGCCCACGTAGCCAACAAAGAGCTGGTCATCCACCCGGAAGTGTGTACGGTTGATATAAAAAGAAAGCACACGTTTTGGGTCCAGACGGTGGAGCCTCTCTTCCTCTCTGAAAGGATGCGGAAAGAAGGTGGGCAAAGTGATGGTCTGCCCAATGTGGAAGGCAGTAACCACCTTTGGCAAGAAGGACGGACGCGTCCTAAGAACAACGTTGTCTGGATGGACAGACAGAAAGGGAGGTTTGCATGAAAGAGCCTGGAGCTTACTCACCCGCCGAGCGGAGGTGATGGCCACCAGAAAGGCTGTCTTCAGAGTCAGAAGACGAAGAGGACAGTTATGTAGAGGCTCAAAGGGAGCGCACATAAGAAAGGTAAGAACCAAGTTCAAGTCCCACTGAGGCATCATAAACGGAACAGGAGGGAAGAGGTGTGTAATGCCTTTTAGAAACCTGTTAACAACAGGGGACTTGAAAAGGGAAGGCTGATCAGGAAGCCTGAGGAAGGCCAAGATAGCACAAAGATAGCCCTTGATGGTACCCAGGGCAGAACCCTGTTGGGCCAGAGAAAGAAGGAACAGAAGAACCTCAGAAAGAGGGGCAGAAAGGGGATTCACAGCCTTTGCTGTGCACCATGCCACAAACTTGTTCCACCTGCAGGCGTATACCACCTTAGTGGAGGGACGCCTGGCTGCCAGAATTACATCACAAACTTCGGGAGGCAAGTCGAAAGGAATCAACTGCCGCCGCTCAATCTCCACGCAAGCAGGTGGAGGCTGGACAGGTTCGGGTGGAGGACCGTCCCCTGCTGCTGCGACAGAAGATCCTCCCGAAGAGGCAGACGGATCGGGGGATCTACGCTCATACTGAGTTGCTCGGGATACCAAACTCTTCGAGCCCAGTCGTGCCGAATCTTCTTCAACACTCTGGGTAGAAGTGGTATAGGCGGAAAGGCGTACAACAGACCGCAACTCCACTCGCGACGAAAAGCGTCGCCGAACGAGTGCTGCCTTGGAAATTCCAACGCGCAGAACTGATGACATTGCGCGTTCTCTTCGGTGGCGAATAGATCTAACCAAGGGTCTCCCCACTGTAGAAAGAGTCCTTGCGCACTTCCGAGTGAAGACGCCATTCATGATCCATCATGCACCTGCGGCTGAGTTCGTCCGCCCTGGCGTTCAGGGAACCTGCTAGGTGTTGAACCATCAGGAACATGCCCTGATGTTCCAGCCATGTCCAGAGGCGCAGAGCCTCCTGACAAAGGGTCCACGACCCCACCCCGCCTTGTTTGTTGCAATACCACATGGCGGTGGTGTTGTCTGTGAACACCTGCACTACCTTCCCTTTGACAGAGGGAAGGAATGCCTTGAGTGCAAGTCGGATCGCCCGAAGCTCCAGAAGGTTGATATGGAGCCGGGACTCCGCCGGAGACCAGAGGCCTCTGATCTCCGCCTCTCCCATGTGACCGCCCCATCCCAGAAGGGACGCGTCCGTCACAACTGTGTGCTCTGGCTGGGGAAGGAGAGGGATCTGCCCATGACCCATTGCCGGTTCGAGAGCCACCACTGCAACTGTTTTGCAGTCGCCTCCGAGATCTGGACGTGATCGGACAGGTTGCCCTGGTGCTGCGCCCACTGGAACTTCAGGTCCCACTGCAGAGCCCGCATATGCCATCTGGCATGAGTGACCAGCAGGATGCAGGAGGCCATGAGGCCCAGCAGCCTCAGGGTCATCCGTACCGAAACCCAGGATAAAGGCTGAAAGATCGGAATCATAGCCTGAATATCCCAGACTCGCCGTTCGGGAGGATAGGCCCGAAACTGCATTGTGTCCAGACCTGCTCCGATGAAAAGGAGCTGTGGAGAAGGAATCAGATGTGACTTCGGCACATTGATGGAGAACCCCAGCGAGTGCAGGAGTTCGGCAGTAGTCTGGAGGTGGGAGACGACTGCCTGGGACGAGCCCGCCTTCAGCAGCCAGTCGTCGAGGTAGGGGAAGACTGGAACCCCTGCCCGGCGCAGATGAGCTGCGACCACCGCCATCACTTTCGTGAACACCCGAGGGGCACTTGTAAGGCCAAAGGGGAGCACGGTGAACTGAAAATGCTCGAGGCCTACCGTGAACCGCAGGTAACGCCGGTGGGACGGCAGGACGGGGATGTGAAAATAAGCGTCCTGCAAGTCCAACGCTACCAACCAGTCTCCAGGGTCGAGGGCAGTCAAGACCTGAGCTAGGATGAGCATCTTGAACTTCTCCTTCCGGAGGAAGCGATTGACGTTCCGGAGGTCCAAGATAGGACGCATGTCCTCCTTGTCCTTTTTGGGCACCAGGAAGTAGTGGGAGTAGCAACCACGTCCTACTTCTGGGGTCGGAAAATGCTCGATGGCCCTCTTGGCCAAGAGGGCCGTGACTTCCTTCTGCAGAAGTACCAAGTGATCCCCTAAAATGCGGTGGAATTGAGGTGGCATGGCTGGGGGGGTGGTCTCGAAGGGGAGGGAGTAGCCCCTTCGGACAATGTCCAAGACCCACCTGTCCGAGGTGATGGGACGCCAGTGGTGAAGGTGATGGCGGACCCTGCCCCCTACTGGCGTGCTGTGCACCGGAAAGGAGGGACTAGGAGGGTTTGGAGGCCGCGGAGGGGTTGGAGATGGTGGCCTGACCCGCACGCTGGTTGCCCGAACCGCCACGGCGGTATCCACGTCCTCGGCCACGCGAAGACGCTTGCTGCGCGGGCCGGTGGCTGGGCAACTGACGTGACTGGGCGCCCCTTCCGTGGCCACGAAAGGGGCGAAAAGCAGAGGTGAGCGGAGGGCGTACAACAGAAAGGCTCAGGGACTTGGCAGTAGCCCGTGAGTCCTTAAACCGCTCCAGCGCATGGTCTGCCTTTGAACCAAAAAGAACGACTCCATCAAAGGGCATGTCCATGAGTGTATTCTGGACATAACCCGAGAAACCAGTTGTTCTCAGCCAGGCGTGGCGACGTAGCGCCACCGTCGTCGCAAGCGATCTGCCCAGCGAGTCGGCGGTATCAAGACCACAACCTATGGTGTATTTAGCCGCATCTCGCCCTTCCGCAATGGCGCGGGTAAGCAGTGTATGGACCTCCTCAGAACACTGCGGCAAAACAGCCGCCACCGAATCCCACAGGGAGTGGGTATATCGGCCCAAAAGGCAAGCGGTGTTGACGGACCGCAAGCCAGCACTGGAGGAAGAAAAAGCCTTCTTCCCAAATTGGTCCAGGCGTTTGGATTCCCTATCCGGAGGGGCGGTAGGGAAGGCGGTTTGGGAGGCAGAGGCTTGGACAACCAAGCTCTTGGGGGTGGGATGTTGAGAGAGAAACAATGGGTCGCCCGGGGCAGGGCGATGGCGTCGGGCCACGTTCCTATCCACAGGAGCCCCTGTGGTGGGTTTGGACCAGGCACCCAAAAGAACGTCAGTGAGTGCATCATTAAACGGCAGCACAGTCTCCGAGGAGGAGGCCGCCGGCTGAAGCACTTCTGTCAGGAGGTTAGTCCTGACGGCCACAGTAGGCAACTGGAGATGTAAGGCTCCAGCTGCTCTACGCAACACCGTTGCAAAATTAGCCCCCTCCTCCGTAGCCACGGGAGGAGACAGCATGCCAGTGTCAGGGGAGGTGTCTAGACCACTGGCATCCCCAAGTTCCTCAGCCCAGTCCGGATCATACTCACACTGTTGTGTGAGAGGGTCCTCAGACCCTCCCAGCTCTCCTGGTCCTCCTCTTGTTCAAAATATGGAGGAGGAGGGACATTTGGGACCCAAGGTCTCATCGGCGCCGGAGCCGGCGTCGAGCGACGTCGGTCCGGCTCCATGTCCGGAGCCGGAGAGAGCCGGGGACCGACGCCGTCCGGAGCCCCGGACGGCGTCAGGAACGGCACCGGGGACATCGGCGTCGGCGGAGGCGTGGTTAGGTCAACCGGCGTCGATGGGGGTTGCGGCACCACCGGAGCCGGGATCAAGGTCGGGGCCTGAGCCGAGGCCGGGATGAAGGCTGGTGGGACAGGCGGCGCTGGGACCGGAGTCGACGGCGGCGCCGGGGCAACCCCATCAGGGCCCGCGGGGCCCGAAGGCGCACCGGAGGAGCCTGAAGGCCCGAAGAGGCGGGCCATGGCCGACAGGAATTCCTGTATTTCGGCCGGAGTCGCCCCCGAACCCGGAAAGGACGGGTAATGTGGGGGCGCTCTACAGGCATGTCCGGGGCCGCGGGGACGGTGCCGACTGGGGCCTCAGCCGAGTCGCGAGACCGGCGAGGCGAAGTCTTAGAGCGATGACGCTTCTTAGACTTTTTGTGCTTCGACTTACCCGAGGAGCGCGAAGACTTGGACTCCGACGACCGGCGGGGACTCCGCGACCGGCCCCTCGACCTCTCCCGGGACCGGGGCTTGGTGCGGCGCGGAGCCGACTGCCGGACCTCGAGTAGCTTTCGAGACCGCTCTCGCAAAGCTTTCGGATGAAGTTTCCGGCAGTCAGGGCACGACTTCGTGTTGTGGTCTCGGCCGAGACAGAAGAGACACTCGAGATGCGGGTCCGTGATCGACGACATGCGACCACAGGCTCCGCATGGCTTGAAGCCGGGCATCCCTACGACACCTTAGGAGTCGTGATGACTCGAAGAAACAGTGAAAAAATTCACACAAAAAAGTTAGTCAAAAATTGACTAGGGCACTGCTCTTCCCGGATCTGCGCTTACTGGCGCGGAAAAAGAAGAACTGACGTCAGCGCGCAGGGGCGGCGTCTAAGTACTGCCCGCGACGTCATCCCGGCGATCACGATGCCGACGACGGACGCGGAGCCGCACGACGACGCCTACCGACGCGCAAGGGAACTGCTACGCAAAAACTTTCCGGATCCAGCCTGACGCCTGGGGATATTCTAAGGTAAGGAATCTGTCACTAACGTGTCTCTTTCAGATAGCCATACACTCACTCACCTATACAGCCCCTTACACATACACTCACTAACCCACAGAGCCACTGACTCATCCATACAGGCAGTCACACACCCCTCACCCACCCACACAGACATTGAAACACCCATGCACAAACTCAGACAACCAATCACTCACCCATACAGAAACTCACGTATCCACTCACACACCTATACAACTACTTAGACACCAACTGACAGACAGATACTGACATTCACACAAGTCACTCACCCATACAATCACTGAGACACCTAATCACTCACTTATACAGTCATGCAGCCACTGAATCATCCATACAGGCACTCATACACATATTGATTCACTAATACACCTTGGTATATATATTTCACACACAAACGTTTTAAAAACACTCAGTCACTGGATGATGTCATGAGTGATGTCACTGACCATGTCATGAGTGATGTAATATGTGAGGTCATAAGCAGTGCATTGCGGGGGGCGCGAGTTATAGTTAGCTCAGAATTTCTCTTATTTTGTATGAGGGACGTCAGCCTAACTATAACGTCCCTGTAACCTTTGTTTTTTTCAGTATATATGGTCTAATGGCGATCGCCAGTAGGTAGTTATAATTAGGACCTAGTTTCTAAATCAAGAGCATTTTTTGTTTTGCCAATAACTTTGGCGCCGGTTTACGAATCTTCACGAAATGTTCAAAAAGAATACTTTAGTCTGCTGTGTTGAGAGTTTCGGGGTCCCAAAACGCATTTTCCCCATGCAATTTCCCATAGGGATTTTTAACATTACTACAGCCCGAACTGATGAATGGAATTACACCAAATTTGCCAGAAAGCTAGATGCTGGTCCAGAACGTGTGCTTTTTGCGAATTGGTGTAAATCCGTACAGTAGTTTTAGAGAAAGTCCAGGTTAAAAAAATATAGATATCTAGGGACGCGGATCCCTGCAGTGGACTCGCGGATCTACAGTCCCCGTGCTGAAATTTGATTGGCTGCCAACACTTCAAACCAGGAAGTGTTGGCTGCCATCTTGATTCAGATTCCCTCAAAAAATGTAAAAAATAAAGAAAAGGGGGCACTGTTGGAATACTCTGACCCCCCCAGATATGGTTTGTGGGGGCAGTTTGGGTCCCACAGTGGTCCCTGCGTGCATTAAAGATTGTTTTTACAATTTTGCAGCAAATTCACAGGTCGATCCGCTGCAAATTTTAAGGGCCTTGCAAATGCGGAGTGGTGCGGGGGGGTTAAAGAGTGAAATCTGAGCCTAACTAGAACGTCCCTGCAACCTTTGGTATATATATATATATATCCAAAAACGCCCAGAAGCTTGAGGCCGCACACAGCTGCAGGTGAGTTACAAACTCCATTTGAACCAAGCAGGCAGCCTAATATCCCCTCGAAGTCCATGGCCCGACGCGTTTCGATGCCGCTGTTTGCATCTCCTCAGAGGCCGTGTCAGCGGAGGTGATTTATGGCTGCCGCATTTCCCCTGCGTGTTTGTGGTTAGTGAGCTATCAGTGCTCCTCCCTTGGTGGAAGTTCATTTTCAAATGCACGCTGGGATATGAGGTCTCATTTTGCCAAATAACGCCCTCTGGTGGGTTACCTCCGCTGCAGCTAATTATGGACTATTATTCTCGGCCCTCCATTGAGCTTTGGATGATACTCTGCCGGCTTCATTAAAGGTACCCTGCAGCTTCGGAAAGAGGAATCTTCCTCTCCCCTAGTCCCGTTGGTTGCGGGCAGTGCGATCCCTCTGCGGCCTGGAACCGCTGCATAATATGTAACCAAAAACGCCCAGAAGCTTGAGGCCGCACACAGCTGCAGGTGAGTTACAAACTCCATTCGAACCAAGCAGGCAGCCTAACATCCCCTCGAAGTCCATGGCCCGATGCGTTTCGATGCCGCTGTTTGCATCTCCTCAGAGGCCGTGTCAGCAGAGGTGATTTATGGCTGCCGCATTTCCCCTGCGTGTTTGTGGTTAGTGAGCTATCAGTGCTCCTCCCTTGGTGGAAGTTCATTTTCAAATGCACGCTGGGATATGAGGTCTCATTTTGCCAAATAACTAACCACAAACACGCAGGGGAAATGCGGCAGCCATAAATCACCTCCTCTGACACGGCCTCTGAGGAGATGCAAACAGCGGCATCGAACCGCGTCAGGCCATGGACTTCAAAGGGATGTTAAGCTGCCTGCTTGGTTCAAATGGAGTTTGTAACTCACCTGCAGCTGTGTGCGGCTTCAAGCTTCTGGGCGTTTTTGGTTACATATTATGCGGCGGTTCCAGGCCGCAGAGGGATCGCACTGCCCGCAACCAACGGGACTAGGGAGAGGAAGATTCCTCTTCCGAAGCTGCAGGGTACCTTTAATGAAGCCGGCAGAGTATCATCCAAGGCTCAATGGAGGGCCGAGAATAATCGTCCATAATTAGCTGCAGCGGAGGTAACCCACCAGAGGGCGTTATTTGGCAAAATGAGACCTCATATCCCAGCGTGCATTTGAAAATGAAGTTCACCAAGGGAGGAGCACTGATAGCTCACTAATCACAAACACGCAGGGGAAATGCGGCAGCCATAAATCACCTCCGCTGACACGGCCTCTGAGGAGATGCAAACAGCGGCATCGAAACGCGTCAGGCCATGGACTTCAAAGGGATGTTAAGCTACCTGCTTGGTTCAAATGGAGTTTGTAACTTACCTGCAGCTGTGTGCGGCCTCAAGCTTCTGGGTGTTTTTGGTTATATATATATATATATACATATATATATACACACACACACACACACACACACACACACACACACACACACACGGTGTAATTGTAAGTGCTATGTCGATGCGCTGGGTTAAACTGATTTATTCAACCGCAAATTTTGTGAAGCATCGTAGAGCAGAACAAATCAAAAGAATTGTTTGCAGAATATGAGACGAGTTGTGAAAATTGTTTTGATTTTGAGTACATAAGATCGCTAGGGCAATAATGACAGATAAAGTCGGTGCGCTAAAGATGCCTATAGTGTGTTTTCACATGAGAAATTGAGTCCGTCTACACTGCCGATCACAACAGGATGGTGGTGGAGGGTTGTAGAAATATGAGTTAAACTATGGTAACGCTGACATTGACAAAGGCTGGTGAGGCTGAAACATGTTTGTGAGCATTAAGGTGGTTAAATAAAGTATTGTTGAAAACCATACTCCTGAGTGCGCTACGTTTCCTGTTGAGCATTTGAATTGACCGCGGAATCGCCTCCGCGAGTAGCAGCACCAGTCACAGAAGAGAGCGGCACTTTTGGCGACTTTAGAAACGCATATATTTATATATATAAAAAACACACACACAAACAGTGGATGGGTGGGACTAATCTAGGTATTTAGGACCCTTTACGAAAATCCTATGATGCAGGATGGTAACATCAATAAATCTGGGAGTCTTCTCCGAGTACTTTGAGAGCTCCTGAAAGTGAGACTATAGGACATTATTAGAGTAAAAAACAAGTTACTTACCTTCAGTAACGCTCTTTCTGGTGGATTCTTTATCTAACCACAGATTCCTCACCTTGTGAAAATCCCCAGACAATACTTTCTTTCAAAAACTTGCCCGCGCACTCAGCTGCAGAGCCCATCAAAAAAATGGAAGGACCAGTGTGCATGATTTCTAAATTTGCACCGTTTTAGTTGGAAAAGGAGATCCTTCCACAGAATGGGGATTTGGGAAGGGTAGTGAGAAATCTGCGGTTAGATAGAGGATGCACCAGAAAGAGCGATACCGAAGGTAAGTAACTTGTTAGTCTGATGGATACTTCTAACCGCAAATTCCTCACCCTGTTAACAGATAACAAACCAGTACCTCCCCAGGTGGTGGGGCTGTGGAATGTCTCAGATCATAAAATCCATCCTGACAGACATGACTGTTGAGGCAATAGTGCTTTGTGAATGTGTCCACCGATGCCCATGTAGCTGCCTGAGAAATACCCAGGCCAGACACTTTGCATGCCAACGCAGTGGTAGAAGCTTCGGCTCCGGTTGAATGAGCCCATAGGACTTGTGGAGGCTGCTTCTTAGCCAAGGCGTGAAAGATTTTAATGCAGAGGACAATCCAGAGAGAGAAGAGAGAGAAGAGAGAGAGAGCGTTTCTGCACCACCTTGCCCTTCTCAGCCCCAGAGAATCTCACAAAAAGCAGATTGTCCATACCGCTGTTCCTTGGTACGAAGAACGTAAAAGCTTAGCACTCTCTTGGGAACTAGACGATGGAGTCTCTTCCTCTTTCGAGGGATGAGGTGAGCAAACATGACGACCGACATGAAAAGACATCACCACCTTCAGTAGAAACACAGCACGAGTTCCTAGCACCAGTTTGTCTGGGAAAAACATCATATAAAGAGGCGGGACTGGAATGGACAGAAGTTCACTCACTGGGCGAGCAGATGTTATCGCCACCAAGAAGACCGTTCTTAAGGTGAGTAGGCACAAATTAACAACTGTGCATTGGTTCAAAAGGGTACACATCAGAAAGTTGGGGGCTAAGTTTAAATCCTACTGTGGCATTGCAAAGGGTGTTGACAGAAACATATGTTGCAAACCTTTTAGAAAACAACTAGTGATTTGACCAAGACTGGTTGGTCCAGAAAATATCAAAAGGCAAGGCTTTGCTGGACCAAAAACAAAGCAAACAAGAACATATCCGACATTGGTCTCATTCCCCGAATATACAGATTTCATGGAGGGGGGCTTGACTGCTGGGATAATATCAGCGACCCTGGGAGGGAGATCAGTCTCCACATATGGAGGTGCAGAGAGTGCAGGCTCAGGTGTAACAACATGCCCTGCAGCTATGAAAGCAGACTTTTCCATAGTGGAAGCCTGATCGGAAGGCAGATGCTCATGCCCAGAGGTTCAGGGTACCACACCCTTGTGGCCCAATCCACTGTTACCAGGATGACATTGGCCTGTTCGTTCCAGATCTTCAGAGCAGGAGTGGAAGCGGCGGAAGGCATACAGGAGTTCCGTGCGGAATGAAACTCCAGTGCACAAAAGTGCTTACATTGCGTGTTCTTGGCAGTGGCAAACATATCAAGCCAGGAATCTCCCTACTGTTGGACGATACTCTGTGCCACCTCAAGACATTTTTGATCTGCTAAGCGTAGCCGAATGAGTTTGACCACCGGGGCATGGAGCACTGCCAGGGAAATCCCCCAATAATCTAGACAGCTCCTGAGGCATATAGCCTACTGGCACAGGACTCTGAACCCCACCCTGCTTATTGCAGTACCACATTGCGGTGGCCCCGTCTGTGAGAACTTGCACCAGCCTCCCTTTAATGGTTGGCAGGAAGGCCTTAAACAGCACGTGAATCGCTTGCAACTACAGCAAACTGATGTGGAGGTGGGCCTCTACCGCAGACCAGAGTACACTGAACTCAACCTCTCCCAGATGACCTCCACAGCCCAATAGTGACACATCCCTCACCACAAGGGTAGTCTCTGCAAAGGAGTCAGGTGTGATTTTGGGCGGTTGACTAAGAACTGCAATGATATCAAGAGGTCCACTGTTGTCTCAAGGTGGTCCACGCCTGTCTGTGGCAAGCGCACCTTCAACAGCCAGTCGTCGAGGTAGGGAAAGACTTGTACCCCTGACCTCCATGGACAGGCAGTGATTACTGCCATCACCTTAGAGAAAAACACTCAAAAGGCATTAATGAGGCTGAAAGGGATTATAGCAAACAAAGTGCTCGTGACCTACCGGAACTGCAGGTCGCACTTGTGGGCCTGCAGGAAGGAGATATGAAAATACACATCGCGCAGGCTCAGGCCTCCATCCAGTCTCTGGGATCTAGGGCAGACAGAACCTTGAACAGGGTGAGCATCTTGAATCTTTATTTGCGCAGGAAGGCATTGAGAAGGCCAAGATCCAGCTAGGGCAGAGGCCTGCATCCTATTAAGCACAAGGAAGCAGCCAGAATAACAGCTTGTCCCCACTGCAGAGACTGGTACCAGTTGCCTGGAGCAGGTCTATGGCAATGACCAACTTGTCAGCTGACTGTGTCCCAATCACTGCTTAGCCCCAGTGTCCGCACTGTGCCAGTGAGGGCTTCATTATGGGACAAAAGAGATTTGGTTGATGCCTGGCCAGACTGTAGGATCTCTGTGAGAACATTTGTTTTAATCTCCAGAGTTGTGAGGTGAAGGTCACGCACCTCAGCATCCCTTGCAATTACTGTGGCAAAGGTAGTACTATCCTCTGTTGCAACAGCAGGAGGAAAAACAGCCCAGTGTTGGGTGAGGTGCCCAGTTCGACTGAACTCCTGTAATCCTATGTACCAGTCGTTTGCATCATGAGGGGCAAGTTCCTCCACATGCGATCCACTGTTCTCTCCATATGACTGGCTCTGATCAGAGTCAGAGCCAAAAAGCTGGTTCAATGTATGTGCGTGGCAGCACAAAAGTGGGACTGTATCGGAGTCTCATGGGTTCAATATAAGCTGTAGCACGTCAAGATCAGGACACAGCCTTGGTTGAGCTGGAACCTGTTTGCAGTTTGGAGCTGGACAAAATGATGGGTTTGAGGTCCTATTCCAGCACCAGTGGCTTTAGTGATGGCATCGAAGAGGCTGGCGTGGGTTTTGGCACCAAGGTTAATTTCGGTACAGAACATGAGGTGGGCTCAAGACGGCACTGAGTGCAAACCAGCCAGCTGTAATCCAACTGGAGGTCCCAGTTGATCCCTGGAGAATGTAGGTGCGCCTGAGGGAACCAGAAGAGTGTCTAAGTTTTGCAGCATAGCCTCACAAAAGGATTCAGCTTGCTGCGAGGTCACCAGAGGGTCCAGAAACTCAGGGTGCATCAAAACCAGAAATGGAATCGATTCCTGGGTGGAACGGCAGTGAGAGAGAGGCACAGTGTCTCACAATCTAGGATGGCTTTTGGGTTTATCCGGCACATTTGTCACAGGCCTTGGAGTTGAGACAAACCATTGAACCAAAGGCAAGCCTCGTGGAGAACGGTCACAGACATCTGTTTGCAAGTCTCTACTAGGCTTAAAGAAAGGACCTTATGTCAGCGAGCATGGGTGGTGCTTATATGCAGCTCAAATCCTCACTTCCAGAGAGGAATGGGTCAACAGAGTCCCATGGTGCCACCTGCCGGCGTGCAAGGGCACTGCTTTGAATGATCCAGATACAGTCTGGTGCCTGGAGATAGTCACAAGGTAAGAAACTTGCAGTTAGAAGTAGTCATCAGAACATTTTTTTTTTTACTCAAAGGAATAAACCGATTTTAGCAAGGGCAACTTGAAAGCATTCAATTATAAACAAAGGCAGACTGTTTTACATATTTTTACATACTCTAGCAGCTCTAGAAATAGAATTTGGAGAATTTAAGCCAATCAGCTGGCCAAGGATCCGTTTAACTTCCTCAGATGCTCCTCTAGTCATCTGCTGTTCTGTAAAATAAACAAATAAATCAATTAGGATTCAAATTAATTAAGCGTAGATTATCACCAAAATGCATTCTCATTTGCAGCAACAAAAATTCCAAAACAAAACACTTGCATACCTTAATTAGCTACTGGTAGGTTAAATAATTGAGTGAGACGACAAACCTATTCACTGAACAAAAAACAGAGGAAAAGGATGTAATGAAATATCATGCCGCAAAACTTTCTCCAGAGTATAGGTATTTCCATTCTCTTTTTCACAGACAGGGGTTCTCAAATGAACATAGGCACCTGCAATTCATGTACTGAAATTAAGTGGCTGCTCAACAGTAATAAGTCATTACAATTGAGTTGTGAATAATGCTTGATGCCATCAGCTAAGGTGAATGGCAGTTCACAGAGCATAACTGCAGATGTAGTTTAAACAAGAACGAGAACAGACTTTTTATTCTCCTGATCTGTTTTTCTCAACGGAACAGTGATTTGCTGAAAGACAACATTAGTGGCAATATGTTCATTTTTTGCGCGCTATAGGCCATTACAGGAAAGTCAGAATCTCTCTACAGCTGCACGTTTCTACAAATTTTGAGCCACAGTATTTTTTTAATCTGAATGACAAACTAATTATTTTCTGCAGCAAATTGCAAAATGCTTTTTGGTATTGTTAATTCTGCACTGCAGATTCCGCTTTTATTCATGTCTGCAGCTGTACGATTTCTTTAATATGAAAGAGCCAGACAAAATGGATTGAAGCAATGCGTGTCAAATGTGATCATGTATTATAAAATATAAAACACCATCTGCCATATGTTAAAAGGAGATTGCAAGTTACCTCGAAGTTCCATGACCTTATAAAAAAATATGGCTATGATCTCATCAGTGACTTGCAATCTCTTTATAATGTATGGTGGAAGGTACTTTATTCCTTATATATTATACAGTATTAGTAAACGGCACTTTCTATTGAAAAGGCAGTTTTTCAATTTTCTATACCTTTATTCCTCATGTTGAATATGAACCAAATTTGGCACCAGTTTAGTGGGCTCAGGTAAGGTCCACTATGCCCATTTTTGTGCAATTCTATTCAGGCGGGTACTGCTCACGAAAAATTTCCAGATACAGTCAGACACTTGGCGAATATTCTAAGGTAAGAAATCTGCCACTAGAAGTCTAGCAGATAAATGTATTTTCCCATTTTATCTCCAACAGGATTTTTTTTCTCACATTTACAACAATAATTGCTAAACAGATTTACATCAAACTTGGCATGCAAGTATAACTTGGATGCACTGTAAGAAGTGCCCATTCCCAGAGAAGGCCTGGAAGCACACAAGGGCACGTAAAATGGGGGTAAAATCAGAAAAAATACATTTGCCACAGTAAAATTACAATTTGAATGAATCACGATTATTCAGCCAGTATTTTATATTCGAAATGGGCAACACTTTGCTTCTGTAATGAACAATGCAATTTAAAAAAACAAAAAAACACAAAAGCTATGTTAGGCTAGGTTGAAAAACCTGGTAAGATGATCAGGGTAGTTATGCAGGGGATGGCCGATGGTCATGAGTAGTATCCGGATTGTCACCATTCCCTGTAGGTCTGAGCTAGTGTCTTGAATGCTGGGAGTAAATGATGTAATAGAATGTTGGTATATGATGTATAGCAGACACTAGGAGATAGGGATAGTTGAACAGAGGATGGATGGTTCCAGACTCGTTTCAAGACCCTGCTATCGAACTACAACATTTTGGTGATGAGTTGTTAAGGACTTATGTGAAATGCAGCAAAACTCCGGTAGCAGTTTGGAGCTAGTGAGGAGGCCTGTTATGAGAATGAAGATGGCCCTGTGACCACTGATGACTAGTTTTTGACCTACCACCCTCAAATCTGCAGGTAAGAGGTGGCAACTCAGGTTGCTGGGCAGGAGGACCCCAGAGGGGAGTGCTTGCAAGAACGGGCAAGGAAAAGGAGCCAGTTGAGGTGAGACATACATTGAGATGATGTGTCCCTTTGTATAGTGTGTGCAAGATCTGGCAAAGAAAAGTAGCCAGTTGAGGTGAGACATACATTGAGATGATGTGTCCCTTTGTATAGTCCTAAGCTTAAGGACAATGTCATGGAGACACTGTTAGAAGGACAGTGCTGAGGAGACAGTGAAAGAGGCAGGACATTTTCTTACTGTAAGTATAACTCTGATATGACCCGTAGAATTTCAGTGAATAATGAACAAGTTACTTACCTTCGGTACTATCTAGCCACAGATTCCTTACCCTAGAATTACCCCCAAACTGGATTCGGAAACTTTTTATTGAGCAGTAACCCAGAGCGGAAGTAGGTGGCGTTGTTTGCCTCCACTTCATGCCTGCGGTGCCTATATAGGCTCCACCCCTGCGTGCTGTCTGTTTCATTTCACGACTTTCTGTGCCAGTAGCGCAGAGCCATGAAGAACACTGATCACTGGTGCGTGGAATTACGGACCTGTACCTATGATTTTTTTTCAAAGAGTGGGAAGGATGGGTGGTCGGTAAGGAATCTGCGGCTAGATAGAGTGACTACCAGGTAAGGTGTTACCGAAGGTAAGCAACGTTTTCATCTGATACAGAATTCTAGCTGCAGATTCCTTACCTTAGAATAGACAGCCAGAGGAGGAGGGTCTGCAAACATGATTTAATCTAGAAAGTCCTGACTGACAAAGTACCCGTCCCTACGGACCGGACTGTCCAGGCCGTAGTGCTTGGTAAACGTATGCAGTGAGGCCCACTTTGCTGTCTCGCAGATGTCCGGGACCGGAACTCCGTGTGCTAACGCAGTGGTCACAGCCTTTGCTCTGGTGGAACGAGCATGTAAACCCGCTGGGGGTTATTTGTGGCCAATGCATAGCAGATCCTAATGCAGAGCATGATCCATCGGGAGATGGTTCACTTCTGCACAGCGTCCCTTTTTTGTCTTCGACATATCCCACGAAGAGTAGATCGTCCACCCGGGGCTGTTTTGTGCAGTCAAGGTACAACGACAACGCTCTTTTTGGGTTCAGCCAGTGGAGTCTCTCCTCTTCCTTAGATGGATGAGGCGGAGTGTAAAAGGCAGGCAAGGTGATGAACTGGTCTACATGGTAACTACCTTTGGCAAGAAGGATGCTCTGGGAAGAAGGAGACATATGGAGGCTGAGAAGACACCTGCAGTTCACTGACCCTCCAGGGCAGATGTAATAGCCACCAGGAAGGCGGTCTTAATGGTGAGAAGCCTAAGAGAGCAGGTATGAAGCCGCTCAAAGGGAAAACACATTAGAAGGCTAAGCACCAAGTTAAGGTCTCATTGAGTCATAATGAAGGGAGCTGGAGAAAATAAGTGTTGCAAACCTTTAAGGAACCTATTTACAATAGGGGACGTGAAGAGGGAAGGCTGATCTGGCAGCAGCAGGAAGGTGGAGATGGCAAATATCACTTCAACGTACCCAATGCACAGCCCGGGTGAGCCAGGGTAAGGATAAACAAAAGAACTTGGGAAAGGGGCGCAGATAGTGTCAACCACCTGTTTGGCTGTACACCATGCCACAAATTTGCTCCAATTGCCGGTGTATACATTCTTGGTGGAGAGACGTTGAGCTGCCAAGATAACATTACAGACTTCAGAAGTTAAGTCGAAAGCTGTCAACTGTCGCCAATCAATCTCCACACATGAAAGCGGAGCATTGACAGGAACGGCTGGAGAACCCTCCCCTGTTGCTGTGACAAAAGATCCTCCCGAAGAGGCAGCCTGATCAGAATACCGATAGCCATGATCAACAGCTTGGGATATCAGACTCTCTGAACCCAGTCCAGAGCCAGAAGGATCACTTTGACCCAGTCGTTTCTGATCTTCTTGAGAACTCTGGGCAGGAGTGGTATGGGAGTAAAGGCATACATGAGGATGGAGCACCACTCAAGACGAGGAGAGTCTCTGAGCCAGAGCTGCCTTGGAAACTCCAGCATGCAGAAGTACGGACATTTTGCATTCTTGACCGTGGTGAACAGATATAACCAAGGCTCTCCCCACTACTGAAAGATGTTGCACCACCTCCGGATGGACACACCATTCGTGATCCGCTAGACATCTTTGGCTGAGACTGTTTGCTCTGGCATTCAGAGATCCCACCAGGTGTTGAACCACCAGGGAAATGCCCTGACAATCCAGCCATGTCCAGAGACGTAAGGCCTCTTGAAGAAGGGTCTACGACTCCACCCTGCCCGGTTTGTTGCAGTACCGCATAGCGGTGGTGCTGTCCCTGAACACCTGCACTTCCCTTTGATGAAGGCTAGCAAGACTTTCTATGGCAGTCAGATAGCTCAGAGCTCCAATAGGCTGTTGTGGATTCTGCATTTCGCTTAAGACCAGAGGCTTCTGATCTCCACCTCTCCCAGAAGGCTGCCCCAGCACAGGAGTGATTAATCTGTCACTACTGTCGAAACTGGTAGAGGAAGAGAGAGGGGTCTGCTGCTGACCACTGCAGATCATTTGCAGTGCTCTCGGAGATCAGGACCATGTCAGAGAGATTCCCCCTGATGCACAAGTTACTAACTTGTGTAACGATATATCTGTAAGAGACAGTAGTTAGTGACACATTCCTTACCTTAGAATATCCCCAGGCGTCAGGCTGGATCCGGAAAGTTTTTTGCGTAGCAGTACCCTTGCGCGTCGGTAGGCGGCGTCGTGCGGCTCCGCATCCGTCGTCGTGGTCGCCGGGATGACATCGCAGGCAGTACTTAGACGCCGCCCCTGCGCGCTGACGTCAGTTCTGTACACGACTTTCCGCGCCAGGAACGCAGAGCCATGCAAGAAGCTGACATAGGTGTCTGAAAAATACTAGGGCCCTGAAAGGGATGTCCTTAACCCTAGAAATCAGTTCGCAGAACGGGGAGGATGGGTGGGCGGTAGGAATCTGTCACTAACTACTGTCTCTTACAGATATATCGTTACACAAGTTAGTAACTTGTGCATCTGAAAGAGACACGTTAGTGACAGATTCCTTACCTTAGAATAGATACCCCAGCAATACCAACCACGGTGGTGGGTCTGCGAACAAAGATCAGACAAGGAAGTCCCGGAGGACAGAACGGCCAAAGAAGCCGTCCCTCCGGACCGGACTGTCAAGGCAGTAATGCTTTGTAAACGTGTGCAGCGAGGCCCACGTAGCTGCCTGACAGATATCCAGCAGCGGAACACCGCGGCCCAAAGCCGTGGTAGCAGCCGTTGCCCTGGTGGAATGGGCACGCAGCCCAACAGGAGGCTCCTTCTTAGCCAAAGAATAGCAGGCTTTGATACACAAGTTTACCCAGCGGGAGATGGTTCTCTTGTGCACCGCCCGACCTTTTTTGGCACCCACGTAGCCAACAAAGAGCTGGTCATCCACCCGGAAATGGCGTGTGCGGTCGATGTAAAAGGAAAGCGCACGTTTTGGGTCCAGACGGTGGAGCCTCTCTTCCTCTCTGGAAGGATGCGGAAAGAAGGTGGGCAAAGTAATGGTCTGCCCAATGTGGAAGGCAGTAACCACCTTTGGCAAGAAGGACGGACGCGTCCTAAGAACAACCTTGTCTGGATGGACAGACAGAAAGGGAGGTTTACATGATAGAGCCTGGAGCTCACTCACCCGCCGAGCGGAGGTGATGGCCACCAGAAAGGCAGTCTTCAGAGTCAGAAGACGAAGAGGACAGTTATGTAGAGGCTCAAAGGGAGCGCACATAAGAAAGGTAAGAACCAAGTTCAAGTCCCACTGAGGCATCACAAACGGAACAGGAGGGAAGAGGTGTGTAATGCCTTTTAGAAACCTGTTAACAACAGGGGACTTGAAAAGGGAGGGCTGATCAGGAAGCCTGAGGAAGGCCGAGAGGGCACAAAGATAGCCCTTGATGGTACCCAGGGCAGAACCCTGTTGGGCCAGGGAAAGAAGGAACAGGAGAACCTCAGAGAGAGGGGCAGAAAGGGGATTCACAGCCTTTGCTGTGCACCATGCCACAAACTTGTTCCACCTGCAGGCGTATACCACCTTAGTGGAGGGACGCCTGGCTGCCAGAATCACATCACAAACTTCGGGAGGCAAGTCAAAAGGAATCAACTGCCGCCGCTCAATCTCCACGCAAGCAGGTGGAGGCTGGACAGGTTCGGGGGGAGGACCGTCCCCTGCTGCTGCGACAGAAGATCCTCCCGAAGAGGCAGACGGATCGGGGATCTACGCTCATACTGAGTAGCTCGGGATACCAAACTCTTCGAGCCCAGTCCGGAGCCACAAGAATGACTTGGGCCCGGTCGTGCCGAATCTTCTTCAACACTCTGGGTAGAAGTGGTATAGGCGGAAAGGCGTACAACAGACCGCAACTCCACTCGCGACGAAAGCGTCGCCGAGCAAGTGCCGCCTTGGAAATTCCAACGCGCAGAACTGATGACATTGCGCGTTCTCTTCGGTGGCGAATAGATCCAACCAAGGCTCTCCCCACTGTAGAAAGAGTCCTTGCGCCACTTCCGAGTGAAGACGCCATTCGTGATCCATCATGCACCTGCGGCTGAGTTCGTCCGCCCTGGCGTTCAGGGAACCTGCCAGGTGTTGAACCATCAGGAACATGCCCTGATGTTCCAGCCATGTCCAGAGGCGCAGAGCCTCCTGACAAAGGGTCCACGACCCCACCCCGCCTTGTTTGTTGCAATACCACATGGCGGTGGAGTTGTCTGTGAACACCTGCACTACCTTCCCTTTGACAGAGGGAAGGAATGCCTTGAGTGCAAGTCGGATCGCCCGGAGCTCCAGAAGGTTGATATGGAGCCGGGACTCCGCCAGAGACCAGAGGCCTCTGATCTCCAGCTCTCCCATGTGACCGCCCCATCCCAGAAGGGACGCGTCCGTCACAACTGTGTGCTCTGGCTGGGGAAGGGAGAGGGATCTGCCCATGACCCATTGCCGGTTCGAGAGCCACCACTGCAACTGTAGTGCAGTCCCCTCCGAGATCTGGACGTGATCGGACAGGTTGCCCTGGTGCTGCGCCCACTGGAACTTCAGGTCCCACTGCAGAGCCCGCATATGCCATCTGGCATGATTGACCAGCAGGATGCAGGAGGCCATGAGGCCCAACAGCCTCAGGGTCATCCGTACCGAAACCCAGGATAAAGGCTGAAAGATCGGAATCATAGCCCGAATATCCCGGACTCGCCTTTCGGGAGGATAGGCCCGAAACTGCGTCGTGTCCAGAACTGCTCCGATGAAAAGGAGCTGTGGAGAAGGAATCAGATGCGACTTCGGCACATTCATGGAGAACCCCAGCGAGTGCAGGAGTTCGGCCGTAGTCTGGAGGTGGGAGACGACTGCCTGGGACGAGCCCGCCTTCAGCAACCAGTCGTCAAGGTAGGGGAAGACTGGAACCCCTGCCCGGCGCAGATGAGCTGCGACCACCGCCATCACTTTCGTGAACACCCGAGGGGCACTTGTAAGGCCAAAGGGGAGCACGGTGAACTGAAAATGCTCGAGGCCTACCGTGAACCGCAGGTAACGCCGGTGGGCCGGCAGGACGAGGATGTGAAAATAAGCGTCCTGCAAGTCCAACGCTACCAACCAGTCTCCAAGGTCGAGGGCAGTCAAGACCTGAGCTAGGATGAGCATCTTGAACTTCTCCTTCCGGAGGAAGCGATTGACGTTCCGGGAGGTCCAAGATAGGACGCATGTCCTCCTTGTCCTTTTGGGCACCAGGAAGTAGTGGGAGTAGCAACCACGCCCTACTTCTGGGGTCGGAACATGCTCGATGGCCCTCTTGGCCAAGAGGGCCGTGACTTCCTTCTGCAGAAGTACCAAGTGATCCCCTGACATGCGGTGGAATTGAGGTGGCATGGCTGGGGGGTGGTCTCGAAGGGGAGGGAGTAGCCCCTTCGGACAATGTCCAAGACCCACCTGTCCGAGGTGATGGGACGCCAGTGGTGAAGGTGATGGCGGACCCTGCCCCCTACTGGCGTGCTGTGCACCGGAAAGGAGGGACTAGGAGGGCTTGGAGGGCGCGGACGGGTTGGAGGTGGTGGCCTGACCCGCACGCTGGTTGCCCGAACCGCCACGGCGGTATCCACGTCCTCGGCCACGCGTAGACGCTTGCTGCGCGTGCCGGTGGCTGGGCAGCTGACGTGACTGGGCGCCCCTTCCGTGGCCACGAAAGGGGCGAAAAGCAGAGGTGAGCGGAGGGCGTACAACAGAAAGGCCCAGGGACTTGGCCGTAGCCCGTGAGTCCTTAAACCGCTCCAGCGCATGGTCTGCCTTTGAACCAAAAAGACCGACTCCATCAAAGGGCATGTCCATGAGTGTATTCTGAACATCACCCGAGAAACCAGTTCTCAGCCAGGCGTGGCGACGTAGCGCCACCGTCGTCGCAAGCGATCTGCCCAGCGAGTCGGCGGTATCAAGGCCACAACGGATTGTGTATTTAGCCGCATCTCGCCCTTCCGCAATGGCGCGGGTAAGCAGTGTCTGGACCTCCTCAGAACACTGCGGCAAAACAGCTGCCACCGAATGCCACAGGGAGTGGGTATATCGGCCCAAAAGGCAAGCGGTGTTGACAGACCGCAAGCCAGCACTGGAGGAAGAAAAAGCCTTCTTCCCAAATTGCTCCAGGCGTTTGGATTCCCTATCCGGAGGGGCGGTAGGGAAGGCGGTTTGGGAGGCAGAGGCTTGGACAACCAAGCTCTCGGGGGTGGGATGTTGTGAGAGAAACAAGGGGTCGCCCGGAGCAGGGCGATGGCGTCGGGCCACGTTCCTATCCACAGGAGCCCCTGTGGTGGGTTTGGACCAGGCACCCAAAGAACGTCAGTGAGTGCATCATTAAACGGCAGCACAGTCTCCGAAGAGGAAGCCGCCGGCTGAAGCACTTCTGTCAGGAGGTTAGTCCTGACGGCCACAGTAGGCAACTGGAGATGTAAGGCTCCAGCTGCTCTACGCAACACCGTTGCAAAATTAGCCCCCTCCTTCGTAGCCACGGGAGGAGACAGCATGCCAGTGTCAGGGGAGGTGTCTAGACCACTGGCATCCCCAAGTTCCTCAGCCCAGTCCGGGTCAAACTCACACTGTTGTGTGAGAGGGTCCTCAGACCCCTCCCAGCTCTCCTGGTCCTCCTCTTGTTCAAAATATGGAGGAGGGACATTTGGGACCCAAGGTCTCATCGGCGCCGGAGTCGAGCGACGTCGGTCCGGCTCCATGTCCGGAGCCGGAGAGAGCCGGGGACCGACGCCGTCCGGAACGGCACCGGGGACATCTGCGGAGGCGTGGTTAGGTCAACCGGCGTCGATGGGGGTTGCGGTACCACCGGAGCCGGGATCGAGGCCGGGGCCGGAGCCGAGGCCGGGATGAAGGCTGTTGGGACAGGCGGCGCCGTCGCAACCCCATCAGGGCCCGCGGGGCCCGAAGGTGCACCGTAGGGACCTGAAGGCCCGAAGAGGCGGGCCATGGCCGACAGGAATTCCTGTATTTCGGCCGGAGTCGCCCCCGAACCCGGAAAGAACGGGTAATTCGGGGGCGGCTCTACAGGCATGTCCGGGGCCGCGGGGACGGTGCAGACTGGGGCCTCAGCCGAGTCGCGAGACCGGCGAGGCGAAGTCTTAGAGCGATGACGCCTCTTAGACTTCTTGTGCTTCGACTTACCGGAGGAGCGCGAAGACTTGGATTCCGACGAACGGCGGGGACTCCGCGACCGGCCCCTCGACCTCTCCCGGGACCGGGGCTTGGTGTGGCGCGGAGCAGACTGCCGGACCTCGAGTAGCTTTCGAGACCGCTCTCGCAAAGCCTTCGGATGAAGTTTCCGGCAGTCAGGGCACGACTTCGTGTCGTGGTCTCGGCCGAGACAGAAGAGACACTCGAGATGCGGGTCCGTGATCGACATCATGCGACCACAGGCCTCGCAGGGCTTAAAGCCGGGCATCCCTACAACACCTTAGGAGTCGTGAAGACTCGTTGAAGAAACAGTGAAAAAATTCACAAAAAAGGATAGTCAAAAAGTGACTAGGGCACTGCTCTTTCCGGATCTGCGCTTACTGGCGCGGAAAAAGAAGAACTGACGTCAGCGCGCAGGGGCGGCGTCTAAGTACTGCCCGCGACGTCATCCCGGCGACCACGACGCCGACGATAGACGCGGAGCCGCACGACGCCGCCTACCGACTCGCAAGGGTACTGCTACGCAAAAAACTTTCCGGATCCAGCCTGACGCCTGGGGATATTCTAAGGTAAGGAATCTGTCACTAACGTGTCTCTTTCAGATGTTGCGCCTATGGGAACTTCAGGTCCCTTTGCAGAGCCTGCTTAAGCCAGCAGGTATGTGTCACAAGCAGAATACAGGACGCCATGAGGCCCAGCAGTCTCAATCAGTCTCACCTAAATCCAGGATCGAGACAGGAACATTGATATAGCCTGAAAATCCTTGAATCGCCGATCGGGAGGATAAACGCGAAACTGCTCTGTGTCCAGAACAGCTCCGATGAAAGGGAGTGTCTGTGATGGGATCAGGTGTGACTTTGGCACGTTGATAGTGAAACCCAGGAAGTGCAGGTGGTCTACCATAGTCCGGAGGTGGTAGATGGCTGGCTGGGACAAGCCTGCCTTCAACAGCAGTCATCGAGATAGGGGAAGACTGGCACCACTGATCTCCGTAGAGGAGCTGCAACCACCATCACCTTGGGAACACAGTGAACATAGTGCTCATAACCTACTGTGAACCACAGGTAACGTCTGTGGGCAGGCAGCGCAGGGATGTGGAAGTATGCGTCCTGCAAGTCCAACGCTACTATCCAGTCTCCTGGATCCAGGACAGACAGGACTTGAGTGATCGTGAGCATTTAGAATTTCTCCTTTTTCAGGAAGAATTTGAGGGCGCACATGTAGGATAGGACAAATGCCTCCTTCCTTCTTGGGCACAGGAAAGTAGCAGGTATAGCAATCACAATCTACCTCTGATGCTGGCACTCTTTCTATGGCTCTCTTGGCCAAGAGAGCTGCCACTTCCTGGCAGAGCAAGGAGATATGGTCCTCCGTCAGTCTGTTGCAAGTGGGTGGCATGGGTGGAGGGGTCGTCACGAAGGGGAGGGAGTAGCCCCTTCAGATAATCTGGAAAACCCAGCGATTGGCTGTTATCAACCTCCAGAAGTGCAGGTGATGGTGTATCCTGCCTCCCACTGGGTTCCTATGATGGTCAGAGGGGAAAATAATGAAGTTTGGAGGCTGCGGCTGCCGTGGGGGTAGTGGACTGGCCTGACCTCTGGCTACCTGGCCCACGAGGTCTGTGAGTACGCATCCTTGGCGACGTAGGACTTGGGAAGCTTGTGTGCCGTGTTGGCTGGGAGGGTACAGCCGCGGCTAGATGCCCCTTCTGTGGCCACGAAAGTAGCGAAAGGCTGATGGGGGTTGACAAGGGGCTACAGAAAGGCCCAAGGACCTGGCTGTAGCTCTGCTGTCCTTGAAGCAGTGTAGAGCAGAGTTTGTCTGGTTCCGAAGAGACTGGAGACATCAAAGGGCGAGTCCATGAGCCAGGCCTGGACGTCCCCCAAAAAGTCAAGGAGTATCAACCAGGCATAGCATCTAAGGGCCACCAACAATTAAATTCTAGTGAGTCAGTCCTATCCATCCCACAACATGTGCCTAACATAGCTGCGTCCCTCCAGTCAGCAATAGCTTGGGAGGGTATGGCTTGGGCCTCCAAGACCATAGGCAGCACCTGCGCAACGGAGTCCCAAAGCGAATATGAATAATCTGTGCAAAAGGCACACAGTGTTCACCAACCGCAGTGCCAGGGTGGCAGATGAAAACATCTTCTTTCTCAAAGTATCCAGCCTCTTGGATTCCCTGTTTGGAGGCGTGGTAGGGAAAATCGCTAGGATTTACTCTGGAAGTGAAGGCTCAAACCACCAAGTTCTCGCGAGTGGGAATGAGTGAAGTTGAGGTCCCCTGGGGCGGGGCGATGGCAGCTGGCAATTGTACTATTCACAGGTGTCGCTGTGCAGGGATTGTACCAGGCCCAGAGTAGGACGTCTATGAGGGTTTCATTAAATGAGAGAAGCAGTTTGGAAGGGGTGACTCCAGGCTGAAGCACCTCCATCAAGACATTTGTCTTGACAGCTACAGAGGTCAGCTAAAGGTCCAGGACCTCACCAGCCCTCCTCACCACCATAGCAAATGAGGCTCCCTTCTCTGTAGACATAGAAGGAAGAGACCCCAAGCCAGTATCTGGGGAGGTGTCCAGTCCACTGGCATTAACCTAATCCTCACACCAGGTGTCCTTGGCGACATCTAGGGGCTGGTATTCTTGAGGGTCCAGTGGCCCATCCTATTCATCTCCAAGTCCTGACCCCCACAGGCATAGAGAATATACTCCAGCCTGGATGGAATGCCTACCGTCAGCATCAGCGTCAGACAACACCCATCTGGCTCCATGTCGGAGTCGGGGGATGAGAATGGGGAGGGTGCCAGGAACGTCGGCAATGGAGCCAGCGCCAAGGAGGGTCGAGGTGGCTCGACCAGTGCCGGTCGAGATCCGTCCTTGGATCCAAGGGGCCCCACTGGCACCAAGGGCTAACCTGCCAACGGAGGACCAGTAGGGGGCCCTCCCAAACCCGTGGGGCCTGAAAGCGCTACAGCCGGGGATGGGTCGCCCAAACATGAGGGGCATGGTGTAGGAGGCTGGCTTAGTATATGGTGCTCACTTATGTAAGTGTAGCACCCTGCACTAATCCAGACAACCCTTATGGTGATTTTAGTGGTCTTAGACAACCATAGAAAGCTCTTAAAGTGGTAGCTGTGGAGAGCAGCCTCCAGGCTTAGTCCAGAAGGAGTGTAAAGCAGCTTGTTTTACCAGAACGTAATCTTATTGTTATAGATTAAGTGGAAAAAGAACCACACAGTGTATTTAGAAAAATCTGTATTTATTATAAGACACTCACTAACACATACAAATATCTCCTGCCCCAATATATACACAATGCACACAATATTTTGCAAATAAAACAGGTAAGTAGCACGAATACACAGTGGTCAGTAGGGGGAGACCAAACCATATACTAAAATAGTGAGATGCGAAACATGACTCAAGTCAAGACTATACCCAGAAGATGTAGAAGTGCTGGGGACCCAAGGAACCACCGAGGTAAGTAACCAGGAACCCCAAGGAGGCCGTGTGCAGAGTGGGAACACGACCGCGTGCTTAATTCAAGTCAATGGGTCCATCGCGGTTGCAATTTTAAAGAAGGACCCTTCCCAGTGGACCCTGAAGAAACCCCATGGAAGACAGAAGGTTGGAGAGACACCCCACCTGTGGATACCCTAGGAACCAGGATACCTATACCAGGGAAGCCGGGTGCATAGGTGTGAAGTGGAGTCGGAAACCACTATTGAACTCAATGGAGAACTTCAGGAAGATGCCGCTGCTGGAGAAGGTGAAAGTTTCCGGTGGAACCCAAAGGTGGATTCAAGTTGAGAAGTACCTGCAAGCAGAGGGGACAGAGTCTATGCCACTCAGGAGTGACCAGGAGGCACGGAAGATGAATGCCCCCCGATGTCGGGTATTTGCAGGAGAGTTGACGGTGACCCTGGAGCTGCAGCTGTGTGGACCAGGCTATACTGTGGAAGACCAGGAGCCGTTCACAAGCTGTCCCGCGTAGGATGTCGAGAGTTGAGGGGTCGATGTCCGCCAAGAGCACCATCAAGCCTTGGCAACCACAACCAAGCGGAAAAGGTGCAGGGTCGGGACCAGCAAGGTCCAAGTAACTCACCACAAGCAGGGGAGTCATAGTAGGCCCCGAGCGATCAGGGGAGGCCACTGGAATCAAAGAAGACCCTCAAGAGGACCAACAGGCCGGAGACACTGGAGTCTCAAGAGGACCTCGAGCCGCTCACCAAAGATGCAGGCCCACGGTCCAAGTGATGCGTTGAGGATGAAGGTCTTGGTCACAAGAGATGCTTGAGGTTGGAGCTACTTGGAGCCTGAAGATCTCTGCGGAAGAGAGCCAACAAGCCTTTGCAACGGCAAGTCGACGCGGTGCACAGGGGTTCAGATCCTGTGGTTCGGACGAGGGATACTGGCCTCAAACTCAGTGAGAAGACAGTGCAGGCCTCGGGGGGGTTGAAGAACCACCACCTGTGTTGCTGAGACTTTCAGAGTCCGTGGGAGCCCAGGAGCAGCAGACCGGTCAGCTTGGTTGTGGTGTCTGCAGATGCAGGGAAGTGACTATTTCACTTCAAGGGAGATTCTTTCAGATGTCTTGGATGTCCACAAGCCTTGGAAGGATCCTGTATGGAGCACAGGCACGGACGTCGCAGCAGACGAGCAGGACAACGAGACCAGAAGCAGCAGGAGTCTTCCCAGTTGCAGTCTCGGTGCCCAGAGCAGAGTCCAGCGAAGTCCAGAGTGCCCAGACGATCAAAGATGAAGTGGTATCTTGATCTGAATCCTGTCCCACGACGAATCTAGCGACCCACCCACAGATAAGCCCTTAAGTACCCTGAGGAAAGGGTTGGGACGATTCAGGGTTCCCTCCTAGGGGAGAGGCTGGACAGTGGGGAGAATACTCCCATGTCCTTTGTCCAGTTTCGTGCCAGCGTGGGAGCCAATAGCTCCCTGAACTGGCTTGAACTGGACTATGCAAGGAGGGCACCAAATGTGCACTTCAAGCAGTCTCGGTGGCGCTGGCAAGCACCCCTACCCTGCCCCAATACACCAAAACCTGTCAGGAAGGTGGTTACACCTCCCTGTGACAGGATATCTATTGTTCTGCATTCCCCTGCTGAGCTTGGCTCAGCAGCAGGAGGGCAGAAACATGTCTCTGGTCGGCAGCAGCCCTAGCTTGCTGTCTGGTTCTGGACGACTGGTACCGGGAGCATTGAGGGCCTCCTGGAGGACCTTTACAGTGCATGGAATCATACCACCCACACAGTTTACGGTGTGGGGATATGATTCCAACATAACATGTTTGATACCAAACATGACAGTGTTCGTTACAGCCAGTTTAGAGATGATCATCGCGTAATGACGCATGGCCCCTCTATATGTTATATAGCTGATGCACTTACAACCCGGGAGAATGGACTCCGGAGGTTGCAGGGGTGTCCCGCTCATGCAGGGGCACCCCCACACTTAGAACCGAGCACTCTGCCTTCAGGATTGAAAGGCCTGCCTTAGGGGTGACTTACAGGTTTTAAGTGCAGTGACCTCAGATATAGGGAAACCTATATCTGTCGTAAGTGGTGCTAGCACCAGCTTACACAGGCTACTCCTTCCCCTTCGAGACCATCCCTTCCTCCATGCCACCGTTTTATGATCACATGTCGGATGATCATTTGGCACTTCTCCGGCAGGAAGTCTCAGCTCTTTTGGCCAAGGGAGCTATAGAGAGGGTCCCTGCACCAAAAGTAGGTCGTGGTTGCTATTCCCGCTACTTTCTGGTGCCCAAGAAGGACAAAGGCATGCGTCCTATTCTAGATCTACGGGCCCTCAACCACTTCCTCTGGAAGGAGAAGTTCAAGATGCTCACCTTAGCTCAAGTCTCGTCTGCCCTCAACCCCGTAGACTGGATGGTGGCATTGGACTTGCAGGACGCTATCTACGGTTCACGGTGGGCCATGAGCACTTTCAGTTCACTGCGCTCCCCTTTGGCCTTACCAGTGCCCCTCGGGTGTCCACAAAGGTGATGGCAGTCGTCGCAGCTTATCTGCGCAGATCAGAGGTTACAGACTTCCCTTGATCTAGAGGACTGGCTGTTGAAGGCGGGCTCACCCCAGGCTGTAGTCTCCCACCTCCAAACTACGGTGGACCTCCTGCATTTGCTGGGGTTCACTATAAAAGTGCCAAAGTCACACCTGACTCCCTCTCAAACGCTCCCTTTCATCTGAGCTGTTCTGGACACAGTGCAGTTTCGGGACTATCTTCCCGAACAGTGGGTCCGGGATATTCAGGCTATAATACCGATGTTTCAGCCTCTATCCCGGATTTTGGTGAGAATGACTGAGGCTGCTGGGCCTCATGACCTCCTGCATCTTGCTGGTGGATCATGCCAGGTGGCATATGCAGGCTCTGCAGTGGGACCAGAGGTTCCAGTGGGGGCAGCATCAGGGGAATCTTTCAGACCATGTCCAGATCTCAGAGGGGACTGTGACAGCTGCAGTTGTGGTTAACAAACCAAGATTGGGTCAGAGGCAGAAACCTCTCCCTTCCCCAACCAGATCTAACGGTAGTGATGGATGCGTCACTCCTGGGATGGGGCGGCCATCTAGGGGAGGCGGAGATCAGAGGCGTCTGGTCTCCGGCGGTGTCCGGGCTCCATTTCAATCTGCTGGAGCTTCGGGCAATCAGACTGGCACTGAAGGCATTCCTTCCCTCTCTCAAAGGGAAAGTGGTGCAGGTGTTCACAGACAACAACACTGCCATGTGGTACTGAAACAAACCGGGCAGGTGGGGTCGTGGACCCTTTGTCAGGAGGCTCTCCGCCTCTGGACATAGCTGGAGCATCAGGGCATAACCCTGGCGGTTTAACACCTGGCGGGTTCTCTGAATGCCAGGGCGGACTAACTCAGCCGTCGGTGCTTGGTCGATCACGAATGGCATCTTCATTCGGAGGTGGTGCAAGGTCTCTCTCAGCGGTGGGGAGAGCCTTGGTTAGATCCGTTTGTCACCGAAGAGAACGCACAATGTCAGCAGTATTGCGCATTGGAGTTTCCAAGGCGGCATTCAATGCTTTTTGTCGCGAGTGGAACTGCGGCCTCCTGTATGCCTTTCCACCTGTACTACTTCTGCCAAGAGTGCTCAAAAAGATCAAGCGTGACCAGGCCATAGTTATCCTTGTGGCTCCGGATAGGCACGAAGAGTCTGGTACCCCGAGCTTCTGAGCATGGCCATCGATCTTCCGATCAGACTGCCCCTTCGGGAGGATCTTCTGTCGCAGCACCAGGGGACGGTTCTTCACCCGAGCCTGTCCAGTCTCCACCTCCTTGCATATAGATTGAGCAACGACAGTTGACAGCTTTCGACCTTCCGCCCGAAGTCTGATGTCATCTTGGTAGCCAGGCGTCGCTCCACTAAATCGGTATACGCCTGCAGATGGAACAAGTTTGAAGAATGGTGCATAGCAAAGACTGTGCATCCCCTTTCTGCCCCTCTTTCAGAGGTCCTTTTGTATATACTTTCTTTGGCCCAGCAGGGCTCTGCTCTGGGCACTCTCAAAGGTTATCTTGCAGCCAACTCTGCTTTTCTTCGGCTGCCAGTTCAGCCATTCTTATGACACAGTGAGCCTTGAATCTTGTTCTCACATTTCTTATGTGTGCTCCCTTCGAGCCTCTTCGTAGTCCTCTCAGGCTCCTCACTCTCAAGCTGTCTTCCTTGTTGCCCTCACCTCTGCTCGCAGAGTGAGTGAGCTTCAGGCTCTATCATCCAAGCCCCCTTTCTTCTCTGTGCATTCGGACAAAGTGATGCTTAGAACGAGGCCTTCGTTCCTTCCTAAAGTGGTTGCACCTTTTCATGTGGAACAATCTATCACCATGCCCACCTTTTTCCCCACCTCCGCACCCTTCCAAGGAGGAGGAGAGACTACGCCTGCACCCTAAAAGTGTGCTGTCATTCTATCTTTTTTTGTTTTACGTTTCTTTTTATTAACATTTAATAATCGACAATACACAGACATTTGAGAGGAATGAAGTCAAATCCGCGTTTACAGTTCTCAATACGACAGTTGGTAATAGGTCTAACATACTGAGACAGCACAATTAAGATACGAAAGACTTCGGTTGAGGGAACGACAGGGGGCTAAATGTACTTCCTCGATAAACATTCCACTTATTCCAAACAGCTGACCATTTTTGGCGACAACCCCATGCTGTATAGACAGTTTTCTCCCTGAACATGCACCAGTCCATGTCCGTTTCCCATTTCCCAATTTTGGGCGGTGCGGCCGCCCCCCACAACTGTGTAATGTTCCTTTTTGCTACATTGAGACCCAGGGTAGCCCAAAGCTTGTCTTTGCTGGTTAAGTCAGTTGGTTCCCATACGTTTAGGAGGCACCTTTTAGCTTCCGGGTGGATGGCCACCTCGAGCACCTCCCTCATGACGTCATGTACTTTCCGCCAGTACCTCTGGACATGCTCACACTCCCATATTATGTGCATGAAGGTGCCCAGTTGGTTACAATTCCTTCTGCACTCCCCCCCCACCCTTCCCATGCGAACCAAACGTGGCCCTGTAACAGATTCTGTGTAATATTTTGAGCTGGACCAGGCGCAGTCTAGCCGAAATTGCCACCTCTTTCGGGGAAGCTACTGCCTCCTGCCAGTCTTCGTCATCCAATTCCAGCCCATCTCTCATCCAATTCTCCCTTGTCTGCGTAAGGGGATCTGGGGTGTTGTTTATTAGTTTTTTATAAGTCAGGGAGATCGCTTTCCTGGATAGATACCCGTCTAACAGCCTGTCTTCTAAGGGCGAGGCTTCAGGGGGAGTGGAGCCCTTCTCCAAGTGTGCCTTCAGCAAGTGTCTAATCTGCAGATATCTGAAGTACTCAGAGTTGGCCAGTTCGTATTCCCGCTGCAGTGCCGCGAACGTTAACATATCACCCTTCACCCAGAGGTCCCCTATCTTCGAGATCCCAATCGTGTCCCATCTATCGAACCCCTTCGTGGTCCTCAGGGTACCCAACTGTTCCGAGTCCCACAGTGGCGTTGCCAGTGTAAGTTTTTGCTCCCACCCCAGACTTCTAGTCGCTGCGCGCCAGATGTGTGCTGAATGCTTTGTCGGCCCTGTTAGGGGGAATTTCTTGGGGTTAGAGTATATGACCCTGTTGTAGCTACCCCCAGGCAATATCCATCTATCCATGGCGTATCCCGGGTCATCAGGTCTACGGTAAGTGCACTGATTAATAGCCGCTAGATGGGCAGCCCAATAATATTTTTTAAGATCAGGAAGACCTTTTCCTCCGTCGTACCAGGTTAAAACCAGTTTGGTCAGTGCTATGCGGGGTTTCCCATCCCATAATAGTTGTCGTTGCAGTCCCTCAATCTCCTTGAAGTATCTTGTAGGAACTAAGTCAGGGGAATTCTGCAGAGCATAGAGGAAACGTGGCAACGCCATCATCTTAAAGAGGGCTGCCCTCCCCAACATCGAGAGCGGAAGCCCTTTCCAGCTTGCAATATCACGCCTCGATCTCTGTAGTGGGGGGGGGAGCAGATTGCAGTCAAAGCGGCGTTTGGAGCCTGTGGTAATGAATATCCCTAGGTATTTAAAACCTATCGTTGATGTTTGTATTGGGCAATCTCTGGGGGGGGGGGGGTGAATCTCCGCTAAGAACATACATCAGGGATTTACTCCAGTTGATTGCTTACCCCGAGAACCTGCCAAAGATTGTGAATATGTCAAGTACTCTGCTGTACTCGGCATACAACGAGATACGGTCCTCCCAGTCTTCTGACCATTGCAGCCCTCGCACAACGGGATCTTTCAGGATCCATTCTGTCAATGGCTCCAGGGAAAGGGCAAAAAGTAGAGGAGATAATGGACAACCCTGACGGGTCCCACGACTAAGTTTGAAGGGTTCAGATTTCTTGTTGTTGACCACCACTTGGGCGAGGGGCTCGGAATACAGTAGTTTGATCCATTCAATAAAGCCAGGACCAAATCCCATTTTTGCCAGTACCGCAAACAGGTATGGCCATTCGATGGTATCAAACGCCATAGTGGCGTCTAAGGAAACGACTACCGCCTCTTCCCTGATGGTCGCCACCCTTCCCAACACTCCGTGGACTCTACGTAGGTTAAGCGCGGTGTTACGGTGGGGCATAAAGCCCGACTGATCGGGGTGCACCAGCCCACTGATTACTTGAGAGAGACGATTTGCCAAAAGTTTCGCCAATATTTTGGGTTACGCGTTAAGCAAAGAGATTGGTCTGTAGGAGGAGCATTTACTCCTTGGTTGGCCCTCTTTGTGGATGGTAACCAGCGTTGCCAGCCTCTGGTCAGGTGGAAGCAAACCTGCCTTTTTACTATCTTCAAACATAGCTCGCATGTATGGGGCTATTTTGTCTGGCCTTAACTTATAGAGCTCGATGGGTAGGCCGTTAGGGCCGAGGGCTTTCCCGGCCTGGAGATTCCTTATTGCTTTCGCTATTTCGTCGTTGGTAACCTCACTATCTAGTGCAGCCGCTTCCTCAGCCGAGAGGGTAGGGAGCTGTATGTCCCTGAGCAGTTCTTGGGAGTCGGGCTCGAGCAAGGGGGTGCTTGACTGGTATACCTTACTATAGTAGGCTGCAAATTCCTGTGCGATATCCTGCGGGCCAGTTATTGTCTTACCCCCATCGTCTACCAGCATTGGCACTAGCCTGTTCGCCATTTCTCATTTGTCAAGCCAGGCTAATAGTTTCCCAGCTTTATCCCCCAGGTCGTATACCCTACCGTTTTTTTCCCTCCCCCATGTTCTTGCCCTATCTGTGGCTATGGCCTTATATTCATCTCTTTTTAGCTGCAGGGTATGTAGTTTCTCATGAGTGACCTGCTCTCCGATCTCTTCCTCGAGCCGGAGGACCTCGTTCTCAACTTCGACCAAGTCTTTCTGCTTCTCTTTCCGCACTCCCGCTATCAGAGAGAGTGCCTGCCCCCTTATGACGGTTTTAAAGGCTTCCCATAACGTTTGAGGGGACTCTACCGACCCCTCATTTTCTTGGAAATAATTTTCTAAGGCCTGGAGGAGGGCTTGCTTTACCACTGGGTTACGGAGGTACCATGGGTTTATGGGGGCGATCCTACCCACCCTCGTGGTCCCTAGGACCAGCTGGGCCCACACCGGGGAGTGATCTGAGATGCCTCGTGCCATGTGTCTAATTTCTCGGATATTGGTGATTTGCGAAGCAGGCACCAGAAGATAGTCTATGCGGGAGTAACTATTATGAGCCCCTGAGTGGAAAGTGTATTGACAACCATCCGGATGGTGCGCCCGCCATGCGTCCGCTAGTCCCAAGGTATCTAGAAAGTCTGGAAGACAGCGATAGGAGGGGCCAATGTCGCAAGGAGGATAGCGGTCTAATGTGCCCGAGACTACCGAGTTGAAGTCTCCTCCAACTAGTAGGAGACCCTCCGGGAGGGAAAGCAAAATGGAACCAAGGTCTTTGAATGTAGTGCTCTGGAGGCCGGGAGGCAAGTAAACCGACATTAAAGTTAGTGTGTTTCCTTCCCATTGCCCCGTGACTACGGTGTACCTACCCCTGTCGTCTGACCATGTTGACTGTATGGAGAGGGGAAAGGAGTTTTTTTAGCATTACGCCCACCCCCCTAGAACCCGTTGTGAAGCCAGCGTGGGCCACTAGCTTATAGCTCCACCTGCTCAGCGCTTTACACGAGTGTCCCATCAAATGGGTTTCTTGGAGGAGTACTATGTCCGGGGAGTGCCTCTTGATGTACTGCAAGACGAGACAGCGTTTTATTTTGTCCCCCAGCCCGTTGACATTCCAGCTCAACATTTTCAAGCTCTTATCCCAGTGCGTGCTCATGAAGACCTAGCTGCTCCTCACATTCCTCTTGATACAAACGGACAGACCATGTCGATTTAACTTGAACATATACAAACTTACAACCCCCACCCAACTCCCCCCCTCCCTGCTGCCCTGCACATTGGGCCTAAAACTGCCCATGAATATAATGATGCAGTGTGCCTATCGCTCAAACTGAGTAACAGTAGAAAACAGAGGGGTGAGATGCTCCGCCACCCTGCCCCCCCCAGACAACATTTGGCACAAGAAGAGATTTAGGAATCCCCCCGGGTTAGTGTCCATTATCAAGTTCCACGCACCTCGATCAATCATTGACTGGTTCACTTACAAGTGTGACAACAGAGTCATGTCGCCCCAAGCTCGGGAAGGAGGCACAGCCCAGTTCTCAAACATATCGAGTAGTCAACGGGCATTATGGTCACCAGCCCCGCTCCATCCCTCCAACCAGTCTGCGGCTGCCTCAGGGTTCTCGAAAAACCAAGCTTTCCCATCAGCTTCCACCTGGAGCCGGGCCGGAAACAGCATTGAGTACTATATTCCTTTGTCCCCGAGTTGCCTCTTGACAGCCAGGAAGGAACGTCTCTGCTTCTATACCGCTTGGGTGAAGTCTGGGAAGAGGAGGATTTCCGCGTTTTCATAACGAAGAGGTGAGGCCACCCTGGCACATTGCAGTATTAACATCACGGTCTCGAAAGTTCAGTACTCTCGTCAGGATTGGACGCGGGGGCACCGGGTCTTGGTCTGCCCCCGGGACCCTGTGAGCTCTTTCAATCACAAAGAATTTTGACAGGCCCCTGGGTTGCAGGTGTGTCAATATGAGGTCCTCCACAAAGAGATCCGTCGACTGCCCCTCCGCTTTCTCCGGTACGCCAAGAATGCGCACATTGTTGCACCTCGTGCGCCCCTTGTAGTCATCCAGTTTATCTTCCGCAAACTTCCTGAATGTCTTCAGTTCTTGAAGCTCGTGCTGGAGTTGGGCGGTGTCTTCGACTAAGCTAGCCGTAGTTATCTCAACCTGTTTGACTTTTCCGCTCATGTTGACAAGATCCGCCCTGATAAGGGAAACCTCCAACGTAATGGCGTCCATTCGGTTCCATCGAAGCCCTGACTCCGGAGATCGCTTCCATGACATCTTTAAGGGAGAGTTCCGGGACATCCCCCTCTACTCCCCCCAGGGGCCTATCGTTGGCCTGCAGTTCCTGGCTGGTAGACTTTGGGAACGTGTAACGGTCCAGCTTATTTTGTTGTGTAACCTTCGGGCCCCTGCCTGCCATTGCTGTCCGCTTCGGGGCAGTCGCCCCCCGTTTCTTGCCAGGGTAGGGCGTCAGCACCGGCCACTGCACCGTGTGGTGCAGAGTTCGTGCGTCTCAGGTCCAGCGGGGGCTCCAACCGCCCAGGGTCCACACGCCAGGCAGAGGGAAGGGGAGAGATGCCAACAACTCTTCAGCAGCGACACCTCTCCGCGGGTATTGGGCAGGCGCCGACGCTCTTGTTTCATACTGGCTCCCTCAACGGGCTCACATTACCGGCCGGCTCGGCCCTCCGATTGTTAATGGGCCCTCCTCACCGGACCTCGGGTGAGCCGTGGGCCACCGCTAAGCAGTAGATTGCACCTTGAGTGTCCCCCCTTCTGGCCTTGGGGTTCGCCAGGCCTCCACCGCACCCTCAACAGATGGCCACCACTGTCACCAATTGTCGCTCCACATGCGCCGCGCTCATTGGCCGTAGGCGCGCTCCCCCCCCACCGGGGGTTCGGCCGTTATGCAGCTCAGTGACCGCCGCGCAGGAGACTCGCCCCCCCCCCCTCGCGCAGTCAAGCCCTCGGAGCAAAGATCCATTCGCAGGGGGACCAGCTCACCCGCCTCACCTTCGCTGCTGTTGCGCCCGGCAGGCCGATGCCTCCGCCACACTTCTGCCCCTACTTCGGAGCGCGGGCCCGGATCGCGGTCTACGGTAGTGTTAAGGACCGCTCCTCGGCACACCTCGCTCGGCTCCGGCTGTCACGACAGGGCCCTGTCTGAGGCGAGGAGGAGGGCGTGGATGGCGATGAGTACAGCTTGTACTCGCTGGTCTCACAGCCCCGGTTTCGGGGGATTCCCAACACTTTTGGGCGGCACTTCCACCACTCAGGGCACAGATGTTGGTAGCAGGATAGACGAGGGGGAGACAGGTCGCAGGAGCCTCTCTAGCTAGCGGCCATCACGCTACGCCGCGTAGCCACGCCCCCCCTACCCAAGTGCCGTCATTCTATCTTGACCGCACAAAAGACTTCCTGGTGGATGATCAACTCTTTGTTGGCTATGTGGGTGCCAAGAAAGGCCGGGCTGTTCAAAAACGTACCATCTTTTGATGGGTTGTGTTAGACTTGCCACCAGTGGTGTGAGTCTCCCTTCCATTTTTTCACTGATTGCCTCCTCTGTTTTTGATGTTTTGCTGGTATAGATGCTTTGGGCACTGTGCCACTGCTATTCAGTGCCACAGTGCAAGTGCTCCCTATGGTAAATTGATGTATTGATTAGTGACTCCATGATTGGTTCATTTGATTTACTTGTCAGACCCTAGTATAGTGCACCATGTGTGCCCAGGGCCTGTAAATCAAATACTGCTGGTGGGCTTGCAGCACTGGTTGTGCCCCCCACAGAAGCAGCTTGTAAAGTGTGCCTCAGGCCTGCCATTGCATAGCCTGTGTGCAGTCTGTGACTGCCATGTCGACTTCTTGCCAGTCCCTAAACCTTCCCTTTTCTACATATTAGTCACCCCTAAGGTAGGCCCAAGGGCAGGGTGCGTTGTATGTAAAAGGTAGGACATCCCCTGATGTGTGTAGCATGTCCTGATAGTGAATTACAGCCAATTTCGTTTTTCACTATTGCAAGGCTACCTGTCCCGAAAGGCCAGAATGGGCAGTTTGATTATAACATCTTATAATCCTAACTGACCCAGGGAACATGGTAGAAATTCGAATTTAGTATGCCTGAACTCAGAATGATAAAATACATCTTTTAGTGAAGTTGGTTTTAACATTCTGTGTTTGAAAATACCACTTTTAGAAAGTAGGTATTTTCTTGCCTAACCATCCAGCCTGCCTCTGCTAGCTTGTGTATTGTATGTCTGGTTTTGTGAGTGACAGGGGCTGGGGGACTCCAGGAGACAGGGTGAGTCAGCACAGGGCTGAATAGACCTATCTGCATGTAGAGTGGTGGGAGGAGTAGCACCTGGGCCTGAATAGGGCTGTGCCTGCCTTTCACAATGCTGGCTCCACCTCCTGTGGTGCGTCTGATGTCCCTGGCCCACACTGACAAAGGGAGAAGGTGTGCACTGGCAGAATGCACCCAGAACTGGTTTGGACTAGGTACAGGACCCTCTGCCTTCAGAGGACAAAGGATCTATGGGTATAAAAAGGGGGACCCAGACCCCAGAACTTTAGATCACTTCTGGAAACAACAAGACGAACCTTTGCCAAGGAGAAGAACCAAGGAAGCTGCAGGAGTTTGGACTGCCCCTCTGCCTGTGTGCTGTTTGCTGGGTTGGCCTGCAGTGGTCTTCATTGCCAAGGAAAGGAGAAGGAACTTTTTAAGAACTTTCATCATCTTGCAGAATATTCTCCAAGGGCTTGAACTAGAGCTTGCCTCCTGCTGAAGTCTCAGGGCTACAAGACTTCCCCACCAGCTCCCTCCTGAATTCCCTTGCTGGGGATTCGGTCTGCAGAAGCCTGCGTGTCGCTGGGAGCGCGACGCAATGAGAAGAATCGTGTCGCTGTCGAAGCGGCTGCCGTCGCATCGCCGGAGAAGCGTGTCGCTGCCGCAGAGGCCGCCGCCGCATCACCAGAGAAGCGTGCCTTCGTCGCAGCTGCCTGCCGTCGCATCACCGGAGAAGCGTGTCGCTGTCGCAACTGCCTGCCGTCGCATCAACAGGGAAGCGTGTCGCTACCGCAAGGGTCGCCGTCGCATCCCCCGAGAAGCGTGTCGCCGTCGCAGCTGCCTGCCGTCGCATCACCGGAGAAGCGTGTCGCAGGGCCCGTCGCGGCTCCAAAGATACAGAGTTCGCCGCACGGCCGTCGGGCGTGCACGCATCGTCTTCACATCATCGCATCAAGGGCGCACTTTCATCGCACCGGATCGTCGCAACGCATCGAGGCGCCTGCTCGCCGCATCGTCCTCTCTGCGGACCCTTTGTTTGTTTTGCGTTACGCATCCCAGGTACTTTTGAGAGAAACGTGTCGCATTTACCATCAACTTGAACTAAGTTACTTCTACCATCTTTAAGTCTATTTTTGAGTACAGTATTGTGGATTTTTGTCGTTTGTGGTCTTGTGTTAAGTCTATATAAAGAATACTTATTTTTATAAAGCCTGTGTAGTGTCCATCTGTAGTGTTTTCACTGTATTACTGTACGTGTTGACAAATGCTTAACACACTGCCTCTGAGATAAGCCTGTCTGCTCGTGCCAAGCTACCAAGGGGGTGAGCAGGGGTTATTTTAGTAGTGTATCCCCCTTACCCTGACTAGAAGCAAGGGTCCCTATTTGGACAAAGGTGTATACCATTGCCAACTAGAGACCCCCAGTTCTAACATTGGTGGTCAGTGGTGAGGATTCTGGACTTGCATTTGTGACTCATATACAGTGATTGGTGTACACTACTAGTGAGTGCAGACCAAACGCAACCACATACCTTTTTTGGTAGAATTTTTTCTCCTTGGACTGTTATTTTACTGAGAACTGCCAATTCTTATTGCCATGAGTCCACCAGCTTCTATTGCATCTATGGATCCAGAGTTTGAGGAAGAGAGGTTGGATACCTATAATGCCAAGCAGCTGAAAGCCTTCTGTAGAAAATTTAAAGTTGCTATTACAGGCCTCACTAAAAAGGATGAGTTCCACAAGGCGCTGAGGGCCTGGGTGGAAGCAAGAAATGTATCTGAAAATGTGGAGCACCCTGTGGAGGAGGCAGAAGAGCAGCTACATGTGCCAGTGGGTCCAGGGGTGGAGAAAGTACCTACCCCGCCAGGCAGCAGTGTTTCTTCCAAAGACCTGTCCCCAGGAGAGCTGGAGGATAGGGAGAGAGATAGAAGGCATAAAATGGAGCTGGCCAGGCTCAAAATGGAGGGTCAAAAGGACCTAGAGAATAAGAAACTGGAGTTTAAAATTAACAAGTTAGCCTTGGAGGGAGAGAGAGAATGAGATTAGAGCATGAGAGAATGTTGAGGGAGCTGGAGATCAAAGCCAAAAGCTTAGATATTAATCCCTCTGGTGGCAGCACACCGTCTGTGCCTGCAGAAGGCAGGGTATATATCCCCAAGGATGTCATCAAAGATTTCCATAAGCATGAAGATATTGGGCAGTGGTTTTCAGCCTATGAGATAGCAATGTTGGCCCACCGGGTCCCTGAGAAGGATTGGGGAGCGGGGTTGTGGGGCCGCTTTGTGAGTGAGGGATACATTGTTAGACCTACCCAGTGAGAATAGGATGTCTTATGCCCATATGAAAGAAGCCCTGATGACCAGGTATGGTTTGACCCCAGAACTCTATAGACAGAGGTTTAGGAATTGTAAAAAGCTGGAGGCAACCACTTGGGTAGAATATGTATCTTTCTTTTGCAGAGCTATGGATGGTTGGGTGAAGGGTAGCAAAGTGAGTACTTTTGAGGAGCTCTATGATTTGTTTGCATGGGAGCACTTGTCTGGTAATTGTTTTCCAGAGCTACGCCAGCACCTTATTGATAGCAAGTTAACGAACCCTAGGAAGCTTGCAGAGGAGGCGGACCGCTGGGTAAGCACCCGGGTCCACAAGGGTCACGTGGGAGACTTCGCCAAAGGTGGGCAGGGTCCCCAGCAGAAGAGTGGGGGGGACAAGGGTAAACAGAGGGAGTTCCAGAAAGGGCCCCAAAGTAATTCCCAAGGGAACCAAGGCAAGGGTTCCCAGCCTCCCCCTGAGAAAAAGCAAGAGGCCCGACAGGTAAACCTGTTCACAGGGGCCCCTCTAAGTGCTTCACGTGTGGTCAAATGGGCCACCGTTGGTATGATGCACAATGTCCCATGAGGGATTCCAAAGCACCACCACGTGCACCACCCCGTCAGATGGCGAGTGTAGCCCTGGGGGGGGGGGGAGGAGATGGGTGCCCAAGGTGGGTGGGGTCCCGCAGAGATGTCCCTTGTCTCTTTAGGAGACTTTGAGATGGTCCCTGAGACCCAGCTGCCTGATAACACTAAAAAGTACAGGCAGTGGGTGACCATCAATGGCCATAGGGTGGAAGCTCTCAGAGACACTGGGGCTAGTGTGACAGCTGTCAATTGCCGGCTGGTGTCCAGAGAGCAGGTTATCCCCCATGCATTCTTCCCTGTACTTGCCGCGGACAACTCACAGAGCCAGTGTGAGGTGGCTCAAGTTCCCTTTGAGTGGGGGGGGGGGTCTCAGGTTCTCTTCAAGTAGCTGTGAGGCCAGCCATGCCTGTTGATTGTCTGTTGGGAAATGATTTGGAGAGCTCCCCTTGGGCTAAGGTGGAGAGAAGGTCTCATTTGGAGATGTTGGGTCTGCCTGAGTGGGCGTGTGTGACCACTCGGTCTATGGCAGCCAGTAAGGGTGTTGAAGCGGTTCTAGAGCCTGAAAATATGGCCCAGACCCCTGCCTTAAAGAGAAGAGGTGGGGGGCGCGGGAAACCGGCCCCCCTAGTTCCCACGGTCCAGAAGGATGCAGACCTTGAGGGGGATGCCCTGGAACCTACAGGGGAACAAGTGGCCGAACTGGGGGACCTGCCTGAGCAGACCCATTGGCAGCAAGAAGGAGGCCCTTCCAGGGAGGAATTTTGTGAGGAGCAGAGGATGTGCCCTTCTCTTGAGGGTTTGCGGCAACAGGCCACAGGCCAGGCAGCAGGTGATCAGTCTGGATCACACTGGATCTACTGGGAGAACGACCTCCTGTATAGCGAGCCTAAGGTTGCTGAGCCTGGGTCAGCCCGTGTGCTGGTGGTACCCCAGCGCTTCAGAGCCTTCCTACTGGGTTTGGCTCATGATGTACCTTTAGCTGGACATCTGGGGCAGAACACAAGACCGTTGAAAGGCTGGTCTCCCACTTTCATTGGCCCCAGATGCGGAAGAGTTCAGACACTCATTGTAGGACTTGTCAAACTTGCCAGGCAAGTGGGAAAAGTGGAAGGAAGCACAAGGCTCCTCTCCAACCTTTCCCTGTAATCAGTACCCCCTTTGAACAGGTGGGCATTGACATTGTGGGGCCACTGGACCCCAAGACAGCCATGGGCAACAGGTTTAACCTGGTCTTGGTGGACCATGCTACCCGGTACCCGGAAGCCATCCCGCTCAGGACAGTGACGGCCCCCGTGGTGGGACGTGCACTGATGGGGATTTTCTCCCGTGTGGGGTTCCCCAGAGAGGTGGTGTCAGACCGTGGCTCAAACTTCATATCCAACCATATGAAGTCCCTGTGGCAGGAGTGCGGTGTTACCTATAAGTTCACCACTCCTTACCACCCCCAAGGTAATGGGCTGGTTGAGAGATTCAACCGGATCCTCAAAAGCATGCTAATGGGTCTTGAGGAACCTATGAGGCGTAAGTGGGACGTCCTCTTGCCATGCCTTCTGTTTGCTTACCGTGAGGTGCCACAGAAGTCCTTAGGGTTCAGTCCCTTTGAGCTGCTCTATGGTCACCCGGTAAGAGGGCCTCTGAGTCTGGTCAAGGAAGGCTGGGAGCAATCTCCCAGGAAACCTCCCCAGGATGTATACAGTTACATGCTGGCCTTCAGGAACCAGACCAGGCGATTCAGGCAACTCGCTGAGGCGAATCTGGAAGCCAGCCAGGAAGAGATGAAGCGGTGGTACGATCAGAATGCCACTCTGATTGAGCTTCAGCCTGGTCAGAAAGTTTGGGTCATGGCCCCTGTAGAGCACTGTGCGCTCCAGGACAGGTGGACTGGACCATTTGAGGTGGTGGAGCGCAAGAGTGATGTCACCTACTTGGTGAACCTGCGGTCTCCTAGGAACCCGTTGCGGGTCCTGCATGTTAACCGCCTGAAGCCCCACTTAGAAAGGTCCGAAGTGGGCATGCTCCTAGCAACGGATGATGGAATGGAGGAGGAGACCGAGCCTCTTCCTGACCTCCTGTCCGCGACAGAGCAAGATGGGTCAGTGGATGGTGTCAGCCTCTCTGCCACACTGACCCCTGAACAGCAGCAAGATTGTCGCCAACTGTTGGGACAATTCTCTGATCTGTTCTCCCTGGTTCCTGGTGTCACTGAGTGGTGCGTCCATGACGTGGATACTGGGGACAGTCCTCCTGTGAAGCACAAGGCTTACAGAGTGACTGACAGGGTCAGAGCTCACATCAAGGAGGAGGTCTCCAAGATGTTTGCATTAGGGGTAATTGAGTCCTCTCACAGCCCTTGGGCCAGCCCAGTGGTCTTGGTCCCAAAGGCTGCCGCGCGCCTGGTGCCACACCCGAACTCCGGTTCTGTGTGGACTATCGAGGACTCAATTCAGTCACCAGGACTGACGCGCACCCCATCCCCAGAGCGGATGAGCTCATTGATCGGTTGGGGGCTGCCCGGTACCTCAGCACGTTTAATTTAACGTCTGGGTACTGGCAGATCACCTTAACTGATGGGGCCAAAGAGAGGTCAGCATTCTCCACACCAGATGGGCACTACCAATTCCGGGTTATGCCCTTTGGGACGAAGAATGCCCCTGCCACCTTTCAGAGGTTGGTCAACCAGGTGTTGGCTGGAATGGAGGATTTCTGTGCCGCCTACCTGGATGACATTGCAGTGTTCAGCGCCAGTTGGGAAGAACATCTGCGCCACCTCTGGGAAGTGTTGATGGCACTGCGCAAGGCAGGCCTCACGATCAAGGCGAGTAAGTGCCAGATCGGGCAGGGTTCCGTGGTGTACTTGGGACACCAGGTTGGGAGCGGCCAGGTGGCGCCCCTACAGCCCAAGATTGAGACCATCCTGGCTTGGGAACCCCCCAAAACCCAGACAGAGGTGAGAGCCTTTTTAGGACTCACAGGGTACTACAGGAGGTTTGTCAAGGGGTATGGCAACATTGTTGCACCCTTGACTGAGCTGACTTCCAGGAAGCAGCCCAAGAAAGTGAACTGGACTGACACCTGTCGCACAAGTTACTAACTTGTGTAACGATATATCTGTAAGAGACAGTAGTTAGTGATAGATTCCTTACCTTAGAATATCCCCAGGCGTCAGGCTGGATCCGGAAAGTTTTGCGTAGCAGTACCCTTGCGCGTCGGTAGGCGGCGTCGTGCGGCTCCGCGTCCGTCGTCGGCGTCGTGATCGCCGGGATGACGTCGCGGGCAGTACTTAGGCGCCGCCCTGCGCGCTGACGTCAGTTCTGTACACGACTTTCCGCGCCAGGAACGCAGAGCCATGCAAGAAGCTGACACAGGTGTCTGAAAAATACTAGGGCCCTGAAAGGGATGTCCTTAACCCTAGAAATCAGTTCGCAGAACGGGGAGGATGGGTGGGGCGGTAGGAATCTATCACTAACTACTGTCTCTTACAGATATATCGTTACACAAGTTAGTAACTTGTGCATCTGAAAGAGACACGTTAGTGATAGATTCCTTACCTTAGAATAGATACCCCAGCAATACCAACCCCGGTGGTGGGTCTGCGAACAAAGATCAGACAAGGAAGTCCTGGAGGACAGAACGGCCAAAGAAGCCGTCCCTCCGGACCTGACTGTCAAGGCAGTAATGCTTAGTAAACGTGTGCAGCGAGGCCCACGTAGCCGCCTGACAGATAACCGGCAGCGGAACACCGCGGCCCAAGGCCGTGGTAGCAGCCGTTGCCCTGGTGGAATGGGCACGCAGCCCAACAGGAGGTTCCTTTTTAGCCAAAGAATAGCAGGCCTTGATGCACAAGGTAACCCAGCGGGAGATGGTCCTCTTGTGCACCGCCCGACCTTTTTTGGCGCCCACGTAGCCAACAAAGAGCTGGTCATCCACCCGGAAGTGTTTTGTGCGGTCAATATAAAAAGAGAGCGCACGTTTTGGGTCCAGACGGTGGAGCCTCTCTTCCTCTCTGGAAGGATGCGGAGGCGGAAAGAAGGTGGGCAAAGTGATGGTCTGCCCAATGTGGAAAGCAGTAACCACCTTTGGCAAGAAGGACGGACGCGTCCGAAGAACAACCTTGTCTGGATGAACAGACAGAAAGGGAGGTTTGCAAGATAGAGCCTGGAGCTCACTCACCCGCCGAGCGGAGGTGATGGCCACCAGAAAGGCTGTCTTCAGAGTCAGAAGACGAAGAGGACAGTTATGTAGAGGCTCAAAGGGAGCGCACATTAAAAAGGTAAGAACCAAGTTCAAGTCCCACTGAGGCATCACAAACGGAACAGGAGGGAAGAGGTGAGTAATGCCTTTTAAGAACCTGTTAACAACAGGGGACTTGAAAAGGGAGGGCTGATCAGGGAGCCTGAGGAAGGCCGAGATAGCACAAAGATAACCCTTGATGGTACCCAGGGCAGAACCCTGTTGGGCCAAAGAGAGAAGGAACAGAAGGACCTCAGAAAGAGGGGCAGAAAGGGATTCACAGCCTTTGCTGTGCACCATGCCACAAATTTGTTCCACCTGCAGGCGTATACCACCTTAGTGGAGGGACGCCTGGCTGCCAGAATCACATCACAAACTTCGGGAGGCAAGTCGAAAGGAATCAACTGCCGCCGCTCAATCTCCACGCAAGCAGGTGTAGACTGGACAGGTTCGGGTGGAGGACCGGCCCCTGCTGCTGCGACAGAAGATCCTCCCGAAGAGGCAGACGGATCGGGGGATCCATGCTCATATTGAGTAGCTCGGGATACCAAACTCTTCGAGCCCAGTCCGGAGCCACAAGAATGACTTGGGCCCGGTCGTGCCGAATCTTCTTCAACACTCTGGGTAGAAGTGGTATAGGCGGAAAGGCGTACAATAGACCGCAACTCCACTCGTGACGAAAAGCGCCGCCGAGCGAGTGCCGCCTTGGAAATTCCAACGCGCAGAACTGATGACATTGCGCGTTCTCTTCGGTGGCGAATAGATCTAACCAAGGCTCTCCCCACTGTAGAAAGAGTCCTTGCGCCACTTCCGAGTGAAGACGCCATTCGTGATCCATCATGCACCTGCGGCTGAGTTCGTCCGGCCCTGGCGTTCAGGGAACCTGCCAGGTGTTGAACCACCAGGAACATGCCCTGATGTTCCAGCCATGTCCAGAGGCGCAGAGCCTCCTGACAAAGGGTCCACGACCCCACCCCGCCTTGTTTGTTGCAGTACCACATGGCGGTGGTGTTGTCTGTGAACACCTGCACTACCTTCCCTTTGACAGAGGGAAGGAATGCCTTGAGTGCAAGTCGGATCGCCCGGAGCTCCAGAATGTTGATATGGAGCCGGGACTCCGCCGGAGACCAGAGGCCTCTGATCTCCGCCTCTCCCATGTGACCGCCCCATCCCAGAAGGGACGCGTCCGTCACAACTGTATGCTGTGGCTGGGGAAGGGAGAGGGATCTGCCCATGACCCATTGCCGGTTCGAGAGCCACCACTGCAACTGTTTTGCAGTCCCCTCCGAGATCTGGACGTGATCGGACAGGTTGCCCTGGTGCTGCGCCCACTGGAACTTCAGGTCCCACTGCAGAGCCCGCATATGCCATCTGGCATGATTGACCAGCAGGATGCAGGAGGCCATGAGGCCCAGCAGCCTCAGGGTCATCCGTACCGAAACCCAGGATAAAGGCCGAAAGATCGGAATCATAGCCTGAATATCCCGGACTCGCCGTTCGGGAGGATAGGCCCGAAACTGCGTCGTGTCCAGAACTGCTCCGATGAAAAGGAGCTGTGGAGAAGGAATTAGATGCGACTTCGGCACATTGATGGAGAACCCCAGCGAGTGCAGGAGTTCGGCCGTAGTCTGGAGGTGGGAGACGACTGCCTGGGACGAGCCCGCCTTCAGCAGCCAGTCGTCGAGGTAGGGGAAGACTGAAACCCCTGCCCGGCGCAGATGAGCTGCGACCACCGCCATCACTTTCGTGAACACCCGAGGGGCACTTGTAAGGCCAAAGGGGAGCACGGTGAACTGAAAATGCTCGGGGCCTACCGTGAACCGAAGGTAACGCCGGTGGGCCGGCAGGACGGGGATGTGGAAATACGCGTCCTGCAAGTCCAACGCTACCAACCAGTCTCCAGGGTCGAGGGCAGTCAAGACCTGAGCTAGGGTGAGCATCTTGAACTTCTCCTTCCGGAGGAAGCGATTGACGTTCCGGAGGTCCAAGATAGGACGCATGTCCTCCTTGTCCTTTTTGGGCACCAGAAAGTAGTGGGAGTAGCAACCACGCCCTACTTCTGGGGTCGGAACATACTCGATGGCCCTCTTGGTCAAGAGGGCCGTGACTTCCTTCCGTAGAAGCACCAAGTGATCCCCTGACATGCGGTGGAATTGAGGTGGCATGGCTGGGGGGTGGTCTCGAAGGGGAGGGAGTAGCCCCTTCGGACAATGTCCAAGACCCACCTGTCCGAGGTGATGGTGCGCCAGTGGGGAAGGTGATGGCGGACCCTGCCCCCTACTGGCGTGCTGTGCACCTGAAAGGAGGGACTAGGAGGGCTTGGAGGCCGCGGACGGGTTGGAGGTGGTGGCCTGACCCGCACGCTGGTTGCCCGATCCGCCACGGCGGAATCCACGCCCTCGGCCACGCGAAGACGCCTGCTGCGCGGGCCGGTGGCTGGGCTGCTGACGTGAAGGGGCGCCCCTACCGTGGCCACGATAGGGGCGAAAAGCAGAAGGTAGCGGAGGGCGTGTAGCAGAAAGGCCCAGGGACTTTGCAGTAGCCCGTGAGTCCTTAAAGCGCTCCAACGCATGGTCTGCTTTGGACCCAAAAAGACCGACTCCATCAAAGGGCATGTCCATGAGAGTATTCTGGACATCCCCTGAAAACCAGTGGTTCTCAGCCAGGCGTGGCGCCGGAGCGCCACCGTCGTTGCAATCGACCTGCCCAGCGAGTCGGCGGTGTCAAGGCCACAACGGATAGTGTATTTGGCCGCATCCCTTCCTTCCGCAATGGCGCGGGAAAGCAGTGCCTGGACCTCCTCAGGGCACTGGGGCAAAACATCCGCCACCGAATCCCACAGGGAGTGGGTATATCGGCCCAAAAGACAAGCGGTGTTAACGGACCGCAAGCCAGCACTGGAGGAAGAAAAACCTTTCTTCCCAAACTGATCCAGGCGTTTGGATTCCCTATCCGGAGGAGCGGTAGGGAAGGCGGTTTGGGAAGCGGAGGCTTGGACAACCAAGCTCTCAGGAGTGGGGTGGACAGAAAGAAACAGGGGGTCGCCCGGAGCGGGGCGATGGCGTCGTGACACGTTCCGATCCACAGGAGCCCCTGTGTTGGGCTTGGACCAGGCGCCCAAAAGAACGCCAGTGAGGGCGTCGTTAAACGGCAGCACAGTCTCCGCAGAGGAGGCTGCCGGCTGAAGCACCTCTGTCAAGATGTTAGTCTTGACCGTCAAAGTAGGGAGCTGGAGACGTAAGGCCCCAGCAGCCCTACGCAACACCGTACCAAAATTGGCCCCCTCCTCCGTAGCCACGGGAGGAGACAGCATGCCAGTGTCAGGAGAAGTATCCAGACCACTGGCCTCCCCTAGACTCTCTGTCCAGTCCTCATCATACTGACAGTTGCGTGTCAGAGGGTCATCAGACCCCTCCCAGTCCTCCTGGTCCTCCTCTGGTTCAAAATAAGGAGGAGGAGGGACATTTGGGACCCAAGGTCCCATCGGCGCCGGAGCCGGCGGTCGAGCGACGTCGCTCCGGGTCCATGTCCGGAGCCGGAAGGAACTGGGGGACGACGCCGCCCGGAGCCCAGGGCGGCGTCGAGAACGGCACCGGAGACATCGGCGCCGGCGGAGGTGTTGTGAGGTCGACCGGCGTCGATGGGGGTTGTGGAGCCGGGATCGAGGCCGGGGCCGAAGCCGGAGCCGGGATCGAGGCTGGAGGCTCGGGCGACGCCGGGGCCGGAGCCGCCGGCGACGCCGGAGCAACCCCATCAGGGCCCGCGGGGCCCGAAGGCGCACCGGAGGGGCCTGAAGGCCCGAAGAGGCGGGCCATGGCCGACAGGAACTCCTGTACCTTGGCCGGATCCGCCCCCGAACCCGGGAAGGGCGGGTATGACGGGGGCGACTCCACAGGCAAGTCCGGGGCCGCGGGGGCGGGGACGGTGCCGGGAGGGGCCTCAGCCGAGTCGCGAGACCGGCGAGGCGAAGTCCGAGAGCGACGATGCGTCTTGGACTTCTTGTGCTTAGACTTACCGGACGAAGAAGTCGACGACCGGTGTGCACTCCGCGAGCGACCCCTGGACCTCTCACGCGACCGGGGCTTCCGCGGAGCCGAATGCCGGGCCTCGAGGAGCTTTCGAGACCGCTCTCGCAAAGCTTTCGGGTTGAGGGCCTGGCATTCGGGACAAGACTCGGTGTCGTGGCCTCGGCCGAGGCAGAAGAGACACTCCCAATGCGGGTCGGTGACGGACATCATCCGCGCACAGGCGCCGCATCGCTTGAAGCCGGGCATCCCTACGACACCTTAAAGTTGGAAAAACCAGTGAAAAAATCACCAAAAAGTATGGTCAAAAATTGACCAGGGCACTGCTCTTCCCGGATCTGCGCTTGCTGGCGCGGAAAAGAAGAACTGACGTCAGCGCGCAGGGGCGGCGCCTAAGTACTGCCCGCGACGTCATCCCGGCGATCACGACGCCGACGACGGACGCAGAGCCGCACGACGCCGCCTACCGACGCGCAAGGGTACTGCTACGCAAAACTTTCCGGATCCAGCCTGACGCCTGGGGATATTCTAAGGTAAGGAATCTATCACTAACGTGTCTCTTTCAGATAGAAAGCTTTTGACGCCCTGAGGCTGCCATGTGTACAGCACCTGTGCTTCAGGCGCCCAACTTCTCAAAGGAATTCATTGTCCAAACAGGCGCTTCAGAGCATGGTGTGGGGGCTGTTCCATCACAGATTAATGAGGAGGGCCTAGACCAACCTGTAGCCTTCATCAGTAAGAGGTTACTTCCACGGGAACAGAGGTGGAGTGCAATTGAGCGTGAGGCATTTGCTGTGGTCTGGGCACTGAAGAAGTTGAGACCATACCGGTTAGGGACTCACTTCCGGGTTCAGACAGACCACAGGCCCCTCAGATGGTTGATGCAGATGAGGGGTGAGAATCCGAAGTTGTTGAGGTGGTCCATTTCCCTACAGGGGATGGACTTCACGGTGGAACACCGCTCTGGTACAGAACACGCCAATGCTGATGGTCTGTCCAGATTTTTCCACCTTAGTGAAGAGAACTCCCAAGGGGTTGGGTAGTTCTCCCCACATTTCAGCTGGAGGGGACACGTGTTAGACCTGGTACCATTGGAGTGATGTCCCTTCCATTTTTTCACAGATTGCCTCCTCTGTTTTTGATGTTTTACTGGTATAGATGCTTTGGGCACTGTGCCACTGCTATTCAGTGCCACAGTGCAAGTGCTCCCTATGGTAAATTGATGTATTGATTAGTGACTCCATGATTGGTTCATTTGATTTACTTGTCAGACCCTAATGTAGTGCACCATGTGTGCCCAGGGCCTGTAAATCAAATACTGCTGGTGGGCTTGCAGCACTGGTTGTGCCCCCCACAGAAGCAGCTTGTAAAGTGTGCCTCAGGCCTGCCATTGCAGAGCCTGTGTGCAGTCTGTGACTGCCGTGTTGACTTGGCAAGTGCACCCACTTGCCAGTCCCTAAACCTTCCCTTTTCTACATATTAGTCACCCCTAAGGTAGGCCCAAGGGTAGGGTGCATTGTATGTAAAAGGTAGGACATGCCCGATGTGTGTAGCATGTCCTGATAGTGAATTACAGCCAATTTAGTTTTTTACTATTGCAAGGCTACCTGTCCCCATAGGCCAGAAGAACAAGTTACTTACCTTCGGTAACGCTTTTTCTGGTGGATACAGTATCTGCCTGTGGATTCCTCACCTTATGAATATCCCCCTGCGCCAGCATTCCGCTGAATTTTTTCCTAGCTCTCCACGCCGACGAGGACGTCGGCTCCGCTCGCGACTCCGTATGACGTCACCGGAGCCATAAGAGAGCCTCGTCGGCGTGATGACATCAGTTCCACCCATTTTTCCGTGCCTCCGAGGCGAACAGGTGGACCGACAACAGATTTAAAGTATACACAGTACACAACATTTGAACCAATATACACAGTACAAAATCACAGAGGAAAGCTAAAGAACATCAGCATTTCCTATAAATGTACCAGATACAATTGTAAAACAACAACAAGCCAATTAAGGCATACCTCAAGGTATACAAAGGTGGACAACGGGGAGGAGGGTGGGTCAGTGAGGAATCCACAGGCAGATACTGTATCCACCAGAAAAGCGTTACCGAAGGTAAGTAACTTGTTCTTCTGATGGATACATCTGCCTGTGGATTTCTCGCCTTATGAATAGATTCCCACAGCAGTCCCACTCCCGGAGGAGGGTGTCCACCTTTCTTATACCAAAAAGTCATGAAAGACAGAGCGCGCAAAATGGCCCTCCCTCCTCACCCCGCAATCCAAGCAATAATGCTTAGCGAAAGTGTGGAGGGAGGCCCAGGTCGCTGCTTTACAAATATCCAACACAGGAACACCTCTGGCTAGAGCAGAGGTGGAAGACTTAGCCCTAGTAGAATGGGCTCTAATACCCTCAGGTGGTTCCTTACCAGCAAGGGCGTAGCAGATCTTGATGCACAAGATGATCCACCTGGATAGAGTGCGCTTGTGCACAGCTTTGCCTTTTGAGCGTCCAACATAGCCCACAAAGAGCTGATCGTCCAAACGCAAGTCCTTTGTTCTGTCCAAATAAAAACTCATCGCTCTTTTAGGGTCCAGGCGGTGAAGTCTCTCCTCCTCCTTGGAAGGGTGAGGGGGAGGATAAAACACAGGGAGAGTTATGGACTGCCCTAGATGGAAGGGAGTAACTACCTTAGGCAGAAAAGCAGCCCTGGTCCTGAGGACCATCCTTTCAGCATGTATGGTCAAAAACGGGGGTTTTGAACTAAGAGCTTGAAGCTCACTCAACCCTCCTTGCTGAGGTAATGGCCAGCAGAAAGACAGTTTTAAAAGATAAAAGCCTCAAAGGACAGCTATGAAGGGGTTCGAAGGGGGAACCCATCAAAAAAGTTAAAACAAGATTAAGATCCCATTGGGGCATAACAAAAGGAGTAGGCGGAAACCTATTGGTAAGGCCTTTGATAAATCTCAAAACGATAGGAGACTTAAATAAAGACGGCTGATCAGGTAGACACAGAAAAGCCGATAAGGCTGACAAATAACCCTTAACCGTGGCCACAGCACAACCTTGCCGAGCCAAGGAAAGGCCAAACAGAAGAACATTTGACAAGTGGGCCTTTAAAGGGTCAATGGATCTCTCTCCACACCACTTAACGAATCTTGACCATCTGTAGGAGTAAATGGACTTGGTGGAGTGTCGCCTGGCCGATAAAATAACATCCACCACGTCAGGCGGGAGAGAGAAAGAACTCAGGTTGCCCCGTTCAATCTCCAGGCATGAAGGTGCAGGCTCTGGAGGTGGGGGTGTAGAACCTGCCCCAGCGACTGCGAGAGGAGGTCTGCCCTGAGAGGGAGACGGAGCGGAGGGTGCGATGAGAGGTGAAGAAGATCTGTGTACCACACCCTTCTTGGCCAATACGGGGCGATCAATATGACTTGGGCCCGGTCTTGGCGAATCTTCCTCAGAACCCGAGGAATCAAGGGTATGGGAGGAAACGCGTAAAGGAGTCGAGAGTCCCAACTCAACTGAAACGCGTCCCCCAACGCCCCCTGCAACGGAAACTGGAGACTGCAGAACGACGGGCAGTGCGTGTTCTCGTGAGTGGCAAACAGGTCCACCCGAGGAGTCCCCCACATCCGGAAGATGTGTCGAACCACCTCCGGATGAAGCCTCCACTCGTGGTCGGCGGAGAACTGTCGACTGAGACTGTCCGCACGCACGTTCAACACTCCGGCCAAATGATTCGCATCAAGCAAATCCGATGGTCCTGAGCCCAGGACCAAAGCCGCAACGCCTCTCTGCAGAGACGGTGCGACCCTACTCCTCCCTGCTTGTTGACATACCACATCGCGGTAGTGTTGTCCGTCAGGACTTGAACCGACTGACCGCAAAGGGAAGGGAGAAAGGCCTTGAGCGCCAAACGTATCGCCCGCAATTCCAGAAGATTGATATGAGACAACCTTTCCTCTGGAGACCAAAGACCCTTGATCTCCAGATCCCCCAGATGAGCACCCCACCCTAGGGTAGAGGCGTCCGTTATCACTGTGGCCACCGATGGAGGAAGATGAAAGGGCTTTCCTTGAGACAGATTGCCCTCCACGCTCCACCAAGTCAACTCCGCTGCAGCTTCTCTGGAGATCCTGACTGAATCCCTGAGATCTCCGTACCACTGCCTGCGGAGACACCACTGGAGCGCCCTCATGTGCCAGCGTGCATGGTTGACCAACAGAATGCAGGAGGCGAACAGACCAAGCAGGCGAAGGACCTGCAGGACTGGAACATCCGCTCCATTGTAAAACAAAGGGATCATCTTTGTGGAGGAGGAAATGCTCGACACACAGTAGTGTCCAGTACCGCCCCTATGAACAGGTTGCGCTGAGAGGGCACCAGGTGTGATTTGGGCACATTGATTGAAAAACCCAAGTCGAACAACAGTTGAGATGTTACCCGCAGATGATGAAGCACCATCTCCGGCGACTCCACTTTGAGCAGCCAGTCGTCCAGATAGGGGAAAACTGGAATCCCCGACCTTCTGAGATGAGCTGCCACCACTGCCATCACCTTTGTGAAGACTCGAGGTGCAGTAGTAAGACCAAACGGGAGGACCGCAAACTGGTAGTGCTGCGACCCAACCGTAAAACGGAGATACTTCCTGTGAGACTTCAGAATGGGGATGTGAAAATACGCATCCTGTAAGTCGATCAACACCATCCAGTCCTCCTGCTGCAGCGCCAGAAGAACCTGAGCAAGGGTCAGCATCTTGAATTTCTCCTGCTTCAGGTAAAAATTCAAGACCCTGAGGTCCAGGATCGGACGTAACCTGCCGTCCTTTTTGGGGATCAGGAAATACCGGGAGTAGCATCCCTGACCCCTTTCCTGCTCTGGAACCACCTCTATCGCACCTTTTTGTAGTAATGCAAGAACCTCCTTCTGCAGAAGAAGCAAATGGTCCTCTGAACAAAAACCCTGGCAAGGAGGGTAAAGAGGAGGAAACTCCCGAAAGGGAAGGGCGTACCCATTCTCCACAAGGTTCAAACCCCAAAGGTCTGTCGTGACTGATTTCCAACCTTGCAGAAAGTGAGACAGCCGACCCCCTACAGGACCCACATGATCCAGGATGGGGGATCTAGGGCTGCTTTCCTGCGGTACCAGGGGGAGCAGGGGAGGCAGAAGAGGAGGAGGAGAGATTGCGGGCAGAACCTCGTTGGCGACCTCTGGCTCTTCCTCTAAGATCTATAGAGTGGATTTTGCTGCTGCTGAGGTGAACGGAAGTTGCGAAAGGAAGACCTTCCAAAGCCCCGATACTTCTTGTAGCCAAAACCTCTCGACTGGGCCTGCAATCCCAAGGATTTCGCTGTGGCTCTGCTATCTTTAAACCTTTGTAAGGCCGAATCCGCTTTTTCCCCCAAAGAGCTTTGACCCGTCAAAGGGCAAATCAAAAAGAGTGGCCTGGACATCAGGGGAAAATCCGGAAGAACGAAGCCAAGCCTGCCTTCTTGCAGCTATGGAGGAGCCCATGACCCTGGCCACTGAGTCAGCCGTATCCAGGCCTGACTGAATAACTTGCCTAGCCGCCGCTTGAGCGTCTGACAGGACCTCCATAAAATTTCCCCTCTCCTCGTCAGGTAACTTAGGTGCCAATTGCTTTGCCGAGTCCACCAAGGCGTGTATGTAACGGCCCAATAGACAAGTGGCGTTGGTCGATTTCAGTGCCATGCTAGACGAGGAGAAAACCTTTTTAGCTGACTGATCCATTTTCTTTGAGTCCCTGTCAGCTGGGGCCTGAGGGAAAGCACCTGAAGATTGCTTGGAGCAAGATGCCTGCACCACTAAACTCTCTGGAGATGGATGGGATGAGAGAAAATCCGGATCCCCTGGAGAAGTCCTATACCTCCTAGCCACAGATTTAGAAACGGCAGGCGAAGAGAGTGGCTTACGCCAAACCTCGAGGATAGGATCCAACAAGGCCTCATTAAAGGGTAAAAGAGACTCAACTGTGGAGGAAGGAGAATGCAACACCTCCGTCAACAGATTTGGCTTATATTCAGCAGTGGGCAACTGCAAATCCAACAGCTCCGCAGCTTTCCTGATCACCAAATGGTAGGGAGCTACCTCTTGAGGAGGAGAAGCCCTTGTAGAAGAGTTCCCACTCAGGAGAGGTATCCAAACCGCTCGCCTCCTGAATGCCCTCAAACTCATCCAGAGACTCTTTCAACTCGCCCTCCTCAACCTCCTCTGTACGATACTGCTCCTCTTCTAAAAGTCTCTGAGCCTCTCTACGTGAACGAATCCGCGGACGCGGCGTCGGTGGCGCCGTATGCGGCGCCGACCGCTCCAAAGCCGGCGTCGAGGGCGGCTCCGAAGGTGGCAAGAGTTCCACACGAGGTCGAGAGGAGGGCTCACCAGACGGCGTCGAGGATTCCACCAACGGCGTCGAGACTCTCGGCGCCGGAAACTGCCATGACGGCGCCATCGGCATGAAGGGTGACTGGGCATAGTGCTGGGGCACACCCAAGTTGAATGCCAGCGGACCCACGGGACCCAAAGGTGCTCCGGATGGGAAGGCCGCCTTTGCGAAAACTCCGTACATGGCATTTAAAAAATGCGACGGATCCGCCCCTGGAGCCGGGAATGGAGGATATGGATTCGAACCAGTATCCAAATCTCCGACGTCGGACCTACCGGATCCACTGCCGAATCCACCGGTTCAACCTCAGGCACAGGAGAAGGTGGTACATCCTGAACCAGCTCGACATCTGAAGTAGCTGAATCCCTCGGCGCCGGAGACTGCGCCGGAGTACCTCTAGACGAAGCCGGAGTCACACGAGGAGAAGGAGAGGGCGAAGGAGATACAAAGTCCTTATGGCGACGTCGAGGAGCTGGCGAAGGCGACCTCGAAGCCTTACTCTTGGTCGAGCGGCGCCGAGATCCGTGTATTCTTTTTTTCTTATGCTTTTTCGACTTCGATGTGTGTGAAGTCGACGACCTCGACTTCGACTTTTCACGCTTACGCCCTCTTCCTTCTTTCTTTGCCTTGGCCAGAAACAACTTGGCTTCCCGTTCCTTAAGTGCTTTTGGGTTCATTTTCCTACAACAGGAACAGTCCTCCACGTCATGATCCGACGACAAGCACCATAAGCAATCTTCATGGGGGGTCAGTGATGGACATGCGACCCCCACGTTCCCTACAGGGTTTAAAACCAGACTTCTTCGAAGACGACATCCCTTCTAGCAACAGTTGAAGATGAAGAACAACAAAGTAACTCCACAAAATATGGAGAGTGCTAAAAAACCGTTACGCGTCGACGGCGCGGAAAAAAGGGAACTGACGTCATCACGCCGACGAGGCTCTCTTATGGCTCCGGTGACGTCATACAGAGTCGTGAGCGGAGCCGACGTCCTCGTCGGCGTGGTGAGCTAGGAAAAAATTCTGCGGAATGCTGGCGCAGGGGGATATTCATAAGGTGAGGAATCCACAGGCAGATGTATCCATCAGAATGGGCAGTTTGATTATAACATCTTATCATCCTAACTGACCCAGGGAACATGGTAGAAATTCGAATTTAGTATGCCTGAACTCAGAATGATAAAATACATCTTTTAGTGAAGTTGGTTTTAACATTCTGTGTTTGAAAACACCACTTTTAGAAAGTAGGTATTTTCTTGCCTAACCATCCAGCCTGCCTCTGCTAGCTTGTGTATTGTATGTCTGGTTTTGTGAGTGACAGGGGCTGGGGGACTCCAGGAGACAGGGTGAGTCAGCACAGGGCTGAATAGACCTAACTGCATGTAGAGTGGTGGGAGGAGTAGCACCTGGGCCTGAATAGGGCTGTGCCTGCCTTCCACAATGCTGGCTCCACCTCCTGTGGTGCGTCTGATGTCCCTGGCCCACACTGACAAAGGGAGAAGGTGTGCACTGGCAGAATGCACCCAGAACTGGTTTGGACTAGGTACAGGACCCTCTGCCTTCAGAGGACAAAGGATCTATGGGTATAAAAAGGGGTACCCAGACCCCAGAACTTTAGATCACTTCTGGAAACAACAAGACGAACCTTTGCCAAGGAGAAGAACCAAGGAAGCTGCAGGAGTTTGGACTGCCCCTCTGCCAGTGTGCTGTTTGCTGGGTTGGCCTGCAGTGGTCTTCATTGCCAAGGAAAGGAGAAGGAACTTTTTAAGAACTTTCATCATCTTGCAGAATATTCCCCAAGGGCTTGAACTAGAGCTTGCCTCCTGCTGAAGTCTCAGGGCTACAAGACTTCCCCACCAGCTCCCTCCTGAATTCCCTTGCTGGGGATTCTGTCTGCAGAAGCCTGCGTGTCGCTGGGAGCTGGAAGCGCGACGCAATGAGAAGAAGCGTGTCGCTGTCGAAGCTGCTGCCATCGCATCGCCGGAGAAGCGTGTCGCCGCCGCAGAGGCCGCCGCCGCATCACCAGAGAAGCGTGTCTTCGTCGCAGCTGCCTGCCGTCGCATCACCGGAGAAGCGTGTCGCCGTTGCAACTGCCTGCCGTCGCATCAACAGGGCAGCGTGTCGCTACCGCAAGGGTCGACGTCGCATCCCCCGAGAAGCGTGTCGCCGTCGCAGCTGCCTGCCGTCGCATCACCGGAGAAGCGTGTCGCAGGGCCTGTCGCGGCTCCAAAGATAGAGTTTGCCGCACGGCCGTGCACGCATCGTCTTCACAGTCGCATCGCATCAAGGGCGCACTTTCATCGCATCGCACCGGATCGTCGCACCGCATCGTGGCGCCTGCGGACCCTTTGTTTGTTTTGCGTTACGCATCCCAGGTACTTTTGAGAGAAACGTGTCGCATTTACCATCAACTTGAACTAAGTTACTTCTACCATCTTTAAGTCTATTTTTGAGAACAGTATTGTGGATTTTTGTCGTTTGCGGTCTTGTGTTAAGTCTATATAAAGAATACTTATTTTTATAAAGCCTGTGTAGTGTCCATCTGTAGTGTTTTCACTGTATTACTGTACGTGTTGACAAATGCTTAACACACTGCCTCTGAGATAAGCCTGTCTGCTCGTGCCAAGCTACCAAGGGGGTGAGCAGGGGTTATTTTAGTAGTGTATCCCCCTTACCCTGACTAGAAGCAAGGGTCCCTATTTGGACAAAGGTGTATACCATTGCCAACTAGAGACCCCCAGTTCCTTTGCATTAAGATCTGATATGCTTTAGCGAAGCAGAATCATCCAGTGGGGTTGCGTGCTCACCTCACTAGGGCTACGGCAGCAACCACTGCATTGGCATGCGGAGTTCCACCCCTTGATATCTGCCAGGAAACAACATGGGCATCTCTGCACACGTTTACCAGACACTATTGCCTGGGCAGTCAAGTCTGGAGGGATGGCTATTTTGCCCCTTTGGTCCACCAAGACTTTCTCGTTTGAACTTGGTTCGCAGACCCTCCATCGGGGATGGTATTGCTGGGATATCTATTCTAAGGTAAGGAATCTGCAACCAACAGTCTATCAGATGAACAAGTTACTTAACTTTGGTAATGATGTGTCTGGTAGAGACATATGTTAGTTGTAGATTCCTTACCGCCCCACCCATCCTCTCCACTCTGTGAACTGATTTTTATGGATAGGGATTCCCTTACAGGGCCCTAGTTGTGGCACACCAGTGGTCAGTGTCTTTCATGGCTCTGCGCTTCTGGCGTGGAAAGTCGTGTCACAACTGATGTCAGCGCGCAGGGGCGGCATCTAAGTAGGCACCGTGACGTCATCCCGGCGACCACGACGCCGGACGCAGAGTCGACCGATGGCATCTCCTGACGCGCAGGGATATTGCTGAAGACAAAATCTCTGGATCCAGACTGACGCCTGGGGGGAAATTCCAAGGTAAGGAATCTACAACTAACATATGTCTCCACCAGATACATCAATACCGAAGTTAAGTAACTTGTTTGACAGTGGCGAAAATGTCTAGTGACTTGTGACATAGGGTGCCATTGACAGAAGGAGGTTTCTGAAATGCACGTGTCCAACACAGTTCCTATAAAATTAACTCTGTGAAAGAGTCAGGTGTGACTTTGACTTGTTGATTGAGAACTACAACAACGTCAGGAGGTTCACTGTCATCTAGAAGTGGTTTCCAACGCTTTGTAGCGAGCACGCCATCACCATCAAGTCATTGAGATGGGAGAACTCTGGTATCTCCAATCTCTGAAGATGAGCAGTGACCACCCCCATCACTTGAGTGAACACTTGAGGGGCAGAGATGAGGCCAAATGGGAGCATACCAAACTAACTAGGCTCTTGACCTAATTTGAATCATAGGAATCGTCTGTGGGACTGCAGGACAAGTATAGGAAAGTAATCCTCTCGCCAGTACAAGGCCACAATCCAGTCACTGGGATCCAGGACAGAGACAACCTGGACCAACATGAACATTTTGAATTTGTCCTTCCTTAGAAAGGCATTTTGAGGGTAAAGATCTAAGATAGGCTGAAGATCTCCTTTCTTCTTCTGCACCAGGAACTAGCAAGAGTAATAACCTGTCCCTAATTCTGAGATCGGAACCCTGTCAATGGCCCCTTTTGAGAGTAAAGCTCACACTTCTTGCACTAGAATGGACAGGTGCTCCTCTGAGTAAAGTTCTGATGCGAGTGGAAGATGTGGCGGTACAGAAAGAAAGGGTAGGACACGGCCTTGCTGCACAATCTGGAGGACCCATCTATCGGATGTGATGGATCACCACACGGTAAGACAGTGCTCAATCCTGCTTCCCACAAGGTGGTTGTGCACAACTAATGGTAAGCTAGAGCGGCTTGGAGGCTGTTATTGCAGGGGAAGGGGATTGGGAGGACAGGGGTGAGACTGCAATGGAGGCTGGGGAGACTGGCAATGTCTGTAAACCAACTCCCTGGAGTAACCTTAGAACTGGTGAGGAAACTGTTTGGTAGGGGTCAAAAGACCTGGAGAGTGTGCAGTCGCCCTACTCTACTTAAAGAATCCGCTTTTTCGCTGAATAGGCATTAGCCATTGAAGGGCATACCCGTAAGGGAGGCCTGTACGTCTGCTGATAACCTGCGGATCGTATCCATGCAGGACAATGGAGCGGCACACTGGTGCCAGTGCTCATCTGCGGTAGCAGAAGTGTAGGATCAGACTTTAAGCAGTGTGGGGACTGGGTGTGCCAGAGTAATCGGACAACCACCTCCATCGAATCGTATCCGATTGCCCTCCAGCATCTGTGATGCAGAAGGAGCCAATGCGGAAGTCTGCATGGGAGCCAGTGATGAATCTGAGACATGCCTAAGATGTTCAGACAGCACTAAGGCTGGATGAGTCAAAGGTAATCTACTGAGGTCCCATGCGGATTGTCAAGGGCCCGAAGGTGTGCCAGAAGGGGACGCAAGAGTGTCAAAGATATGCAGCAAGACCTCCTTAAAGTCTTCGACCTGTTGCTGTGTCGCTGATGGCCCGGGGAACTCTAAGCAATCCGGGATCAGCTGTGGAATTAGTTGCTCAATCAGAGATCGAGAGCGATATCAATTGGCACATTTAGGCTCTCGCAACTTCTGTTTTGATGAAGCGTGGCAGGGGGGGTGTGGGGGGAGGGGTTGGGGGTGGTCGAGTCACTTCATTTCTTATGTTTCCACTTGGACTTCAACTTACTGGAGGACTCCAAATTACTGGAGGACTTCGAAATTATTCTCAAAGGAGGGGGTCCGGGCCCCGACTTGGAGTGGGACTTACACGAGGTAGATGAACTCTTCCTGTATTCGGCGACAACAACTTTGCAGTTCCAGATCTCCTTCGGGTGCACGAGCGCACGCTCATTGCACGACTTGCAGTCATGGCCTCAACACAAAAACACCTGATGCCAGTCTGTGAACTAAATCGGCTTTCTGCATTCGCGGCTTGAAGCCTTTAGTTTTAAAACGGGACATTTTTCCCTTGCACACGAGTTAAGATTTTTGCAAGGTTTTCATAAATCACTGCTTTTCACTCTTAGCAGTAGTCTATGAGCCTCAAACCTAGGAGTGAAAGTTTCAGGTGGATTACAATGTAACTCTAGGTCGGATGAGGACACCACGTTGGCCCCGTTCGTGATTTTATCTTTGACTTAGAAACTTTTCTGGTTCTTTTTCCTCAACGATGGTCAGGTCTGCGGGTCCTCTGCAGCTTGAGTCCGGACTTGGGTTCGATGTCGTCGGATCAGCTAAGTCTAGGGGGTCAAGTGAAAGCCTGGGTTCTCAGTGGCGTTCAAGGCAACCCAAAAACCGGCAAGTAGCAGTAGTCTATGAGCCTTGGACTTTGGGGCTCAGGAACCGTTATTTTTAAGTTAGCAAGTTGCAGTTCTGAGACAAGAAAGAGTCCACTCCAGCACTAGTCAAGGGGTCAGTACATGAGCGTGTCCTCTGGGGGGCTAGAACTTGATTTCTCGCCTACACCAGTAGAATCCAGGGTGAACTGGTAAGCTGGGCACTATGCAGGTGCACGGGACTCATTAGCTTTAGTGTCTCTGAAGATTACCAGGAGGCTAGCCAACTAGCCCTTGGGGTCCACTCACTGGTCCTTGGCAGGAGTGAGGGAAGAACCAGCCCTTAGGGTCTCTCGACATATTCAAAAGCAGGAGCAGCTCTTCTCTTTCGGAAGACTTCTCTAGGTCTAGTAGAGGCAGCAGGTGCATTCTTCCTTGATGCAGCCTTTTTTACTTCTGATCATTCAGAGTACAGCGGTGTCCTGAGCTGGAAGCCAGGGCTGCCACTTTTAGGCCAATTTCGAGTTAGTGACTGGGGAGGACCGACTAGCCAAAGGGGCTACTATTCCCACAGGTCAACCCTACCCACTTTTACATCATTTCCTGTGGGGTTGGCATTAAAGAACAAGTGACTTATCTTCGGTAACGATATATCTGTAAGAAACAGTAGTTAGTGACAGATTCCTTACCTTAGAATATCCCCAGGCGTCAGGCTGGATCCGGAAAGTTTTTGCGTAGCAGTACCCTTGCGCGTCGGTAGGCGGCGTCGTGCGGCTCCGCATCCGTCGTCTGCATCGCCGGGATGACGTCGCGGGCAGTACTTAGACGCCGCCCCTGCGCGCTGACGTCAGTTCTGTACACGACTTTCCGCCCCAGGAACGCAGAGCCATGCAAGAAGCTGACATAGGGGTCTGAAAAATACTAGGGCCCTGAAAGGGATGTCCTTAACCCTAGAAATCAGTTCGCAGAACGGGGAGGATGGGTGGGGCCGTAAGGAATCGGTCACTAACTACGGTCTCTTACAGATATATCGTTACACAAGTTAGTAACTTGTGCATCTGAAAGAGACACGTTAGTGACAGATTCCTTACCTTAGAATAGATACCCCAGCAATACCAACCCCGGTGGTGGGTCTGCGAACAGATTCAGACAAGGAAGTCCCGGAGGACAGAACGGACAAAGAAGCCGTCCCTCCGGACCTGGCTGTCAAGGCAGTAATGTTTGGTAAACGTGTGCAGCGAGGCCCACGTAGCTGCCTGACAGATAACCGGCAGCGGAACACCGCGGCCCAAGGCCGTGGTAGCAGCCGTTGCCCTGGTGGAATGGGCACGCAACCCAACAGGAGGCTCCTTCTTAGCCAAAGAATAGCAGGTCTTGATGCACAAGGTAACCCAGCGGGAGATGGTTCTCTTGTGCACCGCCCGACCTTTTTTGGCGCCCACGTAGCCAACAAAGAGCTGGTCATCCACCTGGAAGTGTTTTGTGCGGTCGATATAGAAGGAGAGCACACGTTTTGGGTCCAGACGGTGGAGCCTCTCTTCCTCTCTGGAAGGATGCGGAGGCGGAAAGAAGGTAGGCAAAGTGATGGTCTGCCCAATGTGGAAGGCAGTAACCACTTTTGGCAAGAAGGACGGACGCGTCCGAAGAACAACCTTGTCTGGATGAACAGACAGAAAGGGAGGTTTGCAAGATAGAGCCTGGAGCTCACTCACCCGCCGAGCGGAGGTGATGGCCACCAGAAAGGCTGTCTTCAGAGTCAGAAGACGAAGAGGACAGTTATGTAGAGGCTCAAAGGGAGCGCACATTAAAAAGGTAAGAACCAAGTTCAAGTCCCACTGAGGCATTACAAACGGAACAGGAGGGAAGAGGTGTGTAATGCCTTTTAAGAACCTGTTAACAACAGGGGACTTGAAAAGGGAGGGCTGATCAGGGAGCCTGAGGAAGGTCGAGATAGCACAAAGATAACCCTTGATGGTACCCAGGGCAGAACCCTGTTGGGCCAGAGAAAGAAGGAACAGAAGGACCTCAGAAAGAGGGGCAGAAAGGGGATTCACAGCCTTTGCTGTGCACCATGCCACAAATTTGTTCCACCTGCAGGCGTATACCACCTTAGTGGAGGGACGCCTGGCTGCCAGAATCACATCACAAACTTCGGGAGGCAAGTCGAAAGGAATCAACTGCCGCCGCTCAATCTCCACGCAAGCAGGTGTAGACTGGACAGGTTCGGGTGGAGGACCGTCCCCTGCTGCTGCGACAGAAGATCCTCCCGAAGAGGCAGACTGATCGGGGATCTACGCTCATACTGAGTAGCTCGGGATACCAAACTCTTCGAGCCCAGTCCGGAGCCACAAGAATGACTTGGGCCCGGTCGTGCCGAATCTTCTTCAACACTCTGGGTAGAAGTGGTATAGGCGGAAAGGCGTACAATAGACCGCAACTCCACTCGTGACGAAAAGCGTCGCCGAGCGATTGCCGCCTTGGAAATTCCAACGCGCAGAACTGATGACATTGCGCGTTCTCTTCGGTGGCGAATAGATCTAACCAAGGCTCTCCCCACTGTAGAAAGAGTCCTTGCGCCACTTCCGAGTGAAGACGCCATTCGTGATCCATCATGCACCTGCGGCTGAGTTCGTCCGCCCTGGCGTTCAGGGAACCTGCCAGGTGTTGAACCATCAGGAACATGCCCTGATGTTCCAGCCATGTCCAGAGGCGCAGAGCCTCCTGACAGAGGGTCCACGACCCCACCCCGCCCTGTTTGTTGCAGTACCACATGGCGGTGGTGTTGTCGGTGAACACCTGCACTACCTTCCCTTTGACAGAGGGAAGGAATGCCTTGAGTGCAAGTCGGATCGCCCGGAGCTCCAGAAGGTTGATATGGAGCCGGGACTCCGCCGGAGACCAGAGGCCTCTGATCTCCGCCTCTCCCATGTGACCGCCCCATCCCAGAAGGGACGCGTCCGTCACAACTGTGTGCTCTGGCTGGGGAAGGGAGAGGGATCTGCCCATGACCCATTGCCGGTTCGAGAGCCACCACTGCAACTGTTTTGCAGTCCCCTCCGAGATCTGGACGTGATCGGAGAGGTTGCCCTGGTGCTGCGCCCACTGGAACTTCAGGTCCCACTGCAGAGCCCGCATATGCCATCTGGCATGATTGACCAGCAGGATGCAGGAGGCCATGAGGCCCAGCAGCCTCAGGGTCATCCGTGACCGAAACCCAGGATAAAGGCTGAAAGATCGGAATCATAGCCTGAATATCCCGGACTCGCCGTTCGGGAGGATAGGCCCGAAACTGCGTCGTGTCCAGAACTGCTCCGATGAAAAGGAGCTGTGGAGAAGGAATCAGATGTGACTTCGGCACATTGATGGAGAACCCCAGCGAGTGCAGGAGTTCGGCCGTAGTCTGGAGGTGGGAGATGACTGCCTGGGACGAGCCCGCCTTCAGCAGCCAGTCGTCGAGGTAGGGGAAGACTGAAACCCCTGCCCGGCGCAGATGAGCTGCGACCACCGCCATCACTTTCGTGAACACCCGAGGGGCACTGGTAAGGCCAAAGGGGAGCACGGTGAACTGAAAATGCTCGAGGCCTACCGTGAACCGAAGGTAACGCCGGTGGGCCGGCAGGACGGGGATGTGGAAATAGGCGTCCTGCAAGTCCAACGCTACCAACCAGTCTCCAGGGTCTAGGGCAGTCAAGACCTGAGCTAGGGTGAGCATCTTGAACTTCTCCTTCCGGAGGAAGCGATTGACGTTCCGGAGGTCCAAGATAGGACGCATGTCCTCCTTGTCCTTTTTGGGCACCAGGAAGTAGTGGGAGTAGCAACCACGCCCTACTTCTGGGGTCGGAACATGCTCGATGGCCCTCTTGGCCAAGAGGGCCGTGACTTCCTTCTGTAGAAGCACCAAGTGATCCCCTGACATGCGGTGGAATTGAGGTGGCATGGCTGGGGGGTGGTCTCGAAGGGGAGGGAGTAGCCCCTTCGGACAATGTCCAAGACCCACCTGTCCGAGGTGATGGGACGCCAGTGGTGAAGGTGATGGCGGACCCTGCCCCCTACTGGCGTGCTGTGCACCTGAAAGGAGGGACTAGGAGGGCTTGGAGGCCACGGATGGGTTGGAGGTGTTGGCCTGACCCGCACGCTGGTTGCCCGAACCGCCACGGCGGTATCCACGTCCTCGGCCACGCGAAGACGCCTGCTGCGCGGGCCGGTGGCTGGGCTGCTGACGTGACTGGGCGCCCCTTCCGTGGCCACGATAGGGGCGAAAAGCAGAAGGTAGCGGAGGGCGTGTAGCAGAAAGGCCCAGGGACTTGGCAGTAGCCCGTGAGTCCTTAAAGCGCTCCAACGCATGGTCTGCTTTGGAACCAAAAAGACCGACTCCATCAAAGGGCATGTCCATGAGAGTATTCTGGACATCCCCTGAAAAACCAGTGGTTCTCAGCCAGGCGTGACGGCGCAGCGCCACTGTCGTCGCAAGCGATCTGCCTAGCGAGTCGGCGGTATCAAGGCCACATCTGATGGTGTACTTTGCCGCATCTCTTCCTTCCGCAATGGTGCGGGAAAGCAGTGTCTGGACCTCCTCAGGACACTGGGGCAGAACTTGCACCACCGAGTCCCACAAGGAGTGGGAATATCGGCCCAAGAGGCAAGTGGTGTTGACGGACCGCAAGCCAGCACTTGAGGAAGAAAAGACCTTCTTCCCAAATTGATCCAGGCGTTTGGATTCCCTATCCGGGGGAGCGGTAGGGAAGGCGCTTTGGGAAGCAGAGGCTTGGACCACCAAGCTCTCAGGGGTGGGGTGTTGCGAGAGGAACAGGGGGTCGCCCGGAGCAGGGCGATGGCGTCGGGCCACGTTCCTATCCACAGGAGCCCCTGTGGTGGGCTTGGACCAGGTGCCCAAAAGAACGTCTGAAAGCGCCTCGTTAAACGGCAGCAGTGGCTCCAAGGAGGTAGCCGCCGGCTGAAGCACTTCCGTCAGGATGTTAGTCCTGACAGCCACTGTAGGCAACTGGCGGTGTAAGGCCCCAGCTGCTCTACGCAACACCGTTGCAAAGTTTGCTCCCTCCTCCGTTGCCACAGAAGGAGGAGACAGCATGCCAGAGTCAGGGGAGGTGTCCAGACCACTGGCATCCCCAAGTTCCTCAGCCCAGTCCTGATCAAACTCACATTGCTGTGTGAGAGGGTCATCAGACCCCTCCCAGTTCTCTTCGTCCTCCAATTCTTGTTCAAAGTAAGGAGGAGGGACATGTGGGACCCAAGGTCTCATCGGCGTCGGAGCCGGCGTCGAGCGACGTCGGTCCGGCGCCGTGTCCGGATCCGGAGAACGCCGCCGCCCGAGAGATCGGCGCCGGTGGAGGTGTCGTCAGGTCAACCGGCGTCGATCGGGGTTGTGGCAGCACCGGAGCCGGGGTCGAGGCCGGGCCAGGAGCCGGGACCGAGGCTGGTGTGGCAGGCGGCGCCGGAATCGGAGTCGCCGGCAGCGCCAGAGAAACCCCATCAGGGCCCGAAGGCGCACCGGGGGGACCTTGAGGCCCGAAGAGGCGGGCCATGGCCGACAGGAACTCCTGTATCTCGGCCGGAGTCGCCGCCGAACCCGGATAAGGGGGATAATGCGGCGGCGGCTCCACAGGCACTCCCGGAGCCGCGGGGGCAGGGACGGTGCAGACAGGACCCTCAGCCGAGTCGCGGGACCGGCGAGGGGAAGTCGTCGAGCGATGACGCTTTTTTGACTTCATATGCTTCGACTTACCGGAGGAGTGCGAAGACTTGGACCCCGACGACCGATGAGGACTCCGCGACCAGCCCCTCGACCTCTCTCGTGACCGGGGCTTGGCGTGGCGCGGAGCCGACTGCCGGACCTCGAGGAATTTTCGAGACCGCTCTCGCAATGCCTTCGGGTGCAAGGCTTGGCAGTCAGGGCACGACTTGGTGTCGTGGTCGCGGCCGAGGCAGTAGAGACAATCCCGATGCGGGTCTGTGATCGACATCATTCGACCACAGGCGTCGCATGGCTTGAAGCCGGGCATCCCTACCGACACCTTCGGAGTCGAGAGACTTCGAGAAAACACTGAAAAAATCACCCAAAAACTTAGTAAAAAAATGACTAGGGCACTGCTCTTCCCGGATCTGCGCTTACTGGCGCGGAAAAAGAACTGACGTCATCGCGCAGGGGCGGCGTCTAAGTACTGCCCGCGACGTCATCCCGGCGACAGACGCGGAGCCACACGACGCCGCGTAACGACGCGAAAGGGTACTGCTACGCAAAAACTTTCCGGATCCAGCCTGACGCCTGGGGATATTTTAAGGTAAGGAATCTGTCACTAACGTGTCTCTTTCAGATGACACGCGCGGTGCGGGTCCGTCACCGACATCATTCGATGACAGTCCCCGCAGGTCTTGAAGCCGGGCATCCCTACTGCACCAGGAGTCGATTGAGTCGAAAAATAGAGACAAAAAGTCTCGAAAAAACTCAGTCAAAAAGTGAATGGGGGTACCGCTCTCTCCGGATCTGCGCTTGCTGGCGCGGAAAAAGAAAGAACTGACGTCAGTGCGCGAGGGCGGCGTCTAAGTAGCTGCCGCGACATCATCTCGGCGACCACGACGCCAACGACGGACGCGGAGCCGCACGACGCCACCTTCCGACGCGCAGGGGTACTGCTGACGAAAACTTTCCAGATCCAGCCTGACACCTGGGGTAATTCTAAGGTAAGGAATCTATCACTAACGTGTTTCTTTCAGATCAATCCCACAGTGCATCCCTCTGCCCAAAACAAAGTTGTCAGGATGCTTCTTCCCTGGGATAGCGCCATGGGCACACCCTTGAGGTGTGTCTACTATAATTAACAAGCCCTCCTGAAAAACTGATTCTGTAACCGGTTTTCCCCACTTGGCTGAGATGCCAGTCTGTCTACCTGCAAAAAAGGGCAGGCTGAAGTGTGATTCAGATTTGCCCAGAGGTAGTAGCCCCTTTGAAGATGGGCCATCTGCAGTCACAGGTCTCTGGTCATTCTCCTGGAGGTCAGACCTCCTCCCACCACTAGTCCTTTTGCTCCCCGTGCCTGAGAACGCTTCACACTTCTTGGCAGGATGGCAGCAGGCAGTCTATGGTGACAACTGCTGTAGTTAATCAGAAACGACTACTAGAACTTTGGGGCAAGAAAGTGGTGACTTTCTAAAGTCACACCTTTGCATTAAAAGTTAATTTAAAACTGAAATCAGCAATGTCAGGTTTAAGGTAACAATTAATTTGATACCTTGAAGTACTATATTTGGCGGTCCCAAATGGAATCGAGGACTTAGTGAGTGGACTAGTGAGAACCCATGTTAGCCAATGGGATAGCAACTTTACTAAAGTGAAAACAACAAAATGTCAGGACATGTAAAGTTCAAAGTCCATTTTTTTTATTTTAGGAGTTTTATATAGAGCTTACACGACCCTAGGGGTATCAGAGCGCTTTACATCAACGTACATGAATAGAAACATAGACCGTCACAGTTTAATATTATGTGGTAGAAAGTTCCTTTTCAGGGAGAGTAGAGGAGTTTGGATGCGGAGTTAAGGATCGGATCAAGAGGCTTTGGGACAGTGGTGACCGTCCTTAGCAGGGAATTACGAGGAACGAAGAGCGGCTATTGACCAGAGGGATAGAGAAGACTGTTTAGGAGAAATTCTTTTAATTTTCTCTTGAAGCTCGTGAAGGAGGGGTTAGTTCTGATATGAATTGGGAGAGAGTTCCAGATTTTGGGGGCGTTGCCTGAGAGAGAGCAGAAGAGGGCTTTTTGTTTAGGTCTTTTGGGTGGGATGAGAAGGAGCTTGTTGGAGCTTCTTAGGTTTCTCGATTGTCCTAGTTAGTGAGTTTGGCTGCAAGGTAATCTGGTTTGCCAGTGGGAAGGGCTTTATGTGTAAGGCAGGCCGTTTTTAAACAGCAGCGTGCTTCGATTGGTAGTCATACCTTTTGCAACACAGGGGTGATGTGGTTGTTTTTCTTGGATCCTGTGATCATTCTTGCTGCTGCGTTTAGGGTGTCTCTCAAGGGGGTGGTGTGTGTTTTAGCTGCTCCAGTTAGTTTGGCATATCCATAATCTAGTCTGGACAGAACTAGAGACATGTCCTTCTTAACGTTCGGCACCCTGCTTTATCGGCTAATAAGGCCTGCCTTAAGGATTACTTACAAATATTAAAAATGAAGGTTTGGGCATGCCAAAAGGGTTAATAGGCCATGTCAGATTGGCAGTTTAAGAGCTGCCCAGCTGGGCTGGCAGACCTAGAGCCATGTTTTTACTTTGTCACAGTAGTGGTGGCACAATAAGTGCAGTAGTCCACTAGTGACATTTTACTTACTAGCCATGGGTACACCTCATACCATATACTCAGGACTTATTGTAAGTTAAATATGCGAATGAGGTATTAGCAAATTGCACATATCGTTTTAGGGGCCCAGAGCACATGCTATAAAATACATAAAATAGTAGCGCTCTTCTAACATCTAGTGTGTGTAGAGCTCGTTCTGCTACAGAATCAGATTGAGGAAAGAACACAGGTAACTCAACTGATTGGTTGATATGAAAAGCAGAAACTACTTTAGGAAGAAATTTGGGATTGGTTCGAAGAACCACTCTGTCTTTGTGAAGCTGAAAGAAAGGCTCTTGTATAGTTAATGCCTTAAGTTCACCAACTCTCCTTAGTGAAGTGATTGCAATGAGAAAAGCAACCTTCCATGAGAGGAATTGTAATTGACACCTGTGCATTGGACCCATTAGCCATGTAAGGACCATGTTTAAGTTCCATACTGGTGCAGGTGGGGCTCTTGGTGGCATCACCCTTTTTAATCCTTCCATAAAGGCTTTAAACACTGGCTCTCTAAATAGAGATAAGTGGTGTCTGTTTTGTAAGTATGCAGCTACTGCTGCTAGATGCAAGCGAATGGATGTATAGGATAGTCCACATTGCTGTAAATGTAACAGATAACAGATGATGTTTTGCCCATAAGCATCAAGAGGATTGATATTGTTATTGTTGCAATAAATAACAAACCGTTTCCATGTTGCTGCATAACATGCCCTAGAAGCAGGTTTTCTAGCCTCTTTTATGATATTCATACAATCTGGTGGTAATTGTAAATAACCAAACTATTACTTCAGGAGCCAAATCGCCAAGTTGAGTTCTCTGGGATTTGGATGTCTGATTTCTCCATGGCTCTGAGTGAGGAGGCTGGAGTTGAGATGCAGCTTTTGGTGTGGAGTTACTGAGAGCACCAGCAGGGTGGTGAACCAAGGTTAACGTGCCCATGTGGGCGCTATGAGTATTAGTTTGAGGGATGTTTGTCTGAGCTTTCGAACTACCAAATGAATGAGTGGGAGAGGCAGAAAAGCGTAGACAAATATCCCTGACCAGTTCATCCATAGGGCATTGCCTTTGGAGAGTGGGTGTGGGAACCTGGAGGCGAAGCTTGGGCATTTTGCGTTTTGAGCTATGGCGAACAGGTCTATGTGAGGAAATCCCCATTCCTGAAAGTAGAGGAGGAGAATTTGGGGATGAAGTTCCCACTCGTGGATTTGCTGTCTCTGTCTGCTGAGAAGGTCTGCAATCTGATGGTTTACTCCTGGAAGATGTTCTGCCAGGAGATAAATCTTGTGGTGTATAGCCCATTTCCAAATGGCTTGCGTTAGGCGTGACAGTTGGAAAGAGTGTGTCCCCCCTTGTTTCTGTATATAATACATAGCTGTCATGTCTGTACAGACTAGGACAGCTTTGCCTATGAGGTGAATTTGAAAAGCTCTGAGCGCTAGAAACACTGCTAGTAGCTCTTGGTGATTTATATGGAGACTCTTGTACTTTAGACTCCACAACCCTTGGATTGTGTGATTGTGTAGGTGAGCACCCCAACCTGTAAGCGATGCGTCTGCTTTTAGCACTGTCTGTGGAACAGGGTCGATGAAAGACTGCCCTTTGGATACATTTTGTGGATTCCACCATTGCAGAGAGTGATGAGTGCGGCCATCTACCAACACTAGATCGGTCAACTGACCCTGCGACTGGTTCCACTGACTTGCTAAGCATTCTTGAAGGGGACGCATGTGAAGTCTTGCGTGGGGAACAATTACGATGCAAGACGCCATCAGTCCTAACAGTTGCATGAATACTCTTGCTGGTAATGATTGGTTGGGCTGAAACCGAGTGAGAGGGGACTGAATACTGAGAATTCTGGCTGCATTGGGAGAGGCTAGAGCGCTTTGAGGGTCTATGGTGGCTCCCAGATAGGTTTGTGTGTTGGAAGGCTGTAGGTGAGACTTCAACGCATTCACTGTAAACCCTAGTTGGTGTAATAAGTGAATCGTGGCTTGAGTGTGTTGGAGACACTTTTGGCAAGTGCTGGCTTTGATAAGCCAGTCGTCCAGGTATGGGAAGACATGGATGTGCTGTCTTCTGAGATGAGCAGCAACTACTGCCAGGCTTTTGGTAAATACCCTGGAAGCAGTGGTGACTCCAAACGGTAGTACTTTGAATTGGTAATGATGACCCGCTATCATGAATCTGAGATATTTGCGATGAGCAGGGTGAATTGGAATGTGGAAATATGCTTCCTTTAAGTCTAGAGTAGACAAAGTCGCCCTGCTGTAGAAGAGGGAGCACTCGAAGTGTCACCATATGGAAATGCTCCGACAGTATGTAGTCATTTAGTTCTCTGAGGTCCAGAATAGGTCTCAAGGAGCCATCCTTTTTGGGAATTAGAAAAAACAGGGAGTCCATGCCTGACCCTTGATATTCTAACAGTACAGGCTCTATGGCTCCTTTTAGCAAGAGACTTGACTTCCTGTTTGAGCAGGTGTAAATGTTCTGGTGACATTTGTGAGAGTGGGGTGGAATGTTTGGAGGATTATTGGTAAGCTCCAGGCAATAACCATGTTGGATAATTCCTAACACCCATTTGTCTGTGGTTATGGATTGCCAAATGGGGAGGAATTGTAGAAGACGTCCCCCGACAGGTGTTAAATGATCGGGGGGGGGGGGAAGTGTATGCAAGTCACTGCTTGTTAGGGGATGGGGAATTTGCCCCTTCCTTTGCTGTTACCTTTGTAACCTACTCTAAAGAAGCCTCTTGAGGAGGAGGATTGATTGTTGCCTTTGTAGGAGGCAGCCGTATTGTCTGAGGACGTGGTCTTGGACCCCACCACAATCGAAGGAGCGACAAAAGGAGGCACGATTAGAAGGAGAATGTAGTGCTCCCATTGACTTAGCTACTTCTGTATCTTTCTTCATTTTCTTTAATGACTTATCTACTTTGGGCCTGAAGAGATGCTCTTTGTCAAATGGAGTATTTAAAATGGATTGTTGGACTTCAGGTTTAAAACCAGAAATCCTCAATCATGCGTGCCTCCTCAGTAACACACTAGTGTTGATCTCTCTAGCTGCGGTGTCAGCAGCATCTAAAGCACACCTAATAGAGGAATTGGAGATGAGCTTTCCTTCTTGCAATAAATCTTGAGCTTTAGCCTTGTGCTCATCTGGGAGATATTGGAGCAATTGCTCCATTTCGTCCCAGTGTGCTCTATCATACCTCGCTAGTAGGGCCTGGGTGTTCGCAATGCGCCAATGATTCACTGCTTGGGCGGCTACTCTTTTACCAGAGGCGTCTAACAATTTTGACTGTCTGGAGGGGGGCATCCCCGAAGTTTGTGAATTGGCTCGTTTACGGGCATTAGAGATAACCAAGAGTCTAGTGGTAACTGTCCTTTAATAAAACCTGGATCAGACGGAGGCTTATGTTTCTTATCTATTCTGGGGGTGAGAATGCGGGCACGAACGGGGTCTTTGAATATATCATCGGCATGTCTCATCATGCCTTTGAGCATAGGGAGAGTCTGACTACACCTTTGGAGAGGTGTGGTGCAGCGGCCAGGGCAGCTGACTTCCGAGCACAGGGTTCACAGTTCGATCCCCGGCTCCGGCGGCAGCTCAGCTCAGCACCATGTGACTCTGGGCAATAGCTCACTTAATTTCTACTCCGGCCCCCAGCGCCTTGAGACCCATAAGGGTGAGTAGCTGCGCTATATAAAAACGGACTTACAAACGTACGGACTTACTTTGTGTGTTTAAAATAAAAAATCTTCTTCTAGGGATTCCTTGTGTAATTGTACCCCATGATATTCTGCAGCTCTAGCAAGTAATTCTAGATATCCTACATTGTCATCAGGAGGGGAAGGCTTTGCAGGATAAAGGTCTTGTTCTTTGTCTGTGGGTGAATCAGTGTTGTAGTCTTTGCAGGGATCTACCGGTAAAATATTATTCCCACCATCTCCATCATCATCGTCATCAGGTTGTGGTGGTGGAGAGTCAGTTGGGTAATAAGTAAATGCTATAATGGTGGGGAAAGCGGTGTAGGGGAATGTGGTGAAAGAGGGAGTTGGAACGTCGAAAATCGGATCTTGCAAGCTTCGGAGGAACATTTTTCGGTTTCGGCACTGTGCAATGACTTTTCGGCGCAGAAGATTTCGGTCCCGAAGCCGTCTTTGATTTCGGTGTCAAGGGTTTCGGCTCCGAAGCAGTTTTGGGCTTAGAGTCTGAAGGTTTCGGCTCGGTGCCTGACTTTGGCCGACTCGATCCCGAGCCAGAAGGCTTAACAACGTGTTTCGGAGCCGAGCCGGAAGGCGGGGCATCAGAAACATCTTCTCGGTGCCGACTGTGGCCCGAAGGAGGGGGTGGAACTAAAGATTTTTGCTTGGTCTGAGTTGGACTTTGGGGCAAGGGGTGTTCGGTACTCACGGGACGTTGACCTTGCGGTATGTTGTCTTCCATCTCGGAGTCCGATTCCGGAATGGATACAAGTTCTTCTTCTGCCCCATGTGCATCGAATTCTTCTTGTTCGGATCCTTCACCGAAGATGTCCGGTGTATATTCGATGTTTTGGCTTCCCATTTCACGACGTCGAGCCCGGCGATCGTGCAGAGTTTTCTTTGACCGAAACGATCTGCACGCGCCGCAGTCCTGTTCATTGTGCTCCGGAGATGAGCGCAAGTAGCACACTTCACGTGGCACCGGGGACAGAATTTAAATGGAGTCCGTCCCATTGACTGCGAGGTGGACTGACGCGGTTAGGCCCAACGGCCTTCCTGGAGTTTTCCAATCAAAATAGAGATTTTCCTCGACCGATACGATACGCAGAGAAGTGGGATACGCGTTTGAAACAATACCAACACCGGTAGAGTGTATTGCGCACCGAGGGGAACCCGAAGAACGGTTTCGAACCAGAGCGCAGCAATACACGTCCGAACCCGATGGCGGAAAAAAATAATCTAACGATGGAGTTGATGCCCATGCGCACTATCACCGAAAGGAGGAGTCACCTTACCTTGTGACTGGAAAGACGACTTCTTAGAAAAACAACTTGAAAACATCCAGACCCAACACTAGATGGCAGGAGTATGGAAAGCATGTGATCTACAGCCCACATGCCTCAAACAAACAATTATCCCTAAAAGCGCAACCTGTGCAAACTTTCATTACATCTAGGAGCAGCTTTGATTACAACTTCAAATGAAGGTTGTGAAGTTCGACACTTGAAATAGTAGCAAGGAGAAAAACAAATCTTTATACACCATACAGTATATCAGCTACATTTTAAATTCAGATATGTATGTTTGGATGAAGATGGGGATGGGGCATGTTCTTCATGTTTCACCGTGCCTGTTTGAGAGCATAAGATTCTGGGGGTTGATAGGCCTCCATGACTTATGTTACAAGCTGGCTAAGTGCATGGAGGGAAAATGTTCCAGATTATTCTTTTTCTAGATCTAGCCAGCTTTAGACAGAGGTGTCACACCCTCTACTAGAACACCAAATGTAACAAGGATAAATATCCTATGTGATACATGATCAGTATTAGGGCTTCCTAAAGACCAACATTTTGAACAAGAGGTTTGGCTACGGACAAAGTACATTTGATCTCACAAAAAGCATGCAGTAATTTGGAAATCCAGACTGACTGGAGTTTAAATTCAGTAAATCATATCACCATTATAGTTCCTTTTTTACAGCCTGTGCTAGTAAGAAATGAAATGAGAGAATAAACAGTTTCAAATGTACCTATGTGGCTGTCACTTCTCTACGTTTACAAACGCAGAACCTTTTGCATATAATCATATGCCTCAACCTTCCCAGTTTGGGTAACAAGTGTTTCGAGACCCAGTGTGATAGTGGGGACAAATCAGGAGAGCAAACAGCACAACAAGAATCTGAAAATTGATTAATAAAGAAGATACATATTTATTTTCTCAAAATACCTGAATGGGACTGTATTTCCACATATGGATGTACCAAAAGTTCAGCAATCGATATTCGACACTTGGGGTTCCTCACCAGGCATTTCTACAAGAAATATAAAAACAGAAAAACACATTGAAAACATAATATATGTATCTAAAAAGAAAGCTAGGAAAACAATTTGTCAACAATGATGGAAATATCCAAATCCAAGCCAAAAGACTGGTTCTTTGTCAACTCAAGCAGAATGTTACTGAAGCTAAACTAATACAGGAATGACATTATCTTTACTGAATTGACAAGAACGTCTGTCAAGAAGCCCTAACTGGGTTAATGCGTTGTCTCAAATCGGTAGTTGCTACCTATAAATTATTTGTTTTTTTCCCACCACACATCTAGAGTGTAAACAGATATAAACATGTGGATGCCTTGGGGCCTTTTTAGGTCTCGCCTAGGCAGCGCATGCCCTGTCTCTTCACGACATGCTGTATCTACAATGTGGTCTTCGAACATCTCCCATCTTTTTCATTGATTCCCATTACTGCCTTTCGTAAATGCCTGCTTTTGTTTGGTGAATATGCTTAATAGTCCCTCCTTTTAGACTTTTATAACCGCTCATGAGGACTGTCCCTGTTACACATGCTCTTACTCTTTCTGTTATTTATGATACCCTGTGAGCACTCTTATTTTTGTGTGCCTGCATCTGCTCGTTCGTGTGCCGCTTCATCTTTGTTCATGGCCGTTGTGCTCTCTTGTTTTATTGGTCGGGTGAAGCAAAGGCCAGATTACAAGTGATGCAATCTCTCACCCCTTTCCGAACACGTACTATACGTACCACGGTTGGACATCGGGCTAAAGCAGACTCAATTTAGTGACTGGACAAAACTGAAACGGCCCAATTAAAGTCCTCCCTAGAGAGTCCGCCACAGGGCAGATTCCATAAAGCTTGTTTATTTTTGCTGTTAAGGGTGTTATACTTGATCTGATATGTAAATATGGGTAATTACCAGTTTGTTACACTTATTCCAATCCTTTGATGTATAAGGCAATTATGGCCAGATCGTGTTTATTTTGCTGATAAGGGTGTTATAATTGATCTCACATGTAATTATGGGTACTTACCCATGTGTTACACTATGTGAGAGATGATCTTTTGTACGCGGTAAGCATGGGGCCGAATGTATTTTGAGCGCCATACACATTATGGAACACGTATTTGTACACTTGACTGTCTATCTGCTGTACAAGAGCATGGGCTCTGATAGTGGATGTTTCCTGTCTCGTGAGTTTACCTGAAATGGCAATATTTTTACATTGAGACATGTGTGCTGTAGACAAAATGCACAAGTTACTAACTTGTGTAACGATATATCTGTAAGAGACAGTAGTTAGTGACAGATTCCTTACCTTAGAATATCCCCAGGCGTCAGGCTGGATCCGGAAAGTTTATGCGTAGCAGTACCCTTGCGCGTCGGTAGGCAGCGTCGTGCGGCTCCGCGTCCGTCGTCGGCGTCGTGATCGCCGGGATGACGTCGCGGGCAGTACTTAGACGCCGCCCCTGCGCGCTGACGTCAGTTCTGTACACGACTTTCCGCGCCAGGAACGCAGAGCCATGCAAGAAGCTGACATAGGTGTCTGAAAAATACTAGGGCCCTGAAAGGGATGTCCTTAACCCTAGAAATCAGTTCGCAGAACGGGGAGGATGGGTGGGGCGGTAAGGAATCTGTCACTAACTACTGTCTCTTACAGATATATCGTTACACAAGTTAGTAACTTGTGCATCTGAAAGAGACACGTTAGTGACAGATTCCTTACCTTAGAATAGATACCCCAGCAATACCAACCCCGGTGGTGGGTCTGCGAACAAAGATCAGACAAGGAAGTCCCGGAGGACAGAACGGCCAAAGAAGCCGTCCCTCCGGACCTGACTGTCAAGGCAGTAATGCTTTGTAAACTTGTGCAGTGAGTCCCAAGTAGCTGCCTGACAGATATCCTGCAGCGGAACACCGCGGCCTAAAGCCGTGGTAGCAGCCGTTGCCCTGGTGGAATGGGCACGCAGCCCAACAGGAGGCTCCTTCTTAGCCAAAGAATAGCAGGCTTTGATACACAAGGTTACCCAGCGGGAATGGTTCTCTTGTGCACCGCCCGACCTTTTTTGGCGCCCACGCAGCCAACAAAGAGCTGGTCATCCACCCGGAAGTGTTGTGTGCGGTTGATATAAAAAGAAAGCGCACGTTTTGGGTCCAGACGGTGGAGCCTCTCTTCCTCTCTGGAAGGATGCGGAGGCGGAAAGAAGGTGGGCAAAGTGATGGTCTGCCCAATGTGGAAGGCAGTAACCACCTTTGGCAAGAAGGACGGACGCGTCCTAAGAATAACCTTGTGTGGATGGACAGACAGAAAGGGAGGTTTGCATGAAAGAGCCTGGAGCTCACTCACCCGCCGAGCGGAGGTGATGGCCACCAGAAAGGCTGTCTTCAGAGTGAGAAGACGAAGAGGACAGTTATGTAGAGGCTCAAAGGGAGCGCACATAAGAAAGGTAAGAACCAAGTTCAAGTCCCACTGAGGCATTACAAACGGAACAGGAGGGAAGAGGTGTGTAATGCCTTTTAGAAACCTGTTAACAACAGGGGACTTGAAAAGGGAGGGCTGATCAGGAAGCCTGAGGAAGGCTGAGATGGCACAAAGATAGCCCTTAATGGTACCCATGGCAGAACCCTGTTGGGCCAGGGAAAGAAGGAACAGAAGAACCTCAGAAAGAGGGGCAGAAAGGGGATTCACAGCCTTTGCTGTGCACCATGCCACAAACTTGTTCCACCTGCAGGCGTATACCACCTTAGTGGAGGGACGCCTGGCTGCCAGAATCACATCACAAACTTCGGAAGGCAAGTCAAAAGGAATCAACTGCCGCCGCTCAATCTCCACGCAAGCAGGTGGAGGCTGGACAGGTTCGGGTGGAGGACCGTCCCCTGCTGCTGCGACAGAAGATCCTCCCGAAGAGGCAGACGGATCGGGGGATCTACGCTCATACTGAGTAGCTCGGGATACCAAACTCTTCGAGCCCAGTCCGGAGCCACAAGGATGACTTGGGCCCGGTCGTGCCGAATCTTCTTCAACACTCTGGGTAGAAGTGGTATAGGCGGAAAGGCATACAACAGACCGCAACTCCACTCGCGACGAAAAGCGCCGCCGAGCGAGTGCCGCCTTGGAAATTCCAACGCGCCGAACTGATGACATTGCGCGTTCTCTTCGGTGGCGAATAGATCTAACCAAGGCTCTCCCCACTGTAGAAAGAGTCCTTGCGCCACTTCCGAGTGAAGACGCCATTCGTGATCCATCATGCACCTGCGGCTGAGTTCGTCCGCCCTGGCGTTCAGGGAACCTGCCAGGTGTTGAACCATCAGGAACATGCCCTGATTGTGAGAAGTTGGCCTGGTATATGCTGTCCACTAATTATAGTGGGCACCTTGCACCAGTCCAAACAACCCCTTATTGGAGATAGGTTAAAGACAACCTTATTGAAAGCTATCCTAGTGGTAACTATGGAGAGCAGCCTTCAGGCTAAGTCTTGAAGGAATGTAAAGCAGCTTGTTTTACCAGTCTATAATCTCTTGAGTGACCAAATGAAAGAGCACCACACCAGGTATATATTCAAAATATATGTATTTATTGCTAAACACACCCCTCTAGTCTCTTTATGAGGCTAGAGTTCGAAGTACATAAGTTAGAAGTTATTTAAACACAGTAAAAGCACAAATACACGTTTGGGCCCTAGGGGCGTACCAAACCATATACCAATAAAGTGGTATAAGAACCACGACTGAACTAGACACTAGGCCTAGAGCCTCTAGAAGTGCTTGGACCTCAAGGAACCACCCAAGGTAGTGACACAGGGGACCCACGGGAGACGCGTGCAGTGTAAATACACAACCGCGATACGCCGTTGACTTCTATGGAGAAAGTCGGGATCGGGAAATTAGAGAAAAGGGACACTTAAAAGAGGACTAGGACAAAACCCTTTGAGATCTAGGACTTTGAAGAGTCTCTACCCACGGGAGCACCGGAGTACTCGTGTTACCTCACCCAGGGAAGCCGGGTGCATAGGTGCCTTTCGGGGTCGGGTTTCGTCGTCGATTCGAATGGCGATCTGCTGCAAAGTGCTGCTGGCGGCCAAGAGAAAAGTGTCCGGGTGGATCCAAGAGTGGATCGGAGTTCTGAAGAACCTGAAAGCAGAGGGGACAGAGTCTGGGTCACTAGCCAGTGACCAGGAAGGCGATGGGACAGATGCCCACCGATGTCGAGTGCTTCAGGTGCGTTGACGGTCGTCTTGACTCTTCAGCCACGAGGTCCAGGAGGCGTTGTCGGCGACCAGGAGCAGGATTCGGGCTGGTACACGATGTCTGTCGAGTGCTGAGGTGTCGGCGACCGGATTGGACCCAACAAGCCTTGGCAACGGCAAGTCTCGGTGAAGATGTAGATCGTCGATGGTGCAGACCAGCAAGGTCTGTGGAACTCACCCAGCGAGGGTAAGTGAGGGCAGGCCTGGAGCAACCAGGATGCCAAGTAAGAAAAGGATTGACCTTCGTTAAGGGCTACTAGCCAACGGGCTAGCGACCGCGAAGGAGCCTCGTGACGCCGCACGTGGATCTGGCTTACAGGACACTCGTGGAGTGGGGGCCAGTGATCTTTGGTGCAGGTGGTGCTGGAGGCTAGGGCTACTCTGAGCCCAAAGCACGACTTCTTGGGAGACCCAGAAGAGGATGCACTTGCAAATGTGCTCGGTGTCCAGGGGTCACGGTCTCAAGTCACCCACGATAGCCACGTGCCTCAGCTTTGCTGGGGACTCAGGGTAGCCTCGGGGAAGTCTGAGAATCCACCTCTGGTGATGCGATGACTTCGGCGTCCGACGGGAGCTTCAGAAATGCGAACCGGACAGATGCTTCTTTGGTGCCTGCCAAGCAGGGGAGTCACTCCTTGACCCCAAGGGAGATTCTTCTGTCCTCTAATCGTGAGTAGAGCATCGAAGGTCCAGGATTCAGTTTCAGAGTTTCGTCCAGGGATAATCTAAAGTCCTAAGGACTGGGTTCCTACCTTTGTACTAAAGATAGGGGTTGGACTACTCTGTGGCCCCACCTATGGGTGGGTCAGGGCAGAGCGGTGGCTACACCCCTTTCCCTTTGTCCAGTTCGCGCCAAAGCAGGGGCTGCAAGCCCCTGATCCGGTTTGAACTGGGGTATGCACAGGGACACCAAATGTGCCCCCAGTGCAGGACTTCAAAGCACCAGAAAGTGCTCCCGCCCAGCCCCAATACACATTATCCTGTCTGGGGAGGTGGTCACACCTCCCTGGGACAGGAAACCTATTGTCCAGGCCTCCCCTGCCGGAGTTTCGTCCAGCAGCAGGAGGCCAGACTTGTGTCTGTGGCAGTAGCATCCATTTTGTGATGCCAGGCTTTAGAAAGAAGTTACCGGCCAGGCCAGGGTTAACATGTCTCTCCCTCTAGAAGGGTGGAATGCTACCCCCGCCGCCAGAATTGGCGGGGGGGTAGTATTCCAAGATGTTTGACACCAAACACGACATGTTTAGGTGCAGCCATTCCAAAGTTAGCATTTAACGCAAGGTTATAATGCGCTTAAGAGTATATGGTCAGGCTGCACTACAAACAGCATCAGAGAAGGGTCTCCGACCGCTGCAGAGGGGCCCTGCTCATGCAGGGGCACCCTCTCACATAGGAACCACGCACTCTGCCTTCAGGATTGATAAGGCCTGCCATAGGAGTGACTTATAGGTTTATATGTGTGTATGTATATAGTGATATAGGTAACCTATATCACAGTAAGGGGTGCATGCACCACCTTACCCAGGCTGCAGTAGCAGACCTGTGGTGTCAGTTTGGATGGCCTTCCAGGGGTGGCATAATACATGCTGCAGCCCCTGGCAGGCCTCTGAGGTACCTATGCCCTTGGTACATAGTATACCATATACTAGGGACTTATAAGGGCACTCCAGATTCCAATCAGTGATGTGCCTAAGGCACATGGAAACTATTTTACAGAGAAAGCAGATAGACTGGGGCCCTGAATAGCAGGATCCCAGTCCAACTAAGTCATAAACCAGCAGAACACCATAAAAAAAGTGGGGGCAACCATATAGTCAGATTCCACCTTCCTACACTGATGTTCCAGCCATGTCCAGAGGCGCAGAGCCTCCTGACAAAGGGTCCACGACCCCACCCCGCCTTGTTTGTTGCAATACCACATGGCGGTGGTGTTGTCTGTGAACACCTGCATTACCTTCCCTTTGACAGAGGGAAGGAATGCCTTGAGTGCAAGTCGGATCGCCCGGAGCTCCAGAAGGTCGATATGGAGCCGGGACTCCGCCGGAGACCAGAGGCCTCTGATCTCCGCCTCTCCCATGTGACCGCCCCATCCCAGAAGGGACGCGTCCATCACCACTGTGTGCTCTGGCTGGGGAAGGGAGAGGGATCTGCCCATGACACATTGCCGGTTCGAGAGCCACCACTGCAACTGTTTTGCAGTCCCCTCCGAGATCTGGACGTGATCGGACAGGTTGCCCTGGTGCTGCGCCCACTGGAACTTCAGGTCCCACTGCAGAGCCCGCATATGCCATCTGGCATGATTGACCAGCAGGATGCAGGAGGCCATGAGGCCCAGCAGCCTCAGGGTCATCCGTACCGAAACCCAGGATAAAGGCTGAAAGATCGGAATCATAGCCTGAATATCCCGGACTCGCCGTTCGGGAGGATAGGCCCGAAACTGCGTCGTGTCCAGAACTGCTCCGATGAAAAGGAGCTGTGGAGAAGGAATCAGATGCGACTTCGGCACATTGATGGAGAACCCCAGTGAGTGCAGGAGTTCGGCCGTAGTCTGGAGGTGGGAGACGACTGCCTGGGACGAGCCCGCCTTCAGCAGCCAGTCGTCGAGGTAGGGGAAGACTGGAACCCCTGCCCGGCGCAGATGAGCTGCGACCACCGCCATCACTTTCGTGAACACCCGAGGGGCACTTGTAAGGCCAAAGGGGAGCACAGTGAACTGAAAATGCTCGAGGCCTACCGTGAACCGCAGTTAACGCCGGTGGGCCGGCAGGACGGGGATGTGAAAATAAGCGTCCTGCAAGTCCAACGCTACCAACCAGTCTCCAGGGTCGAGGGCAGTCAAGACCTGAGCTAGGGTGAGCATCTTGAACTTCTCCTTCCGGAGGAAGCGATTGACGTTCCGGAGGTCCAAGATAGGACGCATGTCCTCCTTGTCCTTTTTGGGCACCAGGAAGTAGTGGGAGTAGCAACCACGTCCTACTTCTGGGGTCGGAACATGCTCGATGGCCCTCTTGGCCAAGAGGGCCGTGACTTCCTTCTGCAGAAGTACCAGGTGATCCCCTGACATGCGGTGGAATTGAGGTGGCATGTCTGGGGGGGTGGTCTCGAAGGGGAGGGAGTAGCCCCTTCGGACAATGTCCAAGACCCACCTGTCCGAGGTGATGGGACGCCAGTGGTGAAGGTGATGGCGGACCCTGCCCCTACTGGCGTGCTGTGCACCGGAAAGGAGGGACTAGGAGGGTTTGGAGGCCGCGGACGGGTTCGAGGTGGTGGCCTGACCCGCACGCTGGTTGCCCGAACCGCCACGGCGGTATCCACGTCCTCGGCCACGCGAAGACGCTTGCTGCGCGGGCCGGTGGCTGGGCAGCTGACGTGACTGGGCGCCCCTTCCGTGGCCACGAAAGGGGCGAAAAGCAGAGGTGAGCGGAGGGCGTACAACAGAAAGGCCCAGGGACTTGGCAGTAGACCGTGAGTCCTTAAAACGCTCCAGCGCATGGTCTGCCTTTGAACCAAAAAGACCGACTCCATCAAAGGGCATGTCCATGAGTGTATTCTGGACATCACCCGAGAAACCAGTTGTTCTCAGCCAGGCGTGGCGACGTAGCGCCGTCGTCGCAAGCGATCTGCCCAGCGAGTCGGCGGTATCAAGGCCACAACGTATGGTGTATTTAGCCGCATCTCGCCCTTCCGCAATGGCGCGGGTAAGCAGTGTTTGGACCTCCTCAGAACACTGCGGCAAAACAGCCGCCACCGAATCCCACAGGGAGTGGGTATATCGGCCCAAAAGGCAAGCGGTGTTGACGGACCGCAAGCCAGCACTGGAGGAAGAAAAAGCCTTCTTCCCAAATTGGTCCAGGCGTTTGGATTCCCTATCCGGAGGGGTGGTAGGGAAGGCGGTTTGGGAGGCAGAGGCTTGGACAACCAAGCTCTCGGGGGTGGGATGTTGGGAGAGAAACAAGGGGTCGCCCGGAGCAGGGCGATGGCGTCGGGCCACGCTCCTATCCACAGGAGCCGCTGTGGTGGGTTTGGACCAGGCACCCAAAAGAACGTCAGTGAGTGCATCATTAAACTGCAGCACAGTCTCCGAGGAGGAAGCCGCCGGCTGAAGCACTTCTGTCAGGAGGTTAGTCCTGACGGCCACAGTAGGCAATTGGAGATGTAAGGCTCCAGCTGCTCTACGCAACACCGTTGCAAAATTAGCTCCCTCCTCCGTAGACACGGGAGGAGACAGCATGCCAGTGTCAGGGGAGGTGTCTAGACCACTGGCATCCCCAAGTTCCTCAGCCCAGTCCGGATCATACTCACACTTGTGTGAGAGGGTCCTCAGACCCCTCCCAGCTTTCCTGGTTCTCCTCTTGTTCAAAATATGGAGGAGGAGGTACATTTGGGACCCAAGGTCTCATCGGCGCCGGAGCCTGCGTCGAGCGACGTCGGTCCGGCTCCATGTCCGGAGCCGGAGAGAGCCGGGGACAGACGCCGTCCGGAGCCCCGGACGGCGTCAGGAACGGCACCGGGGACATCGGCGTCGGCGGAGGCGTGGTTAGGTCAACCGGCGTCGATGGGGGTTGCGGTACCACCGGAGCCGGGATCGGGGCCGGAGCCGAGGCCGGGATGAAGGCTGGTGGGACAGGCGGCGCCGGGACCTGAGTCGACGGCGGCGCCGGGGCAACCCCATCAGGGCCCGCGGGGCCCGAAGGCGCACCGGAGGGACCTGAAGGCCCGAAGAGGCGGGCCATGGCCGATAGGAATTCCTGTATTTCGGCCGGAGTCGCCCCCGAACCCGGAAAGGACGGGTAATGCGGGGGCGGCTCTACAGGCATGTCCGGGGCCGCAGACGGTGCCGACTGGGGCCTCAGCCGAGTCGCGAGACCGGCGAGGCGAAGTCTTAGAGCGATGATGCTTCTTAGACTTTTTGTGCTTCGACTTACCCGAGGAGCGCGAAGACTAGAACTCCGACGACCGGCCCCTCGACCTCTCCCGGGACCGGGGCTTGGTGCGGCGCCGACTGCCGGACCTCGAGTAGCTTTCGAGACCGCTCTCGCAAAGCCTTCGGGTGAAGTTTCCGGCAGTCAGGGCACGACTTCGTGTCGTGGTCTCGGCCGAGACAGAAGAGACACTCCAGATGCGGGTCCGTGATCGACATCATGCGACCACAGGCGCCGCATGGCTTGAAGCCGGGCATCCCTACGACACCTAGGAGTCGTGAAGACTCGAAAAAGAAACAGTGAAAAAATTCACAAAAAAGTTAGTCAAAAATTGACTAGGGCACTGTTCTTCCCGGATCTGCGCTTACTGGTGCGGAAAAAGAAGAACTGACGTCAGCGCGCAGGGGCGGCATATAAGTACTGCCCGCGACGTCATCCCGGCGATCACGACGCCGACGACGGACGCAGAGCCGCACGACGCCGCCTACCGACGCGCAAGGGTACTGCTACGCAAAAACTTTCCGGATCCAGCCTGACGCCTGGGGATATTCTAAGGTAAGGAATCTGTCACTAACGTGTCTCTTTCAGATACGTATTTTTGGTGTAATAGTGTGCTGTATGATTACTGAAAACAGGGTTGCATGTATTATTTCATATAGACTATTTTCTCAGAAGATTCTACATACACTGATGTACCCAATACGCAAGGGTACAATACACTTCATTCCTTTTTGAGGGAGACTATTGGGTCACCTCTATATGCTAATTCATTCATTTCAGATTTTTTAAAGTTCTAGATTTGTTACGTTTTTTGGACTATACTTGCTTTTGATACTGAGAAACATTAGAATTCTTATGTAAGGAACTATATAACGTATTACTGTACTGCTTTGGGTATTAAGGACAGTGTGTAAATCCATGTTGTCCTTTGAGTCAGACCGACTAAAATCTCAAAGTTAATCCTATCTATGAGACATGACCAGGGTTTATAAATGGATAGTGTAGGAGGCTGGCTCAGTATTTAGTGTCCCCCTATGATGAGGTACTGTGTACCGAGTCCAGGCAACCCTCCGTGATAGTATTTAGGTCCCTGAAAACTCAAGCTCTCAAGGGGTAGCTGTGGAGAGCAGCTAAGGCTGATCCCGGAGGGTGTAAAGCATATGTATGTACCACTTTAGTCAGTCAATAAGCTTTTCACACAAGAAATAACCACACCCGGTGAGTAGAGAAATACTTTATATTTATTACTACACACTAGACACTAACTTAGTATACCTCCTACCCGGAGGTATCAATTACACACACATACTTAGAAAAGAGGTAAATAGCATAGAAAAGTACATAGGGCCCCACCTGGGAAGCAAAACCATATACTAAAATAGTGGACTGCTGAATAGGTACCGAAACGGGACTAGGACCCAAGGTTGGAGAACCTCAGGGGAGGCAAGGAACCACCCAAGGTGAGTAGCCAGGGACCCCTAGGCGCCTGGGTGCAGACTGGTTACACCGGGTCAGAAGTCAATAGGACAACACAGGTAAGTCGCAGTTTGGATTGCAGAGTTCTAGGACCCTTCCTAAAGGACCCCAAAGAAATCACTTGGAGAAAGGAAAGTTGGAGAGTCACCCCACCCGTGGATTCCCAGAAAAGATGGATACCTGCACCAGGGAGCCCGGGTGCATAGAGGTGGAGTGATGTTGGAAACCTCCGTAGACGCCAATGGAGGGTCGTGGAAGTTCTGGAGCTACAGCGTCTCGTGGACCAGACCGGTGGAACAAGGACAAAAAATCCAGAAGTAAAGAGCCTGAAAGCAGAAGGGACAGAGTCCAAACCACGTGGAGGTGACCAAGAGGCACAGGAGCACAATACCAGCCCTGGTAGAAGATTCTTGCTGAGTTGCGGTGAGAATAAAACAGTAGCTGTGGAGACCTTGTAGAAGACCAGGAGCCCCTCATGAGCGGTCCCACGCTGGTCGATGAGTGCAGGAAGGTCAGTGGCCAGCGTCACCACAAACAAGTTTTGGCAAATGCAAAGAACGGTTCGTGGGTTAAGATGCAGACCAGCAAGGTCTGAGGGACTAACCCAGCAAGGGTAAGTCAGAACCGGCCCTCAGCACAATGGAGAGCCAGAAGGGATTGGTGCAGCCCCCTTGAGGACCCTCTGGCAGCAGGCACAGGAGGTAGCAAGGAAGCACCAGCAGCACACAGAAGAAGCCCCACGAGGCAAGGGATGCAGGCAGGACAACGTGCTTGGAGCTGTGCAGTGCTGGGAGCAGGGGCTGCTCAGAGCTTGAAGATCTTCAATGAAGAGAGCCAACCAGCCTTGGCAACGATAAACAGACGTGGTGCACAGGGAGGCGGTCACCGTTGACTGGAGAGGGATTACAGTCTCCCAACTTGCAGGGAAGACTGGTCCGGCCTCGGGAGAACCAACAAACCACCATCTGTGTTGTAGAGCCATGCGATGTCCATGGGACAACAGGATCAGCAAACCAGTCGTCGAGGTGCCTGCAGATGCAGGGAAGTGACTCCTTCACTTCCAGGGAGATTCCTTCAGGCTGGGATGCAGGCCGAGTCAATGGTGACTCAGAGGAAGCATGGCCACGGAGTTGCAGATCTTGAAGAAGCACGGGGACGAAGATGCAGCAGGATTCTTCCTACTGGGAGCAGTCTCGTCGTGGGTCATGGCTTGAAGAACAGCAGAGTTCCAGTGTCCACCAGCAGAAGAGTATTTGAACAATCTTCAGATGACGAGCTGTCAGTTCCAGAAGTTGTTGTCTGGACGAATCTAAGGGCCTACACTCAGGGGAGCCCTTAAGTAACCCCGAAAAAGGGAAGAACTTCTTCTGTGGCAACCTACCAGAGGGGGTCAGGGATGCTATTCGGATGTCCTAGCCAGTCACATGTTCCCAGGAGCCTAGATTCAACATGGCAGAATCAAGGGGCCACCTGGAGGAGCTCTGGAGCACCTCCCTGGGGGAGAGTTGGACAGGGGGGTGGACACTCCCCTGTCCTTTGTGTGGTTTTGCACTGGAGTGGGAGCCAAGGTCTCCTGGACTGTGTGAAACTGGTTCATGCAAGGAGGGCACCAAATGTGCCCTTCAATGCAGTCTGGTGGCGCTCTGAAGCACCCCCACCCTACCCAATTCTAAAGGAGAGGTGGTTACACCTCTCTGTAGAAAAGAAATCCTTTGTTCAGCTTCCTCTGCCAGAGTTAGGCTAATCAGCAGGGGGGGCAGGGCAGTGTCTAAAGCCGGCAGCAGCACGGGCTGGCAGGCAGACCCGGAAAGGCTACTCGGGTAGGTATTGGGGGGTTCCCTAAGGAGACCCCGATACATGGTACCATGTAACTTATACTGGAATCGGTGTAGTTGCACGATGCCAACATGTTTGATTCCAAACATGACTAGGTTTGGGGTAGCCATTATGTAGCTGGACAACTTGACATGCCAGTGTCCACTACATATCTTAAGATGGCTGCCCGCACTTACAAAGCCCAGAAACTCGAGTACGGGATTTGTAGGGGTACATCTGCTTGTGCATGGGTACCCCCACACTTAGAACCGTACACCCTGCCATTGGACTGAAGGGCCTACCTTAGGGGTGACATAGGTTTTAAGTGCAGTGACTGGAATACAAGGGAAACCTTATATCTAATGTGAAGGGTGCATGCACCCGGGGGCGTGGCCAAGCCGGCGACTGAAATGGCCGTCCTGGCTGTGAAGCTCCGTCCGGCTCTCCAGCTTCATGGCGTGTACCTGATGCCAACGCCAACTTCACGAAGCGAGCGCAATGTGAGCGGCATCGGAGGGGAAGCCGCAGCCTCCGGTGGTGGAACGGATCCGCTGTGTGCCCGATAACGGCTGCTACATCGACGAGAGAGCCCTGCGGTGCGGCCCTTCTGCCGCGGGCTGAACATCTAGCCATAAAATCCAGAGCCTGAGACCGATTTCACCCGGAGCGGCACCGTCCACACGCACCGTGGGTGAGAGCGTCTGCGCCCCCTGCCTGCAGAGATTTCCCCGCGGCCCCTTTGATCTTCCCCCGGCCGCCGGGGTATTTATCGGCTTTGAGGGAGCTGCGGGGCTCTTCAGTGTGCACGGGACATGCGGGGGGAGGGGCGCGTACTGCAACACCGCGCGGCCTCCCCGCTGCTGGCCTGGAGGGCTCTCCTGATGTCACACGCTCAATTGGAGGCGAGCAGAGAGATTATCCCTGAGAGTTCATTGTCTGAGGTGCCCCACGAACTCCTGCAGTGAGCAGCGCTAGTCGGATGGTGCCAGTCCTCTTGCCCTGATGTGCTGCCTGTAGCCTTACCTGTAGACCACCACATTGCACCCCTCCTTCCATTGGGGTAGACCCTTGTATGGGCACTTGTCTTGCTGCTTGGTGGACTCTCGGATCTGGCGCTCCTGTGCAGTGTCTGTAGCGCCTGCACCCCCCCCCCCGAGGTGTGTGACTCCTCCCTTTTTATTTGCGCGGGCTGTTGGGGTGGTGTTTCTCCCCCCCGGTCCGGACCCTCGGCACACCCGCAGTTTGATCCACAGGCCTCCTGAATCACCCTCAAAGGGCCTAGAGTCGCTACCTGGCACAACGCGTGTTGAGGCGGGTGCGCCCCCCATCCTGGCACTACTCGCTGAGTCCTAGAGGGCCACGGCAACTTTGCTCTGCGCGGCATGGGCCGCAAAGATCCTAAGCAGAGAACTCTTCCTTTTGAAAAACTTAGACACCACTCCTGCTCAAGATTCCACCATGGCAGAGTCTGCGCAGAGCCTGGGCGGGGGGGAAGGATCCTCCAACCCGGTGCACTCTCTGCTCCAAGAGATGAGCAGGCTTCAAGGCATTGGACAGCCGCTTTGACTCCCATGATAAAACCATCTCCAGTCTCGGCGCCAAAGTTCAAGCTCATGACAGAAGGCTGGATGTGGCTGAGGCACGCATCTCCGATATGGAGGATGGGACTGCTCAATCTGCCAAGCGTCTTGAACGAGTGGAACGCATTCTGAAGGAGGTGGCCATCAAAAACGAGGACCTCGAAGCACGCAGTCGCCGAAATAACATACGCATTCTTGGCGTTCCCGAGACGACGCCCACTGGCCGCATGGATATATTTGTAGAGACTCTGCTGTTGGGATTGTTTGGGAAAGAGGCATTCACTCCGGGCTTTGTCATAGAGAGGGCGCACAGAACACTGGGCCCTCGCCCCAACCCCGGTCTCCCTCCCAGGCCCATCGTGGCGCCCGTCATGAACTTTCGAGACAGACACACAACACTTCGCCTGGCGAGGGAAAGGGGTGATGTGGACTGGCAGGGATCCAAATTATCCTTCTACCCAGACTTCACAGCCATGGTTCAGGAGGCTAGGCGGAAATTCAACGGAGTCAAGGCTGCCCTGAGAAACTTGGGACTACGCTATGGTATGTTGTATCCGGCCAGGCTGAAGGTTGATGTGGACGGTAGGGCACGCATCTTTGAAAACCCGACGGAGGCACAGGAATTTTGTCGTGTATACAAACAAAAGAACAACTCATCGGCCAGAGCGGGGCCCGGTTCTTCTCCCCACACAGCGGCTCAGATGCCAGCGCGGAACTGTTTTCAAGTGCTGGCACGGGGTGATCGGACTACCTCATACTTCATTTATTCATGTTTAATTTTGTCAGGAACACGCTATATCCTTTTACATTGCTATTGCAGTAAGCTGGAGACTAGCCGGGCGTTGCTACCACCCATGGTGTATCCTTTGTGTATGTTCTGGTGTATTTTGGGGTACTGTTTTTTGGGAATGTCATCTCAACGTAAAGCAATTTGGTACTTCACGTTCACTATCATTTGGGGTATGGCCTTTCCCCGGATGGGGTTCGGCTGGGTGGGGGGTGGTGGGAGGGGGTTCGTATTTGTCATTCAATCGTTTTTCGTACAGTTGATGCATTTGATATTGTTCATTGTTGTTCGTAGTCACTTTGATGCCATGTTGGAAATTGCACGCCAGCTAGATGGTCAAGTTCGGTAATATAGAGGGTCCATCGAACCTCACTCTACTCTCGTGGAATGTGCAGGGCTTGAATAATACTCGGAAACGTAGACAGGTGATCCATTATTTATTAAGACATAAAGTGGACATCGCCTATTTACAGGAGACACATCTCCCCAAGACTGACAAGGCACACTTTGGGGCTAGCTGGGGCACAAATAGATATTTCGCAAACTACAGTAACTACGCTAGGGGGACAGCCATTTTAATACACAATAGGGTTCCGTTCCGCCTCTGTTCCGTTCACCAAGACTGCGAGGGGAGGTATCTTGCAGTATCCGGGACCCTTGTTGGTAGGAATGTTACAATACTGTGCATATACGCCCCCAATGCGGATGCGCCAGATTTTTTTCATGCTCTGTCATCGCGGCTCGATAAGCTAGATCCACAGACGCTGATAGTTGGTGGGGATTTCAATCTATTGCCTGACCCTACCGCGGACAGTACCTCCGTGGCACAGGACTCTAAACCCCGAGCCCGCCGTGCACTCCAGGAGCTCGGCGACAGGTTCACCTTATTGGACGTTTGGCGAAGGCGCAACCCTGACACCACAGAATACACACACTACTCGGGCCAATACAACACATGGACAAGGATCGACTTCTGGCTGATCTCTCCTGATATCTATGGATGGTGTTCCAAGGTTGAGACACTTCCCAGGACCTATTCTGATCACTCCCCAGTTATATTACATCTACAGGTCCCCCGCCCGGAGGGTTTCGAAAGACAATGGCGGTTACCAAACCGTGCCTTACAAGATGAAGTTTTCAAGGCTGAGATACACGAGGCTATTGAGGACTATTTCACTATAAACACTGGCTCGGTAGACTCATGGGCTGTTCTGTGGGAGGGCTTTAAAGCCGTTCTTAGAGGCACATGCATTGCTAAACACACTGTAGTCCTCAGAGACCTCCGTAACACACTGACACGACTTGAGCGAGACCTAAAAACATTAGATGAGGCTTCTACGCATCAAACAACATCCACATATGAAAACAGACGATTGGTGCTGCTGGAGGAATACAGGGAAGCCGCTGACAGGGAAATTCTATTTCTGGGGAAATATCAGACAGCTAGACGTTACGGAGAGGGGGAGAGGCCTGGCAGAGTCCTCGCCCAATTATTGAGACCACCATACCACAAAACGTATATTACTGAATTGCGAGCTTCTGACTCACACATCCTCACCTCCACGAAAGATATCCAGAGCAGATTCCTGGAGTTTTTCTCCAGTTTATATTCCTCTACCCTTGGAGACAACAATGAGGCACAAGAGAGCTACCTGGACGAAATTGCGTTAGTATATCTCGAAAAACATATGCAAGATTTTATGGCTGAGCCCATCTCCGTTGCAGATGTGATCCTCGCCATAGACACCATTCGTGGTTCCTCAGCGCCTGGGTTAGACGGATTCACGGGAGAGTTTTTTAAAACGTTTAAAGATACCCTGGCCCCTAAACTTATCGAGGTCTACGCAGAGGCTCTGGAGAAGCAGGTTCTTCCCCCTGCCCTGCGCGAGGCGGTCATAATCCTGCTCCCCAAACCGGGCAAGGACCCGATGCAATGTGGTTCCTATAGACCACTGTCCCTACTAAATTTAGATTATAAAATATTAGCAAAAGTCCTCTCCAACAGGTTGTCCCAATTAATGGAATTCATAATTTCTCCAGCCCAATCCGGTTTTGTGCCCCATCGCTCCACTTCCCTAAATCTCCGCACGTTGTTCTCGGTCAGTTATAGGATTGACCCCAACACCCCGGCGGCGGCCATTCTGTTAGACACAGAAAAAGCTTTTGATTCCCTAGAGTGGCCCTTCTTTCTCTCCGTTATGCGCCGCATGGGCATGCCCATGGGCTTCATTGCCACGACAACCCTATTATATACTAAACCTACTGCCCGACTGCGTCTGAATGGCACACTTTCCAGTCCTTTTCGGCTAACACGCGGAACCAGGCAGGGCTGCCCACTGTCCCAGTTATTATTTATTTTGGCCATGGACCCCCTCATTCGTCACTTCCAAGAAAGTCATCTGCACAGGGGGTTACAATTTCATACTGGTCCCCTATTGGTGTCGCTGTATGCCGATGACACGATACTATATGTTAGACACCCCCAAGATAATTTAAGCGAGTTGATTAGAGAAATTATTAGATTTGGCCGTTTCTCAGGACTGGGAATAAACTGGCACAAATCAGTCATATTTCCATTGACAAGCAGCACAAAGCCATGGGACCTCGAGTTCCCTTTAGAATGGTGCACAGAATCGGTTAAGTATTTAGGTATCCATATTCATCTTGACTCAGCTCAAATATTAAGTCTCAATTATGGGCGGGCAGTGGACAAGCTTACCACTCAGATAGAGAAATGGCTAAAATTACCGCTGTCTTTAGCTGGTAGAGTAGCAATAATAAAGATGGTAGTCCTCCCTAAATTTTTATATTTCTTCAACATACCGATTCCCCTCACAAATCATTTTTTTAATACGCTTCGGTCCCTCCTGAGCCGGTTGGTGTAGGGCGGTAGACAGGCACGAGTCCGATGGGTGGTCCTTACGTTACCATATGAGAGAGGGGGTTATAATGTACCGGATTTTCAGCTCTACTACTTGGTGGCACAGAGTAGCTATGCATACACCTGGTACCATCCTAATGCCCGGATCCCCTATTTAAGACCAGAGGCAAACCTGGTGCTTCCCGATCGCCTCTTGACGATCTTGCCTACGGGCTTCCCCAGAGACCCACTCGACATTCAGACCGTCTCCTCTACGAGCTGGGCATGGCATAAATTACGCCGGGTCACAGGAGCGGATGGGCTATATTCCTCTGCTCTTCCTGTCGTCAACCCCCGACTAATTCCCATTACGGGTGAACGACTGGTGCAGCGCACCCTGACGAAATTCGACCTAGCACGCATGGGGGATCTGTTTCCAGAAGGCCACATTTTTCACCCACAGAAGATACACGCTTCATCTCTGGTAGCATTATGGACAAATTCGTCCTGGGCCGCATCCACTCCGCCTTACGCTCCACTTTCCCGACATTCCCACTAGAGCCGATCTCGTTTCCCCCCTCTAACACTGGTCATAGAAAATGCGGACAGCGCGCACTTGATCTCTAAGCTTTACAAGGCATGTGCCTCACTGTAACCTGTTCACGACAGCAAAATTCGCAGCGCATTGGAAGAAGACTTGGGAATCACAATTACAGATGAGCAATGGGTCAAATGCTGTTCGGTCACAAGGGATGTCTCCCTGAACAGCAGGCACAAACTTTTACATTTTAAATTCATACGCCGCATTTATTTTACTCCGGCACTGGCACACAAAATAGACCCATCCAAGCCACACAACTGTTGCAAATGTGTCGCACCACACGCGGACTTCGCACACCTCACCTGGATATGCCCGAAATTACACGACTACTGGGAACATGTACACCGCATGCTAGGGCAGATGTTGAACATCCCTTTGACTCCTACTCCAGAAGTTGCCCTGTTGGGGTACACAGTTAACTGCCCAAAAAAATCCGTAGGTTCGCTGCACTGGGTCTTCTATTGGCAAAGCGAGAGGTGGCCCTGCATTGGGGGCGGAAGACTGTCCCAAATACCCAGAGTTGGCTACACAGTCTCGCCTATTGCAATGTAAATAGCGAGCTCTATGCAAGTATGATGCCCAGTACATCCCGCCCCAAAGACATCTGGGGACCATATAGGTCGTACATCGAGACCCTTCGACAGGAATCAGAGTCCCAGTTGGAACGTGGCATTGTCCCGGAGGGAGTGGGGTGATTCCGTCCTTCCGCTTGCAATGGTTTTATGTGTACAATGGTCAGCATGTCAAATCGAGATGTGTGTTTGCTGTGGGGAAACTAGGAGTGGATTTGCTGAACTCTTTTATAATTGAGAGTGGGGAGGATACAAATTGGACCCTAATGCAACATATGATTATTAATGCCGTTGGTTCTACCATCTGGTGCCTGTTCGCATCGATTTGTATAATGCATAGGACACTAATTTTGAATTGATGCACAAGTTACTAACTTGTGTAACGATATATCTGTAAGAGACAGTAGTTAGTGACAGATTCCTTACCTTAGAATATCCCCAGGCGTCAGGCTGGATCCGGAAAGTTTTTGCGTAGCAGTACCCTTGCGCGTCGGTAGGCGGCGTTGTGCGGCTCCGCGTCAGTCGTCGGCGTCGTGATCGCCGGGATGACGTCCCGGGCAGTACTTAGATGCCGCCCCTGCGCGCTGACTTCAGTTCTGTACACGACTTCCCGCGCCAGGAACGCAGAGCCATGCAAGAAGCTGACATAGGTGTCTGAAAAATACTAGGGCCCTGAAAGGGATGTCCTTAACCCTAGAAATCAGTTCGCAGAACGGGGAGGATGGGTGGGCGGTAGGGAATCTGTCACTAACTACTGTCTCTTACAGATATATCGTTACACAAGTTAGTAACTTGTGCATCTGAAAGAGACACGTTAGTGACAGATTCCTTACCTTAGAATAGATACCCCAGCAATACCAACCCCGGTGGTGGGTCTGCGAACAAAGATCAGACAAGGAAATCCCGGAGGACAGAACGGCCAAAGAAGCCGTCCCTCCGGACCGGACTGTCAAGGCAGTAATGCTTTGTAAACGTGTGCAGCGAGGCCCACGTAGCTGCCTGACAGATATCCTGCAGCGGAACACCGCGGCCTAAGGCTGTGGTAGCAGCCGTTGCCCTGGTGGAATGGGCACGCAGCCAAACAGGAGGCTCCTTCTTAGCCAAAGAATAGCAGGCTTTGATACACAAGGTTACCCAGCGGGAGATGTTTCTCTTGTGCACCGCCCGACCTTTTTGGCGCCCACGTAGCCAACAAAGAGCTGGTCATCCACCCGGAAGTGTTGTGTGCGGTTGATATAAAGGAAAGCGCACGTTTTGGGTCCAGACGGTGGAGCCTCTCTTCCTCTCTGGAAGGATGCGGAGGCGTAAAGAAGGTGGGCAAAGTGATGGTCTGCCCAATGTGGAAGGCAGTAACCACCTTTGGCAAGAAGGACGGACGCGTCCTAAGAACAACCTTGTCTGGATGGACAGACAGAAAGGGAGGTTTGCATGAAAGAGCCTGGAGCTCACTCACCCGCCGAGCGGAGGTGATGGCCACCAGAAAGGCTGTCTTCAGAGTCAGAAGACGAAGAGGACAGTTATGTAGAGAGCTCAAAGGGAGCGCACATAAGAAAGGTAAGAACCAAGTTCAAGTCCCACTGAGGCATCACAAACGGAACAGGAGGGAAGAGGTGTGTAATGCCTTTTAGAAACCTGTTAACAGGGGACTTGAAAAGGGAGGGCTGATCAGGGAGCCTGAGGAAGGCCGAGATTGCACAAAGATAGCCCTTGATGGTACCCAGGGCAGAACCCTGTTGGGCCAGAGAAAGAAGGAACAGAAGAACCTCAGAAAGAGGGGCAGAAAGGGGATTCACAGCCTTTGCTGTGCACCATGCCACAAACTTGTTCCACCTGCAGGCGTATATCACCTTAGTGGAGGGACGCCTGGCTGCCAGAATCACATCACAAACTTCGGGAGGCAAGTCGAAAGGAATCAACTGCCGCCGCTCAATCTCCACGCAAGCAGGTGGAGGCTGGACAGGTTCGGGTGGAGGACCGTCCCCTGCTGCTGCGACAGAAGATCCTCCCGAAGAGGCAGACGGATCGGGGGATCTACGCTCATACTGAGTAGCTCGGGATACCAAACTCTTCGAGCCCAGTCCGGAGCCACAAGAATGACTTGGGCCCGGTCGTGCCGAATCTTCTTCAACACTCTGGGTAGAAGTGGTATAGGCGGAAAGGCGTACAACAGACCGCAACTCCACTCGCGACGAAAGCGTCGCCGGCGAGTGCCGCCTTGGAAATTCCAACGCGCAGAACTGATGACATTGCGCGTTCTCTTCGGTGGCGAATAGATCTAACCAAGGCTCTCCCCACTGTAGAAAGAGTCCTTGCGCCACTTCCGAGTGAAGACGCCATTCGTGATCCATCATGCGGCTGAGTTCGTCCGCCCTGGCGTTCAGGGAACCTGCCAGGTGTTGAACCATCAGGAACATGCCCTGATGTTCCAGCCATGTCCAGAGGCGCAGAGCCTCCTGACAAAGGGTCCACGACCCCACCCCGCCTTGTTTGTTGCAATACCACATGGCGGTGGTGTTGTCTGTGAACACCTGCACTACCTTCCCTTTGACAGAGGGAAGGAATGCCTTGAGTGCAAGTCGGATCGCCCGGAGCTCCAGAAGGTTGATATGGAGCCGGGACTCCGCCGGAGACCAGAGGCCTCTGATCTCCGCCTCTCCCATGTGACCGCCCCATCCCAGAAGGGACGCGTCCGTCACAACTGTGTGCTCTGGCTGGGGAAGGGAGAGAGATCTGCCCATGACCCATTGCCGGTTCGAGAGCCACCACTGCAACTGTTTTGCAGTCCCCTCCGAGATCTGGACGTGATCGGACAGGTTGCCCTGGTGCTGCGCCCACTGGAACTTCAGGTCCCACTGCAGAGCCCGCATATGCCATCTGGCATGATTGACCAGCAGGATGCAGGAGGCCATGAGGCCCAGCAGCCTCAGGGTCATCCGTACCGAAACCCAGGATAAAGGCTGAAAGATCGGAATCATAGCCTGAATATCCCGGACTCGCCGTTCGGGAGGATAGGCCCGAAACTGCGTCGTGTCCAGAACTGCTCCGATGAAAAGGAGCTGTGGAGAAGGAATCAGATGCGACTTCGGCACATTGATGGAGAACCCCAGCGAGTGCAGGAGTTCGGCCGTAGTCTGGAGGTGGGAGACGACTGCCTGGGGCGAGCCCGCCTTCAGCAGCCAGTCGTCGAGGTAGGGAAGACTGGAACCCCGCCCGGCGCAGATGAGCTGCGACCACCGCCATCACTTTCGTGAACACCCGAGGGGCACTGGTAAGGCCAAGGGGAGCACGGTGAACTGAAAATGCTCGAGGCCTACCGTGAACATCCAGGTAACGCCGGTGGGCCGGCAGGACGGGGATGTGAAAATAAGCGTCCTGCAAGTCCAACGCTACCAACCAGTCTCCAGGGTCGAGGGCAGTCAAGACCTGAGCTAGGGTGAGCATCTTGAACTTCTCCTTCCGGAGGAAGCGATTGACGTTCCGGAGGTCCAAGATAGGACGCATGTCCTCCTTGTCCTTTTTGGGCACCAGGAAGTAGTGGGAGTTGCAACCACGTCCTACTTCTGGGGTCGGAACATGCTCGATGGCCCTCTTGGCCAAGAGGGCCGTGACTTCCTTCTGCAGAAGTACCAAGTGATCCCCTGACATGCGGTGGAATTGAGGTGGCATGGCTGGGGGGGTGGTCTCGAAGGGGAGGGAGTAGCCCCTTCGGACAATGTCCAAGACCCACCTGTCCGAGGTGATGGGACGCCAGTGGTGAAGTTGATGGCAGACCCTGCCCCCTACTGGCGTGCTGTGCACCGGAAAGGAGGGACTAGGAGGGCTTGGAGGCCGCGGACGGGTTGGAGGTGGTGGCCTGACCCGCATGCTGGTTGCCCGAACCGCCACGGCGGTATCCACGTCCTCGGCCACGCGAAGACGCTTGCTGCGCGGGCCGGTGGCTGGGCAGCTGACGTGACTGGGTGGTGAGCGGAGGGCGTACAACAGAAAGGCCCAGGGACTTGGCAGTAGCCCGTGATTCCTTAAACCGCTCCAGCGCATGGTCTGCCTTTGAACCAAAAAGACAGACTCCATCAAAGGGCATGTCCATGAAACCAGTTCTCAACCAGGCGTGGCGACGTAGCGCCACCGTCGTCGCAAGCGATCTGCCCAGCGAGTCGGCGGTATCAAGGCCACAACGGATGGTGTATTTAGCCGCATCTCGCCCTTCCGCAATGGCGCGGGTAAGCAGTGTCTGGACCTCCTCAGAACACTGCGGCAAAACAGCCACCACCGAATCCCACAGGGAGTGGGTATATCGGCCCAAAAGGCAAGCGGTGTTGACTGACCGCAAGCCAGCACAGGAGGAAGAAAAAGCCTTCTTCCCAAATTGGTCCAGGCGTTTGGATTCCCTATCCGGAGGGGCGGTAGGGAAGGCGGTTTGGGAGGCAGAGGCAGAGACTTGGCGAACCAAGCTCTCGGGGGTGGGATGTTGGGAGAGAAACAAGGGGTCGCCCAGAGCAGGGCGATGGCGTCGGGCCACGTTCCTATCCACAGGAGCCCCTGTGGTGGGTTTGGACCAGGCACCCAAAAGAACGTCAGTGAGTGCATCATTAAACGGCAGCACAGTCTCCGAGGAGGAAGCCGCCGGCTGAAGCACTTCTGTCAGGAGGTTAGTTCTGGCCGGCCACAGTAGGCAACTGGAGATGTAAGGCTCCAGCTGCTCCTACGCAACACCGTTGCAAAATTAGCACCCTCCTCCGTAGCCACGGGAGGAGACAGCTTGCCAGTGTCAGGGAGGTGTCTAGACCACTGGCATCCCCAAGTTCCTCAGCCCAGTCCGGATCATACTCACACTGTTGTGTGAGAGGGTCCTCAGACCCCTCCCAGCTCTCCTGGTCCTCCTCTTGTTCAAAATATGGAGGAGGAGGGACATTTGGTACCCAAGGTCTCATCGGCGCCGGAACCGGCGTCGAGCGACGTCGGTCCGGCTCCATGTCCGGAGCCGGAGAGAACCGGGGAACGACGCCGTCCGGAGCCCCGGACGGCGTCAGGAACGGCACCGGGGACATCGGCGTCGGCAGGTCAACCGGCGTCGATGGGGGTTGCGGTACCACCGGAGCCGGGATCGAGGCCGGGGCCGGAGCCGAGGCCGGGATGAAGGCTGGTGGGACAGGCGGTGCCGGGACCGGAGTCGACGGCGGCGCCGGGGCAACCCCATCAGGGCCCGCGGGGCCCGAAGACGCACCGGAGGGGCCTGAAGGCCCGAAGAGGCGGGCCATGGCCGACAGGAATTCCTGTATTTCGGCCTGAGTCGCCCCCGAACCTGGAAAGGACGGGTAATGCGGGGGCGGCTCTACAGGCATGTCCGGGTCCGCGGGGACGGTGCCGACTGGGGCCTCAGCCGAGTCGCGAGACCGGCGAGGCGAAGTCTTAGAGCGATGATGCTTCTTAGACTTTTTGTGCTTCGACTTACCCGAGGAGCGCGAAGACTTGGACTCAGACGACCGGCGGGGACTCCGCGACCGGCCCCTCGACCTCTCCCGGGACCGGGGCTTGGTGCGGCGCGGAGCCGACTGCCAGACCTCGAGTAGCTTTCGAGACCGCTCTCGCAAAGCCTTCGGATGAAGTTTCCGGCAGTCAGGGCACGACTTCGTGTCGTGGTCTCGGCCGAGACAGAAGAGACACTCGAGATGCGGGTCCGTGATCGACATCATGCGACCACAGGCTCCGCATGGCTTAAAGCCGGGCATCCCTATGACACCTCGGAGTCGTGAAGACTCGATGAAGAAACAGTGAAAAAATTCACAAAAAAGGTTAGTCAAAAAGTGACTAGGGCACTGCTCTTCCCGGATCTGCGCTTACTGGCGCGGAAAAAAAAGAACTGACGTCAGCGCGCAGGGGCGGCCTCTAAGTACTGCCCGCGACGTCATCCCGCCGATAACGACGCCGACGACTGACGCGGAGCCGCACGACGCCGCCTACCGACGCGCAAGGGTACTGCTACGCAAAAACTTTCCGGATCAAGCCTGACGCCTGGGGATATTCTAAGGTAAGGAATCTGTCACTAACGTATCTCTTTCAAATAAGACAATTTTTGACTACGAAATGATGTACGAACATACATGTGTAATACTGTTGAAATGAAGAAAATGGAAAATAAAGTTTAAAAAAAAAAATAAAAAAAAAAAAAAAAAAGGGTGCATGCACCCTGTCACGCAGAGTACAATGGCAGCTCTGCAGACACAGTTTGCATGGGCCCCCATGGGTGGCATAATACTTGCTACAGCACATAGGGACCCTTGTTGTTCCAATGCCCTGGGTGCTTCAGTACCATATACTAGGGGATTACAATGATACCCCGGTATGCCAATTATGGGGTTTAAAAAGTACTTAACAGCACATTTAGAGGAAAGAGCAGTCACTGTGGCCATGATTAGCAGGATCCCAGTGAACTACAGTCAAAATACACTAACAGGTAAAAAGTTGGGGTCTCTATGCCAGAAAGATGCTACTTTCCTACAGATTGCATTGCATGTTGTTGCATATATCATAATTAATTACGAGGGTCTACAGTTATTTAATGTCTGCATTATTTGAGCACTCATATTGAAGATGCAGACCATCGAAAATTCACATCTCAAAAGTGCCCTATTGCACGTTATGGTAATATTGACTAGCGACACATTTAACTTATTAAAAATATATAATATGGTTGACCCATTCGCTAGGTTGCTGAATTCGATTCTGGATGTCTGATACGAAATAAAATAGGAAAATGCAAACAGATGTCAAATAAAAATGGACATTTAGTATATGAAAAGTTAGATCTCTTCAGCAGTCCAGATGATTGGGACATGAAGTATCAGTAGATGTTACAAGGTCCTCAACTCCTCTATTACCACGACCTACTTCTCACGGAAACATGCCTACGTGAAGCTGCTGCTGAAGAAGCCATCGGAGGACCCAGGAGAACCTAAGAACTACCGACAATCTCCCTGTTCCCTTTTCCAGCCAAGGTCAAGAAAGCCATCAATTCCAGATCCTAGACATCTGGAGAACCACAACCTTCTGGACCCCAAACAATCCTGCTTTAGAACTAACCACAGCATCGAGACAGCCCTAGTCGCAGCCACGGATGACATCAGATTGCTGCTAGACGACGGAGAAATGCCCAGACATCGGTCCCGTGCTCTCCATGCCACTGGAGTCAAGCTAGCCTGGCTGATGGGTGAAACCCCAAAACCGGTCCAAGGTGCTTGCTTCTGGTCCAGGGAGAGCCTGGCCTGGCAGTTCGGGGTGGACTGTACCCATGGGGAGCAGGGTCAAGACGGATTTGCATATGGCTGGGTTTAAACTGGAATGGGAAGCAAAAAAACGATTGATTTAGGCCCAGATCTCTGTACTGGGGAGAATGTTTGACATTGCTCAACATTCTGTCCATCAATTGTTCTTTTTGCATAGACCTCAAAGAAACAGCCACCCTCATCGACCTCTCAGCAGGTTTCGACACTGTATCCCACCACACACTAATCGACAGACTCCACCAGATCAGAATCCAGGGAGCAGCCCTTAAATGGATCGCATCCTACCTCACAGGAAGAACACAGAAGGTCATTCTCCCTCCCTAAGCCTCGCTCACCAAGAACATCAGCTGCGGTGTACCTGAAGGCTTATTCCTCAGCCCAACACTCATCAACATATACATGACATCCCTGCCGAACATCGTCAAGAGCCACAGACTCATCATCTCCTATGCCGACGACACGCAACTCAACCTCTCCCTGACCAATGACCCAGCGACCACCAAGACGTGGCCTTCTGGATGAACAACTGTCTCAAACTCAACACCGACAAGACAGAAGTACTCATCTTCGGCAAAGGCAAGGATACCCTCTGGAACAACGAATGGTGGCCACCTGAGCTGGGCCCAAACCCACTGAACACACCTGTATCCTTCACATCATCCTCGACAGTCAGCTATCCATGAAGAAGCAGGTAAGCGGGGTCTCCTCCCCTTACTTCCTCACCCTCAGAATGCTCAGGAAGGTCTTCAGATGGCTCCCACCCAACACCAGGCGAACAGTCCCACAAGCACTCGTCACCAGCAGATTAGACTACGGCAACTCCCTCTACGTAGGAATCACTGCCCAACTTATGAATAAACTTCAGAATACCCACAACAGCAGCCAGACTCATCTTCGACCTCCCCAGACGAAAGCACATCACCCCTCACCTCAGGAAACTTCACTGGCTGTCAGTTGCTAAGAGATGCTAGTTGACGCTGCTCACCCACGCTTACAAGGCACTGCACAACGAACGACCGGCGTACCTTGACAATCAAAGGAAATTTCCACCAACCTACCAGGAAACTCCACTCCAAGTCCCTCTCACCTTCATGCTCCTCAGAGACCTTTACTTTCACCTAGAAGATAGCACAGACTCAAACTTTATGGCAACCTCAGAAACCTTGATCTCACCCAGCACGTTACTGAACCTACTCACACCGCTGGACACCTACTGGACCAGGTTTTCTCCTCAATCAGCAACATCACAGTCCACAAGTCATCAACTATGACCTGGACAGACCATGCCCACTTCAATTTCAGCATGCACATCTCCAACACCATCACAGGCCTACCACCACCGAACCACCCGCCGCAGACGGAAAAGCATCGCAGAAGAGGAGGTGGCTTACGCTCTCTCCGAGCACTGGCATGAGCACACCAGCGACTTGCTGAAAGCCATCAAAAACATCAACAGCTGGAACACCGCCTGCGCTGGTACCCTGGCTCTCCTCAAGTGACCATAGGCTAGCTGGTAGACAGAGGAACTCCGGCTTATGAAACGCCACTGCAAGCAACTGGAGCGCAAATGGAGAACAAGCCGAGTCACTGCAGAAAAATACATCTTCAAATTTGCCCTGCGACGCTACAATCAACAGATGTACCAACACAGCTCTTGCAGATCACATCAAAGCCAGCACTAAAAGCAGCAAGGAAATCTTTGCCATGATCAAAGATTTCACCGCGCCTACTGCCTCCTCCAGCAACTACACCCCTGTACAAGACCTTCGCAACAGGCTCTCGGAATTCTATTTTAAAATTATTTTTAAAAAATCACCTCAGTGTACCACAACTTTGACCCTGAGCCGGACTCTGTTGTTTCCCATCACGACCGATGAATGAACCTGGACTTCGTGACCTGCCGCACTGCAGTCAAAATCGCTGCTACAATGAAGACTGGGTGTTCCATCTGCCCCTTGCCTCTACCATGCTTTAACCAAAGGACTCCTACGCTTCCATTAACTCAACCACATCCCTGGACACCTGGAATCATGCCACCGTCATGTTAGCTCTGGGTTGCTTACAGGGTAGCTTTGCGCTCTATAAGTGCTTCATAGAATAGAATGTCTCTGCTCAAGAAACCATCTGATGACCTAGCCACGCTTTCCAATTGCAGACCAATTTTCCACCTACCATACCTGGAAAAGGCCTTAGAGAAACTAATCATCCAACGCCTCACCGACCACCTCACCAAAAACCAGTTCCTAGAAGCCACACAATTCAGATTAAGGCTCAACCACAATAAAATACAGAAACAGTACTCATTAGCGCCAGAAACTACATCCGCATGATACTTGACAGAGGAGACATGGCAGCCCTTATTCTCCCGCACCTCTGCAGCATTTGACACTGTAACACTCCATTCTCATCAGGTGCCAGTATAAGATTGGCATTCAAGGACCCGCTCTTCGCTGGATTTGCTTTTTCATAACGGATTGAACACAAGCGGTCAGCCAGGCATTCTACTCATCGGAAGCGTGCAAACTTATCTGTGGAGTGCAACAAGGTTCATCGCTCAGCCCCACCCTCTTCAACGCGTACATGATCCCTCTGGCCAATGTCATCTGAACACTCAACATCAACATCTTCTAAGCCAACCACACATGATTGTACTCTCTGACAAGATCCCCAACATAAGAGTTCACTGCCCGCATGACCGAAGCCAAGCCAACTGTCTCAAACTCAACACCGACACAACAGAAGTAGTGATCTTCGGCAATAACAGATCATGGGACCGCAACTAGTGGCAGGCTGAACTCGGACGCCCCCAGAACCTCGGAATAATAATCAACACCAAACTGGACATAACTGCACAAGTCAACGCCTTCACTACACAATTACACCTTGAAGCTGCTGAGGAAGATCTTCAAATGGCTCCCAAGCTACACTAGAGAAGCTGTCTCACACACCATAGCCACATGCCCTCTACGCCAGGAACACCAAGCAACTCACTAGAAGGCTCCAAACCGTCCAGAACTTTACAGCCAGACTTATCCTCTACCTCACATCACACCACACCTTTGGGAAACTTTACTAGCTCCCAATACACAAATGCGATCAATTCAAACACTTTACACACACATTCAAGGCACTACATAACTCAGGCCCCCTCTACCCGACCAGTCACATCTCCTATAAACCACCCAAACACCTCCACTCAGCAGGACTCTTACTCACACACATCCAATGCATAAACAGAACCAGATCAGGAGGATGGGCGTTCTCTTTCATCACACCTAAAGCGTGGAACGGCCTCCCACTTCACATCAGACCTTCCTCCTCTCTTCTTGAAGACCTAGCTTTTAAATTAACCATCCTGCCATAGGTTGGGTTAGGCGCGCGCACACGTGCGCAGCGCTAGGATACCCTCATGGTTGATATGCACTTTACAAATACAAATAACATACCAAAGTAGCCCTTAAGTGTGGTCTTTGCAAGGCTTTACTGGGACAATATAAAAACAAAAATATAGAGTTTGACCTGCAGGGGATCAAGATGACGTACCTTCACCATGCCACAAACTGTTCCCAGCATCCGGCATACATGCATTTCTGGGACAGATGCCTGGATGCATGAATGATATCTACAAATTTATGTCGTAAGGAAAATAATTTAACTGTTGCGTTCAATTTCCATGTTTGGAGGGGGGTGTAGATTTCAGAAATTCAGATGTAGGACTCTGCCCTATTGCAGAGACGGAAGGTCCTCGCGAAGGAATCGCTGGATAAGATTGTAAATACTCAGGAGTTCTGGTACCACACTCTCCTGATCCAGTCTGGGGCTTTTAAGATGACTTGGGCCCGGTCTGTCCTGCACTCAAGGCAAGAGAGGCACAGGAGGCTTGGGTCCCATGGCAGAAAGAAAGCATCTCCCAATTACCTCTTGGTGGAAACTCCAGTATGCAGAACCTGTGGCACTGCATATTTAATGGTGGCCAACAGATTTAATCAGGGCGTGCCTCACTGATCGAATATGCCCTGTACCACATCAGGATGGAAATGCCTCTAGTGGTCCGCCAGCCTACGTCCCCTCAACTCTGCCACTCTGGCAATTACGGACCCAGCTAGGTTACTGGCTACTAAAAAAGATTTTCGGCTGGTCCAGCCACCTCCAGAGCTGTAGTGCATGTTGGCACAGTATCAGGGACCACCACACTGCCCTGCTTGTTATAGTACCAAATGGTCATTAAGAACTGTACAAGCCTTTCATTTATGGTCAATTGGAAGGCTTTCAGTGTCAAACAGTCAGCTAGAGGCTCCAAGTCTGATGTGGAGCTGGCTTTCCACAGAAGACTAGAGTTCTCTTATCTCCTCTCCCAAGGGACCTCCAAATCCATTAAGAATGCACTTGTCACAACAATGAGGTATGGTCCGGGAAAGGAGAGTGGCCTGGCACAGGTAAGGTTAGCACTTGTAGCACCAAACAAGTTCCAAAGTTGTCTCTTGCGAGATCTGGACAGCGCCGGAGGGGAAACTGAAGTGCTCGGCCCACTGAAACCTTTGGTTCCACTGAAATGTTGTTATAAGTTTGTAAGGCGCATGTTTACTCCACATGTAGTGTCCCCGTGCTGCGAATCCCAAAAAAAGCAGGACTAAAACACATAACTTGAGCAGAGATTACGGTTGTCTAAACAGCAAAGTCTGAAGCTTCTTATCAAAGGATACTTCTGAGAATTCTTGTCTCAGATCAGCCGGGAGGCTGTACTACTGTTTAGCGGCTAACAGACTGAAGGAGCGACCTCCCATTCGAGCTCTTTCCACCCTAGGGATCACAGTGAGTGTAGCTACTGAGGATCCAAGACATCTACTAGGGTGGTAAGGCTTAATCAAAGGATGGAGGCACCGTGGTCCCTTCAGGTTTAAGATCTTCTGACAAAAACACGGGGCTTTAAAACATATACGTTTCCTGATAGGGAGCCAGTGAAGTTTAACAAGGGCAGCCCCCATTGGAGAATATCTAGGGATATTCAGTAGAATCCAAGCTGCAGCGTTCTGCGTGCTTTGCAGCTTACTTAAGCTGCTTTGGGTGGCCCCGAGATACAGCACATTACAGCAGTCCAATCTAGAGACCAATAAAGCTTGGGCCACTGTCTTCCTGGCAATATCATGTGTAGCATTTTTAAAATGCCAAAGCAAGTCTCTGCTTGGCTGGATATAAGGCTGTCAAAAGAAAGTTATCAAACCAGATACTAAGGTTCTTTACTTTTGGTTTAGGTGTTGAAATTAGCCCCAAGACATCTGGACACAAAGTGCTGGACCAGACAAAAGGTTGCTTACCTACAAGTAAAATCTCAGTTTTTCTACTTTCAATCTGAGACAGCTGTTGTTCATCCATTCTGCAATCCCTGACAATCTAAAATTGGCCGCCATCTGCATGTGCCATCTGGCAGAGGAGGATGCGCAGGGCTAAGAGCCTAAGAAGTCTCAGAACCATTCTCATAGAGACAGAAACGTCAGGATCATATTCAGACTGTGCCGGATTCATTGCAGCAGTGGATAGGCTTGAATGCCATATGTCTAGGGTAGCCCCTATGAAGGGAAACATCTGTGCGGGGTTGAAGTGGGACTATGACTCATTGACTGAAAACCCCAAGGAGGTCAAGAGCCCAGTCGTCATCCTGAGGTGGTCTGCAACTGACTGCAGCGAGCTCGCCTTAGGCAGACAGTCACTGATGCGCAGGAATGCATGTATCCCTGAGCTCCGAAGATGAGCCGGGAATAAGAGGTGGAGCTGTAGCCCCTCTCTACAATTGGCAAACTCCATCGGGTCTGCCTGAAAAGCATCTGCCTTAATTTTACTTGTAGATGCCAGCACCGCAAGGATTTCAGCTGTTGGACGATTATTCAATGTCTGGCTCACCTGGCTGGTAGATGGCATCAAGCAACTCCACTTCAACTCTGTTCCCTCCCGAAGGGGCGCCTGCGGAGCCGCATATAAACTCCACCCAGATGCACGAACATCTGTTTCTTTTCATAAGCCCGTCCATGCCCTCAGAAGCAAAGTCCATCAGCAAATTGGAAGAACAAGTGTGCAGATTCCTAAAACTGATGGAAAGAGACCACTCCACAGAAGAGAGGAGGTGGAAGAGCAGTGAGAAATGTGTTTAGACAGTGTATCTACCAGAAAAGGCATTAGCAGAGCTAAGTAACATGTTCTTCTGATGGACACTTCTAATGACACATTCTTCACCTTGTAAATAGATACCAAAGAATTATCTCCCAAGGTGGTGGATCTGAGGACTGGCTCAGATCAAAAAGTTCTGAAGGACCGATTGGGTAACATGCCCTTCCAGTCGGTCCTGGCTGTCAAGGCAGTAGTGTTTCGTGAACGAGTGCACTGATGCCCACATAGCAGCCTGACAGATATACAAGACAGGCACTCCAAGTGCCAATACACTGGTAGAAGCCTTAACTCCGGTCGAATGAGCCCTGAAGCCATCTGAAGGCTAACCCTTAGCCGATACATAGAAGTTCTTAATACAAAGAACTAGCCTTTCGAATATGTCAGTTTCTGGACCACCTTGCCCTACTTTGAACCAGAGAACCCCACAAAGAGCTGATCTTGAACCAGATGTTCGTTGGTATGATCAATGTAAAAGCTCAAAGCTCTCTTGAGGTCCAATCGATGGAGTGTCTCTTCCTCTTCTGTAGGGTGAGGTGGTGCAAAAAAGGTCGAAGAATGATGGCTTGTCCGACATGACAAGGCGTCACCACCTTTGGTAGGAATGCTCCTTGAGTCTAACACCTGTTTGTCTGGAAAAACAGGAGGTACAAAGAGGCTAGACCCAGGGCCTGAAGCTCACTTACACGGCATGCCAATGTTATTGCAACCAGAAAGACCGTTTTAAGGTGAGAAGGTGGGAGCAGGTCTATGGCGACGGTGGACTTGACAGTTGCCTGGGGGTGGGGTTCCAGAACATAGTTTAGCCCAAGTGTCCAAAAGCATGTCTTTGAGAGCCTCACTGAAAGGCAAAAGAGGTTCTGTTGGGGACTGACTAGGCTGGAGGACCTCAGCCAATACATTTGTTTCACCTCCATATTAGCGAGGTGGAGGTGAATGACCTCAGCAGTCCCCCTAATCTCTGTGGCTGAAGTAGTACTTTCTTCTGCTGTTGGTCCAGGAGGGCAAACGTACCTGTATCAGGTAAGGTGTCCAGCCTATGGTCATCGACTAAGTCCACATGTGAATAATGAATATGAATAAGGCATTTTCTATAGCGCACAGCTACTCAAAAGTGTGTCCCGGCACATCAGAGGCCCCTGGAATAGACCCCCGCCTACCAGCTACACTTGCAAAAAGGGGAGGGAAAAGGGGACATCAGAAAGAGAGGACAGAATACTCACAATTATTGGTTAAAGAACAGAGTTTTGAGACGCTTCCTGAAAATAGCTAAATCTGTCACAGCTCTCAGTGAAGCAGGCAGCACATTCCAGGCTTGAGCACCAAGGAACCCAAATGAGGAGCCCCCAGCCCGGACGCGAGAAATTCTAGGGACCGTGGCTAGGTTAATCGAGGAAGACCTCAAACTTCTGGAAGGAACGTAGTGTGCGATCCTTCTGCAAAGGTACTTAGCCCCCATTCCATGCAAAGCTTTAAAGAATAGCACCATAGCTTTAAATCTGATTATATTCTTTAACGGGAGCCAATGGAGCGCTTCGAGATGGAGGGACATATGAGTCCTAGCTTTAAGCCTGAAAATGGCTCTAGCAGCGGCATTTTGTGCCACCTGCAGACGCTTAAGATATTCTGGAATGCCAAGGTAGAGTATATTCACATAGTCCAGTCTTGAAGTGATCAGTGCCTGTACCACAGATCTCCTGTAGTCGAAGGTCAGGAGTGGAAGGAACTTCCTCAGCATCCTGAGGCCAAAGCACGTTCCCACCACAGATTGGACTTGGGCTTTCATAGATAAGCGATCATCTATCAAGACGCCAACATTCTTTACCTTTTGTTGTGCAGCCAGAGGTGGCGACATATCTTCTGGCCACCAGTGCCTCCAATCATCTGGTGGTTGGGTGCCAAAAAATATAATTTCCGACTTTTCCAGATTGTATTTAAGCTGGTTCGATCTTAACCATGCAAACACTTTTGAGAGGCACATTTTGATCTTGGATCCCTCGAAACTCTTCCCTTTGTCACAGGAGAAAAGGAGCTGAGTATAGCAAGCGTATGAAATAATTTTTGCTCCGTATGTCTGCGCTAAGACAGCTAAAGGCGACATGTAAAGATTGAATAATGTGGGGCTCAAAATGGAGCCCTGAGGGACTCCAACCTCGATTCTCGGGATTCCAGCAGCAAAAGGAGGAATCCAAACCTCCTGATCCCTGTCCTAAAGATAGGAGGCAAGCCACTTTAAAACTGAGCCTCCGATACCGAGAGCCTGGATCCTGTCCAAAAGTTTATCATTGGGCACGGTATCGAAGGCTGCTGATGAGTCTAACAGGATCAAAATGGCTTTCCCTCCCCCACCCAAGCCTCCCTAATGTGTTCGGAGACTTCTAACAAAGCAGACTCTGTGCTATAGTTAGCTCTAAACCCAGACTGACTACTGTGGAGAAGGCTGTTGGTTTCCACATAGTCAGTAATCACTTAGTTAACATATTTCTCCAACACTTTAGAGAAGGCGGGGAGAAGGGAGATGGGCCTGTAACTTTCTGGAATGTTCGGGTTAGCGGACGGTTTTTTAAGCAGTGGCAGAATTTTAGCCTGCTTCCATCTAGATGGCATGTGTCCAGATTCTAATGCAGTGTTGCAAATTTTATTTACCACTGGATTGATCGCCTGTGCAATAGACACTAGCAATTTTGCTGGACAAGGGTCGGAAGGAGAGCCCGACTTCAGGCTTTTGATGCTAGCTAGGGAGGTTTCCAATGACAGCGGGGGAAATTGCTGCAGCGAGTGAGCAGCTCCTAGCACAGGCTCCATAGAAGGACCTAATAATAATTCGCCATCCGAGGGCGAGTTTGCGCCCTCAGAGTTTCTTGGATTGACTTAATCTTATCATAAAAGAAAGTTGCTAATACTACCGGCCAATCGGCGGTGGCTGGAGCGGCCTTCGATTGTCTATTAATTGTCTTCATCATAATTTGAGGGAAACTCTTCCCCATTACAATCAGCATCCTCTCCATATGAGCAGCTCTGGTCGGAGTCCAAGTCAAAAAGCTGATGATGGGTCTGTGTGCGGCACAGGAACTGTGTCAGGGTCTGGTTGCGCCACATCACAATCTGGATGCAACCTCAGTTGAGACTAAGTCGGGTCGGAGCCCAATACCACAATGGGTTGCAATACTTCATCCAGCACCAGTGGCATTTTTTTTTTAACGGAGTTTTATATTGCACAAACTTGACCCGGTATCAGGTATCAGAGCACTTTACATAGCACCAGTTGCCTTACATGAGGACACATTCATTTTTGTTAGGCACGGGGAGATTAAGTGATTTGCCCAGAATCACATGATGTTCAGCGTCATTGCCGAGACTCAAACCCAGTTCCCCAGATTCGAGGTTGACCGCCCTAGCCGTCAACATTCGAAGGGCCGATGCCTTTTTGCACTGGGCCTAAAGCCGGTACTGACGGGATTATACAACCTGAAGTGGGTTGATGGAGCACAAAGGACCCCAAGAGCAACCCCCACCTGTGATAACCGGATTAGAGGCCTCTGCAGATCCTTGGGATTTTAAGGTGCACCGGGAGCCTTAAGAGTGACAAATATAAGCCGTATTTCCTCCCAAAAGACACTAACCTATTGTAACATCGCCGTTGGCACTCTGAGTGCATTGGGACCAAAGATGGAATCAGCTCCTCAGTTGAAAGGGAGCAAGGCGCCGGGCTGCAGTTGATCTTCTCTGGGGCACGAGAATGGTGGGATGGGTGCGACTTCCACTTGAAGGTTGAGTTTCTTCTCTGATTTACCCAATGAGCTCAACTGCGAAGATGATCTGTCTAAGGAAAGACTTCAGGAGGAGCTCTGGAGCAGGAACAGCAAACAGCCTTACAGTGCTTTGACATGTAGTTCACTTCAAATTCTCGTTGGCCTTTGGGTTCATCTGGGCTCAGCTGTAGCCGGTCTTGGAGTCATTCGCTGAACTCAAGCACCAGAGGCACATTAGTGGAGATCTGTCACAAAGTGTTTGCGACAGTCCCTACATGGTTTAAACTCTGTCGTTTTTGAGGGTGACATGTCCCTTGCATACTGGATAATCTGAAGAAGAATCTCTTCATGGAGTGAAAAAAAGAAGAAGAGGGACTCTGGATCCTTGTCAGAAGGCATGGAAAGAAAGAAACTGACATCATTGAGCATGGGTGGTGCTTATGTGCAGCTCAGAGCGTCACTTCCGGAGACACTGACTCAGAGTAATAAGACACCAACTGCCGATATGCATGAGAATTGCTTTTTAAGTTTTCCCAGGTTCAGTCTGATGTTTGGAGAAATCCACAAGCTGAGGAATCTGCAGTTAGAGATATCCATAAGAAAGAGGCACTATCTTCCATTGGTGGACGAGGTGGTAAGTCCAGCTTTGTTTCTTGTGAAGTATCTAGTCCACTGGCATTTTGCAAGTCATTAAACTAATGAGTAGGGAGTGGGTTGTCACACTCCTCATTATCAGTATTCTGAAGGACATTAGGAATGCTAGGGACTGCATCAAATACTCTTTGATAACACAGCCATCGAAGGACTGCCCGCAGCTGAAGATTTGGCTTTACAATCACAGGTTGTGCCTTCATTATTTTATTGATAATCTCAATGGGGTAACCCAGTAATGCGCAGAACCTGGGGATAGGTACGGTATAGGAACAGTGGTTCTGCCACCTTACAACTTATCTTTTATGTCCGCCTTCGGGTGGTACTCTCAACATATGATTAAACGGCACAACACTGAGCATAAATGACAAATTGAAAAAATATATGTATTTGGAAAAAGTATTTAGTAAATTAGAGACAATAACCCAACAGCATTATTCAACATACACAACAAATACACGTGAATATTTACAATAGTGACATATAAAGGTGACGGATTGTGACTGTACACATTACAATGCTACAAAATTTATACAAAAAACACAAAAACATGAAACATCAATTTTTCTTGATTCCGTTATATTCCTAGCAACAAAAAAACCTTAGCAAGACCTCTTATATTGTATGGGTCTTGTTGGGCAACAATGCTAGATCAGGAACGTCGACATTTCGACCTCTAGTTACGTGTGCTTGTCAATAACATCACTGTGGGGTCTTCTTCAGGGCAAATAAACTGTTGTGTATGCCCTTCAGAAGTAAATCAAAAAGCGCAATGGATTGCACGGTTTACTCTGTCAAATAACCCAGAAGGATTCCAAATGTACCAGAGGTATCTTGATCCCACAGTGTCAATAGTTTCAAGGAATCAATAAAGTTTCCAAATAGATTCTCCAATATTCAGGGGCACACTGGCTCCCCGTGAATCTCCGGCGTGCCACGCTCGGAGAGTAGTAGGGGCTATTACTCCTACAATATATACCTTAGACCACACAGACCTGGTCCAGCCCAAGGTCTGATTATACCAAACTTATCACGTTATAAGGTTCAACTCTTCGGCATGTCTGCTCGGAGTTGTAAAAGAGAGCAAGTTCCTGATCTAGCATTTACAAGGGTTGTAATAAATCGATGATCTAGCATTTGAAAGACATGATCTGTGGATTAGGCAGCATTGCTAAGTGTGGTTAAGAAATGAGCCAGAATATGAAGTCACATTGAAAAACTTTCTGCTGCAGATGTTCCAAAGAGGTGATGCTTTCAAGAACGACATCTGATATTTGAAGCCATAGCCTCATGAGTAACTTGCACTCAGCAGTATGGAACTGTAGCAGTGGCACTGTAGAGCATCTTACTTGAGGGACCTATGTATGCCCAGATGCTGTTAATTTACTAAGCATCGCGGTATGTTGTCACAAACATTGTGAGTGATCTGTTCCTTTTGATGCTTACAGAAGGTTCATCACAATAACAAATCTATACAATGGTGCGGTAGAGCACTGCTTTTGTATTTTAATAACTTAACAGTGAACCAGGTATTCACCTTTCAAAAAGGTTTGAGATGGACTGCCCAGTTCATCGTGAGGTGTACTCTGTTCAATGCCAGTGTGGAGGACAAGTATGAATGCACTTCCCTACCTCATTCCACGAGATACATATGGGAAGAGCTGTTAGAGCGACACTTTCCCTTGTAACCCTTGTACCACAATCCCCTCAAGGGATGAGCTATGCACAAGGCTGGCATACCTCTAAATGTCTACTTAGTTGTGAATGAGAGTGTAGTAAAGATAACTGTGGGCAGATAAATTGAAACTGGAGAAGCCCCAAGCAAAAGGAACTTCTGCTCATGTGATGTACCACTACTGTGGTAAAAGCACATGCAGGTAATTTCAAGAGTGGATTAAATGCACTAAAAGAGAGAATATGACATATTTTCTGGAAGAAGGTACCTTTGATATTGAGGGCTTGAATAACCTTAGGAATGACAAAGATCCCCAAGTTTATATTGAGCCCAGAACAATTGGCAGCCTTCAGTTGTGTCCAATTGTGGCATTGGAAACTAGATTGTCCAAAGGTGCACCAGAACTTGCATGATCGACCCAAACAATATGGATTCAGATCTTTCCCACATATTCAATACTTTACCTCCTAGGATGGGGAGCCAAATGCTCTGAATGCTTCAGTCCTGGTAAACCAGAAGGATCCTTACGTACATTGTGTCAGTAACAGAAAGCCTATCTTGTGAATATTGATACTGGTGCTAGCAGACCTGTCTTGAAAACCTATAATTCCCCTCACTAACTCTCTTGGATGAAAAGGTTGATGCCGTTGGCATTTCTAAAATCTGTTCCTTACTCCATTACTGATCCTGTGTTGATCTCTTTGGGCCCAATTACTTCCATGTATTTATCTTGATCCCTACCTCACCTGTGATCCTCCTGTGGCTGGATCTTATTTGCAAGTTGGATTGCACTGTGTTTTGTACAAGTGAGGGTGAATATTTGAAGTTTCCTATGGAAAACAAGAATGCTGTTCACATAGTTCTATGTGAAAATAATGATTAATGTGAAATTGGTGATTCTGTGAAACCTTCACCACAGTCGATGCCTAATGTCTTTGATCAAGTTCCTTCAACTTTCAGGTTCAAACCTGCTAATAATGGTGTATTTAAACTGCTGAGCATGTAAAAAAAAAAAAAAAAGAAAAAGGATTTTCCTCATACCACAATACTAGTTACACCCACCCTTGGGTGGCAGCAGGAATTCGGCCAAGCAATGCTGCACTGTTGAAACAAGAGGTTTCTACTATAAACATTTACAATACTCTTATTTTGTCCACGAAAAAGACAGGCAAAGACATCGTTTGGTGTACATTTTACATGGTTTAAATGCTGCTGTTCTGCTAGGTTTTCCTGTTGTACCACATCCTGCTGCATGCTTCACAGTTCTAGACTGGCATTCGGCTTGGTTCTCTTCTCTCAAACATCCCGACAGCCAAGATCTGTTCTCTTTCTCATTTTCTGGGGCAAACTCAACTGGTTTCAATTGAGTCAAGGTTATACAGAGTCACCTTTTACCTTCTCACATTCTCTCAAAGATCTAGACACCCTCAGCTTCCCGGAAGGATCCACACTAGTTCAATATGTGATTTGCAGCTTTTAGCTTGTTGAACCAAAGTATGGAATCTGCTGAATGACCGGACTAAAAAGGGACAAAAGCGTCTATTTGCCCATGCTGGATATTTAGGAGGGGGAGACATTGAAGCTACCTGTTACAATCTCTAAGGTATGCACCCATCAGGATGGTGGGGCACTAAAGGCAGTGGGATTTTTGGTATCCAAACACTGTCAAACCACTGCATGATTTGGTCAAGAAAGACACCCCTGAACCCTTGCTTTGGTCCAAGGAGGCAGAGCAAGTATCTTTGAAACAAGCATCGTCTCTGCGGCCACACTAGGATTGCCTGTTTATGCCAAGACTTTCATGATGCATTACCATGAGAGAGAGTGCTTTGCTTTGGGGGTGTTAGTGCAAGATCATGGCAAAAAAAGAAAACTGATTAAGTATCATTTCTTTGGCGTCCATGCCGTAGCAGCTGGAAGCCTTCATGCAGTGGTCGAGGCCACCCATCCAGTCGAAGCTTTTGAAAAAGTATTGTTGGGATCACCTCTCATTGCTGCTCATTCATGTTGCTGCTGCATTGTTGTTGACCACTAAAACTCAGCACCTTTCCATGTCCAGGTTCTCAAGATATGAAGCACAAGTTACTAACTTGTGTAACGATATATCTGTAAGAGACAGTAGTTAGTGACAGATTCCTTACCTTAGAATATCCCCAGGCGTCAGGCTGGATCCGGAAAGATTTTTGCGTAGCAGTACCCTTGCGCGTCGGTAGGCGGCGTCGTGCGGATCCGCGTCCGTCGTCGGCGTCGTGATCGCCGGGATGACGTCGCGGGCAGTACTTACACGCCGCCCCTGCGCGCTGACGTCAGTTCTGTACACGACTTTCCGCGCCAGGAACGCAGAGCCATGCAAGAAGCTGACATAGGTGTCTGAAAAATACTAGGGGCCTGAAAGGGATGTCCTTAACCCTAGAAATCAGTTCGCAGAACGGGGAGGATGGGTGGGGCGGTAAGGAATCTGTCACTAACTACTGTCTCTTACAGATATATCGTTTCACAAGTTAGTAACTTGTGCATCTGAAAGTGACAGATTCCTTACCTTAGAATAGATACCCCAGCAATACCAACCCCGGTGGTGGGTCTGCGAACAAAGATCAGACAAGGAAGTCCCGGAGGACAGAACGGCCAAAGAAGCCGTCCCTCCGGACCTGACTGTCAAGGCAGTAATGCTTTGTAAACGTGTGCAGCGAGGCCCACGTAGCTGCCTGACAGATATCCTGCAGCGGAACACCGCTGCCCAAAGCCGTGGTAGCAGCCGTTGCCCTGGTGGAATGGGCACGCAGCCCAACAGGAGGTTCCTTCTTAGCCAAAGAATAGCAGGCTTTGATACACAAGGTTACCCAGCGGGAGATGGTTCTCTTGTGCACCGCCCGACCTTTTTGGCGCCCACGTAGCCAACAAAGAGCTGGTCATCCACCCGGAAGTGTTGTGTGCGGTTGAGGTAAAAGGAAAGCGCACGTTTTGGGTCCAGACGGTGGAGCCTCTCTTCCTCTCTGGAAGGATGCGGAGGCGGAAAGAAGGTGGGCAAAGTGATGGTCTGCCCAATGTGGAAGGCAGTAACCACCTTTGGCAAGAAGGACGGACGCGTCCGAAGAACAACCTTGTCTGGATGAACAGACAAAAAGGGAGGTTTGCATGAAAGAGCCTGGAGCTCACTCACCCGCCGAGCGGAGGTGATGGCCACCAGAAAGGCTGTCTTCAGAGTCAGAAGACGAAGAGGACAGTTGTGCAGAGAGCTCAAAGGGAGCGCACATAAGAAAGGTAAGAACCAAGTTCAAGTCCCACTGAGGCATCACAAACGGAACAGGAGGGAAGAGGTGTGTAATGCCTTTTAGAAACCTGTTAACAACAGGGGACTTGAAAAGGGAGGGCTGATCAGGAAGCCTGAGGAAGGCCGAGATAGCACAAAGATAGCCCTTGATGGTACCCAGGGCAGAACCCTGTTGGGCCAGGGAAAGAAGGAACAGAAGAACCTCAGAAAGAGGGGCAGAAGGGGATTCACAGCCTTTGCTGTGCACCATGCCACAAACTTGTTCCACCTGCAGGCGTATACCACCTTAGTGGAGGGACGCCTGGCTGCCAGAATTACATCACAAACTTCGGGAGGCAAGTCGAAAGGAATCAACTGCCGCCGCTCAATCTCCACGCAAGCAGGTGGAGGCTGGACAGGTTCGGGTGGAGGACCGTCCCCTGCTGCTGCGACAGAAGATCCTCCCGAAGAGGCAGACGGATCGGGGGATCTACGCTCATACCGAGTAGCTCGGGATACCAATCTCTTCGAGCCCAGTCCGGAGCCACAAGAATGACTTGGGCCCGGTCGTGCCGAATCTTCTTCAACACTCTGGGTAGAAGTGGTATAGGCGGAAAGGCGTACATCAGACCGCAACTCCACTCGCGACGAAAAGCGTCGCCGAGCGAGTGCCGCCTTGGAAATTCCAACGCGCAGAACTGAGGACATTGCGCGTTCTCTTCGGTGGCGAATAGATCTAACGAAGGCTCTCCCCACTGAAGAAAGAGTCCTTGCGCCACTTCCGAGTGAAGACGCCATTCGTGATCCATCATGCACCTGCGGCTGAGTTCGTCCGCCCTGGCGTTCAGGGAACCTGCCAGGTGTTGAACCATCAGGAACATGCCCTGATGTTCCAGCCATGTCCAGAGGCGCAGAGCCTCCTGACAAATGGTCCACGACCCCACCCCGCCTTGTTTGTTGCAGTACCACATGGCGGTGGTGTTGTCTGTGAACACCTGCACTACCTTCCCTTTGACAGAGGGAAGGAATGCCTTGAGTGCAAGTCGGATCGCCCGGAGCTCCAGAAGGTTGATATGGAGCCGGGACTCCGCCGGAGACCAGAGGCCTCTGATCTCCGCCTCTCCCATGTGACCGCCCCATCCCAGAAGGGACGCGTCCGTCACCACTGTGTGCTCTGGCTGGGGAAGGGAGAGGGATCTGCCCATGACCCATTGCCGATTCGAGAGCCACCACTGCAACTGTTTTGCAGTCCCCTCCGAGATCTGGACGTGATCGGACAGGTTGCCCTGGTGCTGCGCCCACTGGAACTTCATGTCCCACTGCAGAGCCCGCATATGCCATCTGGCATGATCGACTAGCAGGATGCAGGAGGCCATGAGGCCCAGCAGCCTCAGGGTCATCCGTGCCGAAACCCAGGATAAAGGCTGAAAGATCGGAAGCATAGCCTGAATATCCCCGGACTCGCCGTTCGGGAGGATAGGCCCGAAACTGCGTCGTGTCCAGAACTGCTCCGAGGAAAAGGAGCTGTGGAGAAGGAATCAGATGCGACTCGGCACGTTGATGGAGAACCCCAGCAAGTGAAGGAGTTCGGCCGTAGTCTGGAGGTGGGAGACGACTGCCTGGGACAAGCCCGCCTTCAGCAGCCAGTCGTCGAGGTAGGGGAAGACTGAAACCCCTGCCCGGCGCAGATGAGCTGCGACCACCGCCATCACTTTCGTGAACACCCGAGGGGCACTGGTAAGGCCAAAGGGGAGCACGGTGAACTGAAAATGCTTGAGGCCTACCATGAACCGCAGGTAACGCCGGTGGGCCGGCAGGACGGGGATGTGGAAATAAGCGTCCTGCAAGTCCAACGCTACCAACCAGTCTCCAGGGTCGAGGGCAGTCAAGACCTGAGCTAGGGTGAGCATCTTGAACTTCTCCTTCCGGAGGAAGCGATTGACGTTCCGGAGGTCCAAGATAGGACGCATGTCCTCCTTGTCCTTTTTGGGCACCAGAAAGTAGTGGGAGTAGCAACCACGCCCTACTTCTGGGGTCGGGACACGCTCGATGGCCCTCTTGGCCAAGAGGGCCATGACTTCCTTCTGCAGAAGCATCAAGTGATCCCCTTGCGGTGGAATTGAGGTGGCATGGCTGGGGGCGGTCTCGAAGGGGAGGGAGTAGCCCCTTCGGACAATGTCCAAGACCCACCTGTCCGAGGTGATGGGACGCCAGTGGTGAAGGTGATGGCGGACCCTGCCCCCTACTGGCGTGCTGTGCACCTGAAAGGAGGGACTAGGAGGGCTTGGAGGCCGCGAACGGGTTGGAGGTGGTGGCTTGACCCGCACGCTGGTTGCCCAAACCGCCACGGCGGTATCCACGTCCTCGGCCACGCGAAGGCGCTTGCTGCGCGGGCCGGTGGCTGGGCTGCTGACGTGACTGGGCGCCCCTTCCGTGGCCACGAAAGGGCGAAAAGCAGAAGGTTTGCGGAGGCGCACAACAGAAAGGCCCAGGGACTTGGCAGTAGCCCGTGAGTCCTTAAAGCGCTCCAGCGCATGGTCTGCTTTGGAACCAAAAAGACCGACTCCATCAAAGGACATGTCCATGAGTGTATTCAGGACCTCACCCGAGAAACCAGTGGTCCTCAGCCAGGCGTGGCGACGCAGCGCCACCGTCGTTGCAAGCGATCTGACCAGCGAGTCGGCGGTATCAAGGCCACAACGTATGGTGTACTTTGCCGCATCCCTACCTTCCGCAATGGCGCGGGTAAGCAGTGTCTGGACCTCCTCAGAACACTGGGGCAAAACAGTCGCCACCGAATCCCACAGGGAGTGGGTATATCGGCCCAAAAGGCAAGCAGTGTTCACCGACCGCAAGCCAGCACTGGAGGAAGAAAAGGCCTTCTTCCCAAATTGGTCCAGGCATTTGGATTCCCTATCCGGAGGGGCGGTAGGGAAGGCGGTTTGGGAGGCAGAGGCTTGGTCAACCAAGCTCTCGGGGGTGGGATGTTGGGAGAGAAACACGGGGTCGCCCGGAGCAGGGCGATGGCGTCGGGCCACGTTCCTATCCACAGGAGCCCCTGTGGTGGGCTTGGACCAGGTGCCCAAAGAACGTCAATCAGTGCATCATTAAACGGCAGCACAGTCTCCGCAGAGGAGGCTGCCGGCTGAAGCACTTCCGTCAAGAGATTAGTCTTGACAGCCAGAGTAGTCAATTGGAGGTGCAAGGCTCCAGCTGCTCTACGCTACACCGTTGCGAAATTTGCTCCCTCCTCCGTAGCCACGGGAGGAGACAGCATGCCAGTGTCAGGGGAAGTATCTAGACCACTGGCATCCCCAAGTTCCTCTGCCCAGTCCTGATCATACTCACACTGCCGTGTGAGAGGGTCTTCTGACCCCTCCCAGCTCTCCTGGTCCTCCTCTAGTGAAAAATATGGAGGAGGAGGGACATTTGGGACCCAAGGTCTCGTCGGCGCCGGATCCGGCGTCGGGCGACACCGGTCCGGCTCCATGTCCGGACCCGGAAAGAGATGGGGAACGACGCCTTCCGGAGCCTCGGACGGCGTCAGAAACGGCACCGGGGACATCGGCGTCGGCGGAGGCGTGGTTAGGTCAACCGGCGTCGATGGGGGTTGCGGCATCACCGGGGCCGGGATCGAGGCCGAGGCCTGGATCAAGGCTGGCGGGACAGGCGACGCCGGGACCGGAGTCGTCAGCGACGCCGGAGCAACCCCATCAGGGCCCGCGGGGCCCGAAGGCGTACCGGAGGGACCTTGAGGCCCGAAGAGGCGGGCCATGGCCGACAGGAATTCCTGTACTTGGGCCGGAGTCGCCCCGAACCCGGAAAGGACGGGTAATGCGGGGGCGGCTCGACAGGCACGTCCGGGGCCGCGGGGACGGTGCCGACAGGGGCCTCAGCTGAGTCGTGAGACCGGCGAGGCGAAGTCTTAGAGCGATGATGCTTCTTAGACTTTTGTGCTTCGACTTACCCGAGGAGCGCGAAGACTTGGACTCCGACGACCGGCGGGGACTCCGCGACCGGCCCCTCGACCTCTCCCGGGACCGGGACTTGGTGTGGCGCGGAGCCGACTGCCGGACCTCGAGTAGCTTTCGAGACCGCTCTCGCAAAGCCTTCGGGTGAAGTTTCCGGCAGTCAGGGCACGACTTCGTGTCGTGGTCTCGGCCGAGACAGAAGAGACTCCAGATGCGGGTCTGTGATCGACATCATTCGACCACAGGCGTCGCATGGCTTGAAGCCAGGCATCCCTATCGACACCTAGGAGTCGACGACTCGAAAAGAAAACAGTGAAAAATCACCCAAAAATTTAGTCAAAAATTGACTAGGGCACTGCTCTTCCCGGATCTGCGCTTACTGGTGCGGAAAAAGAAGAACTGACGTCAGCGCGCAGGGGCGGCGTCTAAGTACTGCCCGCGACGTCATCCCGGCGATCACGACGCCGAACGCGGAGCCGCACGACGCCGCCTACCGACGCGCAAGGGTACTGCTACGCAAAAACTTTCCGGATCCAGCCTGACGCCTGGGGATATTCTAAGGTAAGGAATCTGTCACTAACGTGTCTCTTTCAGATTGCTTCTTACATAAGAGGTGTAGAGCCCTGCTTCCCATTTTACTCAGTTCTCAATGGGGAAAACTCACAATTTCATCCTAACCTTTGTCCATTAGATCAAAGCTCACACAGATCTTACCTGCTGCACCTTTACCAAATTGTAATCTTTAATATAATATACTAATATTTCATGTATCAGAAGTGATAAAGGAACTTTAGTTGCCGGCTATGCAGTCTGCCCCACACATGATGTTGTTGAGATTTGATGTGTACTTCCTGTAAAATCTGTATGTCACTGAACTATTAACTCTTATTCATGCTTGCATCCTAGTACCACAACATTTTTTAACTATTTTCCCGGATTCAAAATACACACATGGGGTAGCTCACAATTTTGGACACCTTTGGAGGCAATAAAGGTACCTGACTTCTGCAGGAGCCCTGATTAAAACAATGTTTTATGTAAAAATGTTGATTGAAGCTATTCAATTACCATCCACAGCTGCTACAGTTAAAAGTGGTGCTCATTAATCTACTTAGGATGATGAGTCCAAGGGTAATGCTTTTGCCAATCAAATACAAAAAGGCATCTTTGTCTCCCATGTCCAAGGTCACTCCCAGGTTTGCTCCTCCCCTTTCTGTCCTCCCGAAAGGAGCTTGCTGAATTACAAGAATGTGTCCCAGATGATGAAAAGAATGAATGGCTGAAATAAGATTGCAAAAGAGAACGGATGGAGTGTGGCAGGAAACAATCAAGGGGAATTGTTCGCTACTAGAACAATGCTCTGAAAGGTATTCAGATTATACTATTGCATTGTCCTGATTAGTTGAGATGGCATGATTTGTGCTTCAAGAACAAATTGGTTGCTTTCTTTTTCCCCGTCACTGGCCAACAGTATTTTGAAAAGCGTACCACATGCAAAGGATTCAATGTTGGTAAAGGTGTCAACATCGCCCCCAATAGCCATCCACCTCTACGGGGTCTTTTATATGTGAATAGATTTTTTTTTTCCAGATGCCTCAATGTTGTTATAGCTAGAGCGTGCTTGTTCTCTGGATGGATTAAAGCCTACCAATGTGCTTGAGGTGACGCCATGACTGAAGCTACGAAACTACTAGGAGACTTCATTAAGAGGTTTGGAATAAGCCACATGATCAAAGTGACAAAGGAACAGGGTGCTTTAGGGATTAGAATACATATTCTTTGCACTCATCACCCACAGCCCTCTGGAAAGGCTGCACATTCTAATCAGACTCTGAACAGCAAAATATCTAATATTTGTGTAGAAAATGGTCTTAAGTGCCTGATGCTCTAACTTTTGCACACAGGTCAATTCAAGAAAAAGCCTACATTGAATTTATATGATCAAGTTACTTTCTGTTGGTGAAGGGGGTTGGGAGCACACCGCTTCACCTCCCAGCACAGTTCACCCCTTAGCATTATGGTAAATGCAGTTCATGGTAAATGCTTACTTGAATATTTACTGGAGTATTTCACCAAAGTTGGTGCAGGTTAGTGCTGTAAATCTCTAGACACGCGTTTCTGGATATCATCCGTCATCAGTAGAGATAAAAGCGAATTTAATCAGGGGTTGCTTTAAGGCTGCCACAATCCTCCCAGGTCTCAGTACCTCTCACTGGCACGCAGGTGCATCACCAAAAGCTCGTCAGCTCAATGGCTCAAGGGAGTATTTTCAAAATGAAAAGGGTTGAGAGCACACTGCTTCACCTCCCAGCACAGTTCACCCCTTAGCATTATGGTAAATGCAGTTGATAGTAAATGCTTACTTGAATATTAACTGGAGTATTTCACCAAAGTTGGTGCAAGTTAGTGCCGTAAATCTCTAGACCCGTGTTTCTGGATATCATCCGTCACCAGTAGAGATAAAAACGAATTTAATCAGGGGTTGCAGAGAAGGCTGCCACAATCCTCTCAGGTCACAGTACCTCTCACTGGCGCGCAGGTGCATCACCAAAAGCTCGTCAGCTCAATGACTCAAAGGAGTCTTTTGAAAATGAAGGGGGTTGGGAGCACACTGCTTCACCTGCCAGCACAGTTCACCCCTCAGCATTATGGTAAATGCAGTTCATGGTAAATGCTTACTTGAATATTTACTAGAGTATTTCAGCAAAGTTGGTGCAGGTTAGTGCTGTAAATCTCTAGACACGTTTAGATTACTTTCTGTTGGTAATGCTCTCTCTTGTGGATACTATATTGAATCGCATATTCCTCACTGGCCTGTATCAGCCTCCCCTTGAGGGACACAGGAAGGCTTTCAGGTCTAAACGGACCGCCTGTAGCACCTGGAGGTTGACGTATTTCTGAATTTCCCCAGGAGGCCAGAGTCCTCTGATCTCCACATCCTCTAGGTGACCCCCTCCCCTCCCCCCAACTCAGCAGTGACCCATCTGCCACTTTATTTTATTTATTTATTTTTATTTATAAAGTTTTATATAGCGCGAACATGACCCACAAGGGTATCAGAGCGCTTTACAATATACAGTTCATGGTAAATGCTTACTTGAATATTTACTGGAGTATTTCAGCAAAGTTGGTGCAGGTTAGTGCTGTAAATCTCTAGACACTACCGTGAGCCCACTACCGTGAGCTTTGGCTGGATGTGGAAAAGTGGTCTGCTACCTGTCAGGTGGACATCTGTCAGCCATCACTGCAGATTCTGAGCCATCTACTGCAGGATCAGAGCAGTGTTAGAGTCAGTCCTGATATTAGGCACACTGGGAACTGAGGTTCCACTGCAGGGCCCTCATGGGTCATCTGGCACATAGGATAAGGAGATTGCACAAGGCCAGAAGATCAATAGGCTTTACAGCCATCCTCAATAATATCCAGGAATAAACCCGAAACATTGGGATCATAGTCTGAGTATCCCGCACTAGATGTGGTGAGGGAAGGCTTTGAATACCACCATGACGAGTACTGCTCCACTGAATGAGATCCTCTATGAGGGGGTCAGGGGTGAGTTGGGCTTGTTTTTCTTTTGTTGTTTAAATTTCTTTATTGAGTTTAACATTTAAAAAAATGCTGTTTGACAAACTCCAATACAGATTGTGCGAATGTACATGTGATTACAGGTAGACATACATCAGTGAGAATCTACATAAAGGAAAACGCGTATTCTCTACATTGATTGTGCGCCATATAGCGTGTGACTGAGCATTAATGCTTAGAAAAACAGGGAATATATGAACTGGGATATGCTTATGTTGTATCGCAAACGTATGTGATGACCCTCCCACCCGGTCCGGTTTCCCCTACATCACCCCTATGTTATGTTTACTAATACATTCATTTCTAGCCTACCTGTTTAGGTTGTGTGATTCTAGCCGCTATTGAATGAGCTTAAATAACATGTCCTGAGTAGGAACGTGAGATGCAGGGCCAGCAGGTCAACAGAGACTTCTGCCATGCGGGATTCCCAATAGTGTTCAGCGCATTCTATGTGAGCCCTACGATCCACCCAGCCAGGAGTATCATGCGGGCGACTCAGGCGCGCCGGATCATTTTGCTCTGGGTTTCGGATATCTAGCAGAATCGCTTCCCATGCTCCCGCCAGTGTGGTTGCCCGCAGGCCCAGTGTGTCCTCCCGCCGCAGTGCCACACTCTCCGCCTGAGCCCAGTATATCAGCGACTGCAGCCAGGCTTTGACATGTGTTGGATCTGGCGACTTCCAGCGCCTAGTGATTAAGCGCTTGGCTGTAATGAGCCCAAAGTCTGTTGGAAAACCCCAAAGACGTCACAATGCTAGCTTTTGTCTGGAGGCGGTTCACGGCGGACTGTGGCAAGCTTGCTTTAAGCAGCAGCCAATCCTCAAGGTACAGAAATACATGTAGTCCAGACTTTCGAAGATCAGCAACGAACAACGCCATAATTTGTGAACAAGACGAAGAGAAGAACAGTGAACTGAAAGTGTTCTTGACCCACCTTGAACCCCAGGTAATACCTGTAGGATTGCAGGACAGGTATATGAAAATACGCAACCTGCAAGACAAATGACATCATAATGTCTCCTGGGTGCAAAGAGGAGAGAATGAGCCAACATGAGCTTGTTGACTTTGTCCTTCAGTTGGAACATATTTAGAGGGCGAAAGAAGCGGAGCCCCCATTGTTTTTGTGGTTGAGGAAATAGCAGATCTAGTCTCCTTTCTCCACATTGAGTAACTAATCAATAGCACAACTGGAGAGCAAAAGACATACTTCCTGCATCCATATTTGGAAGTGTTCCTCCGGAGTTCTCTCTGGCATGGAAAGTCAACTGGGTGAGAAGGAAATGAAGGGTAGGGCATAGCCCCTTTAAATTATCTGGGAAACCCATTTGTCTGATGTAATGGATCTCTAGCCAGAGAGGAAATGTTAGATCCTGACTCCACTGGCCTGGAATGGCCTTGAAGGACAAGCTAAAGGGCTTGGAAGTCGTGCGGCTTGGGAGAGGAGTTGGAGGGCTGTTCTCTTTGCTGTCCTGCACATTGTCTGCCTGCATCACTTCTGCGATCCCAAAAGGACTGACCTGGCTGTGGCACCACGGTAGGAATGGCTGCCTATTGGCCAACTCCCAGGAGTACCTCTAAACCTACAAACTGGTTTTTCCAACAGGGACACCTGTACTTTGCCCAGAAATCCAGTAGGCCTCAATCATGCATGCTGCTAAAAGGAAACACTGGTGTCAAGGCAAGTAGTATCCAGGCCAGACTGAATTACAAACCTTGCTGCATCCTGACCATTGTGTATTGTCTGAGATCTTTTGGGACCAGCCGCAACATCTTGCTGGCCAGGGAAACCGTGCGGCCGCTATGGTGTAGTCGGTCAAAGGTCGGAGCCTCTTGAAACTTCAACAGCTTAGCCACCCACCTGTGAAAAGCTCAGGATTATCAGATGAAGGTCTTTGAAATTACGTAGCTCTGCAGGAAGCGTTGCAGCCCCGCATGCACTCACCAGGGTATCTGGAGCGGACTTGTGTGGGCTGAAGCAGATCTCTGTCTGCGAAGAAAGGAGTGAGCTTGCGCTGCTCACAGCTGGGACTGTGGGAGGCAGAGACAGCATATGCAGCACAGGTCACAAGACACTGCAGTGCTCAGAAGGGGTCTACAGCATTCTCAAGAGCACTCAGCCTGGTGGTGGCAGTACAGGTGTTTACAGCGTGAAACAGGCTCTGGTCAGCCTGTGAGGAGTGCAACAGGCATGTGCTCAGGACCAAGCTTCAGACTCAGAATATGGGCTCTGCAGCTGGGAACACAGTGCTTGACTGCGTATTGGGGAGTTCAGGGGTAGGAAGTAATAGGAGGCATACTTTGAGGAGGTGTGCCCTACTGCAGCAAAATTTGTCAGATGCTCCTGGTCTAGGGAGGTTTCTTAGGGGCCCAATATCGGAAGCTTACCACCGGATGCCAGGAAGAGAAAATAAAGTGTGCAAGCCTACCCCCAAGCAAGGGTGTAAATAAGAGTGAACTGAATAAAAGGAGAAAAAAAAAACACAAATATTAGAAAGCTGTTGGGGGTGCAGTAGGACTTGTAAAAGTGAACCCCTCCCCCCCCTTCTTTAAACTCCTTTTAAGATAATGGAACCGAAGGAGGTACCAAAAGACTCTGTGGCAATTGAAGTGGTAAGACTCATATTCAGCTATCAACTGGTAAGGCTAAAGTGGCTTTGGGAAATCCTATTGCAGACTCTGAACTGCTAGACACTATTGAGGTGGAAACTTCAGGCACTGAAGTTAGGGGAAAGAATGAGGAAGCTCTCATCGCTGGTACTTCACAAGATATGAGTTCTAGAATGAGTCAGGCAGCAATCGAGTGAGCAATCAATTTGAGGTGCTGAGAAATTGAGTAGATTAAGGGCGAGAGGATAAAAGCCTCCCCCCCCCCCCTTCAAAAGTAGAGAAGTGTGAGGGGGATCTTCAAGTTGAGATCAAGCAGAGATTTGAAGTCTCAGTCAAATTAGAGATTAATTCAGGACATTTCAGGTGCTGGAATCTAAGCTAGATGACATCTCTAAGAGGGCCGCGGTCTTAGAGGAAAAGACAGAAGCTAGAGCGCAGAGTGAGGATAACTCTTCTGAGATTATGGCTATGAGGGGTGCAAAATCAAGCACTAAAAAAGGGAATTAGAAGGGTTGCAAAACTATCCCTGGAGAAATGACTTGAGGATTTTGAATGTCCCTCAAGCATCAGAATGGGGGTTGAGGGGGGGAAGGGCATCTACTTGAAGACATATTTAGAAACTGTGTTAAAGGAAGGTGTCCTGAAATGGATATGGGATGTGAGCTGGAGAAAACAATTCAGAGAGTGCAGTGTGACTAATTCAGGCTTAAAGAGGGACGGAAGAAACCGAGAAACATTCTGGGATTTTTTTTCGACCTATTCCGTTAAGGAGCTGATTTTTTCTTTAGCATTGAATGGAAGCCCCATAAGCAGTGAGATATAATAGCTTGCCCGACATATACAAGAGCACTGAACAAAGGCAGTAGGAGCTTGGGCAAAGGATGGAGAACTGCAGAGCTTGGTGGCCAAGGTACAGTGAAGATTTCCTGCCATGCTGACAATAATGGGGAAGAATGAGATGTATAATTTCAGGAAGACAGAGCAGGCTGATGAGCTTCTAAAAGTGATACGTAAGGCAGTATAGGGTAGGAGAAGATTAGTGGAGGATATGAAGGGGTTTTTTTTTTTTTTTTTTTTAAAGAGGTGACATTCCAGAGGGCCTAAACCCGAATTGGCATGGACAGATATGCCAAAGTTAGAAGGATGGGTTTCCATGAGAAGGGCACGGGTGGTGAGCATAAGAGGAAAAAATACAAAAACCATAAAAGAAAAAAAACCTCATTCACCAAGTTAAAGTGCCACTGATATGTCAAAGATTGTGGTGCAAGAAAGTAGCTGCTGGGTATTTGGGTAATTGTGGGCAAGAGAAAATGGTGGAAATAAAGTTCTAGATTTGTAATGTTAATAAACTCCAAATGGCTAGGAAGCACAGGTTAATCAGTCAGCATTTGCAGGACTGCTGGGCCCAGATGATAATCTTGCAAGACACTCACCTTACCGCACCTGAGTGCAAAGCTCTTTTTGCTAAACAGGAATGGATCTAGCAAACAATTTGCTCTGTTCAGGGATTTAACTCAAGGAGGGTAGCAATAGCAATGAGGAAGAATGTGGGTGTGGGAGGTTCCTCGAACATGGAACTGATTCAACCGGCAGGTGGATGGTTGGGAATTTCTCAGGACCAGTTTACCTGTGCAGGGTTTTAGGACCCCGACTAACAATGCTTCCCACCTCGTAAGAAATGACAACTAGCCTCCCAGATCTCTTCCCCCTACAGTGACAAGGGGAGACTTATGTAGTTCTTAATAAAGAGCTAGACAAATCCATCAAAAGTAGAGCAGCAAATAACAGAAAGTTGGGGAAGGCTCTCAGGGAGGCAATGCAGGATTTCAGATTACGTGATATATGGCAGATAAGGGCGGGCATAAAATGGGGCTACACTCTTCTTTTGATAGAGAATATTTTGATAGAGAAAGTATGGGAAGTCAAACATATGCTGGCACATTGTCAAGACCATGCAGCTGTCTTTCTAGCCATGCACTTTCTCAAGGGTGATCAAATGAGAGATGGACGGTGATAGATCTTTCTTGTTAGAAGAGGGTATTCTACAGGAACTGAAGGATGAGTCTGTGGAGTTCAAGCGAAATGAAGAAATAGCTAGTGAGAGTATAGTCTGCGACACCTACAAGGCATTTATTAAGGGGATTTTACGTAAGTAGGGTAGCCACAGAAACAAAGTTGTAAGGAAAGAACTCAGGAAAGCTGAGGAGGTAGCCAGAACTCAGGAAAGCTGAGGAGGTAGCCAGAACTCAGGAAAGCTGAGGAGGTAGCCAGAACTCAGGAAAGCTGAGGAGGTAGCCAGATCTCAGGAAAGCTGAGGAGGTAGCCAGAACTCAGGAAAGCTGAGGAGGTAGCCAGAACTCAGGAAAGCTGAGGAGGTAGCCAGAACTCAGGAAAGCTGAGGAGGTAGCCAGAACTCAGGAAAGCTGAGGAGGTAGCCAGAACTCAGGAAAGCTGAGGAGGTAGCCACAAAGCTAGAGAATTAATGGAGGGAAGCCACACAGGAAAATAAACAAGACCGGACACAAAAGCTACTGGAATAGCAAGAGGTTATTATGGAGTTAACAGAAAAGAGAACTAGGGAGAAGTGACTAACTAGTAGTTTAAGACACTTTGCATATGGGAAAATGCACCAAATTGTCAGCATGGAAAGCCAGGACCGACAGGATAAGGAATGACATTGTAGAGCATGTCGCCAATGATAACGGAATTAGGACCCAAAATCGAGGTGAGATGGAATTGTTAGTCTGTAATTCATTTCAAATTCTACATTCAGAAGAGACCCAAGTGGTTCTCCGAGAAATTAGAATAGTTGGCAGACAAAAAGCTTACCAGCCTAGTGGAAGACGACAAACGGTATTTGCAGGAGGAGATTACATCAGAAGAGATTTTGCTACAAATAAATACATACTCTTGTGGAAAAGGGGCAGGGCCGGATTGTCTGCTTCCTAAATTATATAAGGAGCTGAAGGAGGTTATAGTCCCAGTATGGCAGCATTTGTTTAACAAGATTTTTAGGAATGGGATGGCTGGCTATACCAGAGTCATGGAATGAGGTAAATAGCCAATTTTAAAGGTGAATAAGAATTCTAGGGCAGTGGAGTTATATCGGTCTATTTCTCTTTTAAATAGCTATTAGAAAGTATACGCAGGAATTCTATCTAATAGATTGGCAAAAGTAATCAAACAGGTGATTCACACAGACCAAAAGACTTTTATTGTAGGTAGGTAATTACACAATTGGACAAGTTATTTACCGTCAGTAATGCCTTATCTGGTAGAGATATCTAGCTGCAGATTCTTTACCATAGAATTATCCCCAGGTGTCAGCTGGATCCAGATTTCTTTTCATAAGCAGTACCACTGCGCGCCAATAGGTGGCATCGATCGGCTCCTTGCCGGATGGGACATGGGCGGTACCTGTATAGGTGCCACCTTATCGCACTGACGTCAGTTTCTTTTTGTGACTTTCCACGCCAGAAGCACGGTGCCACAAAGAACACCGACCACTGGTGTGGAAAGCTAGGGCCCTGAAGAACAAGTTACTTACCTTGGGTAACGCTTTTTCTGGTGGATACAGTATCTGCCTGTGGATTCCTCACCTTTTGAATTACCCCTGCACCAGCATTCTGCGGAAACTTTTTTCCTAGCTCTCCCAAGTCGACGAGGACGTCACAATGACACGGCTCCGCTCGCTACTCCGTCTGACGTCATCGGAGCCACAAATAGACCTCGTCGGCGTGCTGACGTCAGTTCCACCCATTTTTTCCGTGCCTCCGAGGCGAACGGGTGGACCAACATCATAATTGAAGTATACACAGTATACAATATAAACAAATACACACAGTATAAAGAATCATAGGAAAAGCAAAACAAACTAGGCATTTCCTATGAACGAAACAAGGCATTTAAAATACACAGGAAAACAACCATGTTAAATAAACCATAAAACCTTTGGTATACGAAGGTGGACAACGGGGAGGCGGGAGGGTCAGTGAGGAATCCACAGGCAGATACTGTATCCACCAGAAAAAGCGTTACCGAAGGTAAGTAACTTGTTCTTCTGATGGATACATCTGCCTGTGGATTCCTCACCTTTTGAATTGAATCCCACAGCAGTCCCACTCCCGGAGGAGGGTGTCCACCAACCTATACCAACAAATCCTGAAGCACTGAGCGTGCAAAATGGCCGTCCCTCCTAACCTCAGAATCCAAGCAGTAATGCTTCACAAAGGTGTGGAGGGAGGCCCAAGTCGCTGCCTTACAAATATCAACAACAGGAACACCTCTAGACAGAGCAGAAGAAGAAGACTTAGCTCTGGTGGAATGAGCTCTGATACCTTCAGGCGGTTCCTTCTTGGCCAAGGCGTAGCAGATCTTGATGCATAAGATGATCCACCTGGAGAGAGTCCGCTTGTGCACAGCCTTGCCTTTCATTCGCCCAACGTAGCCCACGAAGGGCTGATCGTCCAGCCTCAGACCCTTGGTTCTGTCCAGATAGAAACTGACAGCCCTCTTAGGATCCAAGCGACGAAGTCTCCCCTCCTCCTTGAAAGGGTGAGGGGGAGGATAGAAGGTAGGTAAAGTAATGGATTGCCCAAGATGGAAAGGGGTAACCACCTTAGGCAGGAAAGCAGCCCTGGTCCTGAGAACCAACTTTTCTGCATGAATGGTCAAAAACGGGGGTTTGGAACTAAGAGCCTAAAGCTCACTTACTCTCCTAGCCGAGGTAATAGCGATCAGAAAGACCGTTTTGAAAGACAGAAGCCTCAACGGACAACTATTAAGAGGCTCAAAAGGAGAACCCATCAGAAATGTAAGAACAAGAGTTAAATCCCACTGAGGCATAATGAAAGGAGTGGGAGGAAACCTATTAGTAAGGCCCTTAATGAACCTCATAACAATGGGGGACTTAAAGACGGCTGGTCCGGCAAACATAGAAAAGCTGACAAAGCCGACAAATATCCCTTTACTGTAGACACAGCACACCCCTGCTGGGCCAAAGAAAGGGAAAACTCAAGAATGTTAGACAAACGGGCTTTCAAAGGATCAATGGACCTCTCTCCACACCATTTAACAAATTTGGACCACCTAGAAGAATAAACTGATTTGGTGGAGTCTTCTGGATGATAAAATAACATCCACCTCATCCGGTGGGAGAGAGAAAGAACTCAGGTTGCCCTGTTCAATCTCCAGGCATGAAGGTGCAAGCTCTGGAGGTGGGGGTGTAGAACCCGCCCCTGCGACTGCGAGAGGAGATCTGCCCTGAGATGGAGACAGAGAGAAGGGTGCGATGAGAGGTGAAGTAGATCTGTGTACCACACCCTTCTTGGCCAATCCGGAGCGATCAATAAGACTCGGGCCCGGTCTTGGCGAATTTTCCTCAGAACTCGAGGAATCAAGGGTATGGGAGGAAATGCGTAAAGGAGCGGTGAACTCCAATCCAACTGAAATGCGTCCCCCAAAGCTTCCTGCATCGGAAACTGGAGACTGCAGAACGACGGGCAGTGCGGGTTCTCGTGAGTGGCACAGAGGTCCAACCGAGGAAATCCCCACATCTTGAAGACAAGATGGACCACCTCTGGATGAAGCCGCCACTCGTGATCGGCCGAGTAATGCCGACTGAGACTGTCCGCACGTACATTCAGCACACCGGCCAAATGATTTGCAAACACACATCTGACAGCCCTGAGCCCAGGACCAGAGTCGCAGAGCCTCTCTGCAGAGATGAAACGACCCTACACCTCCTTGTTTGTTGATGTACCACATCGCGGTAGTGTTGTCCGTTAGGACCTGAACTGTCTGACCGCGAAGGGTCGGAAGGAAGGCCTTTAGTGCCAAACGAATAGCCCGCAATTCCAGAAGGTTGATGTGAAGCAACCTTTCCTCTGGAGACCAAAGACCTTTGACCTCCAGATCCCCCAGATGAGCACCCCACCCTAGAGTGGAGGCATCCGTGATCACTGTAGCCACCGGTGGAGGAAGCTGAAAGGGTTTCCCTTGAGACAAGTTGCCCTGAACACTCCACCAAGATAGATCCGATGGATTTTCTCTGGAGATCCTGATTGACTCCCTGAGATCCCCGTTGTGCTGATACCACTGCCTGCGGAGACACCACTGGAGCGCCCTCATGTGCCAGCGTGCATGGTTGACCAAAAGAATGAAAGAAGCAAACAGACTGAGCAGGCGTAGGACCTTCAGGACTGGAACAACCGCTCCATCGTGAAACAAGGGAATCATTTCCTGAATGTCGAGAATCCTCTGCGGAGGTGAAAATGTTCGACACACTGTAGTATCCAGTACTGCCCCTATGAACAGGTTGCGCTGTGAGGGCACCAGGTGAGACTTGGGTACATTTATCGAGATAACCAAAACGTATAACATCCGCGCTGTTACCTGCAGATGATGAAGCACCATCTCCGGCTACTTTGCTTTGAGCAGCCAGTTGTCCAGGTAAGGGAAAACAGGAATTCCCGACTTGAGATGAGCTGCCACCACCGCCATCACCTTTGTGAAGACTCGAGGTGCGGAAGTAAGACCAAACGGAAGGACCGCAAACTGGTAGTGTTGGGACCCTACCGTGAAACGGAGATACTTCCGATGTGACTTCAGGATGGGGATGTGAAAATACGCATCCTGCAAATCGATCGACACCATCCAGTCTTCTTGCTGCAACGACAAAAGTACCTGAGCTAGGGTCAACATCTTGAATTTCTCCTGCCTGAGGTAAAAATTCAAAACCCTGAGGTCTAGAATAGGCCTTAACCTGCCGTCCTTCTTGGGGATCAGGAAATACCGGGAGTAGCATCCCTGACCCCTTTCCTGCTCCGGAACCACCTCTATCGCACCTTTTTGCAATAACACAAGAACTTTTTGCTGTAGGAGCAACAAATGGTCCTCTGAACACCCGCCCTGGAGAGGAGGGTAAGGAGGAGAAAACTCCCGGAAGGGAAGGGCGTACCCATTTACCACAAGATTCAAAACCCAAAGGTCTGATGTTATAGATTTCCAATCTTGTAGAAAATGGGACACCCGACCCCCCTACAAGACCAGCATGCTCCAAGATGGGGGATCTAGGGCTGCTTTCCAGAGACGCCAGTGGCAGGGGCAGAAGAGGAGGAGGAAGAGGAAGAGGAGAGTTGACGGGCTGCACCACGCAAACGACCTCTGTTCTTCCCTCTAAGTTTTGTACTGAAGGTTCTGCTGCTGTAACTGAGGTTGCGGACGGCCTCGAAAGGAAGACATCCTGCCAAAGCCACGATACCTTTTAAAACCAAATCCTCTAGATTGAGATTGGAACCCTAAAGATTTAGCCGTAGCTCTACTGTCCTTAAATCTCTGCAGCGCAGAATCAGCCTTTTCCCCAAAAAGTCTTGACCCATCAAAGGGAAAATCCAGAAGCGTATTCTGAACATCAGGAGAGAAACCTGAAGACCTAAGCCAGGCATGCCTTCTTGTAGCAACAGCAGAACCCATCACTCTTGCCACTGAATCAGCAGTGTCCAATCCAGACTGTATAACCTGACGAGCTGCCGCCTGGGTATCCGACACAATCTCCTGAAAAGGTATTCCATCATTTTCCGGCAACTTTGGAATTAACTGCTTTGCAGAGTCCATCAAGGCATGGATATATCTCCCCAACAAGCAGGTGGCATTGGTGGATTTCAAAGCCATACTCAGAGGAGAAAACCATTTTAGCAGACTGCTCTAACTTTTTTGAGTCCCTGTCACCAGGAGTGTGGGGAAAAGAACCTGTCAATTGTTTCAAACAAGAAGCCTGCACCACCAAGCTTTCAGGCGAAGGATGACTCGAAAGAAATGCAGGATCATTTGGAGCAGGCTTGTACCTTCTCGCTATGGACCTTGAAACCGCAGGTGCAGAAAGAGGCTTCCTCCACACCTCCAAAATAGGCTCAGTTAAGGCCTCATTAAATGGCAAAAGAGGCTCAACCACAGAAGGAGTGTGTAAAACCTCTGTTAGAATATTCGGCCTAAAATCAGCAGTGGGAAGCTGAAGATCTAAAAGTTCAGCGGCCTTTCTAATAACCGCATGATAAGGTGCAACATCCTGCAAGGGTAAAGATTTTGGTGATGAAAGCTCCCATTCCGGGGAAGTATCCAATTCACTTGCCTCCTGAAGGACTTCAAACTCATCCTCAATCTCGCCTTCCTCAGCCTCATCCTGCTGATACTCTTCTTCTTGAAGAAGCCTTTGAGCCTCTCTCCTAGACCTTATCTTCAGGACAGGATTCGGCGTCGACGGAGCCACACGCGGCGCCGATGAAACAGGCACCAGCGTCGAAGGCACAGCTTCCGACGCAGGCAACAGCGCCGACCGGAGCCGAGAAGAGCGACCACCAGATGGAGCCGGAGACAGATACCGGCGTCGAGAACCTCGGAGCCAGAAAGTGCCAGGACGGCACCGTCGGCATAAAAGGTGCCTGGGCATAATGTTGAGGAACGCCCAAATTAAATGCAAGCGGTAGGCTGCCTTGGCAAACACGCCATACATCGTTAAGAAACTGCGATGGATCAGTACCAGGCCCAGGAAAGGATGGGAATGGAGCCGTATCCTGATCCTCACGAGGCCGTGTAGGCGCCGGTGAAGTCTGGCCTAAGACTGGAGAAGTCGCTGGTATAGGCTCAATAGAAAACTTCGTCGCCAGCGAAGAGCTCGGCCCAGGAGTACCCTTCGGCGTCGGTGAATGCGCCGGAGAACCTGCCGGGGTCGGAGAACGTGCCGGAGTCGCTGGAGGAGAAGGAGAAGGTGATGGAGAAATGACATCTCTAGTACGATGTCTCGGAGCCGGTGAGGGCGACCTCGAAGTCCTACCCTTCGACGAACGACGTTGAGAACCATGCCTCTTCTTCTTGTGCTTCTTCGACTTCGAAGCATGTGAAGTCGACGACTTCTATCTTTTCCAACCTCTTTTCTCCTTCCTTGACTTCGCCATGAACAATTTGGCCTCACGCTCCTTCAAGCCCTTAGGGTTCATCTTTCGACAGCTGGTACAACCATCGACGTCATGGTCCGAAGAGAGGCACCACAAACAGTCGTCGTGAGGGTCCGTGATCGACATATGACCCCCGCATTCTCTACAAGGTTTAAACCCTGACTTCTTCGACGCCATCACACTGCCACTCCAAAGGAAACAGCAGAAACAAAGTTACTATCAAAATGTTAATGGAGAGTCCCAGAAAACCGTTACGCGTCGTCGGCGTGGAAAAAAGGGAACGGACGTCAGCACGCCGACGAGGTCTATTTCTGGCTCCGATGACGTCAGTCGCGAGCGGAGCAGTGTCATTGTAACGTCCTTGTCGACGTGGGAGAGCTAGGAAAAAAGTTTCCGCGGAATGCTGGTGCAGGGGTAATTCAAAAGGTGAGGAATCCACAGGCAGATGTATCCATCAGAAAGGGGAAAGCCCTGTCCCTAGAAATCCGTTCGCAGAGTGGGGAGGATGGCTGGGTCAGAAAGGAATCTGAGGCTATATATAGTCTCTCTACCAGAAAAGGCTTTACTGAAGGTAAGTAACTTGTCTATCTGAAAGACTTCTAGCCGCAGATTCCTTACCTTAGACTAGATATCCAAGCAATACTTCCCCAGAGGTAGGTCTGTAAAACAATTTCATACCAATAAATCCTGCAGGACTGAAAGGGCAAAGTGCCCAGGACAGATCTGACTGTCCAGGCAGTAGTGTTTTGTGAGCATGTGCAAGGAAGCCCACGTTGCAGCCTGGCAGATGTCCAGGACCGGGACTCTGCGTGCTAATGCTGTGCTCACAGCCTTGGCTATGTTGAAATGAGCATGCAAACCCTCAGGGGGTTGCTTCTTGGCCAAAGAATAGTACATTTTGATGCAGAGCACAATCCATCGAGAGATGGTCCGTTTCTGCCCAGCCTTTCCCTGCTGCGCTCCGATAAACCCCATGAAGAGCTGGTCATCCACTTGGAAATCTTTCGTGCGGTCAAGGTAGACCGACAACGCTCTTTTTGGGTCCATTCGGTGAAGTTGCTCCTCTTCCTTAGAGGAATGTGACGGAGCATAAAAAGTAGGCAGAGTGATTGACTGGCCTACATGAAACAGAGTGACAACTTTCGGTAGAAAGGAAGCTCTAGTTTGTAGAACTAGCTTGTCTGGGGAGATGTTCAGGTATGGAGGCCTGGATGACAAAGCCTCCGGGCAGCTGTTAATGCCACCAGGAAGGCTGTATTGATGGTAAGGACCCTGAGAGGGCGGTTATGCAAGGGCTCAGAGGGAGTGTACATCAAGGACGTCATAACAAGATTATGGTCCCACTGAGGCATGATAAAGGGAGAAGGAGGAAGCCTGTTACAAACCTTTCAAAAACTGATGTATAATAGGGGATTTGAAGAGGGATAGCTCGTCAAGCAACCACAGAAGTCTGAGGTAGCAGAAAGATAACCCTACAAGGTGCCCAGATCAGAGCCCTGCTGGTCAAGGTAAAGAATAAGAAGAAAAACCAGAGAAAGACTAGCAGAAAGGGGGCCAACCCGCTCTTCTGCACATGACCCAACGGTAGGCATATCCCATTTTGGTGGAGGGACGCCTGGCTGCACGAATAACATCACAGACTTTGGGAGGAAGGTTGAAAGCTTTCAACTGTTGCCACTCAATCTCCATGCAAACAGGAGGAGTGTTGAAAGGTTCGGGTGGAGAACCCTCCCCTGATGCTGCAACAGAAGGAACTCCCGAAGGGGCAGCCTGATTGGAGGACTGATGAATATACTCAACAGCTCGGGACACAGATCTCTCCGAGCTCAGTCCGGAGCCACAAGGATGACTTGGACCCGGTCGTTACCGATCTTCTTGAGAACTCTGGGCAGAGGTGGTATGGGCAGAAAGGCATACAGGGGCCTGAGCTCCATATGAGACGAAAAGCGGCTCAGAGCAACAGCCACCTTGGAAACTGCAGCGCACAGAACTGCTGACATTGTACGCTCTCGGTAGTGGCAAACAGATCTAACCAAGGCTCTCCCCACTGCTGAAAGAGACCTTGCAACACCTTCGGATGGAGACACCATTCATGATCTGCTAGGCATCATCAGCTGTGTACGTCAGTCATGGCATTTAGAGAGCCCACGAGGTGTTGAACCACCAAGGTTATGCCCAGTTGTTCCAGCCATGTCCAGAGACACAGGGCCTCTCGACAAAGGGTCCACGACCCCACCCCACCATGCTTGTTGCAGTATCACATGGCGGTGGTGTTGTCCGTGAACACCTGCACTAGCTTCCCCTTGCCAGAGGGTAAAAATGCTTTTAATGCCAATCGAATCGCTCTGAGCCCCAACAAATTTATGTGGAGCCCTGACTCCACCGGAGACCAGTGTCCCCTGATCTCCACCTCTCCCAGATGGCCGCCCCATCTCAGGAGTGACGCACCTGTCATGACTGAGATCTGGTTGTGGAAGAGAGGGGTCTGCCGTTGACCCAATCGCGGTTCGTCAACCACCGCTGCAGATCTTTTGCAGTTCCTTCCCAGATCTGAACCACATATGTGGGATTTCCCTGATGCTGTGCCCACTGGAACTTCAAGTCCCACTGCAGAGCCCACATACTGCCCAGCAGCCTCAGTGTCAGTCTCACCAAAATCCAAGCTAGAGGCCGAAACATCAGAATAATAACCTGAATATCCTAGACTCGCTGCTCGGGAGGATAGACCTGAAACTGCACTGTGTACAGAACAGCTTCAATGAAAAGGGAGCATCTGAGAAGGAGTCAGGTGAGACTTCGGCACGTTTATAGAGAACCCCGGCGAATGCAGGAGGTTTGCCGTAGTCTGAAATTGGGAGAAGACAGCTTGGGGCGAGGACACCTTCAACAGCCAGTCGTCGAGGTAGGGGAAGACTGACATCCCTAACCTACGCAGATAAGCTGCAACCACCGCCATCACCTTAGTGAACACCCAAGGAGCACTGGTAAGGGCGTAGGTGAGCAAGGTAAACTGAAAGTGCTCGCGACCTACCTTGAACCGCAGGTAACGCCTGTGGCCCGGCAGGATGGGGATGTGAAAATACGCATCCTGCAGATCCAACGCTACCAACCAGTCTTCTTGGTCTAGAGCAGACCAGACCTGAGCTACAGTGAGCATCTTGAATTTCTCCTTCTTGAGGAAGAGATTGATGGTCCTAAGATCTAAAATGGGCTGCAACACTTTGTTCTTTTTCATAATCAGAAAGTAGCGGGAATAACAGCCACAGCCTACTTCTGAACCCAGGACCCTTTCTATAGCTCCCTTGGCCAAGAGAACTGTAACTTCTTCCTGGAGCAATTTTAAATGAACCTCAGTCAGCCGTTCCTGATTTGGCAGAATGGGAGGAGGAAAAGAAAGGAAGAGAAAAGCCCTCCTGAATGATCTGCAAGACCCACTTGTCCGATGTTATGGACATCCAGTGGGAGAGATGATGATTAATTCTCCCACCAACTGGAGTGATGTGGTCTTGCAGAGTCAGACTAGGAGTGCCACGAGGCTGTGGCTGCCGAGGGCAGGGTGGCCAACGACTTCTGCCTTCCATTCCTAGGTTGGAATGAACGGCGTCCACGTCCCCGCAAGGCTTGGGAAGCCTCCGCAAGGCGGTGGCTGGGATAGGGCTGATGTGGCATGAAAGCCCTTCTGTTGCCATGAAAGGGGTGAAAGGTAGACTGGCCACGAGGAGTAGAAGAGGGGCCCAAGGATCTGGCTGTAGCTCGCGAGTCCTTGAACCTCACTAGGGCCGAATCTGCCTTTTCCTCAAAAAGGCGGGTTCCATCAAAGGGCATGTCCATCCGATTTGCCTGGACATCACCCGAGAACCCAGTTGTCGTAAGCCAGGCGTGGCACCTCAAGGCCACTGTTGTGGAGATCAATCTGCCCAGCGAATCAGTCGTATCAAGGCCACACCATATGGTGAATTTTGCTGCTTCTCTTGCGTCCTTAACTGCCTGAGAAAGCACTGCCCGGACCTCCCCCGGGACTTGTGGCAGCACTTGCGCAACCTTCTCCAAAAGGGAGTGGGAAAAACGGCCCAATAAGCATGCGGTATTCATCGACCGCAATGCCAGGCTGGAGGAAGAAAACAGTTTCTTCCCAAATGCAGCCAACCTCTTCGATTCCAATGTAGAGGCCGGCACCACCAAACTTTCTGGGGTGGGGTATTCGCTGAGGAACTTTAGGTAGCCCAGAGCTGGGCGATGGCGGCATGCAATTGCCCTATTAACAGGCGCCCCTGTGCTAGGCTTTGACCACGTGTCTAGAAGGACATTGGTAAGTGCTTCATTAAAAGGAAAAAGAGGATAACACCTCTCCTTCACAGGAAATCTTTTGTTCAGCTTCCCCTCACCGAGTTACGATCATAAACAGGCGGGCAGAACAGTGTTTGGGGTCGGCAGCAGTACGAGCTGGCAGGCAGACCCTTTAAGGCTACACAGATAGGTATTGGGGGGTTCTCTAAGGAGCCCCCCAGTACATGGTATCATGCAACTAACACTGGAATCGGTGTAGTTGCATGAATTCAACATGTTTGATACCAAACATGACCAGGTTCAGGGCACCCAGCACCCATTATGCAGTTTGACATCTCGACTTGCCAGTGCCCAATACATATCTTAAAATGGCTGCCCCACACTTACAAAGCCCAGAGCATGGAGTCCGGAGCTTGTAGGGGTACCTCTGCTCGTGCGGAGGTACCCACACACTTGGAACCATACACCGTGCCCTTGGACTGAAGGGCCTACCTCAGGGGTGACTCATAGGTTTAAAGTGCAGTGACTGGGATATAAGGGAAACCTTATATCCAAAGTTAAAGTAGCAAGCACCATTTCATGCACACTGCAATGGCAGCCCTGTAGACACAGTTTGCATGGGCTCCCATGGGTGGCATAATACATTCTGCAGCCCATGGGAGTCCCCTGGTGTACCAATGCCCAGGGTACCTCAGTACCATGTACTAGGGACTTACAAGGGTACCCCAGTATGCCAATTGTGGGGTGTACTAAGTACTTACCATGAAATTTAGAGGAGAGAGCACTGGGGTCCTGGTTAGCAGGATCCCAGTGAACTACAGTCACAACACACTGACACCAGGCAAAAAGTAGGGATATCTATGCCAGAAAGGTCCTTCTTTCCTACAGACAAGATTCAAGGGAGGTTAGCATCATTCATTTGGGCCTTGAAGACGCCGTGATTGGCTTGGAAGAAATTAAGTAGAAAACTGGAGAAGTGGGGGCTAGATTTCTCAGACGTACAGATGTACTGCGGATTGCATTTCAAGAACTGCAGCTTGTTACTGGCTGATGAGGATGATACTTGGAGGGGAAGGCTATATAGGCAGATGATTGGTGAATTGGGGCAGGTAGGTTTTTTCACATAAATTTGGTAATACCAATTTTTTGGGAAGCATGGCTGAAGGTGCTAAAGTCTTTTCTGGTAGTTTGGTGTAAGATTCAGAACTTGCTAGGCATCAACTATTGTTCAGGGTTTGTCCCTATTTGGAAGTTGCCAGGGACCCCTAGTATTCCAGAAGGCAAATTAATGTCTTACGATTATGAGAGCTGGAATAAAATAGTGGTGCCAGTTAAGAGACGGTCCCAATCTTATTCCGTGGAAAATTATAAGGATGCGGATTAGTGCAGAAATATCTAGGTTTAAGTATTGCCAATTAAAGTCATGGTGAGAGAGTCAACTGTCGTGGGGGAAGGATTGATGGGAGTACCAGGAAAGAGTGTGGGATCCTACCCCGCTTCCTAAAGAAGCTTCACTATAGTACTGGGAATTCATGAAAGCAGGCAACCTGAAAAAGGACATACTGGAGGATGTATGGGATGGATACTTGTCAACGTCGGAGCACAAGAACGTATGCCAGGCATCCTTGAATCTTCTGTATACCACTGTAAAATCTGCTGCAATAAAGAAAAAAACACTTCTACACTATGCACAGTATCTACTGGACAACAGACAACCTGTCACGAATCACAAGGAAAAAGGACTCAAGATGTCAGATGTGGAAAAGGCAGTGCTAATGATATTCATATGTTTGTGAGCTGCGCAGTACTCCGGACCGACTGGAAGGCAGTAAGTGATGTAATATTGCAGATTCTGAAGCAGAAAGTGGAGGTTAGCGCAAAAATGGCTCTCTATTGCATCAGCAGTCAATTAAACAAACTCAATATCTGCCAACTCGAAGCAGCTAGTTTTGTTATTTAATGCTTGGCACTAGGAGAGAAATATGCATTAAGTGGCTATCGTGCGCGCCTACTTCCACCAAGGAATGGCTAACCTCGGTAGCTAAAGTTTCCAAGCTGGGCAGAGAAAGTCGCCCAAGTGAAAGAGTTAAAGTTCTGTGGTCCGAATATCTGAACTGGAGGGAACATTAGTCCAATGATTAATCCAGCGAAGCTGGTAAGCTACAGTAAGGAAGTAGCTTGCTAAGCAGTATCCAGCAGAACTATGTGCAAATAAGTGGGTACTTCGGAAAGGTTTTCATCTAATGGTGAATGAAGACAAAAGCCATAATTTATTATGATTATTATTATTATTTTTAAAAGGTATCACTGCCCACATTTAAGGACCTCCGGGTTAAATTTACAGATAACATGAACAATGATGTGGCAATCTGTTTGGATTCCTTGTCAAGAGGATTGGTTGGAAAAGATTAAAGGTGAACCTTGCTGTACAATGAGGCTCTCAGGTGTAAGGTATTTAGTAAAAAATCAGGGTCACTAGGTGCAGATCTTCTAACTGATGGTCAAGAACTGGATTTTGACCACATAGCCATTAAAGTGTCAGTAAGGGTCTCATTAAAAGGCAACAAAGGCTCAAAGGTTGTAAGTCCTGGCTATAGTATCTCTTATTTATTTGACCATTTTGATGGAAGGCAACTGAAATTCTGGTTCCGCAGCTTACCGCTCATGCAAACAAAGCATTTTCTTCAGTTGGTGGCCTGTTGGGTGAACCATGCTCTGTTTCAGGGGGAGACCAGGCTGAATGACAGTTGGTTGCAGCTTTCTAATAGCGTAGCATGGCACCAGTGAGTCTTGGGCTGAGGTCAGTTCGGGATCATACATGGATGTCGGCATCAGACCATCCATTGGTAATGTTGGTGCGGCAGGAACCTGCGTAGATCCTGTAGCCAGTGTTAATGACAGTACCCAAACTAGTTTGGGAAAAGGAATGGGTACCAAGGGGGCAGACAACATCAAAGAAGGAAATGCTGGTGGTAATCAGACTAAGGCCCCTGCAGGTTTGACAACGGCCTGGGAAAATAAGATCAACTGAAGAATTGGCTCTGAAGTCAGGGAGGTCGAACGGGTGTGATATTGGCCTTGATGCCATCACACCTTTTCTTTAGAACAGGCAGGCTGCAGTTCAGACCCTCTTCATCTTTTTAGGTCTGTGTGTTTGACTTAGAGTTTGAGTTACCACGGGACATTGAGAAGGAAGTGGCTTGGCTGCAGTAGTGACCTTTTGACATGGCCGGCAGCTTGGGACAGGAACAGGACTTGTGCTTCGATCCGGATCTCTCTGTGTTTAGCATGTAAAGCTTTGTCCTCCAGGCCCGATCACCTTCGGGTGCCCTTGTCACACAGCAAGAGTTGTGGTTGGAACCTAGGCACTAGAGAAGCACCTAGTGTGGATACATGACTAACATCATTTCCTACAGTTGCGGCACAGTTTAAAAACTTTGGACAGCTGACTAATATTGGGAGAGGACCTCCGAATTTACAAAGAAAGGAATGACGCAAATGCACAAGGATGATGCTTACATGCGGCTCTGCTCAGTCATTTCCAGGTCGGTGCAGAGCCAATGCGGAGCTGGAGGGTACCACCTGCCGGTTCACAGGAGCACTGCTGTTAAGTTTTCTGAATCAAGTCGGCCGTCCAGCAAATATTCAAAAGGCGAGAAATCTGCTGTTAGAAGTATCCATCAGAAAAGAATGTTTTAGGTCGTCCCGTTTTACTTCCAGCCATTCCTCCAGCGTCTCTAACTTCACTTGATTTGCATTTGAATGATGCTCTGACTTTCGAGTACTGAAAGCAATTGATTTGCTGTTTCAACAACTTAGGTTCTTAGGTCAAAGCGGAGTTGTCTACCAGTCTGACAAGAGCCTGCCACGATCTTTAGTCCAGAGACTGGATCCATGTAAAGATCCAATAAAAATCCACACTTCAGCCCTGGTAGAGAGGCCCATACTGGATTCCGCTCACCAAGAACACTATTGTGAAGTGCTATGGACTGCTTCCCTGGGTCCACACCTCACACTGCAATCGGATCATGGTACTGAGACACACTAAACCTGCAACCAAAGCGCTCCTGCACCTGCAATCCGAAGGGTGCCTGATCCTGCATATGCTCCTGTATATGCTCCTGCAAATCACAGTCCTCCTGCATTCGAAACTAGCAGTGCCCCAGTTCCTGCTGTTGCACTGCACTCCTGCTGCCAAAAGCAACAGCTGAGGACAGATAATGGAAAGCCCCATATCTACCTCATTCCTTGACGATTCAGGCTGGCACTCTCTGCTGCAAGCATGTTTGGTTGGCTCATTGAGTGGCTGTGCCTGGAGTTGACTGGTAGAAGCTATTAACAAGCGTTCCCTCTGCATAGAAATTTTTCATTCACGTTCTGGAGCAGTAAAAACAGGACACGAACATTCTACATGCTGGGTGTGCAGCAGTTTGGATTTAAATGGAGGAGTACCCTTAATCTTAATTTCTTTTGATTGGAACGAACAGTGTAATGACTTGCATGTTCACGGTGACCTCAAAACTGAATATGACAGTTGTATTATCCACTTTTCATTTGCCAACTGAGAGATGCGATTTCATGAATAATAAATCCCTTAACTTCGGTACTGCTCTTTACAGTGAATACTATATCTGACCACAGATTCCTCATTCTGTGTATATCCCCCCAGGTGTCAGACTGGCTCTGCACCAATATAGTTGTGCTCCGGAAGTGATGAGTGGGCCGCATATATGCCTCACCCAAATTCGCTGAGGTGGTCCAGTGTTCTTGGGGAGGCAGTGTTGGTCGAAGGACAGTTTGGGTTGGCGGGCGTCTGGTTTCCCCATGTCCCTTTAGTGCCGCTCAGTCTGGTTTAGGTGCTCTGGTGGGGCTCCCCTCGGGAAGGCCACTTCTCAGTTCTCTCCGCTAAGGCAGCTAGGGGTCTCTAGGCACGTGGGCTCCTCTGGTGCACCCAGCCCGGGTCTCAAGGGGCTCAGTGCTTCTCTGTTTCTGTGTCCCAGGTGCCCCGGCGAGGGGGGGGAGGGGGAAGTATCCACTCAGGCCCTCAGGTACCTAGATCTTCATCAAACAGGCCTCTAGCCGGTGGACCCCACTGCATGCCGCCCATGTGTGGGCCCCCCCCCAGCTGCCATGGGCAGGGACCTCCAACCCTCCGCAGGACCCAGGGTTTAGTCGTCCCACAAGCGAGCAAGGCATCCAAGACACCCAGCTTTTTTTGGGGGGGGGGGGCGTTTAGGAACCAGTCTGGTACACCGAGGGGGACAGCGCCAGAGGAAAAGGCCGTCCCCCGCTGGACTTAAACAACCTCGGGTGCCCTTGCATGCACCCACCCCCTTCCAGGGCCCAGCCTTCCAGCAGTCTCGCCCGTGCCCTGGGGAGAATGTGCAGTTCGCCGGTGCCCAGGCTGCTCCTCAAAGTTTGCGCCTCTGATGCCGCCGTGAGGGGGGGAACCAGTCTCCTCCCGTAGCTTACTGTCAGGCTGTCTCCTCGCTGCTGTGCGCCCTAGGGGGGGGCATACAGTGATCTCTGCTCAGTGCCCCAGAATGCTGCTCCTCTCACCTGATGCGCTGTGGGGCCTCACTGCCTGGATTCCCCGGCAGTATCTTCCATCGGCCTGGCCAGGACAGCACCTCCACGTGGGCCAGCCTAGCCTTGCTGCCGGCTCACCGCCCTCGACCAGCAGCTCCTTGCCTGCTTCGGTGGCGCCTCCCGGACTCCTCCCAGAGCAGCGTGGCCCTCGGCGATGTCTCTACGGAACCGCGGACTGTCCGCTCCTCCACCTCAGCCCTGCTCCTCTCCACGTCCGGCAACACCGCCGGACGGTGCTCCGCTTCCCGGTCCGTCTCTGGGGTGCTGCCCAGGGATAGCTGCAGTTGCGAGCAGCGGGACCTCACCGGAGTCCTCCCAGGCAGCACAGGGCCAGTGTAGGCAGGCAGGCCAGGAAGGGAACCTAAGTCTCGAGCCCGGGTTTCACCGGGCCGCCATCTTGTCCATGGCCCGCTCGGGTCAAAGCAATTCCTCGCCTTTCCAGCTCGTGGGAGTGAGCCTCAGTGGCAGCGAGGCACTCTCCCGTCCGATGGGGCTGACGATGTCCGCTGTAGCTGGCGGATTATGTCTGATTCTCCAACCGGCCTGTAGAGCCTTACCAGGTGGCGGCCATCTTGCGACCGGGCTCTCTAGCGCCCTCACAGTTAGAGATATATACCTGCCTTGATTGCACCAAAACCTGTGCATATTTTCTAACAAGAAAGCGGTGTAATGGCTACTACGAAATGTGTTGGATACTATGTATGTCTGTATTGTTAATTGAAAATAAAATAAACAAATAAAAAAAATAAAAAATCAGAGTTCTGTGTTAAGCAATTGTTTTACACACTCAGGCAAGAAATAATTACCTTGAATCCAAGACCAATTGTTTTGTATAAAAAGTTATTACTTTATTATTTTAGAACCAAGAGGAACTCTGTTGCAGGTAAATAAGTTTCAAGAATAGCAATAATAATTTTCAAGAGGCTGTAGGAATTGTTTTGCAAGGCAGTACAAATGCTTTAGAGTAGTAGGAATACTTTCGTATTGTCAATCAGAAACAATAGCGCTAATCAGTTGTAAAAGATAGACAGTTTAAATGCAGTAGGAGAAATGCAATGCAATCTAATGGAAGGAAAACAGGTATATGGATTAGCAGGCAAGTACACGACTTACTCTTCCAGTCGTCAGGGGTTTAGATCAACACTGGGCAAGGGTCGTTTTAAGGTAGGTACTGCACCACCAGCAGCACTGGGGCGGCCGGGTGAGAGGTCACGGAGCCCAATGTTAGTCAATGGAGACTGGGGGCACCAAACAAGGTGCAGATTGCAGGTAGGTACACGCGGTTTCAGGGCACAGGCCCCAGGGGTTAAGGTGAGCACAAGGGGGCCACAAGGCAGCACCAAAGCTACACCACCAGTGGCACTGGGGTGGGCGGGTGCAAATAAGCATAGGGCACCCAATGCAAACTAATAGAGGATCTCGGTCGCACAAAGAGGCTGCAGGCTCGAGCCAAGAGGCTGGATGAAGGGGCCCACCGGCTAGACAGGTAAGTTGGGATGCAGGGTAAGGTCTGGGGACCATCGACTGGGCTCCCCAAGGTCGGAGGCGAGATTGAAGGGGTGCCTTTTGGTGTCGGATTTTCGTAACCAGAGCCAGTCACGGTCAGGGGGACCCTTCGTGTTGAGGCTGTAGGCGACCTCATGGGGTCCAGGAGAGGTCAGCCACTGATGGAGTCGAGGTCTAGATCCCTGGGGAGACTTCACTGGGCAGGTGAGCCACTCGGACTCGGGCCGTGGGCATAGGGTGCTGAGTGGGCAGAGGTCGCGGATCCGCCTGGATACGAAGCCCTTGAAGTTGGAGTTTTATGGACAGGGCCGCTGTCATTGGGAGATCTGGTCTTTGTTTCAGAATGGCAGTCTTACTTGGGTCCTTGGAAGTTCCTGGCCACAGGACATGCGTCGTCTTCTTTGCAGGCTCTTCAAGATGGACAGGCCGGTAGGGCTGGGGCCAAGTCAGTCGTCGTTTTCAAGCATTGCTGCACGGCGTCTTCTTAGTGCTTCGTAGGTTGCAGGAATCTCAGGATCCAGATTCATGGGTACCCCTAAATAATGAATTTAAAGGGCGTTACAGGTCCTGCCAGCTGGTAGCCAATGGGCTACTTGCCTTTTAGAGTGACTAAACCCTTATGTCCCTTCCCTGTGGGGGTGGGCATCTCTACTAGCTGAAGAGGCCCTGGCTAGCATATCAAAGTGCAGGAATCCTTTGAGGATCTCAACCCTGAATGTTGTTCCTGCTTGGGGGTAGGTGTGAAGCACCTCCACCCAGAGCAGCCTTTGTCCCTGACCCATGAGAGCATAAGGGCTCCCACCTTAGGGGGTCACAAACATGTCTGTGTGGCAAGCTGGTGCAGACCAGTCAGCTGGACACAAGGGAGTTGGCCGTTTTTCAGGGGGCATCTCTAAGATGCCCTCAGAGTGAATTTTACAATAAATCCTACACTGCATCAGAGTGGATTTATTGTGCTGAGAAGTTGGATACCAAACTTCTCAGTATTCAGTAAAACAAGCATTGAGCTGTGGAGTTTGTAATGACAAACTCTGTCCATGTACTCAATATGGCTTCACTGCACTTACGATGTCTAAGAATGGACTTGGACACTGTAGGGGATTATTGCCAATGCAGCTATGCCCTCACCTGTGGTATAGTGCACCTGCCTTAGGGCTGTGAGGCATGCTAGAGAGGTGACTTACCTCTGCCACAGGCAGTGGCAGGTAGGCACTGGACACAGGTGTGCCATGTCGACAGCCACCACTTTCGTTAACACCCAAGGGGCGAATTGCTAAGGCCAAAGGGGAGAACTGTAAATTGAAAATGCTCATGGGCCACTGTGAACTGCAGGTAACATCTCTGGGCCTGCAGAACGGGAAAATGGAAATACGGTTTTTGCAGGTCCAACGCCATCATCCAGTCTTGGGGCTCCAGGGCAGACAAGACCTAGGCCAGTTTGAGCATCTTGAATTTGTCCTTCTGCAGGAAGGCACTGAGAGGGCGGGGATCTAAAATAGGAAGAAGGTCTGTGTCCCTCTTCCGCACAGTAACAGGAGTAACATCCAAATCCCACTTCCGAGGTCTAAACCCTTTCTTTGGCAAAAAGGAGCTACAGTTCCTGCTGCAAAACAGATGTGTTTCTCAGTTATATGAGCTGAAGGGGGTGGAAGGTGCAGCAGGGAAGGGGGTGGAAGGTGCAGCAGGGAAGGGGTGGAAGGTGCAGCAGGGAAGGGGGTGGAAGGTGCAGCAGGGAAGGGGGTGGAAGGTGCAGCAGGGAAGGGGGTGGAAGGTGCAGCAGGGAAGGGGGTGGAAGGTACAGCAGGGAAGGGGGTGGAAGGTGCAGCAGGGTAGAAAGATGGGGAGAGCATAGCTTGACAATTTAGAGGACTCATGCGTCCAAAATTATTTCTTGCCACATTTGAAGGAAATGTTTGATTCTCCCTCCTACAGGGTGGGTCTGTGCTGAAAAGGACGCAATAAAGTAGTTTCAACGCCGTCTGTGCCTTTTGAGCCAGCTTTAGGTTACGCACCGGCTTCAGTGCGGACTTTGATCCTGGTGCCACTACCCGCACTGGGTCCTTTCATATCGAAGCCAGTGCCAACACCAAAAGAGGAGCCATTACCTATAGTGGTCTCCGAATCAGAGCAGGATGCATTTCGACCGAGGCTGCGCTCTGATCCTTTTGGAGTGCAACTTATAGCAAATCCTTTGGACTTCAATACCTTGCCTTTAGCACATGGCAAAGCTCATACTAGACATCAGCTAGTTGGATCAGATTCAGACAATAACTACAATGACGGGGGCATATTCGCCCCACAATACAATGAATTTGGAAGTGAATGATTTGATATCTATTGAAATGTCTTAAGAATTACAAAATAAAATAGCGCAAGTGATGTGATTGAGGTATAGTATGTTTTCATTAGGGAACTGTAACTTACCTTTGCAATGTTTTCCTGCTCATGCTACGAAATGACTAAAACAAGCATCTTTCTCTGATGTTTGAGCCCTTTTTCACATTATGCCTTTCAAGACAAAAACGTGTTTATAAGCTTGCTCAGCTTAAATGTTTACATTCTTGTTACAAACTTGTTAACATCCTTTCTCATTATTTTAATATTCAGACACCTGAAACACACTGGCCAGCCCAATTTTGATTCACAGGCCATTACTTTTTCTTTTGTTCATAAACCCTTTCAAACTTTAATTAGCCAGAGCAAATATTCTTTAACACCAGTATGACAGACCAACAGATATGTGGCCTATTATTGGTGTACTGGAAGGATTGTGTTAGTGCAGGTCAATGAAAATTGTTTAAGTTAAAAAATAAAAAAGGGACTGCCAGTATTGTACTAATGGCTCGTGATCAGGTCTGGTTCACTGCGGAAGTGAATAAGGAAGCCATCAGACGAGAAGAAGCTGTAGGAAAGTAGGATCTTTCTGACATGGTTGTCCCCCCGTTTTGTCTGGTGTCAGTGTGTTTACACTGTGGTACACTGGGATCCTGCTAACCAGGACCCCAGTGTCTGTGCGCTCTCCTCTAAATTGACTGGTAAGCTCTCTGTACACCCCACAATTGGCATACTGGTATACCCCTGTAAGCAGTGCTTTAAATGGGCCGGTACTCACAGGTACTGAGTACCGGCACTTCTTGTTTTTATCCCTTCAAGTACCGGCACTTTTCCCCCTGCCAAGGAGAATACCGGTACTATTGTCCGATATATTGTTCATTGCTAATTCTGCGGAGGCAGGGTGGCGCCTGCCTCTGTGATACTCTGACAGCCAAAGTGCCCCTGTCTCCGCAGAATTAGAATCCTTGTGCTGAGCCCCGGAACCGTTCAACAGCAGCTCAGTTGCATTATGTCTTTGATGTGTAGGTGTCGAGAATTTCACCTTCACGCTGAGCTTGACAGAGCAGTGTCCATATCATTCAGACACTGCTCTGTCAATCACATTTACACTATGGTGTGCATTGTGCACACCCTGGAATCCAGGCGACCCACTGAGAGCGGCAATTAAGGAAGCCACGGAGGTAAGGAGGTAAAAATGTCCTTTATCCTTTGTGAGCCTTTTGTGTGAGTGTTTGACTGCTTGGGAGTGTTTGACTGCTTGGGAGTGTTTAACGGCTTGTGTGTGCCTTTATGTATAAGGGAAAGAGGAAGATATAGAATCTGGATAGTCCAAGAAGGTGTTTTAAAGAAAATGTGCGGACTGCTTTGTATGTGCATGTTTGCTCGGGCCTGTGTGAGTGTGTCCGCACACGAGAATTTGAGTACTAAGCCCAATGCAAATAAATAATAATAATCAGAGCCAATGTAATTATGCGTCAGGGTTGATTAAATTATGCAGCAAGAAAAGGCAACTTATGCTGCGTAATGCAGAATAGTTCCTGATTGTATTACTTCATTATTTTGCAATTTGTATACTTGTTAACACTGTCTGGGCATAGGTTGCACTTCAGTTTAAACATCGCAATAAGCAACAGGAAGGTGAGAAGTCAACCTTTGGAAAGGGCCTTCCACTGCGCAGCAGCGCGTGTTGGTACGATTTTACTAACTCTTGACCTGTTTGAGGTAGAAACAATTTTTTTTGTTAAAAGTTGAAGATTATGCATCAAAAGATGTGGCAAATGCGGCAGAACCATAATTTATTTGAAAAGGATTCGCATAATTCCACTTTCCTGACAATAACAGTGTGGCATCAAGAAGCTGCACCAGATAAACAAGTATTGGCAAAGCCATTAGGTGTGGCCTTGGTAAAGCTGGTGCAATTGTTAATTCAAAACAGATTATTTCACTAATATGCCACAAAAAAAGAAAACGCCTCCTACATGTGGTGAGCTTAAGCATCCAAAAATTAATTTAAATAAAAAACGATTTACCATTGCATATAATTTAACAGTATCAGTGCGCCCTATCAGGCATGTGACTTACAATTGTTTTTTGGTTGGGGGAGGGGGGGTGGAGTTTTATACAGCACAAACTAAACTCCAAGGTATTAGAGCACTTTACATGAGCACCAGTTGCGTTACAGATGGACACATTAATTTTTTTGCGAGGCACAGGGAGATTCATTGATTTGCCCAGAATCGCAGGATGTTGAGCATCCCTGTCGAGACTCGAACCCGGTTCTCCAGCTTAAAGGTCAACTGCTCCAGTTGTTCGGCAACATACTCTCCTCAACTGGTTTAGAACCCCTTTTTAGTTTTAATGCACAAGTTACTAACTTGTGTAACGATATATCTGTAAGAGACAGTAGTTAGTGACAGATTCCTTACCTTAGAATATCCCCAGGCGTCAGGCTGGATCCGGAAAGTTTTTGCGTAGCAGTACCCTTGTGCGTCGGTAGGCGGCGTCGTGCGGCTCCGCGTCCGTCGTCGGCGTGATCGCCGGGATGACGTCGCGGGCAGTACTTACACGCCGCCCCTGCGCGCTGACGTCAGTTCTGTACACGACTTTCCGCGCCAGGAACTCAGAGCCATGCAAGAAGCTGACATAGGTGTCTGAAAAATACTAGGGCCCTGAAAGGGATGTCCTTAACCCTAGAAATCAGTTCGCAGAACGGGGAGGATGGGTGGGCGGTAAGGAATCTGTCACTAACTACTGTCTCTTACAGATATATCGTTACACAAGTTAGTAACTTGTGCATCTGAAAGAGACACGTTAGTGACAGATTCCTTACCTTAGAATAGATACCCCAGCAATACCAACCCCGGTGGTGGGTCTGCGAACAAAGATCAGACAAGGAAGTCCCGGAGGACAGAACGGCCAAAGAAGCCGTCCTCCGGACCTGACTGTCAAGGCAGTAATGCTTTGTAAACGTGTGCAGCGAGGCCCACGTAGCTGCCTGACAGATATCCTGCAGCGGAACACCGCGGCCCAAAGCCGTGGTAGCAGCCGTTGCCCTGGTGGAATGGGCACGCAGCCCAACAGGAGGCTCCTTCTTAGCCAAAGAATAGCAGGCTTTGATACACAAGGTTACCCAGCGGGAGATGGTTCTCTTGTGCACCGCCCGACCTTTTTGGCGCCCACGTAGCCAACAAAGAGCTGGTCATCCACCCGGAAATGTTGTGTGCGGTCGATGTAAAAGGAAAGCGCACGTTTTGGGTCCAGACGGTGGAGCCTCTCTTCCTCTCTGGAAGGATGCGGAGGCGGAAAGAAGGTGGGCAAAGTGATGGTCTGCCCAATGTGGAAGGCAGTAACCACCTTTGGCAAGAAGGACGGACGCGTCCTAAGAACAACCTTGTCTGGATGGACAGACAGAAAGGGAGGTTTACATGATAGAGCCTGGAGCTCACTCACCCGCCGAGCGGAGGTGATGGCCACCAGAAAGGCAGTCTTCAGAGTCAGAAGACGAAGAGGACAGTTATGTAGAGGCTCAAAGGGAGCGCACATAAGAAAGGTAAGAACCAAGTTCAAGTCCCACTGAGGCATCACAAACGGAACAGGAGGGAAGAGGTGTGTAATGCCTTTTAGAAACCTGTTAACAGGGGACTTGAAAAGGGAGGGCTGATCAGGAAGCCTGAGGAAGGCCGAGATGGCACAAAGATAGCCCTTGATGGTACCCAGGGCAGAACCCTGTTGGGCCAGGGAAAGAAGGAACAGGAGAACCTCAGAAAGAGGGGCAGAAAGGGGATTCACAGCCTTTGCTGTGCACCATGCCACAAACTTGTTCCACCTGCAGGCGTATACCACCTTAGTGGAGGGACGCCTGGCTGCCAGAATCACATCACAAACTTCGGGAGGCAAGTCGAAAGGAATAAACTGCCGCCGCTCAATCTCCACGCAAGCAGGTGGAGGCTGGACAGGTTCGGGTGGAGGACCGTCCCCTGCTGCTGCGACAGAAGATCCTCCCGAAGAGGCAGACGGATCGGGGATCTACGCTCCTACTGAGTAGCTCGGGATACCAAACTCTTCGAGCCCAGTCCGGAGCCACAAGAATGACTTGGGCCCGGTCGTGCCGAATCTTCTTCAACACTCTGGGTAGAAGTGGTATAGGCGGAAAGGCGTACAACAGACCGCAACTCCACTCGCGACGAAAAGCGTCGCCGAGCGAGTGCCGCCTTGGAAATTCCAACGCGCAGAACTGATGACATTGCGCGTTCTCTTCGGTGGCGAATAGATCTAACCAAGGCTCTCCCCACTGTAGAAAGAGTCCTTGCGCCACTTCCGAGTGAAGACGCCATTCGTGATCCATCATGCACCTGCGGCTGAGTTCGTCCGCCCTGGCGTTCAGGGAACCTGCCAGGTGTTGAACCATCAGGAACATGCCCTGATGTTCCAGCCATGTCCAGAGGCGCAGAGCCTCCTGACAAAGGGTCCACGACCCCACCCCGCCTTGTTTGTTGCAATACCACATGGCGGTGGTGTTGTCTGTGAACACCTGCACTACCTTCCCTTTGACAGAGGGAAGGAATGCCTTGAGTGCAAGTCGGATCGCCCGGAGCTCCAGAAGGTTGATATGGAGCCGGGACTCCGCCAGAGACCAGAGGCCTCTGATCTCCACCTCTCCCATGTGACCGCCCCATCCCAGAAGGGACGCGTCCGTCACAACTGTGTGCTCTGGCTGGGGAAGAGAGAGGGATCTGCCCATGACCCATTGCCGGTTCGAGAGCCACCACTGCAACTGTTTTGCAGTCCCCTCCGAGATCTGGACGTAATCGGACAGGTTGCCCTGGTGCTGCGCCCACTGGAACTTCAGGTCCAACTGCAGAGCCCGCATATGCCATCTGGCATGATTGACGAGCAGGATGCAGGAGGCCATGAGGCTCAGCAGCCTCGGGGTCATCCGTACCGAAACCCAGGATAAAGGCTGAAAGATCGGAATCATAGCCTGAATATCCCGGACTCGCCGTTCGGGAGGATAGGCCCGAAACTGCGTCGTGTCCAGAACTGCCCCGATGAAAAGGAGCTGTGGAGAAGGAATCAGATGCGACTTCGGCACATTGATGGAGAACCCCAGCGAGTGCATGAGGTCGGCTGTAGTCTTGCGGTGGGAGACGACTGCCTGGGACGAGCCCGCCTTCAGCAGCCAGTCGTCGAGGTAGGGGAAAACTGGAACCCCTGCCCGGCGCAGATGAGCTGCGACCACCGCCAACACTTTTGTGAACACCCGAGGGGCACTTGTGAGGCCAAAGGGGAGCACAGTGAATTGAAAATGCTCGAGGCCCACCATGAACCGCAGGTAACGGCGGTGGGCCGGCAGGACGGGGATGTGGAAATAAGCGTCCTGCAAGGCCAACGCTACCATCCAGTCTCCAGGGTCGAGGGCAGTCAAGACCTGAGCTAAGGTGAGCATCTTGAACTTCTCTTTCCGGATGAAGCGGTTGACGTTCCGGAGGTCCAAGATAGGACGCATGTCCTCCTTGTCCTTTTTGGGCACCAGAAAGTAGTGGGAGTAGCAACCACGTCCTACTTCTGGGGTCGGAACATGCTCGATGGCCCTCTTGGACAAGAGGGCCGTGACTTCCTTCTGCAGAAGCACCAAGTGATCCCCTGACATGCGGTGGAATTGAGGTGGCATGGCTGGGGGGGTGGTCTCGAAGGGGAGGGAGTAGCCCCTTCGGACAATGTCCAAGACCCACCTGTCCGAGGTGATGGCACGCCAGTGGTGAAGGTGATGGCGGACCATGCCCCCTACTGGCGTGCTGTGCACCTGAAAAAAGGACTAGGAGGACTCGGAGGTCGCGGACGGGGTTGGTGGCCTGACCCGCACGCTGGTTGCCCGATCCGCCACGGCGGAAGCCACGTCCTCGGCCACGCGAAGACGCTTGCTGCGTGTGCCGGTGGCTGGGCAGCGGACGTGACTGGGCGCCCCTTCCGTGGCCACGAAAGGGGCGAAAAGTAGAGGTTAGCGGAGGGCGCACAGCAGAAAGGCCCAGGGACTTGGCAGTAGCCCGTGAGTCCTTAAAGCGCTCCAGCGCATGGTCTGCTTTGGAACCAAAAAGACCGACTCCATCAAAGGGCATGTCCATGAGTGTATTCTGGACATCACCCGAGAAACCAGTTGTTCTCAGCCAGGCGTGGCGACGCAGCGCCACCGTCGTTGCAAGCGATCTGCCCAGCCAGTCGGCGGTATCAAGGCCACAGCGGATGGTGTACTTTGCCGCATCCCTTCCTTCAGCAATGGTGCGGGAAAGCAGTGTCTGGACCTCCTCAGGACACTGGGGCAAAACGGCCGGCACCGAATCCCACAGAGAGTGGGAATATCGGCCCAAAAGGCAAGCGGTGTTGACTGACCGCAAGCCAGCACTGGAGGAAGAAAAGGCCTTCTTCCCAAATTGGTCCAGGCGTTTGGATTCCCTATCCGGAGGGGCGGTAGGGAAGGCGGTTTGGGAGGCAGAGGCTTGGACAACCAAGCTCTCGGGGTGGGATGTTGAGAGAGAAACAAGGGGTCGCCCGGAGCAGGGCGATGGCGTCGGGCCACGTTCCTATCCACAGGAGCCCCTGTGGCGGGCTTGGAGCAGGTGCCCAAAAGAACGTCAGACAGTGCATCATTAAACGGCAGCAATGGCTCCGAGGAGGTAGCTGCCGGCTGAAGCACTTCCGTCAGGAGGTTAGTCCTGACAGCCACTGTAGACAATTGGAGGTGTAAGGCTCCAGCTGCTCTACGCAACACCGTTGCGAAATTTGCTCCCTCCTCCGTAGACACGGAAGGAGGAGACAGCATGCCAGTGTCAGGAGAAGTGTCCAGACCACTGGCATCCCCAAGTTCCTCTGCCCAGTCCTGATCATACTCACACTGCTGTGTGAGAGGGTCTTCCGACCCCTCCCAGCTCTCCTGGTGGTCCTCTGACAGAAAATAAGGAGGAGGGGGGGGACGTCAGGGACCCAAGGTCCCATTGGCGCTGGAGCCGGCGTCGGGCGACGCCGGTCCGACGCCGCGTCCGGAGAGAACCGGGGAACGACGCCGCCCGGAGCCCCGGGCGGCGTCAGGAACGGCACCGGGAACGTCGGCGGAGGCGTAGTTAGGTCAACCGGCGTCGATGGGGGTTGCGGTACCACCGGAGCCGGGATCGAGGCCGGGGCCGAAGCCGGGAGCGAGGCTGGTGAGACAGGCGGCGCCGGGAACGGAGTCGTCGGCGGCGGCGCCGGGGCAACCCCATCAGGGCCCGCGGGGCCCGAAGGCGCACCGGAGGGGCCTTGAGGCCCTAAGAGGTGGGCCATGGCCGACAGGAATTTCTGTATCTCGGCCGGAGTCGCCCCCGAACCCGGGAAGGACGGGTAATGCGGGGGCGGCTCCACAGGCACCTCCGGAGCGGCGGGGACGGTGCCGACAGGGGCCTCAGCCGAGTCGAGAGACCGGCGAGGCAAAGTCTTAGAGCGATGGTGCTTCTTAGACTTTTTGTGCTTCGACTTACCCGAAGAGTGCGACGACTTGGACTCCGATGACGGGCGAGGACTCCGCGACCGGCCCCTCGACCTCTCCCGTGACCGGGGCTTGGTGCGGCGCGGAGCCGACTGCCGGACCTCGAGTAGCTTTCGAGACCGCTCTCGCAAAGCCTTCGGGTGTAAGGCCCGGCAGTCGGAACACGACTTCGTGTCGTGGTCGCGGCCGAGACAGTAGAGACACTCTAAGTGCGGGTCTGTGATCGACATCATTCGACCACAGGCGTCGCATGGCTTGAAGCCGGGCATCCCTACCGACACCTCGGAGCCTAGATGACTAACTTTTTGGTGATTTTTTCACTGTTTTTCTTAGTCAAAAAATGACTAGGGCACTGCTCTTCCCGGATCTGCGCTTACTGGCGCAGAAAAAGAAGAACTGACGTCAGCGCGCAGGGGCGGCGTCTAAGTACTGCCCGCGACGTCATCCCGGCGATCACAACGCCGACGTCGGACGCGGAGCCGCACGACGCCGCCTACCGACGCGCAAGGGTACTGCTACGCAAAAACTTTCCGGATCCAGCCTGACGCCTGGGGATATTCTAAGGTAAGGAATCTGTCACTAACTACTGTCTCTTACAGATATGAATACACATCAGATGGAAGAAGTGCCATTGTATCATATCCCACCCTAGCCCTGCCCACTAGCTCCGCCCACTAGCCACACCCCTAACTCAATTTGATGAGTACCTGCACTTATTTTTTTCCATTTAAAGCACTGCCTGGAAGTCCCTAGTATATGGTACTAAGGTACCCAGGGCATTGGTACACCAGAGGTCTCCCATGTGCTGCAGCATGCCACCCCTTGGAGCCCATGCAAACTGTGTCTGCAGGTCTGTCATTGCCGCCTGCGTGAAATGGTGCATGCACCTTTCACTTCAGATATAAGGTTTACCTTAAATCCCGGTCACTAGACTTAAAACCTATAAGTCACCCCTAAGGTAGGCCCTTCAGCCCAAGGGCAGGGTGCATGGTTCTCAGTGTGAGGGTGTGCCTGCATGAGCACAGGAACCCATGCAAACCCCGGACTCCACTGTCTGCGCTTTGTAAGTGGGGGGAAGCCACTTTTAGGTATGTAGTGGATACTGGCAAACTTGAGATGTCCAACTGCATATTAGCTTCACTGAACCTGGTCCTGTTTGGTATCAACCATGTTGGAATCATGCAACTACACCGATTCCAGTGTTAGTTGCATGATACCATGTAATGGGTTGGCTCCTTAGAAGACCCCCCCATGTTTACATGTGGAGGCTTGCAGGGTCTGCATGCAAGCCAGTGCTTCACCAAGCCCAGACACAGTTCTGTCCTCCTGCTGATGAGCCTAACTCAGGCAGGGGAAGGCAGAACAAAGGATTTCCTGTAGAGGATAGGTGTAGCCACCTCTTCTTTAGAAATGGGCGTCTCCAGGCTAGGGTGGGGGTGCTTCTGAGCGCCACCAGAATGCTTTGAAGGGCACATTTTGTGTCCTCCTTGCATAAGCCGGTTTACTCCAGTGCCGGGCGCCTTTGGCTCCCGCTCTGTCGCAAAACCACACAAAGGACAGGGGAGTGACCACTCCCCTGTCCAGCACCTCCCCCAGGGAGGTGCCCAGAGTTCCACCAGGTGGCCATTTGATTCTGCCATCTTTAAAGTAAGATAAGCTGAGGCCCCTGGGAGCATCTGACTGAACAGATGACCAGAGTAGCGTCCCTGACAACCCCCCACCTCCCCCCCCCCGATAGGTGAGTCAATGCAGAAGCTGTCCAACCCCTCCCTTAAGGGCTCCCGAGGGTGGGACTCTGGATTCGTCTGGAACAAGGATTCCTCTGCAAGACTAGTCTTCAGGATCCTCCACAAGACTCTTCTGCTGCTGGTCACTGGACTCTGCTGGTGGGCTGTGCTGGGCTCAAGACATGACTGCTCTTGGTAGGAAGCATTCTTCTGCAACTTTGTCTCCGCACTATGCACCCATCCTGCGATATCCATGGCCATGCATCCACTAGAGTCACATGGACTCTCCTTCCAGCTGCCCTTGGACACAATCTCCTTTGGAGTGAAGGAGTCACTCCCCTGCAGCCCCTTCAACGTCGACGACCAGTCTGTGGATTCTGTTGTCCGACAGACTCTTCAAGGCTCAGGTGGTGGTTTGATAGTTCCCCCTGAGGCCTGACCTTTCTTCTATGCAATTTGGAAGCCTGCAATCCCTCGCTGAGCACCGCATCTGTCTGCCGTAACCAAGGCTTGTTGACTCTCCAGTCCGAAGATCTTTGAGTTCCAAGAAGCCCAAGCCTCAAGCATCACCCTGCTGCAAAAGCGACGTCCTCACTGCATCTCCTGCAATGTGGGCCTACATCTTTGTTGTGCTGCTGACACCTACCTGCAACTCCTTCCGCCTACTGCCAGAGGGTCCGTCCGGGGTCTTCCATAGATTCTTGCTAGCTCTCCTGCTTGCTGAGGGCTGGCCCCAAAATACCTCTGCTGGGTGAGTTCCCTGGACCTGGTTGGTCGTCCTTTCCAGAACTTTCGGCAACGCGTCTTTTGCATTTGTCAAGGCTTGTTGGTGGTCCTGCTGGGCACTGACCCTCCTGCAATTTATCGACGCCGTGTGACAGCTTGTGGAGGGCTCCTGTGTTGCTACATCGTCGCCTGGTCTCAGCAGCTGCAACTCCAAGATCTCCATCCTACCGTGAAGTACCCCTGAGAAGAGTGGGCATTGTGCTCTTGCACCTGGGACGACTCCGGGTGGACTGGACTCTGTCTCCTCTCTCCTCAGGTGCTCCTCGTCCGGAATCAATGTCTGGGTTCCACCGACCTGGTCCACGGGTCACAGTAGCAACTGGACTTCCGAAGATCCCCATTGACTTCAACGGGCGGTTCCGACACTACTTCACACCTATGCACCCAGGCTCACTTGGGAGGGTATCCTGCTTCTCTGGGTATCCAAGAGTACTGGCCAACCTCCTTGGTCCCAAATGGTTTCCTCTGGGTCCTCTGGGAACGGTCCTGAATCCTGACAATCCTAACCACGACTTCCCAATGTTGTTCTATGGACACTGACCCAGGGTATCACCTCTGCACCTGGACGCCTAGGGACTCCTTGTTACTTACCTTTGTTGGTTTCGTGCTTCCCCTACAGATCCTTGGGTATTAGTCTTGGTTAGGTACCCCTTTCGCATTCTACTTACTTAGTATATGGTTTGCCCCTGCCCCTCCTTTCCCCACCCCATAGGAGCCCATGTGTTTATATGTGTTTTACTGATATTGTTATTGTGTAGGCATATCTCTGGGTAAGAGATATACCAAAGTATACCCCCCCAGCCCCTCAGACCAAGCCAAAAACCTCGGCATCGTACTCGACTCATCACTCACCATGAACCGACAGGTCAACGCAGTCACCTCCAGCTGCTTCAACACCCTCCGCATCCTGCGCAAGATTTTCAAATGGATCCCCACCGAGTCAAGGAAGACAGTCACCCACGCACTCATCACCAGCAGACTGGACTAGGGTAATGCACTCTACGCTGGCATCAACAAGTCCCTACTCCGCAAACTCCAGACCATCCAGAACACCGCCGCCAGACTCGTCCTCGGCATCCCCGACACGAACACATCAGCCAACACCTGCGGTGACTCCACTAGCTCCCCGTGGAGAAGAGTCACCTTGAAAATCCTCACCCATGCCTACAAATGCCTACACAACAACGGACCCAAGTACCTCAACGACAGAATAAATTTCCACGCACCCAAAAGAAACCTAGGATCGTCCAACCTCGCTCTGGCCGAAACCCCACACATCCACAGAGCCAGAGCAGGCGGGAGATCGTTCTCCCACATTGCAGCCAAAACCTTGAACGAGCTACCGGTAGACATCAGACTCGCCCCCTCCCTGAACGCCTTCAGGAAGACCCTCAAGACCTGGCTCTTCGGCTGAACAGAACTGCGTACCTTCCACCCCGCCCTCCCCCCGCGCCTTGAGACCCTCACGGGTGAGTAGCGCGCTTATAATTCCCTGATTGATGGGTAACAAATACTACTGTATTTTTTATTTATTTTTTAACACTGGGGTGGTTCTTTTCTGTGTGATCCTCACTGTCTGGCTTGTGTGGTAAATGCACCCGCGTTACACCATCCTGGATAAGCCTTTGCTGCTCTCCACAGCTACCCCTTGAGAGCTTTGGTCATCAAGGACCTCTTACAATATCACTAAGGGTTGCCTGGACTCAGTGCCGGGTTTATCACCAATAGGTGTACACCATATACTGAGCCAGTCTCCTTACAGGGCAACACAAAAACAGTGTGGACAGAGGGGACAAGGGATATAAGATGGTCTGAGCATACAAACTTCATGCATGGATACTCCATTAGCTCAGTGAAGCACAGTTTATGCGTGTCTATTACAGTTCCTTTGAAATAGGTTTTGATGGGATCATCAGCCCAGATGATTAGTTCAACCATTATGGCACTGTACTTTGAAGTGAGACTTTGTTCCCCGACATTTAGAGTATTACATGGTGAATGAGGTGCGAAATTTATTTGGATGGGATCAGTTTGAGAGCGTAGGGTTCAGACATGCATTTTAGAAGGCTGTCTTCAAAGGGCCTTAATTTTCCTACAGACCGTGATGAAAAAAAACACTCTACCTCTGAAGAACAAGTTACTTACCTTCGGTAATGATATATCTGTAAGAAACATAGGTTAGTTATAGATTCCTTACCTTAGAATTACCCCGAGGCGTCAGACTGGATCCGAAAAGTTTTGTCAGCAGTATCTCTGCGCGTTGAAAGATGGCTACGGTCGGCTTCGCGTCCGTCGCTGGTGTTGTGGTCGCTGGGATGACGTCGCGGTAGCTACTTAGACGCCGCCCTCGCACGCTGACATCAGTTCTGTACACAACTTTGCGCGCCAGAAACGCAGGGCCATCCAAGACACTCACCACTGGAGCACAAAACTAGGGCCCTGAAAGGATGTCCTTAACCCTAGAAGTCAGTTCGCAGAACAGGGAGGATGGGTGGGGCGGTAAGGAATCTAGAACTAACCTATCTTTCTTACAGATATATCGTTACCGAAGGTAAGTAACTTGTTAATCTGAAAGAAACAATTAGTTATAGATTCCTTACCTTAGAATAGATACCCCAGCAATACCAACCCCGGAGGTGGGTCTGCGAACCAAGTTCACAGCAGAAAGTCCTGGAGAACAGAACGGCCAAAGAAGCCGTCTCTCCGGACTTGGCTGTCCAGGCAGTAGTGTTTAGTGAACGTGTGCAGCGATGCCCACGTCGCTGCCTGGCAAATGTCAGTCAGAGGAACTCCTTGTCCCAAAGCAGTAGTGGCTGTCGTTGCCCTGGTGGAATGGGCATGTAGCCCCACTGGAGGCTCCTTTTTAGCTAGAGAATAGCAGGCTATAATACACAAAACGACCCATCTAAAAATGGTCCGCTTGTGTACGGCCCGACCTTTCTTGGCGCCCACGTAGCCAACAAAGAGCTGGTCATCCACCCGGAACTGTTTGGTGCGATCCAGATAAAAGGAAAGCTCACTTACTCTTCTGGCAGATGTGATGGCCACCAGGAATGCAGTCTTAAGAGTTAAAAGTCTTAAAGGACGGTTGTGAAGCGGCTCAAAGGGAGCGCACATCAAATAGGTCAAGACCAGATTCAAGTCCCACTGAGGCATAACGAAGGGGATAGGAGGAAAGAGTTGAGTTATGCCTTTTAAGAAACGATTAACAACCGGGGACTTGGAGAGAGAGAGAAGGCTGATCAGGAAGCCAAAGAAAGGCAGAAATGGCCAAAGATAGCCCTTGATAGTGCCCAGAGCAGAGCCCTGCTGGGCCAAAGAAAGGAGGAACAAGAGAACCTCAGAAAGGGGATCCAGTCTTTGCTGTGCACCATGCCACAAATTTGTTCCATCGGCAGGCGTATACCGTCTTAGTGGAGGGACGCCTGGCTGCCAAGATCACATCACAAATTTCAGGAGGCAAGTCGAATGACGTCAACTGCCGCCACTCAATCTCCACGCAAGGAGGTGGAGGCTGGACCGGTTCGGGTGGAGGACTGCCCCCTGCTGCTGCGACAGAAGATCCTCCCGAAGAGGCAGTCGGATCCGAGGATCGATGGCCATGTTGAGCAGCTCGGGATACCAGACTCTTCGTGCCCAATCCGGAGCCACAAGAATGACTTGGGCCCAGTCGCGCTTGATCTTCTTCAGCACTCTGGGTAGAAGTGGTTTAGGCGGAAAGGGGTACAACAGACCGCAACTCCATTTGCGACGAAAAGCGTCGCCTAGAGAGTGCCGCCTTGGAAATTCCAGCGCGCAGAACTGATGACATTGCGCGTTCTCTTCAGTGGCGAATAGATCTAACCAAGGCTCTCACCACTGTTGAAAGAGACCTTGCACCACCTCCGAGTGAAGACGCCATTCTTGATCCATCATGCACCTGGGGCTGAGTACATCCACCCTGGCGTTCAGGGAACCTGACAGGTGTTGAAGCACCAGGGATATGCCCTGATGTTCCAGCCATGTCCAGAGGTGGAGGGCCTCTTGACATAGGGTCCACGACCCCACCCCGCCTTGTTTGTTGCAGTACCACATGGCGGTGGTGTTGTCCGTGAACACCTGCACCACTCTTCCCCAGACAGAGGGAAGGAATGCTTTCAGTGCAAGCCGGATCGCCCGCAGCTCCAGAAGGTTGATGTGGAGCCCGGACTCCGCCGGAGACCAGAGGCCTCCGATCTCCGCCTCTCCCATGTGGCTGCCCCATCCCAGCAGTGATGCATCGGTCCCCACTGTGAACTCTGGTTGAGGAAGGGAGAGGGATCTGCCGTTGACCCAATGCTGGTTCGTGAGCCACCACTGCAATTGGTGTGCAGTGCCCTCTGAGATCTGGAGGCAATCGGACAGATTCCCCTGATGTTGCGCCCACTGGAACTTCAGGTCCCACTGCAGAGCCCGCATATGCCACCTGCCATGATCCACCAGCAGGATGCAGGAGGCCATCAGGCCCAGCAGCCGGAGGGTCATCCTGACCGAAACCCGGGATAAGAGCTGAAAGATCAGAATCATAGCCCGAATATCCCGGACTCGCTGCTCGGGAGGATAGACTCGAAACCGCGTTGTGTCCAGAACCGCTCCGATGAAGAGGAGCTTCTGAGAGGTAATCTGGTGTGACATCGGCACGTTGATGGAGAACCCCAGCGAATGCAGGTGGTCGGCCGTAGTCTGGAGGTGGGAGACGACTGCCTGGGGCGAGCCCGCCTTCAACAACCAGTCGTCGAGATAGGGGAAGACTGGGACACCTGATCTGCGCAGATCAGCTGCAACCACCGCCATCATTTTCGTGAACACCCGAGGGGCACTGGTAAGGCCGAAGGGGAGCACGGGAAACTGAAAATGCTCGTGGCTACCATGAACCGCAAGTAGCGCCGGTGGGCCGGCAGGATGGGGATGTGAAAATAGGCGTCCTGCAAGTCCAACGCTACCATCCAGTCTCCAGGGTCGAGGGCAGACAAGACCTGAGCTAACTTCAACATTTTGAACTTCTCCTTCCGGAGGAAGCGATTGACGCTCCTGAGGTCCAAGATAGGACGCAGGCCCTTGTCCTTCTTGGGTACCAGAAAGTAGTGGGAATAGCAACCACAACCTACTTCGGGGGCAGGAACGCGCTCAATGGCTTCCTTGGCCAAGAGAGCCGTAACTTCCTGTTGGAGAAGGCCCAGGTGATCCTCTGACATGCGATGTTACTGAGGTGGCATGGCTGGAGGGGTAGCCTCGAAGGGGAGGGAGTAGCCCCTTCGGACTATCTGCAAAACCCACCTGTCCGACGTGATGGTGCGCCAGTGGGGGAGGTGATGGCGGATCCTGCCGCCCACTGGCGATTGATGTGCCTGAAAGGTCAGACTAGGAAGGTTTGGAGGCGGAAGCAGGCGAGGTGGGGGGTGGTGGACTGGCCCGCTCGCTGGCCCCCTGAACCACGGCGGTGGTGCCCACGTCCCCGGCTGCGCGATGGTTGTGCAGCTTGCACCGGCTTGTGGCTCTGGGCGGGACGTAGTGAGGCACCCCTTCCATAGCCACGAAAGGGGCGAAAAGCAGGGGGGGGTGGAGAGGCCCAAGGACTTGGCCGTAGCCCGTGAGTCCTTGAAACGCTCTAGAGTGTGGTCCGCTTTGTCGCCAAAAAGGCGACGGCCATCAAAGGACATGTCCAAAAGAGCGCTCTGGACATGCCCAGAAAAGCCAGTCGATCTCATCCAGGCGTAGCAACGAAGGGCTACCGACGTGGAAATCGTCCTGCCTAGAGAGTCGGCGGTATCCAGCCCACAACGGATGGTAAACTTTGCTGCATCTCTCCCTGCGGCAACGGCCAACGAGAGTTAGGTCCGGGCCTCCTCCGGACACTGAGGCAGCACTTGCGCAACCGTGTCCCACACAGAGTGGGAATAACGGCCCATTTGACATGCGGTATTGACCGGCTGCAGTCCCAAGCTGGCGGAAGAGAAAACCTTCTTCCCAAGATGCTCCAGCTTCTTGGATTCCCTATCTGGTGGTGAGTTAGGGAATGCGCTCTTTGAAGTAGAAGCTTGGACCACCAAGCTCTCCGGGGTGGGGTGTTGGGAGAGAAAAGTGGGGTCGCCGGGGGGTGGCGTCGGGCAACCATCCTATTCACGGGAGCCCCCATGTTGGGCCTGGACCAAGTGCCCAAAAGGATGTCGGTTAGGGCTTCATTGAACGGCAGCAGGGGCTCCGAAGAGCTCGCTGCCGGTTGAAGCACCTCTGTCAGGAGGTTAGTCCTGACTGCCACTGTAGGAAGCTCGAGGTTGAGAGCCTCGGCCGCCCTACGCAACACCACTGCGTATGACGCTTCCTCCTCCGTAGCCACGGTAGGAGGAGACAGCATGCCAAGGTCTGGGGAGGTATCCAGACCACTGGCATCCCCCAGGTCCTCTCTCCAGTCCGGATCGTACTCCAACTGGTCTGACAAAGGGTCCCCAGACCCCTCCCAGTCTTTCTCACCCTCCTCTGGCTGTCAGGTTGGCTGAAAATGGCCAGGGTGGAACACAGGGGCAAAAGTACCCATTGGCGCCGGATTCGGCATCGGCTGACGCCAGTCGGCTCCTTGTCCACGCCGGGTTGCAAGCCGGGGTCGACGCCGGCTGGGGGGCCAGGCGGCGTCGGCAGCGGTGCCGGTGGAGTCGGCGCCAGTGGAGGTGTCGCAAGGTCGACCGGCGCCGATCCGGATCCAGGCCTGGATCCATGGGAGCCCTGCGGCGCCGGAGAGGAAGGCCTAGGGCCCCCAACCGAGTCCATAGGGCCCGAATGCGCGCCAGCGGAGTCGGGCTGCCCAAAGATGGCATGCATGGCTTCGTAAAACTGACGAAGCTGGGCAGGGGTCGCTCCGGGTCCCGGAAAGGGAGGGAAACTCTGAGTCGGCCCTTCAGGCTCCGCACGCGGAACTGCGGAAGTGTCACCGCCCGCATCCCTCGTCGCGTCAGCCGACCGACATGGAGAAGTCGAAGAGCGACGATGCTTCTTCGACTTCTTCTTGTGCTTCGACTTACCTGACCCCGAGTGCGAAGACATGAATGACTAGTGGTGATGGCTCCGCGACCGGTCCCTCGACCTCCCTCGTGACCGGAACCTTGAACAGCGCGGAGCCGACTTGGGGTCGTGGTCACGCTCCAGGCAAAAGAGGCACACGCGGTGCGGATCCGTCACCGACATCATTCGGGAACAGGAACCACAGGCCTTGAAGCCGGGCATCCCTACGTGCACCAGGAGTCGGTAGGACTCAAAAGACGTTGACAAAAGTTGCTCAAAAAGTTCAGTAAAAAAATGACTGGAGGTACCGCTCTCTCCGGATCTGCGCTGGCTGGCGCGGAAAAAGAAAGAACTGACGTCAGCGCGCGAGGACGGCGTCCAAGTAGCTACCACGACGTCATCCCGGCGACCACGACGGACGCGGAGCCGACCGACGCCACCTTTTGACACGCAGAGGTACTGCTGACGAAAAACTTTCCGGATCCAGTCTGACGCCTGGGGGTAATTCTAAGGTAAGGAATCTATAACTAACTGTTTCTTTCAGATTGAACCTTTACTTTTGCACAGTATGTTCCAGATGGTGAAGGAAGTCAGTGAGGGAAGCCTAAGGCTTGTTGTTATGGATGTTGGCGACAATTCTGATGACACATCCTGCACTAAGGAGACTTCCTGCATGCTAATTCAAAGGCAAAAGGCAATGGCTTAGAAAATGTGGGTGTGTTTGTAGACTCAAAGACTTCTACAGTTGCCTTTGGGGCACTGGCAGAGATGCATGTGTGTATACAAACCTAAAACCATAGAGCATCGAGGCAAGCGAGGTAGAGGACGCGTCCTTGCGGTCTTTGTGACAGTGGAACTTATCAGGGTCACCACTCTTGTTTTATCCTGTACTGACTCCACAAATAAGGAGTCTTCTTTGGATCATTCGTATCTTGGTTTGTGGATATATATATATATACAGACCAATAGGAGTCAACTTCAATTGGAATGACAATCCCATAATAATAGTTTCTCGCCAACTGCCTTGAAAAAGTCTATGGGTTGACGAAACACGTGTTGGCACATTGGCAGACTTCATGTTGGATCTATGAAGCATAAGAATAAAATCGTCAAATTGAAGAAACTCTGTTTTTGTTGACTTTGTATGCTGTATTATCGCCTCAACTAACATTATTTGCTTGAGACATCATATATGTGACATGGTATTTAGGGAATCTGCTTACTGATTCAGTACCCTATTGGATTGTTCTTATTAAAGGGTGTGCTCATTGATGCTCTATGGTTTTAGGTTTGTATACACATTAGAAAATCTTTTTCTCTTGTGTAATTAGCATCTTTTGGTAGTAGGTGCTGTTGAGTTAAGCTAGCACCCCAACATTAACTTTTATGTCAAATAGAAATTTATTCACACTATATTATATTAGAAGTGATTACTTTTGGTCTATCTCTTGATTGTGCGGTTCTTTCTCATGTATTTGAGAACCATTACTACCAACTCAGTTGCAACAAGAGATGCATGTGTGACAATGTGTTAGGTGGTGGTGGCCCTGAATCAGGAGCTTAATTTAGTACCAAAGGTCTGCTGACAGAGGTGGTTTGCAGCTGGTGACAGAAAATGGAGATCAACTGAGGGGGGCCCAGATGTGTGGACCTTAAACGCAGGTCAATCTTTGACATAGCAGGGGTAGGTGGAAAAGGGCTGCACCTACTGTTATAGCAAGTTTCAAGGGCAGATACAATGCAACAACGGTTCTGTGGGTGGTCAAGAAATTACGTAAGGGTGCTGCCTCTGTGTCTGGGGGAGTCTTGCGGGTGATCACTTAGCTGCTCTCAAAACTGTTCAATGCTAGTACAGGATCATATTACACATGTACTGGCTATATATCCTCTATATGCATTCCTTATGATAAAGGGGCCATAGTATTCAAGCTGTAGAAAATTCTGAAGCAAATCATGCCAAGTCTGCACAAACGTTTTCTCACTCAATATATACAGTATAGCCTAATTTTTACAATAAGGATTTGTTTGTGTTGATCTGTATGACACTGCAAAGAACTATATGAAAGGGTAGTTAAAGTTACGTTTTACACAAATAAAATGACAAAAGTGATTTGCATAAAGTCATTTAACAACTAGTATTTGGTTGGTGCACAGTGGTAAATGAAGGATAGAAAAGAAAGATCAATAACCATAGTTACCTTAAGTACATCCTGGAGATCCATTTCAGGTATGGGTGGGAATTCTATTTCGTAGCTGGGATCAATTATTGCATGTAACTTAGTGATCTGATTTGTTATGTGTTGAAAAGGAGTTTTTCCATACGTCATGCAATATAAAATGCACCCCAATGACCATACATCACTTTTTGGACTTATCTGGGAAAAGAAAAAAAACAATTTTACATAAAACATCTTTAATTTAACTTTTTTTAAATAATGTATAGTCATTATGACACGGATTTAAATTACTTACATTATCTAATAATCTACATCAGACATTAAATGGCAATAGCAAAGCATTTAAGCTCAATTATGCATTCCTTTCTTTCTACATCCAAATCACTATTTAGCAACATGTATGATCACAACCCACACAAAACTATCACAATAAAAAGTACACTATTCAGAAAATGTAACTGCACCATTTTCTCAAAGCCATTTACAAAAATACTGATGTCCATACATAGAATAATCCATTGTACTGGTCAAATCTAAAAGACAGACAATTTGAACTTAATCAAGATACAACCTCTGGCTTTCAAACAATGTAGGTAGAAGAAAGGCAGAGTTCAGGGGATGGAATGGAGGCATCAGAAATGTATGAAATACTTACAATCTTTTGCAGCACTAGCGGCAACAGTTAAACAATTCCATTGAAGTGAACACAATTGCAAATATTTGACACACTCATGTGAAGGACAAGTTGCTTACCTTCGGTAACAGTATTGTTAGATTTCAAGTTAGTTAGGCCTTTACCTGCAGAAGTCCAAAGTGTGGATTGAGCCTGTCTGTCTCCTAGGAGATTCTGAACAGGAGAAGCAGCTCCCCACCCCCAGGCCAGCAGACCATTGGCTATTCAGCTACCAGGCAACTCTGAGCCCTCCCCTCACACTTGCCCAGGACCCTTAAGGCTTTGCTGGGTGCACCCCAAATCATTCTCCTCCATCTTGTGAATTGCAGCCTACCTGTGCCCCAGATTGCAGTGAGCAGAGTCCAGGAAGTGGTAAGGAGACAGACTAGTGCTGTCTCTTCCCCAAAACAAAAGTTGTTAAAAAAACGATTTTCCCTTTCTGCTATCTCTACACACGAAGAATACCTTTTTATTGCAGCATTAATAGCAAGATCTTTAATTTTACAGTTTGAGAACGGATTCCATGCATGGAGAGCAAAATTACGTAAAATCCAAGAATTAGAGAAAAAATATGCAATAAGATCAGGTGCAATAAGAAAGTACGAGAAATATTGGAGTTTATTTGAGATATAGGGTAGGGATCTGGATCTATCGATAATCCAATATTACCAAGGGGAAGATAAGGAGGAACTATGTGGAAACCGGATTGTCTATAAAAGGAAGGGGGTTTTTGCTTACCTGTTTACACGCACTTTGCACTTTTCTCTATCACAATTCTCAACCAATTGATATAATCCTAACGAATTTAGGTCATATCTGTCAGGTAGAGAAATTGTAGATGTATTCTGATTTATTTATTGGTTGCATAAAAACTGCGCTCTATTAACATATTTAAATATATGCTACATCTGGTATAGAGCGATAGAGCAGAGGGGGGTTTACTTTTGTGATATTTAGCACTTTTTACGCTATCTTAAGATGATCTTTTCAGTGCCTCGCATAAACGCATCGATTCTACTGTTGAATATTCTGGAACATAATTTATATTTGATAATATTTAGCATTTTGTATCTTAAACTTGAGATCTATTGTTGAATATTCTGGAACATATGTTTATGTTCGATAATATTTAGCACTTTGCACTTTAATTTAAGATGATTTATTGTTTTTTGTAATACTCTAGAACATGTATTTACACGACTGTATTGTACGTTTATAATTCCTATGAACTCTCAATACAAAAAAAATACAAAAAACGATTTTCCCTTTCTGTGATTACTGTCTTTGCCTGTGGTTGTTACAGTTTAAAATTGTAGTTTCAACCTGCCTGTGATTGCATATTTTATTACCCGTTTTGTGTTTTAAACTTGTGGTTTTCCCTGCCCATGATTGCTTCCATTTAACGTGTTGAATTGTGGGATTTGCAGTCCAAACTCTGTAGTTTATCCCTCTCATTCCTGGTGACAATTCAGTTTTCCCTCCAAATTTCTCCTTTGCTCTGTGCTAAGACCTGTATGTTAAAACAGTGCACCCCCAGCCACCATTTTGTGTTCACAAGCCAGTGAAACCAGCCCCCCTGCCTCCCCCCACCAGGGATATTCTACATCAGAGGGTGCTTCTGTGAGCTGTTTAAACTGTGTTTACTAGGGACTGTGCACTTCGTTGTTTGGCCAGGAGAGGGAGTAAAGTTTTATTCAAACAGTATTGTTAGATTTCAAGTTAGTGAGGCCTTTACCTGAAGAAGTCCAAAGTGTGGATTGAGCCCGTCTGTCTCCTAGGAGATTCTGAACAGGAGAAGCAGCTTCCAACTCCCTGGCCAGCAAACCTTGTCTGAGGTCGCTAGGACCTTTATATGGTCTGCTAGTGGTTGGTACATGTGTACACTTATTGGTGGTTGTATCTGGTGTTTCTATTGGATTAGGGCTAGTGTCCTCATTGGTTGGGTATTTGAGGGTTCGGATTGGTTTCTGGGTCTGTGATTCAATCAATGTAGGGTTGGGGCTAGGGTTAGGATTTCTATTGGAAGTAGGGACTAGGGCTTCCTATGTTATTGGTTGTTGGGAGTAGGGTGGGACTAGGACTAGACCTTTAATTGGAAGTAGCGATTAGGGCTTCTGGTGTGATTGGTTGCTGGACTAGTTGTGGGACTAAGAGTAGGGTTAGGCTTTCTATTGGAAGTAGGGACTAGGGCTTCCTGTGCCATTTGTTGCTTGGACTTGGGTTGGGACTACTGGTAGGGCTAGGGCCTCTATTGGACGTAGAGATCAGGGTTTTTGAACTGATTGGGTGCTTGGAATAGGGCTAAGATTGGCTGTAATGTCCTGGTCTCCTATTGGTTCTAGATTTTAGGGCTAGTGTTGTGATTGGATAGTGTTAGGGTTCCCATTGGCTGAAGGGATCACCTGATTACTAGGGCTATAAAAGGCCAGGGTTAGGGCATCTCAGCCCGGGCGTCGAGGCTAAGGGCAGAGAGGACAAGGGCAGTTGCCTGTTTGAGCCTGTTAAGGGCAGAGAGGACAAGGGCAGTTGCCTGTTTGAGCCTGTTAAGGGCAGAGAGGACAAGGGCAGTTGCCTGTTTGAGCCTGTTCGAGACTGCCCAGGGCCATTGCCAGAAATGCTGCCCATTTTCCCATTTAGCAATACCCAGCCCACACCATCCACAAACTTATGGATCTATATATTTATCACTTTCTTCTAATTTAGCATTTCTAATGCACTACCCTATTTCTCAGCCTATACTTCGCTCAATATATCTTCTAGCCCAACCTTCTGACTCCTCTCAAACATCTGTCTACTACTCTTTCCAATGCACTACCCTATCTCTCATCCTATACATCTATCAATATATCCTCTACATCCACTCTCATTTATCCCAAACCCCATACCACTACTATGATCCCCAAAATAACCCTTTCTAGACTCTCTCCTACTCTACCCCTCCTTGCATTATCTGACACCTCTTTTACTATACCGATCCCCTAAAACAAACCTTTCTAAACTCTTCCCTCTGACTCCTCCCTCCAAAACTCCTTTTTACTCATCCAAAAGCCTCCTCCTACTGCTAAAAAAAGAAGAAAAAAAAAGAAAAAAAAAAAGAAGAAATCTTTCACTCTTTTATCCCTCCACTATCCTTTTCAATAAAAATTAATAGACTAACATGTTCACTTCTCAAATTCCATATTCAACTATACTAATTCAACACTAATCCTTTATGGGTTCCGGAGTGGCGTGCTACGCGCCAGAAAAGCGCTTCAACACCCATCAGGGGTAACAAGTGCTATATGAATGCAAACCTTTCTTCCCCTTTTATCCCTCCGCTATCCTTCTCACTCCAAATAACTGACTAATATCCACCACTGAAATTACTTCATATTAATTCACCACTAATCCTTTATGGGCTTCCTGAATAGCGTGCATCAACACCCCATCAGGGGTAAAAAGCGCTATATAAATACAAACCTTTTTCCTCCTCTATCCTTCTGCCATCATTCCAAATAACTGACTAACCTATCCACCACTTAAAATGTACTTGCATGTTTCACTATACTAATTCAACACTAATCCTCTATGGGTCCCGGAGTAGCGTGCTACTCGCCGAAAAAGCGCTTCGACGCCTCGTCAGGGGTAGTAAGCGCTATATAAATGCAATACAATCTGGTAGAGACTATCTAGCCGCAAATTCCTTACCGTAGAAATATCCCCAGGAGCAAGTCTGGATCCGGATAATGTTCATGAGAAGTGCCCCTGCGCTGGTAGGTGGAGTCTGTCGGCTCGGAGTGGCGGCAGCATCGGACGTGATGTGTAGTACCTATAAAGGTGCCGCGCTGACGTCCGTTACTTTTCACGACTTTCCACTCAAGGAGCACGGAACCACAAAAAACACAGACCACTTGTGTGGAAAACTAGGGCCCTAAAAGGGGAAAGCCCAGTCGCTAGAAATCCATTCGCAGAGCAGGAAGGATGGGCGGGTCGGTAAGGAATCTGCAGCTAGACTGTCTCTACCAGATAAGGCGTTACAGAAGGTAAGTAACTTGCCCATCTGATAGAGACCCCTAGCTGCAGATTCCATACCATAGAATAGATACTCAAGCAATACATCCCAGGAGGTGGGTCTGCAAAACAATTTCAAACCAATAAGTCCTGCAGGACCAAAAGGGCAAAGTGCCCATTCCGACGGACTTGAATGTTTAGGCAGTAGTGTTTTGTTAACGTGTGCAAGGATGCCCACATTGCTTTGTGGCAGATGTACAGGAATGGGACTTCGCCTGCTAACGCAGTGGTCGCAGTCTTGGCTCTGGTGGAATGTGCACGCAAACCCTCAGCGGGTTGCTTCCTAATACACAGCAGAATTTAATGCAGAGCACGATCCACTGGGAGATGGGCTGTTTCTGCACAGTCTTTCCCATCTTTGCATCAACATACCCCACGAGGAGCTGGTAATCCACCCGGAACTCTTTTGTGCGGTCAAGGTAGAACGACCATGCTCTTTTTGGATCCAGACGGTGAAGTCGCTCTTCTTCCTAAGAGGGATATGGCGGAGCGTAGAAAGTAGGTAGAGTGATGGACTGGCCTAGACGAAAGGGAGTGACGACTTTCGGTAGAAAGGTAGCTCTAGTTTGTAGAACCAGCTTGTCTGGGTAGATGTTCAGATATGGAGGCTTGGATGACAAACCCTGAAGCTCACTGACCCTCCGGGCAGAAGTTATTGCCACCAGGAAGGCAGTCTTGATCGTAAGGAGTCTGAGGGCAGTTGCGCAAGGTATCAAAGGAAGCGCACATCAGGAATGTCAGGATGAGATTAAGGTGCCACTGAGGTATGACAAAAGGAGAAGGTGGAAACATATGTAGTAAACCTTTCAAGAAACTATGTACAATAGAGAATTTGAAGAGCGATGGCTGGTCAGGCAACCACACTAAGGCTGAAATAGCAGAAAGATAACCCTTTAAGGTGGCCAGAGCAGAGCCATGCTGGGAAAGGGAAAGAATGACGAGAAGAACCTGAGAAAGAGGAGAAAGGGGGGGGGAAATCAACCAGCTTTTCTGCACACAATGCCACAAACTTTCCCCAACGGCAGGTGTATACTGTTTTGGAGGAGGGACACCTGGCTTACGCGCGAGGCCGAAGGCTGTCAACTGTCACCGCTCAATCTTGATGCAAGTAGGCTGAGTGTTGACGGGTTCAGGTGGAGAACACTCCCTTACTGCAGCGACAGGAGATCCTCCCGAAGATCGGCAGACTGATAGGAGGACTGATGGCCATACTCAACATATGTACACAAACAGCCAGAGATACCAAACTCTCCGAGCCCAGTCTGGAGCGAGCCACGAAGATGACTTGGGCCCGGTCGTTCCTGATCTTCGAGAAGTCTGGGCAAGAGTGTTATGGGCGGAAAGGCATAAAGGAGGCCTGAGCTCCATTTGAGACGAAGAGCGCATCCGAGCGATAGCCGCCATGGAAACTAAAGCACGGAACTGCTGACATTGAGCAATCTAGGCAGCGGCGAACAGATTTAACCAAGGGTCTCCCCACTGCTGAAAGAGACCTTGCATCCCCCTTCCGAATGCAGATGCTTTTCGTGATTCACTAGGTATCTTCGGCTGATTTTGTCCGCCCTGGAGTTCAGAGAGGCCACCAGGTGTTGAACCACCAGGGAAAAGCCCTGGTGTTACAACCATGTCCAGAGAAGCAGGGTCTCCTGACAAAGGGTCCACAATTCAACCCCGCCCTGATTGTTGCAGTACCACATGGAGGTGGTGTTGTCGGTGAACACCTGCACTAGCTTTTGCTTGATGGAGGGTATAAAGGCTTTTAATGCCAGGCGTATCGATTGGAGCTCCCGAAGGTAGATGGAGCATAGACTCTGCCAGAGACCAGAGGCCTCTGATCTCCACTTCTCCCACATGGCCGACCAATTCTAGGAGTGACGCATCTGTCACTGCTGTCAGATCTTGTTGGGGGAGAGGGGTCTGCAGCGGACCTGATCATGGTTCGTTAACCACCTCTGCAGATCTTGTGAAGTTTCCTTCGAGATCTGGACCATGTCGGAGAGATTTCCCTGATGCAGCATGCCACTAGAACTTCAGGTCCTACTGCAGAGCCTGCATATACCAGCGGGCATGTGTTACAAGCAGGATGCAGGAGGCCGTGAGGCCCAGCAGCATCAGAGTCCGTCTCAACAAAATCCAGGACAGAGGCTGAAAGGATAAGTTACTTACCTGTAATCCTAGTTCTCTTCCAGGGGTATCCTCATCAAAGTCATAAGTACTGAATATTCCCGCCCACGTGCGGGGACCCCGGAAATATAAAAATTATATATGGAAATCACATATATACAGCTCTACATATATGCATATACATATATCATTTTTTCTCATACCAATGCAGCTCTCAATAGGAGGCTAAACAATGTAATTACACACATAAAAAACTACATTTGCCAATATATAAAAACACCAGAGGACAATTAGTACTTGAACTCTGTTTTTTAATGAGCAAAATACTCAAAGAGTAAAACTGCAAATTAAGTAGACATTGTTAGCCTACAGGCTGCATTGCAAACCAATAGCATAGAAAATGAAAACATTTTCAACAAAAACTGGCACCGTGCCTTTAAGGCAGCCATGACCCCTAGCTTCCCATCATGCCTCAGGGGTGACAGTTAGGTCAGTTGTTCTTTGCATAACCCTGAAGGTCAGGGCACAAAGATATCCTTTAACACTTTAGAAATCCCTCATGTACCTGGGGAGGCGGGTGGGTTGCTTATGACTTTGATGAGGATACCCCTGGAAGAGAACTAGGATTACAGGTAAGTAACTTATCCTTCTCTACCAGGGGATCCTCATCAATAGTCATAAGCACTTAATAGAATAGCAAGCCCATCAACCACCTGCAGGTAAATGAGAGTAAAGTGACCCAACAAAAAACATAACAGCCGAAATCAGCTGTTGAACAGATTCCGCAAGGAGGCCTGGCCTACTTGGGTGTCTGCTCTGGTGTCTGATTCCAGACAGTAGTGCCTCGTAAATGTATGGACGGACCTCCAAGTTGCCGCCTTACAGATTTCAGACATGGGCACATTATGAAGAAAAGCAGTAGTAGCCGCCTTTCCTCTAGTAGAATGCGCTCTGGGAGTAAACCCCAGGGGCTTCTGCGCTAATTGATAAGCAAGCTTGATACATGAAACTATCCATCTAGAGATGGAGCGCTTTGAAGCTGCGAACCCAGATCTGATCGACCCATAGTTAACAAAAAGTTGATCAGATTTTCTTATAGACTTGGACCGATCAAGATAGAATTTTAAAACCCTTTTGAGGTCCAGAGAATGCAAAGCCCTCTCAGCTGGAGTGGAGGGAATGGGAAAAAAGGTGGGTAGAGAGATGGTCTGATTCACATGAAAATCTGACACCACCTTTGGAAGGAAAGAGGGGTGCGTCCTCAACACAACCCTGTTAAGATGGAAGACTGTATAAGGTTCTTTAGAGCAGAGAGCCTGTATTTCACTCACTCTGCGAGCTGACGTGATCGCCACCAAGAAAGCCGCCTTCCAAGAAAGATGTTGTAAGGTTGCTTTATGTATGGGTTCAAAAGGCGGACCCATCAATTTTGATAGCACCAGGTTTAGCTCCCAGGATGGTGAAGGAGGCCGTACCGGAGGGTAGACCTTCTTTAAACCCTGCAAAAAATCCTTAACAGCCTGTAACTGGAAGAAGGAAGGTTGGGAAGGTGAACGTCTATATGCAGTTATAGCTGCTAAATGCACCTTAATGGAAGAAAACTTCAAACCTGCTTTCGCCAGATAAAGTAGGTAAGGAAGGATGACCTCTTCCTGACCCTTGATTGGGTTACAATTGTTCTGCATACACCACATGTAAAACCGTTTCCACTTGCATGCATACGAATGCCTCGTGGACGGTCTTCTTGCTTCCTTCAAGATGGACATGCAGTCCTGCGGTAGTCCTAAGTGGCCATACTGGAGGACCTCAGGAGCCATGCTGCCAAGTTCAGTGAGGGAAGGTTGGGGTGATGAATCCTCCCGTTCATCTTGGACAGCAGGTCCGGTCTGCACGGCAGCTTCTTGTGAGGGCACTCTGATAGGTGCAGAAGGTCCGGGTACCACCATTGTCTCGGCCAGTCTGGGGCAATTAGTATCATCCTCGTGCACGAATGGGACAGCTTGGTCACCACCTTCGGGATCAGCGGAAGAGGTGGAAAGGCGTACACAAATGCCCCTGACCAGTCTATCAAAAGGGCATTCCCTTTCGATCCTGGTCGGTAGAACCGGGAGGCGAAGTCTCGGCATTTGGTATTTTCGTCGTCCGCGAAGAGGTCGATGGTGGGACGACCCCATGCCTGGAAGATGTCTTAGACGACCTCGTCGTTGAGTACCCAGTCTTCTCTGTCTTCGAAGTGATGGCTGAGCGCATCCGCTCTCACATTCTGTTCTCCTGGCAGGTGGACTACTGTGACTGCCAGATTCCAAGCCAGGAGCCAATGCCAGAGTGTTTGAGCCTCCAGGGAAAGTGTGCGTGAGCGAGTTCCCCCCTGTTTGTTCAGGTAGTACATGGTGGTGGTGTTGTCCGTCTGTACTAACACTGAGGTTGCCTGAATCGAGGGGAGGAAAGCTTTGAGGGCTAGGTGAACTGCTCTCAGCTCGAGCATGTTGATGTGATAGGATCGCTCTTTTGGAGACCACAGTCCTGGAGTCTGGAGAGGACCCCCCAACCCTGCAGCGAGGCGTCCGTGATCAGTGTCTGAGCAGGCGGAGGTTGATGGAAAGGAATTCCGACTTGCATATTTAGTTTTCTCATCCACCAAGGTATGGAAGCTCGAGCCGCGTTTGATGGACTTATTTTTTCGTCCCAGCGAGCTGTCTGCTGGTCCCACTTGTCCTCCAGATCCTGCTGAAGAGGACGCATTCGTAGTCTGGCATTGGGAACCAGGAAGATGCAGGATGCCATCGACCCTAGCAGGGAGGCAATCCGACGTACAGGCAGTTTTCTGTTGCGCAGAACCAGCTGGCATTTCTGTATGAGGGAACACACTGTCTCCTCCGAAGGAAACACTTTTCCTACCGTGGAGTCTAGCAGAGCTCCTAAGAAATGTATTTTCTGCGTTGGCTGTGAAGTTGATTTGGCGAAATTCACATGCAGTCCCAGCCGGTGACAGCTCGAGACAGCTCAAGAAATGACTCCTCACACTGTCTGGGGAAGGGCCTTTCAACAGCCAGTCGTCCAAGTACGGGTATACGAAGACGCCCCTGCGGCGCAGTGCGGCTGCCACCACCGCCATGCACTTCGTGAACACTCTGGGGGCTGACTTCAACCCGAAGGGTAGAACCTTGAACTGGTAATGAGCGGATCCCACCAGGAATCGCAAGTACTGTCTGTGATACTGATTGATCGGGACGTGAAAGTATGCATCTTGCAGATCCAGCGAACACATCCAATCCCCTGTCTGAGATGTGGATATATTTGATGGAGAGCCAACATGCGAAACTTTTCCTTTTTGATGGATAGGTTGAGTGACCGCAAGTCCAGAATGGGTCTGTACTCTGCTTTTTGGCCTTTTTTCTTCACCCAAAAATATCTTGAGTAAACCCCTTTCCCTCTTTGAGATACTGGCACCCTCTCGATGGCTGACTTTCTGAGAAGGGTGGCAACCTCTTTCTGCAAGAGTTTTAACTGGTGACACGATGGGGGAACTGGAGGGATTGATGGCGGACGATGTTGAAAACGTAGAGAGTACCCATTCCGCAGCGTGGCTAGCACCCACCGATCTTTTGTGATAGCTCGCCACTGAGATGATTTGCGATACTTCCCCCCCCCCCCACTGGAGTGGTGAACGGCGACAGGGGAAGTGAGTACTCATTGTTTTGACTGCGTCTTGGCGGAGTTGTTGCCTTGATGCTGGTTTCTTCCTCCTCTGGAGGGACGTCTGCCCCGATACTGCGTTTTTTGTTGGCCTTGCTGATCCTGATTTTTCTGCCAATGAGGGGTTTGAACCCTCTGTTGGGAGGATCGTCTATTGTAAGGACGGAATCTCTTACGGAATTCCTTTCTTTTCTCCAGGCCCACCGCTTTAAGCGTGTCCAGTTCCGTTTTCATCCGTGTCATCTCTTCATCCGTGTGAGTCCCGAACAAAGAGGAACCAGAGAACGGAAGATTGAGGATGCGTGACCGCTTCTGGCTTGAGCGCTGTAAGACGTAGCCATGATGTTCTTCTTGCGCATACCCCATGAGCATATGCATGTGCCAAAAGGGTAGCTCCATCCGCCGCAGCACTGATGACCTGGTTAGCCACCTGACTGCCCTCCGTTAGGATTTCCTCAAAATCTTTACGGTCGTCCTGTGGCAACTTTTCAGTGAATCTCTGTAGTGAGTCCCACAGAGATCTGTCGTAGCGGCCCAGGAGTGCCGCTGCATTGGAGACCTTCAAGATGGAGGCCGAAGTGCCACAAACCTTCCTTCCCCAGGAATCCTGCGTCTTGCTCTCCTTGTCTGGTGGGACAGTGGAGGAGGATGCCACCGCATGAGTCTTCTTTGCCGCAGCAATTATGACTGAATCCGGAGGAGGATCAGCCCTGAGGAAGAGCAGGTCGTCCTCTGGTGAACGGTACTTTTTTAAGATCCTCGCTGGAGCGATCTTAACACTCGCTGGCGTGAGAAAGATATCCATCACTGGCTCTATGATGCCTGGTACCAAGGGAAGCAGAGGTTTAGCTGCTGCTCTTTGGTGTAGAGTCTCAAAAATCACAGAGGACTTGCTTTGACGAGTTGGCATAGGGATACCCAGTTTTAAAGCTCCTCTGCCAAGAATGTCCTGAAAAGTGTAGATGTCGTCCACCGGAGAGACCCTCGACGGTGGACTGTCAGTCAAAGTCGGCGAATAGTCTCTATGGGATGTATGAGTGGAAGAAGAGGACGGAGTAGGCGATCTGTGTGCTCTCCTCCTGCTTCTTGATCTAGACCGCCTCCTGTGTGAGTGCACAGAGGTGCGGCTGCGAGCTCTGACTCTTGAAGGAGATCGCTCTTTATCCTGGAGTTAAACGAGCCAACGGTGATCTGTTCTGAGGGCTCGAGTAATTCTTGTCAGTAGCCCAGTGATGTAAAGGCCTGTACCATCGTGGTGATAAATGGATGGAAGGTGATCTGCGTCTCTCTCTTCCCTTAGGAGACTGAGCAGCAGGAGTGAAGCTCACCTCTTCATGCCTTGTTGGGGAATCTTGGTGACCCCCTGACCCTGGACTGCTGGACGTCGAGATCACCTCCGGGGATCTGGACGTTGACCCTCGGTGAGAACTGGGCGAACCTGAAGGTGAAGAAGACAGGCTCACTGGAGGTGAGGCGTCTCCAGAAGGGCGCTTTGACGTTGATCTGGAGCGTCTATGCGTCGACTGACTTCTCAACGGAGACGTATGTCTCGACGTTTACTTTCTTCTCTTAGAAGGTGGACTTCGACGTCGAACGTCTCTCCAACACTGATGCAGTGTCATGCTTCGACATTCCTTGCACCCTCTCAGGAGATTGCTGTCTCGACGCCGACCGGCGTTGGACTGCCGGCGACGGAGGTCTTGGTCTCGACGCCGAAGATCCACTCGGCGGTGTCGTCCGTCTCGACGGCGTGGAATGATGGATTGGAGTCTGCTTCGACGCCGAAGGAGGTGTCCTGTGTCTCGACGCCGAAGATCGTTGCCTTGATCCCGGCGGAGATCTGCGCCTCGACATCGATCGCCGATGAAGAGGCGACGACGGAGAGATGCGCCTCGACGTCGATCGCCGATGATGAGGCGACGACGGAGCGCTGTGCCTCGACGTCGATCGCGCCTGCGACGACGGAGCGATCTGCCTCGTCGAACGCCCAACCGGCGCCGACGGAGACCTGTCTCTCGACGTTGAGCGCCGCCTGGTTGACGTCAACGGAGGACCTGTTACCTTCATCGACGAAGATTTCGTTGTCGAATGATGATGCGCCGGCATCACCGAAGTCTTCAACGCCGATTTCTTCGTCGCCGATTTCTTCGATGTCGATCCCGACGAACAGGTCGGGACTTTTCCTCTCGACGTCGACCGAGTTCTCTTCTTCTTCTGCCTCACAGGAGACCTACCTCTTTCAGAGAGGCCATAGAGACGAATCCTGTCCCTCTCCTTGATAGTCCTTCTTGATAACTTCTTACAATGCTGGCAGTTGTCAGAAGAGTGGGACTCGGGGAGGCAGAGAATACACACAGGATGTGTATCTGTTCTGGCCTTCTTGCCACAGGACGGGCAAGGATCGAATAAAGAAGGCATTTTATCCAAAAATAAACCTTTTCTGTAACACAAAAAAGGTGTTACTTGCACTCTAGGACCAAAAGACGTCGAGTTAAAGTAGAAAAAACTAGATTTTTACAGATATTTGACAGAAAGTCAAAAAGCAAGAGCTGAAAATCCAGGGTCCTGACTGAAGGAGCCGGAAAGAACAACTGACCTAACTGTCACCCCTGAGGCATGATGGGAAGCTAGGGGTCATGGCTGCCTTAAAGGCACGGTGCCAGTTTTTGTTGAAAATGTTTTCATTTTCTATGCTATTGGTTTGCAATGCAGCCTGTAGGCTAACAATGTCTACTTAATTTGCAGTTTTACTCTTATGAGTATTTTGCTCATTAAAAAACAGAGTTCAAGTACTAATTGTCCTCTGGTGTTTTTATATATTGGCAAATGTAGTTTTTTATGTGTGTAATTACATTGTTTAGCCTCCTATTGAGAGCTGCATTGGTATGAGAAAAAATGATATATGTATATGCATATATGTAGAGCTGTATATATGTGATTTCCATATATAATTTTTATATTTCCGGGGTCCCCGCACGTGGGCGGGAATATTCAGTGCTTATGACTATTGATGAGGATCCCCTGGAAGAGAACATTGGTGGTATAGTCTGAATATCATGGACTCGCTGTAAGGGAGGATAGGTCTGAAACTGCATAGTGTCCAGAAGAGCTCAGATGAAAGGGAGCGTCTGAGAGGGAGTCAGGTGTGACTTAGGCACATTGATAGTGAACCCCAGCAAATGCAAGCGGTCTGCTGTAGTCTGGAGGTTGGACACAACAGCCTGGGAAGAGCCCGACTTCAACAGCCAGTTGTCGAGATGGGCGAAGACTGGCACACCGGATCTCCACAGGTGATCTGCAACCACCGCCATCACCTTGGTGAACACCCGAGGGGCGCTGGTGAGGTCAAAAGGGAGCACAGTGAACTGAAAGTGCTCGAGGTCCACCGTGAACCAGAGGTAACGCCTGTGGGCAGGTAGGATGGGAATGTGGAAATATGCGTCGGGCAAGTTCAGTGCTACCATGCAGTCTCCCGGGTCCAGGACAGACAAGACCCGAGCGAGAGTGAGCATTTTGAACTCCTTCTCAAGAAAGAAATTGAGAGGGTACAGGTCTAGGATAGAATGAAGGCCTCTGTACTTCTTGGGCACATGAAAGTAGGGGGAATAGCAACCACTACCTACTTCTTGCGTCGGCACCCACTCTATGGCCCCCTTGGCCAAGAGGGCTGTCACTTCCCGACAGAGCCAAAAACGATGGTCCTACGTCAGCCTGTTGTAAGCAGGCGGCATATTTGAGGGTGGAGGGGTAGTCTTGAAGGGGAGGGAGACAATCTACAAAACCCATTTGTAGGAAACCCACCTATCTACACAATGGGGTACACTGTGTAGAGTGGGCAGGGAGACCCTTATTGGTTTGCAGAGGCAAAAGTAGATAATACTAATGCTCTATTTTTGTGGTAGTGTGAGCGAGCAGTTAGGCCCACACTACCCAACTGCTAAGCATTTGTTGTACTCACAGAGGCAATAATGATACACACACTCAATGAATGAATTGGAGAACAAATTAGAAAAACAGTACTTCTTTTTACATAGATGTTTAGACCGAGAACTTAGAGTACAAGGTAATTACTTTGCGCAATATGAAAAAAAAAAAAGGAAAAAAAAAAAAAAAAAAATCACACGCACAATACATTTCCTATTGAATGGAAAAGGCAATCGGAAAATCAAGGCAATACAGTTACTTATGTGGTCCACCTTTGGAAATCGGAAGGTTCGGGGGCCAAGTTCCAAAGTTCCAAGACCAAGTTCTTGGGAGCTTCCCGGATTCAACCAGGAGCAAGGGGACTTTATAGGTGGTGCGGTAAGGAAGGGGTACACCTATAAAAGTAAAGCAAAAAGGAACTTGTAGGCAAGTCCGAGGGCTCTCAAGGGAGAGTAGAGGTCGCAAGGGCGCTGGGGTTATGGGAGCACAGCTGGTTTGAAGATGCCCCACCCGGGCGGGCTGGGGGCAGTGAAGATGTGCAGCTGGGCGATGGTGCACAAAAAGACACCTCGCGGTCAAGGTCTGGCACCTTGGAGCGACTATTTTGAAGCTGCTAGGCTACTGCTGAGGCGGATCTCTGGAATCCTGATGTCCCTCGACGGGTGCTAGCTCGCTTTAAAGTTGGAGTCCACCTGGACTCTGTTTCGTAGGTTTTTCCAGCAGGGGGTCCGGTACCTCGGGAATTCGTGCATTTCAGCTCCAGTGGGTCCTGGGGCCTCAAGATTCGGTGCAGAGGCCGAGCTGAACCTCCAGAGCAGGTGTAGCTTCTGCTGGCACTAGGAAACGTCAGTCGGGCTAGGGCAGAAGGACGACGCTGGACCAGACTTTGCTGTTTTTGAGGCCTGAAGCTGCAGGGAGATAGCTACTCTATCTCAAGTGAGTCCATGGCGATTTGCAAAGTGCTGATGACCCTCTGGGATTTGTGGAGGCCACACAGCGACGAGACAAGCTGGAGGGCGATTGTCGAGTTCTGTTGCGGCAGGCAGGAGTTTGCACCCAAAGTCCACCACGAGGTCTGCAGTTCTCAGTCCAACAGCATTTCATTCATCTTCTTGTGTCCGTGGATACTAGTTTCAGGGTCTGGGGATGCCACCTAAATACTAAATTCAGGGGCGTTTACAAGGGAGTGACAGCTAGTGGCCAATGAGCCCATTACCTTGGGTGCCTACACCCTCTTATGTCCACCTCGTGTGGGAGGGGGACACAGCCTCACACACTCTGATTGGAGAAGTCCCACCATCTTCAAGATGGTGGGCACTGAAAAATGCACTTCACCTCGCCTCCAGCACCTGGGAGGTGGAGTTGGCAGAGGGGGTTACACCTCCTACTCTTTCTTAGGTTTCACGCCTGTCTTCCTGCCAAAAGGGGTGAGGAAAGGAGGGGGGCTTGCTCAATCAGGAGAGGCTAGGGTCGCCTTTCAAAGGCAGCAAGGCCTTTTGAAGCTTACCGCTGTAGGAAGCAGGCTCTGTATATACTTTACCAAAGTAAGGTATCGTGTGCACAGACTCCAGCGGATCCCCAGAGGCTTACATAGATAATACTAAAAGCTCTATTTTTAGTAGTGTGGTCGAGCACTTAGGCTTATCAGAGGGCTGTGTTAAAGACTGAATCCAAGACCAACTGTTTTGTATAAAAAGTTATTACTTAGTCATTTTATTTTAGAACCAAGAGGAACTCAGTTGCAGGTAAATAAGTTTCAAGACTAGCAATAATACTTTTCAAGATGCAGTAGGAATTGTTTTTCAAGGCAGTAAAAATGCTTTAGAGTAGTATAACTATTTTTGTATTGTCAAATCAGAAACAGTAGAGCTTATCAGTTGTAAAAGATACAGTTTAAATGCAATATGAGAAATGCAATGCAATCCTACAGAAGGAAAACGGGTATATGCATGAGCAGGTAAGTACACAACTTACTCCTCCAGTCTTCAGGGGTTTAGACCAACACTGGGCAAGGGTCAGTTTAAGGTAAGTACTGCACCGCCAGCGGCACTGGGGCGGCCAAGTATAGAGGTGACAGAGCCCAATGTTAGTCAATGTAGACTGGTGGCACCGAACAAGGTGCAGGTTGGTACTTTTGGTTTCAGGGTACAGGCCCTGGGGGGTAAAGTAAGCACAGAGGGGGGGGGGGGGGGGGCAACAAGGCAGCACCAAAGCTACACCATCAGCAGCACAGGGGAGGCCGGGTGCAGGGTGCAAATCAGCGTCGGGCGCCCAATGCAAACGAATAGAGGATCTTGGTCGCACAAAGAGGTTGCAGGCTCGGACCAAGAGGCTGGATGAAGGTGACCAATGGCTGGACACTTAAGTTGGGATGCAGGGCAAGGCCTGGGCACCGTCGGCTGTGCTCCCCAAGGTCTGGGGGCCGCGGATGCAGGGGTGCCTTTTGGTGTCGGATCTTTACCGGAGTCAGTCGCGGTTCATGTTAAGGCTGCAGGCAACTTTGTGGGGCCCAGTAGAGGTCAACCACCGATGGAGTCTAGGTCCAGATCAGTGGGGAGACTTTACTGGGCTGGTGAGCCACTCAGATTTGGGCCGTGGGCGTCAGGTGCAGAGTGGGCAGAGGTCACAGATCCGCCTGGATCTGGAATCCTTGGAGTTTTCTGGACAGGGCTGCTGTCCACCAAAAGGCACATGGTGTTTATGGACCATAGTGCCAGACTGGTGGAAGAAACCATCTTGCCGAAGTTATACACCCTCTTGGATTCCCAATCTGGTTTTGCAGTTGGGAATGCGCCAGGATTTACATGAGAGATTAAGGCTTGGACCACCAAGCTCTCCAGGATGGGGTGATGGGTGAGGAAGTTTTGAGTCCCCAGGTGCAGGGTGGTGGTGGCGGGCCATTGTCCTGTTCAAAGGAGCCCCTGTGCTGGGCTTGGACCAAGTCCCAAAGCAGGACTTCAGTAGGTGCCTCACTAAATGAGAGAAGCGGTTCTGATGGGGACACACTCGGCTGAAGCAGTTCCGTCAAAACATTTATCTTCACTGCCACAGAGGGCAAGCTGCGGTCCAAGACCTCAGCCGCCCTCCTCATCACAATTGTGAAGGAAGCTCCCTCCTCCATAGTCACGGTAGGTGGAGAAAGCATGACATATCTGGAGACGTGTCCAGTCCACTGACTTCACCCAGATTCTCACTCCAGTCCAATGTGTCACAAGGCTGGTATTCTTCAGGGTCCAGCGACTTTTCCCATTTCTCCCAGAGTCCTAGCCTATAAGAATAGGGCTCAGGCTGTGGCCTGGAAGGCTTGGCTCCAGTCGACGCAACTCTGGGTCCGTGTTAGGGATATAAATGGGGATGGCATCGCCAGGAGCACCTGGAGTGTCGGCCTCTGGACCAGGGCCGGGGAAGGTCGAAATGGCACGACAAGCGCCGACCTGAATACATCTCAGGATCCCTGGGGCCCGGCTGGTACCAAAGCTTCCAGCATGGCTCCAGTAGGGGCCCCCTCTCAAACCCACAGGGCCCAAAGGCACTCTGGAGCGAACAGGCCGCCCAAATATGGGATGCATAGCCTCATTATATTATTTTAGTTGAGCGGGGGTTGCTCTGGCTCCCGGAAATTCGGGGAGGCGGGGACTTGGCCCAGGTGCTAGCTCAACTGTGGAGCTAGGCCTCAAGAGATGCTCCCTTGTCTCGTCAGCCGACGGAATATATGAAGTCGAAGTAAGCTTCGACTTCTTATGGCAGGACCTACCCAAATGGTCAGACTACTTTGAGTGCGACAAGGATCTCGGACTCCGTGACTGCTCCTTGGACCTTCCTCTTGCTGGGACCTGGATCGTCATGGCGTCGCACATCAAGCTGCTAGGATCTTGAGGGATCGTTCCCTCAAGGCCTTTGGGTGCATGGTGTGGCAATCGGAGCAGGCCTTCGGGTACTGGTTGCGCTCGAGGCACCAGAGGCAAACAAGGTGCAGGTCAGTCACCAACACTGAGCGGTGACAGGCGCAGCAGGGCCTGAAGCCAGCTTCTTAGATGACATTCCTGCCTCAACAGAATGAAAAAACCAAAAAAAACTTTGATAAAACATCGGAAAAAGTTAGTCAATAACTGACTAAGGGGTAGCACTTCCCAGATCTGAGTTGACTGGCGTGGAAAAACAAAACCCGACATCAGCGTGCTGGGGTGGCGTCTACATATGCATGGCTCGCATCACATCTAACACTGCCACGCGAAGCTGGATGACACCATGCGGAGCTGAACTATGCCACATACCGGAGCGCAGAGGTACTGCTCAAGAAAAAATTCTGGATTCAGTCTGACCCCTGGAGATACTTCTAAGGTAAGGCATCTGTGCCTAGAAGTCAATCAGATTGCTTTTTCTTTACCTTTCCAATACATTTTATCAGCAGAGGCTTTTCTGGTCCTGAAGAAGTCTCAAACATCTCTATTGAGAGTGCTAGCTGGGCAGAAACGTGTTGACAACCACCACATTGTATTCCTACCTTTGGGAACCGAATACAATTTGCAATCTCCACCAACAGCTAATTTTAGTCCATATCCATTCCGCTCTGCAGCCCAGCCCTTCAGCTAAATGCCCAGAGGTACTCATTACACCATACCCACCCCAATACTAACCTTAAAAATATATCTTCTTTCAGTACAGTAGTAACTCACACCTATATCATAATGGCCGGTGCCAGGATGGGCCCAGCGATGAATCATGTCACTTATTGGGTGGGTGAGGGCTGTTCATCCTGAAAAAGAACAGTACCTATGTATGCTTCCTATAGCTGACGAGAGCATCTTTACCAAGGAGTACTTTTTGTGGTAAATGAATCGGAAGCTATCCCACCTTGCCTTCTTTCCTCCCCTTCCCTCAATTGTGATATGAAGATCCAGCTTTTTAGCTGCTTCACTGAAAATTTCCAACAAAGTGCCCACATTATCGAGGAGAGTAATCAGGAAGGGATTTGTGTGTGGGGCTCTAGGACAGTAGATTCCTAAGTAGCGTTATTAGAGGTGGGATTTTAAGGAGTTTGTGGCGTAACATCTTTGAGACGAACAAAGCTCTTTCACGGTCTTTTCTTGTACAGGACATCCTGGAGGAGAATGATGCTCTGCTGACTGGGAATGGGGCTTTATGTCTTGGGAGATCTTGTCCCAACTGGTGTCTCCTTGACTGCGATGCACAAAGGGTACCTGAACAACGAGGGGATAGTTTTTGATAACCCTGTCAAAAGTATCAATTGGCTACAATGATGGCTTAATGGAACGTCTGTGACCCTGGGAATTAAGGCAGCACATTCAGTCATTGTTATATCGAGGGTAGAAAAGAAGGATTTTTTCACCATCACCCAAGCAGGAGGACTGAGAAGGCGCTCCCTCCGACTTCCCCATATTTCGTCACTGAGGCACACTCATTACTCACTCTTGTGCACAGCATCTCTAGACTAATCTACTTTCCTATAGCATGAATCTTGAAGGCAAAAGTCACAATGTCATGCGCAGCCTTCCCAGAATACTTCTCCCTCTGCACGGAGGATACCTGTCAAAATGCTAGCAAAGTACCTGAGAAAACAGGCTGTGGAGAGAACGCCTCAACCAAAACAGGGGAATAGATATATTAAACAAGCAGATGTCACAAAGCCTGAAGTAAAACCAGAACCCCAAAGACAAGAACTTGGACTTTCTATCAAAAGTAGCATGCAAGGCTACAGTGTTCGGAGTCTCTCAGTGAGACATATAAACTTTCAGCCAGATGTTGATGGGCATGAGGGAACAGTGAATTATTAGAGCAGTGGAAGTTTTCATAGGACACTATTGACATTTGTATAAAAACAAAAATCCCCAAAACATATTGCCTGTTATAGTCATGTTTTCTTTTTTTAAATTCCATTCCAAAATGGAAAACTATTGAAATGTGTTCTGGAAATGTACCAAGAGATATTCTAATGCCTAAGGATTCAGAGTAAATCTCAAGCTGGACAAAAAGATGTCAAAACGGTCCCCAGCCATTTTAAAAGATTCACAACTCTCTTGCGACTGAAGTCCCATAATGCAGCCCTCCAAATGATTCTTTTCAGATAGAACTGTTCCTGCAAGCTGTGTGGGAGGACCCTAAACACTGGATCGTTTTGGCCCAATTTTAGGTTTTTTCAACATCTATCTTTTATCATTGCAAATCTGAATACCTCATGTAACTCACCCAGGAGGTACAAATATTGTGGAAAGCAAATCCTATATTTCTATAATTTTGTGATCAACATAACGGATTATTTTACATAATCTTTTGTGACAATGAATCACTGCTGTAAGAATCCACAGATGAAGCAACAAACACAGTGATTGAGATTTAAGCTGCATTTGTGTTATTGTGCTAGACGTCCACGTAGAGCACCAACACGGACACGTGATGAACCAGATAAATAAGTAGAGTGAAAGGGCATTGTGGGATCTTTTTCATGACTCTCAGGGCAGCCAGAGTGACTGGGCTTTGATTGTTACAACTAGACTTTTACCAGTCTTGTCTTAGAGCTTATCCTTACCAGTGAGGCCAAAACTGCACACTTGACCCTCAAATTAGAGAAAGTCTTTCAGTCCAAGGCTTACACAGCAGGCTGGTGTGCGGTTAGAGACTCAAACCAAACAATACAAGTTAATAATGCAATGTACAGCCAGTGCTTAAGAAGAATAAAGACTTTACTAAATCACATAATGTAATATGGTACATATGTTAGAAAGCCGAAAATTATATTAAGAGTCCATGAAGAGTTCAACATTTACTGGGGAAAAAGACTAAACCAGAGGATCCTAACCTGGAGTCCATGACTCTTTAGAAAATGAAATAATATTTGCCTGTATGCAATGGTGCATACATTTTTTTTTTTAAAAAGCAAAATTTAAATATTTAAAATGCAGTGTTAATGTGTCTGAATTTGAAATTGGGAGCTATAAATTAAGTTGGTATCTCTAGCTTGATTTGTGGAAGCAGTGCAATTACAGCAAGCAGAATCTAGTATAAACTACTGGTAGCTTTAATTTAACCACTGGTATACACTGACAAAAAAAGCATGCAATAGGAGTGAAATAGACAAAGTTATATGCTAGAGTCTAGAATATCACTTCGTCAAATAGAAATACGACCAAAATTTGAAAAGCTCCAACCTTCCCATTCGGTAACGCCTTATCTGGTAGAGACCAGATCTAGCCGCAGATCCCTTACCTTTGAATTATATGCAGATGCCAGACTGGATCTGGAAATATTTTTACAGCAGTACCTCTGCGCATCGAGCGACTAACGTCGTCCACCGGTTGCGATGTTGACAGAGTCGATATAAGCCCTCCCCTGACGTCAGTTACTTCCACGACTACTTTCCGTCCGAAAATGCAGAGCCACATGAAGAAACTGCTATGGAAACTGTGTGCCCAAAAAGAATCTTTTTTTAAAAATCCTTTATTTCTTGTTTTTTAAATTTATTTATAAATTTTTTTTACATGAAAGGCACAAAACTGCATAGAAAGGATCTGGAAAGAAAAGGAGAATCAGTTCGCAGATCGGGGAGGATGGGTGGGTAGGTAAGGAATCTGCGGCTAGATCTGGTCTCTACCAGATAAGGCGTTACCGAAGGGAAGTAACTTATTCATCTGAAAGAGGCCTCTTGCCACAGATTCCTTACCTCTGATTGAGAGACCCAAGCAATACCATCCCCGGAGGGTCTGCGAACCGATCCCATGAAAAATCCCAGACTAGGCTATCCAGTCTGCTATAAGAAAATGAGAAGGAGACCAGCTGCCAGGAAGAGAGGTGAGGAAGAAGACATCCAACCAGAAACATGGTGGAGAGCCCCGTACAGAAATAAAATCCTAAATTGTGCAAAAACATGGGAAAAAGACCATGGCTGAAGAATAAAGACGAGTTGGAAAGAACACTCCATAAAAACATAATACTATATCACTCCTTAATGTCAACCGGGCCAAGAGAACGGGGCGGAAGGCCAAGGACAATAGATAAAACTACTGAACCAAAGCTCTTAGCCATAGAAGCAAGCAATGCAGAGAGCACCAACCAATAGTTTAAGAAAAGCAATACAAGCAATCACAACAATTATGGCCATAGACCACGCATGGTCAGAGGAAACAGAGAGAGAAGGAAGCTCTCAGGGACTATCCAATGCAGAACCTTCAGGGGGGTGAGGGCGCAGCGAGTAAGAAGCAACGAACATGCGGAGTTCTCTCCAGGATACGAGGAAAAGCGCAACAATGTAAGCAAAAACACACTCCTCCTTAAGAAAGTCAGGAGAAATGTACTTACTAAAGATATACCTAATAAAAGGAGGCATAAAATATATGAATATATAGGTATATATATATATATATATATATATATGTGTGTAGCTCTATAGCTATCTAGCTCTATATCTATCTAGCTCTATATCTATCTAGCTCTATATCTATCTAGCTCTATATCTATCTAGCTCTATATTTATCTAGCTCTATATTTATCTAGCTCTATATCCATCTAGCTCTATATCCATCTAGCTCTATATCTATCTAGCTCTATATCTATCTAGCTCTATATCTATCTAGCTCTATATCTATCTAGCTCTATATCTATCTAGCTCTATATCCATTTCTCTCTCTCTCGCTCTCTATATATATATCTATCTAGCTCTATATTTATCGATCTCTACATCCCTCTATATCCTCAATCTCTCTCTATATACATATACAGAAATGACACGGTAAAATAAAATGTGCCTAAAAAGGGTACATATAAACGTCCACAACTTCGGTATGGGCAGAAGATAGAACAACAGCGAGCTGGCAACCAGCCACATGGCCCATATAAAAGGTGAAGAGGGGGTTGAATTCACGCACTCCAGAAAACAAAGTAGGCAGACAGAAAATGACACAACTGACTGAACGGTTATGATCAGGCAGCCGAGACAGTTGAAAAGAAAACAGCAGGGGGAGAAACAACCCCGCTAGAATAGAGAACTAAAGGCTACTATGGAGGACTGTAAAAAGGGTAGAGTTGAACAAGGTCAGCACAGGGGAAGCCTAGTCCTAGGAAATCATATGGAAAGATCAACACCACAAGTGAAGGTCCAAACCAAAGAACCAGTGTAAAGAACTTAAGTAACAGATGGAGAGGCAGTGCCTTCAGCCTAACAAGTGTGGAGGCCAGAAGCAAAAAGAAAGTTCCCGTTTGCACGGGACGACCTGTTCCCGGACAACAAGCCATGTAACATCTCGAGTGAGGATCCTGATGTCATCCAACATCGTATTTGGTTTGCTCATTAGTTCAAGGGAGAAGGAACCCCTCAAGAGGTTGAACTGTATCCGCGGTCGCGAGAAGTGAAGGAAACTCCCTGAGAAAGAATCCCAAGAGATCACCAACCTCCGTACGAACCAACCCAGGTGGTCAAGGAACCCATGTTTGAGAAGAAATGGAAGATGGGAAATGGCCATAAACTCCAAAAAGGGGTAGAAGGCACATCTGAAGAACAGCCATGTCAGAACCTAAACGTTGGGGATGGTATCGGAGTGCCATGGAAACACCTCCAACAAGCACAACTCATTGTCCAAAAGCGAAAAGCAACAGCAGCTTCGCACAGGGCAGAAGCAGATTTAAACAGGCCATGCAGATGCATAGAAGAGAAAAGGACTGCAGAGTAGGCCACCCATGACAAGATACGGACAAGGTATGTCCGCAAGGAACCTAAAGAGAGAAAGGGCAGGAGCCCGTCTTGCCCATTGTAGGAAAGTAGGATCTGCTTTCATGGTCACCCCCACTTTTTGCTGCTGTTATGTTTTACTGACTAGTCTGACCAGGATCCTGCTAATGAGGAACCCAGTCTCTGTGCTTATTCCCTAAATTGGACGTTGTGAGCACTTAGGTACACTCCAGATTGGCTACTGCTGTACCCTTATAAGTCCCTAGTATATGGTACTAAGGTACCCAGGGCATAGGTACACACCAGAGGTTCCCCATGGGTTGAAGCATGCATTATGCCACCCATGATAGACCACTCAAATTGTCACTACAGGCTTGCCATTGCAGCCTGTGTAAGCTGGTGCTAGCACCACTTATGACAGATAATTCGTTATATCTGAGGTCACTGCACTTAAAACCTATAAGTCACCCCTAAGGCAGGGCTTTCAATCCTGAAGGAAGGGTGCTCGGTTCCAAGTGTGAGGGTGCCTCTGCATGAGCAGGACACCCCTACAACCTTCGGAGTCCATTCTCCCAGGTTGTAAGTGCATCAGCCATTAAGATACATAGAGTGGCCATGTGTCATTACGCGATGCCTATCTCTAAACTGGCTGTAACGAACCCTGTTGTGTTTGGTATCAAACATGTTGGAATCATACCCCCCACGTAAACGGTGTGGGAGGTATAAATCCATGCACTGTAAAGCTCCTTTGGGAGGCCCTCAGTGCTCCCGGTACCAGTCTTCTAGACCTGGACAGCGCTGCCGACCAAAGACACGATTCTGCCCTCCTGCTGCTGAGGGTAGCTCGAGCAGGGGAAGGCAGGACAATAGGTTTCCTGTCACCTGTGACCACCTCCCAGACAGGACTTGGTGCATTGGGACAGGGTGGGGGCACTTACCAGCGCCACTATACTGCTTTCAAGGCCACATTTGGTGCCCTCCTTGCAGACTCCAGTTGAAACCAGTTCAGAGAGGCGTTGGCTCCCGCTCTGGTGTGAAACTGGACAAAGGACATGGGAATAACCTCCCCACTGTCCAGCCCCTCCTCTAGGAGGGACCCCTGAATCGTCCCAACACTTTCCCTAGGTTACTTAAGGGTTTACCTGTGGGTGGTTCCCTAGATTAGTCGTGGGACAAGATTCAGATCCGAAACCACTTCAACTTCAACTGTCTGGGTACTTTGGACTTCACTGAACTTCGCTTTGGGAACCGCGATTGCAACTGGGAAGACTCCTGCTGCTCCTGGTCTCTTCGTCCTGCAAGTCTGCTGCAACATCTGTGCCCGTGCTCAATACAGGTTCTTCACAGGGCCTGTGGACATCCAAAACACCTGAAGGAATCTCCCTTGGAGTGAAGGAGTCACTCCCCTGCATTTGCAGGCACCGCAACACAGCTGACCGGTCTGCTGATCCTGGGCTCCCACGGACTCTGAAAAGCTCAGCAACACAGGTGGTAGTTCTGCAACTCCCTCAAGGTCTGCACTGTCTTCTCACCGAGTTTGAGGCCAGTATCCCTCGTCGGAACCGCTGGAACAGAACCGCTCTGCAAAGCGTCGACTAGACATTGCAAAGGCTTGTTGACTCTCCTCCAGAGATTTTCAGGCTCCAAGAAGCTCCAGCCTCAAGCATCTCCTACAGCCAAGATCTTCGCCTGCACCGTGCATCCTTTGCACTGTGGGTCTTCATCCTTTGGTGAGCTGTTCGAGGTCCTCTGGCGACTCCTGTGCCTCCAGCCTGTGGGTCCTCTCGAGAGTCTTCTTTGCCTCCTTTGGGCTTCCCTGCTTGTTCGGGCCTGCCCTGACTTACCTGCTCGTGATGAGTCACTTGGACCTTGCTGGTTCTGACACTGCACTCTTTTCTACAACTCCACTGGTTGCCGTTGCCAAGGCTTGTTGGTGCCCCTGCTGGACACTGAGCCCTTGGCTCTTGACATCAGACGTGGGACAGCTCGTGAACGACTCCTAGTCTTCCACAGCATCGCCTGGTCCGCACAGCTGCAACTTCAAGGGCACCGTCAACTCTCCTGCATCTCCAACATCGGTGGACATTCGTCTTCCATGCCTCCTGGTCACTTCTGAGTTGCATAGACTGTCCCCTCTGCTTGCAGGTACCTCTCATCTTGAATCCAACTTTGGGTTCCACCGAACTCTTTTGTATTCTTCGCCAGCGGCATCTTCACTGAAGTCCTCCATTATGGTCTACGGCGGTTTCTGACGTTACTTCACACCTATGCACTCGGCTTCCCAGGTTTAGATATCTTGGTTCTGGGGGTATCCACCGGTGGGATGACTCTCCAACCTTACCTCTTCCACAGGGTTTCTTCAGGGTCCGCTGGGAAAATCCTTTTCTTTACAACTGCAACAGTGACTTACCAATTGACTTACAATGAGCACGCAGCTGTGTTCCCACTCTGCACACTACCTCTGGGTGGTTCCTTGGGTGCCCGGCTCTTCTACATCTTCTGGGTCCATTCTCGACTTGGGTCACGGGGAGGCTGAATATTGTCAGCATTGTAAACTCAGCCCTGTTAACAGTGCAGCCTCCATCCCAGGCCCTCTCAGGAGCTCCCAGGGACTGGGGGTAGAGAGTGGGACAGGGACTGAGACTAAGGCTGGGCTCGGACTAGGCTCAAGACCAGCTCAATCCGGGGGGCGTTAATTAATGCTTGTTCCATGTCCAAACAAAACTGAAATTGCCTTGACCATTCAAACACTTATCCTGGACTGCCTCGATCATGGAGACGTGGGCTAGGGAGGACTCTAGTCCCGACTTGACAGACGCTGTACCCTCCCGGTTACACTATTCTTAGATGTGACCGCTCAGGTCGAAGAGGAGGCGGCCTGGCGGCTCAGGAGCTCTTCAGTTCTACCCTTAGCTCAGTCGAGAATTACCCTGGCACTTCATTGGAGGCAGCCTTGTTTGGGATTAAGATATCTGAGAAATGTAGCTTCTCAGGCCTTCTGATATACCGCCCGCCAGGCACAAGATCTAAATTTACGGAGACCTGGTGTAAAACCCTGGAACAGTTTGTAACCACTGCTCATTACACCATCCTAGGGGACTTTAACTTTCATCTTGAAAACAAGCAGGATAATGACTCAGTTCTCCTTTTAGATCTCATGACAACCCTGGGGTACGAGCAACTGGTTCGTTCAACCCATATAGCCGGTCACTCTGGATGGCATTTTCACTAACCACAATAATCTTGTAATCGAGGCAGTTCAGCCCCTCAGTTGGGCCGATCACTGGCTGATTGAGTTTAAAGTTTTTCTACCACGCCCTATCGGGGTGGCTAAGGGTGCCTCCCCGAGGCATATACGCTGTAGGGGCTTGACTAAAATCACAGCCGCAAATTGGAAGGCCGCTTTGGCTACGGTATCCGACGGGAGGAAAAGTACACACCCTCCCACTGCAGAGGGTTTCCGTGATTGGTTTAACAAGGCCCTAGACATTGGTGCTCCCTATAAAAACTGTCATTAAAATAATGAAACCCTCGGCCCCTTGGTTCTCGTAAGAGCTCATGTCCCTCAGGCAGGAATGCGGAAGATAAGAACGTAAATGGCATGCTAGCACCTGCCCCAGTGAAAAAGGAAAGCCGAAATCTCTTCAGCAGAAATATAAACATGCCATTTTCCAAGCTAAATCCCGTTTTTTCACTGAAAAGATCAAGTCGGGGGATAATTCATCTAGCATGCTGTTCAAAGTCAAAAGAGATTTCTGAGCCACCAGGGACACAGCTGCTGAAACCCTCCCAAGAATTCTGTGAAAAGGTTGCAGTCCACTTTCAGGACAAGGTCCTTAAGATCTTTCATGAGCTCATCCCCATTGGAGGTGAGGAACAGGCCGTCATGGAACGTCTTCAGGATTCTGGGAAGAATCTCCTCACCACTTTCCCTCAGATACGGTTCAGCAAACAAAGGAGCTTTTGCTGGGCCTAAAATCCGGCACTCCTTTGGACCCTTGTATGCCCTCCATACTTAAATTGGCTCCTGACTTAGTAGCAAATTTCCTGTGCAAGGTGTTCAACAACATACTTCAATCTGGTAGCTACCTGGACATCTGGAAGGAAGTCATTGTCTCACCGCTTCTCAAAAAACCCAATGCTGACCCCCCCTGGATTTGAAAATGTTTCGACCAATTTCTCTTCTCCCGCCCCTGCTAAAATTTTGGAGAAATTAATCAATACTGAACTGATGAAATACGTTGAATCCCAGGAGATCCTGGATCTCTCTCAGAACAGGTTACGCGCCGGTCACAGTACCGAGTCTGCCCTCATTGCGGACACTGACTGTATTCGCACGCAGGTTGATCAGGGCTGAACGGCGGTGTTGATAATGCTCGACCTATCGGCAGCATTCGACAACGTCGCCCCGGTGCGCATGGTTCAGTGCTTGCGGCAAGTGGGAGTCACGGGAAAGGCCTTGCAGCTTCTCCACTGTTATGTCCAGCAGGGCCCACAGCGTCACCTGTGGAGGCTTTAGAGCCAAGACCTTTGGCCTCCCTTGTGGGGTGCCCAAGGGAACATCTTTGTGCCCCACTCTTTTTAACCTCTATGTGACCCCTCTGGCCGAGTTGGTGCGGTCCTTTGGATTTCAGGTGCTCTTCTATGCGGACGATACACAAATTATTGTCTCCATCTCGAATGATTTGCATTCAGTTTCAGAGAAGTTCAATCAGTGTATGTCCAGCATGATCTGCTGGATGAAGGGCAATTCACTGAAGATCAACGCAGACAAGACTGAGGTGCTGGTATTTGGCTCACAGAATTCCATCTGGTCAAATGCTTGGTGGCCTGCAGATTGTGGTCCCCTTTATGTCCGGGTCGGGACAGAAAAAAACTTGGGGGTCATTTTTGACGATGGTCTGACCTTTGATGCACAGGTCAGCTGCACAGTTAGTACTTGCTTCTATATTCTAAAGACTCTTAGAAAGGTGTTGCCTTTTATTCTGTCCGAACTGCATCAGTATCATCATCGCACCTCTCGGCTGGACTATTGCAACGCTCTGTACCTGAACATCAATGCGGTCTCCCTTAATAAGCTCCAGGTGGTACAGAACGCAGCAGCAAGGCTGACTCTTAATATTCAGAAGCATCAGTCAGCCAGGAATGGGATTCGTTCCTTGCATTGGCTCCCCATCAGGAAGCGTATCTCCTTTAAGGTTCTGAGCATGGTATTTAAGGCCATGCATAGTAAGGGTACGCCACATCTGAAAACCCTTTTCCAATGGTACACTCCTGGGAGGGTCTTGAGATGCTCCTCACAGAAAAAACTGGTGTCTCCTAGATTGCGCAGGTCCAGATGGAGTGGCCGCTCCTTTTCTGTAGCGTTTACCAAGCTTTGGAATTCCCTGCCCACCTTTATTTCCAACAAGGACTCCTTATCGGTTTTTAAAAAAACTTTTGAAAGCCTGGCTGTTTTGATCTTAGATGGCTTTAGGTGTGTTTCTCTTTCTCCTCGTCCCGTCTGCTCAGTGCCTGGACACCCTCAGGTATAAGCGCGCTCTACAAATACTATCCTATCCTAGGTCGTGGTTCGCATTCCACTATTTTAGTATATGGTTTGGTCTCCCCCTGGAGACCACTGTGTATTTGTGCTACTTACGGATTCTATTTCCAAAGTATTTGTATGCATTGTGTTTATATCCCCGGGTAGGAGATATGGCAATGTATTAGTGAGTGTTTATAATAAATACATATTTTCATGACTACATTGTGTGTTTTTTTTTCACTTAACCTATACCATAACATTCGTACTGGTACAACAAGCTGCTTTACACTCCTTCTGGACTAAGCCTGAAGGCTACTCTCTACAGCTACCACTTAGAGAGCTTTCTAAGGTTGTCCAAGACCACTAAAATCACCATAAGGGTTGTCTGGATTAGTGCAGGGTGCTATACTTACATAAGTGTGCACCATATACCAAACCAGCCTCTCTCACCTGTGTATAGAGAGAACTAGCACAAGAAATGCGAACGCCTGAAGAGAGTAAAGAAGGACCAACACCTAGGTCAGGACCAGACAATGCACCCTAGTCCAAGAACGATGCCCCTTCCCTTGCATTTGGCTAGGAAAGAAGGGCATCAGATAGAGTGGGAGGAAAGAACCCCCTGGCTAGTGTGGATAAACACTCAACATGGGGGGCATGAGCAATAAGAACCCCTGTGCATCATCTTTCGACTTGCACCGTTGCATCAAAGCACGGCATGTGGCGTCCCCTATAAGGGATACTATCTTGTCAGAAACATATGGAGGAATACCCATAAGGCATACAAACAAAATTAACAAGGCAACAGTGCATCCGCATAATACCATGAAAATACCCCGATCAGAACTGGAGGAGAAAGGAAAAGAACATTGTGCAGCCACTAGCGTAGAAACCAGACAGGGACAAAAAAATAAGATGCGTCCCAATAAACAACCAGGGACCACAACCGGTCATCGACAGGGTAAGAATGGAAGAAAACAAAATACCTTTCGGGACAGGAGCACCATACCAGATGCCACTCGGAAGTGAGGAGTGAAAAGAAGAAGCTAACGGGCACCACCCTAGAACGGCTCATTGAAAGGCATGTCCACCAAGGTGGATTGAACATCTTTCGAAAAACCAGAGGTGCCTAGCCAGGCACGCCGGCGAAGTGCCACTGACAGTCATGGCCTGCCCCATAGAATCTGTGGTATCCATACCACATCAATTTAGCTGCCTGTCAGCCACCCTAGAGTAACTGGGTAAGGGCGGCCCAGGTCTCGTCCAGGGTAAAAGGCACAAGACCGAACCCCACAGCACGTGAGAAAATCGGCACAGAACACAAGCGGTATTAAGTGAGCGCAAAGCTCAACTGGTGGCAGAAAAGATATACCGACCAAGAGTATCGAGACTACTCGGCTCCATCCCGAGACTTGTATGGAAGGGGGCCTATGTCACTGGAGGGTGTGGCAGCCTGAACCACGAAGCTGCACGGAGTAGACTGCCAAAGGAGGCAGAACGGGTCTCCAGGTGCAGGACGGTGCCTATGAGCTATAGACCAGTCCACTGGGACCCCTGAAACGGGCTTAGCCCAAGAGCCAAGCAAAATAGGGCTTTGGTCACTATTCCCAGAGTTTTTAAAGCCAGAATGGGGGCCCGATCCTTTAGATACCAAGCAGCAAGGATATGGAATTCTCTCCCAATGGATTTAAGAGTCGAGCAATGCGAAATGAAATTTCGCAAACAGCTAAAGACTTGGCTCTTCTCCAATAGCGTAACAATTTAAGGGATACTGGGGTGTTTCTGCAGTCATTGTTTTTCCTTTCTTTCAGAGTACCATTATAGCGCAGGGACGCACCGGCGGTGTAACCAGGCGCTTTATAAATGGCTAACCTAAACTATATCAAATAGGGCCTCACTAAAGGAGAGCACAGGCGCGGCCCCCATCTGGCCCTGATGAAGCACCCCAATTAAAGGATCAATGGCAAGGTACACAGAAGGGAGCTGCAGCTCCAGAACCAACGCAACCCTCCTCAGAAGATCAGTGAAAGCAGAGTTAGTCTCAGTAGCTAGGGTAGGAGGAGAAAACGAGCTATAGGCGGGGGAAGACTCAAGCCCACTAGCCTCACCAAGTTCAGACAGCCAATGAAACTCCAGAGGGAGCTGAGCAGCGTCGCTCATTACATAACCAAAACACCAGTCTTCCGAAGTGAAAACAGCTGGGTGCTCTTCCACAGAAGGAGAAAGGTAGCCAGGGGTGACATGCTCTGCAGATGTCGATGTGGCAAGTAAGTAAAGTAAGTCCGTCCGTTTTTATATAGCGCAGCTACTCACCCTTACGGGTCTCAAGGCGCTGGGGGCCGGAGTGGAAATTAAGTGAGCTATTGCCCAGAGTCACATGGTGCTGAGCTGAGCTGCCGCCGGGGATCGAACCGTGAACCCTGTGCTCCGAAGTCAGCTGCCCTGGCCGCTGCACCACACCTCTCCACCACCTAGACGTTGGAGAGGAGAGATAGCCGAGGCGATTGGTGACTTGGGAGCTGGCTGAACAGACACTGGCATTGCAGGTGGGAACCCCAAGAGGCTGTGCACTGGAGGAGAGACTGATCCGACCAAGGATCCAGAGGGCCTCACGCACGCCGGAGGAGACCTCATAGGGGTTAATTCAGTCAAGGCTCTTCTGGCGGGCTTGGGGCAGAGAGGCGCACCAGAGATAGGCGGCTAATCAAATATAGCATGAAGGGAGAAATAATATTCTTTCAACTGATTTAGAGTCGCCGGGGAATACCGGAAGGTGCGGGGTAGACTCTCTCAGACTGCTCAACTAGAGGACGTGGAGGTCAGAGGTGCTGCACGTACGCGGCGAATGTGGTGACTTAGACCGCCTACGAGTTGACTTACCAGTCGGCATGAAGGACGAAGGACGCTTGCGGGAAGGATTCCTGGAGCAGGGCCTTGGACTGTTCTCAGAACAAGAAGACATTGACCAACGTGTAGGACTCTGTCATCGTCACCTCTGATGGATGACATCGTTACGGAGTCGCTTGACGCCCTCTACCGAGGCGCAGAGGTACTGCTGAAGAAAAAATTCAGATCCAGTCTGGCGCCTGGGGATAATTCAAAGGTAAGGAATCTGCGGCAAGACGTCTCTATCAGACATTTCGATTTTTCTATTTGTTTTGTTTGTGAAGTAAAATATTTCATCATTTGTGTATTTGTTAGACGTAATTTTGTTTCTGTAATTTTGTGCATTGTGTTGAGGTTCAAATCATAGAAATTGCTTAGTTGGGGATACTTGGCTTCCAGAAGTTACACAGGGGGGGGAGGGGGGGGTGCGCGTTAGAAGTTAAAAGGTTAAGAACCACTTGTCTGGTCTGAGATTTAAGTTGTGCCAAAACCACAGTCTCTGATTCTTCTTGGAGGGAGCGTCAGAAACGTGGTAAATATTTTGCAATGCCAACCTGGTGGGGCCAGCATGAGATTACTCCCTTGCCGTAGATATGGGTATGCCATTCCAAACCACTGAGCCACCTTTTGAGTATCGATTCATTTTACAAAAATAACTCCCAGGCACAATAACAGTGATTGCTATGATGTCAGGCCACACACTCTCCAGATGCCTGCGGAAGGCCTTTCTCCGCCCTAACAGACATTTGGAGCACCATTAACTTTGTCCCAATCCCAGATGTGAAAAAGAAGAACAAGTTACTTACCTTCGGAAACTACTATATCTAGCTGCAGATACCTTACCTTAGAAGTTCCCCAGGCGTAAGACTGGATCCAGAAGATCGATCGGCATCACGTCTGACGTCCGCACTGAAAAGGATGTTGCTGTACCTACATATAGACCCTACCCATGCATGCAGATGTCCATTTCTTTTCACAGCTTCCCACTCCAGAATTGCGGAGCCATGAAAAACACTGACCAATGGTGATTCAAAACTAGGGCCCCGAAAGGGGTCATCCCTGTCCCTAGAAATCCATTTGCACAGCGGGGAGGATGGGTGGGTCGGTAAGGAAGCTGCAGCTAGATATAGTCTCTACAAGATAAGGCGTTATCGAAGGTAAGTAACTTGTTCATCTGATAGAGACTTCTAGCCGCAGATTCCTCACCTTAGAATACCTCCCGAAAATAGCATTCCCGGAGGAGGGTCTGCGAACCAATTTCAAACGAGAAAGTCCTGCAGGACTGAACGGGCAAAATGGCCCTTTGGACAGTAATGTTTGGTGAAGGTGTGCAGGGAAGCCCACGTTGCTAATGCAGTGGTGGCCGATTTAGCTCTTGTGGAATGAGCCCGCAACCCTTCAGGAGGTTGCTTCTTGGACAGTGCGTAGCAGATTTTGATGCAGAGCACGACCCATCTGAAGATGGTCATCTTCTGCACAGCACAACCTTTCTTTGCATCAACATACCCCACGAAGAGTTGGTCGTCCACCCAGAACGCTCGTGTGTGATCCAGGTAGAACAACACACTTTTTGGATCCAGAAGGTAGAGTCACTCCTCTTTCTTAGAGGGATGTGGAGGAGCATAAAAAGGTGATAGATTGGCGTACATGGAAAGGGGTGATCACTTTTACTACAAAGAATGCCCTTGTGCAAAGCACCACTTTGTTAGGATAGACTGAGACGTAAGGAGGCTTAGATGATTAGGCCTGCAGCACACTTACTCTGCGGACGGATGTAACTGCCACAATGAAAACTGTTTTTAGGGTGAGAAGCCTGAGGGGACAATTGTGTAGAGGATTGAATGGAATGCACATCAAAAAAGTTACAACCACAGAAAGGTTTCACTGGGGCATAATGAATGGTGAAGGAGGGAAGAGATGAGCAGAGCCTGGAGGAACCTATGCACAATAGGGGACTTGAACAAAAAGGGTTGATCATGCAACCAAATGAAAGCAGAACAGGCAGACAAGCCATACACTAAGAAAGTGGCATGAGAGATAAGTACCAAAACAAGAGATACCCAAGGATGAAGAAGCCCAGGGGAATCAAGAAACCACCAAAGGAGAGTAGCTAGGGACCCCATGGCACCCGGGTACAGAGTGGTTACACCGGATCAAACAGTGTAAGCCACCCATGGATACCAAGGAAACAAGGATACCTACACCAGGGAGCCCAGGTGCACAGGGGCGAACTGGTGTCAGAACTGCCCGTTGAAGCCAATGGAGGGGTCTTGGAAACCAGGTAACTACAGCGACTCGTGGACCAGGACGGTGAAATCCAAACATGGATTCTGGACTAAAAGTACCTGAAAGCAGAGGAGACAGAGTCCGACACACCCGGAGGTGTTTAGGAGGTGCAGGAGCACAATGCCCCCCCATGTCAGAGGTACTTACTGAAGCACGACTGACTTGAGGAAGCAGCTGTGGAGCCCAGGCGAAGATGCAGGAGCACACGAGCGGTCAACGAGCTGTCCCTCGACGGATGAGGAATGCAGGAAGGTCAATGGCCGGCAGGACCACCAAGTCTTGGCAACCAAAACAGTCGGGTCAAAGGAAAAGATACTTTGTTGCAGAGCAGCAAGGTCTGTGGGACTAACCCAGCAAGGATAAGTCAGGGACGGCCCTCAGCACACACGAAAGCCAGCAGGAATCATTGGAGCCCCCTCGAGGACCCTCTGGCAGCAGGCACAGGGAGTTGCAAGAAAGCCTCAGCAGCATACAGAACAAGCCTTGGCAATGGCAGACAGACATGGTGCAAAGTGATGCGGTTCGGGTCGGCTGGAGAGGGATTACAGTCTTGTTTAGTACACAATTTACAAAAAAGCACAATGAATTGCAATAAAAGGGGAAGAAAGGGAGGCAGGGAGACAAAGGACCAGGAGACATTAAATGGGGAAATGTTTTTTCCATACATTTAGTTGCATGATCAAGAAAACAATTACAAAAGCACTGTGTTACATTGAATATCATGTAACCTGTACTAAGCTGTGCACAAGTGCTCGTGAAAAGGTGAACGGCGCTGGCGACACATGAAGGGGTATCTACAGCGGGAAAAGAGGCGCAAGAACAAATTGTAATATATACAGTGAACTCCTAGTGGTGCCCATACATTTGATACATTATGAAAAGAGGAAGTTTCTTGGGCAACCGCGAGGGAGGCACCATGAATTACGCTGTAGAAGTCGACGGCGTTTCGGCCTTTATACAGTTTAGGCCATCATCAGGACCAGGTTACGAAATTTTGAAGGCAACAGTGCGGTATGGGGAAAGGGATACAAAAATTCAAGGGTGGACCATAGAAGGAGACTACAAGGTCTGAAAAAGTGACAGCGTAGATGCCGCAAGGGCAAGGGGATGAGCCAAAAGGAGGAGGTAGAAATTACTAGGAATGGGCAAGCAATGGGCCGCGTAAAGTCGTGTAGCGCCGAGATAACGCAAGAGACACTAGAAAAATATGGCGCTTATGCTTGGAAATTATGAGAGAAAGGGTGATTGTAGTTAAAGTGCCCAGGGGCGAGGATGAACACTAACCTGATGCGTCTGAACAATCGAGACACCTTGAAGAGAGCACTGTGAAGGTGCAGGAGTAGGTTGCGACCATGGGAGGTGGGTAGAGTGAAGAGAGAGCGCCTCGCGAAGTTGGGGCTGCAAGCTAGGAAAGAAAGGGGCGGAGGCGTTAAGAAGGGACCAGTTGGGTGGTCTACAGACGAAATAAAACCCTGTGTATGACACTTGCACTTACTAAGGATGTGGAATGGATCCGGATCACCGATGAGGAGCTGATTGAAGGGTGACCGGGGTTATGCGTCCATCTGTTGGGAGGGAGGAAGATTGGTAAAAGGAGGTGAGCTCCGGACGGCGCTGGGGTTTAATTAAGGCGCCTCATTGGGGACTCTAGAGAGTTGCTACTTACTATTGAGTTAGGATCGCTCCAGGAGCAGGAATCTGCTGCGATGGGTCTAAGGAGGCTGGAAATCCAAGCGGCACCGGCGTGAGTCTGGCAATGAGTGTCAGCCCGATGGGAACTGGGGGGATACTAATAGAAGGGCGGGAGCGGGGCTGTGTGTGACGTGACGCCATGGTGTCTGGACAATTGGTGGAGAGGAAAGAAAGACTGATGCGATCGGTCCACATCCGTAAACGGACAGTATGAAAAGAAACACGGCATATATAGAAAGGAAAGGAAGTGAACCCAAGTTGTAAACAGAGACAGAGGGAGATTGACAATGGTATTGTCGAGCGCGATGCATCAAATTGCAAATTAATATGTAAAACTTTTTAAGGGGTCGAGACAGCAATCAGGGGAGATGCAGTAAATTGAGGTGTTTACACCTGTACAGGTAAAGGCAAATTCGTTTCTAAGAATAGGTACATGAATAAGTGATTGAGTCATATAGGGCTAGGTAGACAGTGTACATAAAATATAGAATTGAATGCAATGCAACATCGCAAAGTGATTGTCTGATATAAGAGAAAATGGCAAAGGCAACCCACATGATAGAGAAATCAGAATAGCGAATATGCAAGGAACCATCATTTATAAACCACCATTTATAAAAGATTTTAAAGAGGAACACCATAATAACCATATACCTGTGTAATAGTGGATGATGATTCAAAACATAAGTGAGCAATGAAATGTTAGGACGGGAACAGATGATCAACACATGTTCCTTGGTTAACAAATAGTGGGAAGGTAAGCGGAATACAGAGTCGTATAAGACCAAACCAGGGGTGCCTAGCATGATATGGTATTATTCCATTCATCCAGGGTGTTAAGACCTTGTTTCACTGTGCGGCAACGAGCTATCCATCTACACTCACATCTGTTAAGCAGTTGTTGTAAGTTACCACCCCTCAGTGGCAGAGTGGGTTGGTCAATAACTTGCCATATAAAGTCTGTTTCTTTATGGTCATGCTCCTGGAAATGTGGTACCAAGGGGGAGTTCAGTACTCCACATCTGATTCGGCTTCTATGTTGGGTTATCCGATCTTTGATTATCTGGGCGGTTTGCCTTATATAAAGGAGATTACACGGGCAGCGTATGGTGTATATGACATTGCTTGATCTGCACTTGGTGAAGCTTCTGAGCGGGTATGTATGTTCGTTGAATTTGAATTCTTTGGTGTTGTGTCATGGAGCATGCCACACACCTCTGGCATTTGTAGTGACCTTTGATAGGTGCAAGACCCCAGGCAGATGTGATGGATTCGTCATTGTTTGTTTTCTTCGGCCACGTTATGGCATGTATCAAATGGCCTACACAAGGAGATGACAGACGGAGCACTGAAACTTTTCAGACACTCACCCCCAGTCACAGATCTGGGTTAAATCCATCATCGTTCTTTAGCTCACTTCGCCACCCCAGTTCAGACACAGCTATATGCAAATCAGTCTTGACCCTGTGCCTCATGGGAACAGTCCAGCCCGAACTGCCAAGCCATGTCTTCCCTGGACCGGAAACAAGCATCCTGGGACCGGTTTCGGGCTAACAGCCCTCATCAGCCAGGCTAGCTTGAATCCAGTGGCAAAGTGAGCAAAGGACCCACGTCTGGGCATACCCTGCCAACTTAGGGCGAACAAAGCAAACACAAGGAGATGACGGACGGAGCGCTGAAACTTTTCAGACACTTACCCCCAGTCACAGATCTGGGTTAAATCCATAATCGTTCTTTAGCTCACTTTGCCACCCCAGTTCAGACACATCTATATGCAAATCAGTCTTGACCCTGTGCCTCATGGGAACAGTCCAGCCCGAACTGCCAAGCCATGTCTTCCCTGGACCGGAAACAAGCATCATGGGACCGGTTTCGGGTTCATAACCCTCATCAGCCAGGCTATCTTGAATCCAGCGGCAAAGTGAGCAAGGGACCCACGTTTGGGCATACCCTGCCAACTTAGGGCGAACTTAGCAAAACCAAAGGGGATGATGGACGGAGTGTTGAACATTGCAAACACTCACCCCCAGTCAACTGATCTGGGTTTAATCCATCATCATGTGCCTCATGGGAACAGTCCAGCCCGAACTGCCAAGCCATGTCTTCCCTGGACCGGAAACAAGCATCCTGGGACCGGTTTCGGGCTAACAGCCCTCAGCCAGGCTAGCTTGAATCCAGTGGCAAAGTGAGCAAGGGACCCACGTCTGGGCATACCCTGCCAACTTAGGGCGAACAAAGCAAACACAAGGAGATGACGGACGGAGCGCTGAAACTTTTCAGACACTCACCCCCAGGCCCAGATCTCTGTACTGGGGTGAATGTATGACATTGTTCTGCATTCTGTCCATCAACTGTTGTTTTTGCATTTGTCACCCCGAGTGGGACGGGTATGCCCAGACGTGGGTCCCATGCTCTCCATGCCACTGGAATCAAGCTATCCTGGCTGAAGAGGGGTGAAACCCCGAAACCGGTCCTAGGATGCTTGTTTCCAGTCCAGGGAGGACCTGACCTGGCAGTTCGGGCTGGACTGTTCCCATGAGGCACAGGGTCAAGACTGATTTGCATATGGCTGGGTTCAAACTGGAATGGCATGGTGAGCAAAAAAACAATGGATCTAGGCCCAGATCTCTGTACTGGGGTGAATGTATGACATTGTTCTGCATTCTGTCCATCAACTGTTGTTTTTGCATGTATCAAATGGCCTGTCAGATTACGTCCCCTACGGTAAGAGAAAAGTGGTGGTTCCTGAAATCTATCTAGAGTCCTCAAGGTGTTTCAGTTCCTTTTTATGATTTTGCATGTTTTGTTACTGGAGGGGGTAAAGGTTGACACAAATGGAATGCAAGTATTCTTTAGTTTCTCCTTTGGTATGAGCAAGGTTTCCCTACGGTTATACCAGGCACGTTTGCGAGCTCTGGTAACCAACTTTCTTGGGTAACCGCGTAGAAGGAGTTTCTCTGTAAGAATAGCAGCTTCACGGAAGTAGTCTTTCCTCTATTTGCAATTTCTTCAGATGCGGAGTAATTGCCTGAAAGGCAAACCATCACGTAGGTCCTGTGGATGGAAACTGGTGTATAGTAGGAGAGTGTTAAGCTCAGTTGGTTTTCGGAATAAAGAGGTGCCTATCTTGTCATCTTCAACCTGAAGTGTCAGATCCAAAAAGGGGAGGTTGTTTTCCTTAGGATCTGCCATGAACTTGAGATGAGGTTGGCAGGTATGGAACCAATCTAAGAGGTGTTGTAAGGTTTCTTGGTTTCCTATCCAGATTATCAAAATATATCTAATCTTGGTTCTTATGTCGGGGAGTGGGTCAGTAGGTAGCACCCGGTAATGAGTCGTATTGTTCAATTGTCACATTATTTCAGTGTCGTATTTGTCAATGTCCATGATGACAATACCACCCCCCCCTTGTCTGCTGGTTTAATGATTATATTCTTGTTGGATGTAAGGTTTATTATGAGTGCCTGTTTCTTAGTGATGGTCAAGTTGTAAGGTACAAACTCATGTTCCCCTTGTATGGTTTTAACTTCGTGAAAGACCAGTCTCTCAAAAGATAAAATTTCTAGGGGGCATGAGGGTGCAGAAGGATGGAAAGTGGAGGGTGGTTCAAAAGGGGAATAACCAATCGTTCACGAGGGGGTCTGTCTGCAAAAAATTGTTTCAATCTGATTCTTCTGAAGAATTGTAAGAGATTTTCTTGTAGTTCAAAAAAGTTACCCGTGGGAACAAAGGAGAGTCCCTTGCTCAAGAGGGTGAATTCCTGGGGCGTGAGAGCATGCTTGGAAAGGTTAAAGATAGGAAGAGTTTTAGGAGTATGCTCAGGGGTAGTCAAGGGGTCAATCATTGTGTAGGGCCACATTGGTAGAGCTTGCGGCGGGTCTGTTGTTCCCCGGGCTATTGATATTGGTAATTGTCTCTTGTGCGACCCCTGCCTTGTCCCTAATTTGCTTCTAAAAAACCAGCAGGAAGGAGTGGTTGTGGTCTCTGGGGTCTTGTTGAGCTGGGACCCTCACCGGAGTCTGAGTCTTCCACTGAAGTGTTGGAGGAATCCGAGAAGGTTATCCTCTGGTTGTTTCGATATCTTCCCCAGGTTCTTGGTCCAGGTGGTTGATATGGTGCGCCGTAGAACTCGTCACGCAAGTATGGGTAGGTTCTTTCGTTGTCGTAGTTCCTGATATCCTTTTGGATCTTGTTGATTTTTTTGTTTTGATCAAAAGTGTTAAATGTCTCCTGGTCCTTTGTCTCCCTGCCTCCCTTTCTTCCACGTTCGTTGCAATTCATTGTGCTTTTTTGTAAATTGTCTACTAAACAATACCTGTTGAGACATTGTTGTATGCTATACATTATCTACCTGGGTCTCTATTGGGTTTATGGGTATCCTCCTGTAGTTTGTTACTGCGAGTTAAGCTTATCAGCAGGGGAGTATAACAGAGTCTGGGGTCTGCTGCAGCATGAGCTGGTAGGCAGACCCCGTAAGGCTACACAGGTAGGTATTGAGGGGTCCTCTAAGGAGCCCCCCAGTACATGGTATCATGCAACTAACACTGGAATCGATGTAGTTGCATGAATCCAACATGTTTGATGCCAAACATGACCAGGTTCGGAGCAGCCATTATGTAGTTGGACATTGACTTGCCAGTGTCCACTACATACCTTAAAATGGCTGCCTGCACTTACAAAGCTCAGAGAATGGAGTCCGGGATTTCTAGGGGTACCTCTGCATGTGCTGAGGTACCCACACATTTAGAACCATGCACCCTACCCTTGGACTGAAGGGCCTACCTTAGGAGTGACTTATAGGTCTAAAGTGCAGTGACGGGGATATAAGGAAAACATATCTAAAGTAAAAGGTGCACGCACCCTTTCACGCAGACTGCGATAGCAGCTCTGCCGACAAAGTTTGCATGGACTCTCATGGGGGGCACAATTCATGCTGCAACTCATGGGAGACCCCTGGTGTTTCAATGTCCTGGGTACTTCAGTACCTTAACTAGGGACTTACAGAGGTACCCCAGTATGCCAATTGTGAGGTGTACAAAAAAGCTTAACAGCAAATTTAGAGGAGAGAGCATTGCCACCTGGGGTCCTGGTTAGCAGGATCCCAGTGAACTACAGTCAAAACACACTGACACCAGGCAAAAAGTGGGGGGCATCTATGCCAGGAAGATCCTACTTTCCTACATGTAGGAGGCTGGCTTAGTATATGGTGCACACTTATTTAAGTGATGCAACTTGCACTAAACCAGACAACCCTTATGGTGATTTTAGTGGTCTTTGAAAGCTCTCAAAGTGGTAGCTGTGGAGAGCAGCCTTCAGGCTTATCTTTACGGAGTGTAAAGCAGCTTGTTTTACCAACTTTCATCACTAATGTAAGTTAAATGAAAAAGAACTACACACTGTTTATATAAAAATAAGTCTATTTATTACACAAAACAATCCCTAACACATTGGTATATCTCCGACCTGGTGAGATCAACACAATACAGAAGAATACTTTGAAATAATCAGGTAAGTAGCACAAATATACACTGGACTCCAGGGGGAGACCAAACCATGCATTAAAAAAGTGGAATGTGAACTGCAAAGGAAAACGGGACTTGGACACAGAGGAGCCAGGGATACAAGGAACCACCCAAGGTAAGTACCCAGGAACTCCACGGAGGCTGTGTGCAGAGTGGAAAACACAGCCGCGTGCCCAATGGAAGATAATGAAGAAGTCGCAATTGCAGTTTAAAAAAAAAAGAAAAAAAAAAAAGACCCTTCCCGGAGGACCCTGAAGAAAACCTTTTTAAGACAAAAGGATGGAGAGCCCCCCACTCGTGGATGCACCATGAACCAGGCTACCTGCATCAGGGAAGCTGGGTGAAGTGACGTCGGAACCTGCCGTAGACAATAATGGATGACTTCGAAGAAGATGCCTCTGGAGAAGACTGGGAAGGAGTCTGGTGGAATCCAAGGGTGGCTTCTTGAACTGAAGAACCTGCAAGCAGAGGGGACAGAGTCTATGCCACTCGGAGGTGACCAGGGGGCCCGGAAGCACAATTCCCACCGATGTCGAGAGGTGCAGAAAAGACAACTGTGACCATGTCGCTGCAGCTGTGAGGACCAGGCGACGTGGAGGAAGACCAGGAGCCGTGCACGAGTTGTCCCACATCGAATGTAGGTGTCTAGGTGGTTGGTGTCCAGCGGGAGCACCAACAAGCCTTGGTAGTAGCAACTGGCGTGGAGTACAAAAAGGAGCAAACATTAGGACCAGCAAGGTCTAAGGGACTCACTACAAGCAGGAGAGTCAGAGCAGGCCCGAGCAAGCAGGGGAGCCCACTGAAGCAAGAGAAGACACTCAGGAGGATCCACAGATCGAAGACACAGGAGTCACAAGAGGGCCTCAAGCAGCTCACAAAAGTCGAAGGCCCAAGATGCAGGAGATGCAAGGAGGGTTTTGTTCTTCAGGAAGTGAGGTGCTGGAGACTGGAGCTTCTTGAGGCCTGAAAATCTCTCGGGTGCAGAACCAATAAGCCTTGGCAACGGCAAGTCGACGCGGTGCATAGGGGTTCAGTCCCAGCAGCCCAGACGAGAGATACTGTCCTCCAAATTGCAGGTAAGACAGGTCAGGCCTCTAGGAAGCCACAGAACCACCACCTGTGTTGCTGAGCCTCAAGATGTACGTGGGACGTCAGGAGCAGCAGATCAGTTAGCTTCATTGTGGTGCTTGCAGATGCAGGGGAATGACTCCTTCACTCCAAGGGAGATTTCTTCAGGCGTCCTTGATGACCACAAGTCTGTTGAAGAACCTGGATAAAGCACAGACGACGCAGAAGACTGGAAGAACAGAGAGACCAGGAGTAGCAGGAGCCTTCCTTAGTGCAGTCTTGTTTCCAGTCGAAGTTCAATGAAGTCCAAGTGTGCAGACGATTGAAGAGTGTCGTAGTTTCAGGGCTGAGTCAGGTCCCACGACAAATCTGAGGACCCAACCACAGGGAAGCCCTTAAGTACCCTAAGGAAAGGGCTGCGACGACCCAGGGGTCCCTCCCAGAGGAGCGCTGGACACAAGGGAGGATACTCCCCCGTCATTTGTCCAGTTTCACGCCAGACCAGGAACCAAGGGTTCCTGAACTGGGTCAAACCTGAGTATGCAAGGAGTGCACCAAATGTGTCCTTCAAAGCAGTCTGGTGGCGGTGGCAAGTGCCCCCAGCCCAATACACTCAGTCCTGTCTGGGAGTTTGTCACACCTCCCAGTGATGGGAAGCTTATTGTTCTACCTTTCCCAGCTCAAACTCAGCAGCAGGAGGGCACAATCGTGCCTGTGGTCGGCAGAAGCACTAGCTTGGTGGCAGATCATAAAAGGCTGTAACCGGGAGTACAGGGGGGTCCCCTAAGGAGCCCCCCAGTACTTGGGATCATACTTCCAGCACCAGAATCGGTGTTGGGGTATGATTCCAACATGTTTGATACCAAACATGACCAGGTTCGAGCAACATGGCAGAGTGAGACGTGCTTTCACCGAGCTCCGGTCGAAAGCAAGAATCTGAAAGTGATCCGGCAGTCCTGAGACCAGGATTAAACAACCAAACAACCCTGAATCGAGGAAACGGTAGAGATCATCATACCTGCATCGGAGGTCCAGGCGAAGGCTATAGCCAAGAAAAGACGGCGATTGAGACGGCAAGGAGTCCCCCCGATTGGGGCCTAACAAATGGCGGCGTAAGGAGGATCACGCAGGCCGCTACGGAAAGGTGAGAGCCACCCAAACACAAACAGAGACCAAAGGTGGGTGGGGTGATCTCGATCCCTGAGCTTGAGGAGACGAGACCGGCGGGATCGTACCCCACAACGCAGACCCGCAGAGAAATCGAGATGGACCATGAGGGAAAAGGAGGACGCGCCCAGGTCAGGGAGACGTTCTCTGCGGTCCACAAATGCCTGGGAGGGGCTGATCAGAGGTCGATCGGGGCCGGTGAAGCCGGGAGACGATCCCCGGGATGGCGGGACGAGATAACGGGCCGATGATAATAACCGGAGGGGCGCCGGTCTGATCCACGACCCCGACCGAGGGACGAGCTGTTCCCTGGCCTCGGAGACAAACTGTAGCGGGGAGGCCCACTCCCGAATTAAAACACTTACCCGATCCCGGAGGTGCCCTGCGGGGATTAAAGACAGGCGGCGACGAGGTGAGCAGATCCGGCTTGCCTAGGAGACTCTGGACGGACCAGTCTGGCAGCAGGGCCGCACCGTGATCCCTACAGCAGGCATAGAACGAAGAAGCGCGAGGGGTGACAGAACCGGCCATGTCGAGAGACGCACAGGGACCGGACCTGGCCGGGGAGGCTGGGGTCGCGGACCCCCCCACACCCCTCCCAACCCGCTACAACTACTGGTAACAAGGAAGACGGCACCGGGAGGGGAGTGTGACCCGGAGGCCTGGGCAAGAACGCAAATGGAACGAGAGCTCCTCATTAAAGTACTGGTGAGGCCCAGAACTAACCTGACCGAAGGGAAGAAAACTGTGAGACCCGTAACAACCCCCCCCCCTTTTTTTTTTTTAGAGACAATACGTGGTGCAGCTCAGTGCACCTTAAGAGCGGGTCAAACAGGGATAAAGGGGGCCGCACAGAAACACATGATTAGAGCGAAGGAGGCTCGCTGCGATGGAGGAAACGTTAGACGTGCTATAGAAAAGAGGGCACTTCGGAGCCCCCATCCCCTATAGAAACAGCGCCAAAAGGAACTGAACAATAAGGAGACAAACCGGGGAGCCTTCTGGTCTGACTGGTGACAGGAAGAAACAGAAATAAAGAAATAATGCCTCTCCCCCCGCCCCCCTCCTGAGAGGCCAGGTGCCAGGGACAAGTGAGAGAGGGCGCCAGAGGTGCGCACTCCTGGGTTCCTTGAGTTACATAGACGCCTGTCAGACGCAGAGATATACACCTGTGGGAGAGACACAACCAGAAGAAATAACATAAAACGAGCTCGGCCTTTTCCAGAAATAAACCACGTCGGTCCCCACCATGGGTAAGGACAAAGACAAAGATCCCAAGCCCCCTAGACAAGGGAAGATAGATCGCTACACCAAAGTAATCACCCCACCTCCAGAAGACCCGCCATTGTGCCGCACCGATACAGAAATACTGCTCAAAGCAATCCAAGCATCCAGAATGGCACTAGAAGAGAAAATAGGAGCGGTAGGCTCAGAAGTGACACTATTGAGACAGGATCTCCGTAGTCTATCTGACAGAGTCACGGAATCAGAAACCAGGATAGCTGAAGATACGATACAAGATCTTCGGAAAGAGTGGCTGAACTACAAACATCTAATAAAGACATCCAGTGGCGCATTTTAGATGCGGAGAACAGAGCACCAAGAAATAACCTACGCTTTGTAGGTTTCCGGGAAGGGGTTGAAGGCACGAACACCCCGGAATTTCTACGCTCCTGGCTCCAAAACATTATCCCAACAGACAAATTCTCTGTATGCTTTGGGATTGAAAGAGCACAGAGCATTAGCTGCGAAGCACCCCCCCCCCCCCGGGTGAACATCAGAGAAATCATAGCGAGATTTCTAAACTTTCTTGATAGGGATCTGATACTCAGAGAAGCAAGGAGACTAGGGGAAATCAGGCACGAGAATGCACGGATCATGATTTTCCCGGATTACAGCAGGGAGGTCCAACGACCGAGACAAACCTATGACTTTGTTAAAGCAAAGCTATGATCACCCAAAATTCAATATATGTTGTTATTCCCTGCAAAGCTGTAGGTAATCTTCATGGGCAAAACCCACTTCTTTCAGACCCCAGAAGAGGCACGGAGCTGGGTAGAAGAACGTTCCAATCTACGGAGACCGGAAGAACCGCAACAAAACAGAAAAGCAAAGTGAAGTAGGCCCGAGAACAACTGGATATCAGAAGACAAGTTCTCAGGAGCTCCGTATAACGCGTATACAGGGGTCAACGCCATACATCTCCAGAGGATCAGGAAGACTAAGAAGGAGGAGGACTTTAGCGACAAAGGAACCATGGAGAGAGAGAGAGAGAGAGACCCGCAAATCACTCATACCGCTAGCCGGAGGGACCCTCACACAGTCGGACACCAGAGAAAGCACATCTGGAGAAGACTAAAAAGTAACAGCATCCATTAGTAACAGAAATAGTGGCAATGGAACAGGACACAGAGGCAGGGAGACCCCCATCACAAGAAGATGTACTCAATTCAAACTAACACCGAAAACAAGGAACTGCTACAAAACTAGACCGCGAGAGCCAAGACCATGAAGCCACCCCCCACATCAACCCCTTGGAACCGTGCAGAGGCAGAGGCTCAGAGACCAAGGGCAGGTGACAGGCCAGAAGAGGCCTGGGACATTTCCCTTTCTTCCCTTTTTTCTCCCTTTCCCTAATTCTTGTTTTATCTTAGTTTTTTTCTTGTTAATTATACGTTGTAGCGCTGTGGGAGTTGGAACCTGTAGTGTAAATTGTTGAAGGGGTGCGCGACAGACCTCTCCTTCCCTTATTCACAGAAACCGAGAAAAGAATTCTGGGGAAGTGTGTGAAATGGGGGAGGGGGGGGGGGGAGGGTGGTTGGGATTAGACTAAGTAAGTTGTTGTTTAAGTTCAGTCGCAGGATCCATGCAGAAAGCACACCACGACAAAGACACCAAGCCAGGCTTCAACCCATAATACATTCTGACACATTACACAAATGCACCCCAGACCTTGATGACAAGACCTGAAACTAAACCTTTCTCCACTCTGACGTGGAATGTCAACGGACTTGGGGACTAGATCAAGAGGGGCCTAGTGACGAGATATATTAAACGCATACACCCAGATGTGGTGATTCTACAGGAAGCTCACCTGAAGGGCACGAAGTGCTGGTTCTTTGGTAGAGGAGCATACATGGTCCTGGCACACGTAGGGTATACCTCTGGCTCCAGAGGAGTGTCGATCCTGATTAAAAGGTCGCCTCCCTTCCACGTGACACGCACGTGGACAGATCCTCAAGGCACCTACGTTAGGGGTAACTGGGAAGTTGGGCAGACTAAGCTTAACCGTTCTCAGTATACGCCCACCGAAACTACAAGCATGCACACTAAATAAACTGACGGAGATCTTATTAGACTCACCGACCTCACTCCATATAATAGGGGGAGACGTTAACGATGTGATGCACACACCAATGGACCGAACAGGGGGACATAGCCAGATGCCCACGATCACACCACTGGCACGCCTCAATGATACACTGGGTTTGGTAGACGTATGGAGACATATTAATCCAGGAGCAAGGCAGTATTCATACTATTCGGGAGCACACAACGTCTACTCGCGACTGGACTATGTGTTCCTTCCGAAAGGTGAGATAGGGGAGATACACAAAGCAGAATATCTGGCCAAGGGCCTATCGGATCACTCGCGACTCCATATACAAATAGGAGATCGACAACGCAATATGAACGCGAGCTGGCGATTAAATGCATGGGCTTTGCAAAACATGGCGGGACTGAGGGGCCTCGGGGCAGATACGACAACCTTTTTTGAAGAAAATCTAGGATCGGTAGAATCAGGAGTCCCAATATGGGAAACATACAAAACAGTCTTAAGAGACAGAGCCCAAAACCGCATAGCATGGGAGAAGAAAAAGGATCAGGAGGATCTAGCAAGATTAGAAAACCAAAGTTTAACCCTAGAAAAGCAGAACATAGCGCAAAAAGATCCCCGGGTACTTAAGCATCTTCTAGATACACAGCGTAAATATAAAGACGTGGCATGTCTGGCATCCAAGGTACTGGCCCTGGCGACCCTACACAGACTATATGATGTAGGGGACGAATCAGGGAAACTCCTGGCTTGGCTCAGCAGAAAAGAAATAGAAGCAAGATGGATAGAGATGTCACTGATCCACAAGGAGAGGCACAAGTCAAAGATGAACAGATAATGCAGAATTTCGCGTCCTACTACAGAGACTTTTATGACGCCCGCCCTTTACGTACGAGTCCTGAAATAGAAGAATATCTGGCAGAGGTGCATACACCAATACTTGACGACACAGACAGAGAGGGGCTGGATGGTGACATCAGGATCGAGGAAGCTAAGGCTGCTATAGCCCGACTACGCCCAGGAAAGACCCCAGGACCAAATGGCCTACCGGCTGAACTGTACAAGAGATGCGCGGACCTCCTTAGTCCCCACCTCTTGACTCTCTTTATAGATGCATATGACGAGGGCGTCCTCCCATTAGATCTCCGTATGGCTACAATAATACCAATTTATAAGCAGGGGAAGCCGAAAGATAAACGTGAATCCTACTGCCCAATATCCCTTCTTAACATAGAGGTGAAGATACTGGCGACCATCCTGGCCACAAGACTGCGCCAGGTGATAACCTTGATACATTATGACCAGTCAGGATTTCTGCCAGGCCGAGCCACTAGGTGGAACCTGCGTAGAACCCATAACTATATGTTGATGGTTAAAGATCGTGCCACCACGCATTTATTATCATTAGATGCAGAAAAGGCGTTTGACGCCGGTCACTGGGCCTTCCTTGAGGTCGTCCTGACAAAATTTGGGTGGGACTATTATATAAGGACCCTAGGGCGAATGTCCGGGTGAACCTCCACGGATTTCCCCATAAGGCGCGGGACGAGGCTGGGATCCAAGTAGATCATTAGCTAGTTATTGCGACCTCCCATTAGGGGACTTTCTGGGTATGAAGGAGGCACCCATGGCTCTCACACTTCAGAGCTCGACTTTACTGGAGAAGATGACCGAAGGAGGACTGCCCTGCTGACCTTGGACTTGAACAAAGAAAGGCTGCACCAAAGTTTAACTGCACCTGCTGCTCCCTGGGCTAGCAAAGAGAGGACTGGGCCTGTGATTTCCTGCTTGTGGAGAAGTCATTCCCAGAGCCCAGACAGGAGCACTGACTACAAGACTCAATTGGTTGATTTCTTGCTCCAGCACCAGGGACACAAGTGCAGGAGAAGCCTTCCTGGTTGTGTTGGTAGCCCAGATCACCGGATCGTCGCTCACTGCCACAGTGGAGCCTGGGAGACAGAGTGCAGATGCTCAAAAGTTGCATCGAGTCTGCTGTACCCGGGAGAGTCTCTGGTGTGCAGTTTGGTCAGCCAATAGGAGAGTTCTTGCCAAAAGAGTGAATCCACCGACTCTGTTCTACCTGGAGACCAGTAGATCAGTGGCAACCTCACTTTTGCTGGACCAAATAGGACTTTTAGTGACGTCAACTCCTGTGGCGAAAGTCACCCCGTCAGGAGCGCAGATCGAGTAGCCGCCACAGGAAGTCCCCCGATCGCACAGCATCCTTAAACATCTTCAGCATCCTGTATCAGGACCACTCCATGAGAATTTTGGAATATTTGGTCTTGACAGTACAAAAGACTTTACATGATTCTTGGAACCGATGGGTATTGAGAACAATATATTCATACTGTCTAGCGATTAATTTTGTCTAATATGATGATCTTTTGTGGTCTTTTGTAACATGGTACTGATGGGTATTGTGAAGAATATAATTATACTGACTACTGATGAATTGTGTTTAACATGATCTTTTGTGGTCTTGTTCAACAAAAAACCTACACGATTTGTGTTATCATTGCTTTAATAACTAACGATTATGATTACAACCAAGTTATCCGTAGGTTGTTTGTTATAATAAGAATGTATATAGGCAGGCGGGTCTTAGAACAGTGATGTTAATAAATAATTTTGTATATTTTTCTATGACTTGATGTAAATACTTTTGTATGTCTATCTGGATATATTTGAAATATAGGCTTATCTATATTTTTTTTACTTGTTTTACAGCCCTGAGGAAGTCTTGTTGGCCGAAATGCGCTGGCTGGGCTGATGTACGCATGTTATGTAAACTGCAATAAAGTTTAATTTGAAACAGATGAACAAAGACTCCCTGATCAATATATTTGGATTTGATGGATTTATGAGATTTATTGTACTTTACAAGCTGACTCGATATAACCATATGCTCCTTTTCACCTTGAATGTATTAACAACCCCACTTTTTAGAATCCTTCATCTTGTGTTGGAGAGAATTAGCCTATTAGGGTTATGCCCACTTTCCACAGGAAGTGATCATATAGAGGGTGTAGTCACCCAAAAGGTAGGTAGCCCATTGGCTACTACCCGCTACTCCCCTTAACGCTCCTAAATGGAGTATTTAGGTGGCATCCCTCGACCCTGAACTTCAGATTCGACAAACCTAAAGACGAAGAGGACAAAGAAGATCTGCTAAACCAGAGAACTGAGTGCCTGCCACTTCAAGACTCTACAATCGAGGTGAACTGTGTTGTCCTGCTGCTGTGCGGCCTTTAAGAACTTCAGAGGACTACCAGCCGTTGCAAATTGTCCAAGAACTCCCTCGGAGAAGAGGAGCTACTCCCCTGCAGACAGCAGGTACCGAAACTGCAGAGTCAGGTTCACCAACTTGCAGCTCTCTGGCCCGACCGGCACAGCAACCGACCAGGAAGAGGTACTCGTGCTCTGGAAGGTCAGATCTGTCTCCCCACAGAGTATGGAGGCACCAGAACCGACCGGAGCTGTCAGTACTAATCCCCAGGGTACCGGACGCTCTGCAACCAAGACCAACATCGAAGAGTCCAGTCGGGACTCCAGCTGTACCAAAGCCTAGCAGCCTCCGAGGGGCATTGAGACCCCTGAGAACCACTATGAGAGTGGCGCAGCAGTCCTAAATTTGCCCCTGCCAGCTGTTGTCCACAAGAGAAAGCGCTAGTATCATCTGCTTTAGCCTCTGCAAACCAATTGGGGACACTCTGCACAGTGTACCTTTTTAGTACACTATATAGAGAGCCATCTTCCTACACTGGGGTAATTTGAACTTCAGATTCACATTGTAGATACCGCATGTACTCCCCTGAGCCGCTGACAAGGAGGATGCAGGAGGCTAAGAGGCCAAACAATCTTAGTCGCTCTCTCTGTGATCCAGAAGCAAGATTGAACAAGTTACTTACCTTCGGTAACGCTTTTTCTGATGGATACCGCATCTACCTGCAGATTCCTCACCTTATGAATATTTCATGCGCCAGCTTAGACCAGAAGCTTTTCAATAGCTTTTCCATGCCAGCAGATGGTGCAGGCTTCAACACGGCTCTGCATGCTGCACTGTGTGACATCACTGGAGCCACAAGGCACCCCACTGGTGTACTGTCAGTTCCCATCCCTCTTTTTACTCTACCTTCGAGGCAATTGGATGAAACTAACATCAGAAGGCATATGTGCAGTTTTCATCTGTGTAAACATACTAATTAACAACGTGACAGGCTACTTTTCTATATTCAAACATCCTAATTAACAAATTGGCAGTATCCTTTGGTATATCCAGACATGCACAGGGGAGGATGGTGGAACAGTGAGGAATCTGCAGGTAGATACTGTAGTCACCAGAAAAAGCAATACTAAAGGGAAGTAACTTGTTCTTCTGATGGATACATCTACCTGCAGATTCCTCACCTTTTAAATAGAATTCCCAAACAGTTCCACATCCGGAGGTGGGTGTATGACTGACTAAATCAAAAAAGCCTGTAAAACACCGAGTGAATTAACCATCCCTCCGCACTTCCGAATGCAAGCAATAATGTTTTGCGAAGTTATGAAGGAACGAAGAAAGTCACTGCTTTACAAATCTCTGCCACAGGTACCCCTCTAGCTAAAGCTGAAGGTCTTGCTCTTTTAGAATGAGCATGAGAACCTTCTGGAGGATCCTTGTGTGCCATGGAGTAGCAGATTTTGATGCACAGGTTAATCCGCCTGGAAAGAGTCCGCTTGAGCTCTGCCTTGAATTTTATTTTCCCAATGTATACCACAAAGAGTTGGTCATCCAGTCTTAACTCATGAGTTCTGTCCACATAGAAGTGGACAGCTCATTTAGGGTCAAGACGATGAAGTCTTTTCTCCTCTTTGGTTGGATGTGGGGGAGGATAGAACATGGAAAGACTGATGGATTGTGAACGTGGAGGGGAGTGACCACTTTTGGCTGGCAGTCAGGCCTGGTTTGCAAAAGGAAGAGAAGAATGGTGGTTTTACACTTAAGGCTTAAAGTTCACAAACCCGCCTTGTGGATGTGATTGCAACTTAAAAAGATTATCTTAAATGTAAGTAACTGTAATGACAACACTGAAGGGGTTCAAACGGGGAGCACAAGAGATGTGAGAACTAAATTGAGGTTGCACCGAGACATAATAAAAATAGTGGGCAGAAATTTGTTTCTTGTCCCTTAATAAATCTTAGAACAATGAGGGATTTAAACAAGGATGGTTGATCTGGTAAACATAAGAAAGCCGAAAGGGCTGACAAATAACCTTTAACTGTGGCAATTGCACAGCCCTGTTGGGCTAAAGAGTAAAATGAAGAATATAAGAAAAATGTGCTGTAAGAAGATCCAAGGAATGATCCTCTCACCACTTAGTAAATCTAGCCTATCTGCCAGCATAAACAGAGTTGGTGGAGTGTCTTCTGGAAGATAAAATAACATCCAACACTGCAGGGGGAAGTAAAAAGGAACTCCGGCTGCCCCACTTAATCTCCAAGCATAAAGGTGTTGAATCTGGAGGTGGGGGTGTAGAACCTGCAACTGCATTTGTGAGAGGAAGTCTGCCCTGTAAGGAGACAGAGCAGAGGGTTTAGTGAGAGGTGAATCAGGTCTGCGTACCACACCCTTCTTGGCCAGTCCGGGGCAATTAAAATTACTTGGGCCTTGTCAAGGCAAATCTTCAGCAGCCAAAGAATCAAGGGTATGGGAGGAAACCCATAAGAAGCGGAGTTCCCCAGTTCTGTCGAAATGCGTACCCCAATGCTCCCTGCACCAAACACTGGAGGGTGCAGAATAATGGGAAATGAGCATAATACTGAGTTACAAATAGGTCTATCTGAGGAGTCAACCAAAGACAGAAAATATATTTTATCTTGTATGAACATCCAGATGGAGAGGTCACTCGTGATCAGCTAGATGACATCGACTAAGACTACCTGCCGTACGTTGAGCACTCCGGCCAGGTGATTTGCTAATAAGCAAATGTGAAGGCCCTGTGCCCAGGACCAGAGTCAGAGCTTCTCTGTAGGTAAGAGACGACTCTACGCCTCCTTGCTTGTTGATATACCACATTGCGGTTGTGTAGTACGTTAAAATATGAACTGACTGACCATAAAGGGGCGGGAGAAAGACCTTGAGAGCTAGACGTATGGCCCGCAGTTCCAACAGATAGATGTGCACGGCCTGCTGTTCTGGTGACCAGAGGCCTCTAATCTCCAAGTGCACCAAATGAGCTACCTAACCGCTCCACCCTGAAAAATTAGAATCAGCCTGAATGTCGTGAATCCTCTGAGGAGGAGGGAAGGCTTGATTCACAGTAGTGTTCAGTACTGCCCCTATGAACAGGATGTGCTGAGAGGGCAAAAGCTAACATTTTAGGTTACTGATGGAGAAACCCAGGTCGAATAGCAAATGAGCTATCACCTGCAAGTGATGCGAAACCAACTCTGGTGACTTGACTTTTATGAGACAATGAACCATGTAGGGAAATGCTGGAATGCCAGACTTTGAGATGCGCTGCTACCAACATCATCACCTTCGTGAAGACTCGAGGAGCAGAAGTGAAGCCATACGGAAGGACTGCAAACTGATAGTGCTACAAGATCACCATGAAGCAGAAATACTTCCTGCAAAAAGTGCAGGATAGGAATGTGGAAGTAGCTTCCTGTAGATTTATAGACACCATCCAGTCTTCCAATTCCAGTGTAAGAAGTATCTGAGATAGAGACAGCATTTTGAAGTTCTCTTGTTTGAGGAACAAATTCAAAATCCTGAGGTTTAGGATAGGATGCAACTCCCCATCCTTTTTGGGGAACAGGAAACATCAGGAGTAGCATCCCTGACCACGTTCCTGCTGTGGAACCAACTCTACTGCACCCTTCAATAGTTGGGATTGTACCACCTGCTGAAGGAGCTGCAAGTGGTTGTGTGGTAACATGAGAGGCTGAGGAGGAAAAGAAGGGGGGGGGGGGGGGGAGGGAAATTTCGGAAGGATAGGGCATACCCATTTTCCTCTATTTGTAGAACCTAAAGGTCTGATGTTATAGATCTCCATTGATGCGGAAACTGTGACACTAGTCCACCGACTAGTAAATCGTGTTTCAAGAAGGGTTAACTAGGACAGCTTTTCTGCACTGTACAAGCAAGAGGAGGTCTGAGGAAGTGGTAAGGTTCTTTGCGGATGTCTAGCAATTCCTTTGAAGGTTTTGTAGAGAGTTTGGCTGCTGCTGCTGTTTTTGCATATTGTGGTGTTCCTCGAAATGATAAACATCTGGTAAGCCCTCAAAACCTCTAAAATTGTCTGTAATCTTTTGGCAGAGATTGCAACCCAAAAGAGCGTGCTGTAACCTTGCTGTCCTTAAGCCACTCTAGTGAGGACCCGCCTTTGCCTCAGAGGCATGACTCATCAAAAGGTAAATCCATAAGCGTGTTTTGAACGTCTTGAGATAAACCAGAATTTCTGAGCCAAGCATTCAGTCTGATCGAAATAGATGTGTCCATAGTTCTAGCGACAGAATCTACTGTACCCAATCCAGACTAAATGACTGGACAAGCTGCTGCTTCACCATCATTCAATAGTTCCTTACAGTTAGCTTGGTCATCAACAGGAAGTTTAAATATAATCTCATGAGCTGAATTTAGCAAGGCATGGATTAGTAAGGCATGAATGTAACGGCCTAGTACATGTGCTATAATGCCAGATGTCAATCTTTTTGGCTGCTTGCTTCTTGGACTCTCTACACAAAGGTGTGGTAGGGAAAGAGCCAGGTGTGAACGTAGAGGAGCAGGAAGCTTGAACAATCAAACTTTCAGAAGATGGCTGCATCAGAGGAAATAGAGAATCTCCAGATGCAGGTTTATAGTATCTTGCTATTGTTCTGGAAGAGCAGAGTAGTTGTTGGCTTCTCCCAGAATTTTATGACGGGCTCCGTTAAAGCTTCATTAAATGGCAGTAGAGGTTCTGAGTGGAATGAAGAACCTCAGTTAAAATGTTAGACTAACTCTGTAAAAGGAAGCAGCACATTTAACTTCTGTTGCTTTGCGCATGATAGAATGGTATGATGTTACCTCTGGAGGTGGTATACCAGTAGGAAAAAGTAACTCCCACTCAGGTGAAGTATCAAGCTCACTAGCCTCTTTCAACCCTTCAAAGTCCGGGTTAGTGTATTTGGTTCCGTTAAACCTCCTTCCAGATATTCATGATCATCTTCTTGTCCAAAGAAAAACTGTTGCCCTTCTGCTGATCTCTGAAAGAATGATGAGCTGGCAGAGAATGTGGAGAAACCAATGGAGATTTCTTTGAGCCAGAGGTGTGGTTATTGGGGTCAATCGAGAAATTGTGGAACTGGTAGAGTCTGTTGCATCGCCATTGGGAGTCGGTACTGGAGCCGATGGAATTTCCCCTTCTGGAGAGTACTGAAGGACTAACTGAGGTGAAGCCAACCTCTCCGCCGTAGATTTCGGCACCTGAGTCTGCCACTGGGGCAGTGGCATGAATGGGAAAAAGTGAGCTTGTTGATAAGGCGCTGGGAAACCTCCCAAAGAGAGTATGAAAGTGGACCCATGGGTACTGAAAGTGCACCAGATGGGATCACAGCACTGTTAAAAATATGGAACATAGCTTTCACGAAATTGCTTGGGTCTGAACCCAGAGCTTGGAACACAGGGTATGCATCACTATCCTGAGGCAGACGCAACAACCCCAGGCTAGTGATTGTCATTTGTACCCAAGTGAATGATTGTAGGAAGCTGGCTCTGTATATACTATACTAAAGTGAGGTATAGTGTGCTCAGAATCCAGTGGAACCCTAAAGGTAGGCAGAGGTAAAAGTAGATAGCACCTTACTCTCTATTGGTGGTAGTGTGGGCGAGCAGTAAGGCTTTAACAGAGGGTAGTGTTAAGCATTTGTTGTACACACACAATCAGCAAATGATTGTCACACACTCAAAGACTAAACTTCAGACCAATTGGTTTTGTATAAAAATATTTATTTAGTTATTTTATTTCTTAGAACCAAGCAAGCCTGGCACAGGTAAGTGATTTATACTTTGCAGTAATAATACAGTTTGAATTGCAGTTGTATATATACTTTGGTTTGATTACAGTAGAATTACTAGTAATGCAAAGCCTTGAAATATTGTACATATACTTTGTATTGACTTTTCAATAGGATGTCAAGTAGATTACTTTACAGATTACTTTTCTTACACAGTGTAGTATACCTGGATACTGCACTGGGACATTTCCTGTAAACAGGTAAGTAAAAGCGTTTTTTATTTGTATACAGTTTGAGACTTTTATGGATTTTCCAACTCCAAACTTTTTCATAGAAAACAGTCAATGTTATCCAATGGGAGGAAATAGTGTTATCGGTTAACAGGTAAGTACTTTGTTGTGGGAGTTGGTTTTCTGGGGTTAGACTCAGGGGTCCCCCAGGGTTTAAGGATGCACTCTTGTTACACCCTCAGCGGCACTAGGGCGGCCGGGTGCAGAGTGCTGAGGCCCTATGTTATCCAATAGGGGATAGGGGGCCTCCGGTTGGAAGCTGCTCACGAGCAGGCCACAAGGTTGTGGGAGCAAATTTCCTGGACTTAAGCTCAGGGCAAATGGGGGTTCAAGGTAGCAGCACTAGGGCGGGTGCAGGGTGCTAATTTGTCGTCGGTGCCATGTTACTTTCAATGGGGAGTCTCCGGTTTGCAAAAACACTGCAGACTCGGCGACGAAGGTCTTCTGGGTGCGACCACCACTTGGAGAGGTAAGTTGGGATGCTGAGGGTTGGTTAGACACCATCGGTTGGGCCACCCAAGGCCGTGGGGCGTTGGGTGCAGGGGTGTCTTTTAAGGTCGAATCTTCTTACCAGCTCCTGGTCGTGGTGGGGGGGGACCTTCTGGATTGAGGCTGCAGGCGTCGGCTGGAGGCTTTAGGCAGGTCTGGAATCACTGGATCTCGGGTCGCCGGGGAGACCTCCTCGTGGTGTTAGGCCACTCAAACTCAGGCCGTGGGCGACGGGTGCAGCGTGGTGCAGACTCGCGGATTTCGCCGGAGCATGGTCTCCGCTTCTTCAGCGACCAAACCACAGCAAAGGCCTCCCTCTCAATGGCACTCCAACGCTGCTCCCTGGGGAGAAGCCTTCTGCTTATAAAAGCAACAGGTTGGTCTTGGCCTTCATCATTGGTCTGGATAAGACCGCTCCTATCCCTAGCTCAGAGGCATCAGTCTTCACAATGAACTGCTTGGTATAGTCTGGAGTCTTGAGAATTGGTGCTGAGCACATTGCCTCTTTCAGGGTGTCAAAAGCCTTTTGACAGCTAACTGTCCAGGTTACCTTTTTGGGCATCTTCTTGGATGTAAGTTCTGTGAGGGGGGTCACAATGGACCCATAACCATTCACAAACCTCCTGTAGTACCCAGTCAAGCCAAGAAATGCCCTGACTTGGGTCTGGGTTGTTGGAGCTGCCCAGTCCAGGATGGCCTGGATCTTGGGCTGTAAGGGTTGCACTTGGCCTCCACCAACAAGGTGGCCCAAGTAAACCACAGTTCCCTTCCATGTCTGGCATTTGGATGCCTTGATAGTTAGGCCTGCAGTTTGCAGGGCTTTTAAAACCTTCCCAAGGTGGATCAGGTGATCCTGCCAGGTGGAACTAAAGACAGCAATATCATCTAGATAAGCCGCACTAAAGTATTCCAATCCAGCAAGGACTTGGTTCACCAAGCTTTGGAAGGTGGCAGGGGCATTCTTTAAACCAAAGGGAATAACAGTAAACTGATAATGCCCATCAGGTGTGGAGAATGCTGTCTTTTCTATTGCTCCTGGTGCCATGCCAATCTGCCAGTACCCTGCAGTTAAGTCAAAGGTACTTAGAAATTTGGCTGCAGCCAATTTATCTATCAACTCATCTGCTCTTGGTATTGGGTAAGCATCTGTCTTGGTGACAGAGTTGAGCCCTCTATAGTCCACACAGAACCTCATTTCTCTTTCCACCCTGTGGATGAATTTGGGAACTAGAACCACTGGCCTGGCCCAGGGGCTCTCAGAGGGTTCAATAACCCCTAACTCCAGCATTTTGCTGACTTCAGCTCTGATGCTTTCCTTGACTTGATGAACAAGTTACTTACCTTCGGTAACGATATATCTGTAAGAGACATAGATTAGTTAATAGATTCCTTACCTTAGAATTACCCCAGACGTCAGACTGGAACCGGAGAATTTTTCGGCAGCAGTACCCCTGCACGTCGAAAGGTGGCGTCGGTCGGCTCCGCGTTAGTCGTTGGCGTCGTGGTCGCCGGGATGACGTCGCGGTAGCTACTTAGACGCCGCCATTGCGCGCTGACGTCAGTTCTTTTACACTGCATTCCACGCCAGAAGCGCAGAGCCATGCAAGACACTGACCACTGGTGCACAAAACTAGGGTCCTAAAAGGGATTCTCTGACCCTAGAAGTCAGTTCGCAGAACGGGGAGGATGGGTGGGGCGGTAAGGAATCTACAACTAATCTATGTCTCTTACAGATATATAGTTATCGAAGGTAAGTAACTTGTTCATCTGAAAGAGACAATTAGTTATAGATTCCTTAACTTAGAATAGATACCCCAGCAATACCAACCCCGGAGGTGGGTCTGCGAACCAAGTTCACACCAGAAAGTCCTGGAGAACAGAACGGCCAAAGAAGCTGTCTCTCCGGACCTGGCTGTCCAGGCAGTAGTGTTTTGTGAACGTGTGCAGAGATGCCCACATAGCTGCCTGACAGATGTCATTGAGGGGGACTCCCCGTCCCAAAGCAGTGGTAGCTGCCGTTGCCCTGGTGGAATGGGCACGCAGTCCCACTGGAGGCTCCTTCTTTGCCAAAGAGTAGCAAGCTTTGATACACAAAACGACCCACCTGGATATGGTCCGTTTGTGCACGGCCCGTACTTTTTTGGCACCCACATAGCCAACAAAGAGCTGGTCATCCACCCAGAATTGCTTAGTGCGATCCAAATAAAAGGAAAGTGCACGTTTTGGATCCAGACGATGGAGCCTCTCTTCCTCCTTAAAAGGATGCGGAGGCGCAAAGAAGGTGGTCAAAGTGATGGTCTGACCAATGTGGAAAGAAATAACCACCTTGGGAAGAAAGGAAGGTCTGGTTCTGAGGACGTCCTTGTCCGGATGAACAGCTAGAAAAGGAGGCTTCGAAGAAAGAGCTTGTAGCTCACTCACCCAGCGAGCAGAGGTGATGGCAAACAGAAAAGCAGTCTTTAGAGTAAGAAGTCTGAGAGGACAGTTCTGAAGTGGCTCAAAGGGAGCGCACATAAGGTAAGTAAGAACCAAGTTCAAGTCCCACTGAGGCATTACGAAGGGAACAGGAGGAAAAAGATGAGTAATGCCCTTAAGGAAACGATTTACAACAGGGGACATAAAAAGAGAAGGCTGATCAGGAAGCCTAAGAAAGGCTGAAATGGCTGAGAGACAGCCCTTAAGAGTGCCCAGAGCAGAGCCCTGCTGGGCCAAAGAAAGAAGTAACAGAAGAACCTCAGAAAGAGGGGCAGAAAGGGGATCTACAGCCTTTGCTGTGCACCATGCCACAAATTTGTTCCATCTGCAGGCGTATACCGACTTAGTGGAGGGACGCCTGGCTGCCAAGATAACATCACAGACTTCGGAAGGAAGGTCAAAGGCTGTCAACTGTCGCCGCTCAATCACCACGCAAGGAGTTGGAGACTGGACAGGTTCGGGTGGAGGACCGTCCCCTGCTGCTGCGACAGAAAATCCTCCCAAAGAGGCAGTCGGATCGGAGGATCGATGGCCATGTGTAACAGCTCGGGATACCAGACTCTTCGTGCCAAATCCAGAGCCACAAGGATGACTTAGGCCCGGTCGCGCTTGATCTTCAGCACTCTGGGCAGAAGTGGTATAGGCGGAAAGGATTATAGAAGACCGCAACTCCACTCGCAGAATTGCTGACATTGAGCGTTCTCTTTGGTGACGAATGGATCTAACCAAGGCTCTCCACACTGCTGAAAGAGACCTTGCGCCACCTCCGAGTGAAGACGCCATTCGTGATCCATCATGCACCTGCGGCTGAGTTCATCCGCCCTGGCGTTCAGTGAACCTACCAGGTGTTGAACCACCCTGAGGTGTTGATATGCCCTGATGTTCCAGCCATGTCCAGAGGCGGAGGGCCTTTTGACATAAGGTCCACCCCGCCCTGTTTGTTGCAGTACCACATGGCGGTGGTGTTGTCCATGAACACTTGCACTACTCTTCCCCGGACAAAGGGAAGGAATGCTTTGAGTGCAAGACGAATCGCCTGGAGCTCCAGCAGCTTGAAGTGGAGCTTGGAATCTGCCGGACACCAGAGGCCCCTGATCTCTGCCTCTCCCATGTGGCCTCCCCACCCTAGAAGCGATGCATCCGTCACCACTGTGTGCTCCAGATGGGGAAGGGAGAGGGATCTGCTGTTGACCCAATCCTGGTTCGATAGCCACCACTGCAATTGACGTGCAGTGCCCTCTGAGATCTGAACGCAATTGGACAGATTCCCCAGATGCTGTGCCCACTGGATCTTCAGGTCCCACTGCAGAGCCCCCATATGCCACCTGGCATGATCCACCAGCAGGACGCAGGAGGTCCAGCAGCCTCAGGGTCATTCTGACCAAAACCCAGGATAGAGACTGAAAGATCAGAATCATAGCCTGAATATACCAGACTCGCTGCTCGGGAGGACAAGCCCGAAACTGCGTCGTGTCCAGAACCGCTCTGATGAAAAGGAGCTTCTGAGAGGGAATCGGGTGAGACTTCGGCACGTTTATGCTGAACCACAGCGAATGCAGGAGGTCCGCCGTAGTCTGGAGGTGGGAGACGACTGCCTGGGGCGAGCCCGCCTTCAACAGCCAGTCGTCGAGATAGGGGAAAACTGGAACCCCTGATCTGCGCAGATGAGCTGCGACCACACCCCATCACTTTCGTGAACACCCGAGGGGCGCTGGTAAGGCCAAAAGGGAGCAAGGTAAACTGAAAGTGCTCGTGGCCTACCGTGAACCGCAGGTAACGTCGGTGGGCCGGCAGGACAGGGATGTGAAAATAAGCGTCCTGCAAGTCCAACGCTACCATCCAGTCTCCAGGGTCGAGGGCAGACAAGACCTGAGCTAAAGTCAACATTTTGAACTTCTCCTTCCGGAGGAAGCGGTTGACGTTCCTGAGATCCAAGATGGGACGCAGGCCTTTGTCCTTCTTGAGATTTGTTCAAATATGTATTTGTAACAGTTGATAAATTGAATTTGGGCAAGCTCTATCGAAGTAACTCACAATTGGATTACTCAAGAAACAATTCTACTAATTTACAAATGAATAGATCATTCAAATAAAGTTAAAGGAGACAGGTGTATATATTCAAAAACTGATTTTGTATTGATTGAAAATTATTAGTTATAAAGGGTACATAAATCAAAAACAACACAATGTAGCCAGAAGTAACAGTTGCATAAAATTAAATATCCTTCATAGTTACAATTGTGGACACCTTTTCACAAAATGCTTTTAAGGCAATCTGAAAAGTTTACACAAAGCAAACATTGCCTACAATACAATAAAATAAGGAATAGGTGTGGTAGTCGACGTTTCGGTCTAGTAATGTCTGTGTCCGTTAGACCATCCTCATGAGTTTGAATATGTTGATAAAAAAGACCCCTATATATATATACACGAAAAAGAACCAACAGTTAGTGTAATATTTGACATTTAATCAACTTATAATTAAGAATCACACCTGTGTGAAGGAATTTCAGAAAAATGTGTCTGTTCAAAAGTATCAGCCTGAATGAAACCAAGAGTAAAGGAGAGGAGACCCATCTCCTGAAAGATCAGAACATCTCACCCAGAGAAAAGAGTATAAAGATGAGGAAAAAGTTTAATTTATACACACTTACTTCGCACTTAAGGTTAATATTGGATATATCTAAACCACAAATTGGAAAATGCCAAAGGTTCTCTATTACTGCAAACAATGCTAGAAGAGGAAAAAAACATAATAACGATTTCTAATTGTAAATAATGCTCTCCATGTTTTCATAAAGAAAGCGTGTTTTTGTTTGGTGAAAACTTTGCTGAAACAGATAGTCTTCTAACGATATAATACGGTGGCCAAAAAGCTGTGTCTATCACGATTGCTACCTTTTATGTGATTTAAACCTAAGATTTACGCCTCTCATGAAAAATAGACATCTCTGGTTTCATTCACACCAATAAGGAGTGAGCAATCCATATATAGTTATTTTTAATTTTGACAATTGATCCATATTCCATCAGTGTTTATATTGTGCGCATAGTTTATCGCTCTTTATAACACATGAAAAGGCAATTCTTAAAAGCAGAGTTTTATCCGTTTACACTAATTTAAAAACATTTGGAAAAAGAAAAAGCAAAACCTTACGCTGTGAATGCTTAAAGTGAGGACCCAGGTATATACGGGCTCTTGGTGCAGAAACAGAAAACGAATCTGTCGAAGAAATTGATACATATATATATTAGGGCTAAAAATACCTACTTGGACTAGACTAAAGTCCACGAACTAGTGTCATTAGATAACTACAGTTAGGACCTCTAAATACCTGTATTCAAATGGAGAGAGGTTCCAAGTGTTCACGCTTGCTGAGCAGTCGGCGATTGAACAGACGGTGAAAGATAGCACCTATTTAAACGTGCTGTTAGACTCCCGTTGTTTGGAGATCGAAAGGGGACTGCTGTCCAGAATGTTTTGGCTGCCATCTTTAAACGGAATATAATTCACGATTTAAAGTCGAAAGTGCGACATATACATTACCGATCTACAGTGTTTGTTTATTGGTATCTGACAACCATACTATAGTTCTAATGGAAATGAGTCAAGTAATGTGTTACCAGATTGTATAGGTTAAAGGACCACGCGTGTTAGTGCTATCCGTCATTGCAAGATGGCGCTCGTAAAAAAGATCGAAATCAGAAAGTTTGAAGTTTCGAAAAGAGAAACTTTATCAGTATGTTGAAAAACAAGCACATTATTTAATGCAATGACTGAATAAGGAATATCACGTTTCATCTTACTTAATCCAAAAACGTTCTCATCAGATGAGGGCTCAAACGTGAAAAAGATTATGGAAGAGAAAGCGTTCCCAACCACCAGAAAAGTACACATTTATAACATTTTACACAAAGCATATGTTATGTGCAATAAACCATTGTACAAAAAAAACCAATACTGAAGAATAATATGTAGTACAATGATGTTTTTACATTCAGTCCAATGACTACAGTCATCGTTAACTGTGGTTATCTAGGGGGCGTGGCTAACCGCCAAGCATGGCGGCCGCACATTAACAGAGCTCCCGGCTGGGACCTGAATAATCCTGCTTTTCACCGCGGAACCTGGGGGCAATCCTGCCTGAAACTTCCCCCTACCGGTCGGTGAGGCTCGGGAGTAGATCGACCGCAGCAACAACCCTGCGGAGCCCCGTGACTGCTGAGCAAAGCCAAGAAAGCCCGACAACGCACTCCGTGGCCTCGTGGAGCGAGGACGCTCAGGAGACAGTGTCCGGAGGCCGCTCATCGACCACAGCAGAGTACTACCCTGTACGGCGGCGGGGACGACCCCTGCAGACACGGGACCTGCCCAGAGGTGTGTGCAAATTTGGCAGACGGCGGGGGCACGATCCCTCGGATAGGGGAGACCTGAATATTACGCCCTAACAGTGAGCAAAACGCGACGCATTTTCTTCCCTGTGTACGAGGCTACTCCTGGTGCCGCATATTGCATACGGTCTTTGACTGTGGTGTTTATTCACCTTTTCAACTAGCCCGGAACCGGCGATCTTCCACAAGTGCCTGCATTAATTTCAGCGGAGCGCCGCCACTACACACTGTCCTAGCCGCGTCATTGGGGCCTGCGATCGCGGTGTGGTTCCTGCCTCTCAGTGGATACTGTGGTTTGTGCGGTAGCATTGACGGTGTGCCCTCATTACGGTAGCTGGCCGAGAAAGTTCATTTCACCGCGGTTGGCGCCCGATCAGCGCTTGCGAGGAACCAAACTGCAGCAGACCCACAAAAAAAAGGGGCATATTTACATACATTGAAGGGAGGCTGAGTCTGCTTGAAAAGCTCGATGGTGGGCTGGTCGCACCTTATGTCGGTCCTCCTCCCCCGCTTCCACTACTGAGGTAGCCGGGACCTGGCTCTCCCATTGTACTTGTATAGCAGGCATAGCACAATACAGGGAATATTTCACCACCTTTACCAGTACCAAAACTGCGGCTGCGGAAACTGTGGCCCCCATACTCTGCCTGGACCGATTGTTGGAGTACTCCTTTTGCAACAGCTCCACTGTTTCCGCTTAACTACCGGACGGCCCTGTACACTTGAGTGGCTGACCATACTGAAAGGCCTGAATAGTGAGTACTTTACAAAGCTACTATATAAAATATATCGATCATTGCAAGGGAGTGACTGGATCGCCCAGTGCACGGCTGTGCTCCCCTTTGGTGTTGAGAGGACTAAGAGTTTTTCCCAACTTTTGAACGAATAGCTGACGACCCTTACAGCCCCTAATATATAGATTGTTTCGTTTGTCTTACGTTCACTGCTGGTCCTGCCCTAGGGCCTGGGATTGACTGGGCGCTCACCGCGCAGTGCGGGTGAGTCCCTCTTACCCTGGTGTAGTATCCACGGAGGTTGGTGGATACAAATCTCATATTCATTAGGTCACTGATCTGCTTCGCTGGACTCCAAGGGGCTGAACCAGTCAGGGCGCCTGTCTCCAACATTGTCACTCTCCTACGGCCACAAAAAACATCCTCCTTTGTCTTGTTGACACACTTACCAAGCAGGTCGCTACGTCTTGCGGTACCACCTGGGCGCTTCTTCCTACTCAAAGTGCTGTATCACACACATTGCAATGGGACGCACAGAAGGGAAACAACCTGATGCACAAGTTACTAACTTGTGTAACGATATATCTGTAAGAGACAGTAGTTAGTGACAGATTCCTTACCTTAGAATATCCCCAGGCGTCAGGCTGGATCCGGAAAGTTTTTTGCGTAGCAGTACCCTTGCGCGTCGGTAGGCGGCGTCGTGCGGCTCCGCGTCCGTCGTCGGCGTCGTGATCGCCGGGATGACGTCGCGGGCAGTACTTAGACGCCGCCCCTGCGCGCTGACGTCAGTTCTGTACACGACTTTCCGCGCCAGGAACGCAGAGCCATGCAAGAAGCTGACATAGGTGTCTGAAAAATACTAGGGCCCTGAAAGGGATGTCCTTAACCCTAGAAATCAGTTCGCAGAACGGGAGGATGGGTGGGCGGTAGGAATCTGTCACTAACTACTGTCTCTTACAGATATATCGTTACACAAGTTAGTAACTTGTGCATCTGAAAGAGACACGTTAGTGACAGATTCCTTACCTTAGAATAGATACCCCAGCAATACCAACCCCGGTGGTGGGTCTGCGAACAAAGATCAGACAAGGAAGTCCTGGAGGACAGAACGGCCAAAGAAGCCGTCCCTCCGGACCTGACTGTCAAGGCAGTAATGCTTTGTAAACGTGTGCAGCGAGGCCCACGTAGCTGCCTGACAGATAACCGGCAGCGGAACACCGCGGCCCAAGGCCGTGGTAGCAGCCGTTGCCCTGGTGGAATGGGCACGCAGCCCAACAGGAGGCTCCTTTTAGCCAAAGAATAGCAGGTCTTGATGCACAAGGTAACCCAGCGGGAGATGGTCCTCTTGTGCACCGCCCGACCTTTTTGGCGCCCACGTAGCCAATAAAGAGCTGGTCATCCACCCGGAAGTGTTTTGTGCGGTCAATATAGAAGGAGAGCGCACGTTTTGGGTCCAGACGGTGGAGCCTCTCTTCCTCTCTGGAAGGATGCGGAGGCGGAAAGAAGGTGGGCAAAGTGATGGTCTGCCCAATGTGGAAAGCAGTAACCACCTTTGGCAAGAAGGACGGACGCGTCCGAAGAACAACCTTGTCTGGATGAACAGACAGAAAGGGAGGTTTGCAAGATAGAGCCTGGAGCTCACTCACCCGCCGAGCGGAGGTGATGGCCACCAGAAAGGCTGTCTTCAGAGTCAGAAGACGAAGAGGACAGTTATGTAGAGGCTCAAAGGGAGCGCACATTAAAAAGGTAAGAACCAAGTTTAAGTCCCACTGAGGCATCACAAACGGAACAGGAGGGAAGAGGTGAGTAATGCTCTTTAAGAACCTGTTAACAACAGGGGACTTGAAAAGGGAGGGCTGATCAGGGAGCCTGAGGAAGGCCGAGATAGCACAAAGATAACCCTTGATGGTACCCAGGGCAGAACCCTGTTGGGCCAGAGAGAGAAGGAACAGAAGGACCTCAGAAAGAGGGGCAGAAAGGGGATCCACAGCCTTTGCTGTGCACCATGCCACAAATTTGTTCCACCTGCAGGCGTATACCACCTTAGTGGAGGGACGCCTGGCTGCCAGAATCACATCACAAACTTCGGGAGGCAAGTCGAAAGGAATCAACTGCCGCCGCTCAATCTCCACGCAAGCAGGTGTAGACTGGACAGGTTCGGGTGGAGGACCGTCCCCTGCTGCTGCGACAGAAGATCCTCCCGAAGAGGCAGACGGATCGGGGGATCTACGCTCATATTGAGTAGCTCGGGATACCAAACTCTTCGAGCCCAGTCCGGAGCCACAAGAATGACTTGGGCCCGGTCGTGCCGAATCTTCTTCAACACTCTGGGTAGAAGTGGTATAGGCGGAAAGGCGTACAATAGACCGCAACTCCACTCGTGACGAAAGCGTCGCCGAGCGAGTGCCGCCTTGGAAATTCCAACGCGCAGAACTGATGACATTGCGCGTTCTCTTCGGTGGCGAATAGATCTAACCAAGGCTCTCCCCACTGTAGAAAGAGTCCTTGCGCCACTTCCGAGTGAAGACGCCATTCGTGATCCATCATGCACCTGCGGCTGAGTTCGTCCGCCCTGGCGTTCAGGGAACCTGCCAGGTGTTGAACCACCAGGAACATGCCCTGGTGTTCCAGCCATGTCCAGAGGCGCAGAGCCTCCTGACAAAGGGTCCACGACCCCACCCCGCCTTGTTTGTTGCAGTACCACATGGCAGTGGTGTTGTCTGTGAACACCTGCACTACCTTCCCTTTGACAGAGGGAAGGAATGCCTTGAGTGCAAGTCGGATCGCCCGGAGCTCCAGAAGGTTGATATGGAGCCGGGACTCCGCCGGAGACCAGAGGCCTCTGATCTCCGCCTCTCCCATGTGACCGCCCCATCCCAGAAGGGACGCGTCCGTCACAACTGTGTGCTCTGGCTGGGGAAGGGAGAGGGATCTGCCCATGACCCATTGCCGGTTCGAGAGCCACCACTGCAACTGTTTTGCAGTCCCCTCCGAGATCTGGACGTGATCGGACAGGTCGCCCTGGTGCTGCGCCCACTGGAACTTCAGGTCCCACTGCAGAGCCCGCATATGCCATCTGGCATGAGTGACCAGCAGGATGCAGGAGGCCATGAGGCCCAGCAGCCTCAGGGTCATCCGTACCGAAACCCAGGATAAGGGCTGAAAGATCGGAATCATAGCCTGAATATCCCGGACTCGCCGTTCGGGAGGATAGGCCCGAAACTGCGTCGTGTCCAGAACTGCTCCGATGAAAAGGAGCTGTGGAGAAGGAATCAGATGCGACTTTGGCACATTGATGGAGAACCCCAGCGAGTGCAGGAGTTCGGCCGTAGTCTGGAGGTGGGAGACAACTGCCTGGGACGAGCCCGCCTTCAGCAGCCAGTCGTCGAGGTAGGGGAAGACTGAAACCCCTGCCCGGCGCAGATGAGCTGCGACCACCGCCATCACTTTCGTGAACACCCGAGGGGCACTGGTAAGGCCAAAGGGGAGCACGGTGAACTGAAAATGCTCGAGGCCTACCGTGAACCGAAGGTAACGCCGGTGGGCCGGCAGGACGGGGATGTGGAAATAGGCGTCCTGCAAGTCCAACGCTACCAACCAGTCTCCGGGGTCGAGGGCAGTCAAGACCTGAGCTAGGGTGAGCATCTTGAACTTCTCCTTCCGGAGGAAGCGATTGACGTTCCGGAGGTCCAAGATAGGACGCATGTCCTCCTTGTCCTTTTGGGCACCAGAAAGTAGTGGGAGTAGCAACCACGCCCTACTTCTGGGGTCGGAACATGCTCGATGGCCCTCTTGGCCAAGAGGGCCGTGACTTCCTTCTGTAGAAGCACCAAGTGATCCCCTGACATGCGGTGGAATTGAGGTGGCATGGCTGGGGGTGGTCTCGAAGGGGAGGGAGTAGCCCCTTCGGACAATGTCCAAGACCCACTTGTCCGAGGTGATGGGACGCCAGTGGTGAAGGTGATGGCGGACCCTGCCCTCGACTGGCGTGCTGTGCACCTGAAAGGAGGGACTAGGAGGGCTTGGAGGCCGCGGACGGGTTGGAGGTGGTGGCCTGACCCGCACGCTGGTTGCCCGAACCGCCACGGCGGTATCCACGTCCTCGGCCACGCGAAGGCGCTTGCTGCGCGGGCCGTTGGCCGGGCTGTGGACGTGACTGGGCGCCCCTTCCGTGGCCACGAAAGGGGCGAAAAGCAGACGTTTGCGTAGGGCGCACAACAGCAAGGCCCAGGGACTTAGCAGTAGCCCGTGAATCCTTGAAACGCTCCAGCGCATGGTCCGCCTTTGAACCAAAGAGACCGACTCCATCAAAGGGCATGTCCATGAGAGTATTCTGGACATCCCCTGAAAAACCAGTGGTTCTCAGCCAGGCGTGGCGACGCAGCGCCACCGTCGTTGCAAGCGATCTGCCCAGCGAGTCGGCGGTATCAAGGCCACAGCGGATGGTATACTTAGCCGCATCACGCCCTTCCGCAATAGCGCGGGTAAGCAGTGTCTGGACCTCCTCAGAACACTGCGGCAAAACATCAGCCACCGAATCCCACAGGGAGTGGGTGTATCGGCCCAAGAGGCAAGCGGTATTAACAGACCGCAAGCCAGCACTGGAGGAAGAGAAAGCCTTCTTCCCAAAGTGATCCAGGCGCTTGGATTCCCTATCCGGAGGGGCGGTAGGGAAGGCTGTGTGGGAGGCAGAGGCTTGGACAACCAAGCTCTCAGGGGTGGGGTGTTGGGAGAGAAACAGGGGGTCGCCCGGAGCCGGGCGATGGCGTCGGGCCACGTTCCTATCCACAGGAGCCCCTGTGGTGGGTTTGGACCAGGCACCCAAAAGAACGTCAGTGAGTGCATCGTTGAACGGCAGCACAGGCTCCGAAGAGGAGGCCGCCGGCTGAAGCACTTCAGTCAGGAGGTTAGTCCTGACGGCCACTGTAGGCAACTGGAGATTTAAGGCTCCAGCAGCTCTACGCAACACCGTTGCAAAATTAGCCCCCTCCTCCGTTGCCACGGGAGGAGACAGCATGCCAGAGTCGGGGGAGGTATCCAGCCCACTGGCATCCCCAAGTTCCTCAACCCAGTCCGGGTCAAACTCGCACTGTTGTGTGAGAGGGTCGTCAGACCCCTCCCAGCTCTCCTGGTCCTCCTCAGGTTGAAAAGATGGAGGAGGAGGGACATAAGGGACCCAAGGCCTCATCGGCGCCGGAACCGGCGTCGGGCGACGCCGGTCCGGCTCCATGTCCGGACCCGGGGAGAACCGGGAACGACGCCGCCCGGAGCCCCGGACGGCGTCGGAAACGGCACCGGGGACATCGGCGTCGGCGGAGGCGTGGTTAGGTCAACCGGCGTCGATGGAGGTTGCGGCACCACCGGAACCGGGGTCGAGGCCGGGGCCGGAGCCGAGGCCGGGACGAAGGCTGGTGGGACAGGCGACGCCGGGACCGGAGTCGACGGCGACGCCGGAGCAACCCTATCTGGCCCGCGGGGCCCGAAGGCGCACCGGAGGGACCTTGAGGCCCGAAGAGGCGGGCCATGGCCGACAGGAATTTCTGTACTCGGCCGGAGTCGCCCCCGAACCCGGGAAGGACGGGTAATGCGGGGGCAACTCGACAGGCACGTCCGGGGCCGCGGGGCGGGGACGGTGCCGACAGGGACCTCAGCCGAGTCGCGCGACCGGCGAGGCGAAGTCTTAGAGCGATGACGCCGCTTAGACTTCTTGTGCTTCGACTTACCGGAGGAGCGCGAAGACTTGGATTCCGACGAACGGCGGGGACTCCGCGTCCGGCCCCTCGACCTCTCCCGGGACCGGGGCTTGCTGCGGCGCGGAGCCGACTGCCGGACTTCAAGGAGCTTTCGAGACCGCTCTCGCAAAGCCTTCGGATGAAGTTTCCGGCAGTCAGGGCACGACTTCGTGTCGTGGCCTCGGCCGAGGCAGAAGAGACACTCGAGGTGGGGGTCCGTGATGGACATCATACGACCACATACCTCGCAGGGCTTAAAGCCGGGCATCCCTACGACACCTTAGGAGTCGTGAAGACTCGTTGAAGAGAACAGTGAAAAATTTCACAAAAGATAGTCAAAAAGTGACTAGGGCACTGCTCTTCCCGGATCTGCGCTTAATGGCGCGGAAAAAGAAGAACTGACGTCAGCGCGCAGGGGCAGCGTCTAAGTACTGCCCGCGACGTCATCCCGGCGATCACGACGCCGACGACGGACGCGGAGCCGCACGACGCCGCCTACCGACGCGCAAGGGTACTGCTACGCAAAAAACTTTCCGGATCCAGCCTGACGCCTGGGGATATTCTAAGGTAAGGAATCTGTCACTAACGTGTCTCTTTCAGATATGCCTTCAACGGAAACACCACTTCAGGGGGACTCTGACTCGGCTTCCCAAACATCTTCAATAAGTTGCGTCCCACCAACGGCCTGGACACCCCCACCTGATAAGCTGGATCAAATCCTTCAGGAAATCAGAGACTCGCGTCAATCTATTGAACATCAAATTGGTACTCTTACCACTGGCCTCACTCTCCTACGTGCAGACCATAATAAACTCTGATACGGTCAAAGACCATGCACAAACACTACTAGAACTTGTACCACAACATAAGGAGCATTCTGACCAGCTGTCGCAAATGCAAAAACAACTGTCTACCCTTCTTGATTGAGTTGAAGACGCAGAAGGAAGAGCCAGACGCAATAATGTCTGCATTATTGGAATGCCGGAACGTTCAGAAGGCCCCAACGCGACCCAGTTTGTTGAACAATGGTTATGGAAAAATGTGGTATTCCGAGAGGGTATTCCAATTAGTAACAAAATGCATGTAGTGTCCGCGTATGCGGATGACATTGTTTTCCTAAAAGACCTTACTACAGACTTGGAACCCATCCCGTCCATATTTAAACAATTCGAACAGGTATCGGGCCTGGCAATCAACGCAAATAAATCACTTGTTTTTTATATGAGTCATAAAGACACCCCAGACACAGTGACATTCGGTGACCTTATCCTAACGACCGCCCCACATACTTTTAAGTACTTGGGTATACAAATATATAGAACTTTCCAAGACCTAATAGATGGCAACTTGCTGAAAGCAATAGGATCACTCCGGATGCAGATCTTTTTCTGGATTTCGTTACCATTGTCGGTGATGGGTAGAGTAGCACTCTCTAAAATGGTGATGCTCCCCCGCCTCCTATATTTCTTTACTAATATACCGGTCATGATTCCAGCCAAAATCTTTTGTACACTCGATACACTTCTGTCGGAGCTTATATGGGGAAAGGGATGAAGGAGAGTGAGCCTGGCTAAGTTACAGTTGCGCCCTGAAGAGGGAGGTCTTGGCGCTCCAGACTTTCGAGCATACTGCATGGCCAGCCAACTACAATGGTTATCTTACTGGCTCACGGGACGACATCCATAAAATAGGTTATACACCCTAGCTTCTTAACCAGGGTGTCCTTCACACTCAACTGTTGCCACACGCTAAGATCCCACCCACAGCCCCCCCCCCCTTGCTTAAGACCGCATTAATGTACTGGAAGAAGACACTCCAATACACCAAAAGGGTCCCCCCATATTCTCCCAACATCTCCTTGCTCGGGATACCTACCGCAAAAGGGTTAATTTCAAAAGGAGTTGTGGCCCCATGGACACAAGAAGGTGTGACGACGATTGGTACTTTGTTCATAGAGGGTACACTAGCAGATCATGATAACTTTATTCGTACTCAGGGAGCCCCCCCCCCACGGTTTCTCCTTCATGCCACTATCTCTCATTACGTTAAACTCCGCTGGTCCCCTACTGGGATCGGACCTCCTACACATGAACTAATCCATGCAATACATCTGATGGGAGAAGAAAGCCACCTTACCTGTTGGCTATACAGGGGCATCCGGGCAGATTCAGGAATACAGCTAACTCCACTCCGAGCTAAATGGTCACTAGAGTTCGAGAAGGAATTGACAGATAAAGAGTGGGCTTCTATGTTAGAATTCCCTAAGAAAGTTTCCCGAAACGCTAAATTTAAATATATACAGTATATGATATTGCATAGGGCATATCTTACGCCGCACCGCCTCAATAGCATATACTCTAATGCACAACTCTTGTCCTAGGTGCCAGGAGACAGATGCAGACCTACTCCATATGCTATGGGGGTGCCCGCATCTACGGGCGTTCTGGCAAACGGTCAGTTATAGAGTGCAAGAGGTTACCGGCACGGCTGTTTGGACAACAGCGGACAGTTGCCTACTGCGTCTTCATAAACGCCCAAAAGGGCAGAAAGTCCAGTATAGATTTGTGGACATGGCTGTGCTAATAGCGAAACGTGCCATCACAATGAGGTGGAAATCTGCTTCTCCTACACCGCTTTCTTGGCATACAGAAATTACCCGATGGGGAACTGCAGAGAGTGCGATTATTAGGCAGGAAGAACTTCGAGGCCTACGTAGGATTCCTATCTCTATGGAATGGGATCAAATGCTGGAAGCATTTAAAGCCATAGACCCATTAACTCCTCCGACATCTCAGGTCAGGCCCATTCCACCCGCATCTCCCACATCTTGATTAGCTAATCCGACCGAACCCGTATAATGCCATACTATTGTATTTCTCTTAATGCCTAGGAGTATCTAAATCTGTATGCTTCGTATATATTTGGTTTTAAACGAGTGAATACAACCTTCTGTTAAGTTAATGTATAAAATAGTGCGCCAGAGAACCGGGGGGGGTGGTAGTTTCAGTTTTTTAGTATTGTAGTTTAGAGATAACTGGATAAGCACGAGTTTTTTTTTATAACTGGCTGTTTATGTATATGAGTGATACAAACCTTTTTTTTTCCCTCTTTTTTCTTTGCTATCATAAGGCACTGAAGGCACTGTAATATTTGAAGTCAATATATACGAGTATTCATCTTGGTGCTAATAATTTGGTTGAATTATTAGATTACAGGATTGCTATTTAGACAGTTTTTTTCCACTTCTGCTAAAACATGCAACATATGTGCAGCAACGATTGTAAAAACTCAATAAAATTGTGTTTAAAAAAAACTGTGGTTATCTAATGACACTAGTTTGTGGACTTTAGTCTAGTCCAAGTAGGTATTTTTAGCCCCAATATATATATGTATCAATTTCTTCGACAGATTCGTTTTCAGTTTCTGCACCACGAGCCCGTATATACCTGGGTCCTCACTTTAAGCATTCACAGCGTAAGGTTTTTCTTTTTCCCAATGTTTTTAAATTAGTGTAAACGGATAAAACTCTGCTTTTAAGAATTGCCTTTTCATGTGTTATAAGGAGCGATAAACTATGCGCACAATATAAGCACTGATGGAATAAGGATCAATTGTCAAAATTAAAAATAATATATATGGATTGCTCACTCATTATTGATGTGAATGAAACCAGAGATGTCTATTTTTCATGAGAGGCGTAAATCTTAGGTTTAAAATCGCATAAAAGGTAGCAATAGTGATAGACCCAGCTTTTTGGCCACCGTATATCGTTAGAAGACGGTCTGTTTCAGCAGAGTTTTCACCAAACAAAAACACGCTTTCTTTATGAAAACATGGAGAGCATTATTTATAATTAGAAATCGTTATTTTTTTTCCTCTTCTAGCATTGTTTGCTGGAATAGAGAACCTTTGGCATTTTCCAATTTGTGGATTAGATATATCCAATATTAACCTTACTAAGTGCGAAGTAAGTGTGTATAAATTAAACTCGTTCCTCATCTTTATACTCTTTTCTCTGGGTGAGATGTTCTGATCTTTCAGGAGATGGGTCTCCTCTCCTTTACTCTTGGTTTCATTCAGGCTGATACTTTTGAACAGAGACACATTTTTCTGAAATTCCTTCACACAGATGTGATTCTTAATTATAAGTTGATTAAATGTCAAATATTACACGATAACTGTTGGTTCTTTTTCGTGTATATATAGGGGTCTTTTTTTATCAACATATTCAAAGTCATGAGGATGGTCTAACGGACACAGGCATTACTAGACCGAAACGTCGACTACCACCCCTATTCCTTATTTTATTGTAGGCAATGTTTGCTTTGTGTAAACTTTTCAGATTGCCTTAAAAGCATTTTGTGAAAAGGTGTCCACAATTGTAACTATGAAGGATATTTAATTTTATGCAACTGTTACTTCTGGCTACATTGTGTTTTTGATTATGTACCCTTTATAATTAATAATTTTCAATCAATACAAAGTCAGTTTTTGAATATATACACCTGTGTCTCCTTTAACTTTATTTGACTGATCTATTCATTTGTAAATTAATAGAATTGTTTCTCGAGTATTCCAATTGTGAGTTACTTCGATGGAGCTTGCCCAAATTCAATTTATCAACTGTTACAAATACATATTTGAACAAATCCCTTTTAGGCGCACTTACCTGCTTATACTAAACTGCCCAAGCCGTCAAGGGTTTATTGGGTCACCTATTTTTTGAGATTTTGTCCTTCTTGGGCACCAGAAAGTAGTGGGAATAGCAACCACGACCAACTTCTGGGGCAGGAACTCGCTCGATGGCTCCCTTGGCCAAGAGTGCCGTAACTTCCTGTTGGAGAAGGGCCAGATGATCCGCCGACAAGCGATGGTGCTGAGGTGGTATGGAGGGAGGGGTAGTCTCGAAGGGGAGGAAGTAGCCCCTTCGGACTATCTGCAAAACCCACCTGTCCGACGTGATGTTGAGCCAGTGGGTGAGGTGATGGCGAATCCTGCCGCCCACTGGCGATTGGTGGACCAGGTGCCCAAATGGATGTCAGCGAGGGCTTCATTGAACAGCTCGCAGCCGGTTAAAACACCTGTCAGGAGGTTAGTCCTGACCGCCACAGTAGGTAGCTCGAGGTTGAGAGCCTCAGCCGCCCTACGCAACACCACTGCGTAAGAAGCTCCCTCCTCCGTAGCCATGGTAGGAGGAGATAACATGCCACAGTCTGGGGAAGTATCCAGTCCACTGGCATCCCCCAACTCCTCTCCCCAGTCTGGGTCATATTCTAACTGGTCAGATAAAGGGTCTCCAGACCCCTCCTAGTCCTCCTCACCCTCCTCTGGTTGTCAATCTGGCCTAAAAGAACCAGGGTGGAACAAGGGCACAAAAGTACCCGTCGGCGCCGGAACCGGCGTCGGTCGACGTCAGTCCGGCTCCATATCCACGTCGGGGTGGAGGCCGGGGTCGACACCGGCTGGGGACACACCCGGCATCAGCTGCGGACGTGGTGCCGGTAGAATCGGCGCCGGGGGAGGTGTGGTCAGGTCGACTGGCACCGTTCCGGATCCAGGCCTGGATCCAAGGGGGCCCTGCGGTGCCGGGGCCGAAGTGGCCAGCGTCGACGGGCCAGGGCCCCCAGCCGAGTCCGCAGGGCCAGAAGGCGCGCCGGCGTCGGGCTACCCAGATATGGAATGCATCGCTTCGTAGAAACTCCGAAGCTGGGCAGGGGTCGCACCGGGTCCCGGGAAGGGAGGGAAACTCTGAGTCGACCCAGCTGGCTCTGCACGTGAAGCCGCGGGCAGGGGCACCACCCACATCCCTCGTCGCGTCAGCTGACGGACAGAGAGAAGTCGAAGAGCGACGATGCCTCTTCGACTTCTTGTGCTTCGACTTACCTGAGGAGTGCGAAGACTTGGAAGAGGAATGGTGGTGGTGGCTCCGAGACCGATCCCTCGACTCCCACGCGACCGGGACCTCGAGCGGCGCTGAGCCGACTGCCGGGCCTCGAAAAGCTTTCAGGACCGCTCCCGCAAAGACTTCGGCGTCATGGTCCAGCAGTCGGGACACGACTTGGAGTCGTGGTTGGGTTCCAAACAGAACAGGCACACGCGGTGCGGATCCGTCACCGACATCAACCGTCGACAGGAACCGCAAGCCTTGAAACCAGGCATCCCCGACATGCACCAGGATTGAAGACTCAAAACGGTGTCGGCAAAAAGTCAGTCAAACAGTGACTGGAGGTACCGCGCTCTCCGGATCTGCGCTGGCTGATGCGGAAAAAGAAAGAACGGACGTCGGCGCGCGAGGGAGGCGTCTAAGTAGCTACCGCGATGTCATCCAGGCGACCACGACGCCAATGACTAACGCGGAGCCGACCTACACCACCTTTCGACGCGCAGGCGTTCTGCAGACGAAAAATTCAAAAATTGTGGCACAGACTGCCCACCAATGCTAGATTACAACAATTAGAAAAGTGGCCCACCTCCGGACTCACTACCTTCTATTTGCAACATCCGTGCAAATAAGGTTATTGCCCATGTGTTATCTACTTCCTCCAATAGTGAGTTCTAAAGGAAGCCAATCTTACTACTTTCGAAGGTTCCACAGGACTGCGACATAGAACCTCAAGCGTTGCTGGTGTCAATGCATACTAAGGCTCTTATACACTATAGAAGGTAGTGAGTCCGGAGGTGGGCCACTTTTCTACTTATTGTGATCTCACGTAGGTGGACAGTCTGTACTTTGGATAGGAGTCCCACACGACTTTTGTTTGGAGTATAAAAATTGTACCTTCAGAAATGGAACCGAAGACCAGATACTTGGAGTAGGTTGGTCCCACTGGAGCTTTGGAGATTTCTTGCTGAAAAATTTCTAAGTCCCAAAGCAGAATGGAACGTAGTCGTTTTTTTCAGGACCAGGGGGACCTTTGAATAGGACAAAGGTGAACTCCAATTAGACGCTGTGGAACTGCAAGCCAAAAGAAAATTCTAGTGGGTCTTCTGGTGGCCAAACAATAATGGCACTATACTTCTAAGGGCCCCGGGACCTATGGGGAGGGCACTTAGAGACTCTCAGGGTGTCAAGCAGAGGCCAGCAGCAGCCTAGTCCAGGCCCAGTTCCCACTAGTCAGCTGGACCCTTCATGGAAAAGACCTCTTGCAGTGTCTCTGTAGCACATCGAAGGTCATCCATCTTACCCTTGAAGTCCACTTCTTTGTCCTGAGTAACAGAGGGAGCAGGTCCAGTTCAATCAGGGATCATCTCAGGCCACAGACAAAGTCTAATCCTCTTCTGATCGTCCACATGTCCAGTAAGTGTTCTCAGAGGGCGCCCTGGGGTTAAACATTTATGTCTGGTCCCACCTAGAGGATGGGGGTGACTCCTGGGCACTCCCTGAATACTGGGGCATAAGTTCCTGGGGGCAGCCCTGCCCGCTTTTTCCAGTTTGTCCTACTGCAAACAGCCTAAAGGCTCCCCTCACTCTCAAAATTCAAGATGGCGAAACCCTTTCTCCCTTATGTATAGCCTGTGTGGACAGGGTAAATAGCAGTCACCTCCCCTGTGCCCACTCAAAACCAGTTCTGGGGCTGGCGCACCTACCATTGAGTTTGCTGCCAACTTGGCTAGGGAGGGAAAAGGCTGCTTCTTCCAGGTCTACTCTTACATTTACTTGTGAAAAGGCAGATCCTTTTTCAAGTTAATGAAGTCTATGGGCACACCTTAACTTGTGTTCCTGCAAGGGGAAGAAAAAGTATCCCCACACCCAGGCCTTTGCCTATTTTCTGGGAGAAGTTTTCACAACTCATTTAGGCCAAGTAGAGGCTGGGCAGCGGCTGGAGAGACAATGAATGAAGTGATACTTATAGAGCGCATGGCTATCTGAGGGCATCCCAGCGCTAAGCAGGCAGATGAAGTCCCTACAGGTTATTTGGGGAAGAGCCAGGTTTTCAGAGCCTTACGAAAGGAGAGGTGGTTGGATTCTTTGCGTAGCTGAAGAGGGAGAGAATTCCAGAGCCTAGAGGCATTGTAAGAGAACAGCCGCCCCCCACTTCTAGCCCTCCTGATTCTAGGAACCACGGCCAGATGAAGCTCATCTGAACGCAGACGCCTGTTAGCTCGATAGGGCTGAACCAGGGGGGCTATAATGGCTGGTCCTTTTCCTCTAATCAGCCTATGGGCTATACACAAGGCCTTGAAAGAAACTCTCTCCCGGACAGGAAGACAGTGGAGCGACTTCAGAGCTGGTTTAGCCGAATGATGTCGCGGGACTCCCAGGAGAATCCTTGCCGCACAATTCTGCACGGTCTGGAGTTTAGCCAGGACTGAGCCTGGGGCGCCCAAATAGAGGGCGTTTCCGTAGTCCAGGCGTGATAGAATCAGCGCCAGGACCATGATTTTTCTAGATTGCAATGGTAGTAGCGGAAGCACTTTACGAAGAGTTCTTAACATACCAAAGCAGGAAGCCACCACCTTTCTGGCTTGGGTTTTAAAACTAAGGTCTGAGTCCAGCAGACACCTAAGCTCTTAATCTCTGGCTTAGGGAATGGTGGCGGGCCCATACATGCTGGCCACATGGTGTCTGCTTTGAAGAGGGAGGGGTTGCCAAGGAGCATTATTTCAGTCTTTTCCCCGTTCAGTTTGAGATGAGACTGTTTCATCCATTTTATTACCTCTTCAAGGCAGGGGCAGAGACGAGTAGAAGCCCTATCAGCATGATTCAATGCAACCACCAATTGAGTATCGTCTGCATATGTGATAATATGGACCACGAAGGGAGAGATGATGTTAGCAAGAGGAGCCATATAAGCGTTAAACAAAGTGGGGCTCAGAGATGACCCCTGAGGAACCCCACAGTGTAAAGGCCAAGGGTCTGAACTGGCTCCCCCCACGAAAACTTCAAAAGTTCTGTCCTCCAGGAACGACTGTAGCCAGGTCAGAGCACTTCCTGACACACCCAGGCTACTGAGTCGTTCAACCAGAATACGGTGACTAACCGTATCAAAGGCTGCGCTTAGGTCCAAAAGGACCACAGCCAAGGAGCCTCCTGCATCGAAGAGTTTCCTAGATTCCTCGATGACTGCTAGTAGGGCTGTTTCGGTTCCTTGGCCTGGGCGGAAGCCTGTTTGCGAGGGATGTAGAAGGTTCGAAACCTCCAGGTGTCTGGATAGTACTGAGTTGACATGCTTCTCAGCAATTTTACTTACCCCTGGAAGTAGGGAAATAGGCTGGTAATTAGCCAGACAATCCGGGTCAAGGCTAGGTTTTTTCAATAAAGGTTTCACCATAGCTTTTTTCCATGGTAGTGGGACCATACCAGCAGCAAGTGAAGAGTTAATCAGGTCTAGAATAGGAAGGCCCACAGATTTAGCCACTAGTTTCAAAATTTTGAGTGGGGCTTTTCACGAGTGCCGAGGTTATCTGGAAAGTCTCCTCATTCTTTGGGGGAAAGGCTTCCAGTAATGGTTCCAGGCTCTGAGAGCTGACAGCTTTAGATTGGGGGCTCGTGAGGTTGTCCATTGGGGTAAAAACACAACATATTGATTGAATCTTGTTGTGAAAGTACTCAGCAAGCTCGTTGCAACGCTGATCTGTTACTTCGAAGGTATCAGGAGGGGGCGGGACTTTTAAAAGTTTCTTCGCAATACGAAATGTTTCACGAGGGGACTTTACTGCGAGTGAAATTTTCTCCTCGAAGTAACGGGTCTGGGCCTTTTTAATTTCCATCTTATAGGCTTTGATAGCCTCCCTGTAGTCCCTTTTCCTACTAGGGGAGAATTCCTTCCTCCAGGTCCTCTCACATTTTTTGCATGTCTGCTTGAGTTCTCGCAGTTTGGGAGTATACCAGGGCAATCTATTAGATCCGATATGTATCTGGGTAGTCTTTTTGGGGAGGACCTGGTCTAGCGTCCCCTCAATCCACTTATTAAATTGGTCGTTGGCTAAAGTGGGATCGGGATGAGGGGGTGGCTTAGACTTTTCTAACACAGAGGTCCATGTTTCTATAGAAAGTTTCGGCCAACTACGTGCCGTTAGAGTTTGCCGAGAAGGTGCTATAACTTGAGAGGGGGACCAGAAAAAGGGAATCAAAAAGTGATCTGACCAAGGAATAGGGATAGGTTCCTGGCAGAGTAGCTCCTCTAGATTGGAAAATATGGGGTCAAGAAGGTGTCCTTTCGTGTGTGTGGCCTGAGACACCTTCTGAAATAATTGAAGAGCTACAAGATCATAAGAAAGCTCTGTTGCAATAGTCGATGTATCATCATCAAAGTGAATGTTAAAATCGCCAAGTAGAGTGAGATTTGAGGTAATGCCTATTAGACCTGCCACTATTTCCGGTAGTTGTTTATGAAATTGACCCAGGGGTCCAGGGGACGATAGATCAAGATCCCCGAGAATGAAAGTGAAGGAGAAAATCCTATAGAGAACTGGAGGTTCTCGCAGTCTGGCAAAGGACTCCCGAACGTTCGGCAAGTGAGGAAGTTTTTATGAATGATAGCAATTCCCCTCCTTTCCTCGGAAATCCTATCCAGTTTAGACACTGTATAGTCAGGAGGGAGTGTTTGGACGATATCGGGATCAGTGGTTGCATTCGTCCAGGTCTCGGTAAGAAATAGAACATCAGGACTTTTGTCCATTAACAACATGGATAATTCGTTGGCATGTTTAGGTAGGGACCTACAGTTCAGTAATAGAAGCTTGAATTGTTTACTAGGAAGGTCTACAGAAGGGGGGGTGGGCAAATGTGGCCTAGGTTTGAAAGTGCAGTGCTCACAATTGGGAACCAAGTTATTTGGGTTGATCGAATGGGCACATTTAGGTCTAGGTGCAAGCATAAGTTCTTTTAGATTCTCCGCACTGTAAACATACCTGTCTGATTTAGGTGAGGCAGGGTGTATGGCCCCTGGACCCGTCTGGACGCGGACGGGCGCAGACGGGCTTGCCTTAGGCGCGCCAGCGGCGCGTCCGCTGCGCGGTCGCGACATCGGGCTGTTAAGTAGCCCGGTCAGGGTCCAGTGACTAGAGCGCTGACCCGAAAATGGCCGCCAAAGTGCGAGTGCAGAGTGAAAAACTTCCCCTAGGAGCTATAACACAGCTCAATTACATAAAACACAATTTTAAAACAGCGTGCCACTTATTGACTATTAAAAACAGAGTTTCCCCCATTCCTTTCGAAATTTAAAAGCAGTTTTTAAAAAGAATTCAGTGAAATGAGTCTGGACCCCCTTGCGCCAACGTGCCTCGTAGCGGCTTCAGGGCCTGCTGCGCGGTCGCGTCGTCTGGCTGTTAAGTAGCCCGGTCAGGGTCCAGCGACTAGAGCGCTGACCCGAAAATGGCCGCCAAAGTGCGAGTGCAGAGTGAAAAACTTCCCCTAGGAGCTATAACACAGCTCAATTACATAAACACAATTTTAGAACAGCGTGCCACTTAATGACTATTAAAAACAGAGTTTCCCCAATTCCTTTCGAAATTTAAAAGCAGTTTTTAAAAAGAATTCAGTGAGATGAGCCTGGACCCCCTTGCGCCAACGTGCCTCGTAGCGGCTTCAGGGCCTGCTGTATAATGTATATTAGCCTGCAGTGCTCTCCGACAGGGTAAAACTACCTTTCTAAAAGTTAAATTTCCAGTATCTTTAATACAAAATCTGACTTCACCATTAGATTGGATTGTTATTAAATATAAAATAAATCTTTGAATGGGGTCTGTAGCTGGTACAGGTCAAAAGTTATAGATTAAAGTGCAAAATCTATACTTTGACTTTTCATATGTGCCAGTTACAGTACAATGTGAAGTACCCTGCCTTGTGGGCAGCAATGCGTACTTAGGGGTCAATATTTAACATCTACTGGTCAGAAGAGTAATTTTGACAGGTCGGTGTAGCAGAGTTCAAGCTGCTGCTGTCAGTCTACACACGGTAGGCTGAAGCCATGGTTTCACTGACATTGTAGTGGATGGCATAATGGGGGCTCTAGTTCACTGGTTGCATTAAACTTTTCAGGAGAGGAGTATTGTTCTACAACAAATACTATGGCCTTTACAAAAGTTAATTGTGACATTCAAGGTTACGCCAACTTCAACATGAGTGAAGCACAGGCACTTTACACCTATTTAGCATGGGTAAAGTAGTTCTAATGTCAGCAAAACAGATACTGTAAAAATTGGGGGGACATTATGCAAACGATGTTCATTTACTAAACTTGGGTAGCCCTTGTTCTGGCAATGTCAGAGTCAGAACCAAGAGACTATGGTGCCTCTTCCGACATGTACGACATGGAAGAGGACCTAGGTCAGAATCAGGGTGGATGACGACTGATTGCGCTTTTGTGATTACGGAGGGCGACATCAGTCGAGATTAAGAGAGATTTAGTGTCCGAGATCGGTATCCATGCCAGATCTTCTTTGTGCACGTGTGGCGTCTGTACCAGCGTCAATGTAGAAGAGGTAGACTAAGGTCTCAGAACCAGCGTGAAAGTCTGTACCTGTGCGGGTACGGGGACTGTAAAGGGTCCCAAAAGGTCTGACGGCACGGAGGATAGATCAGCGGTGGTAACCAGACTAGGGGGCACAGTGGTTCCTTGGAGACTGACAAAGTGATGCACTTGTGCTTTTTCGTTGGATTCAGAATGGCAGCATGGTGTCAAGTCTCGCTTTGCTTTTTTATGTTTGGCTTGGACTTTGATTTCAACTTACCAGAAGTCTTAGAATGCAAAGTTGACCACTCAAAGGAATGGCATTAGGAACCAGACAGTGTCTGTACCTACGCCTTGTAGTGGGAGCTAGACTTATGTGAAGGCCGCAACTTTTTGTTGTGTCTTGCTGAATACAGCTTCATCTCCTGGTAACAGATCACCTTCGGGTGCATGAGGGTACATTTATAGTACGATTTTGAGTTGGGACTATGCCAGATACCAGAAACACACCTCATGCGGCTCAATGACTGACATCCGTTTTCTGCAGTGGCAGCATGGTTTGAAACCTGTTTTGGGTGTGGACATCCTACCCTAGCACACTAGAACTCCTTTTAGGAGTTGTCAAAAAACTAACAAGACTGGGAACGCAGCTTTGCACCAGCGTCAGAATGTGTGGAAAAATAAAAGAGGTCAGCCTGCTGAACTGACACTTACGTGGGGTCCGCTTCATCACTTCCAGGGCGATATGGAGCCAACGAGGAGCTGCATGGGACCACCTGGTAGCAGGCAGAAGCTCTGCCGAAGAAAAGTTTCTGGATCCAGTCTGGTGCCTTAGGAAATATTCTAAGATGAGGAATCTACGGTTTGAAGCATCTATAGAAATTATTTTTTATAGCAGTGATGATGTGCACAAAACAAGCTATGTATTTTACGTTCATCATGCACAATTAAGCAATTCCACTGTAGTAGTAGCTGTAATTCTGCAAACCATTGCAAAATATTTACCTTTGATCTTGTTTTGCCATTTTCGTCTTGGGAAGACATATCTTTAATAGCCTCAGGTGGCATGTAATTCACGGTCCCAACCTGAAAGAAAACAGTTAAGATTTTTAAATACAAACCTAGCAGAAATGTAAAGTTTAAACAGCAAACAAATGTGTAGCCAAATGCTAATGGCTATTTAGCAATATATCATGATACCAGCAAACCAATGTTTACTTCTCACAAAAAAGGGGCAAGTTATTTTCTATGGCGACTCTTACCTCAAATGTTAGTTCTTGTCTGATACAAATCATTGGGGTAGAAACAACCAAATATTAGGAATAAAAATTGCATCATAAAGCTATTAAAACCCGACCTGTGAGGAGCCCAGCATCATGCAAGAAATGCAGGTAACTAATTCACAAACGTCTTACTACATACACACACAAAGGGAAGCTTCCAGAACACATCATAGAAACTATAACTATCAAACTAAAGAATAATCTCTATACGCCAAAATATTTACATTTTGTCTCTCTAATGTAAAATATATAGCTGCTTGACTGCTTCAACATTTCCCGCCTTCCTTTTAAGAGAAAGAGATTGAAAGAGAAAACTGCTTGAACAGACAAACCAGCACATATAGCACTAAAACTGAACTGCCACATTAAAGAAGTATTGTGTGTTCCCTTTAGGGCTCACTCAGTTTGCTCGTATTTTAGTTTGCTTGCACATTTTGGCAGCTTTGCACTGCACCCGCTACGCTTGACATGTTTATTTTTGCGCCACAACATTATTACAGAAAAGCACTGCACATGCTTTTGTTATTGTTTCAGACTGCCTGAACATCTTATACAAAGTCAAACACTGTGCCCGGTATTCTTGTGATCGGTTAGCAAACGTAGGTTGCCACTTAGACACAACATACATTCACATCTCCTGTTTTCAAGAAGACACCTCGTAACATGTACACAGACATGCCATTTTCAAAACAGAAAGACATTCTAGCAGAGCAAAAGTCCGGACGAAAGACCTACTGCCTGAGCTGTAGAACTACCTATGCATAGTAGGTATGGGGTTCATCACTAAGCCCAGGGATCTATAATATAACGCTGTGCTTACATAGTGGGAGTAGGCTGAGGCAGATAAATAATGCACCATGGTAGGGCTTATTGTTTATAGTTTACTTGTAACGCTCCTCACTCTGTTGGGATGCATGTGTTTTCTAGTTGCAGCACAGATGTTTTATAATAGAGCACAATAAGTCTCAATAAATACTGTAAAACTGTTCTCGTGCCTTTTTTGTTTATTATGGACATGCATGAGAGAGAGAAGAAAAGGTTGACAATCTGTTTCCATGGCTCGTTGAGGGAATTAGAGTGTTGTGCTCTGGGGAGCTAACTTACCTGTCACTCTGGGAAGGTTAGGATGGCAGGTAAAGAATAACGAGCTAGTCTGGATTAAGGCTCATAGGTAATGATGTGGTATGGTGACTCAGTCCCTACATAGTGACGTTCTGTGGTCCCAAGCATAGTTCTGATAAAGAATCCCTGCAACAGTAGCATGCAATACAGTGGAAGCTCATCAATACACAAAGGAAGTGTAAACTGCTGAGGCACATCCTCCTTGTTAACACATATATACATAGTTAATACCGTGACGGATGAAGCTTATTTTCTTTGAGTCCAGGAAAGTAAATTTCCCAGAAGGAGATAGAAAATTCTGGAAAGGTCGCCTAACCCACAACTTACTGTGGCATGCTTCATCATAAGAGACCTAACTACATCAGAGAAGGTAAATACCACTCTGGTGGACTCAACGCATGTAAGGACTTATTAGATAAGCATTTTACTGGAGCAGAACAGGGGTCCAGATGAAAATATCTCAAGGTTATACCCAAAGGATTTTTACCTTATCTTCTAGACACCCTCAATATGCTTAAAAACCAAGGGGGTAAAAATTGAACTGCTAAGATTCTATTACCCCTATAAATTAACAAACATGTTTCAGACAAATGTTCAGTCCATATGGGTCTACGGCTTTCTCCAGTGCTCCTATCCTTCCCTAACTACTTAAACGTGCTGTACACATCAATGAGGCCTAACGTTCTCATACCTGAAAGATTTTCTCCCATTTGGAAACACCCTAACTTAGGGTGGATTCAAGTTTATCTGGTCAGTGTGGGGGGAATTTCCCCTGTGGCCACACAGTAATCAAGGAGTAAAATGCCACCACTGTACCCATTCTTTCCCCTCTCACACTGACGAGAAGTTTGAATCCACCATGAGTGTTAGGCCTCATTGAGGTGTGCAAGAACCAGATTCCAGGCCTTTGTCCCAGCTAATGAGCCAAGTTAATTACTCTGCTCTCCAGCAGGAGAATCAAAGGCCTTCCCACACAACAGAGCCATTGATAGTGCTTAATCCAGTCCCTCCGAACGGACAGGTTTGGCAGGGACAGCCCAGGTACCCAGAAACAAAGCAGGAGAGCTAGACCTCTGGAACCAAAAACAAGAGGGGCTTGCCTTTGAAACTTTGGTGGAAAGCGACCAGGAAGCTGTTTCAGGTAGGGGCGAGCCGAGGTGCTCAGGGCAGCTCTTTCTACAGACAACTTGAAGTTGCCATATTGGAATGTCCCACAATATTGTGCAGGAGGGCTAGGACTGGGGTGGAGTGATGTGGCACCCTAAGATTGACATGGGGCAGCTGGCTTCTAAACCTTTCCACCGCAATTAAAACCTCTGCACAAGGGACAGACGGCAAGACACTGGGCCTAGGAGCGATGGCAGAAAAAGAATGCTCAGCTGGAAGGATGGAGTTTGACACAAACCGATCCCTAGGACTAGAAATGGTCTGTACCAGGCCAGTGACACTATCCTCCTTATGCCCCCTGAGGAACAGTTGGGGAGAATGGACCTGTTTCACCAATGTAACACCACTGAAGTCAATGGGGACAGTACCAATCTGCAATACGCTATCACCCACCAATGAAGTCATTGGATTAGTACCAACAGTCAGTAGCATTTATAATACTGCTAAACTTTGCAATTTCAACTATTGCCAATGTCAACAAAAGATTGTATTAACAAGCATTGGCATAGCCAATAGGTCTCGCCTTTGGGACCTTATAAGTGTTTAGCTATGCAACAGTTGATGTTGTTGCACCAAGGATATTGTGCTGCATAACGAAATACTTATAAGGTCCCAAAGGCGAAACCTATTGGCTATGCCAATGCTTGTTTATTTAAGTACATTCCGGTACATCATCTTTTGCTTTTAAAACCCACAGAGCCTTGTGTCTTACAAGTAACCATACTTTGTTCACTGCTCTCTTGATGCTCATCACGTGAACAACCAGTACTTCTGAGAGGCGCATTAACAGGTGTTCCCCTGAAAATGCAGCACCCAATGACCAGAGCTGCAACACTTTATGCTTTTTTTTATAATGCACAACATTCGCCCGTGCCCTTGTGATGCACTTCAGACTGTATGTCCTGCTGCTAGGGTTATATTACAATTGTTGCACATTGATTGATTGATGTGTTTTCATGCTGCATGGTTATCTGCATGTTTATTGTATGATAATGAAAACGAGTGCCCGTAGAAGCAATGCCTTTTATCCATGCTGCGCTTTTAATGTGATTGCAACAATTTGAAACCCGTGCATACAATTCTAACGGAGCATCACGATATCGTGACCAGCATGTAAAAGCCGCGAGACCGCATTTTTGCTACTTTGTAAATCAAAAAAAGATTTTTAAAATACAGACGCCCTTTGTGCAAGTAATACTACTGTAAACACGCGGTAAAAAAAAGTATGCAGTGTTGTTACAGTGACATCCCAAACCAAGGAAACAGCTTTACTATCTTAGAACCATCTTATTCATGATGATGTCTGGCAAGAAACAAAGAGATCGTGATTACTTCATGACATATTAATCGTAAACTATGAGGTAAGTTCTGGAATGCATTCAGTTATGCAAAAAATATGTAACCCTGCAGACTGCGACAATAAGCACACGAGGCAACACCTTAAGAATGGTAAAGTGAATTGCGGTGTTAGGAAGGAGCAGTGGTGGTACGCTCCCGATACAGCCCAACCTTTTAGGAAACTTCTGCTGCTTCAGGGACAGCTCTCTGTTTAAGGGGCTGCCACGGCAGGGCTACAGTCAGCCGAAAGACCTGTAGCTGCATAGGATATGAAGGGAGTTGTGTACTCACCAGAGGGGAGCCCATGGTCGCGGCAGCAGGTTAATGTGCTGGGTTACCGTGACACCACCGATTCTATTTTCACAGTTAGTAATAACAAGCATTGGCCGCGCGCGAAAGTGAAAGCAGCGCGACGCGGCAGGGGAGGGGCGGAGGAGCGTGAAAGCAATCAAGTGAGAGGAAAGACAGATGGCGCCTGATCGGGTGCTGAAAGCTGGCGGTTGCGCGTGTGCACGCTATCGTGAACGCAAGCTGGTCGCCAGCAAAAGCCACTGCTGTTTGCACTTCCAAAACCCGCTTACTAAAACTCTCGCCGAGAGCAGCGCTAAGCGCTGGCTCAGGCAAGACCTAAAAAACGAGCCCCAGAGTCTCTCTTCTGCTGTTAGTTATTTCCAACATTTCAGAAGTCTCTGGAAAATACGCAAAATAATCTGTGGAGGACTTGAAAGAAGATAACAAAAAACATCTGACATTTTATGTAGGAAGACCAGCAGCACACATTTATACTATCCTTACTCATGACGTTACATGAAATAATTGATGATATCTGAGATCATATAACTAATCAGATTACACGACAACAATAACAAGACTACTTGGAAGTTGCGCTACCCTCATGGTGGATCGTCCCTTGCGTGCACTGCCACCAGAGTTCCCAATGGAGGACAACATTCGACTCGAGTGTATTTGTAAATACCAATTTTATCAGGTATTACATTTTTGAAGATTTTCTTGTTTGGAGTTAATTATTTCAATATAACTTTGATGTATATTCAATGCAAAACATATTCCTTATAGATGCATCATTCATGCATGTCCATAGCAGAAATGGTCATCATTCATTATTATGTATATCCCCATTGCATTTCGGGCTCACATCTGCCCTTCATCAGGGGGTAAACTCCTAAGAACAACAGCAATTGCAAAATAAAAATGACTGTCTTGGTGTGGAGCTGGACCACCACCAAATGTTTAGTACATTAAGACCTTACGTAGTGCTTATCGTGTATATCGGTAGCTTCAGCATGCTCACGTAGACTTTCATTCAATTAATATCTTCGTGTGATCGTAGAGCAAACACGTGTAGTTATATATTCTCATCAGTGATGTAAGTCAGAGACGTGCGGCATAGCGTATGGTGAAACATTTCTGTGACAGGTTGTTTTTAATCTATCTGTGTAGTGCAATTAAATAGCACTAGGATGGTATTAATAATAAAGTTGCGGGGGCGTGGCCAAGCAGCGATCCATGATGGCCGCGTAGAGTAGAGCTCCGCCGCCCGACCCTTCCCAAACACCTATCCGGCACATAGATCCGAGTCCTCCGAGAGAGGATCCCTGCATCGGAACACCAGCGGTTACCACCCCGCCCGCTCCGGCTTGTGTCAGACGCCTGGCACCAAAGTTACGGGGCGGAAGTGGTGAGGCCTACCGTCCAGCCAGAAGCCGGGACACACAGTGCGGCGAGAGGCCGGGAACGGCCCAGCCGGGTCGGGGACTTTTCGCGGCGTGAGGCCCGGGATACATCATCGCTGCAGAGAGACTGCGACTTGCCCCAAACAAATCGGGACCCCGCCATAACTCGCAGGCAAGTGGGGCCGGGATAGAAACTTCATCCAGCAGGAAAGGCCCAGGCACAGTCCTGTCCTGCGCGTTAGGGGTGCAGTCGGCGAGCGGCAGGGCTGCAACGCGAGGGCCGGTGGCTCACCATCCCGCTCCCCCACGAATTGCGACGAAGCCAGACACTGGACCCTGAGCGGGGAGGCCCACTGTGTTGGGATCACAGGCATACCACCGACAGGACCTAGGGAGAGCTACGGTAGTGTGGGCAGTGGGGAAGGCACCCCCCTGGCAGACAGAAAGCATACAAGGCGACCCAGGGGAGAAGACGCTCCAGGCCTGGGGAGGCTTAAGTCCCACTCCTGAAACCAGAACATACATTTGCAGCCCCACCACACAGAGTGGAGCTCCCGGCGGGATCTCAGAGCCTGTGTTGGCTCTCCCTCCACCTGACCTATTGGGGCCAGCGGGACCACTGCTTCGCCGTCTGGCGGAAGACAGCCTGAGGCCCAGACAGCCGACTCTCCAGAGTGATCGGGGAAGGCCTGCTCAGTGGCGTAATGGATCGGAGTAAAGGCCCTGGGACCCGGGGGCCCAGAGGGACGCAAACTAACAAACTGGACCGCTACACTGTCCCCAAAGACACGCACCAGAGCCGACTATCCGGAGGAGCCTCCCAGAGTGGCCTGGGCGAAGAAGAGCAGGAAGTATCATTAAAAGACGTCATGGACGCGATCACTGGAGTTAAAACTTCCCTGGAACATAAAATGGACACCATGGCTATTGAAGTGAACCTCATCAGGGCGGATCTGGGAAAACTGAACGAGAAGGTGAAGCAGGTGGAGATCACCGCCACGAGCCTCGTCGGAGATGTCGCCCAACTCCAAGGAGAAGTCCGCGAATTACAAAACTCGCGTAACATCACTGACCTAAAACTGGACGACTACGAAGGCCGCATGCGGCGCAACAACCTCCGCATCCTGGGTGTTCCAGAGAAATCGGAGGGGCAATCCCCTGACCTATTCGTGGAGGACCTCATCCTGACACATCTTCAGCCCAAAGGCCTCAGTAAGTTCTTTGTCATCGAACGGGCACATAGGGTCCCGGGCGGCCGTCCTAGGCCGGGCGCTCCCCCGCGGCCAATGTTGGCCAGAGTTCTAAACTTCCGGGACAGGGATGTCGTCCTACAGAACGCCAGGGCGCGGGCCCCCTCCGCTACGAAAACGCAGACATAACCTTTTTCCCGGATTTCACACAGAGGGTGCAGACGCAGAGGAGGTCGTTCCTCTCCGTAAAAAAGTGCTTAGAGACAGAGGACTGAAATATGCGATGCTCTTTCCAGCACGTCTTCGGGTCGAGGCGGATGGACGGGCCTGGTTTTCGAGCAGCCCGAGGCTGCAGCTGACTGGATCGAGCGCCGTGGAATGCGGAGCCCAGGCGGCCATGTCCGAAGTGAGAGTGAGGACACGCGCCCTGTCTGAAGAGAGGGCTGTATCGCCATGCATCTTTGCACGGAATATGTTGGGCCTGTTGTGGGGTGGGTTGTGGGTGGGTATTCTCTCTCTCTGAGCCTTCGTGGTTGTGGACCCTCTTAGACTTGGCACACTCGTGCAAGGAGGATGTACACTTGACTTGTGGGGGACAGGGAGGCGGAGCGCTTTATTTCCCCCCTTTTCTTCTACTCTTAGTTCATTCCAAGGGCGACAGGCACTCTGCAAGTTTTCGATGGGCAGTTCTAGGCCCAGAGTGCAGGGCAGCGGGGTGGGGGTTGTTGGGAGGGAATGTTTTGTTTGGTTTTTGTTGTGTTTGTTGTATCAGCATCATTAGTAGTACCGCCTCAGGAGGGGGCCGAGACACACGCTGCTACCCCTGTAGAAAGAGTAGAGATATCTTTTAATCAATTATGGCTACACGGAGAGACGTAGGAATCAAATTGTTAAGCTGGAATGTCAACGGGTTAGGGGACAAGATAAAACGTAGTGTTGTTCTCCAGTACATCAAACGTCAGGCCCCCGACATTGTATTACTCCAAGAAACCCATCTCATTGGCAATACATGCAAGGCACTACATAGAGGAGGCTACATAATGTTGGCCCATGCGGGATTCACCTCCAGCTCAAGAGGGGTGGGTATTATGATGAAGAAATCCTTTCCTCTGGCGGTAAGCGCAACCTGGGCAGACGATCGGGGACGATACATTGGAGTCACGGGAACATGGGCGGGACACCCCATCACACTCCTTTCGGTTTATGTACCACCTGGCCTGCAGGCCGCCACCTTTAGGGACTTAGGAACTATATTGCTAGCTATTCCAGAAAGTCTGTTAATCCTGGGAGGGGACTTAAACTCAGTAGTCTCGGGCGCGCTAGATCGTTATCCCCCCCGTACACTGAGCCCCACCTCCAGTTGGCTTCCGGAATTTCTCGAGACCATGGGGTTGGTGGATAGCTGGCGGACCCATCACCCAAACACAATGCAGTACACCTTTCATTCGGGGGCGCACGGGAGCCTCTCACGCATCGACTACTTTCTAGTTCCCGCATCTCAGATTGCACACATCCATGAGGCTAGACATCTGGCCAGGGGTATCTCCGACCACTCTCCGGTTTGGCTTCACATGGTTCTTGATTATAAGCAAGTGGGAAGGGTGGCCCCCATCAACCCGTGGTATTTTAGAGATCCCAAAATCCGCAAAGCGCTCCTTGCAGCCATAGATAATTACTTTATTGACAATGAGGGATCAGTGGATTCCCCGCAGACGCTGTGGGAAGCCTTTAAGACGGTGATCCGGGGCCAGGCCCTATCCCTAATCTCGGGCAAGAAAAGGGACCACCACAGAGAGATAGTGGCCATGGAGGCGGAGATTGGCCACTTAGAAACTGACCTGGACTCGGAGGTCACACCCGATAAACTCCACTATCTACGGCTCCGGCAGCAGGAGTACAGAGCGCTGGCGACCGACCAGGCGCGGGCCTTGGGTAGAGCTGCGCAGGGACGGTTATATGAGGTGGGAGATAAAGCTGGGAAATTGCTAGCATGGCTAGACAAGAGAGAATGGGCAGACCGCCTAGTACCAGAACTCCAAGGGGAGGGAGGTAGCCCCCTCACAGATCCTCAAGACATTGTAGATAAATTTGCTGCCCACTTCTGTGCGGTCTACTCTTCAACTACTTCCTATTCTGTAGAGGACTCCCGCCAGATGATTGCTGACATAACGCTGCCCAAGGTCTCAGCTGATGACCGTGACTTTTTAGATAGTGACATATCCAACGACGAAATAGCGAAGGCAATAAGGTCCATTAGATCAGGAAAGGCCTCAGGCCCCAACGGGCTTCCGGTCGAATTATATAAACTTAAACCGGACGGGCTGGCCCCACATCTCAGGGCTATGTACGAGGACTCAAGGGAGAGAGGGCTCCTGCCGATAGATCAGAGAACGGCCACTATTGTCACCATCCATAAAGAGGGGAAACCGAGAACTGACTGTGGGTCATACAGACCAATTTCCCTCCTGAATGCAGAGCCCAAGATTTTGGCCAAACTTCTGGCCAACCGCCTGATCACAGTGATCGAAACCCTGGTCCATCCAGACCAATCTGGTTTCATTCCGCATCGCAACACTGCACTTAATTTGCGTAGGGTGCATGGGGTACTAGGCAGAGCGACCTCACTTTTAGAACCAGCTGTAATAGTCTCCCTCGATGCCACCATGGCATTCGATACCATTGAATGGTCGTATCTTTGGGCAGTTCTGGAGAAGTTGGGGTTTGGCCCGAAATATATTCAATGGGTACAGCTTCTGTATGCTAAACCGTTGGCACAAGTAGTAGTCAATAACAAAAATCGGATACCTTTGAGCTGGGTCGGGGGACCCGGCAGGGCTGTCCGTTGTCTCCTCTCCTGTTTGCCCTGGAGCCGCTGGCGGCCTGGATACGTAGAGACCCGAGGATTCGGGGCATGCGCTGGTCCTCGGAGTGGGAGGACCGCATCTCGCTCTACGCAGATGATATCCTGCTCTATCTGACTTCTCCGAGGCGGTCCCTGAATGTGGTCCTGGATATTCTGGCCGTCTTTGGCAGGTACTCCGGATACTCCATTAACTGGAGTAAATCCCTGTGGTTCGTTTTGGCTGGACCACCGCCTATCCCACCGAAGGGTTGCCCCATTCAAATTCGTGCAGACGGCTTCAAGTATTTGGGGATTTTTCTCACCCTAGACCCGTCGCTCCGCTACTCCCAGAACCTACTTCCCCCTTTGACTAGGTTGCGTAAGGACATAATCAGCTGGAAGTCGCTCCCGCTTTCCCTACTGGGAAAAGCGGCACTTTTAAAATGATGTCTTTGCCCCGGTTTTTATACGCCCTGCAGAACTCCTTGGATCCGGTCCCAGCGTCCTACTTTAGAGAGATAGAGGGCCTTCAGCGGGACCTGTTGTGGAGTGGACGGCCGCGTATTGCCCTAAGCAAGCTCACCTTAAATTGGTATGACGGGGGCATTAGCCTCCCCGATATCAAGAAGTATTATTGGGCGGCACATCTTGCTGCCATTAATCATGGCACCTACCTACGTCCCGGAGATCCAGGCTATAACATGGATAGATGGCTCCTTTCGGGTGGGAACTATAACAGAGCCCTTTACTCCAAACCACACCGATTCCAACTCACAGGCCCCACCAAACACTCGGTCCATGTTTGGCACACTGCCACTAAATGCCTTGGCTGGAATCGCAGGCTCACACTTGCTACCCCGTTATGGGACTCGGAACAGCTAGGTAGCTTGTGGAAAAGCAAAGGGTTTGACAAATGGGACCTCATAGGTCTCTCGCGTATAGGGGATCTGTGGGACAAATCAGATATCAAGTCATTCGCTACCCTGCAACAGCAATTCGATCTAGCTGACTCTGAAATTTTCCGTTATACGCAGGTCCGACATGCCCTGCGCTCCCATATACAGCGTGGTACCGCCCCTCCAGAGTCGTCCCCATTGGAGGACCGCGTCTTGGACGGCCACATCCCTGACAGCACTATCTCATTGATATATAAAAAGCTGATCAACAGCATGCCAGACCCTCTCCAGTCGCTTCGGGAGAAATGGTCCAGGGACGGAATCGAGATAGACGATGAGGACTGGCAGGAGGCCGTTCCTCGCCCAGAGTAGTGGCAATACCCGCGCGCCTACGCCTGGTCCAACTTAAAGTACTCCATAGGATTTACGTGACCGGACCGCAGCTGGTACGGATGGGAAGAACAGATGGGGGGACTGTAGACGGGGCTGTGGCCAGATGGGTACTTTTATACATATAATTTGGGAATGTGACAAAATTCAGCCCTACTGGCGTAAAATACATGATATCACCAACACAGTGTTAACAACACAACTTAGCCCAGATGCTCGTAGATGTTTGTTGAACATATGGGAACCGACGGATCTGAATGTCTATTTAACGCAATGGGTCACTTTGGGACTTATGCTCGCTAAGAGAAATATTGCTCAGCTGTGGGGGCGTCTCAACCTCCAACGGTGGGTGACTGGAAGAAAGCTCTGGATTGGGCAATGTTCAGGGAAAAGACAGTGTATGTTGCCCGGGGCTGCCCTAAAAAATGGACCCGTGTATGGGGCCTGTGGAACTCCTATCGTGGAGACATATGTCAACCGCCCCTCTCCCTTGACAGTGATGACCTCCCTTTGCCCTAAACCCTCCAAGTATTTTGCTGTATTAATTGATTTTGCCTATTGTCTCCATGTGGCGTGCTCTTCTGCTTCCTATGTAATGTACTTGATATGCTGATATTGATTAATAAAAAAGTTTTACAAAAAAAAAAAAAATAAATAATAAAGTTGCATGCCATATTTTAACAACTCCTGGTGGTTCATCTCATATCATGTAATCACTGCTCGCCAGATGGTCACAACAAGCAGTGTCCAGTTTCAAATTTAACCATTAAATGCCGTACGGTTTGTCTAAGCCGTGTCTGCGTGCTCGTTAGTAAACTTAAGCTGGTAAATTAGCCGGTATATTATATTAGTAGAAAATAGTGCAACTTACGGAAAACCGTGACCTCGCGTCCAGTTCGATAGCAAAACGCTGTGCCTGTGTTACCTTGGTGATTAAATGTATCGTCATGGACAAAGGACTATGCGTGTGAATGCAGTGTGTGGCCGCCATCTTAGAACTATCAAAAGCTCATTGTAGGCAACATGAGAGACGCGAGTTGTACTCGTTCATGGTGCTCTAAAACAACAACAATATATGAGCGTGGTATGCAAAATGTGACATTACAATGTAGCAACCAAATCAAAGCATGAAAATGACATGTAAACCAAAGATGAATTATTCACTTATGGTGTATGCAAGGGCATTACTCAATATAAATAACTGGGATGGGGGAGTGGGGGGGGATGGGTGTGGGAAAGGAAGGGGAAGGAAAGAGGGGAAACAGACTAAGTGGGATCTTGTGAGCGGTGGGAGGACAGAAAAAATGGAAGATTTCGACCAAGATTTATACTTCCAACATGGGTATACATGAAGAATCACAGGAAACAACTGTATTCGATGCGATCATTTAGACCGTGTGGCATCAGTGTGTTCATTCTTTTTATCCAATATGCCTCACGTTGCATAAGGAATTTACAGTTATCTCTCCTTCTCGAAGGTCAACCTTTTCCAAAACCATGAACCTCAGTTGGCAGATGCTGTGATTCTAAGCCATAAAGTGTGTGGCTATGACTGATTTAGCATTTTTAGTTCTTATATTGCTCTTGTGCTCATTACGTCTTGTTTTGATCTTTTGAACTGTCTTCCCTATATATGCGAAGCCACATGGGCATTTCAATAGGTATATGACGTTTTTGGAGTCACGTGGCTGTGCTGAATATTTTGATTTTATAGCCCTTCAATGGGTGGCTGATAAAGTTACCTTTAATAATAATAATGTTGCAGTTGTTACAGTTGAGGCAGGGGGCTTTTCCTTTGTAGCACATAATATTGTTGTGATCCACTTTCTTCATTCTTAGTAATTCATTGAGATTCCTACTTCTTTCGTTGCAAATAAGGGCTAGTCTGCAAATATTCCTTTGAAGTCAGGCTCCATTTGTAGCACTGTCCAGTATTTATGTACGATATTCTTAAATCCCGTACTTCTGGTGGAAAATGTAGATACTAACAACATTCTGTTGGATTATGCTAGTTTTTTTTGTGGGGTTAGTAACTGTATACGAGTGGAGTCCAATGTTCTCGTTTTTGCTTTGTTTAGCACTTCGGAGGGGTAACCCCCTTCTCTGAATCGTTCAGTCATGTCCATCATGTTAGTCTTCAGTTGGTCTTGATTAGAAACTATCCTTTTAACTCTTAGCAGTTGTGAGTACGGTAAGTGGATCTTAAGAGAATTCTGATGAAAACTATTAAAATGTAACAGATTGTTTCGGTCAGTTTCTTTCCAGTGTATTGTAGTTTCCAATAGTTGATCTCTTAAAAAAAAAAAAAAAATCTACATCCAAGAAATGTATCCTTTTGCTGTTTATGTCATAGGTAAATCCAATTCAGTCTTTTATGTGATTCAAAGCTTCTATGAGCGATGCCAATTCTTCTATTGTTCCCTGCCATAGTACAAAGATAACAATGTATCTCAGAAACGGGACTAGTTTGCTCTTCCATACGTCATTGTCCAGGATGTGATCCATTTCAAAATTATGCATAAACAGATTTGTGTAGATGGCAGCTGCGTAATTTCCCATGGATGTCCCCGTTACTTGTAAGAAGAACTTCTGATCCCAAACAAAGTAGCTATAATAGAGTGTTAACTGTAGGAGTTCTAGTAGGAACACCTTCAAGTCTTCTTTCATATTGGAGTTGAGTAAGAAGAATTTCACCGCTTCCATGCCCAAGTTGCAGGGGGATCGATGTATAAAGAGCTTTAACATCAATGGTGCACATGAGTATCTTTGTTCCAATCGATTTCTAGATCTTTCATTTTCAGTAAGAATTCTGTGGTATCTCTGATGTAGCTCGACATGCTACGCACCAGTATCTGCAAGTGACTATCAAGGTATTTTCCTATGGGTTCGTGAAACGAACCTCAAGTAGATACAATAGGTCTGAGGGGTGGTTTGAATAAATCTTTATGGACTTTAGGTGACGTGTATCTGTGGGCTTTTTGGATGTTCCTGTATTAGGTATCTCTTGTCGGTTTCTGTAATGGTTCCACAGGTGACTGCTTTGTCAATAATCAATTCTGTCAAACTCTTCAGTGGGGTTGTATTCCAGTTTCATATATGTAGCTGTATCTTCAACATGTTTATTGACTTTCTGATTGTAGTATGAAGAATTCATAACTACCAGCGCTCCTCCTTTATCTGCTTTGCAACAGGTGATGTCAGGGTTAATCGCTAAACGATGGATGATAGCCCTTTCCTTGGTGGTTAAATTGCATTGATGTGTTTTCCTGACCTTGAACAATTGTTGTATATCATTCTTGACAATAACAAGACGACATCACTGTATTATGAAAATATAGGCTACATACCAAAAAGCAAAATAAATAATTTAAAGCCCAACTGTATGTGACTATGAAAAGCAAAATAACCCTACATTCTGTTTAATTCTATGTCAAGACCAAAGGCTCCGGTTATGCTTAGCTGTCTCCTCTTATTCCAAAAGCAGCTTCAAACATCAGCAACAAAACACCCATTTCCCAATAACCTAGGGAAAAAGTCCAAATCATTGACCAATTACAACACATTGAGACCATGACATTGGGACATTAAATGTTATCTTCCTCTTTCTTCGCTACTCCAACACAGCTAAGCACCCTCCGTTTTTTGCGGGATTTTTTCACTGTACTGGGATATTAGCCCTCGATTTGCTGGCAATGAATTAACATTTTGCACGAAGCATGGTGGGGGGAAAGGAAAGATATCTTACACTATCCTAGATGAATAATGAGCATATTTAACACTTAATAATCTTAAATAAACAGTTAGCATACACTAATTCAGCAATTTAACACGATTCAGTCAACACATGTTTCGTCGATCAGTAATTAATACCTCGACTTCTTCAGGACTGTTATGTGTTAACCGGCTCCGTGTGGATGATACTATAGCGTAGTATCTGTATATCTTTAGAGTCAAAGTAGAACTATACGGAGAGTATTCCTCGTGTGTCTATGGCATGGACCTGGTCGTGTTAAATTGCTGAATTACTATATGCTGACTGCATGAATTGGATTGAACATTGGCTGTATGAAAAAAGATTACTGGTTTTACATGGGAAAACTGCGACTTTGGATTTCATGCGACCCGAACTGATGATTCTGGATTAAAGTGGACACTTATACCATTTTTCTGTTTACAACATTATTGACTTTGGACTATAGAAGTGTCCTCGGATTGGATTATTGGTGTTTGATTGTTCTTGGAGGGGCTTACAAGGGTTGTTTTGTAAGCGACCCTTCCTTTCCTAGAAGCACAGATTAAGACAATTGCTCCTTTTTTCTGCATTCCCCAATACTCTTTGCAGAGCGCCTACTGTTGCTTTCTATACCTGGCTACCAATATATCTATTAATTCTTTTCATCCGACCATAAGCCTTTAGTGGCAACTTCTTGCAGCTGAGCTTACCATCCCTCATGGATGCGTTTGTTGTTTCATCCTTATGTTACAGGCAAGAAAGTAAGTCATGCATTCAGATTTGCTGGAATCCTCCTCCACAGCAATGCCCGCTTCAGTCACCTTGTTAAACAGATTGCATCTTCCCACGATCCTTAAACCTGCTTCCATTGCAAATCCAGTTCTTGCTGGACAGGCTGCATGTGGAGTCTGCAAAACAGAACATGGCCTATACATGATGCCATCAGGCCCAACAGAGACTGTATTGTCTCACTGTGAGAAGCTGCCTTAGTATATGGTGTACACTTATGTAAGTGGGCACCCAGCACCAATCCTGACAACCCTTATTGTGATTTTAGTTGTTTTAGACAACCTTAGAAAGCTCTCTAAGTGATAGTTGTGGAGAGCAGCCTTCAGGCTTAGTCCAGGAGTGTAAAGCAGCTTGTTTTACCAGAACATTATCATATTGATATATATTAAGAGAAAAAGAACCACACAGGGCATTTATAAAAATATGTATTTAATATAAGACACTCACTAACACATACAGATATCTCCTAGCCAGAGATATACACAATGTACATAATACTTTTCAATTGAAACAGGTAAGTAGCACGAAATACACGATGGTCACCGGAGGGAGACCTAACCATATACTAAAGTAGTGGTATGCGAACCACAACTCAAGTCAAGACTATACCCAGAAGACGGAGAAGTGCCAGGGACCCAAGGGAACACACAAGTTAAGTAACCAGGAGCCCCACGGACTGTGTGCAGAGAGGGAACACGACCGCGGGACCAATGCAAATCAGTGGGTAAGTTGCGGTTGCAATTTTAAAGAAGGACCCTTTCCAGTGGACCATGAAGAAACCCAGTGGAAGACAGAAGGTTGGAGAGCCAACCCAAACCCCTGTGGATACCCTAGGAACCAGGATATCTATACCACAGAAGTCGGTGCATAGGTGTGAAGTGGCGTCGGGAACAGCGGTCAAACTCAATGCAGGACTTCAAGAAGATGCCGCTGCTGGAGAAGGTGATAGTGTCCGGTGGAACTCAAAGGTGGATTCAAGTACAGAAGCACCTGCAAGCAGAGGGGACAGAGTCTATGCCACTTGGAAGTGAACAGGAGGCCCGGAAGACGAATGCCCACCGAAGTAGAGTGTTGCAGGAGAGCTGACCGTGACCTTGAAACTGCAGCTGTATAGACCAGGCGACGCTGTGGAAGACCAGGAGCCGTGCACAAGCTGTTCCACATCGGATGTCGAGAATTGAGGGGTCGGTGTCCGTCAGGAGCACCAACAAGCCTTTGCAACTGCAACCAACGAGGAAAGTGAAGGTACAGTGTCGGGACCAGCAAGGTCTAGGTGACTCACCACAAGCAAGGGAGTCAGGGCAGGCCCCGAACAATCAGGGGAGCCCGCAGAATTCAAAGGCACAAGTTACTAACTTGTGTAACGATATATCTGTAAGAGACAGTAGTTAGTGACAGATTCCTTACCTTAGAATATCCCCAGGCGTCAGGCTGGATCCGGAAAGTTTTTGCGTAGCAGTACCCTTGCGCGTCGGTAGGCGTCGTCGTGCGGCTCCGCGTCCGTCGTCTGCGTCGTGATCGCCGGGATGACGTCGCGGGCAGTACTTACACGCCGCCCCTGCGCGCTGACGTCAGTTCTGTACACGACTTTCCGCGCCAGGAACGCAGAGCCATGCAAGAAGTTGACATAGGTGTCTGAAAAATACTAGGGTCCTGAAAGGGATGTCCTTAACCCTAGAAATCAGTTCGCAGAACGGGGAGGATGGGTGGGGCGGTAAGGAATCTGTCACTAACTACTGTCTCTTACAGATATATTGTTACACAAGTTAGTAACTTGTGCATCTGAAAGAGACACGTTAGTGACAGATTCCTTACCTTAGAATAGATACCCCAGCAATACCAACCCCGGTGGTGGGTCTGCGAACAAAGATCAGACAAGGAAGTCCCGGAGGACAGAACGGCCAAATAAGCCGTCCCTCCGGACCAGACTGTCAAGGAAGTAATGCTTTGTCAACGTGTGCAGCGAGGCCCACGTAGCTGCCTGACAGATATCCTGCAGCGGAACACCGCGGCCTAAAGCCGTGGTAGCAGCAGTTGCCCTGGTGGAATGGGCACGCAGCCCAACAGGAGGCTCCTTCTTAGCCAAAGAATAGCAGGCTTTGATACACAAGGTTTCCCAGCGGGAGATGGTCCTCTTGTGCACCGCCAGACCTTTTTTGGCGCCCACGTAGCCAACAAAGAGCTGGTCATCCACCCGGAAGTGTTGTGTGCGGTTGATATAAAAGGAAAGCGCACGTTTTGGGTCCAGACGGTGGAGCCTCTCTTCCTCTCTGGAAGGATGCGGAGGCGGAAAGAAGGTGGGCAAAGTGATGGTCTGCCCAATGTGGAAGGCAGTAACCACCTTTGGCAAGAAGGACGGACGCGTCCTAAGAACAACCTTGTCTGGATGGACAGACCGAAAGGGAGGTTTGCATGATAGAGCCTGGAGCTCACTCACCCGCCGAGCGGAGGTGATGGCCACCAGAAAGGCTGTCTTCAGAGTCAGAAGACGAAGAGGACAGTTATGTAGAGGCTCAATGGGAGCGCACATAAGAAAGGTAAGAACCAAGTTCAAGTCCCACTGAGGCATCACAAACGGAACAGGAGGGAAGAGGTGTGTAATGCCTTTTAGAAACCTGTCAACAACAGGGGACTTGAAAAGGGAGGGCTGATCAGGAAGCCTGAGGAAGGCCGAAATGGCACAAAGATAGCCCTTGATGGTACCCAGGGCAGAACCCTGTTGGGCCAGAGAAAGAAGGAACAGAAGAACCTCAGAAAGAGGGGCAGAGAGGGGATCCACAGCCTTTGCTGTGCACCATGCCACAAACTTGTTCCACCTGCAGGCGTATACCACCTTAGTGGAGGGACCCCTGGCTGCCAGAATCACATCACAAACTTCGGGAGGAAAGTAGAAAGGAATCAACTGCCGCCGCTCAATCTCCACGCATGCAGGTGTAGACTGGACAGGTTCGGGTGGAGGACCGTCCCCTGCTGCTGCGACAGAAGATCCTCCCGAAGAGGCAGACGGATCGGGGGATCGACGCTCATACCGAGTAGCTCGGGATACCAAACTCTTCGAGCCCAGTCCGGAGCCACAAGGATGACTTGGGCCCGGTCGCGCAGAATCTTCTTCAACACTCTGGGTAGAAGTGGTATAGGCGGAAAGGCGTACAACAGACCGCAACTCCACTCGCGACGAAAAGCGTCACCGAGCGAGTGCCGCCTTGGAAATTCCAACGCGCAGAACTGCTGACATGGCGCGTTCTCTTCGGTGGCGAATAGATCTAACCAAGGCTCTCCCCACTGAAGAAAGAGTCCTTGCGCCACTTCCGAGTGAAGACGCCATTCGTGATCCATCATGCACCTGCGGCTCAGTTCGTCCGCCCTGGCGTTCAGGGAACCTGCCAGGTGTTGAACCATCAGGAATATGCCCTGATGTTCCAGCCATGTCCAGAGGCGCAGAGCCTCCTGACACAGGGTCCACGACCCCACCCCGCCCTGTTTGTTGCAGTACCACATGGCGGTGGTGTTGTCGGTGAACACCTGCACTACCTTCCCTTTGACAGAGGGAAGGAATGCCTTGAGTGCAAGTCGGATCGCCCGGAGCTCCAGAAGGTTGATATGGAGCCGGGACTCCGCCGGAGACCAGAGGCCTCTGATCTCCGCCTCTCCCATGTGACCGCCCCATCCCAGAAGGGACGCGTCCGTCACAACTGTGTGCTCTGGCTGGGGAAGGGAGAGGGATCTGCCCATGACCCATTGCCGGTTCGAGAGCCACCACTGCAACTGTGTTGCAGTCCCCTCCGAGATCTGGACGTGATCGGACAGGTTGCCCTGGTGCTGCGCCCACTGGAACTTCAGGTCCCACCGCAGAGCCCGCATATGCCATCTGGCATGATCGACCAGCAGGATGCAGGAGGCCATGAGGCCCAGCAGCCTCAGGGTCATCCGTACCGAAACCCAGGATAAAGGCTGAAAGATCGGAATCATAGCCTGAATATCCCAGACTCGCCGTTCGGGAGGATAGGCCCGATTCTGCGTCGTGTCCAGAACTGCCCCGATGAAAAGGAGCTGTGGAGAAGGAATCAGATGCGACTTCGGCACATTGATGGAGAACCCCAGCGAGTGCAGGAGTTCGGCCGTAGTCTGGAGGTGGGAGACGACTGCCTGGGACGAGCCCGCCTTCAGCAGCCAGTCGTCGAGGTAGGGGAAGACTGGAACCCCTGCCCGGCGCAGATGAGCTGCGACCACCGCCATCACTTTCGTGAACACCCGAGGGGCACTTGTAAGGCCAAAGGGGAGCACGGTGAACTGAAAATGCTCGAGGCCTACCGTGAACCGCAGGTAACGCCGGTGGGCCGGGATGTGAAAATAAGCGTCCTGCAAGTCCAACGCTACCAACCAGTCTCCAGGGTCGAGGGCAGTCAAGACCTGAGCTAGGGTGAGCATCTTGAACTTCTCCTTCCGGAGGAAGCGATTGACGTTCCGGAGGTCTAAGATAGGACGCATGTCCTCCTTGTCCTTTTGGGCACCAGAAAGTAGTGGGAGTAGCAACCACGTCCTACTTCTGGGGTCGGAACATGCTCGATGGCCCTCTTGGCCAAGAGGGCCGTGACTTCCTTCTGCAGAAGCAACAAGTGATCCCCTGAAATGCGGTGGAATTGAGGTGGCATGGCTGGGGGGTGGTCTCGAAGGGGAGGGAGTAGCCCCTTCGGACAATGTCCAAGACCCACCTGTCCGAGGTGATGGCACGCCAGTGGTGAAGGTGATGGCGGACCCTGCCCCCTACTGGCGTGCTGTGCACCTGAAAGGAAGGACTAGGAGGGCTTGGAGGCCGCGGACGGGGCTGAGTTGGTGGCCTGACCCGCACGCTGGTTGCCCGACCCGCCACGGCGGAAGCCACGCGAAGACGCTTGCTGCGCGGGCCGGTGGCTGGGCAGCGGACGTGACTGGGCGCCCCTTCCGTGGCCACGAAAGGGGCGAAAAGCAGAGGTTAGCGGAGGGCGCACAGCAGAAAAGCCCAGGGACTTGGCAGTAGCCCGCGAGTCCTTAAAACGCTCCAGCGCATGGTCTGCTTTGGAACCAAAAAGACCGACTCCATCAAAGGGCATGTCCATGAGTGTATTCTGGACATCACCCGAGAAACCAGTTGTTCTCAGCCAGGCGTGGCGACGCAGCGCCACTGTCGTTGCAAGCGATCTGACCAGCGAGTCGGCGGTATCAAGGCCACAACGTATGGTGTACTTTGCCGCATCCCTACCTTCCGCCATGGTGTGGGTAAGCAGTGTCTGGACCTCCTCAGAACACTGGGGCAAAACGGCCGCCACCGAATCCCACAGAGAGTGGGAATATCGGCCCAAAAGGCAAGCGGTGTTGACGGACCGCAAGCCAGCACTGGAGGAAGAAAAGGCCTTCTTCCCAAATTGGTCCAGGCGTTTGGATTCCCTATCCGGAGGGGCGGTAGGGAAGGCGGTTTGGGAGGCAGAGGCTTGGACAACCAAGCTCTCGGGGGTGGGATGTTGAGAGAGAAACAAGGGGTCGCCCGGAGCAGGGCGATGGCGTTGGGATACGTTCCTATCCACAGGAGCCCCTGTGGTGGGCTTGGACCAGGTGCCCAAAAGAACGTCACAGTGCATCATTAAACGGCAGCAATGGCTCCGAGGAGGTAGCTGCCGGCTGAAGCACTTCCGTCAGGAGGTTAGTCCTGACAGCCACAGTAGGCAATTGGAGGTGCAAGGCTCCAGCTGCTCTACGCAACACCGTTGCGAAATTTGCTCCCTCCTCCGTTGCCACGGAAGGAGGAGACAGCATGCCAGTGTCAGGGGAGGTGTCTAGACCACTGGCATCCCCAAGTTCCTCTGCCCAGTCCTGGTCATAGTCACACTGCTGTGTGAGAGGGTCATCCGACCCCTCCCAGCTCTCCTGGTCCTCAGGTTCAAAATATGGAGGAGGAGGGACATCTGGGACCCAAGGTCTCATCGGCGCCGGGGCCGGCGTCGAGCGACGTCGGTCCGGCTCCATGTCCGGAACCGGAGAGAACCGGGGAACGACGCCGCCCGGAGCCCCAGGCGGCGTCAGGAACAGCACCGGGGACATCAGCGCCGGCGTGGTTAGGTCAACCGGCGTCGATCGGGGTTGCGGTACCACCGGAGCCGGGATCGAGGCCGGGGCCGGAGCCGAGGCCGGGATCAAGGCTGGCGGGACAGGCGACGCCGGGACCGGAGTCGTCGGCGACGCCGGAGCAACCCCATCAGGGCCCGCGGGGCCCGAAGGCGCACCGGAGGGACCTTGAGGCCAGAAGAGGCGGGCCATGGCCGACAGGAATTCCTGTATTTGGGCCGGAGTCGCCCCCGAACCCGGAAAGGACGGGTAATGCGGGGGCGGCTCCACAGGCACGTCCAGGGCCGTGGGGGTGGGGACGGTGCCGACAGGGGCCTCAGCCGAGTCGCGAGACCGGCGAGGCGAAGTCTTAGAGCGATGATGCTTCTTAGACTTTTTGTGCTTCGACTTACCAGAGGAGTGCGAAGACTTGGACTCAGACGACCGGCGGGGGCTCCGCGACTGGCCCCTCGACCTCTCACGGGACCGGGGCTTGGTGCGGCGCGGAGCCGACTGCCGGACCTCGAGGAGCTTTCGAGACCGCTCTCGCAAAGCCTTCGGGTGTAAGGCCCGGCAGTCAGGGCACGACTTCGTGTTGTTGTCTCGGCCGAGACAGTAGAGACACTAACTGCGGGTCTGTGATCGACATCATTCGACCACAGACGTCGCATGGCTTGAAGCCGGGCATCCCTACCGACACCTAGGAGTCGAGATGACTCGAAAAGAAACAGTGAAAAAATCACCAAAAATGTAGTCAAAAATTGACTAGGGCACTGCTCTTCCCGGATCTGCGCTTACTGGCGCGGAAAAAAGAAGAACTGACGTCAGCGCGCAGGGGCGGCGTCTAAGTACTGCCCGCGACGTCATCCCGGCGATCACGACGCCGACGACGGACGTGGAGCCGCACGACGCCGCCTACCGACGCGCAAGGGTACTGCTACGCAAAAACTTTCAGGATGCAGCCTGACGCCTGGGGATATTCTAAGGTAAGGAATCTGTCACTAACGTGTCTCTTTCAGATATGACCCTCAAGAGGACTCGCAGGCCAAAGATGCAAGCCCATGATGCAAGTGATGCAGTGAGGACGAAGATCTTGGTCACAGGAGACGCTTGAGGTTGGGGCTACTTGGAGCCCCAAGATCTTGGTGGAAGGAAGCAAACAAGCCTTTGCAACTTTAAGTCGATGCAGTGCACAGGGGTTCGGTTCCTGCGGCTCAGACGAGGGATACTGGCCTAAAACTTGGTGAGAGGGCAGGGCAGGCCTCGAGGGACGTGAAGAACCACCACCTTCATTGCGGAGCCTTTCGGAGTCTGTAGGAGCCCAGGATCAGCAGACCGGTCAGCTTAGTTGCAGTGCCTGCAGATGCAGGGAAGTGACTCCTTCACTTCAAGGGAGATTCCTTCAGGTGGCTTGGATGCCCACAGGCCTTGGAAGGTTCCTGCATGGAACACAGGAATGGACGTTGCAGCAGACGAGCACAAAGACGAGATCAGGAGCAGCAGGAGTCTTCCCAATTGCAGCCTTGATGCCCAGAGCGAAGTCCACAGTGCCCAGATGGTCGAAGTGGGGTCTTGAAATTAATCTTGTCCCACGAGGAAACTAGGGACCCACCCTCAGGCAAGCCCTTACGTACTCTAAGGAAAGGGTTGGGACGATTTAGGGTTCCCTCCCAGGGGAGGGGTCGGACAGTGGGGAGGACACTAATGTCCTTTATCCAGTTTCACGCCAGAGCAGGAGCCATCGCTCCCTGAGCTGGTTTGAACTGGACTATGCAAGGAGGGCACCTTGCAAGTGTGCCCTTCAAGCAGACTAAGTAGCGCTGGCAATCGCTCCCACCCGGCCCCAATACACTAAACCCTGTCTGGGAGGTGGTCACAACTCCCTGTGACAGGATACCTATTGTTCTGCCTTCCCCTGCTCGAGCTTGGCTCAGCAGCAGGAAGGCAGAATCGTGTCTCTGGTCGGCAGTAGCCATGTTGTGCTGTCCGGGTCTAGAAGACTGGTACCGGGAGCACTGAGGGCCGCCCGGAGGAGCTTTACAGTGCATGGAATCATACCTCCCACACTGTTTACGGTGTGGGGGTATGATTCCAACATGTTTGATACCAAACATGACAGGGTTCGTTACAGCCAGTTTAGAGATGGTCATCGCGTAATGACACATGGCCCCTCTATGAATCGTAATGGCTGATGTACTTTACAACCCGGGAGAATGGACTCTGAAGGTTGTAGGGATGTCCTGCTCATGCAGAGGCACCCTCGAACTTAGAACCGAGCACCCTTCCTTCAGGATAGAAAGGCCTGCTTTATGGGCAGTGACCTTAGATATAGGGAAACATATATCTTTCGTAAGTGGTGCTAGCACCAGCTTACACAGGCTGCAATGGCAGGCCTGTAGTTACAGTTTGAGTGGTCCCCCTTTGGTGGCATAATGCATGCTTCAGTCCGTGGGGGACCCCTGGTGTACCTATAACCTGGGTACCTCAGTACCATATACAAGGGACTGAAGGGTACACCAGTATCGAATCTGGTATGTACCCAAGTGTAGGAGAGTAGGATCTGCTTCACATGGGTACCCCCACTTTTTGCTGATGCTTCACTGTTTTTCGACATTAGTCTGGCTGGTGCCCTGCTAATCAGAACCCCAGCCTAGCTGCTTCCTCTCTAAAATGGTTTCCATGTGCCTTAGGCACATCACTGATTGGGATCTGGAGTGCCCTTATAAGTCCCTAGTATATGGTATACTATGTACCAAGGGCATAGGTACCTCAGAGGCCTGCCAGGGGCTGCAGCACGTATTATGCCACCCCTGGAAGGCCATCCAAACTGACACCACAGGTCTGCTACTGCAGCCTGGGTAAGGTGGTGCATGCACCCCTTACTGTGATATAGGTTACCTATATCACTAAATACATACACATATAAACCTATAAGTCACTCCTAAGGCAGGCCTTATCAATCCTAAAGGAAGAGTGCATGGTTCCTATGTGAGAGGGTGCCCCTGCATGAGCAGGGCCCCTCTGCAGCGTTCGGAGACCCTTCTCTGATGCTGTTTGTAGTGCAGCCTGACCGTATACTCTTAAGCGCATTATAACCTCGCGTTAAATGCTAACTTTGGAATGGCTGCACCTAAACATGTCGTGTTTGGTGTCAAACATCTTGGAATACTACCCCCGCCAATTCTGGCGGCGGGGGTAGCATTCCACCCTTCTAGAGGGAAAGACATGTTAACTCTGGCTAGCCCGGTAACTTCTTTCCAAAGCCCTGGCATCACAAAAGGGATGCTGCTGCCACAGACACGAGTCTGGCCTCCTGCTGCTGGACGAAACTCCGGCAGGGGAGGCCTGGACAATAGGTTTCCTGTCCCAGGGAGGTGTGACCACCTCCCCCGACAGGATAATGTGTATTGGGGCTGGGCGGGAGCACTTTCGGGTGCTTTGAAGTCCTGCACTGGGGGCACACTTGGTGTCCCTGTGCATACCCCAGTTCAAACCGGATCAGGGGCTTGCAGCCCCTGCTTTGGCGCGAACTGGACAAAGGGAAAGGGTGTAGCCACCCTCGGCCCTGACCCACCCATAGGTGGGGCCACAGAGTAATCCAACCCCTATCCTTAGTATAAGTATAGGAACCCAGTCCTTAGGACTTTAGATTATCCCTGGACGAAACTCTGAAACTGAATCCTGGACCTTCGACGCTCTACTCACGATTAGAGGACAGAAGAATCTCCCTTGGGGTCAAGGAGTGACTCCCCTGCTTGGCAGGCACCAAAGAAGCATCTGTCCGGTTCGCATTTCTGAAGCTCCCGCCGGACGCCGAAGTCATCGCATCACCAGAGGTGGATTCTCAGACTTCCCCGAGGCTACCCTGAGTCCCCAGCAAAGCTGAGGCCCGTGGCTATCGTGGGTGACTTGAGACCGTGACCCCTGGACACCGAGCACATTTGCAAGTGCATCCTCTTCTGGGTCTCCCCGAAGTCGTGCTTTGGGCTCCGTGTAGCCCTAGCCTCCAGCACCAACTGCACCGAAGATCACTGGCCTCCACTCCACGAGCCAGATCCACGTGCGGCGTCTCGAGGCTCCTTCGCGGTCGCTAGCCCGTTGGCTAGTAGCCCTTAACGAAGGCCAATCTTTTTCTAACTTGGCATCCTGGTTGCTCCAGGCCTGCCCTCACTTACCCTCGCTGGGTGAGTTCCCCAGACCTTGCTGGTCTGCACCATCGACGATCTACATCTTCACCGAGACTTGCCGTTGCCAAGGCTTGTTGGGTCCAATCCGGTCGCCGACACCTCAGCACTCGACAGACATCGTGTACCAGCCCGAATCCTGCTCCTGGTCGCCGACAACGCCTCCTGGACCTCGTGGCTGAAGAGACAAGATGACCATCATCACACCTGAAGCACTCGACATCGGTGGGCATCTGTCCATCGCCTTCCTGGTCACTGGCTAGTGACCCAGACTCTGTCCCCTCTGCTTTCAGGTTCTTCAGAACTCCGATCCACTCTTGGGCACCCGACGCCAAAACAGCACTCTGCACCCGGCCGCCCCAGCGCCGCTGAGGGTGCACCTTTTGTGCTGGCTTGTTTCCCAATTTGCCTTGACCTAAACCCTAGGAGCTTTGCTCCCACAACCTTGTGGCCTGCTCGCCAGCAGCCACCAACCTGTGATCGTTCAGCCCTCCACAGGGCTTGGTCGCCCCACTCACTGCTGCCGCTCCTGCCTGCCTTGTCGCCTCCTGCCTGCAGATTCCTTCGCTCGCTGCCCGCTGCTCCTGGGACTTTCCCGCTGCCCGCTGCTCCTGGGACTTTCCCGCTGCCCGCTGCTCCTGGGACTTTCCCGCTGCTCCTGGGACTTTCCCGCCACTGCCTCCCTGCGGCCCCGCCCCCGTGATTCCATTCGCCGCCCCGCTCCCGCCACCCAGCTGCTCCTCCCTCCCGGCTCCTTACTTAAGGGGACCACAGAGTGTGATCGCTCAGCCCTCCACAGGGCTTGGTCGCCCCACTCACTGCTGCCGCTCCTGCCTGCCTTGTCGCCTCCTGCCTGCAGATTCCTTCGCTCGCTGCCCGCTGCTCCTGGGACTTTCCCGCTGCCCGCTGCTCCTGGGACTTTCCCGCTGCCCGCTGCTCCTGGGACTTTCCCGCTGCTCCTGGGACTTTCCCGCCACTGCCTCCCTGCGGCCCCGCCCCCCGTGATTCCATTCGCCGCCTTGCTCCCGCCACCCAGCTGCTCCTCCCTCCCGGCTCCTTACTTAAGGGGACCGTAGGGGACCACAGAGTGTGATCGCTCAGCCCTCCACAGGGCTTGGTCGCCCCACTCACTGCTGCCGCTCCTGCCTGCCTTGTCGCCTCCTGCCTGCAGATTCCTTCGCTCGCTGCCCGCTGCTCCTGGGACTTTCCCGCTGCCCGCTGCTCCTGGGACTTTCCCGCTGCCCGCTGCTCCTGGGACTTTCCCGCTGCTCCTGGGACTTTCCCGCCACTGCCTCCCTGCGGCCCCGCCCCCCGTGATTCCATTCGCCGCCTTGCTCCCGCCACCCAGCTGCTCCTCCCTCCCGGCTCCTTACTTAAGGGGACCGTAGGGGACCACAGAGTGTGATCGCTCAGCCCTCCACAGGGCTTGGTCGCCCCACTCACTGCTGCCGCTCCTGCCTGCCTTGTCGCCTCCTGCCTGCAGATTCCTTCGCTCGCTGCCCGCTGCTCCTGGGACTTTCCCGCTGCCCGCTGCTCCTGGGACTTTCCCGCTGCCCCTGGGACTTTCCCGCTGCTCCTGGGACTTTCCCGCCACTGCCTCCCTGCGGCCCCGCCCCCCCGTGATTCCATTCGCCGCCCCGCTCCCGCCACCCAGCTGCTCCTCCCTCCCGGCTCCTTACTTATGACGCCCCCTAAGCGACCGCGCAGCGGGAGCACCGACGGAGCGCCGAAGGTGCGCCAAAGGTAAGCCCATCTGCGCCCGTCCGCGCCTGGCCCGCGCCCAGCGCCAGGACCCCTGGATCCCACCGATGCAACACCACTCGACGAACCTACGACGCCGCCACCCTCACCGCACTCAATGCCGACCGGAACCCTGCCTGCTACCGAGCCTCCCCGAGACGCACCCACGGACCCTTCACCTGCCAAGCCTGCCGATTCACCTGCCCCCGGACCTGCACCACCCCCGCCAAGTCGAGCACCAGCAGCAACCACCTAAAATGCATCCTGTTGAACACCCGCTCCGTCCACAGGCACGCCGTGGAACTCTGGGACCTGCTCGACGCAACAGCACCGGACGTCGCCTTCCTCACCGAAACCTGGATGAACGCCTCCTCAGCGCCCGACATCGCCATAGCCATCCCGGACGGATACAAGATCACCCGGAAGGACCGCGTCAACCAGACGGGAGGAGGCATCGCCATCGTACACAAGAACACCATCCGCATCTCGACTAACTCCGACGAGACCTTCACCGCCGCCGAGCACCTACACTTCCAGATACACACTGACCCCAAGACCACCCTCCGAGGCACCCTCATCTACAGACCCCCGGGACCACGCACACTATTCAGCGAAGACATCGCAGACTTCATCAGCCCGCACGCCATGCCCTCCGCCGACTACATCCTCCTAGGGGACCTCAACTTCCACCTGGAGAACAACAACGACAGAAACACCACCGCCCTGCTGGACAACCTCGCCAACCTCGGACTCAAGCAACTGGTGAACACGCCCACCCACTACGCCGGCCACACGCTTGACCCCGTCTTCTCTTCCAGCAAGCACATCTCCTTCAGCCACGCCACCGGACTCCACTGGACCGACCACAGCTGCGTCCACTTCAGCTTCAGAAAGACTGCGACCCACCACCACCCGCAACAGGCTCCCCGCCGGAGCTGGAGCAAGATCACCGCCGAGCAGCTCACCGCCTCCCTCAGCCAGAACACACCCACTAACACAACGGACCCAAACGAAGCAGCCAGCAACCTCGCCAAGTGGCTGACCGCCTGCGCCGATGACCTCGCACCACTAAAAAACCCTCCCAGCAGACCCGGAAGCAAGAAAACCCCTTGGTTCACCAACGAACTCAAGGAATCCAAGAAGAACTGCCGCACTCTCGAGAAAGCCTGGCGACTCGACCAGACCACAGACAACAGGACCGCCCTCAAGCACGCCACCCGCAAACACCACCAGCTGATCCGTGCCACCAAGAAGTCGGCACTCAAAGAACGACTGGACAACAACGCCCACGACAGCAAGGAACTTTTCAGCATCGTCAAAGAGTTCTCCAACCCCAGCGCCGGAAACGACATCACCCCCTCGCAAGACCTCTGCAACTCACTCGCCGCGTTCTTCCACCGCAAGATCACCGACATACATAACAGCTTCGACGCACAGACCACGCACCCTACCGCCGAACCAACGCCCGCCACCACCACCCTCTGCAACTGGACCCCGATCAGCACCGAAGACACCACCCGCACGATGAACTCCATCCACTCCGGATCACCAACCGACCCCTGCACACACCACGTCTTCAACAAAGCCGACGCCACCATCGCACCCCATCTCCGGGACATCATCAACTCCTCCTTCCACACCGCCACCTTCCCGGAGAGCTGGAAGCACGCCGAGCTTACCGCCCTCCTGAAGAAACCAACGGCGGACCCCACCGACCTCAAGAACTACCGTCCCATCTCGCTCCTTCCGTTTCCGGCCAAAGTCATCGAGAAGACCGTCAACAGACAGCTTGCCGCCTTCCTCGAGACGAATGGATCCTCGACCCCTCGCAGTCCGGGTTTCGGGCCAACCACAGCACCGAGACCGCCCTAATCGCAGCCACCGACGACATCAGAACCCTAACCGACAACGGGGAAACAGCAGCCCTCATCCTCTTGGACCTCTCCGCGGCGTTCGACACCGTCTGCCACCGCACCCTAGTGAAGCGCCTCAGCAACATCGGAATCCGAGAGAAAGCACTGGAATGGATCATCTCGTTCCTCGCCGGAAGAACCCAGAGAGTCCGCCTCCCCGTTCAGATCCGAGGCCACCGAAGTCATCTGCGGCGTTCCACAAGGATCTTCACTCAGTCCTACCCTCTTCAATGTCTACATGAGCCCCCTTGCAGCCATCGCACGCCAACACAACCTCAACATCATCTCCTACGCCGACAACACCCAGCTGATCCTCTCCCTCACCAACGACCCCACCACCGCCAGAGCCAACCTACACGACGGGATGAGAGACGTCGCCGACTGGATGAGGAACAGCCGCCTTAAACTGAACTCAGACAAGACGGAAGTCCTCATCCTGGGTTCATCACCCTCCGCCTGGGACGACTCTTGGTGGCCCCCGGCCCTGGGCACCGCGCCCAAGCCAACGGACCGCGCACGCAACCTGGGCTTCATCCTGGACTCCTCCTTGTCGATGACCAGACAAGTCAACGCCCGTCTCATCTTCGTGCTTCAACACCCTGCGCATGCTCCGCAAGATCTTCAGATGGATCCCCACTGAAACCAGGAAGACCGTCACCCAGGCACTCGTCACCAGCCGACTGGACTATGGGAACACCCTCTACGCCGGAACCACAGCCAAACTTCAAAAAGACTCCAGCGCATCCAGAACGCCTCCGCACGACTCATCCTGGACATCCCCCGACACAGCCACATCACCGGACACCTGAAAGACCTGCACTGGCTCCCCGTCAGCAAGAGAATCACGTTCAGACTCCTCACCCACGCACACAAGGCCCTCCACGACCTGGGCCCCAAGTACCTCAACGACCGCATGACCTTCTACACGCCCACCCGCCAGCTATGATCAACCAGCCACGCCCTCGCCACCGTACCACGCATCCGCAGAGCCACCGCCGGAGGAAGATCCTTCTCCTACCTGGCAGCCAAGACCTGGAACTCCCTCCCCACTCACCTTCGGCGAACCCAGGACCATTTCTCCTTCAGGAAGCAGCTCAAGACCTGGCTGTTCGAGCAGTAACTCCCCCTCCCCCAGCGCCTTGAGACCCTCCCGGGTGAGTAGCGCGCTCTATAAATGCATTGATTGATTGATTGATTGACCAACCGGAGGCCCCCATAGGATAACATTGGGCCTCAACACTCTGCACCCGGCCGCCCTAGTGCCGCTGAGGGTGCAACAACAGTGCATCACTGACCCTGGGAGACCCCCCCGAGTCTATGCCCAGAACCTTAACTCTGCCAGTAGAGTACTTACCTGAAAACCGATAACCTACATTTTCTCCATAGGGTAACATTGACTGGTTTACACTGAAGTGTTGAGTTTTGAAACTTTAAAATAATCACTAAAAATCGTCCGATCAACGAAAACGAAATTACTCACCTGTTATCAGGAGAGATCCCAGTGCTGGATCTTGGTGCCCAGCACTGGCCCTGAAAAGTAATCATAACTGTACTTACCGGTAACTTGAATTTCCTTCCATAGGATAACATTGCCTGGTTTTTGCTGAAAAAGTTTCTAAGTGTCGATTTTGCAAACTTACAAATATTCGTTAAAAATCGCCTGTATAACAAAAACATTCTTTCAACTGTTTACAGGAGATGCACCAGTGCTGGATCCAGGATCCAACACCGAGTTAGAAAAAGTAACAATAACCACACTTACCTGCTAAGTGAATTTCCTTCCATAGGATAACATTGGTGATTCTATGTGAAAAAGTGTCAACTTTTAAAATACAATAATATTCCTTAAAAATCACAACTGTAACCAAAACGTTTTTACTCAACTGTTTACAGGAGATGTCCCAGGACTGAATCTAGGATCCAGTCCTGTGGTAAGAAAAGTAATCCAAAAAGTAATCTATTGCATTTAACTAGAAATTCCCATTGAGCTCAATGTATTATTGTGTTTGAAATTGTGTTGCCTATTGCAACAACTGTAACTATTGTATTCAAAAGTCTATTGCCTATTTGAAAAGTATTTAACTAAAGTAACTCATTCTGAGAAAGTATATTTTGATACCTATTGTTGGTTCTAAAATAAAACTATATATTTTGATACAAAACCATTGGCCTAGAGTTCAGTTCTTGAGTGTGTGAGACCATTTGCTGACTGAGTGTGTACAACAAATGCTTTACACTGTCCTCTGATACTGCCTTACTGCTCGACCAAGCTACCACTTTAGAGAGTAAGGTTATATCTAACTTTAGCCTCTGCCAAACCTCTGGGGACTGTGGACTCTGTGCACACTGAACCTTACTTTGGTTCAGTATATACAGAGCCACTTTCTTACAACATGGGCAGACTTACTGAAGAATTTTTCCAGTTCAAACCCACTAGCGGCCTCGAACCCTACTTGGACGTAGTCCAGGTCCCTAGAGACAGGGCACTATTCATGCAATTCAGGTTTGGCACACTTCCAGTCCGGGCATTCACTGCAAAGTGGTGTCCCCCATACCAAACGACCGAAGAGTGCCCTTCTTGTGGGTCCACAGCAAGGTCCAGGTGGCTTGTGCCTATTTGCAAACAACTTGGCACCCTGGACAACCAAGTGGCTTTACGCATACTAAAATCGGATTCAAGAACATTCTTTGTCTGTGGCATCACAAAATTCCTGGGCTGCGCGCCTGGAAGATCAGATATAAGGCCTTACAAAGCTTAGCCCGTTTAAGATCCTGATTTCCTTTTGGCATGTAAAGTAGTTTGAAGGGCTATTCTACTGGTGTTTTAAATTCTCAGTCCTATGGATCAATATGCATTGTCTGTTTTTATGTTTTAATCTTTTTAATGCATTATTTTAGCTTGTAATGAGATGCTTTTAGGAGTATATAGCTATGTTTCGATTGTTATTGTGTTCTTACCACATTTAGCCAATATTTTTATGGTATTGATGCACTATTTTACGCTTTTATGATCTTTATATCGAAATAAAGCTATACAACAACAACATAATTTAAAATCCAACTTAATGGAAAGTTGGATTAAATATTACTATTTTGAAATGACACTTTTTTCATAAACAATTTTTATTGGGTTTTAACAGCCACAAGATGGCCAACAGGAAACAAGGCACAAATTTAGCATACAAGATCACAGTTACAAGTTGCAACCATGAAAGCCACACCATGTACATGTGAAGACAATAGGTCTCCCAGGTGCGGCAGTTTGAATACGAGTCAAAGGTTCAGCCACTTCCCCCACACACAACCATGTTTCCAAGGACAGCCCTTCGCCTCAAACACCACCCTCTCCTGCTAAAATTACACTTTTAGAAAGTTGCCATTTTCTTGCCTAAAACCAAAAGGCTTTCCTGACAGTGTTCTGTCTCCTGACCCGATAGCTCCCCTGTGGTGAGATGTATATTGCTCCCAGATAGTGAACAAAGGGCTCTGGGTGTGGGGAGAGAGGCTCCTACCTAAGCAGGATGGCCAAGGGCTGTGTCCAGTCCCTTCCCAAGCTTCAAAGAAAGTGTACCTTGTGACTGGCTGATGAAGCTCACACCTAGGCCAGCCTCCCTTTTATGTCTCCAGTCGGGCAAGCTCCAAACTAGTGGGAGTGGAGGAACTGATCAGAACCTTTATTTTTTTTAGGGGGGTAAGGCTGGCAAAGGCTGACATTGGGCATAAACGTGGACCCCACAGACCTCTACTCGGTACACTGCTGGACCTGTAAAAAATCTGAAGGACAACTGCCCTGGTGTCTGAAGAACCTGAAGGAAGACTGGACCTGCATGCCTTGAACCCAAGACCCTAGAGGTTACTCCAAGGGTCAGTTCGCACCCTCCTCTTTGAGCTACAGGGGCACACCAACCTTCCAGAGGCCTCTCTCCTTGTAACTGTCCAGCTAACCAGTTCCAACCGGACCTGCCCTGGACCCTGCTGCTGGCGTAAGTCCCTACCCCTAAGTGGTGTCTCCCCAGTTCCTAGACCATTGGCTGGTGTTAAAGAGGCCTCAACTAGCTGGTTTGCCCTGCTGAAGGAAAGCCAACTTCCAGCAAAGTTTTGGGATTCAAACAGATGGCTTCACTGGGACCAACACTGAGCAGCATCTGATTGACATTGACGCCAACCGTGGCATTGACTTTGGAAGTTCGGAGCTTTCCCACCTTCGTTGAAGACTGGACCGGATCACTGCTTTTCAGCAAGATACTGTCATTGAGCTCCTCCTTGGATCCAGCTAACCTGTTTTCCCCATAAAAGTTTTGAAATTGGAGGCGTGGCCACAGCAGGCAAGATTGCGGAGCCGTTCTAGATGCTGCTGCAACAACTAATGGATGGAATGCTGAATGAATCAAACATTCACCCCCAGTCAAAAGATCTGGGTTAAATCCATCTTTCGTGTGCTCACTACCCCACCCCAGTTTGAACCCAGTCATATGCAAATCAGTCTTGACCCTATTCCTCATGGGAACAGTCCAGCCCGAACTGCCATGCCAGGTCCTCCCCTGGACCGGAAACAAGCATCCTGGGACTGGTTTTAGGGTAACACCCCTCAGCCAGGCTAGTTTGAATCCAGTGGCACAGCGAGCAAGGGGCCCACGTCTGGGCATACCCATCCCACTTAGGGAGAAAAGGTGCTGCACCAACAAATAATGGCCGGAATGCTGAATGAATCCAACATTCACCCCCCATCTAGAGATCTAGGTTAAATCCATTGTGCTTTTGCTCATCTATGCCACCCTTGTTTGGACCCAGTCCAACAAGGCAAATCAGCCGTTCCAGAGATGCTCCTGGACCTTCTCTCGCATCCATCGTCATCCTACCAGCCAAAACACACCATGGCTCCATTATCCTGCAGCCCCACACCCCGATGAGACCATGGTGCAGAAAGGTAGCGGAATAGTCTTTTGGCTGTTGGCGCAAACAGCACAGCTACCACCTGGCTCACTCAACATGGCAGCCGCCCGATCACCGAAACGAGGCCTCTCAGAAATGGAAACTCGCAGATTGGAGTGGTTGTACGGCCAGGCTTGATTATGGGTGCACTCTGGCATCCAGAGGCTGGGACAGCTGCTACGTGTTGAGCAGAGGTAGCAGAGAAGCCTAGTGTGCGGTGGCTTAACGGAGGAGCTGGCGGTGGTGCTGCAGTTCCTTGCTTCCTAGCCCTTTCTGGGGGCTGAACACAGTCCATCTTTGGGAATCCCGCTGAAGGCAAATGAAGGGATGGTGCCAGCTATCCCAGAGCTCTTGTGTTGAGCCCACAATGATGGCAGATCATCTGCAAGGGGTTTTGGGGGGCTGCGTTCCCTCTGGCTGCTTGGGCTCCCCCCCCCATCTCCCGCATACAGAGGTGTGAGAACCGGTGGGGGCATCGACTCTTCGCTCCCTGCTCCTGGGTCCAGCCCCCATTAGGCACACATATGGCCCTGCCTATTAGGTGCCTTTTTACTCAGCCGTGAAGCATATAAGGCGCTCGTGGCAGTCTGTGGAAGATCTGAGCAGCCTGACCTGGCCCCCGGACTTGTGACTCATCTGCGGGGCAACCCGACAGGGGCTGCGGACGAGCTCTGTATCATGGACATATGACCGTATGGCTATCTGGGACATATGGCAGTAACTTGAGGCCCTCAGCTGCTTGTGCTACCTCCACTGCCACACTAAGGTAAGAGGGACAAGGGAACACAGTTGTAGCCTTTAACCTGGAGAAGCATGTAAACAGTGCCTCCCCTGCAGTGTACCACTTGTAGCGCTCTGCCCCTCATGACAGAGGGCCGGCTGGCCGGGGTGCTTTGCAAGTCATCCAGGGGTTGAGATCTACCTCTCCACGAGAGCTCCGTGAGACTACCACCCTCCCACAGACACTACAGTTTCAGCGGAATGCCAGGCACAAATTTTCCCCATCCAGAGCAGACATGGGGAAAGATAAAGACCCTCCGATGAATACTCATCCCAATATAGATAAGTACACATCCAGCTACTCAGAATCCGTGAAACACGCCACGAACCCCAGGTCCTGCAACACCTTGACTACATGGAAAATGCACAGTTCCTACAGGCCATCCAAACAACGGGAGAAGAAGTGGAAACAAAAATTGGAGAGGTGAGAGTGGGTGTTGCTCTCCGTCAAGACCTTCTCAATGTGGCTGGAAGGGTTACTGAAATGGAGGGGAGGGTCCCTACCCTGGAGGATGACGTAGTGGACCTTACGGCAAATGTCACAAAGTTTATCTCTGCTACCCGTATGCTGGAGTTCCGGATATAAGATGCAGAGAACAGGTCTCAGGATAATCTCAGATTTGTAGGATTCCCAGAAGCCGAAACCCCTAACCCAGTATCTTTTCTGTAGAACTGGATCAAGTCCTGGGTCTTAGAGACAGTCCTCCTGCAGTGGTTAGTGGTGGAGCAGGGGCACCAGGCCGTAGCACAGCACTCTACACCAGCTGTGCCCCCACACCCCGTGATCTCGGGACCATGACAATATCCTGCATGCAGCATGCCCTCAGGGAAAGTTGCTCTTCCAACTCTGCGCACATTAGGATTTTCCAAGACTATACATAGGTGATCCAGAAGCAAAGTAAATCATTTGATGCCATCAAAACTAAACTAAAAGAAATGTCCCTACAATACATGCTGATCTTTCTGGCAAAAGTGAAGGTAGTCTTCAAATCCCACTCTTATGTTTTTTTGACACTCCAGAGGAATCGTGGTAGTGGACCGTGGAGAAACATGAACTCCGCTGCCACAATGCCCGCGGTATGGCCACTGTGGACAGCCAACCACAGCATACCCGGACCTCAAAAATGCTGAAGCCATGCTGGAGACTAAAATCTCAAAGGGGTGCGAATCGCACATACGCTCCCCGGAATCCTCAGACAACGACCATGTCCAATCGAAGGCAGAGGGGCCCCCCCTCTACTGCTGTCTTGTGGATTGTTACCTGCCTTGTTATTTTGGCCTAGGCCTGGCTGCCATGCTGCTTTTCTTTGCGCACGTTACACTGAGCCGGGCCTTCCTCGCCCTTTGCTCGTGCCACGTTCTTTTGCACTGTCTGCATTTTCTGTTGTTCACCTTTTTGGGCTCAGTCTGCACAAACATGTACAAGGTCGCATAACAATGTATTTTGGTTCTTCCTGATATGGCCAGTCTCGCGCACCCAGACATAACATTATGTGCAATTGCCATGAAGAATTTGATATGCTTTTAATGCTGTGGTTTACTAGCGCTTAACACACTTGGAGAAATCCCTTTCAGTGAGAAGAGCTATGATGTCCTGCTGATGTAATTCTGCATCTAGAGACTGAGGTATGGGGGTTCGCTAGTCAAAGCCCAGAGGTCTTCTATTATTATAATAAACTATCTTACTGCAAGGGGAGGGTGGTAATGTTATTTATACGTTTATCCACTGAGCTCTGAGATGCTTTCCCCGTTTGTATTCTATGGAATTGTAACCATGCTGCTTATATTAGTAATATGCATTATGCTATTAGTACTGACACGTGTACTGTACATTAGAGCACGTAAGTTGGAATAAACATTTTAACCTATCCAGTGTCTCTTCCTACGCACCTTGTGGACAAGTACGAGTGAGTGGCGAAAGAGTGTTCTTGCTTCTGTGAGTCCTGAGATAAAGATACCGTGTTCTGGGTTGTCCAAACATTAGTACTTGGGTGCTAATGGGATGCTAAGCTAGTTGGGTTGGGGTTTTTGGGTGCTACGGTATATGGTGGCAAACCACTGTATTCCGGGGTCTCATTTTCCTGTGCATAGCTCTGTGTATGTGCAGAAACCTTATGACATGGCGCGACCACCGTGGGGCAGCTTATCTGCGAGACGCTTGAGTAGTACTTGTGCTTGTCCACAAACCCCTCGCGTAAGCTTCCGGAGGCGTATGTGACGGTGATACCTCCTATATTGAATGTTTTATAGGTTCTTTCAAGCTTGATATTATTAAAAAAGGTTAGTTAATAGACCCATTTTTGTGCTCCCTGTTAGGTTGTCGAATATAATTGTTTAGTCATGGCTGGTGTGGCGATAGCTGCACATAGTCGAGGAGCACTCCGAGACCACTTAGCTGTGTATGGAGTGCCCGATACTGGGGTCGAGTTGGTCTTTGTGGTTCAAGCCGATCCGGCTTATCACTTTGAAGTGTTTTACACTTGGATCACTTTTGAAGCGGTGGATGCAGGTGACAAGCTGTTTCATGAATATAAGCCCACCGCTGTTCCTGCTGCCTATCGACCCTATACTGCTCTTGAAGTGCCTCTCACGGCTTGGCAGCACCGTGTTTGGTTCAATGGCGCCCTACCACAACCAACTACCGCAGTTCGTTTAGGCCCCTTATCAATTCAGGGGGCCACTTGGCCTGTATTGGCCGGGTATACCCCGCATCCAAATTATCTGGCATTAACGCTTGCGGAACTGCGCACTATGCATACCGAATTGGTGCGAGTGCATCGAGCCTTGGTGACATACGTTACAGGTAGCCTCCATGGGGCTGCTCCTGTGGTCGCAGGCCAACCAGCTATTGCAGCTGGAGTGACTATAAGTCCGGTCATGGTAAATTCTGTGATGGGCAAACGTCCACAAAATAAGGATGACTATCCTTACTGGCTTGCTGAAAAGTTCGATCAGATAGAAGCGGTGTTTCCACATACATCCCCAGTAGATAAACACCGCATCCTCACGATAAGTTTGCCAAAAGACATAATCCCCGATTTGACATCATGTGAAAACTGGGGTAAGGTATTCGCAGCAGTTTATTCAAAATGTTTTGGAACTCCTTCCATGACGGTTCTACCCTCTGTAATTAAAAAAGTACAGGATGAACATGGCCCTGAAGCGGCTGTGGAATTAGGGATGAGACTAGTGGGAGTGTTTGATGTAGTAGCTGAGCTGATCCTTGGAAATGTCAAGGGCGATGCTATGAACTTTCAAGTAGCGAATGCTTTGGCTTTGGTCCCAGAGTTGGACAGGCCTCGCGAATTACCGAAAATAATAGCCCGGGCTTATAAAACAATTGGAAGAAATAGCCTAGGCAACAAGCCTTTTGTAAAAATGCAAACTCAATCGCAATCACAAGTTATACAAACAAAAAGTGCATCTGAGAAAGATGATAAACCAGTCTTCACTAAAAAGAGTTGGAGACAGAAAAAACAGGGTAAGCAACAAAAGAAGCCGGGGTCGAGAGGCGCTTCCCCAGTTTCGGTTTCTTCTGAACGTACTTATGATTTACGTGATAGGTCAAGGATTAAATCACCAGAAAGGTTTCAGAGCTCTGATACGCGTTCTCCTCGTTCTTCACAGGCCCAGACGTCGTCACAGGCTGGTGGAGGAGGACGGCAAGATAGAGGAAGGGGCCGAGAGGCTCCCCAGGAGCGAGACCAACCTCGACAACAAGTCAGAGGGAAAGCAGAAGATTTTCATCTTCCTCGACCGCAATTTCAGAAGAAAAAGGTTGCCGCTGTCACAGCGAAATATGCCTCAGACCGTGAGAACGAGACTCCAGAATTGGACGTGGGCAGTGACCCTCCTAGACAGCGCCGCGGAAGTTACCATAGTGCGGGAGGCGCTACGTCCTCATATGGAGGCGACAGCAACTGAAACATTCGTTACTGTAGAGACAGCTGACACGAGAGTGGCACCCCCTGACAGACTATATAATATAGTTATACAAATTGAAGGTGACATACCGCGTGAAATAAAAGGGATTTTTTGGGAAAATCTAACCTCTTCATATGACATTTTGTTAGCAGAGGTGGATTGGCCACCCCCATTCGTTTTAGCTGCACATAAAGGAGAGGAGGTAATCCTTCCAAGCTTTTCACGGCATGTCCCAAAAGACAAAGCTGAAGCACTTGCAGCTGAGTGGGCTGTGTACCTGGCACCAGCGTTATACCGCAACCATGTGGGATGGGATGAAGAATCACCTCCTCATGCAATACCTTTGCGGTCACTACCGCAGCCACAACCCCAATATCCCATCAAACGGCAGGCAAAGGCCCCGTCTCCGAAATTCTGACACAGTTGGAATATCAGGGAGTAATTGAACCATGCGTATCACCTATGAACAATCCCCTTTTCGTGGTTTCTAAACCCGATGGATCGTACCGCTTAGTTTTGGATTACCGGCATTTAAATACTCATTGTCGGAACTTTGCGGTGCAAAATACACACAGTTCTGCGCTTGTAGACAGTCTTGTTCGTAAAAAATACAAAACGACACTTGACCTTTCAAACGGTTTCTACACGCACAACCTAGCCCCGGAGAGTGGTCAATGGACCGCATTCACATCCGGTGGTAAATTATTCCAGTTCCGGCGATTACCCATGGGCTATAAAAATAGTCCGGGTATATTCGCCGCCCGTGTTGTTTCTTTGTTAAATGACATTGATCAAGACGCATGTTCGTACGTTGATGACATCTATCTGACAGACGACGAGTTATATCAGCATCTGTCCCGTGTGGACCGCATTATTCTTGAATTTGCGGAGCAGGGTTACAAATTTAACTTTGCTAAGTCACACATTGCTGAATTTACCGTTCTGTTCTTGGGCTATGAGCTCAATAACGAAGGTAAGGGCTTAGCCCCCATTTCTTGGAAAAATGTGCACATTTGTGCCCCCCAAATACTCTGAAGAAGCTTCAGTCTTTGCTGGGTTTCCTGAACTTCGGGCGTACTTACATTCCCGAATATGCCCAGCGTATCAAGCCTTTGTATGCTTTGATACAACCTACTTATTCAAGGTCTTGCTGGCTGCCTGAGCATACCTCAATTCTGCAGTCTTTGCAGACAGACCTTTTGGAGTCTAAATATCTTTTGACTCGTGATAACCACACAAACCTGGTGATTAGAATAATTCCGGGGGCGGTGGGATTCACCTATTTAACCTTTAATGAAGGTGATACAGTACCTATCGCATACAAGTCACATCTGTACACTTCCGCTGAATTGCGCTTTACATCTGTTGAAAAAGTTCTGACTGCAGTGCAAATAGCGATTCTAAAAGAACGCGCACTGGCACAGGGTAAGCGGATTCTGGTGGTAACACCCTGTCCTGCCCTGGAGGCAGTAACAAAGGCAAGTGTACCGAACTCTAAAGCAATGCATCCCCGTTGGATACAATGGGCTACATCTTTGACGTCTTCGGACGTCACTTTTGTTTTTGATTCTTCTCTTCAGACTCAGGAGTTTTTGCAGTATGAATTCGTTCATCCTCCTCCTTTGTTTTTACTACCGCTTGAGGATTACAAATGTGTGATCTACACCGATGGTTCGGCGCAACCGGCCACTGGGTCCAAGCACGCTTATTCAGCTGCATGTGCTATTGTTGCGGGTTCCTTTGTGAATGGAACGTTCAAATCCTCTGAAGTGCACACTCGCACACTTGGAGACAGTACCGCACAATTGGCCGAGCTGCATGCATTGCTACTTGCACTTGAGTTCGCTTCACAGGATGAGACCACTCTTATTGTATGTGATTCTTTTTACTGTGTACAATCTTACAATGACAATCTGTTTTTCTGGTCGAAAAACGACTACAAGGACGCAAAAGGGAGCACAATTAAGCATAAAATGCTTTGGGTTCGAGTGGCAGAATTGCAACAACGTCTGCCCCTCACACAGGTGGTTCACACCTTAGGCCATCAGCGGGTGGGCGCACACGCTATTGGTAACGATCTGGCAGATGAGGCTGCCCGTTCAGCAGTAGTCACGTGTTCAGTAGCAGCGGTTACCAGGTCCATGTCTAAAATAGACCCTGTTATTTTAGCAGCTATTGCTGCAACCAAGGAAGGTGATAATTACCCTACAGGTTTCCCTTCCAAGTATTCTTACAAATTAAGTCCGGATCAGGTTCCTTATGTAACTATACCTGACGTTGGAGATCGGCTGATCCCCAACGCGGACCGCAGGAGTGCCTTGATATCAGCTGCACACGAAGGCATGGCTTCTGCTCATGCAGGTGTGTCAGCTACGGTTTTCATCTTGCAGCAGCGTTATTGGTGGCGTGGGTTATATAAAGACACCCGTGCTTTTGTGCTTTCTTGCGACGTTTGTCAACAGATTAAGCCTTCCACGGTAACACGTCCACCACAAACACCGCTCTGCATTGCTAACAGACCCTTTGGGTGTGTTTACTTGGATCACTGCGGTCCATTCTCATCAGACACTGCCTATAAATACATCTTGGTGGCAGTGGACTCGTGCACACGGTTTCTCTGGGTCTGGCCACAACGGAGTGCTGACGCCCGAAATGTGATCAGGGATTTGCGTGTCTTTGTGGGAATTTTCGCATGCGGCACCTTCCATTCGGACCAAGGTCCAGCGTTTGCCTCTAGGGCTTACAAGGATGCAATGGCTTCGCTTGGGGTGCGGGTGAAATTTTCGTCTCCGTATAGGCCTGAGGGCAACTCTATCGTTGAACGAATGAACCGTGACTTAAAGCAATCCTTAACAGCTAGGGTTTTAGGTACTGGCAGGAACTGGCTGGCCCATTTGTATACCGTTCAGCGTGCACTTAATAATCTCCCTAGAAGACCTCTGGGTGGGCGGACCCCATACGAAATGCTCTTTGGCATAAGAATGTTTGTGCCTGACCTTGAGGGTCCAGACATCGCGGCGCAATCCGCCAAGTTTGATGTAGATAACCATTCTGCTATGTTACAGGACTTACAAGAAGCCCGAGACAAACTTGCAACTACACATTTACCTTCAGCCACAGATCCTGCGTTGCAGATTCCGGTAGCCGGCTGGCTTCCGAAAATTGGAGAACTGGTTCGAGAGAAGGTTGAAAACAAAAAAGAATTTGGCCCCTCTTTTCGTGCACCGGTTCCAGTTCTTGGCCTGAAGGGAACACGTACAGTCATTTTACCACCGCTTCCTGGTCGCAAAGAGAACAGATACATCTCAGTTGAAAATGTCAAGCTACAGCGCCTGGCCGATCCTGAATAGTGTCACACCAGCGGTCTCTTGTCCTGCCATTTATCGGACATATGTTCATAGTCCATCTGCACGAACGATCGCTGATGCTGTAATTGAGATGGTTGATTTGCCTGAAACTACGATTGATCCCCAACTCTCCACCAATATCAACGAGGACGAGTATACTTATCCTGCATCAGAATCGGTGGCACATCAACCAACAACGCCACTAAGCCCGACTCGTTATTCCTTTGATTCGGATTCCACATCTTCAAAAGTTCCATCCAAGTTCAGTATTTTTATATCCTGGTTTAGAGACAATTTTTTGATTCCCCCCTGGACATACATCTGGTTGGTACTTTTCTTGATATTTTTGTTCATGTCCATTGGCTTTGTCACAGTGTTTTTTCTACTGATCAATGGTCACTATTTACCTGAACGCTCTGCTGTAGACTATGTTTCTGGAACTTTGGCTCCTCATTCCTCGTCTCACATCATGAAGCGTGACCACACATTTGTGAACATTTCAGCCTTCCCAGTTGCTGATGGCATCGTATGGGATGCAGTGAACTATCAAATCCATGGTCCGACGGAAATTATTAATGTACCTAATGTCCTTCGTGTTTCAATGGGTGATGTAGTACAAAATAATATTCATTCTGATGATTGGGATGTGCATGCCGTTGAAGCTTTGTTTGCGGATTTAAAATATTATGCATCTTTTAATGCTGAAGATCTATATATGAATTCTGCTAATTATGCCGATTTGTATTGTTCCCAACATTGGGGTAATCATTTTCTCCATAAGCCAAGTGCCCTGCGTAGTTCTGTTAACTATACCCAATGGGAACATTGTCCAAACCCCTTGCCAGGTAGCTCTCAAACTCTTCGAAATAAGTTTAATTATTTTACTGATTTTAATCGGTCGAACCCTGCATCATATTATTTTAGACTTAATAACACATCAACTCAGAAAATTATGTTGACACACACCAAATTGCTTTATTCAGGTTCCTTTCTGAGTGCCCTAGCTGTGGGAGGTTATGAGTATTGGGATAATACAGTGGATTTAAAATCTATTTGGGGCTCCAAGCCATGGCAGGTACAGGGAACCGAGGCGTTGCATCGTGCTTGCCTCATCCCTACCCAAATTATGTTCCTAAATGCTTCCATCTATCAGACTACATGTTGGGGCTTAGCAACCACTAAACAATTGAATACGCCATCAATACCATCCCTGTCGAGTTTTCCAAATGAAAGCTCACGATTCAATATGTCCCTCGTGTCCCTGCAGGCAATGTTACAAAATAATTTGTTTAATGTTTCTGAGCTGGTTCAGTCACCCTGGTTAATATGGCCTATATCATCTAATGCATGTCAAATGCGTTTTCATGATACTGGTGCTAGCTACACACAGAATAGGCCTGATCCGAGGTTTACTGATGCCCGTACTGTCACTACATACTCTGTTGGTAAATTATGCAAACAATGGCTGCAACATTCGTCCCTAGATTCTGTTAAACAACATTTGTCCCTCCTTATAGGCAATATTGATCTGTCCGACTTTGTTTTGGGACCTCGTGGTCCCCGACCTAAGAGATTCATTTATGAAACGTATAATGAACTCTGGAAGCTATCACAAATGGAAGCTGCTTCCCGTCTTCGGGAAATAGATCAAGCAAATATGGAAAAGGTGCTTGCTGTTGTTGACAATAGTATTAATACCCTGTCTTCTCGTATTTACACTTTAGAGAATATTGTGTCCTCTGTTGTTGATATTGTACAAGATGATGTTTCTGTGTTATATCATGGTCAGAATCAATTGCGCTCAGTTATGCAGTTTGCATGGACTTTACAGACGCTTAAGTTAGGTAAAGTGCCTTGGCATTTCTTGAACACCTCTGCCTTATTTCTACCTTTTAACTTAACTGATAAACAGCAATTTATGTCCATGAAGGATGCAACTTACAATCTATTACATATCGAAAAGGTGGATCCATTGCCGTTCTCTGTTGCAGAACTCGATTCTGCTGTATGGCTAGTCCATGGGGTTATAGCTTTACCATTTTCCTTGTTTGAATTTGACTCGTGTATGAAACATTATCCTGTGGGCCGTTACCGGCCATTGGGCAGTGCTTTCCTGCATGAACTCTGGTCCTTGCCTTTCATGTATAAATGCCTTCGGGACGGCAAGGAAGTCTTTCTCACGGGGGAGTACTGCGACTCGACTATAGGTCATTCGCTTATTTGTAAACACATTAAATTGCATGGCTCATGTAGCGTTTCCTCTCCTAATCTTGCTTGTGTGCTGAAAGGTATTCCTGCTCCTGTTATTTCTCCTACTTTCACTCTCCTTTCCAATGGTAGTTATTTACTTTTAAATAACGAAAACTGTTGTGGCCTGCAGGCTGGCATTCCTTACATTGTAACAGTTTCGCACAGGGTTGTCTGCTGCAAAAATGTGCTTTTTCCTCCCCCTCATGGCAAGGTTGATATCTCTATTTGGCCTTCCATCCCTACCATGGAAGCAGATTTCAATAGACTGAGCAGAATAAAGGCACTATTATTAAACGAGGAAGTTATGCTCACGTCCGCCCGGGAGACATTCATTCTCCAGGTGGCGAGTACCCACAGTGAAATACAGGCCCTTTTAAACACTAATCTCCCCCAACATTTCGGGAGTTAATACATCGTATTTTTAACGCATCTAACACTGAAGGCCTAGTACACTTTTTTAAGGTCGTTGGGTCGGGATTGGTGTCCTCCTTCCAAACTATATTTGGTGTCATCCCGGCTTTCATACATTCTATATTTTCCAGTGTCTTTGGCGGTTTCCCATTGATCCTCGCTTTAGCGGCTGGTGTCTTGCTCTTAATTTGCTTTCTGCGCAATGGCTGCTCCCCGATGGGACCTGCTCGATCCAGAACGCCTCCAGCTGCTCCGTGAGCGCCTTTTGGCCGGTTTTGGTGTCTTGCCATTGGCGACACTGAGTGTGTCATATACTCTTTCATTTCGCTTTGCGTATTTCACTTGCGTGCAACCTGTGATGACTTGTGTCCGCTGTCCTTTCACCTGGACTCTGGATTATTGCCTCTCCAATTCGTCATTGTCTGTTCCGGATTTTGTTCAGTTGATGGGTCCCTTAGAGGCCCATGAGCAGGACTGTTCCGTCGCTGGCTGTATGGCGCGTGCGGCTGCACTGGGGATTTTGGCGCAATGGGATATCTGGGCGGCTGCCCAGGATCTCCTACAACGAAGCTGTTTCAATTATCACGCAAGCTGTCCCGCATTGCTTCTGGATGCTCCCTTTGCTGAGGAGCATTCCTGCTCTTTTGAACTCATGGATTGGATGGCATCTATGTTTTTTGACGATTCCAATGATGAACTCTTGGAGGGTATGGCTTTTTTCTGCACTTTCACTTTCATGGATTGACCTGCCCTTCGCCGTTTGGGCGCTCCCTGTGCTCCGACGTCTGTTTTTCTCCTCTGATGGGCCTCTGTCCTGGCCGCCGGACTGTCCAGGGGAGGGTGTCTTGTGGATTGTTACCTGCCTTGTTATTTTGGCCTAGGCCTGGCTGCCATGCTGCTTTTCTTTGCGCACGTTACACTGAGCCGGGCCTTCCTCGCCCTTTGCTCGTGCCACGTTCTTTTGCACTGTCTGCATTTTCTGTTGTTCACCTTTTTGGGCTCAGTCTGCACAAACATGTACAAGGTCGCATAACAATGTATTTTGGTTCTTCCTGATATGGCCAGTCTCGCGCACCCAGACATAACATTATGTGCAATTGCCATGAAGAATTTGATATGCTTTTAATGCTGTGGTTTACTAGCGCTTAACACACTTGGAGAAATCCCTTTCAGTGAGAAGAGCTATGATGTCCTGCTGATGTAATTCTGCATCTAGAGACTGAGGTATGGGGGTTCGCTAGTCAAAGCCCAGAGGTCTTCTATTATTATAATAAACTATCTTACTGCAAGGGGAGGGTGGTAATGTTATTTATACGTTTATCCACTGAGCTCTGAGATGCTTTCCCCGTTTGTATTCTATGGAATTGTAACCATGCTGCTTATATTAGTAATATGCATTATGCTATTAGTACTGACACGTGTACTGTACATTAGAGCACGTAAGTTGGAATAAACATTTTCACCTATCCAGTGTCTCTTCCTACGCACCTTGTGGACAAGTACGAGTGAGTGGCGAAAGAGTGTTCTTGCTTCTGTGAGTCCTGAGATAAAGATACCGTGTTCTGGGTTGTCCAAACATTAGTACTTGGGTGCTAATGGGATGCTAAGCTAGTTGGGTTGGGGTTTTTGGGTGCTACGGTATATGGTGGCAAACCACTGTATTCCGGGGTCTCATTTTCCTGTGCATAGCTCTGTGTATGTGCAGAAACCTTATGACACTGCCAGTCCCCCCACCTTCCCCCGCTGCCCGCCCCATCAATATCTTGGAACATTAATGACCTCATTGATCGTATGAAATACACAGGAGTACTCCACTTTGTCACTTTAGCTATATTATTACTGCAAGAAACCCGCCTGCTGGGCTCTAATTGCCCATTCTGACTAGATTTGACTATGATCGCGTCTTTCACACAGGCTTTAGTAGAAGGTCCAGAGGAGTAGCTATATTAATCCCCAAGCAATTCATCTTGGTGATGACATGGACTGTCCGTGACCCACATGGTCGCTGTGTGGGGATAGAGGGGGTCCTTAGAAGGGAAACACTAGAAAGTCTTTAGCGTCTACATACCGCCCCAAATACATGTACAGACCCTGGACAAGCTTACAGCTGTGGTTGCGGGACTGCCACCTGGGGGTAACGATCCGAGGGGGAAACTTCAATGCCACTCCAAACCCCGACAAAGACACCTGCCCTACCCCACCAGACATCGTCTGGAGAACTCTAAGCTACTTCGTACATGGATGGACTCGCTGGGTTTGTGCGACGTATGGGGGTTCTGGCACCCAAGAGGGAGGGCAAAAACACAAATCTCTGCTTCAGTTAAAACCCAGACACGTATAAATCTCCTTGTTTTTCCTGCCACTGACATGACACACGACAGCAGTAAATATCCTCCCCAGATGGATTTCTGATCATTCACCAGTCATTCTCATGGTGGGGGCCCATATGCACAACAAAAGACCAATCTGGCGCCTCAATGTCTGGTTCCTTGTGGATGATCAGTTCACAGATTATCTAGCAACTGAACTCCACTCCTACTTTGAGATAAAAGGCAGGTCAGCCGCCAACCGCTAAAGCCACGATTAAGGGCTTAGCTAAAATGTATTAAGCACACAGAGAGACAAGCACAGCCAAAAGACTGAGCTTGAAACCGGAATTCTACAACTGGAGGCCAAAAGAATCTGAAGCGTCGGATTCCCCCCCCAGCTTGAACTTGTCAGAGTCTTGTTGTGACAGCTCCCGTGTAACGAGGACCGCTAGAGCTGGAGGGAATCCACCTAGTGAGTGTATAAATATGGGGACAATAGAGGGGGGGGGGGGGGAGAGAAGAGAACTCCTCTATTGGTTAGTCACAAAGGAGACCGGCTCCAAGCTTATCTCCATCGTTGTTCACTAAGGATGCCAACTACACACATCATTCGAGATGGCAGACACATTTGCAGATTACTATGGACAGCTGTATGCCCATCACCCTAGCCTGCCCAGGAACGAGTCATCAGCCTTCTTACGGAGACATCCCTCCCAGAACTCACACGATCAAAGAGAGAACCTCGACTCCCCCCTTACAATTGATGAAATAGCAACTGTGATACACAAAATGAACAGGAAAAACTCCCAGCCTGACAGATTTTCCCTCTAATACGATCACAAATTCAGACATGTCATCGCCCCACACCTGCTCAAACTATAAACCAAAGTGGCGCAAAAAGTCGCCACTTTGGTCCTCAGACCATCAGACCTCGACCTGGCTACCATAGTGGTACTCCCCAAGGCATGGCACCAAACAGACAGCTGTGCTTCATACCACCCCATTTCCTTGAGAAACACTGATCTTAAAATCTTTGCAAACGCACTGGTGAATAGGCTTCAACGGGTTGTGGACACCTTGGTACATCCTGACCAATGCGGCTTCAAGCCCAACCGCAGCACCCGCCACTGTATCAGGCACGTCTGCACTGTATTAACTCATGTCCAGGTTATATCCAACCCTACGGCACTATTCTCAGACTCCAAGAAAGCCTTCAACATGGTTGAATGGAGCTACTTAGACTAAGCCATCCAAGGTATGGGATTTGGCTCTAAATACTGGAAATATGTTAAATACTTATACTAGGAGTCATCGGTGCAAGTTCCTATAAACTGAATGCTTTCACACACATTCCCAGTTCGGCGCAGGACCGGGCAGGTGTGTCCCCTATTCCCGCTCCTCTTTGCTGTGGCCATTGAGCCCCTGGCTGGAATCATCTGTTGTGATGCCTGGGTAAAGGGATGAAACTGGGGTGGGAGGCTAGAAGACCAGATCACCATGTGTGGATGGTCCTCATTTTCCTCGCAGACCAGCGGGTCCTGGAAATCCTGAAGGTATACGAAGAGGCCTCCGGCTTCCGTGCAAAATGGAGCAAATCGCTTCTTGTCCACTGAAAGGAGACCATACCAAAAACACCTGGCAGACAAATATCCGGATTCACCGCCTCAGCTTTAAATACCTGGGTGTCTACATATCGATTGTGCCAGAATGTACATGCAGTCTCATCCTTACCCCTCTATTAAACAGGCCTGCAATACTGTAACAAACTACCTTTACACATAATGGGATTAGTAGCGCTCATCAAAATGATGATACTCCTACATTTCCTATATGTATTGCAGAACTTCCCGCTCTCTATTTCCAACTTCTGGTTTACGGGTGTCAAGGCGGTGATCCACTCTCATGTGGAGAGACCAGCCCCAAAGTATCGTCTTTGAGAAGTGCCGCAGGCAGACTTCCGGATGCGTCACTGGGCATCCCAACTCCTAGTTATTAACGATTGGCTGAATGGGGGCTGGAGTGATCTGGCGTACTAGCCAGAACATGGTATGGATTAACTCCTGCTCAGACTGAGGGTCAGTCGACCTCCCTGAAACGGCCCTGGTATAAATTGAACTGGGACCATTTTGATGCCTGCCTTCTGGCTACTCGTCTGAATTTGCCAGAGGATTCTAACGAGGCTTACAGGGTATTTTCTGAATGGATAAGGCATCCATTAGACAGTTTAATCCCTATGAAACGGTCAGTCAATCGCAAAACTAAAACACGACCATGGTTTAAGACTGAATCCCAGCAAACCACCGTTGGGTCGACCATCAAGTCTAACAAGCAGTGCGAGGATCTGGCCACCTTTTTTGTTAAAAAGGTGGATGACATCTACAGATCCTTCCCGACCACACATAGTAACGTAGCCGGTGGCACGTGATTGTCAACGGCCGGATACTCTTCACACCTTTCCGCCGATCCCGGTCGATCAGCTGTTAGCATTCTGTAGTAGGATCAAGTCGGGATCCCCCATCGACCCGCTTAAACCAGATCAATTCAAGAAAGTATTGCCGACAATCTTATCTTCCTTGAATCAGGTGATGAATGGGTCCCTCAGTACAGCTACGGTGCCCAGGGCTTGGAAACAGGCCATGGTAATTACATTACTTAAAAAACCTGCGCTTGACCCAGCCAAATCAGAAAATTACCGCCCCATCTCTCTGCTTCCCTGGACAGCAAAGATCACAGAAGCATATGTGAACTCCCTTCTGTCTGATTTTCTGGCCTTGAATAACATACTGGACCCCTCCCAGAACGGCTTTAGGCCAGGTCACAGCACGGAGTCAGCTCTCCTGGCCGTGACAGAACATCTTTGGTCTGCAATGGATGAGGGGCAAATGTCGGCGCTGATCCTGCTGGACTTGAGCGCCGCGTTTGATACGGTGTCTCACGACATACTGTTGAGACGCCTTGAGGAGGTAGGAATTATGGATTTGGCACTGGAGTGGCTTGCCTCATTTCTCCATGAGAGGTCATTTTCGGTAACAGCTCCCCAGTTTGCTTCTGGCGAATATCCTGTTAAACAAGGGGTGCCACAGGGCTCCTCCCTCAGTCCCCTGTTTAACATCTATGTTCAACCTCTGGCTGCAGTAGCCATTAGCAGGGGTTTGACCATGGTCTCCTACGTTGACGATACTCAGTTGGTGGTGGCACTCTAATAACACCGAGCTGGACGCCCTTAAGTTTCGGGGCGACGTTACGGCAGTGGCCGAGTGGATGTCTGACAACTGAACTCCAACAAGTCAGAGGTACTGTTAGTAGGTAGGGACCATGGTCTGTTGAATGATCTCTGGTGGCCAGCCAGCTTGGGCAAGCCCCCCTCCCCCAAACAAGCTGTAAAAAAATCTAGGGGTTTGGTTGGACTCATCCTTAAACTATTGAGCCCAAACAAAAAAAACAGCAGGGACCCGTTTTGGACTTTTACGAGGGCTCAGACCATTGCAGGGCTTCTTTGACGCATCTACGCGTCAGGTCATCATTCAGGCGACGGTTTTGTCCAGACTTGATTATGCCTGCTCCCTCTATCTAGGGTCCAATGAGGCGGAGGTTGTGAGGTTGCAAAGGGCACAGAATGCAGCAGCTAGAACCCTTTTAGGCCTGCGCAAGTCTTGCTCTGTGTCCAACACCATCCGCCGCCTTCATTGGTTACCGGTGGCCAGGCGTATCGAATTTAAAACCTTATGCACTTCCTTTAAGGTTTTGAAACTGGCCACCCCTTCTATTCTGGCCAATCTCCTTTCGCCATATGCCCCACCACGGCTTCTCCGCTCACAGGGCCAGCACTTGGTGGTGGTTCCCCAGATACGTAGAGCTCGTGCCGGCGGCCGCTCCTTTCGCTACAGAGCTGCCACTCTTTGGAACACACTCCCTGTGCAGATTCGTGGCCTCACTAATTACTTAGAATTTAGGAAGGCCATTAAGACTTTTCTCTTCCCTTCATCTTAGTTCGTGCCTGCTCTGTCAGTCTTTCCTACATTAGCGCCGGGACGCCCCTTTGCTGGGGCAGCTGTCGCGCTTTATAAGACACAATAACATAACATAACAGGCCAGTCTCACACTCTATAATGTTCTGGGTGTTTTATATTGCCGTCCCGTCCCTTCCCACACTATAGAGATCACGAAGGCTGTATTCCTTACCTGGCGAACAGCAAACAAATTTACAGGATGGGACAAAAAAGTGACACACCAAACACCTCTATGGAGTGGTCGCTAGCTGAGTCACACGGCTCAAATGAAATGATTTAGGAAGTGGCAAAAAAAAAAATCATGATTACCACACTGGGAGACATTTGGGGTGGGTCACATATGAGATTGCTCCAAAACCTACAGCTTCAATACAAACTTTTTCACACCCAGTTCCTTAAATCGGCCAACTCTGACATGACTTAGCAGGGTACCGGGCGGAATTTACTGATCTACAAGAGTTTAGCGCGATGAAAGAAAAACTGCTGCTGGGTGCCTGTGCTGTGGCAGAATCTCCCAGATTTACCGCTGTTTGGCCCCGACAGGCTAGAGAATCTTAAACATAAATGGGAAACGGTGGGTGAGCACACAAGAGCATACTGAATGGCTAGAAGCATGGATGGCTCATTGTGAAATTCATATTTCCGCACACTTGCGGCTTGTCCAGCTGCACTACTTACATAAGACCTACCTTTAGCTGCAGCGTGTCTCCCACGCATGTATACACCCTTAACCCAGAATCACCCTATGTCTTCTCCCGGAGGCAGACTTCTTCCATATGGTATGGCAGTGCCCAAGTGTGGCGAAATACTGGAAGCTAATCGCCAAAGCTCTCACTGAGTATTGGAGAGGCCTCGAGTCGCATAAAATGGCCTTACTGGGTTTCCTGGAAGATGTGGGGGGTGCTCGAGGGCACTGCACTATTGTGGGTATGGCAACAATTTTAGCCAAAAGGGACACTGCGCGCAAGTGGACATCTTAGAACAAGCCAACACTCTGAATGGAAACTTGCGATGGACTGAGGTGCGAAAAAGGAAGAATCAATATATACTGCCAGAGGCTGCTCCCAGAAATACTACAAGATCTGGGGTAAATAGTGGGGACACTATGGGCTTGCAAACATACGTGGAGATACAATCCCCAATGCCAGAGGCTTTAAAATTTCGGGTCTCCGGTTCTGCTTACTTGATTTGTGCCGTTTTGATGTCATTTTAAAATTCTCTCTATTTTTCTGAATTGGTTAGGGATTTTTACTGTGTTGAGTTTTTACTTTATTGCTGTTTGAGAGCCGCATAAATACTTTACACATTGCCTCTAAGTTAAGCCTGACTGCGGGGGGCGTGGTCAAGCCGCGGACCAAGATGGCCGCGCAGCTTTGAAGCTCCGTCCGGTTGCTCAAGCAAACTCCGACTGTATCCCCAAATACAGATCGCCATGGCGCTTTGACTAGCTACGCTGAATCTCCCTCCGACTGTGCCGCTGTGAAGTAGTTTTGAAACCCCAAGGCCGCCTGCAAACCGAAGCAAATCGCTCCGTGAGCCTGATGGGAGGGGCCTGTTCCGCCGTCCTACGCAGCCTGTTGGAGCTCCCGGGCCGCCGGCAGCTAGATCGATCCCTCGGCGCCTGGTGGAGCACTCCTCGGAATCGCTGGCTCTGACTCTACGGAAGTGAGTGTGACGCTTGTTGGGCCTCCCCCCTCCCTCCTAGACCAGATATTGCCGTCCCTGCGCGCTCCCTCCCCAAGCTTCCTTGGGAGACGCGCGAGCCATCGCTGACGCTCCCGGAGGCCCCGAGGAGACAGGGTCCTCGGGTGAGCCAGGGAGGCAGCCACCCGGCTGCGCACTGGGTCTGCTGGGAGTGTGTGGCTGGATACACCGCAGGCCCGCTCCCGCTACGTATCGCCGGCAACACAGCTGGGAAATCAGCAGCCCCACCCCTCGTTCCACAGCGCTGTGAGGTGACGGCGCAGGCCAAATAACGTGACACTAAGGGGGCAAAGAACCGAATAGCAGCTGGCTTCCGCTCAGGGAAAGGTCACCTTCAAACGCACTAGGAGAGGCCAACGAGATCGCTGGAACCCTGATTTTCCCCTGCCTTTTATTAACCGGAGAACCACTTCAAGCCTAAATAACCGAGCTGACTGGGGGAGCACGCCACTCCCTGGCCACCTGTTCAAGGTACACTCCCTGCCGAGAGGTCTCCCCTCCAAAAGCTGGCCACAAACACACTGAAACGCTCAAGGCGCCTAATGCAATAGGCTGAAGATTGGATGGGCACCTGAGTGCTTGCACGACAGCGCCCCACTCTCTGCACGTTGGCTGCCGCGGCGCTCCTGCTGCATTAGATTGGCTTTGCTTCATCGCGCTAAATTGCCTCACCAGACCGGCCACCCTCCCCAACTGCAGATTTACCGCTCTGGGCAAAGTCACACAGGTATGGGCAAAAAAGACCCCAAACAGAGAGTGTTAACATTCCCCATCGCAACAGAGAAGACACAAGACCACAGCGCCATCATGGCGGAGGGTGGCCAGGACGCGGCCGCTGAGTCGGAGTCTGCCTCCAACCACTCCGCTTTGTTAGCGGAACTCAGAGCCGGGTTTAAATCTTTAGACAGCAGATTTGATACGTTGGACAAACGCCTTGACTCACTAGGGGCCAAATTAGACATCCATGATCAATGGCTGGACACAGTAGAAGGCCGAGTCTCTGACCTCGAAGATGGGGCCGCACAGTCAACGAAACGCATGGAGCAAATGGACAAAATTTTAAAAGATATTGCAACCAAAAACGAAGATTTAGAAGCGCGCAGCCGCCGTAACAATCTCCGCATTATTGGGGTCCCGGAATCGACCAACGCAGGAAGAATGGATATCTTTGTGGAATCGATGCTCGGCGACATTTTTGGAAAAGAAGTCTTCACCCCTGGATTTGTGGTGGAGCGTGCTCACCGCTCCTTAGGCCCCCGACCCAACCCTGGCTGTCCACCTCGGCCTATCATAGCACGCATTATGAACTTCCTCGATAGGGACACGGCACTACGGCTGGCCAGAGAGCGTGGAGAACTTACCTGGCAGGGCTCCACTGTGTCATTCTTCCCTGACTTCACAATTATGGTCCAAGAAACTCGCCGCAAATTCTCTGGTGTTAAGTCAGCGCTGCGGAATTTGGGCCTCCGTTATGGCATGCTATACCCTGAACGCCTACGAGTTGACATCAACGGGCGGCCCCGCATATTTGACAATCCCACCGAGGCCCAAGACTTTTGTAGAACCTACAAAAATTACGGCAGCCAGCAGAGGGACGCTGGAGTTGGCTCTTCCCCTCCTCACAGCGGTTCTGTTGCTAGTGTTGACCTTTTCTCTCATGAATAATCTTCATGGCTATCCTTTTTGTTTTTCTTTCTCTGCATATAGCGGTCTTATGTGTTCAACTAAGCCAAATAATAATTGAGACTGTTTTATTAGTATATTTTTACATTATTCTAATTATGCTGGGCACCGTCGGAGCGTTGCCCCCCCCCTAGGTGCCTAGCATTATGCCGAATTCACAGATCAAAATGCATCGTACTGAGAACTTGATGTTTTTCGAAATGTTAGATACTATTTGATTACCAGCTCCATGCATGACAATCAGTGGTTACTCGCCGCTTATCACACATTCATCATACTGCTCCATGGCACTAATGTCTACAGCCCCTAATCTAGTGGACCACTCCAATCTGTCGGTCATTACTTGGAACGTCAGGGGACTTAACCCCAGAAAAGGAAAGCACACATTAAATTATCTGAAAAGGCACAATGTAGATATAGCCTTTCTACAGGAGACACACCTACCCAAATCTGACACCACACAGTTTGCAGCCAGTTGGGGCTCACTGTTTTTTTTCCAATTACAGTACATATGCCGGAGGCACAGCGATTTTAATCCACAAGAGACTTCCTTTCTCTTTGCTCCGCAGCCACAACGATAGGGAGGGCCGGTTCACAATAGTAGTGGGCAGACTGATGGGCCACATAGTGACTCTGGTATGCATTTACGCTCCTAACACTGACTGCCCCGAATATTTTCAGGAACTAGTTGCCACAATTCCTCGTTTGGGCACTGACAGTATGCTGCTGGAGGAGGAGGGGGGGGGGACACGACTTCAATCTGCTTCTTAACCGCACATCGGACAGCTCCTCTGAGGCTGCAGACACTAAACCCCACGCGCGTCGGATGCTGTTAGACACCTGCGAGACATTCCAACTCTCAGATATGTGGAGAGCTCGCAACCCTGCAAACCCAGGTTATACCCACTACTCAGCCCAACATGACACTTGGACCAGGCTAGACTACTGGCTACTTACCCCGAAACGAATCACGTGGTACAAAGCAATCATGACACTGCCCAGGACATATTCCGACCACACCCCAGTTTTGCTTAGACTCTGTATTCCCAGACCAGAGGGACATGAGCGCCAGTGGAGATTCCCCGGTAGGGCGTTGAACGATGATTTGTTTGACTCAGAAATTAGAGAGGCATTTGAGGATTATTATGACTTAAATACGGGGTCAGTGGACACATGGGCGATGCTTTGGGAGGCATTTAAGGCCTACATCAGGGGAGATGCCATATCAAAACATGCTGGGGTATTAACCCCTTCGATGCTCATGACGAGCTGGACTCGTCATGGCACACAGTGTTCGTGTGCTCATGACGAGTCCAGCTCGTCATGGGACCCAGCACAGGAAATCCCTCTGGTGCGGGCACCAGAGGGATTCCCTTTTCTCCCCTAAAGCCTCGGGAGCTGGGGAAGAGCTTCCCCAGCTCGCGAGGCGCCCCCCCCCTCCCTGGTTTCCCTGAAATGACGATCGGCGCGCACGTCGCGCTGATGTCATTTCAGTGAAACCGAAACTGAAATGAGCCAAGAGGCTCATTTCAGTTTCAGTTTCTACGTGCTCAGGGGGCTATCTCAGCCCCCTGAGCACGTAGAAACTCAGGAGAGGTATCGTTGGAAAGGGAGAATCTCCCTTTCCAATGGTACCCCTCCCTAGTGGATCCCTGCTTGGGGATCGCTCCAGGAGGGCGATCCCCAAGCAGGATCCACCCACTAGGCACCAGGGAGGGGGAGCGGCCCCTTGGGCAAGGGCCTTTGTTCCCCCATAACATTTTTGGCATGATTAGTCTTTCTGCCCCCGGGGGTAGATGGGGGCAGTAGCCCCCAATCTGCCTCCCGGGGGGTAGAAAGCCCACTAGACACCAGGGATTTTTATGGGATGTTTATTAGGGGTGGGGCTGCCCAAAACGGGCATGCCGATGCCCCCACCCCCGGCCACAAAATTAGTCTTTCTACCCCCTGGGGGCAGATGGGGCAGTAGCTCCCAATCTGCCCCCCGGGGGGCAGAAAGCCCACTAGATACCAGGGATTTTTTTTTAAATTATAGTTAGGGGTGGGGGCTGCCCAATATGGGCATGCCAATGCCCCCACCCCACCCCGCCGCAAAGGTACAGTCTTTCTGCCTCTCCTCCAGAAAGACCACTAGACACCAGGGTTTTTTTTCCCCTCGATACATTTAGGGGTGGAGGTTGCCCAAGATGGGCATGCCAATGCCCCCACCCCTCCCCCACGAAATTCCAGTCTTTCTGCCCCCCCGGGGTTCAGAAACACCCTAGATGCCAGGGATTATTTTTTTATAGGCCCGGGGTGGGGGCTGTCCAGAATGGGCATGCAAATGCCCCCACCTTACCCCCAAAGAAAAAAAAAGACTTTCTGCCCCCCAGGAGGCAGATGGGGGCAATAGCCCTGATCTGCCCCCCGGGGAGGGGGCAGAAAGCCCACTAAGCGCCAGGGATTTTTTTTTATATGGGTGGGGGCTGCCCAGAATGGGCATGTCAATGCCCCCACCCCAAAAAAAATGCTACAGTCTTTCTGCCCCCCCCCCCTCGGAGGCAGATGGGGCAATAGCACCTTATCTGCCCCCCCCTGGGGGGGGGGGGCAGAAAGCCCACTAGCCACAAGGGATTTTTTTTATTATTTTTTTTACAAAGTTCGGGGTTGGGGCTGCCAAGAATGGACATGCCAATGCCCCCACCCACCCCAAAAAAGATGTCACTGTCTTTCTGCCCCTCCCAGGCAAGGGCCCAAAACATTTTGTGATAGGCAATTTTGATGTCGCCTCAATACGTTGTGGGCCCTTGCCTGTCGCGGGTACTTGGGCCTCCCACCCGAGTGAGGCACCATTTTTATCGGGAGACCGGGGGAACGCTGGGTGGTAGGAAATTTGTGTCAGCCCCGTGATGCCACAACTTTACCACACAAAAATGTGTGAAAAAGGGATTTTTTTCAGCAAAATGTCAGGTTTGCAGGGGATTCTGGGTAAGAAAACGTTGGGGGATCCACGCAAGCCATACCTCCCTGGAATCCCCCGGGTGTCTACTTTTCAGAAATGTGTGGGTTTGGTAGGCTTCCCTAGGTGGCCGCCGAGCCCCGGGCCAAAACGTCATGGGACCACCCTTGCAAAACCAGGTCGTTTTGTGATAGGCCATTTTGAGGTCGCCTCAATACGTTGTGGGCCCTTGCCTGTCGCGGGTACTTGGGCCTCCCACCCGAGTGAGGCACCATTTTTATCGGGAGACCTGGGGGAACGCTGGGTGGTAGGAAATTTGTGTCAGCCCCGTGATGCCACAACTTTAACACACAAAAATGTGTGAAAAAAGGGATTTTTTCAGCAAAATGTCAGGTTTGCAGGGGATTCTGGGTAAGAAAACGTTGGGGGATCCACGCAAGCCATACCTCCCTGGAATCCCCCGGGTGTCTACTTTTCAGAAATGTGTGGGTTTGGTAGGTTTCCCTAGGTGGCCGCCGAGCCCCGGGCCAAAACGTCATGGGACCCCCCTTGCAAAACCAGGTCGTTTTGTGATAGGCCATTTTGAGGTCCCCTCAATACGTTGTGGGCCCTTGCCTGTCGCGGGTACTTGGGCCTCCCACCCGAGTGAGGCACCATTTTTTTCAGAAGACCTTGGGGAACGCGGGGTGGGTGGAATTTTGTGGATCCACGCAGATTCCAGAACTTTCCACCACAGCACAGTGAGGAAAATGTGTTTTTTTGCCAATTTGTTAGGTTTGCAAGGGATTCTGGGTAACAGAACCTGGTGAGAGCCAGTCAAGTCACCCCATCCTGGATTCCCCTGGGTGTCTACTTTTCAAAAATGTATAGGTTTGCTAGGTTTCCCTAAGTGCCGGCAGAGCTAGGGTTCAAAACTACAGCTAGGCACTTTGCAAAAAAGGGTCATTTTTCACTGTGAAAATTTGGTGCGTCCACGTTGCGTTTTGCGCTGCTTCCCGTCGCGGGCACTAGGCCTACCCACACAAGTGAGGTACCATTTTTTTCGGAAGACCTTGGGGAACGCGGGGTGGGTGAAATTGTGGATCCACGCAGATTCCTGAACTTTCCACCACAGCAAAGTGAGGAAAATGTTTTTTTTTTGCCAATTTGTTAGGTTTGCAAGGGATTTTGGGTAACAGAACCTGGTGAGAGCCAGTCAAGTCACCCCATCCTGGATTCCCCTGGGTGTCTACTTTTCAAAAATGTATAGGTTTGCTAGGTTTCCCTAAGTGCCGGCAGAGCTAGGGTTCAAAAACTACAGCTAGGCACTTTGCAAAAAAAGGGTAATTTTTCATTGTGAAAATGTGGTACGTCCACGTTGCATTTTGAGCCATTTCCTGTTGTGGGCACAAGGCCTACCCACACAAGTGAGGTACCATTTTTATCGGGAGACTTAGGGTAACACAGAATTGTAGAGCAACTGTCATTACCTATTGACTTTCGATGCATTTCTGCCTTCCAAATGAAAGACAATGTGTAAAAAAGAAGTCATTTTGAAAAATGACCTATAATTCTCATGCTAGTATGGGTACTCCCAATTTCGGAAATGTGCAAATATCTACAGTTTCTAAAATCTACATTTTGTTTCCATTTCAGAAATACATAGGTGTCTTTCATAACAATTTTTCCATGTATACATTTTCCCAAAATAATTGCTATATACCCGGTACATAATAAAAAACCATTGCAAGATGCTGCTCAGTTATTGGCTCTGGGTTCGTCGGGTTCTTGGTGAACCTACAAGTCCTATATATCCCCACAACCAGAAAGGTCCAGCGGATATAACGGTATATTGCCTTCAACTAGCTGATAATAATTAGAAGAAGTTACAGGTGAAAACGTTGACACAAATGGCAGTTTTTTTTCAACTAATTTTCAATTTTTCCTTTATTTAACTGTTAGTTTCTATAAGGAAAACTTTAAGGAGCTACACAAATGAACCCTTGCTGAATTCAGAATTTTGTCTACTTTTCAGAAATGTATGGCTTTCCAGGATCCATTATTGGTTTCATACCCATTTCTACCATTAACTGGAAGGAGGTTGAAAGCACAAAAAATAGCAAAAATAGGCTATGTCCCAGAAAAATGCCAAAACTGTGTAAAAAAGTTGGTTTTCTGACAAACGTCTGCTTGTCCCTGAAAGCTGGGAAGATGGTGATTTCAGCACCATAACCCCTTTTTTGATGCCATTTGCAGGGAAAAAACAAGACTCTTTCATCTGTAGCCCTTTTTTCGAATTTTTCCCAAAAACCCCAAAATTTAGCTGTATTTTGGCTAATTTCTGGGTCCCCTCCAGGGGAATCCACAAACCCTGGGTACCTTGACAATCCCCATGATGTTAGAAAAAAAGGACGCAAATTTGGCATGGATACCTTATGTGGTCAAAAAGTTACAGGGGCCTAAGCGCGCACTACCCCAAATAGCCCAAAAAAGGCTTAGCACAGGGGGGGAAAAGGCCTAGCAGCGAAGGGGTTAAAAGACTCGAGAAAAACACTAGCTAATATTGAGCAGCAGCTGACGGCGTTGGAGGCCTCTATGCTTCTCTCCCTAAACGCTGTAGAGGGAAGAAAGCGCCGACTGGCGTTACTGGTGGAGTTCAAGGAAGCTGCAGATAGGGAAACCCACTTCCTGAGCAAATATACAACAGCGCGTAGATATGGCGAGGGCGAGAGGCCGGGACACACCTTAGCACAAGTGCTGAGACCTCCATATTCCAAATCATACATCACAGAACTCCGTGCTGACTCTGGGCATACCTTAACGGATACAGCGGACATCCGTGATGCTTTCCTAGCATACTATGAACAATTGTACACATCCAAACTCGTGCACAACTCCTTGGAGCGAGATGATTATTTCGCTGAGATTGCACTGGTGTATATGGAAAAATATATGCAGGACTTCCTTGCCGAGCCATTTTCCACCGACTAAATAATTAGTGCGATTGAGGCATTGAACAGCACCACGGCTCCTGGCCTCGATGGCTTTACAGGTGACTTTTATAAAAGATACAAGGATATATTAGCCCCGAAGCTCCTAGAAGTTTACAACAAATCCTTAGAACGGAATCAGTTGCCTCCCACTCTGAGAAGCAGTGATTGTTTTATTACCCAAACCTGGCAAGGATCCCTTGCTGTGCGGGTCAAAAGACCTTTGTCACTACTAAACTTAGATTACAAAATATTGGCAAAAATGATCGCTTTGCGACACCCTACTACTGGACCAAATAATATCCCCAGTCCAGTCGGGGTTCGTGCCCCACAGATCTACCTCCTTAAACCTGCGCACACTTCACAGTTCTACACCAAATCAATCCGACGACTTCGGCAGCAGCAGTTCTGCTGGACGCGGAGAAAGCCTTCGACTCCCTGGAGTGGCCACTTCTATTGTCAGTTATGCGTAGGCTGGGCATGCCCTTTGGGTTCGTAAATCTCACTGCACTCCTATACTCGGCTCCCACCGCCAGACTACGACTAAACGGCACGTTGTCCCGCTCCTTTACATTATCCCGCGGCACCAGACAGGGATACCCCCTGTCGCCACTCCTATTTATATTAGTAATGGATCCCCTCGTTAGACATTTCCAGGAGCGTCATCTACAGAGGGGGCTCCAATTCAACACTGGGCCTCTACTGGTGTCACTGTATGCAGATGACGTCATATTATACGTTAGAGTGTAGTGTAGCTCCTATTTCCCTAATAGGCTCTGCGCATTGGAATAATATACCCTATAGGTTTGACGTAGGACTGAGGTCGGTATGTCCCTATCGAGTATATTAAACTTAATTACTTGTGCCAGCTAGCTCAGAGGCCACTAGAAACTCCTTGACAACAAGAAGGGAGTAGTTTCTGGCAGCCGCAAAACATGACCACTGTGTTTCCCTTTAGAATCAGAACGTGTCCCAGAGTCGTGGAAACAATAGATAACTATTTCACTCAGCTCAATCGTGCATGCTTAGTTTTCTCCAAGTTACACAGAAAGAAGTAGACGGGCGTTTCAATAAAAGATTTATTGAACAGTCTTGTTTCTGGTGTAAGTAAAATGTGCTGTTATGATCACAAGACAGTATGCGAGATAAATAATGTACAGTGTGAGCAGTAGAAATAAATACTGCGATAGCATTATCTTTTAGTACATATGCATTTACATAAATAACAGACTAAAAATGCGAGTACTCATACGATGCGTTTCTAATCTAGTTCTACCCCAATGTGCCTAACCCAACCTAGGTGTAGGAAGAGGTATGAAGTAGGTGAAGTATTCCTTACTATGGTATACTAAGAGTATGTTAAGCCTAGTATGCCTAGTATGCCAAGAGTCCCTCTAGGTTCTAGTCAGCTCCATACCTGAAGAATGAGAGAGGTAGGAATCTCTTTGCCAGACTCGAACTCCAACACCCCGCAAGGGAAGTTAGATCACTGGAAGCTGGACTCTCTGCGTGCAGGGATGACAGCGTCTTCTCTGATTTACAGGGGCTAGGGAAGGTATATTTATACCTAAGAAGTACCTCATAACGTTAGCATTGACGCGAGTCGGACAGCAGAAGACGTCATGAATGAACCCCTAAGGAATGATGGTTCATGCATAATATATGAGTCCTTGAAGAAATCAATAGTCCTGGGCTAGGAAAACTCCCGCAGCCTAAGGGTCTGTTCTTCATGAACTCGTTGTGACGTGAGGGTGGACGGATGTCGGAGACCATGCCTATATTTGGAGTGCACGGTTTAATGCCTAAATAAGGGCTGGGATTTTATGCCTATATAAGGGCAGGGCGAATTGTGCCTATATAAGGACATGATACTGGAAAGCCCGTTTATGGACACCCTAAGAGGAATACAACACCCACTCCACTTTCGTGTGTACGATAATACTAAAATGCTAAACATTTAAAATGCTAAACATTAAATGGAGTACTGCATATTTTAAAAAATATTTCTTAAAAGCATTTAAAAAACATAGTAAAAAATTTAAAAGGTACTGTACATTTGAAGCATTGCTTTTCATTTCAGGCATAAAGTTCGAAAATAAATGCAATTGGAATGAAATAAGCAGTAATATTTACATGTGACAAAAAAATGATCGATAAGTTTTTCAAAAATCAAAGTCATTTCATGTCATGGAAATTAATAAACTGTTTTAGACACACAAGATGACAGTGTCCGTGGAAGTACCTTGAAGTCTGTATTATAAGGCTAGTTCTACTTTAAGCAGATTGAAGTGCCATTTTCGTTCGAAAAATGGGAAAAAGTTCAATTTTTGGTAGAGTTCCAAGTTCTTTTGAAAAAATGAAGGCCAAATTGTTACTGCATCTCTGGAACACTGTATGCCGAATCAGAGTCAGTTTACGGGTCTGGTGTAAACATGAGATCATCTATTTCTATAGACAAAACATCATCCACTGTAGTTGGTGTCAGCTGGAACACCTCGTGTAGCAGATTAATTGCACAGAGATGTGAAGCTTCGCTTCCAGCATAGGTTGCCGCAGCAAAGTTCGCGTCCGTTGTTACCTGTGTGCCTGTAGATCTTTCTCGTACCTCAGCAGCAGCCGGAAGCGTCTGTGAGATCTCAATGAATGCAGACATCAGGATTGGTAGCCTCTGGGGACAACACAGAGCATGGGCCGTTATCGGGACCAGCAGAGTATCGACATCCGTTGGCGTGGCTGATGGAAATGTTAGACAGGTGTCCAACATGCATTCTTCACCGCATAGCAGGCATCGTAGAACAGGTAAGATGCAATCTTGCCAGATTGGTCGGAATGACAGTAACCAAGTTGTATTAAGGTCCCGTAGACGAGTCATGCCCAAAAGCTGTACTATTCGCTCACGGCACTTTCGTTCAAGGAGATCTTTCTCCATTTCGCTCGGAGTGATGTCTGCGAATAGGCTGGCCATTGCGCAATAGCAGGAAGAGAAATAGAATTCCGGCAACAAGTGCTAGAATTAATGGTATGCCACCAAACACCGAATGTGCAAAGTTCGGGATGATTCCGAGTATTGCCTGGAAAGGTGCTAACAGACCGGTACAGATGCTCTTAAATACATGTATAATTCCACTTGTATCAGACATGTTGAAGATACGTGTTATCATTTCTACGAAATGTATAGGGCAGTTTGTATGTATTAAAGTCTGTATCTCAGCCGAAGTCCTTGCTACTTGTAGATCATAGGTTTCTTTGGCCGAGGTCAAAGGCACTGTTTGCTGTAAAAGCATGGCTTTCATTCTGCTCAAAGTATCAAATCTTATAAAAGACGTTCAGCGAAGGCCATAGAGGCGACTCCCTGACTGTATTGGGGGAAACAATACTTGCATACAGCAAGTGACCCTGGAGTTGACCGTTACTAGATATGGGATGCCTGGCAGCATGCCGCAGCAACTTTGATCATTCAACATGAGGTAACTCCCATTAGAAAGTTGTCCAAACGTTGGATTAATCACAGCAGCTGGTGTACCCTGCTGATGGCAAGACAAATTTGCCACAGAACCATTACAAGCCCGTGTAAAGAAATGTCCTGACATATAAGTGAACCGCTCAGTGCACGTTTACAGTGTGTACCGCTCAAAAACACTTCACGATCCCCACTCCAACATCTATATGTATACGGTAAATCCCAAGATGTCTTAATGTATTCCTTACCCAACCTTTCATATTTGCCTGCTTGCATTCGTCTGAGGCAATACTGAAACTGAAAAGTACTCACAGGTAATGTTATTTTGCCATGAATAAGCCATTCTGTAGCTGGTTTTTCTGCCACTGTGAATGGTAACTTTTCCAGTTTTTCAATGCTCAGCACTGTATACTTTGCTCCTCTTTGTGCCAGTTCGATCTGTTTATCAGTTAGATTGTATTCTGCAAACAGAGCTGACGTGTTGATGAAACGCCAAGGCACATAGCCCGCTCGCAAAGATTGCAGCGTCCAGCTTAATAACACAATAGAACGTAATTGAGACTGGCCTTGCTGTAACATCGCCAAATCTTGTTCTAGTATGTCGATAGCAGAGGATACAATGCCATCCAATGAATATATTCTGGAGGACAAAGTTGTTAACCCATTGTCGACCACAGAGAGTGTTTTCTCTAAATTAATACGATCAAGTTCACGTATTCGTTCTGCAGCCTCCATCTGTGATACTTTTCATGCTTCATTATAGGCAGCATCAATGCCGGCATATATGAAACGTTTTTGACGCGGTTTTCTTGGTCCAAGCAAGAATTCCCGAAGGTCTGCGTCCTTTTTAAGTAAGGTTAAGTGTTGTTTCACATCCTGTAGTGTAGACTTATGAAGCCAATCGAGGCATAATTTTCCTACACTGTATGTTGTTACTACCCCCATATGTTGTCTTTGGACGTATCTTGGGTCTGGCCTATTAATAGTAAAGCCCTGAGTTTTATTCAGGAATCTTTCATGACAGTTATTCGTGTCTGTGGGCCAGATCAACCATTTCTTCCAATCAGGATTAGATCTGTTGAGTTGTAGTATATTGTCAACTGTCACCACTGCCTTTGTATTATTATCACTTGCAGGTGTTGGTACAGAAGGTGTGTTCATCTCTTTGATCTTGGCTAATCCAAGACAAGATGTTTGTTGGACAGTTTCATTCAAAAACAGTATATGTTCAGGGATAATGCAGGCTCTAAATAAAGCTTCTATACCCTGTACTTGCCATTCTTTAGTACCCCAGACAGTTTGTGTCTACCGTGTCTTTCCATAAGTCGAAACCCTGTCTAGACAGTCGGGCAATAAATGTTGCAGAGTAAATCTGTTTTGTATTAGTTAACAATTTTCAGTCCTGTTTTGTTTACATTTTTATAGTAAAACATTTCTGGATCAGATGTATTGTAACCTGAAAAATATGGAAACTTGTTTGCAAATGTTTTTGAACTACCTTTAGGTGGTGTAGGACAATGTTCCCATTGGTTAAACACATTTCTTGGATATGCAGATTTATGCAAATAATGATGACCATAGTGGTTGTAACAATACATTTGTTCATAGTCTGATGAACCCTCTAAATATTCATTTTTAGAAAATGCAGCAGATTTTTCTAGGTCAAACATCGTCATTCACAGTCTCAAAGTCCCAATCATCTGAATAGGTACTGGACGTAATTAGATCACTTAGTGAAATTTTAAACAAATGTGGTATGTTCAATTGTTCATTCGGGCCGAAGATATAATCTGTTGTGTCCCACACTATACCATCGTGTATAGGAACAGTGTGATGTTCACTGATGACAAGTCTCTTGCTTCACGATGGGAAGATTTATGAGGTTTCAAAAGTACGTTCACGTCTTTTACTTTCAGTGTTCACATGGATGTATCTGCCACTTATAAGTACGCTCACAGTTGTTACCAAAGCTAGCCAGAGCAGGAAAACAAAAAGTCCAGATGTAATCCAGAGTTCAATCCATGGAGAAACCAAATAAGTCTTTTTCAGAAAGTGAAGAAAGTCTTGTACTTGCTGCTTGAATTTCAATGATGCTGGCGTCGTTTCAGGTTCACTCGGATCTTCTGAGAATGTATCAAAGTTAATGAAATAGCCAGAAGCAGTTCTATCAATTGTTGGAATTGCATCAGGATTTGTAGAAATCACTGGAACCAGTTCATCACTTGCCACGTTGGTGTAGACAGGTGTATTTGGACGAACTGTTATTTGGTGTTCAAGAGGGATGAGTTCCATAGCGTTGTTGCTTAGTCATCCATCAGTCACAGCTGAATTCTCGATGGTTATCAGTCTTTCAGTCTGAACCTCTTGGATAGTAGCGAGAGGAGTGCGTCTGCTACTAGGTCGGAGTCCACGAGGCCTACTATTCAGTATCGGCCACATACTGTGGTTTGATCATGTTGATGGACACAAATCTTTTCTCCTTTCTTCCAGCAAGGGGCGGCAGAAGTACTGTTCTTGTTCCTTGAACTGCTAGGACAGGTACTGGTTGTCTGTAAGAAGGTCCAAATTCCTTCTTGTCCGCAATCTTTTCTCTGACTAGATCCCCAACTTTTGGAATCCAGACAGGCCTTGCTGGGACCGCCGATTTTTCCCCAGTGGTGGTTGGCTGTAGGAATACGTTGCTTTGTTTCGTTCTTAATTTATTGAGTTCCTGTAAAACAGCCAAACTATCTTTGATATCAAACGGTTTATTTTCCACCACTGTGCCTACGTGTTCAAGGTCTGGTACCCACATTCTTGTCCCAAATAGGACCTCATATGGAGTGACCCCCCCTAGAGAACTTCTTGGCAGATTATTCAATGAGCGTTGGACCCCACTAAGGTGTTTGACCCACCCATCACCCGAACCTAATACCTTAGCTGTTATAGACTGCTTTATGTCCCGGTTTTTCCTTTCCACAACCGAATTTCCCTCAGGATGGAATGGAGAGGAGTACCGCAATGCAACGCCCAGACTGGCCATGGCTTCTTTGTAAGCCCGAGAGCTATACGCAGGACCCTGGTCAGAATGTAGCGTGCCTATTGCGTATGTGCCGATAAAGACTCGCAAATCTTTTATAACAGTTCGAGCGTCAGCCGAGCGCTGAGGCCATAACCATAGGACCCTAGAGCATGAATCCACTGCAACCATGATATATTTATAGTTACCGTCCCTTTGCAAGGGACCGCAGTGGTCCAGGTAAACACAAGCTAATGGTTTGTCTGAAATTAACAGGGGTGTCTGCGCAGGACGTTTCACTGTTGAGACTCATCTGTTGGCAAATATCACATTCTAAAACATAGTTTTTAGTTTGTTTCCGAATGCCAGGCCACCAATATCTTTGCTTGAGTAAAGATACAGTCGCTAAAACACCTGCATGGGCAGAAGCTATCCCTTCATGTGCTGCTAGGATTAGTCCTAATGCACAAGTTACTAACTTGTGTAACGATATATCTGTAAGACAGTAGTTAGTGACAGATTCCTTACCTTAGAATATCCCCAGGCGTCAGGCTGGATCCGGAACGTTTTGCGTAGCAGTACCCTTGCGCGTCGGTAGGCGGCGTCGTGCGGCTCCGCGTCCGTCGTCAGCATCGCCGGGATGACGTCGCGGGCAGTACTTAGACGCCGCCACTGCGCGCTGACATCAGTTCTGTACACGACTTTCCGCGCCAGGAACGCAGAGCCATGCAAGAAGCGGACATAGGTGTCTGAAAAATACTAGGGCCCTGAAAGGGATGTCCTTAACCCTAGAAATCAGTTCGCAGAACGGGGAGGATGGGTGGGCGGTAGGAATCGGTCACTAACTACTGTCTCTTACAGATATATCGTTACACAAGTTAGTAACTTGTGCATCTGAAAGAGACACGTTAGTGACAGATTCCTTACCTTAGAATAGATACCCCCAGCAATACCAACCCCGGTGGTGGGTCTGCGAACAGATTCAGAAAAGGAAGTCCCGGAGGACAGAACGGCCAAAGAAGCAGTCATAGAGGACCTGGCTGTCAAGGCAGTAATGTTTGGTAAACGTGTGCAGCAAGGCCCACGTAGCTGCCTGACATATATCCTGCAACGGAACACTGCGGCCTAAAGCCGTGGTAGCAGCCGTTGCCCTGGTGGAATGGGCACGCAGCCCAACAGGAGGCTCCTTCTTAGCCAAAGAATAGCAGGCTTTGATACACAAAGTGACCCAGCGGGAGATGGTCCTTTAGTGTACCGCCCGACCTTTTTTGGCGCCCACGTAGCCAACAAAGAGCTGGTCATCCACCCGGAACTGTTGTGTGCGGTTGATGTAAAAGGAAAGCGCACATTTTGGGTCCAGACGGTGGAGCCTTTCTTCCTCTCTAGAAGGATGCGGAGGCGGAAAGAAGGTGGGCAAAGTGATGGTCTGCCCAATGTGGAAGGCAGTAACCACCTTTGGCAAGAAGGACGGACGCGTCCTAAGAACAACCTTGTCTGGATGAAGAGACAGAAAGGGGGGTTTGCATGAAAGAGCCTGGAGCTCACTCACCCGCCGAGCGGAGGTGATGGCCACCAGAAAGGCTGTCTTCAGAGTGAGAAGACGAAGAGGACAGTTATGTAGAGGCTCAAAGGGAGCGCGCATTAAAAAGGTAAGAACCAAGTTCAAGTCCCACTGAGGCATCACAAACGGAACAGGAGGGAAGAGGTGTGTAATGCCTTTAAGAAACCTGTTAACAACAGGGGACTTGAAAAGGGAGGGCTGATCAGGAAGCCTGAGGAACGCCGAAATGGCACAAAGATAGACCTTGATGGTACCCAGGGCAGAACCCTGTTGGGCCAGAGAAAGAAGGAACAGAAAAACCTCAGAAAGAGGGGCAGAAAGGGGATTCACAGCCTTTGCTGTGCACCATGCCACAAACTTGTTCCACCTGCAGGCGTATACCACCTTAGTTGAGGGACGCCTGGCTGCCAGAATCACATCACAAACTTCGGGAGGCAAGTCGAAAGGAATCAACTGCCGCCGCTCAATCTCCACGCAAGCAGGTGGAGGCTGGACAGGTTCGGGTGGAGGACCGTCCCCTGCTGCTGCGACAGAAGATACTCCCGAAGAGGCAGACGGATCGGGGGATCGACGCTCATACTGAGTAGCTCGGGATACCAAACTCTTCGAGCGCCCAGTCCGGAGCCACAAGAATGACTTGGGCCCGGTCGCGCTGAATCTTCTTCAAAACTCTGGGTAGAAGTGGTATAGGCGGAAAGGCATACAACAGACCGCAACTCCACTCGCGACGAAGCGTCGCCGAGCGAGTGCCGCCTTGGAAATTCCAACGCGCAGATCTGCTGACATTGCGCGTTCTCTTCGGTGGCGAACAGATCTAACCAAGGCTCTCCCCACTGCTGAAAGAGACCTTGCGCCACCTCAGAGTGAAGACGCCATTCGTGATCCATCATGCACCTGCGGCTGGAGTTCGTCCGCCCTGGCGTTCAGGGAACCTGCCAGGTGTTGAACCATCAGGGAAACGCCCTGATGTTCCAGCCATGTCCAGAGGCGCAGAGCCTCCGGACAGAGGGTCCACAACCCACCCCGCCCTGTTTGTTGCAGTACCACATGGCGGTGGTGTTGTCTGTGAACACCTGCACTACCTTCCCCTTGACAGAGGGAAGGAATGCCTTAAGTGCAAGTCGGATCGCCCGGAGCTCCAGAAGGTTGATATGGAGCCGGGACTCCGCCGGAGACCAGAGGCCTCTGATCTCCGCCTCTCCCATGTGACCGCCCCCATCCCAGAAGGGACGCATCCGTCACGACTGTGTGCTTTGGCTGGGGAAGGGAGAGGGATCTGCCCCTGACCCACTGCCGGTTCGAGAGCCACCACTGCAACTGTTTTGCAGTCTCCTCCGAGATCTGGACGTGATCGGACAGGTTGCCCTGGTGCTGCGCCCACTGGAACTTCAGGTCCCACTGCAGAGCCCGCATATGCCATCTGGCATGATCGACCAGCAGGATGCAGGAGGCCATGAGGCCCAGCAGCCTAAGGGTCATCCGTACCGAAACCCAGGATAGAGGCTGAAAGATCGGAATCATAGCCAGAATATCCCGGACTCGCCGTTCGGGAGGATAGGCCCGAAACTGCGTCGTGTCCAGAACTGCTCCGATGAAAAGGAGCTGTGGAGAAGGAATCAGGTGCGACTTCGGCACATTGATGGAGAACCCCAGCGAGTGCAGGAGTTCGGCCGTAGTCTGGAGGTGGGAGACGACTGCCTGGGACGAGCCCGCCTTCAGCAGCCAGTCAGAGGTAGGGGAAGACTGGAACCCCTGCCCGGCGCAGATGAGCTGCTACCACCGCCAACACTTTCGTGAACACCCGAGGGGCACTTGTGAGGCCAAAGGGGAGCACGGTGAATTGAAAATGCTCGAGGCCCACCATGAACCGCAGGTAACGCCGGTGGGACAGCAGGACGGGGATGTGGAAATAAGCGTCCTGCAAGTCCAACGCTACCAACCAGTCTCCAGGGTCGAGGGCAGTCAAGACCTGAGCTAAGGTGAGCATCTTGAACTTCTCCTTCCGGAGGAAGCGATTGACGTTCCGGAGGTCCAAGATAGGACGCATGTCCTCCTTGTCCTTTTTGGGCACCAGAAAGTAGTGGGAGTAGCAACCACGTCCTACTTCTGGGGTTGGAACGCGCTCGATGGCCCTCTTGGCCAAGAGGGCCGCAACTTCCTTCTGAAGAAGCACCAAGTGATCCCCTGACATACGGTGGAATTGAGGTGGCATGGCTGGGGGGATGGTCTCGAAGGGGAGGGAGTAGCCCCTTCGGACAATGTCCAAGACCAACCTGTCCGAGGTGATGGCACGCCAGTGGTGAAGGTGATGGCAGACCCTGCCCCCTACTGGCATGCTGTGCACCTGAAAGGAAGGACTAGGAGGGCTTGGAGGCCGCGGACGGGGCGGGGTTGGTGGCCTGACCCGCACGCTGGTGGCCTGACCCGCACGCTGGTGGCCTGACCCGCCACGGCGGGAGCCACGTCCTCGGCCACGCGAAGACGCTTGCTGCGCGGGCCGGTGGCTGGGCAGCGGACGTGACTGGGCGCCCCTTCCGTGGCCACGAAAGGGGCGAAAAGCAGAGGTTAGCGGAGGGCGTACAGCAGAAAGGCCCAGGGACTTGGCTATAGCCCGCGAGTCCTTAAAGCGCTCCAGCGCATGGTCTGCTTTGTTTCCAAAAAGACCGACCCCATCAAAGGGCATGTCCATAAGGGTGTTTTGGACATCACCCGAGAAACCAGTGGTCCTCAGCCAGGCGTGACGGCGCACCGCCACTGTCGTCGCAAGCGATCTGCCTAGCGAGTCTGCGGTATCAAGGCCACATCTAATGGTGTATTTAGCCGCATCTCTTCCGTCCGCAATGGCGCGGGAAAGCAGTGTCTGGACCTCCTCAGGACACTGGGGCAGAACTTGCGCCACCGAATCCCACAGAGAGTGGGAATATCGGCCCAAAAGGCAAGCGGTGTTGACAGACCGCAAGCCAGCACTGGAGAAAGAAAGACCTTCTTCCCAAATTGATCCAGGCGTTTGGATTCCCTATCCGGAGGAGCGGTAGGGAAGGCGGTTTGGGAAGCAGAGGCTTGGACAACCAAGCTCTCAGGAGTGGGGTGTTGGGAGAGGAACAGGGGGTCGCCCGGAGCGGGGCGATGGCGTCGGGCCACGTTCCTATCCACAGGAGCCCCTGTGGCGGGCTTGGACCAGGTGCCCAAAAGAACGTCGGCTTACCGGAGGAGTGCGAAGACTTGGACCCCGACGACCGATGAGGACTCCGCGACCGGCCCCTCGACCTCTCACGTGACCGGGGCTTGGTGCGGCGCGGAGCCGACTGCCGGACCTCGAGGAGCTTTCGAGACCGCTCTCGCAAAGCCTTCGGATGCAAGGCCCGACAGTCTGGGCACGACTTGGGATCGTGGTCGCGCCCGAGGCGGTAGAGACAATCCTGATGCGGGTCCGTGATCGACATCATTCGACCACAGGCGTCGCATGGCTTGAAGCCGGGCATCCCTACCGACACCTTTGGAGTCGAGCGACTCGAGAAAACAGTGAAAAATTCACCAAAAACTTAGTCAAAAAATGACTAGGGCACTGCTCTTCCCGGATCTGCGTTTACTGGCGCGGAAAAAAGAAGAACTGACGTCAGCGCGCAGGGGCGGCGTCTAAGTACTGCCTGTGACGTCATCCCGGCGATCCCGACGCCGGACGCGGAGGCCACCTACCGACGCGCAAGGGTACTGCTACGCAAAACTTTCTGGATCCAGCCTGACGCCTGGGGATATTTTAAGGTCAGGAATGTCACTAACGTGTCTCTTTCAGATCTGCGTTCCTTGTTTGGAATTACCCTATCCCCCACTCCAGGGATTCGAGCAAAAGGAACGTTGTTCGCAGCAATTACATTACAATTTTTGGTAACGCTGCACTGCTGCCTTTGCTTGATGCATTGACAGCCAACATTATCTCACCGTCTATTTTTGTTTTTGAACGAGTGATCGCAGCTACGGAAGCCGTCTGCACAGCCCCCTTGCGGCTTCGTCAGCCAATGAATTCCTGCAACGTGAACGCCATCACGTTGATGACTCAGTGTGTGGATCACGTGAGCCTTTGGTAGTTCGTTTTCAACTGAACTACTTGTTCCCAAAGCATTTTGTGCTTTATTGTGCCACCTTTCGCATCTTTGAATCCATTTTCAAGCCAGTTTTGTATATATTCATTATACGATTGAACACAGTAAAAGGAATCGCACACTATCAGTGTGGGGAATTCTCGATCTGTACTTTCAAGTGCCAGTTTGAATGCTTGTAGTTCAGCTCGCTGAGCTGTACAATCTCCTAAAGACTGAGTTTTTGTGACCATAGGTCTGAAGATGCCATTTCGCATGCGACCTTTAACGATTGCACATGCTGCACTGTAAGCTTGCTTACTCCCTATTGCGGGCTGTGCGGATCCGTCAGTGTAAATTATGAATTCGTACTGATCGAGAGGCAGAATTTCAGTAGGCAGAGGACATTCTTGTTCATATTGCAGGAATGCTTGTGTTTTTAAATCTGGATCAAAAACATATTCAACATCTGTTGCAGCAAGAGAATTAACCCATTGTATCCATCTTGGATGTAATGCTTTAGCATTTGGAATGCTTGCTTTTGTGACCGCTTCTAAAGCTGGTACCGGGGTTACGACAATAATGCGTTTCCCTTGGGCTAAGGCTCTTTCTTTTGCTACAGCGGTTTGAACTGCTGTTAGAATTTTTTCAGTTGAACTGAAGCGCATTTCCGCTTGTGTACACAAATGAGATTTGTATGCTATTGGTATTTTCTCACCCTCATTTAAGGTTAAGTATGTGAATCCACATTGACCCGAAATTATTCGGATCACCAGGTTGCGTTGACTTGCGCGTGTTTGTAAGTGATTTGTTGCTAACATGTTAGCCTGGAGTGAACGCAAGATTTCTGTGTGTTCCTGTGTCCAGTTTCTGATCGAAAAATCAGGTTTGATTAATGCGTAGAGAGGTTTAACCCTTTCTGCGTAATTTAGAATGTATGTTCTTCCAAAATTTAGGAAACCCAGGATGGATTGTAAGTTTTTTGCGTTTTTGGAGGTTGGAGCAGCGCACATTTTTCTAAAAAGTTAGCTGCCAAGCTCTTGCCTTCACTTGAAAGCTCATATCCTAGAAATAGGACATTGAGATGGGCAATTCGGGACTTTTAAAGTTGAACTTGTAGCCCTCAGAGGCGAAACCCAGTATAATGGTGCTCACCCTGTTCAAGTGTTTTTCCAGGTCATCGTCTGTCAGATAGATGTCAGACATAAGACAATGCCTCATTGTCATAAATTTGTAGTAACTCCGTTACCCTCGCTGAGAATAAACCTGGGCTGTTCTTGAACCCTTGAGGGAGTCGACAAAAGTGACGCTGGGTCCCCATTATGGAGAATGCTGTTAAGTACCTGCTTTCAGGTGCTATGTTTTGACAAAAGAAACCATTTGAGATGTCTAATGTTTTGTATTTTTTACACACAATGTTATTCATTAATGCTGTGCTATGTGCATTTTGCACTGCAAAGGTTTTAGAACAAGTGTTTAGGTGTCTGTAATCCAAAACTAGACGATATGTATTGTCTGGTTTGGAGACAGGAAACAAAGGATTGTTCATTGAGGAGGTGCATGTTTCAATCACCCCTTGGTATTCAAGTTGATCTAAGATCTCCCTGACCTGTTTTTAGCTTCTTGCTTTATTGGGTACTGCTGTTGTGCAGTTGGTTCATGTTTCAGATGTATTTTATGGTGAGGTGAGTCCTCATCCCATCCTACATGATTTTTATATAATGCTGGGGCCTGGGCCACTGCCCATTTCCTGGCATATGTATATCTTAGATGCATTGGTATATGGTTGGAGAATGCAGGCATAATTATGTCCTCGCCATGTGGGCACTCCCTGACAAATTGTGGTGGCCAGTCCTTTTCTGCTAGAAGTATGTCATAGCCCTTTGATAGTCTTTCCTAAAAAAGTGCTTTCACCTGTCTAGGTTTGTCTCCCTCCATCCGGAGTGTTATTTCATATAACTTTTGTGGATGACTAACCCTGGTGTCTACAGTCTCAACTGTGATGTACTCATTCAAGTCCACTATCTCCAGAAGTTCCTTCAGGTTCTGGCGAGCTATTGTGACTTCTGCTGCACTGTCCATCATTGTCTGAGCCCATTCTCCGTTCTTGAGGTGTGTTCTCAGTATTCTCGGCATGTCTGATCTTTAGACCTGCTACTTTCTTTTTGGAGAATTGAGGTTTTACTTTGGTTTTTGGAGCGTGTTTGTCGTCTTTCGATTTCACGCGTTCTTCTCTATGTTCTGATCGTCCTCTTCTTTCCGAAGTCTGTGATGAGATCTGAAAGGGACGAGAGGAACGTGTATCAGTATCTTGATAGCTATCAGGTTTTCTCAAATTATCCCTATTCCTGAGGTTATACCTCCTTTCAGAGGGCTCCTTTTGAGGAGACCTACCTCGGGATTGAGAACGTTTCTCGTTTGAATTTTGTTCATTAGTCTCCCACTTCTTTTTAGAAGATGTAGGAGTTTGTTTAATTGAGTCCTTCTCAGGACTTTCAGATAGTTTCGGTTTAACTGGTCTTCCACCCAAACTATCTCTGCCTAATTCTGCATAAGATTGTTCTATAATTCTGGGTAGCTCAGTTTGATGTTCTGTAACATCATATTCCCTTAATTTTTGGTGGATCGCCACTGCTGCTGCCTCCCCTTTAATATTAGATAATATTATTGGAGACCTGGTCGAAATTTTTCAGTAACTTCATACCTAAATTTAGAGCAGGCTCTGCCCCGTATTCGTTTTGAATTTGTTTCAGGACATCAGGTATTACCGCAATTGACGGAATGCCATGTGTTTTAGTATAGATGGCAGCAAAGACTGAGCCCCAAGTGGTGCAGTCTTCCAGTTGTGGTGTGATCCCCATTGGTGAACTGATTGTCAGTATTCTGTGTTTCTCATACGGGCTAGTATTTGGAAATACTGCTTCGATTTGAGTAATTGTTTGAGCTATCCAGAATGGAATTTGCTCACGTTTTGTGGGCATTTTACCCATGACTGCGTATAGAGTGTGGTGTAATTTTTAGTGTATTCCCCTGGTGAGGAGTTTGATTTGGAATTGTTAATGTTTGCTGGACTGTAAAAGTCCGCATGACATTGGACCAATTGTCTGTAAATTTTTATTAATTCTTGTATTTCAACAAGTAAGTCCTCATCTGACATTATATCCAGTTCAGGATGAGGTGTGTAGCCGGCTAGAATCGGCCATGTTGCTCCTGGTCTACCTAGTGGACCGAGCCTGGCAATGTTTTTGTGATGTATTAGGGCGCCTTTAAACCAGAGCTGATGCTCTTGGTATGTTAATGGAATTTCAATATCCTCGAAAGGAATATATTCCTCTGGTGGATCATCTTCTTTGTAGAAGTGAAACATGTGTGTTACTGGATTGGATTCGGGAAATATTACCCATGAATAGAATACCTCTGTCTGAAAGGATTCGTGTGCCTCTATCACGAAAACTGCTCTACCTCCTCTTGGTGGTAGGCCATGTTTTATAAGTTTTAGAGTGATGGCTCTTCTTAAGTTTGGAGCGATGTCTATAACACCCTCCTCGGTTTCATTTAAACCTGTAATGTTAAAAGCTGCTGCTTGGGCTGGATCAGCCGCAGCTCCACCGTTTCCGGTCTCAGTGTCGGAGCCAGGCATTTAGTTGTTTGAAAAATGTAGAACAAGTTTCAAGGAAACAAAGATAAGGTGCACAATATTTTGGAACACTGTATCCTTCAAGCCGCTTGAGCTGACGAGCTCGTGGAGAGGCACCTGCGCGCCTTGAGAGGTACTGTGACCCGAGAACACTTTGGCAGCCTGCTCAGCAACCCCAAATATTTGAACGCCTAATCTCTACTGACGACGGATAAGAATCCAGAAACACGTGTATAGAGATGGCCAGTACTAATCTGCACCAACCTGGTGAAATACTCGAAAGACTTTTGCAAGTACACACGCTTGGCGAACTGCATTCACCATAATGCTTAGGGGCGAACCTGCTGGGGATGAAGTAGTGTGATCCCACATTGGTTTCCTGTATCCTTCAACGTTGAGCAAACCAAACAGCTAATATATAGGGTATTGCCCTATGTAGCCTTGGTGGATACTTAACCATGCCCACTCCAGACGTCTTTTGGAGTATATGGGTAGGGGTCTCTTGAGAGAAAAAGCACGGCTGAGTTACTCCGTATCTAACGTTGAATTACCGCCTTACCAAACCGTTGGACGCCATGTAGTGTAGCTCCTATTTCCCTAATAGGCTCTGCGCATTGGAATGATATATCCTATAGGTTTGACATAGGACTACGGTCAGTATGTCCCTATCGAGTATATTAAACTTAATTACTTGTGCCAGCTAGCTCAGAGGCCACTAGAAACTCCTTGACAACAAGAAGGGAGTAGTTTCTGGCAGCCGCAAAACATGACCACTGTGTTTCCCTTTAGAATCAGAACGTGTCCCAGAGTCGTGGAAACAATAGATAACTATTTCACTCAGCTCAAACTTGCATGCTTAGTTTTCTCCAAGTTACACAGAAAGAAGTAGACGGGCGTTTCAATAAAAGATTTATTGAACAGTCTTGTTTCTGGTGTAAGTAAAATGTGCTGTTACGATCACAAGACAGTATGCGAGATAAATAATGTACAGTGTGAGCAGTAGAAATAAATAATACTGCGATAGCATTATCTTTTAGTACATATGCATTTACATAAATAACAGACTAAAAATGCGAGTACTCATACGATGCGTTTCTAATCTAGTTCTACCCCAATGTGCCTAACCCAACCTAGCTGTAGGAAGAGGTATGAAGTAGGTGAAGTATTCCTTACTATGGTATACTAAGAGTATGTTAAGCCTAGTATGCCTAGTATGCCAAGAGTCCCTCTAGGTTCTCGTCAGCTCCATACCTGAAGAATGAGAGAGGTAGGAATCTCTTTGCCAGACTCGAACTCCAACACCCCGCAAGGGAAGTTAGATCACTGGAAGCTGGACACACTGCGTGCAGGGATGACAGCGTCTTCTCAGTGCGTCAGGCCGGGAAACGGGCTCCTCTGAAGTCGAGGTCTCCTCTGATTTACAGGGGCTAGGGAAGGTATATTTATACCTAAGAAGTACCTCATAATGTTAGCATTGACGTGAGTCGGACAGCGGAAGACGTCATGAATGAACCCTTAAGGAATAATGGTTCATGCATAATATATGAGTCCTTGAAGAAATCAATAGTCCTGGGCTAGGGAAACTCCCGCAGCCTAAGGGTCTGTTCTTCATGAACTCGTTGTGACGTTAGGGTGGACGGATGTCGGAGACCATGCCTATATTTGGAGTGCACGGTTTAATGCCTAAATAAGGGCTGGGATTTTATGCCTATATAAGGGCAGGGCGAATTGTGCCTATATAAGGACGATACTGGAAAGCCCGTTTAGGGACACCCTAAGAGGAATACAACAAGAGACCCTCAAAACAATTTAGAACCACTAATCAGAGAGGTCATCAAGTTTGGCAGCTTCTCCGGCCTTGGCATAAATTGGCACAAGTCTGATATTTCCCGTCACCACGGGTACCACAAGATGGGAATGAGGGTTCCCACTGGCCTGGTGTTCTGACTCAGTAAAGTACCTGGGGATGGATATACACTAGAATACCACAGTTAAACTACGGTAAAGCAGTACACAAATTGGAAATGCAAGTAGACAGGTGGCTAAGACTCCCACTCTCGATTGCTGGGCGGATTGCACTAATAAAAATGATTGTCCTGCCCAAATTCCTGTACCTTTAACAATATCCCTATCCCACTTGCAAATCGATTCTTCAAGTCAAATATACCCATCTTATTCGATTGACTTGGGGAGGCAAATGGCCCAGGGTCCACTGGGAGGTAATGACACTTCCGTACCATAGAGGAGGCATTTGGGGTCCCCAACTTTCAATTATACTACTTGATCGCGCAGTGTAGCTTTGTACACTCCTGGTTTCACCCCGACGCCAGGATTCCTTACTTACGCCAAGAGGCAGATCTGGTCCTGCCGGACACACTTAATACGGTACTACCCCTGGGCTACCCACGTGACCCTACTGACATCCAGATGGTCTCCACTACCAGCTGGGCCTGGCAGAAACTGGTCAGAGTAATGGGGTCACCTGTACTATACTCCCCGAGCCTACCTATTCCAAATAAACGCTGGATTCCTATTACCGGGGAAAAGATAGTACAGCGCACTCCATCTAAGTACGACATGAACACTATTGGGGATTTATACATAGAGGGGCACGTATTTTCGGTTTCCGATGGAGATAGGTTTAATGAGGCTATCTTCATGGACAAATTTGTACTTAATCGCCTTCGATCAGCTCTGAGGGCAACGATCCCTGGCTTTCCTATTGAACCTGATCCATTCACCCCACTCTCCACAGTCATAGATAGCACCGGGGGGGGGGGGAGCATCTGGTTTCCAAGCTGTACCAGGCTTGTGCTGATACTTCCAATACACGATGCTAAAATAAGGACTACTTGGGAGGCAGATCTGGGCCTCCCTATTACAGACGACCAATGGGCTGCATGTTGTAGACAAACCAAGGAGGTCTCCTTGAATAGCCGTCATAAATTGATCCACTTTAAATTCCTGCGCAGAATATACGTCACCCCTGAGATGACACACAAAATAGACCCAGACAGACACCATTGCTGCTTAAAATGTAAAGCCCCACACGCAGACTTTGTACATCTCGCCTGGAATTGTTGCAAAATAAAAACGTATTGGGCCGAAATCGATCGTACCCTTGGGGAAATGATAGGCTTAGACATTGAGCCCACTCCAGAGGTTGCATTGTTGGGATATGTGAATAACATCCCAAAGCCAGTCCGGAAATTCACTGCATTGGGGTTACTACTGGCCAAAAGAGAAATAGCACTCAAATGGGGATAAAAAACTGCTCCGACGCACAGGGAATGGCTAGGCAGTCTTGCATATTGCAACACCAACTACGATTTATATTCCTCCACTCTTCCTAGTACGTCTACGTCCCACCCACGGAATTTTTGGGGCCCTTTCAAACACTACACGACGACACAGCCTTCCACACAGCTTGAGCGCGGACTTGTGCCCGCGGGCATAGGCTGATCAGATAGAAACTGTATACTGGACACAGCAATGTAATATTTTATTTTTTCCATAGCGTGATATGTTGTGCAAATTAGTATAAGGTAATTCGCAAATGAGCACAGAGGGAGTGGTGCTCACGAAAGAGTAAAGTTGAATGACCGTGTTGAACAGATCAGGATGGTGATAAATTTATGTGGGGCTGGCAAATTTCTGCACACTGTAATGTCATAATGCCATTGTAATGGAGCTCGAAGATTTATTGTTTTAACTTTGAAACTGGTAAATAAAGTGTTTAAAAAATAAAAATAAAAAGTTAAGCCAGACTGCTTTGTTCCAAGCTACCAAAGTGTTAAGTCCAGGTTTATTTTGTAACTTTAGAGGTTCATGCTGACAATGACTGTTTATCGCCGGAGGTGGTTTCTCAGTTCCCTCAACTGACACTCCAATTTCTCTTAATTGTGACGAGACAAAAATGGTTGTTCACTTACAAAAATAAGTGACAGCGTCACTGTAGGGGGGAATAATGCTGAAAGTCAGAGAGGTGGCCATACGTGCAGGGTTCCAGTTGGTTCTGCTGAAAATACTTCACAAGGCCAACTTCACAAGGACCAGGCTATTCAAGATGGGCAGAACTGATGATGACAAATTGTTTTAGGGGATGTCGATCAAGGCGCACACTGATTCACACTATGTGGGGGTTCCCTTGGATAAGGGAATAAGGAGAGAAGATCTGCGACACAATATCCTCATTCACATAGAGTTCAGTAGACGTGACCCCTCAGCTGGTACTGCTGGGTATCTGAGGGGGAACACACCTTGGACAGCTACACACTGCTTTTTTCAAACGTGGGGTTCATGGTGGCAAGGCGAGACATAATTCAATACCGTGGGAGGGGGCAGTTTTGGTCCAGACAGTGGCCGAATGGAAATCAAACTTACATTGGCGTATGAGAACCAAGGAGCTGTTCTATCAGGCCCGCGGTTGCCCATGTAAATTCAAAAACGTGTGGGGCCCCAGGGGAAATGCTGAAGGAAACTTGAAGTGAGACGGGATTAGAGGCTCGCTTGGGCAATGAATAAACTGCTGGTGAAGGATTCACTATGGTCGAAATGCCAGCCAGACACGGGCACATGCATGGAGGAAGCTGGATGGGCCTAATACATGTCCTTTTTGTGGTCATGTGGCTGCGGAGGGGTACAGATTTGTGACCTCATTGCTTCAGTTTTGACTGTTTGTCTGTTGGTATGAAACTTAAAGTCTCAAAGGTCTTATGACTACATGTTTGAATTCCTTACAGCCTGGAATATTCCAATGGGTGGAACGTAGAAACAGGACACTTCTTTTGATTAAGTTACCCTACTAGACTAACAGAGGCTGCTTAATGAAGGAGAGGTTGTCGCATACAACCATTTTGGTAACATTATCTTTAGTTTTTCCTTAATTTGAAAAGTCAGATTTTAGTCTTTTAAAAATTCTTTTAATACATTTTTTTGCATCAATAAGAGTTTTAATTATTTTCACCCAATTATTTACTTTTGTGATCTTTCATATGCCGAACAAGACAGTTTTCAGATTTGGTGTGAAAAGGGTCTATTCTAAGGTGCCTCTTCGCTCACATGAATGTCTTTTTTCGGTCACTGATTGACACAGCAGAGATATACTCAGTTCTCCTTACTTGTAAACATGTGATTTTTGTTAAAATCAAAACAATCTGACCATTATACGCTTCTTTCAGCACAGGTATTTTGGCCAACAGTATGAGAGCCATTGTACGTGTCCTGATGCTCTTCTCTTTCTTACGTTTGGGGCTCTTTTTTCAAAAACAAAATTCTGATCTCTATTAAATCAACTGCTTTGGACATTCACATTACCGGTTTTGCCTAATTTTTACAGATGGTCAGTTATGTACCCTGGTAATTCACAACAATGGGCAAGCAACTGCATTTTAATGAATCCAAACAAAATAACTGCTCATTATATTAAGTACTGCTTGTGTTTTAGGGGATATCCTTCCTGAAAGCTAATAAACCTAGAACCTTATTTTAAACCCAAAGCAGAATTTTTCTGCTGCTCCCATGGCAAGACTACAACTTAAAAATAATTATTTTTTCTACGGTGATATAATAGACTAATTCTTCAAACAATTTCATCTTACAGATGGTTTGTTAATTTTTTTCATGCTGACTAAGGCTGGTAGATTATAGCCACTATGGGTTAAACATCGAGCAGTCAATACTAGTGAAAATGCCAAGAAAAAGATAAAACTATAAAGATAAACATTCATTCTTATCATCCGTTCATAATTAACTATCTCCATTTTCTGTTCTCACTTAACTGAATATTATTGGCTTCTTCATTGAGCACTGCACAAAAAGAAATAAAGCGCTGAGCCTTATTTTATTGTTTTTAAATCTGTATGAGAAGTGTTACTACGGCAGTATGCTGCATTCTGTAAAATCAAAGTTTGAAATGCAATAATACATTTATTCTTACAACAGTTTTTTTAGATGGTTTCTCGCTGATAATTGGGTCTTTAATAATATGAAATGCCTGATTCATAACTGTCACACAGACCATATTAGCTGGGTTTTTTGTGACTACATAACATCTCAGGCCCGGAACAAAAAAAGCGCTGGTCCTGTAACTTGATCACAAAACAGATGAAATATTCTTATTGCCTATTCAAACACGGGAATACCAAAAGAAAAACATGAGAGCCAGAAAGACACGTCTTTCAAAGACGCTGGCTCTGGACAAAACTCCTCTCAGAATACCGATCCTTGTATACCACAGGAAAAGGTTGTACAATTTAACCTGGATAACGATGTACATAATTCATAAAACATAATTCTGAAAATGTCCGTTCAATTCTAGGGTGTTTCCTCCCAAAAGACTCTGAGAAACTGTACCACAAACATATGAGATCTGCCCTTACAAAACTTTCAAGCTTGTTTTAGTAACTGGACAGATGATAGGAGGAAATACTGTGTATTGCCTACCATCCATGGAGATGCAGGTTTCTACCAATGCAACCATAACATAAAACGACTTCTCTGCTCACTTTTTATAGGATATTGTCTTGAATCATAACACCATCAGTACACATATATGTGCCCAAGGCGCATCTTTTTTCTTTTTACATTTCTTCTACTGGCATTTTAAAGCAATACTAATTTTCAGCAAGTGATATTTAGTTAAGTATGTAAAATGAATAATGCAGTCTTTTCGCCACTGGAAGAGAAATAACCTGCAAATCAGCAAGGAGACATAGGCTAGCATAGCTTCAGTAGTTATTTTCCTTCTCTGGAACTACTGCATTTTTTCATTGAACATCCTCAGTCAGACTCGTACATAAGATTTTCTAAAAAGGCTGTAGAAGCATCACTGCTCAGAACCATTTGCCAGCTAAATGTCGAGTGGGGTCTAGAGGCGCAGAGGAGCTAGAGGAGAACTTGTTGCAAACGATGTGGTAGCAGATCCTGCTTTGGCATACAATGCAGAGAACTTTCCTGCCTTGGTAGGTATTAAATAGGGAGCTAACTGAAAACATTATAGTAAGGGAATATATGTGTACAATGGTATGGCTGTGCCACTTACATTTTTCCCCAGTGCCATATTTAGTATAACAACCCAATGTGGTTTATAATTATTGCATTTGCTAGCTGCAGGAGTATGGTGCTCCAACTGGATATTTATTTGGGGCTTCTGTCCCATCTGTGTTGCGTAGACAATGCTTGTTTCCCAACTATGCCCATTCTAAGGTGGTCACCCTCTAGTGTGTTGTTTGCTGCACACTGACATATTTCCACATCAGGTGTCTTTTCGCCAAAATCCGAACCAAGTTGACCACCAATACGCACCCTGGGGATAACTAGCGATTTCTTGTCAAATTCTCGATTGTATGAATTATGTCCGTCTGGTACTGCACGCTGACCACGCAATTTGAACATGTGCATCTTGTCTGCAAATTCAGAATGACATCTGGAACACACATTAGGTGTTGATGCAACTATTTTATATTGCCCACTGGGTGTCAAGTAAGTTCAATTTAGAATGTTATATTGAATAAATTTTAATCTGGAGTTCCTAGACACTAATCCTAGCTTTTCTGCCTTTGTCAAAATGTAGCAATGTTTACAGATGGGGTGGGTTTGAGGCACGGCAGTTCCAAAGGTCCAAGTCTTTCACACAGACCTGATCAGGGTATTAAAAGAGAAGAATGGTCCAGCTGGGATACACCAGTTGCAGGGTTTGAAATATTTGTAGGGGTGTCACCATCGTACAGATCCCCCAAAGGTAACCACGCCTGCTTCAGTCTCATCTTCAACACCCACAATTATTGCTATTTTGGTAAAACCAGCTACGCACCACATTGGCAGGGCAAAAGCATATGCTATCTTTAGTGGAGTCCTATTCTAGCAATGCCAGCTCCTCCGCTGTTTTGGAAACAAAACGTATTAGGGTGCATCGAGTCTCCCACCACCTCCTTGAAGTAATGAACATCAATTGTGTTTAGGGTCACTAGCCATCTCACTACCCACTAGAGCGGTGTAGCTGGATAATAGATTTCCATGAGAGGCACACTTGGCCTGCTCCAGAATTCAGTAGTTGGAGTTTATGGAGAGAACTTGTTCTTCTCTGTTCCCATTTCAAACATATTAGCACAGTATCTGTAAGTAAACTTATTGGGATAGCGGCAAAGAAATACAAAGGCAGAAGCACCATCATTACAGAGAGAGGAAATTGATTTTTTGGCATTCAATTTGGTCTTCAACAAGTTGCCTCCAATTAAATCGCCATCTGTGTGGTATACTTGAATGCTCAGATATTTAAATGTGGTGTACTTCCATGCTAGTGGTAAGATAGGCAACTCCTATATTTCAGGCTCAGTCCCCGTTTTCAACAGATACAGAGATGATCTGTTGAGATTCAACATGAACTCTAACATGACTACAAATCATTCAAGGAGTTCCCAATACTGGCCTGTGTCTCCATTAGAGTAAAAGGTTGTCAGTGCACAGAGAAGTTGTTTGTAAACTTCCAATGTAATTCTCCCACCTCTACTACATGCCACCACGATGAAGTGTTTCTGTCAGTGGGTCCATTGAGAGGGAAAATAGAAGCATGTATAAAGGGCAACCCGGACGTGTGTCATGGCGTATGTGGAGCGGTTCGGATATGGTCTGATCTGTCTTTACCGTAGCTGTTGGATTCGCGTATAACAACTGCATCCATGCCATCATTTCCAGGCCAAAGCCCATGGCACGGAGGACCATTAATAGATAATTCCAGTTGAAAGTTAAACACCTTTTCCATGTCCATCAACGCCACACCAGACAAACTGCCATCTGAGAGTATAGCTCTTTGTGATACGAGAAATACTTAAATTGTCTGCTGCTCTGCTCCTCTGCGTGATGAATCCGGACTGATCAGGGTGCACTAAAGTGGTCAGCAAAGTAGAAATTCTGGCTGCAAGTACTTTGCCCAAGACCTTGCGATCTAAATTTCACAAGCAATATGTTTGATATAAATACCCTTCCAGTGGAGTTCATTGGGATTTGGACAGTGTCACTATTGTGGCGTCTGTACTGGTCAGAGGTAGCAAGACTTGGTTTTTAGCCTCCAAACAGACATCTAATAGCCTTGATGCCAATAGTGCCAAGTGTCATACAGCAGAGGGAAAACTGGTGCACCCTGGTTTATGCACATCAATACCGTTCTTAGTCCCTGCTTTCATCTCCTCTTAGGATGGACGTGCATCTTTATCATCTATCTGGGTAGGGGGTCATTGTCTTCAGGCCCGCCTCTGACATAACATTCTGCAAATCCCACACTGGCCAAGCATAAAACTGCCCATAGTGTAAAATCATAACATTGTTTATTTCTTTTTGAGTGTTGGTTGTCTTACCCTTACCAAGATAGATGGGTGTTGCTTTAGTTTTCAGTAGGCAGGCCAACAGCACGATGTTACCCTCCTTGTGCTGCTGCGCAGAGTACCCTCTAATGAAATACATGCAGAATTTCTACTGCTTTTCAGTTGTCTGTCTTCACCCATCTGAGGGAGAAGTCGGCCTACAGTTCAGACGCTACTCTAACATCCATACCTAGTTAATCTATTACATGTCTCACAGATCTATTATGAGATGTCTTTGCCCCATAGGAAGTCTGTACGCACATTCTCCTTAGGAAGACCTTGAAGGCTTCCCATTCCATTAGTTTGTCAGTAGTCGAGCTATTATCTAAGAAGTTTTGTATTATATGTTTTAATGTGGTCTCTAAAGGCTGGGTCCTGCAGAAATGATGCCTGAAGTATCCACTCACGATTTGTGCATCCTACATTAGGTAACTAACAATGGTTTATGTTTGCGATCGTGTTCCTGCATAGGGTCTGAGCCTACGCTCATAATACACAACCATGTCCAGTTTCAAAATAATGCGTTTGAGAGTAGAATGTGTATTTAGTTCCATCTGGGTATGTTGCATGCCATGCATTTCTTTTCATCCCAACTTCTCTGCCAGCTTACAAAAAGTCTGTTGAGTTTTTGACCGCTGCTGTGCCAGCCATTGGCAGATTTGACATATCCAGCGCAGTATCCCCAGCACAGTTCTAATCACCATACGTTGTCTGCACATGTATCAGCCTAAATACATCCAGCTTCAGAGTATTGAAGTATTCAAGTTGAGAGGAATTAAGAGTCTACTGGCAGGCTAGTGCTACGGTCTGAAATCTAATGTGCCCTAGATCAAGTATATTCTGAGCCACCACACTGTCTAATTCAGAACCGTATGCCTGAAGCATAGAATGCAATAAAGCTGTCCTTTCCAACTCTTGTAGAGCTTAACGGCTTCTGACTTTGACATGTGCATTAACTGAAAGGACGCATTGCCTATATCATGTCTGTCCAAGTAAGCGTACATCTTGTATTTTATCATGCTCGCCAGCCCCATTTTGATCCAAGTAATGCTTTTGTATTAAAACAATTCTGCCATGATTCAAATTTCTATGCCATTCCCCCACTTACAATCTCGCACTGCGGCACTAAATGTAAAACATGTAACCTTATTCGCAGTGCATGCCACCTGGTGTCTAGGCCAAGAGTGGGTCAATCTTACTGTGCCAACCGCTTAAGAAGCCTTTTTCAACACCTCAGGTCTACCATTGGAGCCGGTTTGTGCAGTTTTAAACTGCCATTTTGACCTCGCAAAATAACCCTTTTGCCAGGCCTAAACCTTCCTTTTTAATACCTACAAGTCACCCTTAGGTTAGGCCCACAGAGCCCAGGCGGCAGGTGTGAGAAAGTGCCCTCTTTCTGCATGGTTGCCCCCACTTTTTGCTGAATTGCGGATGTGCTTTGACTGAGTGTGCCCTGGGCACCTGCTTATCAGGTACCTAGGGCCTATGTTTTTTCCCTAAAAACTGCATTGAAAACAAAACCCAATTGGCATCTCTGGCCACAGGTCAGCCCCTGGTAAACGTTACCACAGGTACCCAGGGCACTGTGACCAGAGAAGACCTCTAAGGGCTGCAGGACTTATTGTCCTACCCTTAGATGCCCTGTACCATTACACTCACACACTGCCTTTGCAGGCTGTGCGTTTTGGTGCAGAACAAAGTGAAGAGTCGACTTGGCACACATCCCTGTGTGCCATGCCTACAACCCACTGGCCTGGCATAGATCAGTCACCTCTGTAGCTGGGTGCACTATACCAGTGGTGAGGGTACAGGTGCATGAGCCCTGTACCCCTACAGTGTCTAAGTCCATTCTTAGACATTGTAAGTGCAGTGATGCCATTAAGAGTATAAGGTGCGGGGAGCTTGTCATTACGAACTCAACAGCACCATAATGGCTGCACTGAAAACTGAGAAGTTTGGTATCAAACTTCTCAGCACATTAAACCCACTCTGATGCAAGTGTGGGATTTAATGAAAATTGCACACAGAGGACATCTTAGAGATGTCCCCTGAAAAACGACCTACCACTAGTGTCCAGGCTGAGTGGCTGCTTTCAGCTGCCACCACCAGACATGTTTCTGGACCCCTGGGTCGAGAGCCTGCTACTCTCGGGGGCCAGAAACAATGCACATCCTGGGACGAGGTGCCAAGCCTCCTCCCCCAGGATGGGCAGGGTTCACAAAGGGGAAGCTTCAAAGGCTTGCCGCCTTTGTGAGCTTCCCCAGGCCACTTGCTGCTTTCAGCAACTGGTCCCCACTGGTTCGGACCCCCACTTTGGGCGGGAAAACCAGCGGAAAATACAAGTGAGGAAGAGAGGTGTGCCCACCTTTGCCAACTCCACCCCTCAGGTGGGTGAGGCGAGGTGAAGCACAACTCTCAGTCCCCGCCATTTTGCAGATGGGGGGGGTGGGGGGGAACACAGTTAACCAGGGAAAAGCTTGGAGGGTGGCATAATAGGGGGTGTACCCACCCCAGGGAAGGGACCCATTGGTCCCAACCTTTATACCTACCTGGAACGCCCCTAAATCTAGTATTTAGGGGCACCCCTGAACCTTGCTTCCTCCGACAAGAACCTGCAAGAAGAAAAGAAGAAGGACCGAACAGCCGTGCAGAAGCTAACAAGAGGAGGACGCCCACTGACCTGGCCCCAGCCCTGCCGGCCCGTCCCCACCTCGAACCTGCTCCAGCGAAATCCCGGTGTATCCTGCAGCCAGCAACCTCAAGAAACCCGAAGGACCTGCCTGCCTTCAATCCCAAAGACTCTGTCTCCCGTGAACGTGCTGAGGGTGTAACAAGAGTGCATCCTTGACCCTGGGGGACCCCGGAGTCTAACCTCAGAACACCAACTCCCACAACAAAGTACTAACCTTTAAACTGATAACACTATTTTCCTCCACATGATAACATAGACTGTTTTGCTATGAAAAGTTTCTAAGTGTGGAGTTGGAAAACCTAAAGAAATTCTTTAAAATTGTACTAACAAAAACTCTTTTACTTACCTGTTTTCAGGAAATGTCCCAGTGCAGTATCCAGGCATACTGCACTGTGTAAGAAAAGTAATCTCAAAAGTAACTTACCTGTAATTTTACAAAAAATCCTATACAAAGTATATGTACTGAATTCTGAAACACATTGCATTATCAGTAACACTACTGTAATCAAATCAAAGTATATTTACAATTGCAATTCAAACTATTTACAAACTGCATTACTACTGTAAAGTATTTATTGCTTACCTGTGCCAGGCTTGCTTGGTTCTTCAAAATAAAATAACTAAAAGAATATTTTTATACAAAAACAATTGGTCTGAAGTTCAGTCTTTGAATGTGTGAATTCATTTGCTGACTGAGTGGGTACAACAAATGCTTAACACTGTCCTCTGATAAAGCCTTACTGCTCGACCACACTACCACAAATAGAGAGTGAGGTGCCACCTACTTTACACCTCTGCCTACCTTTTGGGTTCCACTGGACTGTGCACACTACACCTCACTTTGGTATAGTATATACAGAGCCAGCTTCCTACAGCAGGGTGTAGTAGTTAATAATTTGGACATGTACTTTAAAGTTTTACGTGTCCTAGTAGTGAAAAACTTCTAAATTCGTTTTTCACTAGTGCAAGGCTCTTCCATAAGATAACATTGGGTTCACTTATTACATTAAAGTGATAACTTTCAATCGGAAGCAGGTAGGATTGTCAGATTTGGTTTCTAAAGAATTGCAATTTAAAACCCTCTTCAACGATAAAAGTTTAATTTTAAATCAATTCAGAAAATGGCACTTTTAGAAAACTGTAAATAGTTGTAGTGGTTATTTCATGTTAAAAAGATGCAATTACGTTATTTTGATGAGCTTCCTTTTTTTATCATAGCTACCCCCGACAAAGGGCCTTCAGCCCGAAATCCATTGGGTTATTGTTCGCATGGTTACCCAGGAACAAAAGTGTATGTTAACGTGTTCCAGAAAAAAGCCTGGATGGGCATTTCTTCAACATAAAAGTTTGGAAACACTTTGCCTCTACGTGAATTTCGTTTAAAAAAATTGGTTAACAGTGGATTACCTTGAATTACCGGATCTATAGTGTGATACTATCGGCTTCTGCCAATATCGGCAGTGCATTTTGAGTCTGGAGCGCGACGGCGCAACAGCTATTTAGAGTTTCATACAGGTGCCTTTGGGATTAAGCAGCTTCAAGTTTGCACGCCAAATTGTTGCCTTTGAGCATTTCGGTACCATTGATGAGGAATAAACTAGGAGTGCATTCGACCATTTCTTTACTTTTAGAAAACTGGCATTTTCTTGTCCCAATCATTTGGTGCCTGCAGCTTATATCCTGGTTAACATGAACAGGTGGGAGCAATACACAGAGACCAGCTGCCAGCTCCAGCTGCCAGCTATAGACAGTGAGACAAAGGGGAATAGATGTTGGCAGATGGGCCGTCTCTGACCTGATGGAGGGTGGGTCTGTCACCTGCCACACTTGTACATCACAAAGCCTCTGCCTCGGCGCACTCACTAAGAGTTTCACTCTAGTCTTTTCTGCCCACAGAGAAGCTGGGGCCGGGGCAGAGAGACAGGAAATTCAGCACACCTCTGTAGGGGAAGGACTCTAGAAGCTTCTCCCACTTCAAAGCTGGCACCAAACAAATAGCGGACCCTCAGACCGAACTCCTCAGTACATTTCTGGACCTGTGGAAGACTCAGAAGGAGGACTGTTGTGCTGCTCTGCTGTAAGGACTGCTACTCTGCTGCCTGAGTGGGAAGGACTGTACTTGCATCTTGAACCCAGGACCACCAGAGTGACTCCAAGGACTAATTGCCTGTCCTCCTGATCAGAGTCTTAGGAATAGAAAAGGCTTTGACCACCTTGAACCCTGCCTGCTGTGAGTATTGTCCCCCAGGTGGTGCCACTCTCATTTCTGGACCCTTGGAAGTGGTCCGGAAGGCACTCTGCCCGCCCATCTGTCATTTCTTGGGCAGAAGCATTGCAGTGGAACACATCTCTGCATCGGAACTGCTGCTGCACGACACCTCCTTGACGCAGGACCATGCATCACAGCACCGCAACTCCTTGGAACTGCTGCTGCACGATGCACCCCCGATGCAGGACCTTGCATCACAATATGTCAGCTCACCTGAATCGCTGCTGCACGACGCATCCTCAACACAGAACCTCGCATCACAGCCCATCAGAACCGCCACTACGCGATGCATCTTCAACAAGGGATCTCGAAACACTCCGCACCCTGGATTTAAGTTACTTTGTTCAACAGGCCTAACTTGGTAGCTGTATAAAGCCTATGCTCCATAGTGGCCAGCCTGAACTTGTGACTTTGTCTCAATCCGGGAAGATTAGATAACCACAGTTTGGACTCTGTGCTTTTAAGCACTATTTTTACTTAAATCTTTACAATTGTACAGTTCTACTAATTGGATTTTCATTTTGGTTCCAGATAATTTATTAGATTTTACTTTATTTTTCTAAATTGGTGTGGGATGTTTGTGTTTTGCCTTTATTACTGGTTGTTGTGCTGAACAAATATTTTACACATTGGCTTTAAGTTGAGCCTGACTGTTTAAATATGCCCAGGACCAGAGGTGAATGGGAGTGGTGGAGAACACCTGTGAATCTAAAAAAGGGATGCCCACAAGTCCCATATTTACAAACAAAATCTCTTCTGCAGTGCCTCTGTTATGCAGAACCAGGGTATTAATGAGTCCAACAGGCCTGGACTCCTGCTTGTTGGATATCTGAGGGTTTCACTGCAGTAGTCAGCACAAATCAGAAACTCACAGGGAACGAAAATTACAATGATTTCATGTGTGATAATCTGATGCAGCTCCTCACACCCTAATATAACCTTTGATACACCCAATCTAAATTACAGAGTGCCATTCGCAAAACCATAGACACTCCAACACCAATAACTACATACCCACTCACTGATTCTTAGGTCTACACACACACATCCACTCACTCACCCGTACAGTCACTCATACTTATGGTCACTCAGTACAGGACTATCATATGCACTCTTACTCCTATATAGACACTCAAACACCGCCACTCATCCATAGAGGTACTCACACACCTAGTCAGTCATGCAAATAATTAAACACACTGCCATTTACTCACCTATACAGTTATACACACACCAGCTCACTTAATCATACAAATACTAGCACATTGTTACGCTCTTATACAATCACTGATACAAGCACACACTCATCCATACAGCCACTATCACAATCACTCACTCTAGCTTATAGCTATTTATATACTCCAATACACATATATACTGCCTTTCACATATGTAGTTACTCACACATGTACCACTGGGACATACATTCACTCACTAACACACTCTTACACACACTTACCCACCCATACAGTCTATCACAGATGCACTCTTGAAACCATCCACCCAGTGAATCACCCACTCACACATCTATGCACAGTCGCACACACCCCATCCACACAAACACTCAGGCACCCATACAGATACTCATAGAACCAATCAATAACCCATATAGACACTCATGTAGCTATTCGCAAATCCATGCATCCACTTACACACCAACAGACGGATACAGACATTCACAAAGTTTAGTCACTAACCCATGCATTCAGTAAGATACGTTTAATCACTCACTTGTAGAGTCAGTCACGCACGTACTAAATCATCCATTCAGACACTTATACACCCACTCATTCTTCAATACGCCTTTCCCTATATATATTAAACATATTTAAACTTTACAGAAACACAGTCACTGGATGATGTCATCAGTGATGTCATTTGAGATGTCATCAGTGATGTCATCAGTGATGTCACTAACCATGTCATGAGTGATGTAATATGTGACGTCATCAGCAGTGCATTGCGGGGCGCGAGTTATAGTTAGCTGAACTAACTATAACGGGGGAATTTCACGGGTTTTGTACGAGTGCAATGTCCAACTAACTATAACTGTCCCTAAAACCTATGGTTTTTTCAGTGAATTTCAAAGGTTTTTTAAATGCTAATTTCTAACTATAACGTGTCTGAAACCTATGGTTTTTTCAGTGAATTTCAAAGGTTTTTAAAATGCTAATTTGTAACTATAACGTGCCTGAAACCTACGGTTTTTTCAGTGAATTTCAAAGGTTTTTAAATGACAATTTTTAAATGTATTAATTTTTATATTAATTTTTTTCATACCGATTTACTACATTTTTAGAAACAATTTCTTTTACATATTTTATTTTTTAAATTACATTGTAATTACATTATACATTACAAAAAATACTTTATGAGAATGAATTACTTTAGTTTAAATACTTTGCACATAGGCAATAGACTTTTAAGTACAGTAGTTACAGTTGTTGCAATGGGCAACACATTTTCAAACACAATGCAACATTCAGCTCAATGTGAATTTCTAGTTAAATGCAATTAGTTACTTTATGGATTACTTTTCTAACCACAGGACTGGATCCTAGATTCAGTCCTGGTACATCTCCTGTAAACAGTGGAGTAAAAGCGTTTTGGTTACAGTCGTGATTTTTAAGGAATATTATTGTATTTTAAAAGTTGACACTTAGAAACTTTTTCTCATAGAATCACCAATGTTATCCTATGGAAGGAAATTCACTTAGAAGGTAAAAACTGTTATCGTTACTTTTTCTTACTCAGTGTTGGATCCTGGATCCAGCACTGGTGCATCGCCTGTAAACAGTTGAAAGAATGCGTTTAAGTCATACAGGCGATTTTTAAGGAATATTTGTAGTTTGTGAAAATCGACACTTTGAAACTTTTCTGCTGAAAACCAGACAATGGATTCCTATGGAAGAAAATATAAGTTACTGGTAAGTACGGTTAAAATTACTTTTCAGGACCAGTACTGGGCTGAAAGATACAGCACTGAGGTCTCTCCTTATAACAGGTGAGTAAATCGGAATTCGTATTTCGGCTGATTTTAGAGGAATATTTTAAAGTTCCAAAACTCCACACTTAGAAGAATTTCCAAGTGAAACCAGTCAATGTTAGCCTATGGAAGGAAATTCAAGTTACTGGTAAGTACGGTTAAAATTACTTTTCAGGATTAGTACTGGGCTGAAAGATGCAGCACTGAGGTCTCTCCTGATAACAGGTGAGTAAATCAGAATTCGTATTTCGGCTGATTTTAGAGGAATATTTGCACAATGGTGAAGGGAGGGGCGGGGCCTGAGGTGACATCTGTGCAAACGCGCCCCGTGGCGCGTTTTTAAGTTGGGGGATTAAGTCCCCTTGAATCATGAGGGTCCCTATGGGCCAACTAGCCCACCAGGAACCTCCAGTATGCGCCAGGGGCTGCGTTGCAGAGACATGTACAGAGGCCACACCCCTTTTTACACCTCTCTGCAACGCAGCTCTGTGGCGCTTTCCGGACGTACCTGTTGGGCTAGTTGGCCCCCAGGGACCCTCAGGATTGAAGAGGATTTAATTCCCCATCTTAAAAGCGCGCCACGGGGCCTGCTTGCACACATGTCACCTGAAGCCCCACCCCTCCCTTCACCACTGTGCAAACGCGCCCCGTGGCGCGTTTTAAGTCGGGGATTAACTCCCCTTGAATCCTGAGGGTCCCTGGGGTGCAACTAGCCCACCATATACCTCCAAAAGCGCCATAGAGCTGCGTTGCAGAGAGGTGTAAAAGGGGCGTGGCCTCTGTACACCTCTCTGCAAGGCAGCCCCTGGCGCATACTGGAAGGTTCCTGGTGGGCTAGTTGGCCCCAGGGACCCCAGTATTCAAGGGAGTCGTTCCCCCTCTGCAAACGCGCCAGGGCGCGTTTGCAGAGTGGTGAAGGAAGGGGACGGGGCCTACGGGCCCGATCGTTTTTGTTTTTTTCCCCTGAAGGGGGGCTGTGTAGCCCCCTTCCTTTTTCCTATTTTTAGGCCCTGGGGACCCTATCCCCCAGGGCCTTACCCTTTTTTAAATTAAAATTAAAAAAAAAAAACGGGGAAGAGGGCCGCGTGGCCCCCCTTCCCTGGGCCTGTATTGGCCCCGGGGACCCCATCCCCCGGGGCATGGCCTCTTTTTTTTATTTGGAGGGGGGCTGCGTGGCCCCCTCCTCAGGCCATTTAAGGCCCCGGCGACCCCATCCCCGGGCCGGCCTTGCACTTTTTAAAAAAAAATCCAATTTTTTTACTTTGGGGAGGGGGCTGCGTGGCCCCCCTCCGTGGCCACTTATGGCCCCAGGGACCCCATCCCCGGGGCCTGGCCTCTCGTTGGGGACTGTGGGGGGTCCCCAAGCCCCCACAGTCCCGCCGGCTCCCCGTGTCCTACGGGAGCCGGCATTGCTCACACATGGGGAGCTGCTAAGATGCAGCTCCCCATGTGGAAAGCAATCGGCTTTGGATATTGGAAGAGAGAGCAGGTTTCCTGCTCTCTCTTCCAATATCCAAAGCAAGTTTGCAATGACAGGACGGGAGCCGCGAGGCTCCGTCCTGTCATTGCAAACAGCAGTGTCCCGGGGTAGGCACCCCGGGACACTGCAGGAGCCGGCCCTGGGGGTGGCGGTCCCCAGGGCCACCACAGGCTCCAGGAGGGGGCTGCGCGGCCCCCTCCTTACATTTTGAAAGCCCCGGGGAGGTGGTGGTCCAAGAGGCTTGGGGGTCCAAAACGGACCCCCATTGTAATTTTTCTTAGTGCCCCGGGAGGTGGTGGTCCCCGGGGCGTGTGGGGGGCTGGAGCCCCCACACAGGTTAATCAAAAATAAAAAAGAAGCCCCGGGAGGTGGCGGTCCCCGGGGCTGCGGGAGGGCTCAGAGCCCTCCTGCACCATTATACATAAAGCCCCGGGGGTGGTGGTCCCCAGGGCTTGGGGAGCCCTTAGAGGCCCCCACACATAAATTAACCCCCCAGCATGCCCCCGGGACTTGGCCCACCCGGGGGCCAATTAACATCGAAGCGCGGGAGACCGCGCTTTGATTTTTTTTTTTTCCGGCAGGATTCGCGCTCCCTGAGCGCATCCTGCCGATTTTTTTTTTGCCCAGGGGGTCCTTGTGGGACTCCCTGAGCAGACCTAGGGGGTCAGGGTGTTTCTACCCTGCCCCCTTTGTGCGCTTTGCGCACTTGTTTCTGTCCCTCAGTTCTACCGAGGGACAAAATGGCTGCCAACACTTCCTGATTTGGAGTGTTGACAGCCAATTAACATAAAGCTCGTGCTCGGGAGGATCCGCGGCCCTAGATATATCTATCTTTTTACTTTTGATTTTCTCAGCAACTACTGAACGGATTTACACCATTTAACAAAAAGGGTTCTTTCTGAACCAAGAACTACCTCTTTGCCAAATTTGGTGTAATTCCGTTCAGCAGTTCGGGCTGTAGCCGCGTCTAAAGTTTCCTATGGAAAATTGCATGGGGAAAACGCGTTTTGGGACCCCCCTTTTTTCTCGGCCCCCGCTTGACGAATCCCCACCGAGACTTTCAGGGTAGGAGCGGACCAGAGCGCCCCACAAAGTTTGAAAATTTTGCGAAGATACGTCAACCGGCAAGAGAGTTATTTCAAATAGAATGTCGCGGATTTCCTATGGATAATAGGTTGTAACTAACTATCTACTGGCGACCGCCAGTAGATTATATATATATATATCACCAGTAGGTAGTTATAGTTAGGAGGCAGTTCCACAGCAAAACCATTTTTAATTTTGCTAATAACTTGGGCGCCAATCACTTCAGTTGCTGTTAGGAAAGTGTTGGTGTGATTCATCAATTGAAGGCCCAAAAAAAAAAAAGGGGGGGTGGGGGGTCCCAAAAACGTGTGATCCCCATGCAATTTCCCATAGGGATTTTAGAGACTACTACAGCCCGAAAAGCTGAACGGAATTAAACCAAATTTGGTATTAAGCTAGATCTTGGTCCAGAAGGAATGCTTTTTGTAATTTGGTGTACATCTGTTTAGTAGTTTTGGAGTTAAAGAAAAAAGATTAATGTATATCTAGAGACGCGGATCCATGTGCTAATAGCAATGCACACCCACGTTACAGCGACTTTATATTTGGAAAACCGCATTAAAAAAACCATAGCAGTTCACTGAAAAAGACCACGGTTACAAGGATGTTTTAGTTGGGAAATAGCATTAAATAAAAGTAGAAATTCACTGAAAAAAACTAACGTTACATGGATGTTTAAAAAAAAGCTTACGAATTCACAAAAAAAAATAAAAAAAAATTACAGGGACGTTACAGTTGGGTTCAGATTTTGCACACAAAGAACCATAGAAATTCAGCAGTTCAATTGATCTCAAGTAACTATAACTTGTGCCCTAAGCTAATACACTGCTAATAACCCTACTTATTACATCATTCATACCATCTTCTAGGAGTTCACTGATAATATCACTGCAACATTTGCAGTGAAATTATTGATGAGAAAACTGTGGATGGCGGGGGCACAAGTTCTAGTTACCTTAGGGCACAAGTTCTAGTTACTTGAGAAAACTAAAACTGCTGAATTTCTATGGTTGTGTGTGCAAAATTTTAACCTAACTATAACATCCTTGTAACCTTTGGTTTTTTAATGAGATATATATACAAATTGACAAGTCTTTGCAGTTACCCAGAGAAGCACTTATTTGGAATACCAACGGCAGAAACAAAAGTGACAGAACTCCATTTGTGGTCGACTATCATCCATCAGCTCCCAACTACAGAAATATAATGCAAAAACATTTCCCTTACTGTCTACTTGTGAAAAATTGCAAAGGTTTTCCAAAACCGCCAGTCATTGCTTACCGCAGAGCTCCAAATTTACGATCTCTTATTGTGAGAGCTGAACTCAAGCAAGTTGTAACAAATGCAGGGGTTCATTGCTGTGACTCTAAAAGGTGCATCACGTGTGAATACCTTTTACAAACATCATCAGTAACTAGTTCTGTTACGAGAAGGACCTATGGAATAAGACAGCATCTTACATGTCGCTCAACATGCATTATTTATGTGATTCAGTGCCAACGGCAAAGCTGTAAAAAACAATATGTAGGCCAAACAGTGAATGACCTCCTTACACAATTCAGGAACCACAAATCGGCAATAATTGATAAGAAAATTAACCAGCCTGTAGCCAATCATTTTAACTTTGTGGATCATTTACTATCAGATTTGAAGATTTTCCCGTGGAACATGTCTCAAAGGAAGAACTACTGGACTCCAGAGAAAACTTCTGGATGTATCGTTTAAAATCACTGCATCCAGATGGACTGAACATTACTGACAATAGAACCTGATTACTGCATATCTCAAGAGCTCTCAGGACTGCATTGATTCCACATTCCAAATGGAATCTTCACTCATGATGCTTTTTGAAAATTCAGCTGTGTCATCTGTGCAGCCACTGAGCAAACCATCTTGTACTACCTGAGGAAGGCGGAAGCTGAAACGTTGTAGTGGAAATATATTTTTGTTCTTTGGTGAATCTATCTGTTTGAGTCACTTCTTTCTTGGATATCTATATATCTATATATCTATAGATATATATCTATATATCTATATATATATATAGATATATATATATATATATATATATCTATATATATATATATATATATATATATATATATTATCTACTGGCGGTCGCCAGTAGATAGTTATAGTTAGGACCTATTTTCCATAGGAAATCCGCGACATTCTATTTGAAATAACTCTTGCGTCGGTTGACGAATCTTCGCGAAATTTTCAAACTTTATGGCCCGCTCCGGTCCGCTTCTACCCTGAAAGTTTCGGGGTGATTCGTCAAGCGGGGGCCGAGAAAAAAGGGGGGTCCCAAAACGTGTTTTCCCCATTCATTTTCCCATAGGAAACTTTAGCCACGGCTACAGCCCGAACTGCTGAACAGAATTACACCAAATTTGGCAAAGAGGTAGTTCTTGGTTCAGAAAGAACCCTTTTTGTTAAATGGTGTAAATCCGTTCAGTAGTTCCTGTGAAAATCAAAATGAAAATCACATATCTATGGCCGCATCGGATTCGCGCACCCTCCCGATCACGAGCTGCATGCTAATTGGCTGTCAACACTCCAAATCAGGAAGTGTTGGCAGCCATTTTATCCTCGGTAGAACCGAGGGACAGAAACAAGTGCGCAAAACGCACAAAGGGGGCAGGGTAGAAACACCCTGACCCCCTAGGTCTGCTCAGGGGGTCCCACAAGGACCCCCTGGGCAGAAAAAAGCATTTTTTATTTATTTATTTTAAAATCGGCAGGATGCGCTCAGAGTGCGCGGATCCTGCCGAAAAAAAAAAAAATATCGAAGCGCGGTCTCCCGCGCTCGATGCAAATTGCCCCGGGTGGCCCAAGTCCCGGGGGCATGCGGAGGTGGGTTTATTGTTTATATGGGGGCCTCTAAGGCCCCCAAGCCCGAGGACCGCCACCCCCGGGGCTTAATAAAAAAATGGTGCGGGAGGGCTCTCCTGCCCTCCCGCAGCCCCGGGGACCACCACCCCCGGGGCATTTTTAAATTTTAAATAACGTGTGGGGGGGGCTCCAGCCCCCCCACACGCCCCGGGGACCACCACCTCCCCGGGGCTGTGCAATTCAAGGGAGGGGCCGCGCGGCCCCTGCTGGAGCCTGTAATGGCCCTGGGGACCACCACCCCCAGGGCCGGCTCCTGCAGTGTCCCGGGGTGCCTACCCCGGGACACTGTAGTTTGCTATGACAGGACGGGAGCCTCGCGGCTCCCGTCCTGTCATAGCAAACTGCTTGGATATTGGAAGAGAGAGCAGGAAACCTGCTCTCGCTCCAATATCCAAAGCAAATTGCTTTCCACACGGGGAGCTGCATGTTAGCAGCTCCCCATGTGGAAAAGCAATGCCGGCTCCCAAGGGACGCGGGGAGCCGGCGGGACTGTGGGGGATTGGAGACCCCCCCACAGTCCCCAACAGAGAGGGCCAGCCCCGGGGGATGGGGTCCCCGGGGTCTTAAATGGCCTGAGGGGGGCCACGCAGCCCCCCTCCAAATATTTAAAAAAATTTAAAAAGACGGCATGCCCCGGGGGATGGGGTCCCGGGGCCAATATAGGCCCAGGGAAGGGGGCCACGCGGCCCCCTTCCCGTTTTATTTTAATTTAAAAAAAAAATGAAAATCCTCATGCCCCGGGGATGGGGTCCCCGGAGCCAAAGAGGCCAAGGAAGGGAAGCCACGCAGTCCCCCTCCCATACAAATTTTTTTTTTTTTTTTTTTTAAACGGCATCGTGCCGGAGGCCCTGCAGCAGTCTGCAAACGCGTCCCCTGGCGCGTTTGCAGATGGGGAACGATTTCCCCTTGAATACTGGGGGTACCTGGGGGCCAACTAGCCCACCAGGAACCTCCAGTAAGCGCAGGGAGCTGCGTTGCAGAGAGGTGTACAGAGGCTACGCCCCTTTTACACCTCTCTGCAACGCAGCTCTGTGGCGCTTTGGAGGTACATGGTGGGCTAGTTGGACTCCAGGGACCCTCAGGATTCAAGGGGACTTAATCCCCCAACTTAAAATGCGCCACGGGCGCGTTCGCACAGTGGTGAAGGGAGGGGCGGGGCTTCAGGTGACATGTGTGCAAACAGGCCCCGTGGCGCATTTTAAGATGGGGAATTAAATCCTCTTCAATCCTGAGGGTCCCTGGGGGCCAACTAGCCCACCAGGTACCTCCAGTAAGCGCCACGGAGCTGCGTTGCAGAGTGTTGTAAAGGGGCGTGGCCTCTGTACACCTCTCTGCAACGCAGCCCCTGGCGCATACTGGAGGTTCCTGGTGGGCTAGTTGGCCCCTAGGGACCCTCAGGATTGAGGAGGAATTAATTCTCCAACTTAAAACGCGCCACAGGGCGTGTTTGCAGACATGTCACCTCAGGCCCCACCCCCTTCCTTCACCATTGTGCAAATATTCCTCTAAAATCAACCGAACTACGAATTCCGATTTACTCACCTGTTATCAGGAGAGAACCCAGTGCTGCATCTTTTAGCCCAGCACTGACCTTGAAAAGTAATTCTAACCGTACTTACCAGTAACTTGTATTTCCTTCCATAGGAATCCATTGTCTGGTTTTCAGCAGAAAAGTTTCAAAGTGTCGATTTTCACAAACTACAAATATTCCTTAAAAATCGCCTGTATGACTTAAACGCATTCTTTCAACTGTTTACAGGAGATGCACCAGTGCTGGATCCAGGATCCACCACTGAGTAAGAAAAAGTAACGATTACACTACTTACCTGCTAAGTGAATTTCCTCCCATAGGATAACATTGGTGATTCTATGTGAAAAAGTTTCCAAGTGTCAACTTTTAAAATACAATAATATTCCTTAAAAATCACTACTGTAACCAAAACGCTTTTACTCAACTGTTTTTAGGAGATGTCCCAGGACTGAATCTAGGATCCAGTCCTGTGTTGAGAAAAGTAATCCATAAAGTAACTAATTGCATTTAAGTAGAAATTCACATTGAGCTCAATGTTGCATTGTGTTTGAAATTGTGTTGCCCATTGCAACAACTAACTACTGTACTTAAAAGTCTATTGCCTATTTGCAAAGTATTTAAACTAAAGTAATTCATTCTGAGAAAGTATATTTTGTAATGTAATGTATAATGTAATTACAATGTAATTTAAAAAATAAAATATCTAAAAATAAATAGTTGAAAAAAATGTTGTAAATCAGTATCAAAAAACTAAATATAACAATACAATTAAAAATTGTCATTTACAAAACCTTTGAAATTCACTGAAAAAACCATAGGTTTTAGGGACAGTTATAGTTAGTTGGACATTGCACTCGTACAAAACCCGTGAAATTCCCCCGTTATAGTTAGTTCAGCTAACTATAACTCGCGCCCCCGCAATTCACTGCTGATCACGTCACATATTACATCACTCGTGACATGGTCAGTGACATCACTGATGACATCTCAAATGACATCACTGATGACATCATCCATGTGATAATTTCATGCATCTTCACACCCCAATATAACTTTTGATACACCCACTCTTATTTACAGACTGCCATTCGCAAAACCATACACACTCCAATACCAATAACTATATACCCACTCACTGATTCTTAGGTCTACACACACACATCTACTCACTCACCCGTCCAGTCACTCATACTTACAGTCACTCAGTACAGGACTATCATATGCACTCATACACCTATATAAACACTCACACACCGCCACTCATCCATAGAGGTACTCACACACCTAGTCAGTCATGCAAAAAAATTCATCACACACCCATTTACTCACCTATAGAGTTATACACACACCAGCTCACTTAGTCATACAAATACTAGCACATTCTTACGCTCTTATACAATAACTGATACAAGCACACACGCAGCCATACAGCCACTCTCACAATCACACACTCTCACTTATAGCCATTTGTATACTCTAACACACATATATACTGCCTTTTACATATGTAGTTACTCGCACATGTACCACTGAGATATACATTCACTCACTAACACACCCATACACACACTCACCCACCCAAGCAGTCCATCACAGACGCACTCTTCAAATCATGCACCCAGTGAATCACCCACTCACACATCTATGTACAGAGTCGCACACACCCCACCCACACAAACACTCCGGCACCCATACAGATACTCAGACAACGAATCAATAACTCATATAGACACTCATGTAGCTATTCACAAACCCATGCAGCCACTTACACAGCAACAGACAGACGGATACAGACATTCACCCAGTTTAGTCACTAACCGATGCATTCAGCAAGATACGTTTAATCACTCACTTATACAGTTAGTCACGCACCTACTAAATCATCCATAGACACTTATACACCCACTCATTCTTCAATACGCCTTTCCCTATATACATTAAAAATATTTAAACTTTACAGAAACACAGTCACTAGATGATGTCATCAGTGATGTCACTGACCATGTCATGAGTGATGTAATATGTGACGTCATCAGCAGTGAATTGCGGGGCGCGAGTTATAGTTAGCTGAACTAACTATAACGGGGGAATTTCACGGGTTTTGTACGAGTGCAATGTCCAACTAACTATAACTGTCCCTAAAATCTATGGTTTTTTCAGTGAATATATATATACACACACACACACACCTTTGATGAGTGAAAAAAACATATGTAAAAAAACACATACATACAACTTTTTAATGACTGAAAAAACAAAACCTTGATATTAGATGGAAGCCATACATGAATGGATATAGGGTTCAGCTCAATTACTGGACCCTTCAGTGAGGGTACACAACATGAATAATGAAGGCAGGTAATGAGCTGTCTTAGTGGACATCAGCACCATGCAGGACAGCTCCTGAGGCTAAAAACCATTTGGGAGGTAGATTCAAGGTTTATCTTTCCAGCACCTCTAAACACTGAATCCTAGGGATGGGACATCTTGAATAGTTGTGAATGAAATTTGACTAAAGACCCACACAATGCTGATGGCTAGAATCACCAATAAGCAATATATAATCACGGCACTTATGCTGGATATTGTGTCCGTCTGGAGCAAACAAACCAGCATAGAAAGGGTGGTAACGTCCAGACAGTTCACATTAAGAGAGCCTCTGTCATTCCAATACCCTCGATAGTGAGGCATTTCCATTGTCAAGGCACCTTAGATATCACAGCAACATGAACTCCATAATGAGGACCATGAAAAGGACTCGGGTAGAGAGGAAGAAGCTCCCCTTGGAACTTTTACTGTGCTAGGTCAAGGAAGGCTGAAGCAACAGCTGTGCTATGCCCAAGCACAGAACAATGTTCACAGTTTCTCACTCACCAGAACCCAAAATGCCCTGGAAATAAAACACATCTTTGCAAGAAGCAAATTGTAGAAGCCATCTTTCTTATATGATACCAAATGCTTGAAGCTTCAGACCCTGTTAAGTTGACATAAAAATCTCTGCACAAAATGGTTGTACGTTTCCATTTTGTCTTAAGTAAAACTGCTATTGTAACGCAAGGCTTGCACAAGAAGGATCCGAAAATAGAAAAGATTAGCTACACAGATTTCAGCATATTGTATTGCGTAATGCTTCTGATACGTGTTATGGAAAAGTACCAACATAATACATTGCATTACAGTGGAAAGTCAACAGGATGTGGGAGCACACCGCTGACCTCTGACAAGGGTCGCCCCTGGCATTCTGGTAAATGCAGTCTCTTGTAGCTCGCTCCGATATTTGAGTGTTTCGCCAAGGTTGGCGCAGATAGTGCTGATCTCTAGACAGTGGAAAGTCCCCAAAGCTGCCTACTAAGACACGTGGTCAGCAACAGTGTATTTCGGACCATAGATGGTATGGCGCAGCTTAGGCGGTTGCCAATTGGTCAAAAGACCCATGTTTACCCATGCTTAATTTGTGTTACGTATATTATGATGCTGCATCCTTTGTGGTTTGGGCCTATAAAACTTGTCAGGAACGTCACATCATTGGACATTCAGTGACTTTGCTGTCTGTCTCCGTGCCGCACGTATTTGCATTGTTTGTTGGTCTCCAATAAATTGTGCCATCTTGTGTGCTGACAGAGAATTGTATTTGTGGTATTATTTCTTATTTCAGCTCCTACATTTGGTGGAGAATGCGGGGGTTGGGCCTACTTGTCCCAAGGACAAAATACACATGAAAACTTGTTTCCCTTGACCCCAAACAATATGTCCTGGGCGTGGGGCTATAGGAATTCCACATCCCTGGGCACAGTTTGACAACTATGAGTATTTTGATTCCTAAAGGTGTTACTGTGACAGAGATTTTCATCTGTGTTTGCTGTTGGGACAAGCTATAGTACAATGTTTTAATTCTTCTTTTGCTTTCGGAGATAATGAATTTCTTTTTAAAGTCTTGTACAGGGATGCCAATATAATTTTTAGGTTCTTTCCTTCATCCCCCTACAGAGTGTAATAGGTTTCCTGTTTTCGAAATGTTTGCATGCATGTGCTTAATGATAAACGTTTTCACCCTCTCATATCTGGTTAGAAAGCTCCACTGGTGCAAATGTGTTCTATAATTCTGACAATTTGGCCCACACATTGTGCCACTACTGATTTCTCACCTAGCAATGGGTCATAGACAGGGAGTGTTTGGTAAAGAGTAATCCATGTGTGCTAGCGACAGATAAGTATGCAAATGTTCAACATGATTTAGGAGACACACCTTTCCCCGATGCAGATCTAATTGTTCATGGTTCATGCATCAGCAATAACGCAGGCTCACTGCAAATTTCTTACGCAGTGGGCATGGCTAGAAATGTACTGGAATGTACTGCAAGATTAACAACATGAAGGAAGAATAGTGAACATTTACACTTGGCCAGCTGTGGGCTATGAGGGGATTCCTTACCTCAGCTGGCCAACAAATACCAACAAAAAAGAAGAGGGAATATGGATAGGCCCAAATGGAAAAATATGTTTACTAAAGATAATGCTTGCTCCCATGGCCCGAGTTTTTCATGGTCCATCACATGTAGGACGTTTTGGAATGATCAGACTGTTTTCCTAATGCTGGTACATCGGTAAAATTGGTAAGGGTACTTCCACTGCCCCCTACTCAAAAGTACAAGTACGTGTTATTGTGTGCATGTTCAGCAAATGGACTGAGGTATAACCATCCAAGAACTGCAAAGCACAAACTGTTGCCAAATGCCTCCTGAAAGAGTTCATACCGTGCTTTTAAGTACCTATGCTTTTGGGTTCTGACAATAGACCAGCGTTCATCTCACGTGATTGAGGGGTTGTGCAAGGGGCTAGGAGGTACACAAACTACATAGTGCCCATCATCCACCAGCAGTGTGCGCTGTTGAGAGAAAGAACGGAGTGTTGAATAATAAGATAGGGAAGATTTGTGCATCCACTAAAGTGACCTGGAATGATGCACTACCACTTGCTCGGTTGTCCATGAGAAGCACCTCAGACAGTGACAAAGCTCAGCCCACATTAAATAGTGTTTGGATGGCCAAAGAACATTCCAGGCCACATATCTATTGTCCCTCTGTCCGTATCTAATGATCTGCTTCTTCAATACTGCAAAAGACTAACATCGTCAGATGCTGTAGGCCCTTCCAGAAGCAGAGACACCAGCAGCCCAAGGCCTCCAGCCAGGGGATTGGGTTTGGATAAAAGCCCACATCAGACGGCACTGTCTCAACATCAACAGCAGTCAAGTGTGACTTCCTGGATCCATGGCTCTCAAAGAAAGCAGTAATGCCACCGCGACCACAGGAGTCTCCAGTGCCTTCCCCTGCATCATATCAAGGACAGCCTCGTTACAACGTGTTCCACGAAAAGTACCAAGTGAGAATGGTATTCCAGCTCATCCTGAAGGGTTGCGCGTGCTGCACACAGCAGAAAAAGGAAGTGTGTGTAAGTGGGCTCCAACTCAACTAAAGACGTCTGGAACATCAATGCCCCAACCCCTCAGTCTACAAGCTGTGACAACAAGACATCTTTACCTTCGTCATCACTTTGTTTTCTTCATATTGAAAGTGCTTAAGTAATAGAAGTGCTTGTAACCTCTCAAATTACTTGAAGACAGGCACCAAAGGTTACTTTTCTGTTTACAGGTATGATCACTGAGGCTCTGCATTATTCCTCGGCAGACTTTTGAAGAGAGTGAAAGTGCAACAGAAGATAAGACATTCTTCCAACTAGTCACACTAGCCACACGTACCAACGACTGGAACAATGCCTCAAGACTTTCAGAACAATGAGAGAATATGGCAATGGGTGCTACTAGCAATATTATTCCCCATTGCTGCCGTTATGACTACGCTCTTTATAGTGTATTGTGCTCACATTGCTATACCTAGCACTGGTCCTGAGATACTGCTTAAATGACACGGAGATATTGTACCAAAATGAATAAATAGAATAGATACACTCACCTGGAAGTTCCATTGCCAATGTTACAGACCACAACATTTAGAAATAGCATTAGGAAAGGTTTGGGACAGTACACACCACAAATATAATTAAGAAATGACTAGGTGTTATAGGACACAAATTGCAAAGAATACAATAGAAAGGGAACATATTGTGAAAGGGCACCAATGATAGTGCTGCATAGCAGTGGTAGTGTTGGTTCTCGGAGGTTCACAAAGTTCAGAGTATTAGGTTGCACTATGGTCAGGATAATTGCACTAACTTGGCACAGTACAACTGTACTAGTTTCAACACCCTGCCTACTAAGGGGTAATTTTGAGGTACCAACATGATGCTGGGGAGGCCCTGCGAGTAAGATGTAGTGATTTGGTATCAGATGGGGCAATGTAGAAGCCATCTTTCTAATATGATACCAAATGCTTGAAGCTTCAGACCCTGTTAAGTTGACATAAAAATCTCTGCACAAAATGGTTGACATTTTGTCTTAAGTAAAACTGCTATTGTAACGCAAGGCTTGCACAAGAAGGATCTGAAAATAGAAAAGCTTAGCTACCCAGATTTCAGCATATTGTATTGCGAAATGCTTCTGATACGTGTTATGGAAAAGTACCAACATAATACATTGCATTACAGTGGAAAGTCCCCAAAGCTGCCTACTAAGACACGTGGTCAGCAACAGTGTATTTCGGACCATAGATGGTATGGTGCAGCTTAGGCGGTTGCCAATTGGTCAAAAGACCCATGCTTAATTTGTGTTACGTATATTATGATGCTGCATCCTTTGTGGTTTGGGCCTATAAAACTTGTCAGGAATGTCACATCATTGGACATTCAGTGACTTTGCTGTCTGTCTCCGTGCCGCACGTATTTGCATTGTTTGTTGGTCTCCAATGAATTGTGCCATCTTTTGTGCTGACAGAGAATTGTATTTGTGGTATTATTTCTTATTTCAGCTCCTACACAATCACCAGAGAAAAGTTAACTGTAGTAGGTTGTTATCCTGAGCAGAAGGTTTTGACAGGAAACCGTCTCAGAAGATTGGGGCGGGTGGGGAGGGGGGGTTGGGTTAGTGACATGCCATCATGGATAGATGAAAAAAGCTTCCTTACCCCTAGAAAAACTGCCTTCATAAAAAAAGAGTAAGTAAAGTCAGATTGAAGCTAGTCCATGTTGCATAAAAGCATTTTCACCACATAAAGGAAGCTGGAAAAAAGAGCCACAATTCAGGTCTCTTCATCGAGTGGAAAAAACTGAAATGGAAACCGACATGGATCTACATGCTGAGACCATGATGGCTCTACTCTGCTTTCAAGGGACAGTGCAGTTTAAGCTTCTTATATAGGCCGTATAAATATGTCCACTCATTTTTCTCTTTTAAAAAGGAGTAGGGGTAAATGTTAAAGCAGACCTACCATTCCATGTATTTCCAATTTGACATGTTGAATTTTCAAAGAAAGATAAAAAGAAAAAAAAATGAAAACAATAGGTTGCCTGTACCGAGATGGTGCTCGTTTCTTTGCTTCAGAAATTAATTTCTTTGCAGTTAGTGTTGCAGGATCCTACATGTTCATGGTAATATTCTAATATTTATGAATGTTAATAAAGTTCTTTGACAACAAATTATGTTGCTTTAGCTCTGGTAGAATGAACATGGATGGTGTCTAGAAGTGACGAGTCACAAAAAGGGTCTCAATGTTTCCCGGAACACGTAATCCAGGCTATAAAAATGGCCTGGAGGGCCAGGTTCCTTTAGTCTAGCCACTACAGGTGATGACAAGAGTTTATTCTCTTCTAGACAAAAAGAACGAGCGCAACATGTCTGTTTCACACAGTACATATAATGATTCGATAACGTATGAGAACACAAAAGATGCATTACATGCTGGACTTTTGTTAAGGTTGTAAAGTTATTTAGATGGCAAGAACCTGCATAGACTGGAGGTAGCTTAAATATATCCGTAACCTACAGTAAACAATAAAATAAAGAAATATTTTTTCACTAAAGAAATATCATCTACTTACTTCACTATATTAAGTGTTCTAGTAACAATTGTCTCATTAAAGTCATACTGCACAACTGATGTTTAAGAACTCCCGTAAAATCTTCAAATTATTCATAATAATATTCAGCTACATTTTTTTTATAGTTTCATCGATAATACATTACCTGAGAATCTTTAACAATGCTGGTAACGTCTGGTTGTAACTGATTAGCAATCCCAAAATCTATTAATTTAAGCATACCATCCACTATCAGAAAGTTTGCTGGTTTCAAGTCGCTGTGAACAATGCCTTTAAAAGAACACACATAATTAGTATTATTTGAGCTCGATTCCCTCACACACCCGCATTAACCACAATTCGGAAACTCTTTAGTTGCTTTTCAAATAGGTAGCTTGAAATTAAAGGAAGTCAATTTCACCTGTACAATGATTTACGTTAGTATAGTACTTGGGATTTTGGTAATCTCGAGTGACTGAAATTTTGGATTGATCATGAAGGTACAAGTGAAGGCACAGTTGATTATGAATGCAATTGTTTTATTTTGTTTGTTATTGAAAACTTTAAAAAAACAATTTGGCTTATCCTCGATATGCAGAGGTAAGGCATTTTGAGAAACAGAAGGTGTCCTCGAGGACAAACGGCTTGAGGTGGTGCTTGGGAAAGCGCACGTTTCTGTAATAAGGAGACACTTTATTTCATCTTTATATATGCAGTATTTTCAGACTGATATTTCTACCCGCTGATTTCTCACTTTTTAAATCCTCTCAGGTGGCAGAACAATTCCGGAAAAACTTGCAACAGCTCCAGAATGCCCAAGTTGGTGCGACTATTTTTTTATCGTGGCTCCACCCGGCTAGGTGTCTGCAGATGTCTGTTCCTTTTCTTCAGCACCTTTAGATGCCAATCAGGAGTTCTGCTCCTACCCATTTTGATTATAACTGAACAATGCCTCCAAATTTAGAAAACAATATCCTAAGAATGTGGCAGTGATGTCGCCACCAAAGACTATCTTTCAAGGCATATGGCTTATGCCAAATTAAAACATATCTCAGACCTGCCACTGGGGTGGCGTAGTGAGCAAAAGAACCAGGGATTTAACCCAGATCTCTTGACTGGGGTGAATGTTTGATTCATTCAGCATTCTGTCCATCATTTGTTGCTACAGCACTTTTCGCCCTAAGTGGGATGGGTATGCCAAGACGTGGGTCCCTTGCTCGCTGTGCCACTGGATTCAAGCTAGCTTGGCTGAAGAGGGTGTTACCCCAAAACCAGTTCCAGGATGCTTATTTGCAGTGCAGGGAGGACCTGGCTTGGCAGTTTAGGCTGGACTGTTCCCATGATGAACACGGTCAAGACTGATTTGTATATGGCTGGGTCCAAACTGGGGTGCCTTTGTGACAAAAACAACAATGGATTTAACCCAGATCTCTTGACTGGGGGTTAATGTTTGATTTATTCAGGATTATGTCCATCATTTGTTACTGCAGCACAGAATTAAAATGTTGTTCACAGACCCATACAATGTCGGTTTGTACCATCTGGGGAGCCAAACATGCTCCCTGATGCACCTGAAGCGATCAGGATGAGTGATGCCAAGCTTGATAATGGCCGAAAACAAGGAACAAGGTCAGTTCCACTCCAGGTTGCCCTGATCAGATACACTGAAGGATGAAGCACAAGAAAAAAGAACAACTATCTGTAGGAAAGTAGGATCTGCTTTCATGGTCACCCCCACTTTTTGCTAGTGTCATTATGTTTTACTGATTAGTCTGACTGGGATCCTGCAAATCAGGACCCCAGTCTCTGTGCTTCTTCTCTAAATTGGACACGGTGAGTACTTGGGTACACTCCAGATTGGCTACTGGTGTACCCTGATAAGTCCCTAGTATATGGTACTAAGGTACCCAGGGCATAGGTACTCCAGGGGTCTCCCATGGGCTGCAACATGTATTATGCCACCCATGAGAAACCACTCAAATTGTGACTACATGCCTGCCATTGCAGCCAGTGGAAGCTGGTGCTAGCACCACTTACGACAGATATAAGTTTCCTTATATCGGAGATCACTACACTTAAAACCTAAGGCAGGCCTTTCAATCCTGAAGGCAGGGTGCTCGGTTCCAAGTGTGAGGGTGCCCCTGAATGAGCAGGACACCGATACAACCTTCGGAGTCCATTCTCCCGTGCTGTAAGTGCATCAGCCATTAAGATACATAGAGAGGCCAAGCGTCATTACAAGATGACCATCTCTAAACTGGCTATAACGAACCCTGTCGTGTTTGGTATGAAACATGTAGGAAGTATACCTCCCACACCGTAGACCGTGTGGGAGGCACAATTCCATACACTGTAATGCTCCTCTGGGAGGCCTTCAGTGCTGTTTTCACACACTAGGGGGGGGGGGGGGAGAAAAGGCAAACTCTCTCTACTCCGGCCTCCCCAATCACATAACTGTAACACACACAGAGGAGTAGCGAAAAGTGGTCTAAAGGTGGCACATGCATCACCGAGCTAGTTTTAAACCTTCACTGCACTTTTCTTTCACTGATCCCAATGCATATTGATATATCATTTGGATTTCTTTTTCATGTTTGTATTGTCTTCCCCTCCCTTTTGCTCCACCCCAGGCGTTGGTCTGCGCAGGTGTGTATTGTAAGCAAGCCCAATGATGAAGCATGTCACAATTTTGTGAGTGAGAGCAGTATTTCTCCACATAGCATGTGCCACCTTTTGATCACTTTTAGTTACTCCTCTGTGTGTGTTAAAGGCCTTCAGTGCTCCCTGTACCAGTCTTCTAGACTCGGACAGCAAACTATGGCTGCTGCCGACCAGAGACACAATTCTGCCCTCCTGCTGCTGAGCCAAGCTTGAGCAAAGGAAGGCAGGACAATAGGTATCCTGTCACAGACCGGACTTAGTGTATTGGTGGAGGTGCTTACCAGCGCCACTCCGACTGCTTGAAGGGCACATTTGGTGCCCTGCTTGCATACTCCAGTCCAAACCAATTCAGGGAGCTGTTGGCTCTCACTCTGGCGTGAAACTGGACAAAGGACATGGGAGTATCCTCCCCACTTTCCAGCCCCTCCTCTGGGAGGGACCCCTGAATCATCCCAACCCTTTCTTTAGGGTACTTAAGGACTTACCTGTGAGTGGGTCCCTAGACTCATCGTGGAACAAGATTCAGAGCACAAACCATTTCAACTTCGACCGTCTGGGCACTCTGGACCTCGCTGGACTTCACGTTGGGAATCAAGACTGCAACTGGGAAGACTACTGCTGCTTCTGGTCTCGTCGTCTGGCAAGTCTGCTGAAACATCTGTGCCTGTGCTCCGTACAGATTCTTCACAGGGCCTGTGGACATCCAAGATACCCAAAGGAATCTCTATTGGAGTGAAGGAGTCCCTCCCCTGCATCTGCAGGCACCATAACGCAGCTGACCAGTCTGCTGATCCTTGGCTCCCACGGACTCCGAAAAGCTCAGTAACACAGGTGGTGGTTCTGCAACTCCCTCGAGGACTGCACTGTCTTCTCACCAAGTTTGAGGCCAGTATCCCTAGTCGGAACTGCTGGAACAGAATTCCTGTGCACAGTGTTGACTTGCCGTTGCCAAGGCTTGTTGAATCTCTCCTCCAGAGATCTTCAGGCTCAAAGAAGCTCCAACCTCAAGCATCTCCTGCAACCAAGATCTTCGCCCTCACCGCATCCTTTGCAAGGTGGCCCTGCATCCTTTGAGCTGCGCGAGGTCCTCTTGCCCCTCCTGTGCCTTTGGCCCGTAGGTCCTCTCGAGGGTCTTCTTTGGCTCCAGTGGGCTCTTCTGCTTGCTCGGGGCCAGCTCCGACTTACCTGCTCGTGGTGAGTCACTCACCTTGCTGGCCCCAACACCTCACCTTTTTCTTCACCTATGCTGGTTGCCATTGCCAAGGCTTGTTGGTGCCCCTGTCGGACACTAACCCCTTGGCTCTTGATATCCGACGTGGGACAGCTCGTGCACGGCTCCTGGACCTCCTCTGCATCGCCTGGTCCGTACAGCTGCAACTTCAAGGGCACAGTCAACTCTCCTGCATCTCTGACATCTGTGGGCATTAGTCTTCCGTGCCTCCTGGTCACTCCTGAGTGGCATAGACGCTGTCCCCTCTGCTTGCAGATATCTCTCACCTTAGCCACCTTTGGGTTCCACTGGACACTTTCCCCTTCTTCGCCAGCGGCATCTTTTCTGAAATTCTCCATTGTGGTCTACGGCAGTTTCCAACTTCACTCCACACTTATGCACCCGGCTTCCCTGGTGTAGGTATCCTGGTTCCTGGGGTATCCACGGGTGGGGTGACTCTCCAACCTTCCATCTTCTACAGGGTTTCTTCGGGGTCCACTGGGAAGGGTCCTCATTTTGTAAAATTGCAACTGCGACTTAACTATTAACTAACATTGAGCAAGCTGTCATATTCCCACTCTGCACACAACCTCCGTGGGGTTCCTAGATACTCACCTTGGGTGGTTCCTTGGCTCGTCTTCTGGGTCCATTCTTGACATAGGTCGTGGTTCGCATTCCACTATTTTAGTATATGGTTTGGTGTCCCCTGGAGACCAATGTCTAATCTGTGCTATTTACAAATTCTAGTGACAAAATATTGTGTGTATTGTGTTGTATCTCCGGGTAGGAGATAATACATTGGGTTAGTGAGTGTTAATAATAAATAAATAAAAAATGATAACTACACTCTGTGGTTCTGTTTAACTTAACCTATACCATAAGATTAAGTAGTGTTAAAACAAGCTGCTTTACACTCCTTCTGGATTAAGCCTGAAGGCTGCTCTCCACAGCTACCACTCAGAGGGCTTTCTATGGTTGTCTAAGACCACTAAAATCACCATAAGGGATGTCTGGATTAGTGCAGGGTGCTACACTTACATAATTGAGCACCATATATTAAGCCAGCCTCTCACACTATCGGTCTCAGCTTCCAGATGCTCCAATTAGTGGGGAGGTCATGCAGTTAGCAGAGGCCCTGAACCCAGTTAGGCTGTCTTCGAAGCCATTTCAGACTCTTGAAACAATGCTCCCTGAATTCCCGGGCCATACTTTAATCCACAGCAAATAGCAGCCTTAAAAGAACCAATGCTGCAAACTAGTGTGCCTTCCAGCCCAACGGAGATAATTAGGACCTTGTGTCACACTTCAGACGATGGTCAGTCTCCTAGCACTAGCTGACCCGCTCAGTTTGCCCAATATGCCTTTGAAACCAGATCATGTCTTTACAACTCTGACGAAGGCCTCACTAGATGTCACCCCACTGGCAGAGTCTTCGGCTCTAGTGGCATTGATAGCGAATATGTTGGCTCTGGGCCTGAATTTGGATCCGTCGTCTTCTCTAAACTGCAGAGTTTTGTTGAAGGTGACTTTGTGTCTGCACTCTCTCTTTTCCAGTGGTCTGCTAATGGAAGCCTTTATTCTGATGCACGTCAGATGCCCTAGTTCCACATGAGGAGGAAGTAGGCAACTAACTCCCTTTCACGGCATACTAATGCTGACATTTTGTTGGCACCTACTAGTGATTTAATCGAGGCCACCTATCATTCACATTACTGACTGCAATACTTTTGGTACTCTCCGGCTCAAGCCAAGGACACCAACTTAATTTTAGCCTCCAATTTCAAATTCCTTCACCCCTGAACTACCTCCAAATTTTTCACAAGTAACATAATGGATGAATTAACACTGCCCCTTTTGTTGGGATGGCACTATTAAGCCTAAAAAAGCCTCTTTATTTCCCCGCACATATTCTTGAGACAGTGAGCGGCACAGAGGAGTACCTTGGGTGATGTGGGTGAGAGGGATAATGGAATGAAAACCTCCAGTACCTCTTCCCAAAGTAGAGTGAATAGTGCCGTCTAAGTTAGAGAAGAGCTAGGGGGAGAATTCACTCATCTTCATTAGCCTTTGAGGAAGGTCAAAGTACAAGCATAGATTTGCCGCTTGAGTGCCTTCCTTTACCCGGAGCCAAGCATTCTTAGCAGCATAGAGGAAGAGGTATGTTCGAGGCAGTCGCCTCGATGGAGGTTCCAAAGAGTTCGCCAGATTCATTGACGATCACTTCACACTGTCATTGTTAGATTCCGTTCGGTCGTGGTCATAGTTGCATAGAGCTGCAGCGCAATCCGTCCGAGCCCGATATCGGTAAAAAAAATCAGTGTAGCAATGGAGCAGTTGAGCATGCGCATTCACTAGAAGAGGTGGAATCTCAACATCACAGCGGCTACAAAGAATTCTTCAAGAAAAACAAGTTGTAAAGTCTGGGCCCAAAACTTGATGGCAGGAATGTGCATCGCATGTGTATCTGCAGCCAACAAATGCTAAGAATATAGTGATCATCTTTAAGAACACCTCACAATGGCACTCCAACTGGTGACTGGCTGACCTCTGATTCACACCCATCACCCCCACTAGGAACCTCTGAATCAGAATCAACAGCAATCTGCATATGACTGCAGAACTCAACAAAATCTTTGCATCCTCCTTCCACACCCTGAAGATGCTGAGGAACATCTTCAAATGGTTCCCAAACAATAATAGAAAAAACATTTCACGTCTTAGTCACCAGCAAGCTGGAGTACAGTAACACCCTCTACACAGGGATCACCAAGTCACACCAGAAGACTACAAACCATCCAGAACTCACCAGCCAGACTCCTCCTCAACCTCCCACACAGAACTCACATCACACCACACCTCAGGGAACTACACCGGCTTCCGATACACAAATGGGGCTTCTTGGGTGTCTGTCTGACATTATCGAGAAGGGACAAAACATCAAATGATCAACAACGAAGGCCACTCAAAAAAGAACGTATAAGAAGAAAACAGACAATACCCGACCCAATCACTAGATGGTGGAATAATGCACAGCAAATGAATTCATGAAGAGGTATATTGCAAAACATCACCTGCCCATTGTGAGGAAGTGCCCTCTTTCTGCATGGTTGCCCCCACTTTTTGCTGAATGGCTGATGTGCTTTGATTGAGTGTGCCCTGGGCTCCTGCTAATCAGGTACCCAGGGCCTATGTTCTTTCCCTAAAACTGCATTGAAGCCTAAACCCAATTGGCATCTCTGACCACAGGTTAGCCCCTGGTAAATGGTAGCACAGGTACCCAGGGCACCGTGACCAGAGAAGGCCTCTAAGGCCTGCAGCACTTATTGTGCCACCCTTAGAGGTCCTGTACCCTTACACTCACACACTGCCTTCGCAGGCTGCGTGTTTTGGTCCAGAACAAAGTGAAGAGTCGACATGGCACACATCCCTGTGTGCCATGCCTACAACCCACTGCCCTGGCATAGATCAGTCACCCCTCTAGTTGGGTGCACTATACCAGTGGTGAGGGTACAGGTGCATGAGCCCTGTATCCCTACAGTGTCTAAGTCCATTCTTAGACATTGTAAGTGCAGTGCTGCCATTAAGAGTATATGGTGCTGGGAGTTTGTCATTACGAACTCCACAGCACCATAATGGCTACACTGAAAACTGAGAAGTTTGGTATCAAACTTCTCAGCACATTAAACCCACACTGATGCCAGTGTGGGATTTAATGAAAAATGCACACAGAGGGCATCTTAGAAGATGCCCCCTGAAAACTAACCTACCACTAGTGTCCAGGCTGAGTGGCTGCTTTCAGCTGCCACCACCAGACATGTTTCTGGACACCTGGGTCGAGAGCCTGCTGCTCTGAGGCCTGAAACAATGCACATCCTGGGACGAGGTGCCAAGCCTCCTCCCCCAGGATGGGCAGGGTTCACAAAGAGGAAGCTTCAAAGGCTTACCGCCTTCGTGAGCTTCCCCAGGCCACTTGCTGCTTTCAGCAACTGGTCCCCACTGGTTCTGACCCCCACTTTGGGCGGGAGAACCGGTGGAAAAAACAAGTTAGGAAGAGAGGTGTGCCCACCTCTGCCAACTCCACCCCTCAGGTGGGGGAAGCGAGGTGAAGCACAACTCCCATTCCCTGCCATCTTGCAGATGGGGGGACTCAGCCAACCAGGGTTAAGGATCATGCCCCCCTCCCACTGGAGGGTGGCATAATAGGGGGTGTACACACCCCAGGGAAGGGACCCATTGGTCCCTGCCTTTTACCTACCTGTAACCCCCCCTAAATCTAGTATTTAGGGGCACCCCTGAACCTTGCTTCCTCAGACCAGAAGAAACTACAAGAAGGACTGAACAGTCGTGCAACAGCCAACAAGAGGAAGACGCCCACTGACTTGGCCCCAGCCCTACCGGCCAGTCTCCACCTCGAACCTGCTCCTGCGAAATCCCGGTGTCCTGCAGCTAGCAACCTCGAAAACCCCGGAGGACCTGCCTGCCTTCAACCACAAAGACTTTGTCTCCTGTGAACACCGGATTTGTTCATCTGCAACCTCTGGCTCCGGCCAGACACCGCGAATCCGCCCCACCCTGCACCCACCGTTCACGGCCCGAGCTCGAGTGGGCAAACACCACGAGGTCACCCCGGCGATCCGGACACGAGATCCGGCGAACCCTGACCTGCCTCAAGCCTCCAGCCGACACCTGCAGACTAAATCCAGCAAGTCCCCCCCAACCGCGACCAGGAGCTGGTAAGAAGATCCAACCCCAAAAGGCACCCCTGCACCCGACACCCCACGGCCTTGGGTGCCCAAACTGACGATGCCTAAACAACCCCTACCTTCCCAACTTACGTCTCGAAGTGGTGGTCGCACCCAGAAGACCATCCCCAAGCCTGCAGTGCCTCTGCAAACCGGAGGTTCCCCATTGAAAACAACACGCCGCCTGACGTCGAAACTGCACCCTGCCGCCCTAGTGCCGCTGAGGGTGCACCTTTGGTGCTACTTTGTTTCCCCATTTGCCCTGAGCTAAAGTCCAGGAGCTTTGCTCCCACAACCAAGTGGCCTGCTTCACAGCAGCCACCAACCGGAGGCCCCCTATCCCCCATTGCATGACATTGGGCCTCAGCACTCTGCACCTGGCCGCCCTAGTGCCGCTGAGGGTGTAACTAGAGTGCATCCTTGACCCTGGGGGACCCCTGAATCTACCCCCAGAACCTTAACTCCCACTACCAAATACTTACATCAAAACCGATAACACTATTTTCCTCCATAGGATACCATTGACTGTTTTTCTTGGAAACGTTTCCAAGTGTGGAGTTTGAAAACCTAAAGAAATTCTTTAAAATTGCACTAACAAAAACGATTTTACTTACCTGTTTGTAGGAAATGTCCCAGAGTAGTATCCAGGTATACTACTCTGAGTAAGAAAAGTAATCTCAAAAGTAACTTACCTGTAATTTTACTGAAAAGCCCATTCAAGTCTATGTACTGTATTTACAAAGTATTGCATTTCTCTGAAACCATACTGTAAGTCAAAACAAAGTGCATATACAATTTCAATTCAAACTGTTTACAAACTGCATTACTACTGTAAAGTATTTATTGCTTACCTGTGCCAGGCTTGCTTGGTTCTAGAAAATAAAATAACTAAAAGAATATTTTCATTCAAAAACAATTGGTCTGAAGTTGTCTGTGTGTGTGAATTCATTTGCTGACTGAGTGAAAAACAAATTCTTAACACTGTCCTTACTACTCGACCACACTACCACAAATAGAGAGTGAGGTGCTATCTAACTTTACATCTGCCTACCTTTGGGGTTCCACTGGACTCTGTACCTCACTTTGGTGTAGTATATACAGAGCCAGCTTCCTACACCCATTCTCTCTTCCACCAGAACTTCCAATCACACTCAAATCTCCTCTCCTGTATTCGGCTGAACAACATAACAATGAACATAAACACCCTTAAAATCCACTATCTGCTACCAGACTGCTCCTGATCGATTACTCCTCAGAACTCCAGCAACCTGGCTAAATCAATACACTACATGTATTCTTCATAAAGCCATACCCAAGATTATAAACTAGTTCACAGAATTTGCCCAACAAGACTGTAGGAGGTCTAGCTAAGGCCTACAAAAGATCAATTTTAACAGAAGCCCACCAAGACTACACTGATACGGATAGCCAATTTCTACTTGTACTGTGCTGTTCATTTCCAAACTTCAAATCATCATTTTTGTTGCCCTACACACATCCTTCTACCTGTAGACCATGAACCTGTAGAAAGTCAGGAAGATGGCAGGCCATTTCCTGCTGCAGGATGACCCATACAGAGATCATCCTATAGGAGGGAAACCTTACCGGTGCTAAGCTGAGGCATCACTATTTTGCATTATGCCGGATTTGATGTAGAATTTTAACTTTCACCCAACCAAAGACGGCGGATTACAAAAGAGGAAATTCCCTAAGAGCTCCTGAGGCCAAGGATCACATCTGTAAAGGATCCTTGTGGTCCTTACACCAGTCGAGGCCACAATACACCCAAACTCCTGCCCTCACTCACCAGAACCATGACACATCTGGTAGAGACTATCTAGCCGCAGATTCCTTACTTTAGAATTATTCCCGGGTGTCAGACTGGATCCGGAAAATTCTATTGACCAATACCCCTGTGCGCTGGTAGGTGGCTTCGATCGGCTCCGAGTGGCCTCGTGTGCACCGAAGTGACATGTGAGTTGCCTATATAGGCACCACCCCAGCACACAGACTATAGTAACTTTTCGCGACTTTCTACGCCATTAGCGCTGAGCCACGAAGAACACCGACCACTCGTGTGGAAAACTAGGGCTCTGAAAGGTGAAAGCCCTGTCCCGAGAAATCTGTTCGCAGAGCGGGGAGGATAGGTGGGTCTGTAAGGAATCTGTGGCTAAACAGAATCTCTACCCGGTAAGGCGTTACCAAAGGTAAGTAACCTGTTCATCTGATAGAGACTTCAAGCTACAGATTCCTTACCTTAGAATAGATACCCACGTAATACCTCACCGGAAGTGGGTCTGTGAAACAATTTCACACCAAAAATTACTGCAGGACCGAACAGGCAAAGTGCCTGTCCCAACGGACCTGGCTGTTCAGGCAGTAGTGTTTTAGGAACATGTGCAAAGAGGCCCACGTTGCTGCCTGGCAGATGTCCAGGACTGGGACTCCGCAGGCTAACAGCCTTGGCTCTGGTGGAATAAGCACGTAAACCCTCAGAGGGTTGCTTCTTGGACAGAGCGTAGCAAATTTTTTAAGTCTAGCACAATTGGGGGCGTGGCCGAGCCGAGCTGCAAAATGGCAGCTTTGTGAATGGGCTCTGCCGTCCGAGCCTACAACATCCGTCAGATATCCGGCTCATCCTAGCAATCCTGGCCTGAAACGGGAGCTAGTGATTGCTGCTTAGCAGCGGGCACACACCCCTGCAATTTCGACATCGCGGAGCCGTGGATAGCCTGCCTGCTGTGCCTCGTGGTCCTGCAGCCTGCTCGCGGCCTGGGGGTTGCGTCCCTGCGGCTGCCTGACGGCGCACCTGAGGCTGCGGCTTACCCGGTGCCCCTGCCGATCTTCCTGGGCGCAGCTGCAGAGGCGTTCGGGGCGAGTGCTGCGGCAGTGGTGAGCTGTTCGGATCTGTTTGGCTGAGCACTGGAGACACCCGGCAGTGGGCCGGGGCGAACCGCAGTTGTCTGGTGAGTCCTACCGTGCGGCTGCCTGGCAGTCGGCGTACCTGTTGCTGTGACCGCTGCCGGCTGATAGGCGGAGTGTGGAGGCTCACGGTGTCGCTGGAGGACGTGCCGGCGGTTGCCTCCGGAGAGGAGCGCGGCCCCCGCCGTGGCCTCCGGTGTGGCCTGTATCTTACTGCCCGCGTTTCCCTGGGGCCCAGAGGATCTGATCACGCAGTCCTGTTGGTGGCCGGAAGAGGCCTGTGGACACCGCGCAACACGCCAGCTGATGTGGATTGCCGCGGCGCACCAGCGGAATACCGTGGAGGCCCATAAGGTATCCCGAAGAGCTACACTTAAATTAAAAGCTGCACACAGTACAAGCGGGAGGAGTTGCGCTTCGCGCAAATGTTTAAAGTACAGCCTGGGACACGCAATGAATAGTGGGGCAGGAAGAGGGCTGGCTGTCATCATTCCCTACTAGCATTAGGCCTCAGAAAGTGGTGAGATCTGCACGCCAGTTCAGTGATCGCTCAGCATCCAGCTATAAAAGACAGTATCGTTCTGCCTGGCCCTGCGAGTGAGTGGGAAACGTGTTGGACCCCCAAGGTGCATGATTGTAATTGCGCTACAGGCGCAACCAGGAGAAAATGCCCTGCTTCACTAGTGGCACGTGCAACACACAGCCTGCCTAGGGCAGGGGCACGTGGAGGGGTCTGGCGCACTGGTTGGGTGTATAGCTTGCCTGGCGAATACAGTGTCCGTGCTGTGCCGGATTTGGGCAAAGCAAAAGCGATCATGGGTAAAATCTGACACTAAGCAGATAGAATTAACTTTTGAGAAAAGGTCAACAAGGCAGCAGGAGGGTGGACCCGCGCCTTCCAATGTGGTGCCAGAAGCACATATGGATTCCGACCAGGAAGATGACATTAGGTCCATGTTGCGTGAAGTTAAGGTCAGTTTGAGAGCGATTGATGCGAAATTGGACTCCATGGCGGCAAGGATGGACCATATAACCCAAAAGGTGGACAAACAGGAGGCTAGAATCGACACTTGAAACTAGATTTTCAGATACTGATGACCGCCAAACCGAAACACAGGAACAACTACTCCGTATGGATAAGATCCTCAACATCATTAAAGCAAAGAACGAAGACCGTGAAGCGAGGTCGAGGAGAAATAATGTTCGCATCACAGGAATTCCGGAGTCAACGAACATGGAGAAATACGTTGAAGCTATGCTAAAAGAGCTATTTGGAAAAGATCCAACTGAAATGTTTCTGGTCGAACGTGCCCACCGCACGCTGGGCCCTAGGCCACCTCCTGGTGCCCAGCCCCTCCTTGCTCGCCTCCTGAATTATAGAGATACCGTCCTAAAAATGGCCCGCGAGCAGGGATCAACTTAATACCAAGGCAACTCCATCGCCCTGTTTCCGTACTTCACCCAAGCCGTCCAGGTGGCGCGCAGAGAGTTTGTCCCGGCCAAAAAACTGTTGCAAAAAACCGGCACCAATTATGCATTGCTATACCCTGCCAAGCTCCGTGTTCATACTGGGAGCAGGCCTTTAATATTTACAGACGCTAGTGCAGCGCTCAAGATTGCAAAGCAGGCGGCAAGGAAACATCAAAGTCCGAATGGAGAGAAAGAGGCATCGCCGATTGGGCATTTAAATGATAATGAGTGAAGTGTAATGTATAGGCCTTCTGTTGTGGCCGCTCTTGTCGTTTTTTTAGACGGTAATAGCCTACGGGAGGGTTAACAAGATTGTGTGTACGGAATGCAGACACCCTTATCTGATTTGCTGGTAACTCATGCTTCCTTTCTAGAACTGTTAACACACTGTTTATGCTTGCTCCCATTTCACATATTGTAGACTGTTTCATGTAATTGCTAGGCCAGAAATGTGCTCGGCCACCCTGTTTTCAACGGGGGTGTATGCCGGCGACCCCACGCTCCCCTTGGGATAATTCCCCAACAGCCCTAAGTTACACAGGGCGTCTTTCACATTTGGGGACGTTCAATGGGAATGAGAGCACAACCTGTTTGGGGGTTGGTGTGGGAGGAGTGTGGGTGGGGAATGTTATGGTTTACAGTTTACTACCCCAGAAGGCACTATTGATAGATCCATCGCGCTCAGACCCATGGAAGAGTCTACATAATTCACATGACTTGAACATAAGACACAGAGGGACCCTAGATATTAGGTCACAGCTTGCTCTAGACAATACAGTACCTCATGTCTGAAATGCTTGCACAAATATGTATATTTGCGCCTCACAGACATAGCTGTCAACATTAAAATGTATCACCTGGAACGTACGCGGTCTGAACGACCACAGGAAATCCAGATTGGTACAGTCTTACCTCATCAGACACGAAACAGACATATGCCTTTTACAGGAAACTCATTTGAAAGATGCGGCCCGTTCCAGACTAGCCTCAAACAGATGGGGTGAGATATATATGTCCAACTATTCAAGCTACGCTCGTGGGGTGGCAATTCTGATGAAGAGAGAGATCCCCTGGAAAATGCAGCAAGTGGTTACGGACCCAGAGGGTCGCTTTATAGTACTACGGGGTGCAATTTACGATCAACAGATTATCACTAACACATATGGACCCAACATTGACAACCCTGAATTTTTCTATCATGTATGGCACAAGGTACAGACAATGGGAGACGCAGCAATACTGTGGGGAGGCGACTAATATAGTGCTCTCTCCCACTGCAGATAGGGCAGGCTCCTCCTGCACGCACCACCCGCAGGCAGCCGCTGCCCTGAAGGGAATAATGCTGGCCCATCAACTGGTGGTCACATGGCGTATATTCAACTCCACAGCCCGCGAGGGTACATGCATAACGCAACACCACCAAGCCTGGTCCCGGCTAGACTTCTGGTTAACTTCCAAAGACCTACACTCCTGGGCTATTGAGGTCACACACCATGCCCGCACGCTGTCTGATCACGCTCCTGTCATGATAAAATTCTCAGTACCGAAGCCCTACATTCAGCCATTCACTTGGCGGCTTCCCCCAACTGCGCTGCTTGATTCAGTGTTTAGAGAAGAGATCAGGAAACACATAACAGAATACTTCGAACACAATGTGGGTTTGGTAGACTCCATGGGGACAACATGGGAAGCCTTTAAAGTGGTGATTCAGGGCTCATGCATAGCCTTACAATCAGGAGTACTTGGGGATATCCGCAACAGCCCGAGCAGGTTGGAAGCGGAGATCCGTACATTGGAATTGCAATATTTCACGCCCCATCGCCTTCGCTACTTGGACAAATCCAGGGTAAACTCACTGCTTTTCAGGAAGAGGCAGAAAGGGAGATGAGATTTTTACATAAACACGCACTGGCACGTCATTATGGGGAAGGTGATAGGCCCGGGAAGACGCTAGCGAACCTCCTAAAACCGCCTAGAAGCTCCACATTTATAACAGACCTTTCCACACCCGAAGCCACGCCGGCACGCACACCATCAGCGATTTTGGACACAATGCGTAACTTCTATTCACAGTTACACACTTCTCAGTCAGACCCATCTGAATCCGACCTGCTCGAGTACTTTGATTTGATAGAACTCCTGTGGCTAAGTAGGGCACATCGTGAATATCTTGATGTCCCGTTCACTGCAGATCATGTAAGGAAGGTAATTCATAGCTTACCGGCTGACAAGGCCCTAGGGTCCGATGGCCTAACGTCTAAATTCTATAAAGAATATTCAGAGCTGCTTGCCCCCCATTTGCTAGCGGTATATCAAGAAGCCTCACAAAATGGGGTTCTACCAAAATCCATGCGAGATGACATCATCATAACATTGTTAAAACCGGACAAAGATCCCTCGAGATGCGACTCATACCGACCGCTCTCACTAATCAACCTAGATGCTAAGCTCTTTGCCAAATTACTGGCCAATAAACTACAACCGCTACTCCCATTAATCTTTAGGCTGGACCAATCTGGATTTGTGCCAGGCCGATCCACCTCACATAACTCTAGGACAATTTTCGCCTTACTGCATTATCTCGCCCCTCACTTCTTGGCAATAGCAGCACTACTAGATGCGACGAAGGCTTTCGACTCTCTGGAGTGGAAGTTCTTGTTCACTCTTTTCCACAGATTGGGACTAAGCCCCTTGTTTATTCAGCAGGTCAGGCTTCTGTACACCTTGCCCACGGCTAGAATTAAAGTAAACGGGTTAATCTCAGAGCCCATAAAAATCACCAGAGGAACTCGTCAAGGGTGTCCTTTGTCACCCTTATTATTTGCGATAGTGAGCGAGCCGCTAGCGGCCACACTAAGACAACACCACGCAAACCGTGGGATAGGGTTCACAACCAGAGGGCTGACGGTGTCAATGTATGCAGATAACATCACCCTTTATATGACAGACCCAGGGGATAATTTTGCACCCATGACGAGAGAATTAGTGCGCTACGGGGGCATGTTGGGGATAGTGGTCAACTGGGGGAAATCCATCATTATTCCATTAACATCAGGCACACTTGCGTTTGATACTGAATATCCAATAGCCTGGGCAGACGGCCCAACGAAGTACTTGGGCATCTGGATCAGCAGGAACCTACATGAGATCTGGACGGCCAACTACGGCAGGGCAGTGGACTGGATAGAGGACCGTGTTAGGAGATGGAAGACATTGCCTCTTTCCCTAGAGGGCTGTATCGCAATAACAAAAATGATCATCCAGCCAATCTTATTGTATCTATTCGTGAACATTCTAGGGCCAATCACGGCACAATTTTTTAAACGGCTTAGATCATTAATGATCGAGCTGGTGTGGGCAGGGAGACAGCCCCGGATATCTTGGGAGATACTCACTTTGCCACTGGCACAGGGGGGGGGCTTGGTGCTCCTGACTTTGCTCTTTATGCATACAGCGCTCCGGCTCAATTCCTACATTTTTGGCTGCATCCCATAGCGTTCCAGCCACATGTGGCAGTCGAAATGGACAGAGTGGCACCACTCCCCTTGAATACAGCATTATATCAGAAATATACACGCCCTAGACATGAAATTGACACCACTGAAACTTTGTGTTGGGCCTGGGATGGGCTCTGCAGACAGGCAGGAACAGACGCACTATATGCTCCATCAATACTGCTAGCGAATAATCCGCTGTTCCCGCCACTCATGGATAGGAGGGCGCAGGCGCGTGCACAACCACACAAAATCCTTATTGGTAAGGACTTGTATCCAGGAGCAACTTTAACGCTCCAACAAATGTGCAGGTCAACACCTCATACACCGCTAGACATGCTCTTATACTACCAGCTAGGTGCATCGTGTCGGAGCAGATTCAACACATTCCCTGATGCTCCTCCGTCACTGCCGGCATTAGAAAACATGATTGTAGTAGAATCAGGTCGCAAGCTAGTGACTTGTATTTACACCATCACACAAAATAATTCTCCAATCATCGCACCACAATCACATAGAGCATGGGAGGATCTTACAGATGAACAGTGGGGCTTCTGCTGCATGCAAATGGAACAACTGTCTCCTAATTATCGATTGAGGCTCATCCACTTTAAATACATACATACATCGCCTTTACCGCACCCAGACACAATTACAGCGCATGGGGTTGAGATCGGACGCCAACTGCTGGCAGTGTGGGTCCCCCCCAAGCCACTTACATTCAACTAGCATGGCAGTGTCTGCCAATAGCCAACTTCTGGTCGAAAATACTGCACCACATTAAGAATATTACTGGGCAGAACTTGCCTAGCACCCCACTGGTGGCGTTGTTGGGGTATGTTCAGGATACTCCACCATCGGCGAGGCGGCTCACTGCAATGCTGCTGCTGGCAAAAAGACAGGTGGCCCTGCGTTGGGGTGCTACCTCCCCCCCTCCCCCCCACCACAAAAGCTTGGGTAAAGGACATCACATACTGCAGAGACCAATTAACCTGCTATTGGAAACTTCAATTGATACAAGCTCGCCCTAAAGACATATGGTCCCCATTTACAAATTGGCTCTGTTCCGCTGCTGCGGACGCTCCATGACCCCACCTGCACAAAGATGGTGCCCATGTGCTGCAATGAGAGGTGCCCGCTGGCTAGAATGGTCGTGTGGTATTGTAGTGCTAAATGTCCGATACCTTTATCTTGAATGTGTTTCACCACCGTATTGTATCGCTCTTTCACTATACTAAACTCAAAAGTGCTGATCTGTGGATGCTGTGACCCTCCAGGCAAATACATGTATCAGTAGACATACAATGTAACTGCGGTAGCACGTTTCACGGTTTATGTTTCTTAAATGAAAACTCAAAAAAAAGAAAAAAAAAAGAAAAGAAAGTCTAGCACAATTCATCAGGAGATTTTCCGCTTCTGTACAGCCTTGCCCTTCTTCGCTCAGGCATGCACCACGAAAAGTTGGTCGTCCACCCGTGACTTTTAAGCGGTCAAGGTCGAACGACAACCTTCTTTTTTGGTCCAGTCAGGGAAGTTGCTCCTCTTCTTTAGAAGGAAATGGCAGAGCGCAAAAAGTAGACCACGGTGATGGACTGGCCTACATGAAAGGAAGTGACGACTTTCAGAAGAAAGGAAGCTCTAGTTCGTAGAACCAGCTTGTCTGGTTTAGATGTTCAGGTATGAAGGCTTGAGTGGCAAAGCCTGAAGCTTACTGACCTTCCGGGCAGATGTTATGGTCACCAGGAAAGCAGTCTAGATGGCAAGGAGTCTGAGAGGACAGTTGTGCAAGGGCTCAAAGGGAGCGCACATCAAGAACATCAAGATGAGATTAAGGTCCCACTGAGGCATGATAAAGGGAGAAAGAGGAAACATGTTGCAAACATTTCAACAACCTATGTACAATAGAGAGATGGCTGGTCAGGCAACGGAAAAAAGGCTGAAATTACAGAAAGATAACAATTTAAGATGCCCAAAGCAGAGCCCTGCTGGGCGAGAGAAGGAATAAAAAGAAGAACCTGAGAAAGGAGCAGAAAGGGGGTCAATCTGCCTTTCTGCACACCATGCCACAAACTTGCCTTAACGGCAGGCATATATCGTTTTGGTGGAGGGACACCTAGCCGACAAAATAACATCAGACTCTGGGTGTCAGTGGAAGGCTGTCAACTTTCGCCACTCAATCTCCACGCAAGAAGGCAGAGAGTTGACAGGTTCGGGTGGAGAACCCTCCCCTGCTGCTGCAACAGAAGACACTACCGACTGCCATGCTCAACACCTCAGGATACCAAACTCTGAGCCCAGTCCAGCGCCACAAGGATGGCTTTGGCCCGGTTATTCCTGATCTTTTTGAGAACTCTGGGCAGGAGTGGTATGGGTGGAAAGGCGTAACGGAGACCGAAGCTCCACTTGAGATTAAAAAAGTGTCTACAAGCGAGAGCCACCTTAGAAACTCAAGCACGCAAAACTGCTGACATTGCATGTTCTCTGCAGTAGCGAAAAGATCCAACCATGGCTCTTCCCACTGTTGAAAGAGACCCTGCACCAACTGTGGATGGAGATGCCACTCATTATCAGTTAGGTATCTTTGACTGAGTTTCTCTGCCCTGGCATTCAGAGAGCCTGCCAGGTGCTGGTCCACCAGAGAAATGCCCTGCTCTTCCCACCATGTTTAGAGACACACAGCCTCTTGGCAAAGGGCCCATGACCCCACCAAGCCCAGCTTGCTGCCGTACAACATGGCGGTGGTGTTGTCCGTGAACACCTGCACTACCCTTCCCTTGATGGAGGGTAGAAAGGCTATTAATTCCAGCCGGATCGCACGGAACTCCAGAAGATTGATGAGGAGTCCGGATTCCCCTGGAGATCAGAGGCCTCCCATCTCTCGCCCAGATGGCCACCCCATCCCAGGAGTGACGCAACGGACACTACTGTCAGATCTGGATAGAGAAGGAAGTGTGGTCTGCTGCTTACCCAATCGTGGTTCGTTATCCACCCCTACAGATCTTACGCAGTTTCCTCCGAGATCTGGAGCATGTCGGAGATTTTACTGATGCTGAGCCCACTGGAACTTCAGGTCCTATTGCAGACCCAAAATATGCCAGCAAGCATGTGTCACAAGCAGGATGCAGGAGGCCATGAAGCCCAGAAACCTCAGAGTAAGTCTCACCAAAACCCACAACAGAGGCAAAAACATCAGTATCATAGCCTGAATATCCTGGAATTGCCATTTGGAAGGATAGTAACAACTGCACCTTGTCCACTATGGCTCCAATGAAAGGTAGCGTCTGTGAGGGAGTCAGATGTAACTTCGGCACGTTGATAGTGAACCTCAGTGAATGCAGGAGGTCCGCCGCAGTCCGGAGGTGGAACACGACAGCCTGGTGCAAGCTGCCATCAACAGCCAGTTGTTGAGATGGGGAAAGACTGGCACCCCCTAATCTCTGCAGATGAGCTGCAACCACCGCCATCACCTTGGTGAACACCAGAGGGGCGCTGGTAAGGCCAAAAGGGAACACAGCAAACTGAAAGTGCTCATGACCACTGTGATGCCTGTGGGCAGGCAGGACTGGAATGTGGAAATATACATCCTGCAATTCCAACGCTCCCATCCCGTCTCCCAGGTCCAGGGCAGACGAGACCTGAGCGAGCATGAGCATTTTGAACTTCTCCTTCTTAAGGAAGAAACTGAAAGAGCGCAGGTGTAGAATAGGATGAAGGCCTTCTTGAGCACCAGAAAGTAGCGGGAATAGCAGCCACGACCTTCTTTGGCGTTGGCACCCTTTCTATGGCTCCCTTGGCCAAGACAGCGTCACTTCCTGTCAGAGTAGAGAAAGATGGACCTCCGTGAGCCTGTCGCAAGCAGATGGCATTGGTGACGGGGCAGTCTCAAAATGCAGGGAGTAGCTCGTCTGGTCAATTTACAAAAACCCATGGTCCAATGAGATACACCGCCAGTGGTGCAGGTGATGGTGGATCCTGCCACCCACTGGGTGCCCATGACGATAAGAGGGAAGACCAGAAGGACTTGGAAGCTGCAGCTGCGGGGGGGGGGTGGTGGTTTGGCTCGACTGCTGGCTGCCCGACCCACAAGGTCTGTGGGTAGCGCCTCCTTGGCCATGCAGAGGCTGTGAGGCTTGCGCACTGCTGTGGCTGGGCAGGTACAGACATAGCTAGATGCCCCTTCCGTGGCCACAAAAGGAGCGAAAGGTGAATTGGGGGTGACAAAGGGACATGGTAAGGCCAGAGAACCTGACCAAAGCCCTGCTGTCCTTAAAGCGCTCTAGAGCTAAATCCACCTCGTCTCCAAAGAGACGGAGCCATCAAAAAGCATGTCCATAAGCGATGTTTGGACATCCCCGGACAAAAACAGTCATTCTCAGTTAGGTGTGGTGCCGCAGGGCCTCTGTCGATTAAACCGCTTTATCCAGTAAGTCAGTGGTGTCCAGTCCATAACGTATGGTGAACTTGGCTGCATCTATCCAGTCAGCAAGAGCCTGGGAGAGGACGGGCTGGGCCTCCTCCCAGACCATCGGCAGTACTTGTGCAACCATGTCCCACAGAGCGTGGGAGAGGCGGCCCAAAAGCCAAGCGATGTTCACTGACCGCAGTGTCAGGCTGGTGGAAGAAAACATCTTCCCTACAGTGTCCAGCCTCTTGGATTCCCTATCAGGGGGTGCAGAAGAGAAAGCACCATAGGAGATGGAGGTTTCGACCACCAAACTCTTCGGAGTAGGGTGTTGCGTGAGAAAGTTGGGGCCCCCTGGAGCGGTGCTGTGGTGGCGGAAAATTGAACTGTTCACAGGAGCTTGGCTTGGACCAGGTCCCAAGCAGGACATCAGTAAGGACTTCATTAAAGGAGAGAAGCAGTTCTGAAGGAGAGAAGCGGTTCTGAAGGAGACACTCCCAGGTGAAGCACCTCCGTCAAGACGTTAGTCTTGACTGCCACTTAGAGCAGGTTAAGGTCCAGGACCTCGGCTGTCCTCACCACCACCACCATAGCAAAGGACACAATTCCTCCTCTGTAGCCACGGTAGAGGAAAGAATTCCAGTATCTGGAGAACTGAACAGTTCACTGGATTCCTCCAAATCGTCACACCAGTCCATGTTAGGGTCAAAGGTCTGGTATTCTTCAAGTTCCAGCGAGCCCTCCCAATCTGGGCTCTGGCATGGAAGGCAAGGCACCAGTTGGCGCCACAGTCTATGTCGGGCGACGCTGATCCGGCTCTGTGTCAGAGTTGGGGATGAGAATTGGGACGCCGCAAGAAGCGTTGGCATAGGCGTTGGGGAAGGTCGAGGTGGCACGACTGGCGCCGGTCCAGATCCATCCGTGGATCCAGCAGGGGCCCAACTGGCGCCGGAGTCAAAGGCGTGAATCCAGCAGGGCCCCCTCCCAAACCAGAGTGGCCTGAAGGTGTGCCATGAGAATGGGCCGCTCAAATATGAGTCGCATGGCCCTATAAAACTCTTGAAGCTGAGTGGTGGTCTCACCGGCTCCCGGAAACTCAGGGAAGCGTGGAAACGACCCAGGCGCTGGCTCAACCACAGAGCCATGCTTCGAATGCAGACGCTCCCTTGTCTCGTCAGCTGTTGGATGAGAGGAAGTTCAAGACTTTTTACGATGAGACTTCCAGGAGGACATCCCTGCTACATCAGAAGGAAAAAAACCTAAAAAACACTTGACAAAACATTAAAAAAAGGTTAGTCAGAAATTGAGGAAAGGGAAGATCTCTCTGGATCTGCGCTGACTGGTGCGGAAAGAAAAGAACTGACGTCAGCATGCTGGGGTGGCGCCTAAATAGGCACCACACACGTCACATCTGGTGCAGACGACCTTCTGGCGCGCAGGGGTACTGCTCATGAAAATTTTCCAGATCCAGTCTGATGCCAGGAAATAATTCTAAGGTAAGGAATCTGCAGCTAGAAGTCTCTGTCTCATACAACAAACACAAATAACTCATACTACACCGTTAAATCACCTATAGGAAACTAGCTTTCCAGTCAGGGCAGCCCCCACCTTAGGCAACAATATTAACTTCATCACACAACATGGTGCCGACTCAGTTGGACAGAATTACTAAACCCACCCACCATATCCAATTGACCATCAATATACAAAACAATGCAACGTACAGCACCAAATACCTGAACCACCCACGAGAAACAACTCTAACCCAAACTACCTGACCCCTCACTCATCTCTTACACCAGCTCCAACTGTGGCACTCATCCTCTCTACAACACACACTCACATTCATATAATCACACTCCCAACACTCCTACCCAGACACGACAAAGGGAGCCAAGGATTCACTCAAACACATGGACAACGCCTCCAAAAAGGAAGCAACCTACCAATCTCCACATGGAACGCTTTACCCGTTCACACCATACAAGCTTAACCTGAATCACTCACACAACACAACAAAAGATTTCTGCCTGAAACGTACACAAATGGAGCAATAGGCACAAACCAACGAGAGCAATTCAAACTGACCCAACTGCAAATAACGGTCCAGCACAATAACACCGGGACCTCCACCTTTCAAGACACATGGTACCCCATTGGGACCTAGAATCACCACTAATGATACTCTAGGAAGCTGGCTTTTTATGTGGTAGTGGCAATGTAGGGCACACCAGGCAAAAAGTACAATGCCTTGTTGGTCCTGAAGTCACACGTCAGCAAGTTGGTCTTTAAGGAGGTGTCCGGGATGGACACTCAACAAGCCTTGGTTGCATCAAATGCTCCGGTACCCAGGGTATTGGTGCTGGGAGGCTCCTGGAGGGTCTAGTGTCTGAAAACTCGCTGGAATGACGGGGGTAACCTCCAGGAACCACGGCGACCTCTTGGCAAGATGCTCCCTCTGTGGGCCCGATGGCAAGAAAGATGTAGTTCTGGACAAGTGCGGTCGGTGCCTGCAGAGGGATGGCTCCTTCACCCCAAGGGAGATGCTAAGTGGTTGTTGAAGTGCTGGAGAGTCCTCTAAGGGCTTGGGAGGATGCACAGCTTTTGGACGAGTCGGGTCTGTGCAGCTGTTGAGGTACAGCAGCAAGGCAGGGTTTGGCGTCCAGTTGAAGGTAAGTCCTCTGTTCTCACGGTGACTGTTCTATGGCCTTCTTCTGTTCCTAGGTAGGCGAATCTGAGTTCCTGGTGGCAGGGGAGTCCCCTAAATTCTGAATTTAGGGGTGTTCAGGGGAGTGTAGGGTGGTAGCCAAAGGGCTACTTACCCCTGGACTGACTACACCCTCTATATGACCACTTCCAGTTGAGAGTGGGCATAATCCTGACCGAGTTCCTAGTTTCAACAAATCCAGAAAGGTGAAACCCTACTTTGATGGTCCACTTCAGGTGGCCCATGTTAGGGGTGTGCCCAGCCTGAAAGTGAGACATCTTCTGCCGCCCCCTGCTCTGGTGCCAAATAAGCCCCAGGGCAGGGGGCGGCATTCACCAAGTCTGAGGGAAAGGCAGGGGGTTGCATATCAAAGGCGGCAGGGGCTGTGAAGCTTCTGTTATTGATATGTTGAATCACTAGCCATTCTGCCGGAGCAGGTGTGAACACCTTCTGCCGGAGCATGCATTGTTTATGGCCTCTGACAGCGCAGGCTCTAACCTACGGGGGGAGAGGGGGGGCAGAAACCGGTCTATGGTAGCAGGCTGGACGACGACCGTCAGCCAGCACACTGAAGGACTAGTAGGTTTTCAGGAGGCAATTTACTGATACAAGGTGTTTGATACCAAACACCATTATTCACAGAGCAGCTATTATGTAACTGGGTAATTTGTAATGACCTGTGCCCAATAAATACCTTTAACATGGCTGCCTGATCAGTTGCAATGCCATAGTAATTGAACTAGGTATCACAAGGGCATACCTGACCATACTGATATGCCTCACATGTATTATAATGCACCCTGCCTTAGGGCTCGAAGGCTTGCTGTAGGGGTGCCTTACATACAAGACATGCAGTGTATTTGGGCATTGCGCACATGGTGTGCAATGTCGTGTTTTCAGAAGAGCTTGAGCCCTTTCACGCATCCTGCAGTAGCAGTCTGCATGCAGTTTTTGTGGGGGTCCCTTTGGATGGCATAATGCATGCTGCAGCCCATAGGGACCCTTTTTAGTACCCATGCTCTGAGTACCATTGGTACCATTTACCAGGGACTTACAAGGGTGCTAAAGTCCTTGCCAATTGGGTTACAATTGAACACATGTACAGTTGTTAGGGAAAGAGCACAGGCACTTGGGCCAGTTTAGCAGGGAACCAGTGCACATCAAGTCTAGAACATCAGTACCAGTGGGCAATAAGTGGGGGGGACCATGTCAAAAAGGGGCACTTTCCTACAGATACCGCATGCCACATCCACACTATCCTTACCCTAATTCTGACAGCAACACTCACCCTACACCCCTGCCAAAAGAGATTACGAAGACCATAGCAAAAAATGAAAAAAACATTAAACACCTAGCGATAGAAATAAAGAACTTGACAAACACTAACTTGTAAAACTAACTTGAAACCCATCAACTATAATAATTCCACACAAGAGCTCAGAGCCCAAAAAGCTATAGACCAAACCACCATCCAAAATACTCTTAAGTCCCCGTGTTCCACCATACCCCTACATGCCAGCATACAGAGGCCCAAGCAAACAGGGTAAACCATTAAGAATTAGACAACCTCCTCAAGTCATACAAGACTACAACTACAAAAGGCCTTAACCTACAGAACTCCATCATACCTGTACACATGAGTAATTTCAGACAAAGTGAAACCCAAAAATCAAGGAGAACTCAGAATCAACTCATCGCTATACCAATGCTCCACGTCAAAAACATGGAAAACAATAAATCAAACAAACAAAGTATGCTTCACAAATGCAAGTTAGCAGCAAAACACCCAACAAAATTATATGAAACGGACATCACTTTTTAGACAAACCATAGTTCGATTTCCTTGTCCCCCCAAACGTCTCTATAAAGTGCATTGATAGGAAGGATTGCAAAGGAGTTGAGATAGCAGTCATACACAGACACTCATTACGTATAAAACGGACAATTCTATGTCTGGACCAGAGGCGAGGATTAGGCTGTACTTTCTTAACTTCATTAACAGAAGCCATTTAAAGAAAACAAAAAAGGACTTAATTTCCCATAATCCTTAGGGGATGAAGTCAACATTTCAACAATATGCATTGACAAATCAGACAAGGCCAGGGCCCCTGGATAGTCCCCTGTCGATGTTGCCGCCTCCTCTTTCTTCGAAGCTCCAACAGCAGAGTTAAGTGTTTCTGGCCTATTGGCCTTAGTTTTTCTTTTGAGTGTTCATGTGGTATTTTTGATGCCTGTTACATTGCTATTGTAGTGTTACTACTGTGCAGCCACAGGAGAGTTAGTCGCTGTTGCTCTGGCATACGCGCTACGCCACCTGGGGCCATTGCGGTGCAGCCCTCCAGCCGCTAGAGGGAACAAATCTATGCGCACAGCGCGTCTTGCAGGCCCGTGCCGGCGTACATTCTCATAAATCACACAGAGTGGCCGGCTGGGTGCTCAGCTTTTGTACCCCATATGCCTGGAGCATTACGCCCTCACCAGGGGGGTCTGTATTTCAAGCGCTTAACGCGTTCCTGTGGCGGCAGGCGATCCGACACCTGCCCAGGCATGTCCATTACCCAGTGAGTTCTGTGGGTGTGTGGTGTCCTGCAGGGTCTTGCCTCATGTAACTGGCACTCTGGGCTGCACTATTAAGTTGGGAAGCCTCCCACCTTGCAGAATCCATCGTTGAACAGCTGGAAGCTCCAGCATTTATACCCCTGCTCACCTAGCTGGGCCTGCCTTGTTTCTAGGACACTGTTGATCATTATGAGTGACATTGAGGAGACTTAGGAGGAGGACAGCGTAACGTACCTCCCCATTGATGACCATTTCTGCGAGGTAATGGATGCCTCCATATCCAAAGGAGACATGCAGTCGGTGGCTACCAAGGAAAGGATTTTGCTGCAATACGCAGAGCACTGCTTTAAACCCCTCCCTGGAGGGAAGACATGTTAGGGCTTATGACTGCTGCACCCCTGGGAGGACCCTTCCCACAAACACCACACCCCAAGGGCAAAAGAGACTCTGCGCCAGGCGATCTCAACGCGTTTGCCAGACTGAAGTGGGCATTCATGGACCATGCACAGTCCTTGGACCCCTGGAACAGGGGCCTTCTGGGCTAGGATCCTTAGAGACCCTCTTCCCCTCATGCCCACCCGATCCCCACAAGGGTCAGACTCTACCCACTGGCTCCGATGCAGAGGAGACAGGGTCTTACCCATGGCGTCCCTCACCCCATCATGCACAAGATGCACCAGCGGAGGATGCCTCACAGGCTCTCTCAGACAGGATGGACACAGACAGTTTGATACATCACCACTTGTCAGAATGGGGCCTTGCGGACAAGGTCGCAGCCTTTGTCGCGGGTGGCTTCATAAGCAGCTAGATAAAGAAATCTGCAACTCTGCAACTGCCTGCGGGCGGAGTGCCCACGGGGACAAAGTGGCAATCACCCCAACATCTATGAACGAATGGCTACCTTCTTGGGCAAGTACATGCGTGATCCCAAGAAGGGGATCGACCGGTCCTGGGGGGCTTGTCAGGACAAACTCCTAAACATCTCAAGTCCCTTGACCTGTATCCTCGATATGGCGGAAAACTGCAAGGCATTTGACTGATTTGCCCCCCCCTTTGAGGTCTTAGCTGGGCCCACAGGCCCAATATTTTCCTGGGGAATGCGAACTGCACCATCTCCACAGAGCTGCGTCATTCGCTCTTCACCAAGATTGACCCCAGACTGGGGGACCTCGCCACATCTGAGGAAGGCCGAATTGCCCAAGGGGGGTTGTTCGGCGACCCATTCATTCGGGATCTATGAACATTCGCCCAAGCCTTTAATTCACTGGACAAAGCCCAGGCGTCAATAAAACACATCTTTACGTCCCTCACGGTGCTGGCCGAAGCAGGGGGGTGTTCGGCCAACCATGCACATCATCGAGCCTCCGGTAAAGGATACGGCGCTAAGCGGGGAGAATACCAGGACTCTCCCAACTTTTGCCCCACCAGAGGTAATCTGCCATAAGGGTGCAAATGGAGGAAACTGAAGCAGTGGCAATCAGGGAGCCAATCAAGGTGAGCGCTCCACTTTTTCCTCATCAGGGTCTGGGGAGCAGACTTCGGGATTTTGCTCACAGTTGGGAGGCCCTTACTTCTGATGCATGGGTCCATCAGATGGTTCGGGGTTTCAACATAGAGTTCTTCGTCTCCCCTGTTCAGGGAAGGTACCCAGCTACTTTAGTCTTCTATCCTGCTCATGCCGAGCTAGTGGATGTGGAGGTATCGCAGCCGCTCTGCAAAGGGGCCATAGTGCAAACCTCTCCTCATCCAAAGGGGTTTTTAGGCAATCTCTTTGAAGGGGACAAAAGGGATGGCGGCCAATGGCCAGTGATCAACCTGAAGGGGTTAAACGAGTGACAGGTTTACCACCACTTCAAGATGGAAGGCATATTTCTGCTTCAGGATCTCCTCCTCCCAAACGATTGGACGGTGCGCCTGGACCTCAAGGATGCTTACTTAACCATCCCCATCTTTCCTCTCCACCGCCGCTTTCTCCAGTTTCAATGGCTGAGGGGATAAGTTCAAATTCACCACTTTCCCCTTTGGTCTGTCCTCCACCCAGTGGTGCTTTATCAAGGTAATGAGCCCAGTGGTTGAGTTCCTCAGGGCATGGCCGTTAGTCTTGTCTACCTAGACGACATCCTCCTGATGGATAAAGGTCCTTGGAACCTCTTACTGCATCTACAGATGGCAGTCTCTCTCCTAGAGTCCCTTGGTTTCATCATAAACCAGCAGAAGTCCGCTCTTACAACTTCTCAAATCGCTGGTGTTACTGGGGTTTGTGGTGGACTTGGTCCGAGCGACCCTCAGTCTTCCCTCCTGGAAGATGACCAGGATCAAGCGCAAGCTGCAGCATCTGGCGGCCAGATCCTCCACCTGCTTACACCAGACAAAGGGCGGTGGGCCTTCTGTCGATATCGATCCAAGCTATCTTCCCGGGACTCTTACATTATCAGGCCATACAATGGCTGAAAGCCTTTCATTTCAGGAAGTGTCTCACGTATTTGCAGATGGTGTCCCTGTCAGAGGATGTGTGAGATGAGATCCAATGGTGGCTGGCTCATATGGAAGCCTGGAATGGCCAGGTGGACTTCGGCTCCCTTCCGGAATTGGTCATAGAGTCAGATGCCAGCGGCACGGACTGGAGGGGAGAGGGGGGGCAGATGGACGTTCGCTACATAATTCAGCTCAAAGGTACTCGATCCAAGAACCTTTTGGATATGGCCCGCAATTTCTGGGACTACTGCCACCAACCAGATTTCTTTGTCAGCAGAACATCTCCCACGGGCAGTCAATCAGGTAGTCGACTGGCAATCCCGACACGAGCCTCTGGTGTCTACATCAGTCGAGGTTCCAAGCCCTCAACGACAGATGGGGCCCATTCTCAGTGGACCTCTTTGCATCACGCCTGGATCACCAGCTCCCGAAGTATTTCAGCTGGCGTCCAGATCTGGAGGCAGCGGCCACGGATGCCTTTCTCCAGGACAAGCAACTGGAACAGGAATACTGCCTTCCCCCCCCCCCCCTTTGTGATGATCATGTGCCTCTCGGCCCACATACGACGACAAGGATCTGACATAGTCCTAGTGACCGCAAGCTGGAAATCGCAAGTCTGGTATCCAGTTGTTCTGGAACTTTCTTGGGATTTTCCAATCCTTCTACCTCGATTTCCGGATCTCCTCAAAGACCAAGAAGGGAATCCCCATCATCTAGCTCTGAAGGGCTCTGTCTTTTATGGCATGGAGGATTGCAGGGAACGATGGAAAGTCCTGGGTCTTTCAAGACAGTCTGCATCCCTCCTCTCCATGGCTTGGGCAATTAGCACCGTGAAGCGTTTTAGATCGGCATGGGCTCGATGGTTGGTCTGGTGTCATCAGAGACATTTGGATCCCGTGGGGACAGCGGTTGTCCATATTCTGAACTTCCTTGCCTCTTTGGCATCGGACAGGCTTGCATTTAGGTCAATTAACACCTCCAGATCTATGATTTCGGCTTGGCACTCACAGATTTGTGGTCAGCCGGTGGGGAGCACCCTTTGGTGCGCAAGCTCTTGTGATGCATCAGTCTTCATCTTCCTTCTGAACCCAGGTACCCTGTTTTGTGGGACGTCAAAGTTCAACCTGTTTTTGCCTTGGCATTCTAATAAATACCTCTCCCAGAAGGAGTTGTCGGCCAAGCTCGCTACTCGCCTCTGCTTCGTCTCATGCCGGCATGTCTCAGACGTCAGATCCCTGGATAGAACGGGGAGAGTATTTACCAGGAGAGGGTTACTTTCAAGAAGTACGAAATACAATACTAGACTGGTTACATATCCTTTTCCAGACTCCCCAAAACTGTGCGTGGTGAGGTGTAAAAAAAGTTATGAGGTTATGACGGCAGACATCCGCCCCCATGGAGAGAGAGTTGTTAATGGCACTAAGGGAACCGTTCAAGGCGGTTTCTTCACCTACCATTGCCAGGTGGGTCTGGTGGGCCATGTAAGAAGCTGGCATTGATAAAGGTTTTTGGGGCTCATCCAACTAATGGAGGTATGGCTTCAAAGGTGTTTGCCCTTGGGGTCTGCCTGCAGGATATTCTCAATGCAGCAGACTGGTCCTCTGATTCAACATTTAAGAAGCTCTACTTTAAACCAGTCATTAGTGTTGCATCGCTGGCTGTGGGCAAGCTTTGAGCCATCGCATTCCTCGCCTCAGGTCCTCACATAGAATGAAAAATGTCCTCGCTATTGCCACGGAAAGTTTCAATTCTAATAAGGACACAGAGGCGAGGATTAACCCACCCATCAGAACCTCCCTAAAACACAGGTTAACGTTAAGGTGGGCATTCTTGTTCTTCTCTGATACTTACAATGTATTGTTTCTTGTGCATTATTGTCTTCAAGTGACTATGCCTGATTGGTTACGTAGTCAAATTTAGTTTCCAGCTACGTACATCTCCATTCATAATTGCACAGTTACTTTTAGGTACCCTTCTGATCAGAGAGGCTCAGTGGAGGACAGACAGCCGGTACCCATGTAAGGTGGACCAGGGATGCCATACAGAGATGCCACATCGGCCAGTTCATCACAGGGTCAACTTAATTTATTGATCGTGTTCCTTCCCCTGGGAGGCTGTTCTGGGAGAGGTGGGATAAGAAATTCTGCAGACCAAGGGCACCCCATGTCCCGTACCCTGTTGAGATCTGGGTACATTCCTCATGCCTCCTCCATAATACACCCTGTCCTCACAATAGTACAGGTCTGCAAGTGACGTGAGAGAGGTAATCACGCGGAGGAGGGGGAATGGGAGGGGGTCCATGAAAGTGGAGATGGGTGGCCTCACAAGACAGCAGGTTAAAACCAACAGGGTGCTAGTGACGCACATTCTTGATGTTGTGGTATATGAGGACTTCTTAACCAAACAAACAAGCACTTACTTCATATAGTGAAGAGAAAGTATCCTTGTTTGGTGGAGATTTATCTCTTTGTAGTAGTCTCTATAGGAGAATTCATATCACATATTTATGTATAAAGATGCACAAGGAACAATTACATTGCGAAATGCACACAAGGTCACTGGAGACATTTGCTCGTGGTCCATTACGCAAATCTAATGTAGAATACACACTGGACATTTAACCAATTTGGCAGTTCTTAGAAATTACCCAGAAGAAAAAGTACTCCAGGTAGGTAGACATTTTATTGAAAACTGTGTTCTCTTGTAGGATTACAGGGGCAGATGAAGTTCCGTTCTGGCACAGTTACGCACACAGCTACTGACACTCCCACACAGACACTTACACACCCACTCACACCCCCATTCTGCCACTCTCACATCCACTCACAGATCCATACAGCCACTAACATCCACTGACGCACAAGTTACTAACTTGTGTAACGATATATCTGTAAGAGACAGTAGTTAGTGACAGATTCCTTACCTTAGAATATCCCCAGGCGTCAGGCTGGATCCGGAAAGTTTTTGCGTAGCAGTACCCTTGCGCGTCGGTAGGCGGCGTCGTACGGCTCCGCGTCTGTCGTCGGCACCGCCGGGATGACGTCGCGGGCAGTACTTAGACGCCGCCCCTGTGCTCTGACGTCAGTTCTGTACACGATTTTCCGCGCCAGGAACGCAGAGCCATGCAAGAAGCTGACATAGGTATCTAAAAAATACTAGCGCCCTGAAAGGGATGTCCTTAACCCTAGAAATCAGTTCGCAGAACAGGGAGGATGGGTGGGCGGTAGGAATCTGTCACTAACTACCGTCTCTTACAGATATATCGTTACACAAGTTAGTAACTTGTGCATCTGAAAGAGACACGTTAGTGACAGATTCCTTACCTTAGAATAGATACCCCAGCAATACCAACCCCGGTGGTGGGTCTGCGAACAGATTCAGACAAGGAAGTCCCGGAGGACAGAACGGCCAAAGAAGCCGTCCCTCCGGACTTGACTGTCAAGGCAGTAATGTTGGGTAAACGTGTGCAGCGAGGCCCACGTAGCTGCCTGACAGATATCCTGTAACGGAACACCGCGGCCTAAAGCCGTGGTAGCAGCCGTAGCCCTGGTGGAATGGGCACGCAGCCCAACAGGAGGCTCCTTCTTAGCCAAAGAATAGCAGGCTTTGATACACAAGGTGACCCAGCGGGAGATGGTCCTTTTGTGTACCGCCCGACCTTTTTTGGCGCCCACGTAGCCAACAAAGAGCTGATCATCCACCCGGAACTGTTGTGTGCGGTTCAGATAGAAAGAAACCGCACGTTTTGGGTCCAGACGGTGGAGCCTCTCTTCCTCTCTGGAAGGATGCAGAGGCGGAAAGAAGGTGGGCAAAGTGATGGTCTGCCCAATGTGGAAGGCAGTAACCACCTTTGGCAAGAAGGACGGACGCGTCCTAAGAACAACCTTGTCTGGATGAACAGACAGAAAGGGAGGTTTGCATGAAAGAGCCTGGAGCTCACTCACCCGCCGAGCAGAGGTGATGGCCACCAGAAAGGCTGTCTTCAGAGTGAGAAGACGAAGAGGAAAGTTATGTAGAGGCTCAAAGGGAGCGCACATTAAGAATGTAAGAACCAAGTTCAAGTCCCACTGAGGCATCACAAACGGAACAGGAGGAAAGAGGTGTGTAATGCCTTTAAGAAATCTGTTAACCACAGGGGACTTGAAAAGGGAGGGCTGATCAGGAAGCCTGAGGAAGGCCGATATCGCACAAAGATAGCCCTTGATGGTACCCAGGGCAGAACCCTGTTGGGCCAGAGAAAGAAGGAACAGAAGAACCTCAGAAAGAGGGGCAGAAAGGGGATTCACAGCCTTTGCTGTGCACCATGCCACAAACTTCTCAACCTGCAGGCGTATACCACCTTAGTGGAGGGACGCCTGGCTGCCAGAATCACATCACAAACTTCGGGAGGCAAGTCGAAAGGAATCAACTGCCGCCGCTCAATCTCCACGCAAGCAGGTGTAGACTGGACAGGTTCGGGTGGAGGACCGTCCCCTGCTGCTGCGACAGAAGATCCTCCCGAAGAGGCAGACGGATCGGGGGATCGACGCTCATACTGAGTAGCTCGGGATACCAAGCTCTTCGAGCCCAGTCCGGAGCCACAAGAATGACTTGGGCCCGGTCGCGCAGAATCTTCTTCAACACTCTGGGTAGAAGTGGTATAGGCGGAAAGGCGTACAACAGACCGCAACTCCACTCGCGACGAAAAGCGTCGCCGAGCGAGTGCCGCCTTGGAAATTCCAACGCGCAGAACTGCTGACATTGCGCGTTCTCTTCGGTGGCGAACAGATCTAACCAAGGCTCTCCCCACTGCTGAAAGAGACCTTGCGCCACCTCCGAGTGAAGACGCAATTCGTGATCCATCATGCACCTGCGGCTGAGTTCGTCCACCCTGGCGTTCAGGGAACCTGCCAGGTGTTGAACCATCAGGAATATGCCCTGATGTTCCAGCCATGTCCAGAGGCGCAGAGCCTCCTGACATAAGGTCCACGACCCCACCCCGCCCTGTTTGTTGCAGTACCACATGGCGGTGGTTTTGTCTGTGAACACCTGCACTACCTTCCCTTTGACAGAGGGAAGGAATGCCTTGAGTGCAAGTCGGATCGCCCGGAGCTCCAGAAGGTTGATATGGAGCCGGGACTCCGCCGGAGACCAGAGGCCTCTGATCTCCGCCTCTCCCATGTGACCGCCCCATCCCAGAAGGGACGCGTCCGTCACAACTGTGTGCTCTGGCTGGGGAAGGGAGAGGGATCTGCCCATGACCCATTGCCGGATCGAGAGCCACCACTGCAACTGTTTTGCAGTCCCCTCCGAGACCTGGAAGTGATCGGACAGGTTGCCCTGGTGCTGCGCCCACTGGAACTTCAGGTCCCACTGCAGAGCCCGCATATGCCATCTGGCATGATCGACCAGCAGGATGCAGGAGGCCATGAGGCCCAGCAGCCTCAGGGTCATCCGTACCGAAACCCAGGATAAAGGCCGAAAGATCGGAATCATAGCCTGAATATCCCGGACTCGCCGTTCGGGAGGATAAGCCTGAAACTGCGTCGTGTCCAGAACTGCTCCGATGAAAAGGAGCTGTGGAGAAGGAATCAGGTGCGACTTCGGCACGTTGATGGAGAACCCCAGTGAGTGCAGGAGTTCGGCCGTTGTCTGGAGGTGGGAGACGACTGCCTGGGACGAGCCCGCCTTCAGCAGCCAGTCGTCGAGGTAGGGGAAGAGTGGAGCCCCTGCACGGCGCAGATGAGCTGCGACCACCGCCATCACTTTCGTGAACACCCGAGGGGCGCTGGTAAGGCCGAAAGGGAGCACGGTGAACTGAAAATGCTCGAGGCCTACCGTGAACCGCAGGCAACGCCGGTGGGCCGGCAGGACGGGGATGTGGAAATATGCGTCCTGCAAGTCCAACGCTACCATCCAGTCTCCAGGGTCGAGGGCAGTCCAGACCGGAGCTAAGGTGAGCATCTTGAACTTCTCCTTCCGGAGGAAGCGATTGACGTTCCGGAGGTCCAAGATAGGACGCATGTCCTCCTTGTCCTTTTTGGGCACCAGAAAGTAGTGGGAGTAGCAACCACGTCCTACTTCTGGGGTCGGAACGCGCTGGATGGCCCCCTTGGCCAAGAGGGCCGCAACTTCCTTCTGAAGAAGCACCAAGTGATCCCCTGACATGCGGTGGAATTGAGGTGGCATGGCTGGGGGATGGTCTCGAAGGGGAGGGAGTAGCCCCTTCGGACAATGTCCAAGACCCACTTGTCCGAGGTGATAGCACGCCAGTGGTGAAGGTGATGGCGGACCCTGCCCCCTACTGGCGTGCTGTGCACCTGAAAGGAAGGACTAGGAGGGCTTGGAGGCCGCGGACGGGGTTGGCGGCCTGACCCGCACGCTGGTTGCCTGACCCGCCACGGCGGGAGCCACGTCCTCGGCCACGCGTAGGCGCCTGCTGTGCGGGGCGGTGGCTGGGCAGCGGACGTGACTGGGCGCCCCTTCCGTGGCCACGAAAGGGGCGAAAAGCAGACGGTTGCGGAGGGCGTACAGCAGAAAGGCCCAGGGACTTGGCCGTAGCCCGTGAGTCCTTAAAACGCTCCAGCGCATGGTCTGCTTTGTTTCCAAAAAGACCAATCCCATCAAAGGGCATGTCCATAAGAGTGTTTTGGACATCACCCGAAAAACCAGTGGTCCTCAGCCAGGCGTGACGGCGTAGCGCCACTGTCGTTGCAAGCGATCTGCCCAGCGAGTCGGCGGTATCAAGGCCACATCTAATGGTGTACTTTGCTGCATCCCTTCCCTCAGCAATGACACGGGTAAGCAGTGTCTGGACCTCCTCAGAACACTGGGGCAGCACTTGCGCCACAGAGTCCCACAAGGAGTGGGAATATCGGCCCAAGAGGCAAGCGGTATTGACGGACCGCAAGCCAGCACTGGAGGAAGAAAAGACCTTCTTCCCAAATTGATCCAGGCGTTTGGATTCCCTATCCGGGGGAGCGGTAGGGAAGGCGCTTTGGGAAGCAGAGGCTTGGACCACCAATCTCTCAGGGGTGGGGTGTTGGGAGAGGAACAGGGGGTCGCCCGGAGCAGGGCGATTGCGTCGGGCCACGTTCCTATCCACAGGAGCCCCTGTGGTGGGCTTGGACCAGGTGCCCAAAAGAACGTCGGAAAGCGCCTCATTAAACGGCAGCAGTGGCTCCGAGGAGGTAGCCGCCGGCTGAAGCACTTCTGTCAGGATGTTAGTCCTGACAGCCACCGTAGGCAACTGGAGGTGTAAGGCCCCAGCTGCTCTACGCAACACCGTTGCAAAGTTTGCTCCCTCCTCCGTTGCCACGGAAGGAGGAGACAGCATGCCAGGGTCAGGGGAGGTGTCCAAACCAATGGCATCCCCAAGCTCCTCGGCCCAGTCCTGATCAAACTCACACTGCTGTGTGAGAGGGTCATCAGACCCCTCCCAGTCCTCTGCGTCCTCCAATTGTTCAAAATATGGAGGAGGGACATGCGGAACCCAAGGTCCCATCGGCGTCGGAGCGACGCCGGTCCGGCGCCATGTCCGGGTCCGGAGAGAACCGAGGAACGACGCCGTCCGGAGCCCCGGGCGGCGTCGTGAACGGCACCGGAGAAATCGGCGTCGGTGGAGGTGTCGTCAGGTCAACCGGCGTCGATCGGGGTTGTGGGAGCGCCGGAGCTGGGGCTAGTGTCGCTGGCGGCGCCGGGACCGGAGTCGCCGGCGGCGCCGTAGGAACCCCACTAGGGCCCGCGGGGCCCGAAGGCGCACCGGGGGGACCTTGAGGTCCGAAGAGGCGGGCCATGGCCGACAGGAACTCCTGTATCTCGGCCGGAGTCGCCCCCGAACCAGGGAAGGACGGGTAATGCGGGGGCGGCTCCATAGGCACTCCCGGCGCCGCAGGGACGGTGCCGACAGGACCCTCCGCCGAGTCGCGAGACCGGCGAGGGGAAGTCTTTGAGCGATGACGCCTCAGACTTTTTGTGCTTTGCCTTACCGGAGGAGTGCGAAGACTTGGATCCGGACGACCGAGGAGGACTCCGCGACCGGCTCCTCGACCTCTCACGTGACCGGGGCTTGGCGGGGCGCGGAGCCGACTGCTGGACCTCGAGGAGCTTTCGAGACCGCTCTCGCAAAGCCTTCGGGTGCAAGGCCCGGCAGTCCGGGCACGACTTCGTGTCGTGGTCGCGGGCGAGGCAGTAAAGACACTCCTGATGCGGGTCTGTGATCGACATCATTCGACCACAGGCGTCGCATGGCTTGAAGCTGGGCATCCCTACTGACACCTTCGGAGTCGAGAGACTTCGAAAAACAGTGAAAAATCACCCAAAAAACGTAGTCAAAAAATGACTAGGGCACTGCTCTTCCCGGACCTGCGCTTACTGGCGCGGAAAAAAGAAGAACTGACGTCAGCGCGCAGGGGCGGCGTCTAAGTACTGCCCGCGACGTCATCCCGGCGGTCCCGACGCCAGACGCGGAGCCGCACGACGCCGCCTACCGACACGCAAGGGTACTGCTACGCAAAAACTTTCCGGATCCAGCCTGACGCCTGGGGATATTCTAAGGTAAGGAATCTGTCACTAACGTGTCTTTCAGATTGATCCATACACATTTCACACACCTGCAACACCACTCACACACACCCAATTACAGACCCGTACGATTACTCACACACCCACTCACAGAGCAATACAACCACACAGAGTACACACTTTTGAACCTATACAGCCACTCACACACCTACTCTCAAAGGTCACAGGTTAGTTAGGAAATAGAATTTTAAAAAAAATCTTAGCAATTCACTGAAAAAAACCAAAGGTTTCAGGCTTGTTATAATTAGGCAATAGAAATTAAAAAGCCTTAGAAATTCACTGAATAAACCAAAGCTTACAGAGACGTTAAAGTTGGGAAACAGAACTAAAAAAAAACTGTCTTGTGGTTTGTGGCATCCTGGCCCTGGCCTGCCTTGCTAAGTTGTCTTGGGCCTGACTGCCATAATGCTTTTCTTTGCACACATTACTCTGAGCCGTTGTTCTATCGACCTCTGCTCTTGCCAAGTTATTTTAGCACTGTCTGCATTTTCTATCTTTCACCTTTTCTCCTGTTCACTTTGGGCTCAGTCTGCACAACATGTACAAGGTCGAATAACAATGTTTCCTTGTTCTTGCTGATTTGGCCAGTCCCTCGCACCTAGACATAACACTAGGTACAGCTGCCATGGAGAAATTAGTGTGCTTTTAACATTGCGGTTTGCCCGCTCTAGAGGCACTTGGAGACAACCTTTCCAGGGAGAAGAGCTGTTATTGTCTGCTGATGTAGTTTGGCATCTAGAGACTGAGGTATGGGGGTTCGCTAGTCAAAGTCCAGAGGTCTTCTATTTTTATAATAAACTAGCTTCCAGCACGGGGAGGGTGGTAATGTTAGTTAGACATATATCCACTGCTTTATGAGATGCTTTCCCCGTTTGTATTCTATGGAATTGTAACCATGCTGATTATATTATTCATATGCATTATGCTAATAGTACTGACACGTGTACTGTATCTTAGAGCACGTAAGTTGAAATAAACATTTTAACCTATACAGTGTCTCTTCTTACGCACGTTGTGGACAGGTACGAGTGTGACGAAAGAGTGTTCTTGCCTCTGCGAGTCTTGAGAGAGAGATACTGTGTTCTGGGTTGTCTAATCATTGGTACATTGGTGCTAATGGGACGCTAAGGCTAGTTGGGTTGGGGTTTTAGGTGCTAAGGTCTATGGTTGGCTCACCACTATATTCCGAGGTCCTATTATCCTGTGCATAGCTCTGTGTGTGTGCAGAATCCCTAAGACATGGCGCGACCAACGAGTGGGGCAGCTTATCTGCGAGACGCTTGAGTAGTACTTGTGCTTGTCCACGACCCCCTCACATACGCTTCCGCGACGGCGATACCTCCTATATTGAAGTTTTTGTAGGTTCTTTCAAGCTTGAAGTTGTTAAAAAAGGTTTCTAGATTAAAACCCTAATTGTGCTGCCTCCTATTAGATTGTCGACTATTTCTAGCCATAAATGGCTGTTCAAATTGCGGCACATAGCCGCGGGGCGCTCCGCGATCACTTACGGGTGTTTGGAGTGCCAGATACGGGAGTCGAACTGATCTTTGTGGTACAAGCCGATCCAGCTTACCACTTTGAGGTGTTCTACTCATGGATCACTTTTCCTGCAGTGGATGGGACTGATAATTTGTTCCATGAATATACAGCCACCGCAGTTCCTAATCAATATAGACCTTATTCTAGTCTTGAAGTACCGCTCACGGCGGGGCAGCACCGTATTTGGTTTGATGGCGCCCTCCCCCAACCGACTACCACGGTTCGTTTAGGCCCCTTATCTATTGATGGGGCCACTTGGCCTGTTTTGGCCGGGTATACCCCACATACGCGATATATGCAATTACCAGTTGCGGAACTGCGCAACATGTATTCGGCTTTGGTGCGAGTGCATCGAGCCTTAGTGCAATATGTTACAGGCAACATCCAGGGAGCCCCACCTGGAGTTGCAGGCCATCCAGCTGTTGCAGGCGGCGTGACCATAAGTCCTGTCATGGTGAACTCGGTGATAGGCAAACGTCCACAAAATAAGGACGACTTTCCTTATTGGCTCGCAGAAAAATTTGACCAGTTGGAGGCAGTTTTTCCACATACAACCCCGGTGGATAAACATCGCATCCTTACGATTAGTTTGCCAAAAGACTTAATTCCCGAGTTGACAGCCTGCGACAACTGGGGTAAGGTATTCGCAGCAGTATATTCTAAGTGTTTTGGTACTCCTTCCATGACGGTTCTCCCCTCAGTAATTAAAAAGTACAGGATGAACATGGCCCTGAAGCGGCTGTGGAATTAGGGATGAGACTGGTGGGAGTGTTTGAAGTAGTAGCTGAGCTGATCCTTGCGAATGTCAAGGGCGATGCAGTGAACTTTCAAGTAGCGAATGCTTTGGCCCCAGAATTGGACAGGCCTCGCGAATTACCGAAAATTATTACCCAGGCTTACAAAACTATTGGCACAAATAGCCTGGGCAACAAGCCTTTTGCAAAACAGCAAACACAATCGCAACAACAACAACAAACCAAATCTCAATCTGAGAAAGATGAGAAACCAGTCTTCACTAAAAAGAGCTGGAGGGGGCGTGGCTTAGGAGCCGAACATGGCGGACGCGTCTCCGTAGAGCTCCGCTGTTCGCTCCTTCCAGGGACAGCATCCGCCATTATCCTGGTCCCCGACACTCGGGCTTGTGCGAGCGGGCTGCTCACGGGCCCGCGGCGATCGCGCCGAGACACCTTGGTGGCGGCAGGAAGCTCAATTCGGCCGCTGCGGCCGCGGCTTGCCGGACCGGCGGAGACCACGCACGCATCGGCGGGCGGCTGCGGCTGAGCTGCGGCGGCCGCGATTCACTGGCGGCGCGGGACGCTATTATCTTGCCCGGCGGCCCCCCCGGAAAGCTGCTGATCGGGCCCCGGCCCTGAGGGGCAGCAGGGAGTACACTACGATCACGGTGCCCCTCTGCCGGCTGCGCCTACCTCCGGTCCCCTGCAGGAGGGGCTCTGGATTTGTGGGGCCTACCCTGGGCCTGGATTTTGCCGGTGGGGCCTGGCGGGCCCCTGGACGGCCGTTGACTGCAGCCCTGCCTGAGGACTCCGGTGCCATAGGGTGTTGCGGTGAGCTGGGCGGGGGACCTGTGGGGCTGGACTCTGCTGCTGCCCACGTGCCTGACCCCCTGGCGGGGGGCTCCGCCGGCCCCTCCCCCCGGCCATACGGACTGTCCTGACTGCCCCGTAGCTGGGAGACCCCGGAGGCTCTTGACGGAGATACCTGTCGGCGCCGCCTGGGATCGGGCGCCTGCGCTGGGGATGCGGTCTTGGTGATCCGCCCCGCCCCGGGGTGGGTGGTGAACTCTACCGATCCCCCTTCCATCATTCTCTCTGGCTGCGGCACTGACTGCTCTGGAGCGGACCCTCCACGCCATCATGGGTAAGAGCAACCCCAGTGCGGCGGCACCCAAACAACCTACCATGGACCAATACACCACGGCCACCCCAGCGAATAAAGGTGCCGCAGAGGGCGTCTCCTCAGATACGGCGACACTCCTGGAGGCCATCAATCAGTCACGAACCGCCCTCGAGGCCCAGATCGGTGCGGTGGGGTCCGAGTGTCGTTCCTCCGTCAGGACCTCCGGAAGGCGGTCGACCGAATCACCGAGGCCGAGACGAGGGTCTCCGCGGTTGAGGATACTGTCTCCACCCTCCAGAAGAAGGTTGACAAGCTGGCCATGGTATCTAAAGAGCTGGAGGCAAGGGCCGAAGACGCGGAGGGGCGGGCCCGCCGCAACAACATCCGCCTGGTGGGTTTTCCAGAAGGTTGCGAGGATCCTCGATGGGTGGCTTCCTCTCAGAATGGCTCAAGGCGCGACTACCCGCAGATGACATTTCTTCCTGCTTCATGATCGAGAGGGCCCATCGCGCCCTGACCAAGAAGCCGCCGCCGGGGAGCGCCCACGCCCGGTTATTGCTCGCCTTCTAAATTATGCTGACCGCGATGCCATTCTTCGCTTTGCCAGGACGCATAAGGATGAAATGATCTTTGAGTCCCATCCCATCATGGCCTTCCCGGACTACACCCGGACGGTTCAGCAGCAACGCCAATCCTTTGTTGCGGCTAAGCGGCGGCTGCGGGATCTGAACCCATCCTATGCGCTCATGTTCCCGGCCCGTCTGAAGGTCATTTATGATTCAAAAACATATTTCTTTGATACTCCAGAGGAAGTATTTGCGTGGACAGATGAGCGCCGCCACCTGAAGCCGCATTCCCACCCCCTTTAGACTCTGACTCTTCTCAAAGCTCGCATCGGGGTGGACGGCAGGGAGGCGACGCTACTCATAGACGACATCGATCCCGCTCAAACTGGCGCTCCCAGAACAAGAAGGACCCTGCGGACTGAGGCAGCCCGAGGCTGGGACATACGCTGGTGTATTGACTCTTCCCGGTCTCATGCGACGGCGGAGCCCGTTGGCTGCTGCTACTGGCCGGGATATCCTGCCACTAAGAGCCAGGGACTTTTGCTCTTTCCCTGGAGGGAGTGGGTTCTCCACGCCTTCCCTGTTTTGAGTTTTTATGGGTAATGTTGGGTGGGGGGATCCTTTGGAGGGTCCGCCGGGGCCTCCACGTTTGGGGGCCAGGACGAGATTCCGCCGCGACAGGTACTCCGTGTTCCAGGAAGTATAGGGGTTGGGGGCGGGGGAGGGGTTGGGAGGGCGATTCGTTGTTAGTTATACAGTTGTTTTTTAAGATATACGCACCACGAGGTCCCATATGTCCACAATGTCCGCTGCTCTACACCTTACCGATAGCACATGACACATACAGCTAATGGCACTCCCTAGGAGATCTCAATATCGTGTCTTGGAATGTACGGGGCCTGTTGAATAAGATTAAAAGAGGGGCTGTACTACACCTGGCAAAACGCTACTCAGCAGATGTCTTGCTGCTGCAAGAAACTCACATGCTAGGCAACAAGGCCCCGTGTCTGTCTCGCTATGGCTATGCCACGGTGTACCATTCTGGCTTCTCAAGGGGGCACGAGGTACGGCCATCCTTATTCACCGCAGGGTCCCATTTCAAGTTACACAGCATTGGTTCGACCCGGGTGGCCGCTTTACGGCCGTTTCCGGCACCCTGGCTGGGGAACAGATTACAATTGGGAGCATATACGCACCACCTCCTCTAGGTCGGACGTTCATTGACAGACTGACGCAACTCTGGGGGGAATTTCCCGACGGCCTGACTATCCTGGGTGGGGACTGGAACGACGTAATGGCTCCCCCGGATAGGTGGCGGGCACGACCGCCGACCACCCCTCCTCCTAGGTCTAAACTCAACATCTTGGCCCATACATTGGGTTGGGTGGACACATGGCGGGCTTATCATCCTTCTGAAAATGGATTTACATACGCATCATCCGTCCACCCCACCCTCTCACGTCTGGATTACATGTTCCTCCCAGGCAGCTACCTGCATTGGGTGTCACATACCTCTATCTTCCCACGTGGCCTGTCTGATCACTCACCCATTCAGCTCAAACTCCGTCTGCAGACCAGTCGTCCCTCCTATCACTGGCGCATGTCTCCCTGGTTGCTTAGAGATCCCGGGTATCGGGAGATGCTCCATCGAGCCACGGCAGATTATTTTGCTTTCAACACCGGGTCCACTCAATCCCTGATAATATTGTGGGAGGCCTTTAAGCCGACAATTCGGGGGGCGGATATTAGCTATCGCACTGGGGAAAAGCGGCGCCGCCTGGCACAGATCCAAGATCTAGAAGATAGACAGCTCGCTCTCCAGGCCTCGTTAGTGGAAAGCTCCGACGCCGGTGCCCGCCGTAACCTGCTCCATGTCCAACAGCAGCTGCACCAGCTGCTCACGGACAATGCAAGGGATGCCTGGCTGGCGACCCAGCACCGGATATATCACTGGGGCGATAAGTCTAGCCAGATGCTCCACCGACTATGTCAGGCGAGGGCCTCCCCGACGCAAGTCCCTCTATTGAGGTCCCCTGCCGGTGACATGTGCGTCACCCCAGGGGCGGTGGTGCAGGCCTTTGCCGATTTTTATACGGCCCTGTACTGTGAGCGTGAGGAACTCGCTGCACCGCTTATTGATGCCTTCCTTGTAGATATCCCTCCAAAACGCTCTCTGATGTGCAGCGAGCGGTTCTTGACGAGCCTATCTCGGTGGAGGAGCTGCAGGCAGCCCTCACCAATACCCACCCGGGCCGTGCACCAGGCCCCAACGGGTTCCCTGCGATTTTTTGCGCTCCCAAATGGGGACCGTTGGTCCCCACCTTCTGGCGCGCTGCACCAGGCGTTGGAGCAGAAGATCTTGCCCCTGGACTGGCGCCATGCCGAAATTGTGGTTTTCTCAAACCGGGCCGCCCTCAGGAGGCCCCGGGCTCATACCGTCCCATATCCCTATTAAACTTCGAGCCGAAACTACTGGGGAAGGTGTTGGCTGAACGCCTCCGCACCTGTATTCTGGACCTCGTCCACCCGGACCAGTCAGGCTTTATGCCCCAACGCTCCACTAGGCATAACATACGGCGAGCGCACAACGCTGTTGCCGAGGCCCACCGTCTGGGACGCCCTGCGGCGGTCCTGCTAGCTGACATCGACAAGGCGTTCGACTCCTTGAGCTGGACCTACCTTTTTAAACTTTTGGAAGCTGTCAACCTGGGGCCCCGGTTCCGCGCGTATGTTAAATTGCTGTACACAGATCTTACGGCCTCGATCCGTGTGGCTGGCCACCGTTCTCCCTCCTTCTCCATCTGCAGAGGGACCAGACAGGGTTGCCCTCTCTCCGCTTCTGTTCGCTTTAGCGATAGAGCCACTGGCTGAGTGGGTACGCAGGGATGCGGTTTACCGGGGACTGGTCTGGTCGCCCGAGTGTTCGGACAGGATAGCACTATATGCTGATGACGCGCTATTTTTCTTTTCTGACCCTTGGGTCACCGGACCGAGGGTGCTCCAGATCTTGCGGGTGTTCGGTGAGACGACAGGACTACATGCCAACCCGTCCAAGTCGATCCTCTTCCCATATGCGGCGCACAGGGAAGTCAAACCTGGGCCTCACAGCTGGTCATTGCGGACGAAGGGTTTAGATACCTCGGCGTCCATATCTCTAGATGCCCTGTCGTGGCGTGGTCGCGCAACATAGCCCCCCTGCTTCCGGCAGTACGTGAGGAGACGACGGTATGGTCCCACCTTCCCTTATCCTTATACGGCCGGTCTGCAATATTCAAAATGGTATCACTGCCACGCTTGCTTTATAGGTTGCAAAATTTCCCGTTCCCGATCCCTCCGTCGTGGTTTCTTCAAATCAATGCGCTCCTAAATAGATTCCTCTGGGGGTGGGGCGGTCCGGGTGGCTCTGGCGACCTGTATCCAATCCACCTATTGCGGTGGCATTGCAGCGGCGGACGTACGGGCGTATTATTGGGCGTCCCAGCTCTTAGTCATCAATGAATGGTGGTACAATCCTCAGACTGATCCGGCCTATGCGGTGGACCGGCTCTTCCTGGCGGCACATCCACTATTAGATCTCTTATACAGCAATTCGTCCCTGGAGGCTCTTCCCCCGCCTGTAGTACCGTAGTCCAGATCTGGAGGCGAGTATCCCGGTCCATGGGTTGGTGGGATACGCTGACAGGCGCGACTCCCTTTGGCGAGGCACGCGCCTCGGCCCGTCTCCACTCTAGCCGGGTTCCGGGGATGGGATACTATTGGAATCTCTACATTGGGTGATGTGATGCGAGGGACCACGCTTAAATCCTTTCAGAGTCTGCAGGAGGAGTTTGATCTACACAAGTCCCAGTTCCACAGGTATCTTCAGCTTCGCCATGCCCTGTCCCCCTGATAAAGCACCTAACGTCCTTACCCGAATTCCACCCACTAGAGGGCAGACTGTTGATGGGGGATCTGGGAGGGCACAAAATCCGTCAAATATATCAGACCCTGACAACGCACTCCAAGACGCGCATACACCGGACTAGGGCAGCTTGGGAGGTGGATTTACCGGCCCTCACGGACGATGATTGGACTGAGGCCCTTGCCAGCCCCAGGTATGCTGCCGTCTCCTCTAGGTACAGGTTGATACAGTTTAAGTACCTTCATAGGGTATATTATACCCGCCTTCGCCTTTGGAAGATGGGGGCTATTCAGTCCCCAACCTGCCTCCGTTGTAATTCTGACGACGGGTCCTTCCTCCACACGGTCTGGAGTTGCACGGCACTACAACACTTTTGGTCGGGGGTGCTGTCCTGTCTGGGGCGGGTGTTGTGCTGGGACCTCCCGGAGGATCCTCGATTGATACTTCTTCATGGCACGGAGGACATCGGGGGAAACAGATATAAGAGGCACCTTCTATTCCTCGGTCTCACCTTAGCCAAGCGTGATATAGCGCAGAATTGGAAGTCTCCCTCTCCCCCGGGTGGCGGCCTGGAAGACAGCCCTAGATACATGTATGTCGGCGGAAGTGGCGGTGTTTCAGGCACGGGGTTGCCCGCAGAAACATGGGAGGATCTGGTCCAAGTGGGCAGAATACCGGGGCATTGACCTATCTATCCATACACAGTCAGCGAATCCGGACCCTATTGCAAGACTCATCATCAATGATTCCCCAATCTAAGGTGCTCATTGGCTGGGGCATTCGACACAGTGTTATGATCCTGTATGTCTTTCTCATTTCAGGTGGGAAGAGTGGTGCAGGGTGAGGGGGGAGGGGTGGGATGTTGGACTGCATGTTTCGCAGATTCTTTGGTGAAACCCTTGTAGGTATCGGTTGTATATGCATATTGATATGTGTCTCTATACTGACTACAGGGGTTCACCCACTGGGTGTTGTAAACTCAATAAAATTTGTTGTTAATAAAAAAAAATAAAAAAAAGAGCTGGAGGCTGAAAAAACAGGGTAAGCAACAGAAGAAGCCGGGGTCGAGAGGCGCATCCCCGGTTTCAGTCTCTTCTGAACGCACTTATGATTTACGCGATAGAGCGAGAATTAAATCACCGGATAGGTTTCAGATCCCTGATGCGCGTTCTCCTCGTTCTTCACAGGCACAGACTTCGTCACAGGCCGGTGGAGGAGACCGCCAGGATAGAGGAAGGGACCGAGAGGCTCCCCAGGGACGAGACCAACCTCGACAACAAGTCAGAGGGAAAGCAGAAGACTTTCAACGTTTTCGACCACAGTTTCAGAAGAAGAAAGTTGCCGCTGTAACAGCTTAATATGCCACAGACGGTGAGAACGAGGCTCCTGAATTGGACGTGGGCGGTAACCCTCCTAGACAGCGCCGCGGAAGTTACCATAGTGCGGGAGGCGCTACGTCCTCATATGGAGGCGACAGCAACTGAAACATTCATTACTGTCGAGACAGCTGACACCAGAGTGGCACCCCCTGATAGACTTTTTAATATTGTCATTCAAATTGAAGGTGATATACAGCGTATAACTAAAGGGATTTTTGGGGAAAATCTAACCTCTTCATACGACATTTTGTTAGCGGAGGTGGATTGGCCACCCCCATTCGTTTTTGCTGCGCATAAAGGGGAGGAGGTAATCCTTCCGAGCTTTTCTCGACATGTCCCAAAGGACAAAGCGGAGGCTCTTGCAGCTGAGTGGGCTGTGTCCCTGGCACCCACGTGGGTTGGGATGAGGATTCTCCCTCCCATGAAATACCTTTGCGGTCACTACCGCAGCCACAACCCCAATATCCCATAAAACATGAAGCCAAAGGCCCCGTTTCAGAAATTCTGACTCAGTTGGAATATCAGGGAGTAATCGAAACCTGCGTATTACCTATGAACAATCCCCTTTTCGCGGTTTCTAAACCCGATGGATCGTACCGCTTAGTTTTGGATTACCGGCATTTGAACTCTCATTGTCGGACCTTTGCGGTGCAAAATACCCATAGTTCTGCGCTAGTAGACAGTCTTGTTCGTAAAAAATATAAAACGACACTTGACCTTTCAAATGGATTCTACACGCACAACTTAGCCCCGGAGAGTGGCCAATGGAGTGCTTTTACTTCCGGTGGTAAAATGTTCAAATTTAGGCGTCTTCCTATGGGCTACAAGAATAGTCCAGGCGTATTCGCCGCTCGTGTTGTCTCTTTGTTAGACGGCATCGATCCAGACGCATGTTCGTACGTAGATGACATTTATCTGACGGACGACGAATTGTTCCCGCATCTGACCCGAGTAGACCGCATTATTCTTGAATTTGCGGTTCAGGGTTATAAATTTAACTTTGCCAAATCTCATATTGCTGAATTTACCGTTTTGTTCTTGGGCTACGAGCTCAACAATGAAGGTAAGGGCTTAGCCCCCCATTTTCTGGAGTAATGTGCACTGTTGTGCCCTCCTACTAACCTGAAGAAGCTTCAGTCCTTGCTGGGTTTTTTGAATTTCGGACGTACATACATTCCCGAATACGCCCAGCGTATCAAGCCATTGTATGCCTTGGTACAACCTACCTTTTCGAAGTCTTGCTGGCTTCCGGAGCATACCTCCATTCTACAGTCTTTACAGACTGACCTTCTTGAGTCTAAATATCTTTTGACACGTGATAACCACACAAACCTGGTGATTAGAATCATTCCAGGGGCAGTGGGTTTCACGTACTTAACCTTTAATGAAGGTGATACAGTACCCATCGCATACAAGTCACATCTTTACACCTCCGCAGAAATGCGGTTTTCATCTGTGGAAAAAGTTCTGACAGCAGTGCAAATGGCGATTCTAAAGGAGCGCGCACTGGCACAGGGAAAACGCATTCTGGTGGTAACACCATATCCTGCCCTAGAGGCAGTGACCACAGCAAGTGTACCGAACTCTAAAGCTTTGCACCCCCGTTGGATTCAATGGGCAACCTCGTTGACGTCTCCGGATGTCACTTTCATATTTGATTCTTCGCTTCAGACTCAGGAGTTTTTACAGTATGAATTCGTTCATCCTCCTCCTCTGTCTTTACTGCCGCTTGAGGATTACGACTGTGTGATCTACACCGATGGTTCGGCACAACCGGCCACGGGGTCCAAGCATGCTTATTCAGCCGCATGTGCTATTGTTGTAGGTACCTTTGTGAACGGAAAGTTCAAATCCACTGTAGTGCACACTCAGGCACTCGGGGATAGTACCGCACAATTGGCCGAGCTGCGCGCTTTGGTGCTTGCACTTGAGTTCGTTAATCCGGATGTGACCACTAATTGTGTGCGATTCCTACTACTGTGTTCAATCATACAATGACAATCTGTTCTTTTGGTCGCAAAACGACTATAGAGACGCTAAAGGCAGCACAATCAAGCATAAAATGCTTTGGGTTCGAGTGGCAGAATTACAACAACGTCTGCCGTTCACACAGGTGGTTCACACCCTAGGCCATCAGCGGGTGGGCGCACACGCTGTTGGTAACAGTCTGGCAGATGAAGCTGCCAGATCAGCAGTAGTCACATGTTCAGTAGCAGCAGTTACTAGATCCATGTCTCAAATAGACACCGATATCTTGGCAGCTATTGCTGCGACAAAGGAAGGCGTTAATTACCCTAGGGGTTTTCCTTCCAAATATTCTTATCAGTTAGGTCCCGAACAGGATCCTTATGTAACAATACCCGACGTTGGTGATCGCCTGATCCCCAACGCGGACCGCAGACTTTCCTTGATAACGGCAGCGCACGAAGGCATGGCTTTGGCTCATGCTGGTGTGTCTGCGACAGTTTCCATCTTGCAGCAGCGTTACTGGTGGCGTGGGTTGTATAAAGATACCCGTACTTATGTGCTTTCCTGTGACATTTGTCAACAGATTAAGCCTTCCACGGTTACACGACCACCACAGACCTCGCTCAGCATTTCTAACAGACCCTTTGGGTGTGTTTACCTGGATCACTGCGGTCCATTTTCTTCAGACACTGCCTATAAATATATCTTAGTGGCAGTGGACTCATGCACACGGTTCATCTGGGTCTGGCCACAACGGAGTGCTGACGCTCGAAATGTCATCAGGGATTTGCGTGTCTTTGTGGGAATTTTCGCATGCGGCACCTTCCATTCTGACCAAGGTCCGGCGTTTGCCTCTAAGGCTTACAAGGACGCAATGGGTTCATTGGGGGTGCGGGTGAAATTTTCGTCTCCGTATAGGCCTGAGGGCAATTCTATCGTTGAACGAATGAACCGTGAATTAAAGCAATCCTTGACAGCTAGAGTCTTAGGTACTGGCAGGAACTGGCTGGCCCACTTGTATACCGTACAACGTGCACTTAATAATCTCCCTAGAAGACCTCTGGGTGGGCGGACCCCATACGAAATGCTTTTTGGCATACGAATGTTTGTGCCTGACCTTGATGGTCTAGACATGGCGGCGCAATCCGCCAAGTTTGATGTAGATAACCATTCTACTATGTTACAGGACTTACAAGAAGCCCGAGACAAACTTGCAATTGCACATTTGCCTTCAGCCACAGACCCTGCTCTGCAGATTCCGGTTGCCGGTTGGCTTCCGAAGATTGGCGACCTGGTTCGAGAGAAGGTGGAGAACAAAAAGAATTCGGCCCCTCTTTTCGTGCATCGGTTCCAGTTCTGGGCTTGAAGGGAACACGTACAGTCATCTTACCACCGCTTCCTGGTCGCAAGGAGAACAGATACATCTCAGTGGAAAATGTAAAGCTACAACATCTGGCCGATCCTGAATAGCGTTACACCAGCGGTCTCTTGTCCTACCATTTATCGGACATGTGTTCGAGGCACTCCTGCCCGAACGGTCACTGATGTTACCATGGAGATGGTTGATTTGCCTGAAAATATATTCGAACCCCCTGTCGCCCCCTGCATCGACGAGGACGAGTATACCTATCCCGCAACAGAGTCAGTGGCACACCAACCAACAACGCCACTGAGCCCGACCCGCTATTCTTTTGACTCGGATTCCACCTCATCAATTGTCCCGTCCAAGTTCAGTCTTTTTGTATCCTGGTTTAGAGACAATTTTTGGTTCCACCCTGGACATATATTTGGTTGGTGCTTTTCTTGATTTTTTTGTTCATGTCCATTGGCTTTGTCTCAGTGTTTTTCTACTCATCAATGGTCACTATTTACCTGAACGCTCTGCTGTGAATAGTGTTGCTGGAACTTTGGCTCCACATTCCTCATCTCACATCATGAAGCGTGACCACACATTTGTGAACATTTCAGCCTTTCCAGTTGCTGATGGCATCGTATGGGATGCGGTAAACTTTCAAATCCATGGTCCGACAGAAATTATTAATGTACCAAATGTCCTTCGTGTTTCGATGGGTGATGTAGTAAAAGTAATATTCATTCTGACGATTGGGATGTGCATGCCGTTGAAGCATTGTTTGCTGATTTAAAATATTATGCTTCTTTTAATGCTGAGGATTTGTATATGAATTCTGCGAATTATGCCGATTTGTATTGCTACCAGCATTGGGGCAACCATTTCCTCCACAAACCGAGTGCACTACGTAGCCCTGTTACCTACACCCAATGCCCAAACCCCTTACCTGGTAGCTCCCAGACTCTTAGAAATAAATTTACCTATTTCACTGATTTCAATCGATCAAACCCGGGGTCATATTATTTTAAACTGAATGTTACATTAACTCAGAAAATCATGTTGACCCACACCAAATTGCTGTATTCGGGTTCCTTTTGAGCGCCTTAGCTGTGGGTGGTTATGAGTACTGGAGGGACACTGTGGATTTAAAATCAATCTGGGGCTCAAAACCATGGCAGGTGCAGGGCACAGAGGCTTTGCACCGTGCTTGCCTTATCCCGGCCCAAATGGTGTTTCTCAATGCTTCCATCTATCAGACTACGTGTTGGGGTTTGGCTACCACTAAACAATTAGACGCACCTTCCCTACCATCCCTGTCAAGCGCTCCCAATGATAGCTTGCGTTTTAATATGTCCCTTGCAACTTTGCAGGCCATGTTTCAGGACAATTCATTCAATGTTTCTACACTTGTTCAGTCACCCTGGTTGGTATGGCCCATATCGTCTAATGCATGCCAACTGCGTTTTCACGGCTCAGTTCCTGGATACAAACAGGACAGGCCTGATCCGAGGTTTTCTGATTCCCGTACTGTCACCACATATTCTGTTGGTAAATTATGCAAACAATGGTTGCAGCATGCGTCCCTAGACTCTGTTAAACAACATTTGTCCCTCCTATCAGGCACTATTAATCTGTCCGACTTTATCTTGGGACCTCGTGGTCCACGACCGAAGAGGTTCATTTATGAGGCATATAATGAACTCTGGAAGCTGTCACAAATGGAAGCTGCATCCCGTCTTCGGGAAATAGACCAAGCCAATTTGGAAAAGGTGCTTGCTGTTGTTGACAATAGTATCAATACCTTGTCTTCCCGCATTTACACATTGGAGAATATTGTGTCCTCTGTTGTTGATATTGTACAAGATGATGTTTCTATATTGTACCATGGTCAGAATCAATTGCGTTCAGTTATGCAGTTTGCGTGTACTTTGCAAACCCTTAAGCTAGGTAAAGTTCCTTGGCATTTCTTGAACACCACTGCCCTATTTCTGCCTTTTAATTTGACTGAAAAACAGCAGTTCATGTCCATGAAAGATGCATCTTACACTTTGTTACATATCGAGAAAGTGGATCCTTTACCATTCTCTGTAGCGGAACTAGATTCTGCTGTGTGGCTAGTTCATGGGGTTATCGCTTTACCTTTTTCCTTGTTTGAATTTAGCTCGTGCATGAAACATTATCCTGTGGGCCGTTTCCAGCCTTTGGGTAGTGCCTTCCTGCATGAACTCTGGTCCTTGCCTTTCATGTATAAATGCCTTAGAGACGGCAAGGAAGTTTTTCTCACGGGGAGTCTTGCGATTCAACTGTAGGTCATTCCCTTATTTGTAAACATATTAAGCTGCACAGAGCTTGTAGCGTTTCCGCTCCGAATCTTGCTTGTGTGTTGAAGGGTATTCCTGCTCCTGCTATTTCTCCTACCTTTACTTTGCTTACTAATGGTAGCTATTTGCTTTTGAATAACGAAAACTGTTGTGGCCTACAGGCCGGCATTCCGTATATTGTCACGGTTTCGCACAGAGTTGTCTGCTGCAAGAATGTGCTTTTTCCTCCCCCTCACGACATCGTTGATAACTCTATTTGGCCTTCCATTCCTACCATGGAGGCAGATTTCAATAAGTTGAGCAGAATAAAGGCCCTATTATTGAATGAGGAGGTTATGCTCACATCCGCCCGGGAGACATTCGTTCTCCAGGTGGCGAGTACCCACAGTGAAATACATGGCCTTTTGAACACTAACCTCCCCCAACATTTCGGGGAGTTAATTCATCGTATTTTTAACGCATCAAACACTGAGGGTCTGGTGCATTTTTTTAAGATTGTGGGGTCCGGCCTGGTGTCCACCTTCCAAACTATTTTCTGTGTGATACCGGCGTTCATTCATTCTATTTTTTCCAGCATCTTTGGTGGCTTCCCATTAATCCTCGCCTTGGCGGCTGGTGTCTTGCTGTTGGTCTGTTTTCTGCGCAATGGCTGCTCCCCGATGGGCCCTTCTCGATCCCGGACGCCTCCAGCTGCTCCGTGAGCGGCTCCTGGCTGGTTTCGGTGTTCTGCCCTTGGCGACCATCAGTGTATCCTACACCCTTTCTTTTCACTTTGCGTATTTCACTTGCGTGCAACCTGTGATGTCTTGCATCCACTGTCCTTTCACCTGGACTATGGATTATTGCCTCTCCAATTCGTCGTTGTCTGTTCCGGATTTTGTTCGGTTGGTGGGTCCCTTAGAGGCCCATGAACAGGACTGTTCCGTTACTGGCTGTATGACGCGTGCGGCTGCACTTGGGATTTTGGCACAATGGGATATCTGGGCGGCTGCTCAGAATCTCCTACAACAAAGCTATATTGAATATCACGCAAGCTGTCCCGCATTGCTTTTGGATGCTCCGTCCTCTGAGGAACATTCCTGCTCGTTTGATCTGATGGACTGGATGGCGTCTATGTTTTCTGACACTTCCTATGATGTCCTCTTGGATGCTATAGCGTTTTTCTGCACTTATACGCTTCTGGATTGAAGTGGCCTGCCTCGCTGGCTCTCGTTTTTCATTAGACACTTTTGTTTTTTGTCCCTCTCCCTCATGGTGTCTGCGTAACCTACAGACATTTTTGTTCTGCTCGGCCCATTTGAACTCAGTCTTCGTCCTTTGTCTTGGCCGATGGACTGTCCAGGGGAGGGTGTCTTGTGGTTTGTGGCATCCTGGCCCTGGCCTGCCTTGCTAAGTTGTCTTGGGCCTGACTGCCATAATGCTTTTCTTTGCACACATTACTCTGAGCCGTTGTTCTATCGACCTCTGCTCTTGCCAAGTTATTTTAGCACTGTCTGCATTTTCTATCTTTCACCTTTTCTCCTGTTCACTTTGGGCTCAGTCTGCACAACATGTACAAGGTCGAATAACAACGTTTCCTTGTTCTTGCTGATTTGGCCAGTCCCTCGCACCTAGACATAACACTAGGTACAGCTGCCATGGAGAAATTAGTGTGCTTTTAACATTGCGGTTTGCCCGCTCTAGAGGCACTTGGAGACAACCTTTCCAGGGAGAAGAGCTGTTATTGTCTGCTGATGTAGTTTGGCATCTAGAGACTGAGGTATGGGGGTTCGCTAGTCAAAGCCCAGAGGTCTTCTATTTTTATAATAAACTAGCTTCCAGCACGGGGAGGGTGGTAATGTTAGTTAGACATATATCCACTGCTTTATGAGATGCTTTCCCCGTTTGTATTCTATGGAATTGTAACCATGCTGATTATATTATTCATATGCATTATGCTAATAGTACTGACACGTGTACTGTATCTTAGAGCACGTAAGTTGAAATAAACATTTTAACCTATACAGTGTCTCTTCTTACGCACGTTGTGGACAGGTACGAGTGTGACGAAAGAGTGTTCTTGCCTCTGCGAGTCTTGAGAGAGAGATACTGTGTTCTGGGTTGTCTAATCATTGGTACATTGGTGCTAATGGGACGCTAAGGCTAGTTGGGTTGGGGTTTTAGGTGCTAAGGTCTATGGTTGGCTCACCACTATATTCCGAGGTCCTATTATCCTGTGCATAGCTCTGTGTGTGTGCAGAATCCCTAAGACAAAACCTTACATTTTCACTGAAAAAAACCCAAATGTTACAGGGACGTTATAGTTGGGCTCAGATTTCACTCTTATATAACCATTGAAATTCAGCACTTATAGTTACCATGTCCAACTATAACCTGCAATGCACTTATTGCCTCACTATTACATCACTCATGACATGGTCAGTAACATCACTGATGACATCCTCCACTGAACCACTCATACCCACTCGCACCCCCATGCAATATCTGACATCCACAGAACCACTCACACCCCCATGCAACTTCTCATACACCCACTCACACAACCACTCACTCACCCATTCATAGACCCATACAACCACTCACACACAGCCTTTGACAGTCACTCACTTACACCTAATCACACAGCCACTCACTCAGCTACTCACACAGACGTATTCACCTATACAGCCACTTACACCCATACTCACTCACCCATACAGCCTCTCAGAGTCACTCACTTACCCATATAACCACTTATGTATCCACTCACCCACACAAGCACTTACATACCCATTCCCACATCCATATAAGCACTCGCACGACCACTCTCACCAAAACAGCCACTCACACAGAATCTAACTTTCCATCCAATACAGCCACTGACATGCACACTCACCTATACAACCACTTACCCATTCATTGACTGTGCAGTAGAGCTACTCACACCTACTCACTTACCCATACATTCACTCAGTCACCCATACACACTCTTACACACCTAGTCTCTCACATATGGAGCCACTCACACAGACACTCACTCACTGATACAGCCACCCACAAAAACTCACACAAACTCACCCACCCAGCTACACATACCACTCACTCATCCATATAGTCAATCACACAGCCACACACTTACTCATATAGACACTGAAACACCCACTCACTCACCCATACAGCCACTCACCCATTCATACAGCCACTCACCCACCCATATAGCCACTGACACACACACACACACACACACACACACACACACACACACACACACACACACCAATGCAAACATTGACACAGGCACTGACTCACCCATACAACTCACGCATCCACTTCTTCACCTACACACCCACTCACATAACCATACAGCCAGACAACGTCACACACAGATTCACAGTCTCTCAGATGACATATGCTAGAAATAGTATCACTCAGTAGTACAAAAAGAATAGTATTTAAGTTATGCAGTAGCTTAGTATATATCATTAGAACTCAAACATTTACAAAACACAATCACAGGATTATGTCATCAGAGATGTCATTTGAGATGTCATCAGTGATGCCACTTGAACATGTCATTACTGATGTAATATGTGAGGTAATAAGCAGTACATTGCGGTGGCATAAGTTATAGTTAGCTCAGGTAATTCTAACTGCTTGATTTCACGGGTTTTGTACGAGTGAAATCTGAGCCCAACTAGAACATCCCTGTAACCTTTGTTTTTCAGTATATATATATATATATATATATATATATATATATATATATATATATATATATATATATATATATATATATATATATATATATATATATATATATATATATATATATATATATATATATTCACTGAAAACCATAGGTTTTAGGGACAGTTATAGTTAGTTGGACATTTCACTCGTACAAAACCATAGAAATTCCCCCGTTATAGTTAGTTCAGCTAACTATAACTCGCGCCCCGCAATGCACTGCTGATGACGTCACATATTACATCACTCATGACATGGTCAGTGACATCACTGATGACATCTCAAATGACATCACTGATGACATCACTGATGACATCATCCAGTGACTGTTTCTGTAAAGTTTAAATATGTTTAATATATATAGGGAAAGGCGTATTGAAGAATGAGTGGGTGTATAAGTGTCTGAATGGATGATTTAGTACGTGAGTGACTGACTCTACAAGTGAGTGATTAAATGTATCTTACTGAATGCATGGGTTAGTGACTAAACTGTGTGAATGTCTGTATCCGTCTGTCTGTTGGTGTGTAAGTGGATGCATGGCTTTCTGAATAGCTACATGAGTGTCTACATGGGTTATTGATTGTCTGAGTATCTGTATGGGTGCCTGAGTGTTTGTGTGGGTGGGGTGTGTGTGACTGTGCATAGATGTGTGAGTTGGTGATTCACTGGGTGCATGGTTTCAAGAGTGCATCTGTGATGGACTGTATGGGTGGGTGAGTGTGTGTTAGTGATTGAATGTATATCTCAGTGGTACATGTGTGAGTAACTACATATGTGAAAGGCAGTATATATGTGTGTTGGAGTATATAAATGGCTATAAGTGAGAGTGTGTGATTGTGAGAGTGGCTGTATGGATGTGTGTACTTGTATCAGTGATTGTATAAGAGCGTAAGAATGTGCTAGTATTTGTATGAGTAAGTGAGCTGGTGTGTGTATAACTGTATAGGTGACTAAATGGGTGTGTGATTAAGTTTTTTGCATGACTGACTAGGTGTGTGAGTACCTCTATGGATGAGTGGCGGTGTGTGAGTGTTTATATAGGTGTATGAGTGCATATGATAGTCCTGTACTGAGTGACTAAGTATGAGTGACTGTACGGGTGAGTGAGTGGATGTGTGTGTAGACCTAAGAATCAGTGAGTGGGTATGTAGTTTTTGGTGTTGGAGTGTCTATGGTTTTGAGAATGGCAGTCTGTAATTTAGAGTGGGTGTATCAAAAGTTATATTAGGGTGTGAGAAGATGCATGAAATTATCACATGGATGATGTCATCAGTGATGTCATTTGAGATGTCATCAGTGATGTCATCAGTGATGTCACTGACCATGTCATGAGTGATGTAATATGTGACGTCATCAGCAGTGCATTGCGGGCGCGAGTTATAGTTAGCTGAACTAACTATAACGGGGAATTTCTATGGTTTTGTACGAGTGAAATGTCCAACTAACTGTCCCTAAAACCTATCGTTTTTTCAGTGAATTTCAAAGGTTTTTAAATGCTAATTTCTAACTATAACGTGTCTGAAACCTATGGTTTTTTCAGTGAATTTCAAAGGTTTTTTAAATGCTAATTTCTAACTATAACGTGTCTGAAACCTATGGTTTTTTCAGTGAATTTCAAAGGTTTTTAAATGCTAATTTCTAACTATAACGTGCCTGAAACCTATGATTTTTTAAGTGAATTTCAAAGGTTTTTTTAAATGCTAGTTTCTAACTATGCCTACAGAGGTAGGACATGTGAAGAAAGAAGAAAAACGCACAGAAAGAAGCAAAAGATGTGCAGAAAGAACCAACAGAGGAGCAGAAAAAGGCCTTGTTGCAAAATCATCCTGTGCCCACAACTTTTTCAGACGTGTACTGGTGGTAACTGACTGACTAACCAGAGCCAGTGCTATGCTAAAAGACACTTAGAATACAGTGAAAACACCTACATACACTAGGGAACACTATGCGTTGGGGTACCCCTGTGATTAGCATGACCTCCTCTGCAAGTCCCTAGTACATAATAGGGCAGGGGGATTAAAACTACCTCTTAAAACGCGCTACAGAGCGCGTTTGCACAGTGGTGAAGGGAGGGGGGGCCTGAGGTGACATGTGTGCAAACACACCCCGTGGCTTTTTAAGTTGCGGGATTAAGTCCCCTTGAATTCTGAGGGTCCCTGGGGCCCAACTAGCCCCCCAGGTACCTACAGTTAGGACCACAGAGCTGAGTTGCAGAGAGGCGTTCCGAGGCCAAGCACCTTTTTTCACCTCTCTGCAACGCAACTCTGTTGTGCTTACTGAAGGTACCTGGTGGGCTAGTTGGCCCCCAGGGTCCCTCAGGATTCAAAAGGAATTAATTCCACAACTTAAAACGCACCACAGGGCGTGTTTGCGCACATGTCACCTGAGGCCCCGCCCCTCCCTTCACCACTGTGCAAACGCGCCCCGTGGTGCGTTTTAAGTTGGGGGATTAGGTCACCTTGAATCCTGAGGGTCCCTGGGGCCCAACTAGCCCACTAGGTACTTCCAGTAAGCACCACAGGCCTGCGTTGCAACGCCTGTAACAAATTGTGTAGTTGTGTTTAGGTAGTGAAGAGGGTCGTGCTGGGGGTAGTGTTTTAGGGTTTAGGGTAGTGCAGTGGTGTTTGTGTAGTGTAGGGGGTCGTGCTGGGGGAGTGTTTTAGGGTTTAGGGCAGTGCAGTGGTGTTCGGGTAGTGTAGGGGGTCGTGCTGGAGGGAGTGTTTTAGGGTTTAGGGCAGTGCAGTGGTGTTCGGGTAGTGTAGGGGGTCGTGCTGGGGGGAGTGTTTGAGGGTTTAGGGCAGTGCAGTCGTGTTCGGGTAGTGTAGGGGGTTGTGCTGGGGGTAGTATTTTAGGGTTTAGGGCAGTGCAGTGGTGTATGGGCAGTGTAGGGGGTAATGCTGGGGGTGGTGTTTTAGGGTTTAGGGCAGTGCAGTGGTGTTCGGGCAGTGTAGGGGGTCGTGCTGGGGGTGGTGTTTCAGGGTTTAGGGCAGGGCAGTGGTGTTCGGGCAGTGTAGGGGGTGGTGGTTTAGGGCAGTGCAGTGGTGTTCGGGCAGTGTAGGTGGTCGTGCAGGGGGTGGTGTTTCAGGGTTTAGGGCAGTGATGTTCGGGCAGTGTAGGGGGTCGTGCTGGGGGTGGTGTTTCAGGGTTTGGGGCAGTGCAGTGGTGTTCGAGCAGTAAAGGGGTCGTGCTGGGGTGGTGTTTCAGGGGTTAGTGCAGTGGTGTTCGGGCAGTGTAGGGGGCGGTGCAGGGGGTGGTGTTTCAGGGTTTAGGGCAGTGCAGTGGTGTTCGGGCAGTGTAGGGGGTGCTGCAGGGGGTGGTGTTTCAGGGTTTAGGGCAGTGGTGTTCGGGCAGTGTAGGTGGTCGTGCTGGGGCTGGTGTTTCAGGGTTTAGGGCAGTGCAGTGGTGTTCGGGCAGTGTAGGTCATGCTGGGGCTGGTGTTTCAGGGTTTAGGGCAGTGCACTGGTGTTCGGACAGGATAGGGGGTCTTGCTGGGGCTAGTGTTTCAGGGTTTAGGGGAGTGCAGTGGTGTTCGGGCAGTGTAGGGGTCGTGCTGGGGGTGGTGTTTCAGGGTTTTGGGCAGTGCAGTGGTGTTTGGGCAGTGTAGGGGGTCGTGCTGGGGCTAGTGTTTCAGGATTTAGGGCAGAGCAATGGTGTTCAGGCAGTGTAGGGGGTTTTGCTGGAGGTGGTGTTTCAGGGTTTAGGGCAGTGGTGTTCGTGCAGTGTAGGGGGTGGTGTTTCAGGGTTTAGGGCAGTGGTGTTCAGGCAGTGTAGGGGTCTTGCTGGGGTTGATGTTTCAGGGTTTAGGGCAGTGCAGTGGTGTTCGGGCAGTGTAGGGGTCGTGCAGGGGGTGGTGTTTCAGGGTTTAGGGCAGTGCAGTGGTGTTTGGGCAGTGTAGGGGTCGTGCAGGGGGTGGTGTTTCAGGGTTTAGGGCAGTGCAGTGGTGTTCGGCCAGTGTAGGTGGTCTTGCTGGGGGTGGTGTTTCAGGCTTTTGTGCAGTGGTGTTCGGGCAGTGTAGGGGTCTTGCTGGGGGTGGTGTTTCAGGGTTTAGGGCAGTGCAGTGGTGTTCGGGCAGTGTAGGGGGTCTTGCTGGGGCTGGTGTTTCAGGGTTTAGGGCAGTGCAGTGGTGTTCGGGCAGTGTAGGGGGTCGTGCTGGGGCTGGTGTTTGAGGGTTTAGGGTAGTGCAATGGTGTTCGGGCAGTGTAGGGGGTCGTGCTGGGGCTGGTGTTTCAGGGTTTAGGGCAGTGCAGTGGTTTTCGGGCAGTGTAGGTGGTCGTGCTGGGGCTGGTGTTTCAGGGTTTAGGGCAGTGCAGTGGTGTTCGGGCAGTGTAGGGGGTCGTGCTGGGGGTGGTGTTTCAGGGTTTAGGGCAGTGCAGTGGTGTTCGGGCAGTGTAGGGCACAGGGTCAGACTGATTTGCATATGGCCATGTCTGAACTGGGGTGGTGGAGTGAGCTAAAGAATGATGGATTAAACCCAGATCAGTTGACTGGGGGTGAGTGTTTGATTGGCTCAAACGTTCCGTCCATCATCCCCTTTTGTATCGCTTTGTTCGCCCTAAGTTGGCGGGGGTATGCCCAGACGTGGGTCCCTTGCTCACTTTGCCACTGGATTCAAGCAAGCCTGGCTGATGACGGCTGGAATGCCAGAAACCGGTCCTAGGATGCTTGTTTCCGGTCCAGGGAAGACATGGCTTGGCAGTTCGGGCTGGACTGTTCCCATGAGGCACAGGGTCAGACTGATTTGCATATGGCCATGTCTTGCTGGGGGTAGCGTTTCGGGGTTTAGGGCAGTGCAGTGGTGTTCGTGCAGTGTAGGGGGTCGTGCTGGGGGTGGTGTTTCAGGGTTTAGGGCAGTGCAGTAGTGTTCGGGCAGTGTAGGGGGTCGTGCTGGGGGTGGTGTTTCAGGGTTTAGTGCAGTGGTGTTCGGGCAGTGTAGGGGGTCGTGCAGGGGTGGTGTTTCAAGGTTTAGGGCAGTGCAGTGGTGTTCGGGCAGTGTAGGGGTCGTGCTGGGGCTGGTGTTTCAGGGTTTAGGGCAGTGCAGTGGTGTTCGGGCAGTGTAGGGGGTCTTGCTGGGGGTGGTGTTTCAGGGTTTAGGGCAGTGGTGTTCGGGCAGTGTAAGGGGTCTTGCTGGGGGTGATGTTTCAGGGTTTAGGGCAGTGCAGTGGTGTTCGGGCAGTGTAGGGGGTCTTGCTGGGGGTAGTGTTTCAGGGTTTAGGGCAGTGCAGTGGTGTTCGTGCAGTGTAGGGGGTCGTGCTGGGGATGGTGTTTCAGGGTTTAGGGCAGTGCAGTGGTGTTCGGGCAGTGTAGGGGGTCGTGCAGGGGTGGTGTTTCAGGGTTTAGGGCAGTGCAGTGGTGTTCGGGCAGTGTAGGGGGTCGTGCAGGGGGTGGTGTTTCAGGGTTTAGGGCAGGGCAGTGCAGTGGTGTTCGGGCAGTGTAGGGGGTCTTGCTGGGGGTAGTGTTTCAGGGTTTAGGGCAGTGCAGTGGTGTTTGGGCAGTGTAGGGGTCATTCTGGGGGTGGTGTTTCAGGGTTTAGGGCAGTGCAGTGGTGTTCGGGCAGTGTAGGGGGTCGTGAAGGGGGTGGTGTTTCAGAGTTTAGGGCAGTGCAGTGGTGTTCGGGCAGTGTAGGGGGTCGTGCTAGGGTATGTGTTTCAGGGTAGTGCAGTGGTGTTCGGGCAGTGTAGGGGGTCGTGCAGGGGCTGGTGTTTCAGGGTTTAGTGCAGTGGTGTTCGGGCAGTGTAGGGGGTCGTGCTGGGGGTACTGTTTTAGGATTTAGGTTAGTGCAGTGGTGTTGGGGTAGTGTTTTAGGGTTTAGGGTAGTGCAGTGGTGTTTGTGTAGTGTAGGGGGTCATGCTGGGGGTAGTGTTTTAGGGTTTAGGATAGTGCAGTGGTGCTTGTGTAGTGTAGGGGGTCGTGCTGGGGTAGTGTTTTAGGGTTTAGGGTAGTGCAGTGGTGTTTTTGTAGTGTAGGGGGTCATGTTTTAAGATGCAACGCTCCAATACCTGACCAGTCTGCACTACATAAAACTGAAAAAAACTAAAAATAAAAAGTGTTTTGCACACTTTTGTCATTGGGCTATATGTGGGCTACATCTGGGTAATATTTGTGCTACATTTGGGCTCTTTTTTCACTGGTGGCCATCTTGGAAGACTTCTTTGTTATGAAGTTTCCTAATTTCCTCATTTACTGCAGTGTCCTCAGTAGGAAATGCTTTCAGTTTTTTACTTTGATTCCATCAAGAAGGCATTCAGATGTGTCACACATTTGCCATAAATTCAGAATGTTATTACTCTAGTTGTTCATTAGATCACTGTAGTAAAGCTACTGCTCACCAAGGAGTTAACTGGAAGTCTACTGCTGGTATTGAAAGTGATTGTTTCAGTCTGCATGTCAGAATTTTCTAATGAAATAGAAGAGGATTTGAGATCTCACTTAAAACATGCACTAAATTTTCTTTTTGCAGCACTAACCATAATTTCTATGGCAAAATGAACCCCTCATTTTGTTCCTTTTTAAATTAAATGTTTTAAGTGTTACCAGTTTATTCCAATCAAGATGGCTTCAGGTGTGCCATATTTTTGTCATAAGTAAGGCTGTTAGCACTCTAGTTGTTCTTTAGAACACTCTGGGAAGCTGCAGTAGAACACAAAGGCATCAACTGACAGGCTGCTCCTGTTGAAATATAACAGGAAGATATTTGAGCTCTCACTTAAAACATGTCCTAATTTTTCTTTCTACAGCACTAACCATAATTTCTATGGCAAAATGAACCCCTCATTTTGTTCCTTTTTAAATTAAATGTTTTAAGTGTTACCAGTTTATTCCAATCGAGATGGCTTCAGGTGTGCCATACTTTTGTCATAAGTAAGGCTGTTAGCACTCTAGTTGTTCTTTAGAACACTCTGGGAAGCTGCAGTAGAACACAAAGGAATCAACTGACAGTCTCTGCCCTTGTTGGATGTACATGTTTTACTGAGAATGTCAGACTTCATTCTCACATGAGTGAGAAAGATAATGTGAATTTACAGAAAATATGCTCTCATTTTAGCTTCTGGAGCACCTTCCAAAACTGTATGTGACAAGCATGTGAAAATAGTTCTCTCAAACATGATTCATGATATCCCAACAAGGTTTTTCACAGGGTAAAATCACCTTAGAACACACCACAATTCCTGAAATTAGTATGGTACCATCAACAAATGAATTCTAATGTAACTAAAGTCTGTTATCACCCTTTATAGTTCTTCTTTTGGTAACCCTCAAAATCTTCGATTCACTACAATGCATTTCAATGGGGTACTATCATTTATATTGGTCCCAAGATGGCTGCCAGCAATTCCAGGATGAAGTGCTGACAGCCAATCAGATCTCACGATGACGTGTGGTTAGGCTCCGCCCAGATATATATGTGTTTTTACTTTTGATTTTCTCCGCAACTACTGAACGGATTTACACCATTTAACAAAAGGGTTCTTTCTGAACCAAGAACTACCTCTTTGCCAAATTTGGTGTAATTCCGTTCAGCAGTTCGGGCTGTAGCCGTGTCTAAAGTTTCCTATGGGAAAATGAATGGGGAAAACACGTTTTGGGAGCCCCCCCTTTTTCCTCGGCCCCCGCTTGACGAATCACCCTGAGACTTTCAGGGTAGGAGCGGGCCATAAAGTTTGAAAATTTCGCGAAGATTCGTCAACCGACGCAAGAGTTATTTCAAATAGAATGTCGCGGATTTCCTATGGGAAATAGGTCCTAACTAAAACTATCTACTGGCGACCGCCAGTAGAGAGATATATATATATATATATATATATATATATATATATATATATATATATATATATATATATATAAATAAAACACACACACACACACACACACACACACACACACACACACACACACACACACACACACACACACACACACACTTAAGGTTTTATAGTGGTAGGTTTAGGGTTGGGTAGGCGTATAGCGTGGTAAGGCTATTTTTAAGGTTTCGGGTGGGAAAGGGTATTTAGTGGTACGGGAGTTTTTCGGGTTATGGGGCGGGTAAGTGTATTGGCTGAGAAGGGTATTTTTAGGGTATAGGGTGGGTAGGGGTATTGGGTTGTAAGGGTGTTTTTAGGGGCTAGTAAAATAAGAAACCTTAAGACATTGTACAATCTTGTGTTCTTCTGTACATTCCACTTGTAAACAGAGTCTTGCTTCAAAAACAGCAGACACGTGTTTCATCACTGCGTGACTTTTTCAAGGCTGTGAAATGTATAACAATGAAAACTAAATTAAGACCAATTATGAGGTGCAAAGGATAAGATGTTATAGATGTGAAAAGTTGGGAAGCTATGACAAAAAGTGAGAATTAACAGGGACAAGCAAAAACTCAGAAAATAGGTGTGAATCGAATAGAAATAATTTGTGAAGAAACGGTAAGGTTAAGGAGACCACCCGTGATACGAAATAAACTGTGCGAAAGTTCATGTACATAAAAATTGTGATTTAAGCTCCAAACTCATCCATCCCAGAACGAGATGAAGTGTCAAAGGTTTACACACCATGTGAGTGATAAGGAAATTTACTTTCTTGATGTGATGTCTACACAGATGGTCACAAAATAGCCTCACTACTATTCTGCAAAGCTACAGCTCGCAAATTCTATTTTGCACATGACTAGTGCACATCCTAAAACACAAATCAATGTGATCCCTTTAGGAGAAATGACACGTTTAAGACGTAACTGTAGCGATGACTATCTTCTTACAAGAACTGAATTTATTGGAAAACAGTTTCAAACTGAGGCTATCCTGACAAATCACTAGCCTTAGCAAGAAATAAAAATCACAAAAAAGAAAAGGCACTCTCGGAATGGAGATTGACATTAATTACCAGGTACATCGCAGAGTCATATTTTTAGGGTTCTCAAAAACATTGGTATCTTCTTAAGCTTGCCCCTGTACTTTCTAAATACATTACTCAGAATCCAGTAATAACACTTAGTAGGGGCTACACACCGCGCAACATACTATGCCATAGCTACATGCCAACTAGAACTCAGTGTTCTGTAAAAACATGGTTACCTGACAAACCCAAAGGCTTTTTTAAATGTATGCAAATGTAATGTCTGCCATCTTGCTCTCAACAGCACCAAGAATTTTCAACACAATACACAAAAAGTACTCAATACAGCAGTTTATTAACAGCAATAAGAAATTTGTGGTTTACTGCATGATCTGCCAATAAAGCCTTATTTATATAGGTAGCACGATTAATCCACTCAAAGAACGTATTCAGGAACATATAAGCGCCATAAAAAATAAAAGCCCTAACTATACTTTGGCTACACACTAACACAGCACATTCTACCTCGGAACTGATCAACATTATGTTCCCTGGTATAGCAACTGCTAGAAGCAATCCCAGAAGAGGAGATCGGATACTGGCCATTAGGGGAATGGAAACCAAATGGATCATTAAATTATGAGCTGTTTATTTGGGCCTTAATGTGGACAGTTAACCCCAGGTGTTGCTCACAGATTAACAACCTATTACATCATATGGGGACTGAGGCATTTTGTTTTATGAAGCTATATTATTCATATATTCAACACAATTAAATGTCTAAATCAATACCACTGCTATGTAAATATAAGTTGGCTTTTTTACGGTGAGCCCAATTACTGTATAATGTGAGCTAAAGTTAACTCACCATGTACATATAGACTCTGTGTAATATGCATTTACTTACCAAAGTCTAACTCACCAAGTAAACTGACCAGGTGTTTGTACGTAGTAGTATATTATACATACTGAATTATAATATGTATACACAATGTTTAACCTCACCTGTCTAATTTGATTACGTAATATCTTGAATGTAAAAACATATGCTCATTTCCCGAACATCTTTGTCACTTCATTTCAGCCATTTGCATGCCCAGTCACTGGAATCTCCTTGACACGTGAGATTAGCTTGGTCGGTTCCCGGTGACAATATTCTGTGATCGGTTTATTTTTTACATACTTGGTGGAACCTTACAGTAGATGCGTTTTTTTCTTTTACGTTATACGGAGTTTTCTTTTGCCAACCAATTTTTACACCCGTCTGTCATGGCTGCCATGGTTTATACTTTTAAGGGGACTACAACCGAGGGTGTCCCGTTTCCATTTCTCAGCATCTCCATTTACGTCCTACGTACAAATAGGACAGTTTCATGGCGGGTTAGTCTCTTCTGTATACAATAGGAGGACCCGGCCAGATAAGATGCAGTATCACCACTTCTTCGAATAACGTAGCGTCATCTTTGCAGGACTAGGTCTAATATGTAAATGTCGTTCTGTTTTTTGTTTTAGTATCCGTTGCGTTGGTACGCTTCTGGGTTTTTAACATTATTAACTACCGCAAATATTTCGGGATACATTTGAAAGCATGTACGAGTTGTATGGGACCCTTACACATGTTCCATTTAGTACCAGTACTGTAACTGTTCGCCGCACCCTTTAATAATTTATAGTTTAGCAATCACATGGAATATACCAGTTCGGCTTTCCATATGGCTATAGCTTACAACGTTTTTATTCAGGTAACATTATGGTGAGTTTTTACTTTTCAGATAGGAGCTTACTATGGATTCCATTTCATACTTTACACGTTTGGCTGTATCATTTAAGACTTAAAATGTAGGTAAGACTACGCCACATGTAAAAGTAGTTTTTTAGTCATGCTGCTCCAATTGATTCCATTTCTGCAGGAACACAATTGATTGTTTAATACGCGTAAAATAGATCTTCATGGTCCTAAGTATTTAAATAGCTCTTTCGTTGGCATTTTCAATTGATAGCGCACGTTTTCATTTCATCATGGGGTATAATCGTTTGCAGATTACACTTGGCATGATGTTACCTGTGATTTAAGATTTATTTGCATTAAATTACTATATGATCAAATGGAATACATTTTAAAGTTATACTCGTTGGCTCATCCTTACCTTAGATCACGTTCTTTTGTCAAAATACATCCATAGGACATACAAGCGAAACGTGTAATCCATGTTCTCTCATTACACTTGACTACAGTACGACTCCGAAGGCTCGCTCAGTATTGATTTTTTGAATATGTGAGTGCCACCTTTAGTCGACCTCTACATTTTGCAAGATAGATATATCTATATATATATATCTATATCCATTCTGCTGCTCTATATTAACTAGGCATATTTTCTCTTACTAGCTCGTGAATGTTTGCTGAAATACCACCTGTGGGTGATCTAGCTACGGTGGGTCTTTAGCAGAGTTCTCTTGACATTTCTTGGAAGAATTGATCAGTGAATTTATCTACCACTCCAAAGGTTAGCCCTATTTATTTTTTATAACGCAAAGTAACATAGGGATCCGCGTCAAGACCTGTGACATCTTTTTATTATGCCTGGATATATAACTTGCCCATTCTTTTTTACACCAGCTGTATTGGATACTACCAGAATTCGTTGGAGGTTGTTCCCCTAGCCTACATGGACGGACCATTAGAGACATTTTAGAACCGGGGTATACATACTTTTGGAATGCTCTTGTAGCCTCTTAAGGTTGGTCAGACTAATTACCATACCTTTTCTGCAACACTTCATCTACTTCTGGGATAGATAAGTTTGGAGCTTATATCACAATCTTTATGTGCATGGACCATCAATACTATTTCGTATCACGGGTGCCCTCCTTAACCTTACCTTCTTTTCTTCACAAATTATTTCTATTGGATTCACACCTTTGAGATTTTGCTTGTTCTTGTTAATTATCACTTTTTATCATAGCTCACCAACTTTTCCTATTACTTTTCACATCTTTAACATCTTATTCTTTACACCACATGATTTGTCTTTGTTTCTGAAATTTATAACAATGAAAACGAAATTAAGTCACGCAGTGACGAAACACGTGTTGGCTGTTTTTGAAGCAAGACTCTGTATACAAGTGTACAGAGGAACACAAGATTGTACAATGTGTTAATAAATTGTATCTCTGCTTAATACAATATCCTGACTGCTTGGGTTTTCTACTGCTATGACATTGTATGAATGCTTGGGTTTCTTATTTGACTAATATGTACAGTTGGAGTCCTAGGACCGAACTTGCAAACAGCACCTTAGGTAGTAGGGTATTCTCAACCCAATAGCACCATTCATTCTATGTGATTATTATTGTTCTTAAAATACACCCACAGTATACTATTGTTTAAGAAGTGCGAAAATCAAACCACTACTACCCCCTGATATTTGTGAATATTTTTAGGGGTTAGCGGATGGTAAGGGTATTGGGTGGATAGGGCATTTGTAGGGTAAGGGTAATTAAAAAATGGGATGGGATGGGGGGGGGGAGGGGGGAGGGGAGGGTCTTTCCCTAAAAACACACATTATATATAATGTGTGTGTATATACACATACATATATACACATACATATATACACATACATATATACATACACATATATACACATATATACATACACATATATACACATATATACATATATATATATATATATACATACACATATATACACATATATACATATATATATATATATATACATACACATATATACACATATATACATATATATATATATATATACATACACATATATACACATATATATATATATATACATACACATATATACACATATATACATATATATATATACATACACATATATACATATATATATATATACATATATATATATATATATACATATATATATATACATATATATATATATCTACCTTAAACAGGCCTTTAATGCATGGTAAAGGCATGCGTGGTAAACAAATGTGTGCTTCTTTCACGCATTGGAATGTTGTACAACACTTTGGAATTACACCAGCTACACTCTAATAGCCATCTCAACTTTTCCTAGAGAAAAATGACTTAAAATACTGTAACAGCCAACCTATAGTAAGGGGGCCATCTTGGACATCACCATCTCGAAAGAAGAGACACTGACACTTGTGAGAAAGTGCCCTCTTTCTGATACCAAAGGGGACGATGGACGGAGCGTTTGAGCAAAACAAACACTCACCCCCAGTCAACTGATCTGGGTTTAATCCATCATCATTCTTTAGCTCACTCCACCACCCCAGTTCAGACATGGCCATATGCAAATCAGTCTGACCCTGTGCCTCATGGGAACAGTCCAGCCCGAACTGCCAAGCCATGTCTTCCCTGGACCGGAAACAAGCATCCTGGGACCGGTTTCTGGCCATTCAGCCGTCATCAGCCAGGCTAGCTTGAATCCAGTGGCAAAGTGAGCAAGGGACCCACGTCTGGGCATACCCTGCCAACTTAGGGCGAACAAAGCGATACCAAAGGGGACGATGGACGGAGCGTTTGAGCAAAACAAACACTCACCCCCAGTCAACTGATCTTGGATCCAGGATGCTTGTTTCTGGTCCAGGAAAGACATGGCTTGGCAGTTCGGGCTGGACTGTTCCCATGAGGCACAGGGTCAGACTGATTTGCATATGGCCATGTCTGAACTGGGGTGGTGGAGTGAGCTAAAGAATGATGATGGATTAAACCCAGATCAGTTGACTGGGGGTGAGTGTTTGATTGGCTCTAACGCTCCGTCCATCATCCCCTTTGGTATCGCTCTTTCTGCATGGTAGCCCCCACTTTTTGCTGAACTGCTGATGTACTTTGACTGAGTGTGCCTTGGGCTCCTGCCAATCAGGTACCCAGGGCCTATGTCCTTTCCCTAAAACTGCACTGAAGACGAAACCCCATTGGCACTCTCTGGCCACAGGTCAGCCCCTGGTAAATGGTACCACAGGTACCCAGGGTACTGTGACCAGGGAAGGCCTCCAACGGCTGCAGCACTTATTGTGCCACCCTTAGAGGGCCTGTACCTTTACACTCGCACACTGCCCTTGCAGGCTGCGTGCTTTGGTGCCGAACAAAGTGAAGAGTCGACATTGCACACATCCCTGTGTGCCATGCCTACAACACTGCCCTGGCATGGATCAGCCACCCCTCTAGCTGGGCGCACTATACCAGTGGTGAGGGTACAGGTGCATGAGCCCTGTACCGCTAGAGTGTCTAAGCCAAATCTTAGACATCGCAAGTGCAGTACTGCCATTAAGAGTATATGGTGCTGGGAGTTTGTCATTACGAACTCCACAGCACCATAATGGCTTTACTAAAACTGAGAAGTTTTGTATCAAACTTTTCAGCACATTAAACCCACACTGATGCCAGTGTGGGATTTAATGAAAAATGCACACAGAGGGCATCTTAGAGAAGCCCCCTAAAAAATGACCTCACACTAGTGTCCAGGCTGAGTGGCTGCTCCCCAGCTGCCACCACCAGACATGTTTCTGGACACCTGGGTCGAGAGCCTGCTGCTCTCAGGGGCCTGAAACAATGCACATCCTGGGACGAGGTGCCAAGCCTCCTCCCCCAGGATGGGCAGGGTCCACAAGGGGGAAGCTTCAAAGGCTCGCCCAGCTTCCCCAGGCCTTTTGCTGCTTCCAACAACTGGTCCCCACTGGTTCTGACCCCCACTTTGGGCGGGAAAACCAAGTGAGGAAGGGAGGTGTGCCCAACTTTGCCAACCCCACTCAGGTGGGGGAGGCAAGGTAAAGCACAACTCTGTCCCCGCCATCTTGCAGATGGGGGGACCGAGCCAACCAGAGTGAGGCATATGCCCCCCCTCCCATTGGAGGGTGGCATAATAGGGGGTGTACCCACCCCAAGGAAGGGACCCATTGGTCCCAATCTTTTACTTACCTGTAACGCCCCTAAATCTAGTATTTAGGGGCACCCCTGAACCTTGCCTCCTCAGACAAGCAACGACCAAGAAGAAAAGAAGGACCGAACTGCCGTGCCGAAGCGAAGGAGGAGGAGGACGCCCACTGACTTGGCCCCAGCGCTACCGGCCTGTCCCCACCTCAAACCTGCAGAAGCGAAACTCCAGTGTGTCCTGCAGACAGCAACATCAAGAACCCAGAGGACCTGCCCTGCCTTACAAAGAAAAGACTGTCTCCCGTGAACACCAGATTTGTTCACCAACAGACTCAAGCCCAGGCAAAATCTGCGAGTCAGCACCACTTTGCACCCGTCACCCACGGCCCGAGTTAGAGTGGATCAACACCACGGGGAGGTCTACCCGGCGATTCTGACCAGAGATATGGTGATCTGTGACCGGCATTGAATCTCCCAGCGAAGCCTGCAGCCTGTTTCTGGGGGATCCCCCCCCCCCGACCATGACCGGAGCTGGTAAGAGAAATCAGACGCCTAAAGACACCCCTGCATCCGAAGCCCGACGGCCATGGATGGCCCAACCGACTGTGTCCCAGCATCCCCAGGCATCCCAACTTACCTCTCCAACCGGTGGTCACCTCCAGAAGATCTTCGTCCCCGAGCCTGCAGTCTTTGTTGAAACCAGAGAATCACCATTGCAATCAACAGGGCACCCGACGCCAAAGCAGCACCCAGCAACCCCTGCAGGTGTACTTTGGGTGCTAACTCGGATACCCTTTGCCATGAGCCTAACACCAGGAGCTTTGCTCCCACAACCCAGTGGCCTGCTCGTAAGCAGCAACCAACTGGATGCCGTCTATCCCCCATTGGATAACATTGGGCCTCAGCACTCTGCACCGCTGAGGGTGTAACGAGAGAGCATCCTTGACCCTGGGGGAACCCTTGTTCTAACCCCAGAAACTCAACCCCAAAGACTCATTACTTACCTGGTAACCGTTAACTTCATTTCTCTCCATAAGAACCTATTGACTTTTTCTCAGAAAAATGTTGTGTGTGGAGTTGATTTGTATAGGAAACTTGAAAAGTTACAATTGTGCAAAACTGATTTACCTACCTTTTCTCTAGGAAATATCCCAGTGGGATATCTAGGCATATCACACCGAGTAGAAAAAGTAATCTAAAAAGTAGTCTGAAAAGTAACTAAAAAGTAATCTGTACAGTAATTTCAATACCTTGACTTACCTGTATTTCAAACAACTGCATTTGAACTTGCATTCACTTGTAAACACTTCATAATATATTGCAAAGAATTTATTTAACTTACCTGTGCCAGACTTGGCTTGGTTCTAGAAATAAAACTAAACTATTTTTATACAAACAAAATTGGTCTGAGTTCAGTCTGAGTGTGTGACATCATTTGCTGATTGAGTGTGTACAACAAATGCTTAACACTACCCTCTGATACAGCCTTACTGCTCGCCCATACTACCACAAATAGAGAGCAAGGTGCTATCTACTTTTACCTCTGCCTACCTTTGGGGTTCCACTGGACTCTGTGTACACTATACCTCATTTTGGTATAGTATATACAGAGCCAGCTTACTACAACACTCAAGTCCATCAAACCAGTAGACAGGCCTGATCACCATATTGTCCTCTTCCACCTCACCCCACTCCTTCACAGGCTGAAAGGGCAGCCTCACAGACTGAAATACTGGGTAAAAAAAAACAGCAAACAGATACTTACAGAGAAGATAAAAGCTAACTTACTACCATCAAAAAGGACAAACTCAAAATAGAAGAGCTAGCTGCATGCTACGACAAGACATTAATCGGACACACTCAACCAAGTAGCACCGCTAAAACTTAAAGACTTGGGATTAATCTATCATGCACATGGTTCAATGCAGAAATCAGCACAGAAAAAAAGAAAGTTCAGATGGGCTGAAAGAAAATGGAGGCAAAACCCCTCATCTTCACATCTAACACTCCCTCGCAATGAAAGAAACAAATACAAAAACAAAAACAAACTTATCTTCAGAACAAAAGCACACTTTTTCCACTCACAGCTGGAGAAGACGAAGAGCCCCACCAAACAACTCTAATTCATCAAACAAACACATTTGACAAACGCTCAGAGGCAAATGGTCACTGTAAAAAAACTAGAAAGACTGTGGAATTTTTCACAGACAAGATTGAAAGAATTAAACTGTCTCTCAACAACCAAAATTGCATTAACTCCTCTACACATGCCTCAGCCCAACAAGTAATTCAAATAGCCAGGGTAAATAAGATACTCAAACACCACGACCACCTACCTCTGAAGAACAATGCATTGTGGCAAGAATTCTGAACCCTCACAGATGATTAACTCATACAAATCATCGCAGCTAAATCATCGCAGCTAAATCTCACATTGCTGACCCACTAACCTCAACAATAGTCAAAGAAATGAAAATAAGTTACTTACCTGTAACTTTAGTTCTCCAGTATTGGAAGCTTTCATAGATTCACATGCTTGAATCATTCCCCTTCGTCGAGATGGGAGTCCCCGGTAAATCAAAATAGCAATGCAAAGCTATCAAAAACTAGAAACTAGGCCTAGGCCCATTTTAGTTTTATAACATATCCACCTCTTTTTGTAAAAGACAGCAAATAAAAAACACAACCAATCAGAACAGCCTCACCCTTTAGAACCTTCCTGAGAGAACCTCAGACCTTCAGATTTTCGCAGCAGTAGTGCTATAGGATAACCATAAAGGTAAAAAAGAAGGTTGAGCTTTCTCAGGGGAGGAGGGTGGGTCGCATGTGAATCTATGAAAACTTCCAATACTGGAGAACTAAAGTTACAGGTAAGTAACTTATTTTCTTACTCCAGTATTGGAACTTTAATAGATTCACATGCTTGAATCAGAGTAGCTAGCAGTTATGAGCACATATTTTGTCCAGATCCTTTTAGAAATAGTACACAAGGACAGAAAGAGTAGAAACCACCAAATTGTTTTCTCAATCTAGACTCTGAAAAGTATCCCAATAAGCATTTAATCTTTTTGCGTAATTATGCAGTAACTTCCAAGAATTAACAAACAGTCCTAGGCTTCTTGAAAATGCGCAAAAGTTATATGCAAATAGCATAACGTGAAAAAAGAAAACATTTACCAAAGAATGTGCGAGGAGTTAGGAAAGAAAAAGGAAGGAGGGATGAAACGGAAAGCTCACCGCTATTGAAATAGGTTCCTCAGGACTGCTTGGCCCACTGCCGTATCATCACGTGTCGAAGAATCCAAGCAGTAATGTCTGGTAAAGGTATGACTACTCTTCCAGGTGGCTGCTCTGCAGATGTCCCAGATAGGTACCCCAGCAAAGAGGGCTGTAGAGGAAGAGTCTGCCCTCCTGGAGTGAGCACGGACTTTCCCCTGTAGGGGTTTTCCAGCTAATTGATGACAATACTGGATAGAGCTGGAAATCCAACGTGCAATTCCTTGTTTAGAAAGGGGGAAACCCTTACGAGGAGCACTGTAAGCCACAAAGAGTTGAGGTGACTTCCTAAAGTGTTTAGTTCTTTGGAGATCGAATTTTAAGCAACGCTGAATGTCTAGTAAATGAAGTGATCTCTCAGCCGGAGTTCTAGGTTGAAGGAAAAAAGTCTTAAGAACCACGGGTTCATTTAAGTGAAAATCCGAGGGCACCTTAGGGATGAACTTGGGGTTAGTACGGAGTACTACTGTGTCATTCTTGAACTGAAGAAAAGGCTCCTGGATAGTGAGTGCCTGCAATTCGCTAACCCTTCTAGCCGATGTTAGAGCAGAAGAAGAGCCACCTTCCACAACAGGAATTTTAAGTCTGCCTTATGGATAGGCTCGAAGGGATGTTTCATGAGCTGAGCCAAGACCACGTTAAGGTGCCACAGTGGTAGAGGAGGCTTAATCGGAGGGAAGACTCGAAAAAGCCCCTTCATAAATTGTTTAATTATTCTTGCTGACCAAAGAGAAGGGCCTGAAGATGTTCTTCTGGAACGTGAGATGGCTGCGAGGTGAACCTTAATAGATGCATGAGCCAGGCCCGCTTTTGCCAAAGAAAGGATGTAAGGAAGGATTTCATGAGCCGAAGAAGAGAAAGGATGAACTCACAAGTCTTGGCACCAGTGACAAAACCTCTTACACTTCATCCGGTATGTCTTGTTTGTACTCTGCGCACAAGCTTGGGAAAGGATGTCTACATTCGGAGGACAGCTTCAGGTCGAGAAACTCTCTGTGCTTAGGAGCCATGCTGATAATTGCAGGGATTTGGGATCCGGATGCAGTACTTGGCCCTGGGACATCATCAGCAATGATGGGATAGGATCCAAGGGAATCCGTTTGCTCCACCGACAGAAGAAGCTCCGTGTACCAGTACTGGCGAGGCCAGGACGGTGCAATGAGGATCATTTTGCAGGGTTCCGCCTTTAACTTCCTGAGAAGCCTCGGGAGAAGAGGAATGGGGGGAAAAGCATAGACAAAGGCGCCTGACCATGCCATTGAAAACGCACTCCCCCAGGATCCCGGATGGTGATGCCAGCTTGCGAAGTACCGGCATTTCTTGTTTTCCGGTGTCACAAACAGATCTATGGACGGCCTGCACCATAGTCGGAAGATGCCGTCCAGTGTCCTCTGATCCAGCTCCCACTCATGGCAGACTGACTTTAGTCTGCCGAGTGTATCTGCCGTCTTGTTGAGATTCCCTGGAAGATGCTCCGCTTTCAGTGAAACCCCATGTAGGATCGCCCATTCCCACATACCTTGAGCTTCCACAGACAACAGACGGGATCTCGTGCCGACCTGCTTGTTGACAAAGCATGGCTGTGGTATTGTCTGTTCTGATCAGAACCGATGAATTTTTTATTCTCGGGAGAAACGCCTGTAGGGCTAGGCGAATTGCTCTGAGTTCTAGTAGATTGATGTGCAAAAGACGATGCTGCTGTTGCCATCGACCACTTATCTGGAGGTCCTGTAAGACCGTTCCCCAACCATCCAGGGATGCATCTGTCGTAATTATCTGAGGAGCTGGGGTGACCAAGAAAGAGAGACCCTGGGAAATGTTCTCCTTGTGAATACACCATGAAGCGGCTTCTCTCATTGGTGTAGTGACCGTGATCATGTCCTCGAAAGACCCCTGCACCTGATGCCACTAAGTCCAGTTGCTCCTGGAGAGGACACATTTTTAGTCTGCAGTGTGGTATCAGAGGAATGCAGGACGAAATGGATCCCAGAAGGGACTTGTAGAGGCAACCTGAAAGTGACCTTTTTAGAAGTAGACGGGCCATTGACATCAGTTTGGTTTGCCTTTCGAGTGACGGAAATGCCCTGTTCAGGGACGTGTCCAACATGGCTTCCAGAAAAATGACGTTCTTGGACGGACACAAGTTTGACTTTTCCCTGTTGAGGGTAAGACCTAGACACTTGAACAGCTTTGTACAGGCTGTCACCGAATTACTGGCTGAGGTTTTGGAGGGGGCTTTTAGCAACCAGTCGTCTAGGTAGGGGAACACCTGGTGCTGTTGTCTTCTGAGGAAAGCCGCTACCGGAGCCAGAACTTTCGTAAAGATTCTTGGTGCCGATCTGAGGCCGAAAGGGAGGACTTTGAATTGAAAGTGGTTCTTGGCTACTGTAAAGAGAAGGAACTTCCTGTACGATGGATGAATGGGGACGTGAAAATATGCGTCCTCTAGGTCCAAAGTGGCCATGAAATCTCCCGAATTTAGAAGTCGAAGTATATCCTGCAAGGAGATCATTCGGAACGACTGCTTTATCGGATAGGTACTGAGCTCCCTCAGATCTAGGATAGGGCGCCACTTTGACAGTCTTTCGAACCAGAAAGAACCAAGAGTAGAATCCCTTTCCTCTTTGGGATAAAGGGACCGGTTCTATTGCCCCTTTCTGTAACATTTGTTGGACTTCTAGGCACAGGAGACGGAGATGTTTTGTTAAGTGGGTGCGAGGAGGGGTGTTTGGAGGAGGATGAACAAACTCCAACGTATGGCCAAATTGAACTATGCTGAGCACTCAACGATCTGAGGTTATTTGTTGCCAATTTTGGAAGTAGAGAGAAATCCTGCCCCCTACAGGTGTTTGATGAGGGGAAGGAACAGTAGTCAGAGCCTGCAAGCCGCTACGGACGCCTTAAAGAATCCTTCCCCTGACGTCCTGCTCTGCCTCTGGGCGCCGATTTGGAATAGGTATTTGACTGCCCTTGTTGCTGATTGTACTGCGGACGGTAAGACTGCGTGGCAGGTGTATAAGAGGAGTATCTATATTGTTGGTACCCTCCTCTGTATGAATGAAGCCCTCTAACCCTTGCTCCTCGAAAAGGAACTTTGTGGTATTGAAGCGTCCCCAGCGACTTCGCCATGTCTGTGTCCTTTTTAGGTCTCGCCTGAGCCAGCGCATGCGCTGCTCTGGCGAGACATTTAGTGAGTGGGCTTTAAAAAGCCGACCACAGCTTTGTGTGGCCTAGAACGTGCGATTACGCGCACAGTAACGCGCATTCCTCGCATCGCTCGATCAGGCGCCATCTGGTTTTCCTCTCACTTGCTCTCCCAAGCGTGCGCTTCAACGCACCTCCCCCTCCCCCACCACATAGCGCGTCTCGCGGCCGCGCGTCTTGCTTGTTTTGAAAGATCGTAACTCGTCCCACACCTTGCCTCGCTCTCCTGCTTAAGAAAGCACACTCTTTGCCTACGTGCTACTTTTAACGTTTTGTGGTTTAGCTCTTTCATGTCATGTTTGATGCTGTCGCCAATCTCGGCATTTAGACCAAGGACACCTTACGATATTGTCTTGCAGTTTTTAGTTTATTTTTACGTATTATACGAATTTACTTACTTCTTTGCAGTTAATATAAACTTTGTGTAAATCTATCTCAATGACAATTAGCGGAAATGTAACTTTCGGAGGGGTGCGTTACGCCACTGAAAGCTCCGCGGAAGCACACATGAGCAATTACGTGCATAGAAAGGCTAGAGAATAATTTTACATAAATACAGGCTTTAATGTAAAAGGGCAGTACCGAAAGTGCCAACATAGTTGTAAAACGTAGTCGAAAATGTAATAGTGAAAAAAAAGCAATGGAACTCCGTTCCCGTCTATTCGCACTGACTTCCATCTCCCAGGCCTGTTTTCCCTTCTCGTTTCCTTCTAATTTGCCCACATACATTCAGACTGGATTCTTTTTGATGTTACATATAAATCGTCCTTTGCCCACGCGTAATCCCACAATGAGGTGGTTGGTGTTCAAAAGGTGGCAAAGTGGACGGCAATATTTACTTTACGCAGTTGTATTCCAATGGGAAAATAACGTACTGAGTTGCTAACCCAAGGCAAATTCAACTCAGTGGTGAATACAATGGAGGACTTCACCACTGCAGGGTTGGCTGTGCGCCTGATATCCTGAGATCGGATTAAAGACATAGGAAAACAAAATACGACGTCGTCACTTCCTGACCGTTTATTCAATGTTCCTGGGCATTTGCTTCCGATACATCGCCCCCAAATGGGAAAATACGCCATTACGTCATCCCTGCACTAGTGCATGCTCTACGTTCTGGTGTGTTTCTCTGGGAAATGGAACCCAGTATGGAAAATAGTCTGTCGTCATCGACGCACGACGAGTACCCAATGTTCCGGGTTATAGTTTGAATTGGTACGTTATAAACAATTTAAAACATGGGACATGCTTCTCAAACATACATAAGAAACGTACGTTAAACATGAGCTTTAATAAACAAGTACTTTCAATGGTGTATAGGAGGCTTTTGTGTGTTTCCAGCGCTCCCTGCCTTTGCCAATGCTTTGTACTGTCTATTTGCATTACGCAGCCCACGCTGCCCCTGCAGTGCAGAAGCAAATGGCTCAGCGAGCTCTTGCCCTGCACGTCAGTGACTGGAGGTCTGAGCAGTAAGGAAGATCTGTTGCAATTACCAACATTTTAGACAAACAAGCATTTGCAATGCAATAGGTCTCGCATTTATGCGATTTAGAGCTATTGACATTGCAAATAACAATGCCTTTTATTTTTGTTTTCGTTATTAAAACAAATACGAAAACAAAACTAAAAGCTATTGTCATTTACAATGCCAATAGCTCAAACTCGTGTAAATGCGAGACCTATTGCATTGCAAATGCTTGTTTATGTCTTGGAGAGAGTCATCCACATGTTTTCCGAAAAGCGCTTCTCCATCGAATGGAAGGTCTAATATTTTGTTCTGGACCTCTGGTCTAAACGAGGTTGCTCGAAGCCAACCCTGGCGACGGAGGACTGCTGCTCCCACCAGTGAACGAAAAGCAGTTGTAGCAATATCCATTGCACAATCAATGACCTCAGAGGAGGCCCTCTCTCCTTCCAGGAGGATCTTTTTTGCTTCGGTTTTACTGTCTTCAGGCAGTTGGTCGAGGTAAGGAGACAGATCACACCACATCTGGCGGTCGTAGCGGCCCAGAATCGTGAAAGCGTTCGCTGCTTTGACCAGTAGGCCTGACAGAGGAGAATCCACAGGAACCGGTGAAGGGGAAGAAGGAGTAGGGATAATATAATCATCCCATTCCCCATGCGGGTCTGGGAGATCCGTGTCCCCTGGTTCATCATCCGAGGTTTCTTGTTGGATAAAAGGAGTAGTTGGTGGAGGATCCTCTATTAATTGTATCGGTGGTGGTGGCACCCGGGGGGGTGGAAGGCACGAGGTTGGTCCAGTGGGAACTGAGCACTGTTCCAGATCTGAAGATGGTGTTGGAAATCTCAGTTTGTAGTCTGACAGCATAAATTGCAAGTCCGAAATCAACAAGGACGGCATACAGACCATCTCCTCTTGATATCCTCTATGGTAGTCCTGGGGAGGATCATAGTCCTGCTCCCCTTCATATCCCTCTTCAGAATCCTCCTCCTGGCACTTAACGTGCAGATCCGAAGGGCTATGGGCATATCCGAAAGGACCGTCATCATCCGAGTCCTCCTCTTCCAGGAGGTGAGAGGGTAGTAGAGGGGTAACCTTGCTAGGTGAAGTGACTTCAGGAGTCACATGGCGCTTTCTGTCTTTTTCTGCAGAATGTTTTACTCCCGTCGACGATGTCGTTGACGATTAAGATATTGCAATTGACAGCGCTGTCGTCGTTCTTGTCGCTGTCATTGCTGTCGGCGTCGACAGCTTCATCGTCACTGCCGTCGTCGATGGAGTTGGAACTGTCTTCGTTGACACCGTCAAAGTTCTCGGCGACGATCCCGTCGTCGGAACGGAGGAAAGCTGAAGAGACTGGCCCTTGTCACTCCGAGTCGACGATGTCGATGACTGTTTCTTCGTCGACGGTGTCGAGTGCTTCGTCGACGGTGGTAACTTTTTTTCCTGTCTCTCCTCAAGAGGAACAGAGGAGGGTTTCTTGAACGCTTTTCTTCCCTCAGGAGGGGAAGGAGGAGGAACAGAGCTAGACTTCCTCACTCCACTGTCTCCTGTTTTAAGTCCTTTCTCTCCCCTTTTCACCTAGGTGAGATTTAGTCGGACTGAGCCTGTCAGACCCCTGGGGGGTCTTTTTAGAGGCTTTTTGAGGGCGCTCCTCAGAAAAAGTAGGGCCAGACCTTCCTCTTATTTCAGATCTCCTAGAAGACGAAGCAGATGAGGCCTCATAACTGTCGTTAGAGACTGGATCTCTTCTGGATTTTAGCTTCTGGAGCTAGGTAAGGAGACGTCCCTCATGATCCCTCAAGGTTTTAGTAGAAAAGGTACGACATACCTTGCAGTCCTTGGCCTTGTGGTCCGGATACAAGCAGTATATGAAATCTTCATGAGGGACATCCACATAAAGCCTCTTTTTAGAGCAGGTGGCACAAGCTCTAAAAAGGCCTTTTTTCTCCTTATCTGCCATGATGAATAGAGAACAGACCAAGATTGTAGAGTAATCTGGAAATATTTAGCTGAAGAATTCTCTTGAAAGTAGTAGAATAAGGAATAACTGAGCAGAGCTCCTTAGAGACTCCCTAGCACAACGTGCGGTAGAAAATCTGAAGGTCTGAGGTTCTCTCAGGAAGGTTCTAAAGGGTGAGGCTGTTCTGATTGGTTGTGTGTTTTATTTGGTCTCTTTTACAAAAAGAGGTGGATATATTATAAAACTGAAATGGGCCTAGGCCTAGTTTCTAGTTTTTGATAGCTTTGCATTGCTATTTTGATTTACCGGGGATTCCAGTCTCGACGATGGGGAATGATTCGAGCATGTGAATCTATGAAAGTTCCAATACTGGAGGAACAAACACCTCCTTGCACCCTTTCTGGCCAAAATAATCAATGTCTCATTAAGTCACGAAACAATACCAGACTGCATGAAGCCAGGTCAGGCCATGTCACTCCTGAAGAAACCAGGAGCCGACCCGAAGATATGAACGACTTTCGTCCTGTAATCAACCTTACATTCCTAGAAAAACTTTCCAAAAGTGTGTATTAAGAACTCAACCAACAAAAACAATCACGATTTACTCGGCAACCTCCAGTCGAGTTTCAGAGCAGGATACAAAACTGCAACGGCTATACTCAATGTAACAGATGACACCTTCAAGACAGTGGATACAGGAAACTTGTGCCTGCTCATACTGCTGGACCGGTCACCAGCACTTGACACAGTATGCCACAAAACACTACTACACATACATGAGTGTAGGAGGCACATTTCTTAATTGGTTCACCTCTTTCCTCAACAACCGAACACAACTAGTAAAACTGAAATGTGTGTGCTCCCCATCCCCATACACTGAGGAGACCCACAAGGATTAGTTTATCACCCATTCTAATCAATCTTTACATGGAGCCCCTGACCACAATTCTAAAGCATGCTAACCTTTGTTACCACCTATACACAGATGAGACAACTCTACATAAAAATATCTCTACATGATGGCATCCTCCGCCTGAACAAAATGCTAAGAGAAGTACAACACTGGCTAGCCAGAAACTATTTAAATCTCAACCCACTGAAGACAGAATTCACATTCACTATCCCTGCCAGGGAGCTCCCCCGCCCCCCAAATTTAGAATGAATCACACTTAAATGTTCCATGCTGCGATCCCAATATAAGCAACTCTACCAAATCTCTAGGAATCACACTTTACATGAACCTGAACATGGTGAATCACAAATTTCATAGCGAGAACGGCAACGTATAACCTCAACCATCTAAATGAAACGTCAACCCCTTCATCCCGGAGAATGACCCCAAAACTGTGGCTCAATCCCTAGAGCGCTCAAGACTTGACTATGGCAAGATAACTCTTACAGGTACGCTAAAAACCCACCTGGCCCTTATGAAGGCCACACTCAAAGCAGCAGCCAGGCTTACAACAGGAAAGAAATGACCACATAACCCACACAAAATGATGCTGGCTCCCAATAGAAGCTAAATGCATTTACAGCTCGTATCACACACAAAGATCTTCATGGGGATACTTTGAAATACACATAAGAAAATCTAGAAAAATAAAGAAAATTGCACACCCTCCTAAGTATTGACCCACTACTACTGGCACTGCCATGCTTCAAGAAGGAAAGGACCGATATTCCCTCCTTCTTGGGCAGCGCACCTAGAATATGGAACACCATGCTTCCAAAGTTACGGACCAACCCATCGCTAACCAACTACAAGAAAATGTTGAAAGCAATATTGCTCGAAAGACACCTGGGCATGAATGGCTCTTAATCATTCCTACAATCCCAACAAATCTCCTAAATCTACATACTAGAAAGTTTAGGAAAGCATATCAGACAATACATAGAAGTCTTCCAGTTCCGCCTCAGATGGAAGATTATGAGGACGAAACATTCTACGCAACTGAATTTGTATAATGTGAGTTTTAGAACCTCTACTAAAGGCTGATATCTTTCTCTATTTTTTTATGAAACAGCTAATTGTATATGAAACCTATTAAAAGGACCATAAATCTATTTCTCTACTGTATATAAAACAGATATTACAAAGACCATGAACCTACACAACCACTCTTACAGGTGAGCAACCCAAAGCTCACTAAGAAGTCCCCCAGGTCTATCTTGGATGAAGAATATGAGGAGGGCTTATGCCTACCTAAATATGTATACTGTGGTTCTATATAACTTCTGATCCAAGTTAATATCTTTATCCTTGTAACATATGTAAATTACCATGATTCTATGTAACCTACAAGTGGAAAATGTTTTTTTACAGTGTTCCAATACACCTGGGTCACGTTTGAGTTATAGAAAACTCTGAAATACATAAATGAATCCTACCTTACAATCCTCAACTTTATTTCAGAGAACACTTTAAAGAACCTGAATCTCTATACTCGGAGATTTCAACACCCGACTAAAAAACATCAAACAAATCATACAAAATGTCTCCTCTATAACATGGAGTCTATTAACGTTTGCCAATGCATGTATTCTGGCATTCAGAAATAATTGTGTAGGTACCATTAATGCTTGCTGAATTACATGGCTAGCTAATTCACATTTTCAGAGATGCTGGGCAATGGACTAGCAGGGATCTCCACCCATTATGTTTCTCATTCATAACTATGGCTACAAATGCAGCTCCATAAAGTTCATGAATCTACTACATTGCTGATGGACAGCAAAGTGTGCAGACCGAAACCAGGACCAACATTTAGTGCTGTGGGGCATGGACCTTGAAGCAGAAAGGTCTTGATTGTCACATACGAACTACTAGTACTGCCACCTCAACATTTCACTCACCCCAGCCCCAAGCAATTTTATGCATGGGAGAAGTCTAGTAGGAAAGTAAAAGAACTAGGTGGAGGAAGTTGCTGTGACGACGGCATATAAGCACATTCCTCACTGCCTTGGATGCACCTTAATAATCACTAGGTCACAGGTGCAATACCAGATAATTCTTTGATGTAAGGAGTCAAGCTGTTTTGAGTGCTGCATGGAATTAAGGGATTTGGGAGCAGGCAAGGGAAGAGGGTTGAGAGGCGATATGTTTATAGAAAGGGGCCTAAAGGTTCAACTAGTGACGGCCATTTTAAAAATAGCCTCAGTGCTAGATGTTGTGTTCTCTTTTTATGCATTATGATGCTCAAAATCAACAGCATAAGGAAACATTGCAATAATATAACCAATAATAGTTACTATACATAAAAGACAAGTTAATCACAATAGTATCTTCGCCTTTTAAAAGTAATGTCATCAAGAAGCAAGTATTATTAGGTCATGCATTTTTTCTTTATACATACAGTTCAGTTGGTTATATTCATACCATGTTGATGAATTGCGTGAACTGCTTCCAACATATTTTTCCAGTAGCTTTTGCGCTCCCATGGGCTAATGGTCTTTTTTTTCCTTAACCAACTGTTCAGATCAATATTTCCACACTCCATTACCATGCGGATGTGATAGTCTGTGATTTCACTAGAAAGGTATCATTGAAGAAGAAAAATCAATACAAAAATATCCTTAACTCGAATGTTTGATTGGAAAAAAGAGCAAATGGCAAAGGGATGTACTCACTAGTCATATAGTCTAATTATTTTATCACTATGTGGCTGTAGTTTAATCAAGTAGTCTATCTCATTCTTATAGCTTTCAATTGTCAGCAGGTCTGCTTCTTCCAGATTCACGTACTTTACAGCATATAGACGCTTCTTTTCATCCATCACCTGAAAAACCTGAGACGCAAAAACATCAGTGTTATAGGAGCATACAAAAATGGGTATGAATTCTGTACACAAACGTGGCTCCTTATAATCACCTGAAGGCTCTTTGCTTCATTTAGCCTTATAAAAGTCTTTCTAGGATACACGTTAGATACAGCTGGCACCCTGGGTGGAGGGGGTGAGATAGGAGAGGGGGGTTTTAAGGGGTTTGGTTTAAGTTAAAAGCTGCTAACACGCTGAATGGGCCGAATGTTGACACCCATTTGCTCGGCAATGACTTTGTACTTTGATTTGCAGCATATAATAATAAATAAATAGATAAAAAATAAAAAAGTTGGTCATGCAATTATGATTTTTAAAGCACCAATCGTGGGGGGTGAGGATGATCCAGACAACCCTGAAACTCTCCAGAATGCAACTCCACAACTAGTCATTTGGGTTGAGACCTGGAGACAACTTCACTATCACTGCCAGGAAGTTTGCACACCCTTGCGTAGGAGCTTTTTTAAAAAAATCACCACATTAGATTGTTGAATCATATGTGCCTTCATCCCGGAATGTCAAACAAAGAATTATTAGCTTGAATGTCTGGAGTCCAGTAGTACAAAAGGTGTGTGTTTTCATAGGGGATGTAGTCTGCACAATCGATGTAACATCAGTACAGATCATTTAATTGTGGAAGATTCACTTTTTATGGTACATTGTTCGTGTGATGCATATGAAAGTACAAAAAACTATTTTCTAATTCTGTAAGACCTAAAAAAATCTATTGGCACTAACGAGACCTCCATCACCTTGACTGACTGGCCAGTGGAATACTCTGAGCATGAAGGCTGTCAGAGTTTACAACCATAGATTCCTTACCTTAGAATACTTCCCAGGCATCAGACTGGACCCGGAAATTCTTGAGCAATACCTCCGGGGCACAGGTAGGTAGAGCCGGCAGTGACGTCATCTGCGCCAGATGGGACATGCGCAGTATCTATATAGGCAACACCTCAGCATACTGACATCAGTTTGTCACAAAGTTTCCAAACCCACAGATGCCAGCTCCAACATAATTGTGGCCAGTGTGCAGAGTCTCTACCAGAAAAGGTGTTGCCGAAGGAAAGTAACTTGTTCTTCTGGAAGAAACTTTTAACAGCAGATTCCTTACCTTAGGACAGATACCACAGCAATATACTCTCCAGCTGTGAAATGACCAAAACAAAAAAGTATTTCATAACTGAGCGGATGAAATGCCCACCACAACTCATCTGGTTGGCCAGCCGATAATGCTTTGTGAACATGTGGAGTGGTGCCCATGTAGCTGCCTGACAGATCTCACGAACAGGTATCCCGCATATCAATGCAGTGTTAACAGCCTGGTCTCTGGTGGAGGGAGTACTCAACCTTTTGGTGGGCTGCTTCTTCGCCAAAGTGTAGCAAATCTTAATACAGAATACAATCCACCGAGAGATGGTCCTCTTCTAAACCGCTTTTCTTTTCTTTGCTCTAGTAAAACCAATGAACAGCTGATCTTCCAGCTAGTGATCCTTTGTACGATTTATATAAAAGCCGTGGGCTCTCTTCTGATCCGCCGGTGGAGCCTCTCCTCCTTAGAAGGTTGAGGGGGTAACTAAGAACGTGGAAGGGTAATCATCGGACCAACGTGAAATGGACTCACAACCTTGGGTAGGCATGCGTTCTTAGAAAAAGTCTGTCTGGGTAAAGAGAGTATGGTGGCCGAACCGAGAAAGCCTGCACTTCACTCACCCTCCAGGCCAATGTGATGGCCACAAAAAAGACAGTCTTAAGGGTCAGAAGTCTGAGTGGCCAACTATGCATGGGCTCAAATGCAGAACCCATCAGAAATGTGAGGACCAAATAAAATTTCACTGGGGCATAATTTAGGGGAAAGGTGAAAACTTGCCGCAAACCTAAAAAAATGAGCCTGAACAGGTGGCCTGAAAAGGGAAGGCTGATCTGGCGACCGGAAGAACACCAACGAGGCAGGCAAATAACCTTTCACAGTGCCCAAAGCAAGGTCTTGCTGGGCTAACGATAACACAAATAACACCTCAGACAGTTTGGCAGGCGTTGGGTCAATGCGACTGTCAGAACACAAAGCCACAAGTCTGTCCCAATGGCAGGTGCCTACAGATTTTTTTGAGGGACGCCTGGCTGCCAGAACAACATTGACCACCTCAGGAGGAAGATCAAAAACTCTCAACTGTGGGCGCTCCATCTCCAAGCATGAAGATGAAGGGTGCAAGGGTTGGGATGCAGGACCCAACCCTTCTGCTACAACAGGAGATCCTCCCAAAGGGGCAGACTATTCAGACGACAAATGCTCATGCTCAGAACATCATACTCTCCGTGCCCAGTCTGGGGCCACTAGGATGACTTGTGCCCAATCGGTCTTGATCTTCTTGAGAACTCTGGGCAGGAGTGGTATTGGTGTAAAGGTGCACAGATCTCCAGAGTTCCATTCCAAAAGGAATGAGTCTCTGAGCAAGAGCCGCTTTGGAAACTCCAAAGTACAAAAGTGCTGACATTGCATGTTCTGAGCAGTGGCGAATAGATCGAGCCAAGGTTCTCCCCATTCATGCATGAGACCCCTCACCACCTCCAGGTGCAGATGCCATTTGTGATCTGCAAGGTATCAACGGCTGAGTTTGTTAACCTGGTGCTTAAAAATCCTGCCAAGTGTTGTACGGCCAGGAAGATAGCTTGACGTTCCAGCCATGTCCAAAGGTACAGGACCTTTGGCAGAGGAGCTATGACCCTACCCCCGCCCTGCTTGTTTCACTACCAAATGGCAGTAGTGTTGTATATGAACACTTCCACCAGCCCCAATTTGATGGATGCTAGGAAGGCTTTCAAAGCCAAATGGATGACTCGTAGCCCCAACAGCTTGATGTGAAGCTGAGCCTCTGCTGGAGACCAGAGTACTATTGTCTCCACCTCACCCAGATAGTCACCCCATCCCAAGAGCAAGGCATCTGTTACCACTGTCACCTCTGGGAGAGGGGTCTGCCGCTGACCAGATCGCAATCCAGGAGGAACCACCGCAGATTTCATGCACTCTCCTCCAAATCTGGACACAGTGGATACAGCACCAGGGCAATCTCTCCAACTAACACTTCAGGGCATGCATCACAAGCAGCATGCTGGAGGCAAACGGGCCCTGCAACCTCAGAGTATGTCTCACTGGAATCTAGGAGCGAGACTGAAACATAAGTATCATATCTCAAAGGTCCTGGACTCTCTGCGGCGGAAGAAACGCACAGAATGCCACTGTGTCCAGAATAGATCAGATGAAAGGGAGCGCTTAGGAAGGAGTCGGGTGTGACTTTGACATGTTGATGGTGAACCCCAACGGATGTAGAAGGTTTGCCAAAGTATGGAGGTGGGTAACAAGCGCCTGGGCGTGCCTGCTTTCAACACCCTTTCATTGAGGTATGGTAAAACTGAGACCCCGAAGATGTGCAGCAACCACCCTCATTTTCGTGAACAGCCGGGACGCACTGTTGAGGCCGAAAGTCAGCACAGCAAACTGCTCCGACCCCACTATGAATTGCAGTTATCCAAAGGGGCCTACAAGATGGGGGATATGAAAATAAGCATCTGGTCCAGCACTACCATTAAGTCTCAGAGGTCCAAGGCAGACAGACCCTGGGCCCTGGGCAAAGGTGAGCATTTGGAACCTGTATTTCCTCAGGAAGGCATTGTGAGGGCTTCAATCCAAAATATGGCAGAGACTCCTGTCCATTTTCAGCACCAGGAGGTAGCGGAAATATCAACCACTACCTACTTCTGGAGCCAGCAACCTCCCGATGGTCTCTTTGGCTAAAAGGTCAGAACCCTGCCAGACAATCTGCAAAACCTACTCGTCCGAAGTGACATTCTGCCATTCCGGTAAAAAGTACTGAATTAGCACTCCTACTAGATGTTGGTGCTCCAGCAAGGTGACTGGGCTGTGTGGGTTTCTTGCTGATGTCTAGGTCTGTGGGAGCTGCTTTCCACAGACCTAGTGTGTGAAACTTGTTGATTTTCCAAATACAGTTGGTATTGACAGCTCGGGATCCTCTGCTGTAGCCATGGAAGGGGCAAACTGAATGCGGCGGGAGGTGAGGGGGTGGGAGTGATTTGGGGGAGAGGAGGGGGGGGGCGCACTAGAACTCAATGTCACCACAGAGACTTTCACCACCAAACTCTGGGCTGGGATGCTGCTTGGGGAATGTGGGGTTCCCAACAGTCAGGCCCATGGCAGCGAGCTATCTGGCGGTTCACTGGGACTCCTGAACATGGTTTCGCCCAAGCTCCCAGGAGGACATACCGGAGGGCTTCATTAAATGGAAGCAATGGTTCTGCACTGGAGTGCACTTGCTGAAGGACCTCCGTTATGACGTTAGTCTTAACTTCCACTTAGAGGAGCTGAAGGTCAAGGACCTCAGTCACCCTCATCATAACTGAAAAGGATCACTTTCTTCGATGGCCAAACTGTCTTCGGAGACTAACCCTGTATCCAGCGATGTGTTGCCTCTGGAAAAGACTGGGTAATGTTATCGCTAGGGTAAGGGATCCCATAGTCTGGTACCTCCTCAAATGGTCCAAAAGGTAGCTGGTCGATTGATTGCAGCTTAGTCTTCATATCTTTTATGCCCATTTTGTTTGTGATGAATAAAGAATTTTTTAATTATTTGAATTGATTGCAGCTCCGTCTGCATCTGTCTCGGAGTAGGAAAGAACAACTGGATCTCCTTCATCGTGCAGTGTCGGTGGCGCCGGCAGCGCCAATGTACGCTGTCCCGGCTTAAGCCCTGGCGAAGGAATGGGGCACGAAACCGGAATCGATCCGGGTGCAGATCTAGAGGGTCCAGCGGGCGTCCGGGAAGGACCACCAGATGGAAATCCAGGTGGAACACCTCTTGGTTCCGCGGGGCCAGCATGCGCGCCAGAGGGAGTCAGCTGGGCAAAAATACAGGCTGTGGCTGCACAGAAATCTTTAACTTGGGCTGGAGAGGCACGGCTCCCCGGAAATCGGGGAGCCACGGAGGAGAGGTTGGAACCAGCTCCACAGGCGGGGTGAAGAAGCGGGCTATAGCTAAACAAGAACGGCCCGTACACCTTCCCAGGAGTTGAAAGGATTCAGTGAATTGGAGTGGCGCTTCTACTTTTTCTACTTCGATTTTGTGGATGAACAGCCAGGGGAACAACTTCTGGTGCTTCAAGACCTAGACCACCCCCGGGAGTAGGACCAACACGAAGTCTTGCATTGATACGCCACCAGAAGATTCAGTCACCTCTCCGCAATCCCCTTCATCACTCGACAGTTCTGACAAGACTTGAAGTCGTGGTTGGACTCCAAGCACAAGAGACAAACCAAATGCCAGCCCGTCACAGACATCTGACTGACACACCCCGCAAGGTTTAAAACCAATGGGTTTTGGAGAGGACATGTTCCTAGCGCAATGGTACAATATTTGAGAAAAGAACTTGACAAAAGTTGAGAAAGTGTGGTAAAAAAAGACTGAGGAAGTTTCCTGGATCCGTGAGTGTTGGTGCAGAAATGAAGATATTGATGTGAGCGGGCTGGGGTGGCGCCTATATAGGCACCAGTCATGTCACATCTGGCGCAAACGACATCGACACTGAACCGTTGGCACCACTTACTGGCATGCAGAGGTACTGCATATGAATTTCCAGATCCACTGATGCCTGGGAAGTATTTTAAAGTAAGGCACCTACTATTAGAAGTCTCTTCCAGAAATATGGCTATTTCCTCAAGTCTCCCTCATATATGAGAATGTTTTTCCAAGACTTTGACCCCCAACTTCCTTCAGGTCTCCTGAGTTTGGGGGTACCAGACAATTATGAGTTTTCTATAATTCAATGTTCCAACAGATAATTAACTAGGTGAAGTGCGTTTTGTAAATCTAGAAAGTAGCTGCAACCAAAATACAGGTTTAAGGTTTCTGCCTTTTGGTCAAAGACATCACACCTGGGTTGTGTGGAAAATATAACAAAACCATATCAGTGTTCCTCTCGGTTTTCAAAGTGTGGTATTATTAGATGTGTGGGTTTTCCATGGATCTGAGCAGAGTTCCACATTAGACACCAGAGAATGTTTTAATGAGGACGTTATATGGGTGTATCTGCAGGTTGTGTTCAGGGACTGCAGGCATCCATAGGAACATGCAACAGGAGATATTTCTGAAACCAATAGACACAAGAATCCCATGTGATGTGGTCTGCATAAAACCCAACAAGATTTATTACTCAAAATCCAATGGATAAGCCTAAGAAAAAAGGAAAAGTTACTTACCGTTGGTAACACCTTATCTGGTAAAGACTAACTAGCTGCAGATTCCGAACCTTAGAACTATCCCCAGGTGTCAGACTGGATCCAGAAAATTTTCTTGAGCAGTACCCCTGCGCGGCAGTAGCTGGGGGTTGATCAGCTCAGCATGTTGTCGTCCGTGCTGGAACGGACGCATGTGGTGCCTACATAGCCACCCTAGCGCGCTGACATCAGTTACTTTGAGACTTTCCAAGCAAGGAGCTCAGTCGCGAAGAACACTGACCACTGGTAAGGAAAACTAGGGCCCTGAAAGGGAAAAGCCCGATCCCTAGAAATCTGTTCACGTAGTGGGGATTGGGTGGATCAGTAAGGAATATGAAGCTAGATCGTGTCTCTACCGGATAAGGCGCTACCAAAGGTAAGTAACTTGTCCATCTGATAGACTTTTGGGTGCAGATTCCTTACCAATTTCATACCAAAAAGTACTGTAGGACCGAACAAGCAAAGTGCCCTTTCCGACAGACCTGACTGTCCAGGCAGTAGTGTTTTGTCAACATGTGCTAAGAAACCCACGCTGCTGCCTGGCAGATGTTCAGATCAGGGACGCCGCGTCCCGACGCAGTGGTCGCAGCCTTGGTTCTGGTGGAATAAGCATTCAAACCCTCAAGGGGTTGATTCCTGGCCAATGGGTAGTAGATTTTAATGCAGAGCAAGATTCATCTGAGATGGTCTGCTTCTGCACAGCCTTCTCCTTTTTCACTCAGACATATCCCACGAAGAGTTGGTCGTCCACCTGGAACTCATTTGTGTGGTCAAGGTAGAACGACAATGCTCTTTTTAGGTCCAGACGGTGAAGTTGTTCCTCTTCCTTAGAGGAATTGACTGAGCGTTAAAAGTAGGCAGAGTGATGGATTGGCCTACATGAAAGGGAGAGAAGACTTTTGGCAGCACGGAAACTCTAGTTCGTAGAACCAGCTTGTCAAGGGTAGATGTTCAGGTATGGAGGCTTGGAGGACAAAGCCCTCTGGGCCCTGTAGGAAGATCTTATTGCCACCAGGAAGGCAGACTTGATGGTAAGGAGACAGAGGACAGTCGTACAAGGGCTCAAAGGATCATCAGGACAAGATTAAGGTCCCACTGAGGCATGATAAAGGGAGCAGGAGGAAACATATGTTGAAAACTTTTTAAGAACCTTTGTACAGTAGAGGGATGGCTGGTCAGGCAACGTCAGAAAGGTTGAAATAGCAGAAAGATAACCCTTTAAGGTGCCCCAGAGCAAAGCCCTGCTGGGCAAGGGAAAGAATACAGAGAAAAACCTGAGAAAGAGGAGCAGAAAGGTGGCCAACATGCCTTTCTGCACACCAGGCCACAAATTTTCCCCAACGACAGGCTTGTACCATTTTGGTGGAGGGACTCCTGGCTGTCGGAAAACATCGCAGACTTCGGACGGATGGTCAACTATTGCCACTCACGCAAGAAGGCAGCATGTTGATAGGTTCAGGTGGCGAACCCTCCCCTGCTGCAACAGAAGATCCTCCCGAAGGGGCTGCCTCATCAGAGTACCGATGGCCATGCTCAACAGGTCAGGATAACAAACTCAGCCCAGTCCGGAACCACAAGGATGATTTGGGCCCGGTTGTTCTGGATCTTGAGAACTCTGGGCAGGAGTGGTAAGAGGGGGGAACAGCGTACAGGAGACCTGACCTCTAATCGAGATGAAGTGTCTCAGAGTGAAAGCCGCCTTGGAAACTACAGCGGTCAGAACTGCTGACACTGCGCGTTCTCTGGGGCTCGAAAAGATCCAACCAAGGCTCTACCCACTGCTGAAATCCCTTGCACCACCTCCGGATGGAGACGCCATTTGTGATCCACTAGGCATCTGTGGCGGAGTTCATCCACCCTGGCGTTCAGAGAGCCCATCAGGTGTTGAGTGAACAGGGAAATGCACTGATGTTCCAACCATGTCGCGAGACGCAGGGCCTCTTGACAAAGGGTCCACAACCCTACCACACCCTTTTTGCCACAGTACCACATGATGGTGGTGTTGTCCGTGAACACTTGCACTAGCCTCCTCTTGATGGCGGGTAGAAAGGCTTTTAATGCCAGCCGGATCGCCCAGTGCTCGAAAAAGTTGATGTGGAGTCCAGATTCCGCTGGAAACCAGAGGCCTTTCATCTCTTCCTCTCCCAGATAGCTGTCCCATCCCAGGAGTGACGCATCTGTCACTACTGTTCGATCTGGATGGGGAAGGGAGAGGGGTCTGCCGTCGACCCAAATGTTAACCACCACTGCACATCTTATGCAGTTTCCTCCGAGATCTGGACCATGTCGAAGAGATACCCCTGATGCTGCTCCCACTGAAACTTTCAGGTACAACTGCAGAATCCACACATGCCAAAAGGCATGTGTCAGAATCAGGATTCAGGAGGCCATGAGGCCCAGCAGCATCAGAGACAGTCTCACCGAAATCCAGGATAGAGGCTGAAAGATCGTTATCATAGTCCGAATAACCTGGACCCGCCGCTCAGGAGGATAGGCCCAAAACTGCACCGTTTCCAGAACAGCTCCGATGAAAGGGAGAGTCTGAGAGGAAGTCAGATGTGACTTCAGCACATTGCCAGCTAATGCAGGAGGTCCGCCGTAGTCTAGAGATGGGAGACGACAGCCTGGGGCGAGCCTGCCTTCAACAAACAGTCATCGAGATAGGGGAAGACTGACGCCCCTGAATTCCACAGGTGAGATGCAACCACTGCATGACCTTGGTGAACACCTGAGGGGCACTGGTGTGGCCAAATGGAAGCAGAGCAACCTGAAAGTGCTTGTGGCATGTAATGCCTCTGGCCAAGCAGGACAGAAATGTGGACATATGAGCTCTAAGTCCAACACTACCATCCAGTCTCCCAGGTGCAGGGCAGACGAGTCTTGAGTGAGTGAGCATTTTGAACTACTTCTTGCGGAAGAAATTGAAAGGGAGCAGGTTTAGGATAGGACGATGGCCGCCTTCCTTCTAGGCACCAGAAAGTAACCGGAATAGTAACCACAACCTACTTCTGGTGTCTGTATCCTCTCTCTGGCGCCATTGGACAAGAGAGCTGTCATTTCCAGACAGAGCAGAGAAAGATGGTCCTCCATCAACCTGTCGCACGCAGGTGGCATGGGTGGAGGGGTAGCCTCAAAGGGGAGGGAGTAGCCCCTCCAGACAATCTGCAAAACCCATTGGTCCGATGTGATAGACCGCCTGTGGTGCAGGTGAAGGCCGATCCTGCTGCCCACTAAGTGCCCAAGATAAGGGGGAAGACTATAAGGACTTGGAGACTGTGGCTGCTGGTGGGGGCGGGTACTGGCTCGGCCTCTGGCTGCCCGACCCACGGGATCTGTGGGTACCGCTTCACCAGCCACACAGTGGCTGTAAAGCTTGAGCGCCGTAGTGGCTGGGCAGGTACAAGTACGGCTGGAAGCCCCTTCCATAGACACGAAAGAAGTGAAAGTTGGATTGGGGATGACGAACAAGTTACTTTCCTCCAGCAACGCATTATCTGGTAGAGACCTAGTCTAGTCACAGATTCCTTAACTTTTGAATTCTCCCCAGGCGCCACACTGGATCCAGAAATTGTTCAGGAGCAGCACCTCAGATCATTGGTAGGAGGTGTCGTTTGGAAGGACAAACCAGACCATACAGCAAACAGAATGAGGACAGTGACCACTGGTGAGAGATACCAGGGTCTTTGAAGGTGTGACTGAAATACTACAATCCGTTCATAGAGCGGGGAGGATGGGCGAGCGTTAAGGAATCTGCGGCTAGACTATGTCTCTTCTAAATAAGGCGTTACAGAAGGGAAGTAACTTGTTTATCTGATTGAGCCGGACTAAATTAAAATAGAAGACCGGACGTGTATGGGAAGTTACATGAGAAGGAACAAGATCTCTCATAACCACTGTGGCAAGAACCATCAAGAACGTAAGGAAGAAAATACCTTGGAAGTCACAGAAATACATGATTATGGCAATGACACAGCTGCCCACAGCTGGGGACATACTGGGAGGACGTGACAGAGGTGCTGAGCGAGGTAACAGATAGACAGCTTGAGCCGGAGGTGGGGGTCTGCATTCTACACTGGTTCCCGCATACAACTAAGACGAAAGTAACGAGCAAGTTTATAGACCTAGGCCTATTATTAGCTAAGAGGGAATTAACTAGGCGCTGGAAATCCAGACAAGGGCCTACTAGAGAGAACTGGGAACAGGAGTTCATTAAGTGGGCAACTAGCGAGAGCGCTGTCAGGTTACAGCTAGCGAAAAGAGCAAATAGCGAAAGAGCACTGGATACGGCCAGGGCATGGGAAGCACTGGTTGCACTGCTGCGAGGGCAGGCCGTGGACTCGGACGAGGAATCGTCCGAGGAGTCAGTGGGTCTGATACCTGCCACGGGGTAAGAGGGCGAGAGCGGCCCCAATTCTGAGAAAGGCAAAAGGGGAGCCCAGCAGAATATGGACCTCAAGGTTGCCATCAGGGAAGAGAAGAATCTGGCCCTAACTTCGGAACCTACATAGAGAGTGGGTAACCTGCATGTGCAGGCACACCTAAGACACTTAAACACACCGGTGGCAAGGGTTGGGGAGGGGGTTGATAGGGGGAATATATGCATAGAAACAAAATAGTAGATTGCTCGCATTCAGAATTGAGAGAGATGGACGATTAGGAAGATCGAAACATTATCCGCCAGAACTACCAAATATCCAGGTGGCCTATGCAATATGAGCGGATTGAAACGGCAAATGATACTGACATTGCAATGGAAGATGCGAGGGACGAACAAATCAATGTGCAACTATTACTGCGATAAGCAGGGAAATGTTAAGTATCTAAATATGCATGTAATTGGGAGAAAACCAATAAAATATGTTTAAAAAAAAAAAAAAAATTATGGCAATGACACACTGTGTCAAAGGACCACAGTGAAAGTTATAATAAACATCTTATAATTCCAAATACGATGACCTATGGACAGTTGGAATCTTGATGCCCAGCAGCAAAAGCAAATGTCACTGATCTATAGCCCTTTTGCCAGCAGAATAGTATTCCAGGGAAACCTATTCCGAGAAAACAGAGAAAATAGACCCAGAACCCATCCACACCAAAGTAAGGATGGATTAATGCAAGTACCAGAAATTTGGGAGGACCACTCAAGAAAAAGTATGGAGTAAAATGGAGCACTACAACAAAGAGAAAGAGAGCAAACATCTACACAAGATATACGCAAACTAGCTCTCAAATTGCAATTGTACACAAGATTGACAATCATACACGTCAAAAAAGATACAAAAGCATATATAAAGTTAAACATATGTATATAGCACAGCTAAATAGATATATGTGCATACATACAGTCATGTGTTTGTAAACATCCCAATTACAGACAGAAGCCACCACCAAGCTGATGTTCAAAAAGAACAAGTAGCCTGGAAGTGAATAATCAGGAACAGAGTTCCAAAACAATTGGTTAAGAGAAAGAGACAATACCCCCTAACAAAAAACACGAATGGTGAAGCATTAAAAACAATACCAGCCAGCCGAGAGCCACAACTGAGGCTGCAAAGACTATAATCCTGAAGGAGACCACAGGAAAAGAAACCAAGAAAATAAGCATATCACTTGGCCTAAAGAGGACAAGGTGCAGGAAAAACCAATATTGGGAATCTCAGAAAAAGATATCCATTCTGTTTATTTAACAAAAAGACATCAGACAGAGCATAAACTGACTGAGAATAAGTTGAAAAATGTAATATTTAATGAGCGGAGATGCCAGAGAACGAACCTGGCCGTCGACATGCAAAACATGTACACCAAGCCAACTCCCCTACTTGACTGCAATAGGTGGTCAATATTCGCACAGGAACAAAACCAAACTGCAAAAAGCCAATCAACTGATACGAAGGGACTCTCAACATCCTGTGATTCTGGGCAAAACACTTAATCTCCCCGTGCCTCACAAAAAATGAATGTGTCCGTCTGTAACGCAGCTGGTGCTCATGTAAAGCGCTCTGATACTTTCAGGTCTAGTATGCGCTATATAAAACAAACAAAAAAGATACAAGTTAAAGAAGAGCTAAAATGGCTCAGAGAAGAGATTGTCATATAGAACCTCTTCTAAACCACAGGAAGTAGAAAGGCAGTAATCTGGCAGTCCTTATTATACCCTGGTATAGAAGTAAAAAGAGCATCTTCCAGAAAGAAGTGCAACCCATCATAGAATGGGATACAGTCGCAAAAATAGCCCCTAAAGGTTGGATATTAAGGCACCTTAAAGAGCACAATAAAAGATTTCCCTGGACATAAACCCGCAGGTAATAGCCAATTCATAAAACACACAAATCCAAGAAGATGGATGATAGCATTGTGAGAACTAGTAGTAATAACCAAAGAAGTTTACCCAAAATGGATAAAACCACTACGTGACATACGAAACTACCAGATCACTAGAAACTTAACCCGTCACAGACAAAATAAAAAGAACAAAAGTGCCTGTACCAAGCAGGAATACCTCACCGAGTATCACCCTGGAAAGAGAAGTCAGAAAGAAAAAGCCAATGGGCATCACCCTGTGAATTGCTCATATGCAAATGAGAGGTTTCCAAACAAACTATTACAAGAGAACTAAGAAAGCAGTCGGCAGAGTAAAGAATCTGCTCCACTGTGACTATCCCTAAATCTCCGCAGAGCAGAGTCAGCATGTGCGCCGAATAGACAGGCACCATCAAAAGGCATATCAATCAAAGTGGCCTGAACCACCTCTGAAAACCCAGAGGTGCACAACCGGGCACGCCTGCGGAGTGCTACTGAAGAGGCCATAGCCCGACCTACAGAACCAGTGGTGCCCATAACACAACGAATAATCAGTTAAGCCGCTGTTGCCCGTCCCGTACTAACGGGACAAGAAGGTTCTGTGTCTATTCTGGAAGGGAGGGCAGCAGGCGCTCCAACAAATCACATAATGCATGGGAGAAGTGTCCAAGAAAACAAGAAGCATTGATAGACCGCAGTGCAGAACTAGTGGAGGTGAAAATATGCCTGCCACAGGTATCTAATTTTTTGGCCTATCTTTCTGGGGGGACAGCAGGGAATGTATCAATATTTTGGGCGGCCAAGGAAGCCTGAACCACAAAACTATGAAGTGTCAGATGCCAAAGGAGACATGTTGGATCTTCGGGGGCCAAGTAACGGATCTGTTGCCAATTCCACAGAGGGAAGCATTACCTCCAGAACGACAGAAACTCGTCTGAGCATATTTGCCAGAGAAGAGCCCATCTCTAAAGCCAAACCAGGTGGTGACCGGAGGCCCTAGCCTGGGGAACACTCAAAACCACTAGCTTACCCTATGTCAATCAACCAACTAGACTCCATAGGAGTTTGAATCGTGCCCAAAATAGGCTGGAAAAACTCCAAACTCCCGCCAATACCCCATCATCATGTTCCTCAGCACAAAAAACAGGAGGTAGGATTTCAGAAACTGGCGGCTTCACCAACGTCGACTAGGCGATGTCTTGGCATCTGAGTGGAAAGAAGGTGGAGCGTCGAGCAGCGCTGTCATTGAAGTCAGTAGGCTGGACCTAAATGCCGTTAACGGAGACCAGACGCAGAAGAGCTGTGCACCGGCGTCAAAGCGGATTTTGAATCCAGCATCCGGACTGACGGCACAGGCGTGGACACAGTCATGGTCTCGTGCAACTCCTTGGGGCCAGAGGGCGCTCCAGGGGAAGGTGAAGACCCAAAGAAACTATGGAGAGAGTTGTAATATTCTCTCATTTGGCTCGGAATCCCCCCGGCACCCAGGTAGGCTAGAAGGCGCGGGGTAGACTCATGCACTGAGTTTTCAGCCTAAGATCGGGAGCAGGCCTTTTGCGGCAAAATCCGTAGATGCCGCGACTTCGAATGCCTGCTTATCTTACCTTTGGACGTCGATGGAGAGTTACGCCCACTGGAACGGCTCCTGGATCGGACCCGTGGCCGGACCTTGGAGCGCGAAGGGGACAGAGGCTGATGGGATGTCTTGGAAGACTGCATCAACCGTGCCGCTAGAAGCTACATGCAACATTCCTTCAGCGTTTTCGGTTGAAGCAGTTGACATGAGTCGCACTCCTCCGAGTCATGGTGCTCAGCTAAGCACCACATACAAAAAGAGTGAGGGTCCGCGGCAGACATCTGTCGTCCACAGTACCCACAAGGCTTGAACCCCAAGCACACGGTTCAGTTCGACAAAATCATTTAGGTGGGCTGAAAAACAGCCTTAAGGAACCGCTGATCGGATCTGCGGTGTAAGCGCGGAAAAGAAGAAACTGATGTCAGCGGAAGGCTTATATGGACTCTGTCGACGTCAAATTCGGAAGATGACTTAGCTATGGAGTCGCTCTAAGCCCTCTACCAACGTGCAGAGGTACTGCTGCAAAAACATTTCTGAATCCTTTCTGGCACCTGGGAAGAATTCTAAGATCAGGAATCTGCGGCTAGAAGACTATCATCTGTAAATATCAAATGCTATTATAATCCAATTTATGGTACTCAAAGGTGGAGGGAACATGTTGAAGGTTTCAGAATACCATGAAAAATAATTATGAAAACTGAAGTAGTGTGAGACCATAAATTTCTTCTGTAGGTACATGGGTGAATATCAAAGGCAAAAACACAAATTCTGAATCAATGTGCAACTCCATGAGAACAAGTGATGGAAAAGCTCTAATTTAAATAGAGTACATTTATATATTTCTCATATATTAAAGATCTAATTGCATGCATTTACATCTTGATAATAAATAATTGCTTTCACTTTAAACAGTGAGATACATTTGATTGGGGGCAGAGCAGCACAAGGCATGCATTAGTTTAAGCAAAGGAACAAAGCCATACTCTCACCTTACTGGATCCACCCGCGCCGATTTGCCTCAAAATTGTGTATATTCTTCCTTTAATGACAGTGCAATCATTTGTAATGTGAGGAGTAGTAACCTAAAATAGAAACAGGGATTCATAATTTGAAAATGATTTCACTCTATACTTAATTCAGTACAACATATATCTTCTTAAGAAAGCAGTAAACAAAAAGTATTGATTTTTGCAATCTGGGGGCCGACCATCTGTGTGCTGTGTTCAGGCGACAACGATATTGTTTGTACTATGAGGATGGACACCTCACACAAGTGAAAAAGCAGGCTTGAAAAAAAAACTGGACATCTCTTCAGAATGTGCCTAGACAACCACTAACTAAAGGCATTAAAGGTAATCCAAGAGGCTAGACACCTTCAAAAAGAGGATGTTCTCTTCCATCGGCCTAGCATTTCGGTGAACACCTCCTTCCTCTTGGCCCGATGCACCCATATGATCTGGGATTTGGCTGTTCAAGCGCTGTCTACAGTCTTAGAGGAGGCCCAGGTCATTCTCTCTCGGTCTATTGCAGACGGGAGAGATGCAGCTAAGTTCGCCACCAGGTGTGGACATGACAGACTTGCTGGGCAGAGCGATTTCATTGTCGGTGGTCCTTGTGGGTCACACCTGACTGAGAACCACTGGCTTCTCGGGGGACATCTAAGCCTCGCTCATGGACATGCCCTTCGATGGCTTTCGCTTTTTTGGTGAGAAGGCGGAATCAGCGTTAGAGAGCTTTAAGGATAGCAGAGCTGCAGCCAGATCCTTGGCCCTTGCAAGACCACAGCCTGCCTTCCACCCTTTTCGTGGCTACGGAAGGGGCTTCCAACCGTGTTAATTTCTGCCCAGCCACAAAGCGCTTTCCATGGTTGAGGATACACTTCGCACAGATCACTTGGGGCCACTAGCCAGAGGTCGGGCCAGTCCACCACTTCCCCTGAAGCCTCAGGCTCCAAACCTCTTTAGTTTGCCCTCATACCACCATTGGCATCAAGTGGGGGGCAGGATACACCATCAGCTGCAATACTGACAGTCGATTACATCTCAGAAAGTGGGTTTTAAAGTTAGCCCAAAGGGGCTCCTCCATCCTCTTTCTGGACACCCCTCCACCCATGCCACCCACTTACGACCAGCAGACAGGGGACCATTTCTCCTTGCTCCGTCAGGAAGTGTTGGCTTTCCTGCCCAAGGGAGCCACTGTAAGAAAGTGGCTCTGTATATACTGGACCAAAGTAAGGTACAGTGTGCACAGAGTCCACAGTCCCCAGAGGTTTGGCAGAGGCTAAAGTTAGATATAACCTTACTCTCTAAAGTGGTAGCTTGGTCGAGCAGTAAGGCAGTATCAGAGGACAGTGTAAAGCATTTGTTGTACACACTCAGTCAGCAAATGAAGCCACACACTCAAGAACTGAACTCTAGGCCAATGGGTTGTTTATAAAAATATAGGCTTGTTTTATTTTAGAACCAACAATAGGAATCAAAATATACTTTCTCAGAATGAAATGCTTTGTTTAAACACTTTTCAAATAGGCAATAGTCTTTTTGATGACAGTAGTCACAGTTGTTGCAAGAGGCAACACAATTTCAAACAATGCAACATTGAGCTCAATGGAAAGTTTTGGTTAAATGCAATTAATTACTTTGTGGATTACTTTTCTAACCACAGGACTGGATCTTGGATTCAGTCCCGGGACATCTCCTGTAAACAGTTAAGTAAAAGCGTTTTGGTTATAGTAGTGATTTTTGAGGAATATTATGGTATTTCAAAAGTGGACACTTAGAAACTTTTCTGGGTAAAATTACCAATGTTATCCTATGGAAGGAAATACAGTTTGCAAGCAAAGTATGTTTACGTTACTTTTGTAATCCAGTGCTGGAGTCTCAGGTTCAGCACTGGGATATCTATCTAAAACAGGTAAGTAATTACGTTTGTATCGTTGGCACGATTTTGAAAGAATATTTGTAAGATTCAGAAATCGACACTTAGGATATCATTGCCTGTTTTTTGTTGAAAAAGTTTCTATGGAAGGAATTTCAAAGTACGGGTAAGTACTGGTCTGAAAGATGCAGTGCTGAGGTCTCTCCTGATAGCAGGTGAGTAAATCGGAATTAGTTACTGTTGTGATTTTTAAGCAATATTTTGGTATTTCAAAAGTGGACACTTAGAAGAAATTTCACAGAAAACCAGTCAATGGATCCCTGTGGAAGAAAATTGAGTTAGCGGTAAGTAACGTTGTGATTACTTTTCAGGGTCAGTGCTGGGCACCAAGATCCAGCACTGGGATCTCTCCTAATAGCAGGTGAGTATTTCTATTTTCGTTACTCGGTTGATTTTAGGTGAATATTTTAAAGTTGGGAAACTCCACACTTAGAAGAATTTCCGAGTGAAACCAGTCAATGTTACCCTATGGAAGAAAAGTGGGTTATCGGCTTTTGGGTAAGTACTCGACTGGCAGAGTTAAGGTTCTGGGCATAGACTATGGGGTCCCCAGGGTCAGGTAAGTACAGTTGTTACACCCTCAGCGGCACAGGGGCGGCCGGGTGCAGAGTGAGTAGGCCCAATGTTATCCTATGGACGGCAGGGGCTTTGGTTGGTGGCTGCTGGCTAGCAGGCCACTCGGCTGTGGGAGCAAGCTTCTGGTCACTTGCTCAGGGCAAGTGGGGAAGTCGAACAGGGTAGTTGGTGCACCCTCAGCGGCACTGGGGCGGCCGGGTGCAGTGGGCTTTTGGGCCGTCGGGCCCCCAATGGTTTTCAATGGTAAAGCTGCGTGACGAACAAAGACTGCAAACTCGGGGACGGTGATTCTTCAGGTGCGACCACCACTTTGAGAGGCAAGTTGGGAAGCTGTGGGAAGGGTAGGCACCCCGGAGTTGGGCACAGGAGGCCGTGGGGCGTCGGGTGCAGGGGTGTCTTTAGGCGTCTGAAATCTTACCCTCGGCTGGTCGCGGTTGGAGGGGTCCCTGGTTCCGAGGCTGCAGGCATCGTCAGGAGCGTCGAGGAGGGCCCTTGGGGGCTGGATTCTGGGTCACAGTCGCCGGGGGGACGTCCTCTTGGTATTTGCCCACTCAGGCACAGGCCAGGCTCGGCGGGTGCAGGATTCGCGGTTCCCGGTTGGCACCAGGGGTTGGTTGCTTGCTTTGAGCAGTACCACTGCTCTTGGGAGTCCCAGGGGGTTGGAGTCACTAGGCAGTCAGGTCCCCCGGGGTTTGTGAGGGTGCTGACCACTGGAGACGCCGGCGTTTAGCAGGAGCCGGTTCGGGGGTCGACAGGCCGGTAGGGCTGGGGCCAAATCAGTTGGTGTCTTCCTCTTGTGAGCAGCTGCACGCAGGTCTTCTTGTTCTTCTTTCTTGTTTTTGGAATCTGGAACTGAGGAAGGAAGGTTCAGGGAGCCAATAAATACTGAATTTAGGGGTGGTTACAGGTAGGTAAGGGCAGGGACCAATGGGTCCCGTCCCTGGGGTGGGTACACCCCCTATTCTGCCACTCTCCAGTGGGAGGGGGCAGGAGCCTGTCCCTGGTTGGCTGGGTCCCCCCATCCTCAAGATGGCGGGGACTCGAGTTTGTGCTTCACCTCGCTTCCCCACCTTAGGGGTGGAGTTGGCAGAGGTGGGCACAACCCATTTCCTGCCTCTGGTTTTCCCGCCGGTTCTCCCGCCAGAAGTGGGGGTAGAACCAGTGGGGACCAGTTTGCTGGGAGCAGCAAATGGTCTGGGGAAGCTCAAAAGGCAGCAGGCCTTTGAAGCTTCCCCTGCCCATCCTGGGGGAGGAGGCTTTGGCACCTCGCCCCAGGATGCGCATTGTTTCAGGCCCCTGAGAGCAGAGGCTCTCGACCCAGGGGTCCAGAAACCTGTCTGGTGGTGGCAGCCTGGGCAGCCACTCAGTCCGGACACTGGAGGTCGGGTTGGTTTCAGGGGGCATCTCTAAGATGCCCTCTGGAGTGTGTTTTATATTAAATCCCACACTGGCATCAGTGTGGGTTTAATGTGCTGAGAAGTTTGATACCAAACTTCTTAGCTTTCAGTGGGGCCATTATGGTGCTGTGGAGTTCGTAATGACAGACTCCCAGCACCATATACTCTTAATGGCAGCACTGCACTTACAATGCCCAAGAATGGACTTGGGCACTGTAGGGGCACAGGGCTCATGCCTCTGTGCCCTCACCACTGGCATAGTGCACCCAGCTAGAGGGGTGGCTGACCTAGGCCAGGGCAGTGGCTTGTAGGCATGGCACACAGGGATGTGTGCCATGTCGACTTCACTTTTGTTCTGCACCAAGACACGCAGCCTGCAAAGGCAGTGTGTGTGTGTGTAAAGGTACAGGGTCCCTAAGGGTGGCACAACAAGTGCTGCAGCCCTTAGGGGCCTTCCCTGGTCACAGTGCCCTGGGTACCCATGGTACCATTTACCAGGGGCTGACCTGTGGCCAGAGATGCCAATTGGGTGTAGGCATCAATGCAGTTTTAGGGAAAGAACACAGGCCCTGGGTACCTGGTTGGCAGGAGCCCAGGGCACACTCAGTCAAAGCACATCAGCAATTCAGCAAAAAGTGGGGGCATACCATGCAAGAAAGATGGCACTTTCTCACAGCCACGAGAGGGTGTCAGCATTAGAAGTATGTTTTGTTTGCTATTTCTATTACTTTCTGGTGCCAAAGGAGGATGGAGGACTTCGCCGTATCATAAACCCGCGCCCTCTTAACTTTTTCCTGAAAAAGGATAAGGTAAAAATGCTCACATTGGCTCAAGTAATGTCTGCCCTGGATCCTGAAGATTGGGCGGTAGCATTGGACTTGCAGGACACATACTTCCACATACCAGTCCTGCCTGCCTACAGGCGATACCTGTGGTTCTTGGAGGGTCAACAGCCCTTTCAGTCTGCTGTGCTCCCATTTGGCCTTACCAAAGGCCCTCCGGTGTTCACCAAGGTGATGGCTGTGGTTGCAGCACAACTGCAGAGGCCAGGGGTTCCAGTCTTCTCAAACCTTAACAATAGGCTCTTGAAAGCGGTCTTGCCGCAGACAGTGGTCTCCCACCTCCAGACTACGGCAGACCTCCTCCATTTACTGGGGATTGAAAAAATCCAACCTGAGTCTTTCTCAGATGCTCTGTTGGTTCTGGACACACTGCAGTTTCAGGCCTATCCTCCAGAACAGGGAGTCCAGGATATTTAGGCTACGATACTGATGTTTCAGCCTCTATCCTGGATTTTATTGAGACAGACGTTGAGGATGTTGGGCTTCATGGCCTCACGCATCGTTCTGGTAACATATGCCAGTTGGCATATGAGAGCTCTGCAGTCGGACCTGAAGTTCCAGTGGACACAGCATCAGGGGAATCTCTCTGACATGGTTCATATCTCAGAGGGAACAGCAAAAGACATGCAGCGGTCGATGACAATCTGCGACTGGCTGTGGTAGGGGGAGGTGTCTGCCACTGACCCAGAGTTAACTGTAGAGACAGATATGTCACTCCTGAGCTGGGGTGGCCATCTAGGAGTAGTGGAGATCTGTGAACTCTGGTCTCTGGCAGAGTCCGGGATTCACATCAACCTGCTGGAGCTCCGGGCAATCCAGATGGCATTAAACGCCTTTTTTCCTCCAATAAGGCAGGTGTTCACGGACAGCACCACCACCATGTGATACTGCAATAAACCAGGCAGGGTGGGGTCCTGGACCCTTTTTCAAGAGGGCCTATGTTTCTGGACATGGGTGGGACATGATGCAACTTCTCTGGTGGTTCAACACCTGGCAGGTTCTCTGAACGCCAGGGTTGACAAACTCCGCTGTCGATGCCAAGCAGGTCACAAATTGCACCTCCATCCGGAGGTGGTGCAAGGTCTCTTTCAAGAGTGGGGAGAGCTTTGGTTGATTGGTTTGCCACCTCCAAGAACATACAGTGTCAGCACTTTGCAAGGCAGCCTCGCTTGGAGAGGTTTTTCGTCTTGAGTGAAGCTCAGGCCTCCTTTCAGCCAATACCACCACTCCTGCCAGACAGAATTCACAAGAAGATGAGGAACGACCCAGCCCAGGTCATTCTTGAGACTCCCGATTGGGCATGGGGAGTCTGGTATTCCAGGCAATTACGCATGAGCATCGGTCCTCCTGTCAGGTTGCCTCTTTGGGAGGATCTTCTGTCGCACCAACAGGGAAGGGTCCTGCACCCGAAACTGCGCACTCTACGCCTTCTTGCGTGGAGATTGAGCCGCAACAGTTGACAGCTTTCAACCTTCCTTCTGAAGTCTGCGATGTTATTCCGGAAGCCAGGTGTCCCTCTACCAAGACGGTCTACGCCTGCTGCTGCAACAAATTTGTGGTATGGTGTACATCGAAGGACATGGACCCTTTCTCTGCACCCCTTTCTCAAGTTATACTATTTGTTCTGTCTTTGGCTCAGCAGGGCTCTGCTCTGGGTACAGTTAAGAACTATTTATTAGCCATTTCGGCATTTTTCCGGTTGCTGCACCAACCTTCTTTGTTCAAGTCTCCTGTCTAGGTTACTCAAAAGTCTCCAACTTATGTTCCCTCCCAGACCATTTATCATGCCTCAATGGGACTTAAAACTGGTTCTGGCTTTTCTGAAGTGCGCGCCTTTTGAGCCGCTGCACAACTGCCCACCCCGTTTGCTAACCATCAAGACGGCTTTCTGAGTGGCCATAACATCGGCCAGGAGGGTAAGTGAAATGCAGGCACTATCTGTGCACCCTCCTTAAATCACCTTTTACCTAGACAAGCTGGTTCTGAGAACTCATGCCTCCTTTCTTTTGAAGGTTGTGACATCCTTTCATGCAGGCCAGAACATCACCTTGCCTACCTTCTTTGCTCTGCCTCCTCCTTCCAAGGAAGAGGAGAGACTAATGGCTGGACCCAAAAAGAGCGTTGTTGTTCTACATTGATCAAAACAAAAGAGCTCTGGGTGGATGATCAACTCTCTATACGCTATGTTGAAGCTAAGAAAGGGAAGGTAGTGCAGCAATGGAATATCTCAAGATGTGTAGTACTCTGCATAAAGATCTGCTACGTACTGGCCAAAAAGCAACCCCTTGAGGGTTTGCAGGTTTATTCCACAAGAGCCAAGGCTGTGACTACTGTGTTAGCTAACGGAGACCATGTCCTAGACATCTACCAGGCAGCTACATGGAATTGTCTGCACAAATTTACTGAACACTACTGCCTGGACGGTCAGCTCCAATGTGACGGGCATTTTGACAGTTCTGTTCTACAGGACGTTTTGATCTGGAATCAGTTTCAAAGACCCACCTACAGGGAGGTATTGCTTGGGTATCTATTCTAAGGTAAGGCTAAAAGTGTATCAGATGAACAGGTATCTAGCCACAGATCTCTTACCAACCTTCAATCAATCAATCACAAGATTTGTAAAGCGCACTACTTACCCGCGAGGGTCTCAAGGCGCTGAGGGGGGGGTGTTGCCACTACTGGTCGAATAGCCAGGTCTTGAGTCGTCTCCTGAAGGTCAGCAGGTCTTGGGTCTGTCGTAGGTTGAGGGGAAGGGTGTTCCAGATCTTGGCGGCGCGGTGAGAGAAGGATCTGCCTCCGGTGGTGGTTCTCCGGATGCGCGGGACGGTGGCCAGGGAGAGGTCGGCGGAGCGGAGCTGACGGTTGGGAACGTAGAAGGAGAGTCGACTGTTGAGGTAGGCTGGGCCGGTTTTGTGGAGTGCCTTGTGTGCGTAGATCAGGAGTTTGAAGGAGATTCTCTTGTGGACGGGGAGCCAGTGCAGGTTTTTCAGGTGGGGGGTGATGTGGCTGTGGCGTGGAATGTCGAGGATCAGGCGTGCAGAGGCGTTTTGGATTCTTTGCAGTCGTTTGATGAGCTTGGTCGGGGCTCCTGCGTAGAGGGTGTTTCCATAGTCGAGTCTGCTGCTGACGAGGGCCTGGGTGACTGTTCTTCTCGTGTCTGTCGGGATCCACCTGTAGATCTTGCGGAGCATGCGGAGGGTGTTGAAGCAGGAGGAGGAGACTGCGTTGACTTGCTTGATCATGGTGAGCGTTAAGTCGAGGATGACTCCCAGGCTGCGTGCGTGGTCGGTTGGTGTCGGGGTGCCCCTAGTGACGAGGGCCACCAGGAGTCGTCCCAGGCTGATGGGTTGGAGCCGAGGATGAGGATCTCCGTCTTGTCTGTGTTCAGCTCAAGTCGGCTGCACTTCATCCAGTCGGCGACGGCTTTCATTCCTTCGTGGAGGTTGGATTTGGCGGTGAGGGGGTCCTTGGTGAGGGAGAGGATCAGTTGAGTCGTCGGCGTAGGAGATTATGTTGAGGTCGTGCTGTCGGCCGATGCGTGCAAGTGGAGCCATGTAGATGTTGAACAGTGTCGGGCTGAGGGAAGATCCCTGGGGTACGCCGCAGATGATCTCGGAGGCTTTGGATCGGAATGGGGGGAGGCGGACGCTCTGGGTTCTGCCGGAAAGGAAGGAGGTGGTCCAATCCAGGGCCTTGTCTCGGATCCCTGCGTCGTGGAGGCGTGTGCGTAGTGTGTGGTGGCAGACAGTGTCGAAGGCGGCGGAGAGGTCCAGGAGGATGAGGGCCGCAGTCTCGCCGTTGTCCAGCAGGATCCTGATGTCTGTGGCGGCGATGAGGGCGGTCTCGGTGCTGTGGTTGCTGCGGAATCCTGACTGGGAGGGGTCCAGGATGCCGTTATCTTCGAGGTAGCGGGTGAGCTGTCTGTTGACTATCTTCTCGATGACCTTAGCTGGGAATGGAAGCAGGGAGATGGGCCGGAAGTTCTTGAGGTCGCTCGGGTCCGCGCCTTGGGTTTTTTGAGTAGGGCGTTGATCTCGGCGTGTTTCCAGCTCTCTGGGAAGGTCGCGGTCTCGAAGGAGAGGTTGATGACGTTGCGCAGGTGGGGTGCGATGGAGCTGCCGGCTTTGTTGAAGATGTGATGTGGAAAAGGGTCTGATGGGGAGCCGGAGTGGATTGTGCCCATGGTCTTGATTGTATCCTCAGTGTTCACGTTGACCCAGGCTGTCAGGGGGTCGTGGTCGATGGGGTGTGGCGGGTCTGATGTGTCGGGGCCTGTTGGGGTCGTCCGGGAGTCGAAGCGGTCGTGGAGGTCGGCGATCTTGCGGTGGAAGAAGGTGGCGAGGGAATCACACAAGGCTTGCGACGGCAGGATGTCGTTGGCGGAGCTGGGGTTGGAGAGTTCCTTCACGATGCTGAAGAGCTCGTTGCTGTTGTGTGCGTTTTTGTCGAGGTGGTCTTTGAAGGAGGGCCTCTTGGCGGACCTGATGAGGTGATGGTGGTTGCGGATGGCGTCTTTGTGGGCTGCGCGGCTGTCCGGCGTCTTCTCGCTGTGCCATTTGTTCTCCAGTTTCCGGCAGGTGCGCTTGGATGCTAGGAGTTCCGGGGTGAACCAGCTGGCTCTCTTGCTGGTATCTTTGTAGGTTGGTTTTTTTCAGCGGGGCTAAGGTGTTGGCGCAGTCGTCCATCCATCTTCTGAGATTGCGGGCGGCAGCGTCGGGGTTGGAGGGGTCAGTGGGTGGGCTGAGTGCGAGGTTTGTCTGGAGTTGGTCTTCGGTGACTTTGCTCCAGCATCTTCGGGGGATCTGTAGGGTGCGGTGGTGTGCGGCGGGTTTCCGGAAGGTGAAGTGGATGCAGTGGTGGTCGGTCCAGGTGAGTTCGGAGGTGTGGATGAAGAAGACGTGGGAGCTTGAGGAGAAGATGGCGTCGAGCGCGTGTCCGTCGATGTGGGTCGGCGTCGTGACTAGCTGTTTCAGTCCTAGGTTGGCGAGGTTGTCGATCAGGGTGGAGGAGTTGCTGTCGTTGTTGTTCTCCAGGTGAAAGTTCAGGTCTCCGAGGAGGATGTAGTCAGTGGAGGTCAGGGCGTGCGTGCTGATGAAGTCGGCGATGGAGTCGCTGAACTGGGGTTGGGGTCCGGGGGGTCTGTAGATGAGGGTGCCTCTTACGGTGGTGTTGGGATCCGTGTGGATCTGGAAGTGCATGTGTTCGGCGGTGCTGAGAGTGTCATCGGTGCTGTTCGAGACCCTGATGGTGTCTTTGTGGACGATGGCGATTCCTCCCCCGATTCCGTTGGTGCGGTCTCTGCGGGTGATCTTGTAGCCGTCGGGGATGGCTATGGCGATGTCGGGTGCGGAGGATTCATTCATCCAGGTCTCTGTCAGGAAAGCGACGTCCGGTGATGAGGTGTCGAGTAGGTCCCAGAGCTCAACGGCGTGTTTGCGTGCGGAGCGGGTGTTTAGTAGGATGCACCGGAGATGGTTGAGGTCCTTCTTGGCGGGAGTCTTGGGCTCTCCGAGGCAGGTGAAGCTGCAGTTCCGGTAGGTGAAGGGACCATGGGTGCGTTTCGGGGCGGCCTTGAAGCAGGTGGAGGTCCGTCCTGGGTTGAGAGCGATGAGGGTGCTGGCGTCGTATCGGAGGTGGTCTTCGTGGCGGATGCGGGGGCCTGGGGTTCTGGCGCTGGGCGCGGTCCAGGCGCGGACGGGCGCGGACGGGCTTGCCTTAGGCGTGCCTTCGGAGCGCCCGCTGCGCACGGCCGCGCAGCGGCCGCCATATATGGGGAGGTGGGAGGGAGGAGCAGCTGGGAGGCAGGGGACGCGAGTGGTAAGCGAGGGGGGCGGGGCCGCAGGGGACAGCGTCGGGAAACGGGAGGGCGAAGGGGTACAGAAATCAAAAGGGGCACAGGGGGGCACAGAACGAAAAACAGTGCACAGCAGTGGGGGCACAGAACGGAAGGGCAAAACAGTGGAAAAACAGTGGTGGCGCAAATATCGAGGGGAAAGACAGTAACAGTGACGCTCACAACGACAAGAACCTACCTACGGCCTACCACTGGCCACCAGGGATGAGGCGCAGGTGGTAGCCTGCGGGTGGAGGAGGGCCTCAGATCAGCAGCAGCAGGGAGCTGGACGCACAGGTGGCGCTGTGCGGATGGGGGGGCGACCTACCCAGAGGTCAAGGATCGCTCTTCACATTCGAATGATCACAGTATAAGGGTCACCCTTCTAAGGGCCTTACACATGCATACCAGTCTGTCAGTCTGTCAGTGTTCCTCATGGCTCCACGCTTCTGCTGTGGAAAAGTCTATGTTCATGTTACAATGTCCAAGATGGCACACGTGGACACTGGCTAAAGCACCCGTCCTCCTGTGTAAAAGACATGTGGAATAGAGTAGAATCCACAAGCCAAACACCTGGCATTGCATGTGAAACCTAACACACACACACACACACACCCCCCCAGCCCCCCAAAGAACAGGGGAGAATGCAGACTTTCCATGGAGGGAGCCGGTAGGACATCCCTCCAGAGTGATGCATGTACAAATGCCTGCACTCCTGATTTCAGATTATTCTGTCACAACTGAAGTGTTATCTGAATGGATGACGAGATGGGGAGCCCCATCTCTTTTTTTTTCTGCCCCACAGATTGCATCATTGACTACACTAAGATGGGTATGCCTGAACTACGGGGAGACACGCTTTCCACATTTGCCCCAAAGGCTGTTAGCACTAGAAGTGAAACTGAATTTCTTTCTTTCAGTTACTCTGCCTTTCCAGCCTCGCTAACAAGATACAGGTAACTATATTCTTCAAATCGGCACCAGATTCTGTTTTTTGTACGTCGCATTATTAATAGCTATTAATTTTGTGGAAATTAATTTCCCTTCCCCTAAGCATTCTCAAAAATGAGTTCTGTGTCCCATCCAGATTACTCAAGAAGTCACTTATAGATTAGGATGAAATTACGACCAGTCTGCAAGACTTACATTCAGATCTATCAAGCCCATCTTTTACTCACTGTCTCTGCAGCAATATCCATATACATACAGGTACCCAGCTAATTTCTAACCTTCACTTTCTTACAGTGTGGAAATCACTTTTGGTGTGCCTCACTTTAAGATCCCACTTGCGTCTGATAGTTATGGTTACAAAAAAAAAAAAAACATTCCAAATTAACATTGCCTCATTGCAATAATATCATATATAAGTATGCATTTTAAAACTTGAAAACGCGCAGCTGTGCAGCCATTGAGCAAACAATCTTCTACCACCTGAGGAAGGCAGAAGCTGAACAGCTGCAGTGGAAATATATTTTTGTTCTTTGGTTAGTCCATCTGTTTGAGTCAATACTTTCTTGGATATTTCATTTCTTTGTGACCCTGATTTTTGCCCTGGCTGGCTGTTTTCTTAGGATCCTTCACCTTCTAGTATACATATGTAGGAAGCTGGCTCTTTATATGATATATCAAAATGAGATATATTGTGCAAAGAGTCCAGGTATTCCCTTAAAAGTGGAGAGGGGCTTGCTCTCGCAATCCCAAGGTGCTCTTCTAGAGGGTAGTGTGATCGAGCAGCCTTAGGCTTATCAGAGAGGAGTGTTCGACATCTGCAAATATACACAATAGTCAATAAATCAGGTGTCTCGATTGCGAGCTACCAGTAGCTCCCCGACATTCAGAGTAGCTCATAGCTTTGAGTTCTTTTTTAAATAAGCTCAGGGACACATTTTCGTTTTAAAGTTAAGGGAAGGCTGTGTTTATTTTGCATTACTATTATCAGGCTGCAGGTAGCAGGGCCTGATAATGAGCAGTGCTCAGTCAGATTTATGACCCAGTCTGGGGCTCGGGCACAGAGGTGAATAACAGAAGCACTGATGTATTTAACTCTAAAACAAAAGTCCTTGTCAACTCAACATTGGAGAGTGAGAACAAAATGGTTTCTGAATGCTTTTAAATTGGAGAAAATTAAAATGAAAAGTTACCTTAATGATTAAGTTAACGCTTCATTTTAATTTTCTCCCATTTCAAAGTGTTGTATTTACAAATAGCAGGCCTCCTGTTCCCAGTGGGCACTGTGCCATATGTATAACTCAAAAATACAGTAATTTCTTTTAAGTGGGAGAAATTTAAAGTGCAGAAAAATGTTCCTTACATTTTTGCAGAACATTTTTCTACACTTTGAATTTCTCCCATTAAAAAAAAAATGGTTATAGGTTTGTGTTACATATGTAACGGTACCACATATGGCGAGAGGTATGTTCTGTGCCACAAGTACATACAACACAGTCGCTCAGTCACCCACATACATATATTCCATGCATACGCACATATGTTCATACATCCGCAAAGACCACGCTCTCACCGACACCTGGCAGCCTTGTCATAGTGCCTCTAATTAAATGTTTTTTTTTTTTTTAAACCATATTATCTGGCTCTATGGACATTAGCTTTAAAGTCAATGAAGCTAGGCGTGGGGGTGCCTGGCAATAATGTGCAAATTGTTTAGCCTTCAGTAGCTCACGATTTTCAACGATCAGAAGTAGCTCTCACTACAGCAATGGTTGGCTACATCTGCAATAAATGATGCACACAACTCAATAAGGAGATCCACCCCAAATTATAAAAATAACACATTTTTATATATATTTAGGCACCACAATCAATACGATCAGGTAAGTACGTTTTTCAATAAAAATACTTTTGCATTCAAAAAGTTGACACGTAGTGCATTTTTCGGAATCTGCAATGTTATCCTATGGGAGGAAATGCAAGTGCAGAAATCAGGTACAGTACAGAAACTTATGGGACCAATCTCCTGGACTTAAGGTAAGGGAGGGGCAAGGTCCAAGGCAGCACCAGCAGAACACCACCAGTGGCACTAGGGCGGCTGGGTGCAAGGGTGCAAAACGGCGTTGGGTGCCCAATGTTAGTCTATGGGGTTTGGTCTTCTGGTAAAGAGGCTGCAGGCTTTGACTGGGAGGCCAGTCGGGCTGAACCAAAAGGAGGGCTCAGGCCTCACGATGCTCGAGGACGACTTTGGTCCTCTTCTCCATGGACAAGGGGCAACGGGTGCAGAGGTGTCTTTAAGCGTCAGGTTTTCCTTACCGGGAGCAATCGCGGTAGAGGAGGCCTGCGAACAGAGACTGCAGCCGATGGCGTGGAGTACACAAGGGGCGATACCACAGTGGACTCTGTCCCTGGAAGGTTGGGAGACCACACTGGCACCGTTGGCCCGCTTCAACTCGAGCTTGGAGCGACGGTTGCAGTGGGGACCTTAGGCGTCAGGTTTTCGCGGTCTTTAAGTCCTCTCAGGTCTCTTTGGGTGCCAACAAGAAGCAGGTTCGCTGCTTCATGCATGTACTGGTTTCCTATGTAAAGTGCTGGCAGGTCTCTCAGGCTGTGGGGACTCAGCAGGTGCAGGACAAGTCGTTTTTTGGCACAATTTTCGAAGTCAGCAGGCAGGCCGGCAGGGTAGGCGCCAAGTCAGTTGCTGGGTCTTCTGTTTTTGTACTTTGCGACTCTTCATGTCCATAGTCTTCTTTCAGGTCAGCAGCAACTGATGTTTTGGTGCCAGGGGCTCCCCTAAATACTGTGGAGAGTAGGGTAGTATCCAATGCGCTACTGACCCTTGGGGTCACTAAGCCCCCTATATGACCACTTTGTGTGGGAAGTGGGCATAATCCTGTCCCAGAATTCCTAAGTTTGCAATAACATATGGCCAACTCTGAAAAGTCATGTCCACTTCAGTTTAGGCCACCTTAGGGGTGGTATAAGCCTGGGGGTGGGCACGCCTACCTGACCAGCTAATTTTGCTGCCTGTCCAAAGGGGGTCAGCTCTCTCTCCTGTGAGGGGAGTCCGACTTGCATTTCAAAGGCAGAGGCTTCTTTAAAGCTTGCCTGTCAGAGTGCTAATCAGCAGGTCATCCTGTGGGAGGGGGGTGCTGTAACTCTCTTCCCAGCAGGCTTTGTTTCTGATATCCTGAGAGAAAATGCTCTCACCCTTGGGGGTCAGACACTCGTCTATGGTGGCAGGCTGCAAAAACCAGTCAGCCAACACAACAGGGGCAGGTAAGTTTTGAGGGGTCACTTCTAAAGTGCCCTCGGGTTGCATGTTTTAGTAAATCCAACACTGGAATCAGTGTGGATTTATTAATATGAGATGTTTGATACCAAACATCCCTATTTTCAGTGAAGCCATCATGTAGCTGGGGAACTCGTTTCTACCAGTTTCCAGCACAGGTTTTAAATGGCTTCCCTGTTCACTCGCACTGGAAGTAATGGAACTGACCAACACGGGCTTATCTGCTCAGGCAGATATGTCCTCACATACAATATAATGCATACGGCCTTAGGGCTGTAAGGCCTGCTGTAGGGGTGACTTACAAATATTACATGCAGTGTTAGGGGACATGGCACACAGAGATGCGTGCTGTCATGTTTTCACTTTTGTCTGCACCTGCAGTAGCAGTCTAGCACGTCTTTGGTGAGCGGTGTCAGATAGTGGCACAATGCGTTCTGCAGCCCATAGAGACCTTCTTTAGTACCTCAGGCCCAAGTTACCAAGGGTACTATTTACTAAGGACTTAGAGAGTGCTAAATGTATTGCCAATTGGGAAAACTGTACAGTTTTAGGAAAGAGATCTGGCACTGGGGACCTGGTAAACAGGGGCCCAGTGCACTTCGAGTTGAAATCACATCAAATACCAGGCAAAAAGTGGGGGTGACCATGTCAAAAAGGGGCATTTTCGCACAAAATAAATATAGACATATATACATACATATATACACACACACACACACACACACACACACACACACACATATATATATATATACACACGCATACATATACACACACATACACACACACACACACACACACATACATATACACATACATACACATACATACATACATACACACATACACACATACATATTATACGGATCCTGCTCTTTCCCACCACAATCCACTCCACAAATGCGAAAGGGCAAACACAGGAAGACGCCACCAAACAGCAAGGACAAAATCCAAGGTTCGTGATCATTTCTTTTTCTTTCGTTTGTTTTTCTTCAGTCCCAACAGCAATGTGCTTGTGCATATAGGAAACAAACCATACTCGGTTCAGCCTGAGGCCTTCTTCCGGGTCATAGAATCAAAAGTGCAGTGTCTCCTTTAAAAGGGGCTTCACTAGTCCCTTCCTTCACCCATTAAAATAAATTTAAAGGAATACAACACATTCAAACTGTCTTTGATATAGAGAAAATAGTAGTTATAGGTATGAATTGCAACAAGAGAAACTGTTTTTTTACTTTATCTGACGGTTTACTGCTGTCACTGATACCAATGTTTTTCTGTTCTAATAAAAGTACCTTTTAAGTCATCTGTAAAATTCTAAACTATAACATTTTAATTTAGTCATGATGTTCAGATAAATATAAAGTGCCAATGCGTTAAAGATAAATATAGACTATCTCAAGATGGTATCAAAATTATAATAAAGTGCAAATGCAAAGTGCTATTCACAAATATATGTGCAAACCACAAATATAAATAGAGCTCAAAGATATGGGGCCGGGTTACACGCTCCAAGGTTACTGTCAAGGGACCTTGAAGTGCAAATGCAAAATGCTACTCATAATTATGTATACAATCCACACAATATAGAGGGATGCCCACGTCGGATGGGACAAGCTTCAATAATTTCAATTAGCAGCTAACTAAAAATTATACGTCACTCACTACCACGAGCAGTGTCTCCATCCCCGTTTGCAAACAATGTCCCATTGCAACCCAAAGTGCTGGTGCAAGACCGAATTCTTGGCACATGATCATTATATATGCAAGCACACACAGATATTGTTCGGCACAATTATCTTGACTTGATTGCATAAGTTGTACCATCTACTGCTGGACCTCAGCGCCGCCTTTGACACCGTAGATCACACTACCCTAAAAAGGAGATTAGGGGAAGTTGGAATTCAGGGTGAGGCCTTGGATAGGCTTGCCTCCTTCCTGGAGAACAGAACTTTCCAGGTGATGGAAAGGGACTGTGTCTCAGATCACCTCCCTATCACATGTGGTGTTCCACAGGGCTCGTCCCTTAGCCCCGACTTTAACATCTATGTACGACAGCTTGCCGAGGTAGTACAGGAATTTGGATTATCGGTGGTGTCCTATGCTGACGACACCCAGCTAGTTGTGTCCTTTACTAACGGCTCCAACCCAAGCAACTATCAGCTGCCCCTTTGTCTGGAGAAAGTGGTCAACTGGATGTCTAACAGCTGTTTGAAGCTGAATGATGGGAAAACAGAGCTTATGCTGCTGGGAAACCTGGCCACTCATACACCCCTGACACAGTGGCCCTACTGTATGGGAGATCCACCTATCCCCAAACCAGCTATTAAAAAACCTTGGAATCTGGCTGGCGGATACACTCGCGTTGGATTGCCAATCCAAGAAGCTATCAGGAATCTGCTTCACGCTTCTTAAAATGTTAAGGAAAATCATTGAAGTGATTCCTGAGCATCTGAAGAAAACTGATTCAATCCCTCCTAATCTCACGACTGGACTACGGCAACTCGCTGTATCAGGGATCACCAAAGTCTGTAATAAGGAGACTCCAAGTGGTACAGAACGCGGCAGCTAGACTCCTGCTGAAAATCCCCAACCGAGTTTCCGCCAAGGAACCACTTAAACAGTTGCATTGGTTGCCTGTCGATGCCAGAGTTAAGTTTAAAACCCTCTGCATAGCGCATAGAACCATTAATAATACTGGGCCGGAAAAGCTGAGGAAATTGATATCTAGGTACACCTCGACTAGACACCTCAGATCCTCCCAACAACAGCTCCTTAGGACAACCAGAATTAAAAGGGCTAGATGGGGAGGCAGATCTTTCGCCCATCTGGTATCCAAGTTGTGGAACGCCCTCCCACTAGAATTCCGAGCTGTATCCAACGAAACCTCTTTCAGAAAAACACTAAAAACCTGGCTGTTTCCCCGCTAAATACGTGTACGCTCGGCACTTCACTGGCAGAACCTCTTTTAGCGCTGGGAAGCCCTAGAGCAGCCATGCGCTCTACAAATCCCTTACAATTACAATCCCAGCCTTGCCAAGTGGCACGCTTCTCGTGTTAGAATAGCATTTCCGGTCATTTTCCCGCAATACCACATTGCCTAAGATTGTCACGCAAAAGAACTGTCCTGAAGTGCGATAAAGCTGTGTAGTTCCAGTTTCTCACTTTGCTGGGACGGACGCATAAAAGCTGAGCTTGCTTTTCAAAGGCCACAAGATTGCTACTAGATACCCTGCTATGACAGAAACTCATCTGTAAGCCAAACGAACTTCAGAGATTTAAAGACCGAAACACAATTATGATGGGATGTGAGACTGTGTCAAATGCTGCAGAGAGATACAGAAGAATGAGGGCTGCCATGACTCTTGTCAAAGATCATGCAGATGTTGACTGTGGCGGGGATGAGTGCTATTTCTGTACTGTGGTTGGGCCTGAATCCATAAAGTGTGTCATCAAGGAGCTGGTGGTTGGTGAGGCATGAGATGATTTGTTTCTAAGACCATGGCCGGGTATGGTAGGAGGGAGGTGTGTCTGTAGTTGGAAAGCGTTGCAAGGTCAGCAGATGTTTTCTTGAGCAGGGGCATGACAGTGGCATGTTTCCAGGTGTCCAGGAATATGGCTGAGATGGAGGCATTGAGGATGGGTGTTAGGGTTTCGATGGTCAGTGGCAATCCTTGGTGAAGGTTGTGGTGAGGCCAAGGATCAGATGGGTCCCCGAGGGTATGATCTTCAAGGTAGGAGTGATTTTGACTGTGGTGACGGAAGACTATGAGGTCAGGGTTCCTTTTTGGCCCATGATGTAAAGCAGAGTAGTGATGGGGTTCACTGAAGGTTGAAGTTGAAGTACATAAGGTAATTTTGTTACACAATTATTCCAAGGGCTTGTTGCAAAGGTCTTGAGAGGAGGTGATGTTGCTGGAAGTGGCCGGGGGCACGTTGAAATCTTTGATGTTGGTGAAGATTTCCTTGCTGCTGCTGTTTGTACAGGTGCTGATGCAGTCGGCAAGAGCTGTGCGTTTAATGTTCCATATCTGCTGGTGGTAGCTTCATAGGGCAGATTTTAAGAGGTCATTTACTCATGGTGTCTGACTTGTTTTCCATTTGCGCTCCAGTTGCTTGCAGTGGCGTTTTGTCTGCCTGAATTTTTCTGCGTACTAGTTGGCCTGTGGTCAGGTTTTTGATGTTGGGTTGCACTTGAGGGGAGCCAGGGTGTGGGTGCATGCAGTGATGCAGTCAAAGAGGTTCTTGATGGGTTTTGGCAAGTTGTTTGTATGCTCAGGCCGTTGCGTGAAAAGGGTGTAAGCTCAGTCCTCTACGGTCATCACTTTCAGCTGCTGCAGACAGGTCCTGTGGTGGTAGGTATGTGGTGGTGTGGGATGGGTATGCTGAAACAGATGGACATGTCCAAGTTTTTAATTACACTGCACCTTTCTCTATGGGCTGCATAGGGCCTGCCTCAGGGGTGACGTATATATGCATTAAAAAGTTTATTTTAGGCTTGGCAGGGAGTTTATTATGCCACGAATTGGCAGTTTGAAACTGCATACAGGCTGCAACGTTAAACCGGAGACATGTTTTAAGGGCTACTTAAGTGGTTTGTCTAGAGAATTAAGTAAATTAAATGAGCCAAAAAGGTGCAAGCCAATTTTACAATTTTTTAGGAGGTGAGCACAAGTATATTAGCACTGGTTAGCAGTGGTAAAGTGCACAGAGTGCTAAGGCCAACAAAACAAGCATTGGTATAGCCAATAGGTCTCGCCTTTGGGACCTTATAAGTGTTTATCCATGCAACAGTTGATGTTGTTGCACCAAGGATATTGTGCTGGATAACTAAACACTTATAAAGACCCAAAGGCGAGACCTATTGGCTATGCCAATGCTTGTTTTCTTAAGGGGTGGTCTTAGTGACTCAATGGTGGGCATTTAGATAAGGGCAGGTGAGTACCCTGATGCTAGTTTTGTTTGCCATAGTTTTGTCACGTGGCTGATTTTGAGTTTTGCAACGTGATTTGTTGAACCTAGCAAATCAAAAAGCCTTTGCCTCAGGGCACAAATGGTAGAAAAGAGAATGACATTTGAACCAATAGCTCGCCTACCCTACAGAACATTGACAGGTATTCCATGTCCCAAATAATAAACTTCAAAGCCTTGTAAACAGTACCTTAGACCTTCCTCAAAGAGGAGCCTAGATTCTTTGAAAAAAACCTACCACCGGCCCAAATGATGTGCAACCCGTCTTTCTGATAGCCCGTCCCGCAGTCAAGGGCAGATACACCGGAGGCGCGGCCGTTCAACTGCTGAAGTTTTGGCAGAAGCATCAGCGCAGAAAGGATGCAGCATGAGGAGCTGCGCGCCTCCCTGCTCAGACCACGCTATGGCTGTAAGTAAACCAGATAGTAGGCTGGCGCCCCCCAAATAAATCCAGTATTATATCTCTGCATTATCAAGAAGAGTCTGTGGTTTTAGTTTGTGTACGGGGGTGTTGTGTTATCTGTTTTGCTGCACCGTTCAATGTATGAAAGTGGTTTTAAAGGAGTTGTGCCACCTCCTGTGCGCCCTCAAGGTGCGTCTCGTGAAGCCCCGTGGCAAAAAAAGGGGTTCAGCCATGGGGGCTGCTGGTCTGCGGAAGGTCACACGCGGGAAGTCACCTGACCTGAGCATCCGGTGTGTGATCTCCCTGGGCGCCCGCGGCAAGTCGCACGTGCGATCCCCACCGGAGATCTGCGCTGCTGGGCTCCCTCTTAGGTTCAGGTGAACCCTGCAGCTAAACCTGCTGGAAGAGACGCTGATCACCATTAGCCTTAGAACATATATGAAAATGTTGGTCCAGGCTGAATCGCCCTGGTACAGCACCGCACTAACGCTTTAAGACCGTGCAGACCACACACCGTCCTATCTACATCTTGCAATAAGAAAGCTGGGGCAGTTGTGCTTGTTTTGAGTGAATTTTTCGCTGTGGGCGATGGTTTTACATGTCCCACTGTGTCTCGGATACAGGAAGCACATGTGCGCGGAGTGAAAGGATGGGGGCCACTTAGTACCTGTAAAGCCTGCTGTGCCCTCGCCCCCCTGCGGAAGAGCCCCCAGAGCTGCTTCGTGTCACCCGCCCCCCGAGGCAGCCCTGGTTTTCCGGTGATTCACGGCCCAGTCTGCCAGCGACACGTCCTCGCGGCCAGGTCTGTCGGTACCACGGATTGTTATTTTTCATTTTTATAGTCGTCGAAGCGCTTTGAAGCAGTCTCCGACAACGGCAGCACTTCGTAAGGCAGAACGAGCACGAGAACTACATTAAATTATAAAAGAGAGTAAATGAATTAAGTGGCGCACTTTAATGGCAATGGGCTCTCCTCGCAGTATCTTTTGGATAGGGGAGGGTATTATTGTTGACATTGTTGTGACCAAAAGATGGCCGAGAATAGAATTTTTAAAAAGCTCTTGTTATTTGTGGTAATTTAACGCTTTTCTTCTATGCATGATGCAGAGGACGCCAGGGTTCGGTCATTGTTTCTCAAAGTTTGAAAAAAATACGTGATTTTAACCGAGGCAACAGTCTGTCGGGTGTTGCTCATTTTTTCGGAGAAAGCACTTTATTTTGGATTTCGTGCGAGTTGCTAAACCTCATGCTGAGGTGCGTGCTGTGAAGCACCCGTATGAACCACTGTGCATGGTGATAAACTCGCGGTGTACGGGGACACCTCTTAAATAATGTGGCACAAGTCTCCAACAATGTGCAAACATGTGTCAGCTCACAGCAATAAGACCAGAAACACGATCCCAGCGTGAGATGGGCAGATAGCTGAGCAGTGACTCTGGGGACTGGGAGATCCGAGGACGATCCCAGCTTCCCTGCTGGATCCGTGTGTGATCGTCGATGGACACAGTTTAGCAGATTTGTGTACGTCCGAAATAAGCGCAAAGCAGGTGCTCAGCTATTTAAAATCTGTATATTTACATTTATAAACATTGTAAGCTGATTTTGCGCCTTTGGAAATCGCTATAGCGTATAATCCAAATCGGGAACTTAATTAAGGACCAGTTTTATCGGGTTGGCCATCCCCCAAAGAAACAGTGTTTAGAAACCTGTATTCGAAGAGAATGATGTCACGCCTGTGCAGTGTGCGCACTGATTCACGAGTGTGAGATTTCGTCGAATTGCAGCTTTTTTATTAAACCAGGGGGAATTCAAATTTTTACCATGTAGTGAAAGTTTCATTATACTTCTAGTGACCCCAGCGTGTGCACGAAACATTTACAAAGTGCTTGTTCTTCAGCTGTGTTATGCGTTATTATATTTCAAACAGCTTTGAAAGGATTGCATTGGCTGAATCAAATCAACCCAATCTGCCCAGAACTGTCGCCGGAATTCACAGCAGAATAATGTCTGCTGCTCGACTAATGCTGCACGCTTAAAAGAACTCGCCCGCCTTTTTAAACAACGAGCCACGTTTAACATAATTACCCATGCCTTTATCTAGGGAAGTCTGTGCCGTGTGTGAAGGCAGACATGCCGTGTGTGTGTGGGGGAGGGGAGAGAGGAGGGGGCCTGCGCCGGTTTCCCTTGCGGGAGCGAGCAGGGGCACCATCTGTTTGCAAGTTAATTACAAACAGATGGTTTCAGAGCTCGCTCCCGCAAGGGAATCGCCAAACGTGCACGCGTTGCCATTGAAAGCAATGCAATGCGTGCACGTTTTTGGGCGAAAAACCGAATCGATTTCAAGAGGTCTCCTCCTATGCAGCGCATGCGCGCTGCATAGGCGAGACCTAAAAAGAATTCAGCTAAACAGGAGGGCAGAAAGCAAAAGGTTTGGGGTAAGACCACCCTAAGGCTGGCAGGTCTAACAGAGCCCACTTACTGACAATGCCTTGGACAAAAAGAAATCAAGATACAGGCATGTGTCTGAATATTAAAAGCCCTTAACCAGGCCCTGGGCTCCACTGCCCTGGTATCCTAGTGATCATCAATGGCTAGCCATCAGGTGAATCGGAAAATAGACTCTGTAGGGTGGGAACCGTGTTGTTTGGGTGGCTCCGTAGCTCCTATTAAGCAGGTCAGTTAGAATATTTTTTTTGTTTTTGAGTGCCTTCTTTTATGGAGGAGAATCTTTGAGCGCCACAGAAGCTAGATCAAAGTGAAGCCTGGCTAAAGGCATCCTTAGCGGTTTTCAGTCATGTAAAGTATATATTTAGCTAAGAGATCCTAGCGTTGAAAATTACTGAGCTGAACTTCGGAATCTCAGTTAAGGTAACAACAGAGCAAAGAGGAGGCAAGAAAGAGGCATCTTAGAGGGCTCAGTGTAAACCACACTTCTAGAACCCGTCATGAGGGTGCTGCTATAAAGTTTTTTTAGGTTGAATACTGGGCGAAGAGTAAGTAAAATGTTCTGGTTTTTAATGTTATCATATTTGTATGCATACTAGTTTACTTATCTTGTTAAAGTACTTTCCATTTTACAGAGTAAAGCACTAACTGAACACTTCAGGTACTCTATTATCTAAAGTATCATACTGCTTCTTAGTTTGTAAACTCCTCATTACCATGGAGGAAGCCTTGCCTGTTCGCCATCATTACCCTGAGAGACTTACGTGCATAAGCGACTCCCTTGGAAATCCAATTCAAAGTGCAGTGCAGACCAGTGGTGAACAACATTAGCCATCAAGGGTAAAGTTCAGCTGAGTAGAACTCCACAGGGACCTTAAGAAAAAGCCTCACAACTGTACATCAATTTAGAATTCTAAATAAATTCAAGATTTTAAAGCACTTCTATTCGTAGTGGAGTCCAGTTAGGGCCTGTGAATATTAATCGGTTACTCATACGAGGTCTGTGATCATGCACAAGCAACGAAGATAAACTCCATTTGCATACAGTGTGCTTTTGTAAACCAAAATGACTTATGAACTTTATAAAAAGTGATTAAATTTACACATACCTGGAAGGTACTATTGTTTTGGAAAGAAGGTGCTGGAGTTTGTGACTTTGCTTGCAGGTATGCCGAAGACGGATTGTTAGGAGTGCAATTCTGCGACAAGGGTGGAATGCACTCATTTACAAGGGGTGTTCTAAAGCTGGCAAAAGACAGTACAAACATTCTTTACTTGAAAGCAACGTATTCAGGATCAAGCAGATACATCTCTGTCAAGCTGTTTTGTTATAGCTGAATAGTATTAAACTGTTTAATTAAAGATGCTGACATTCACAAATCAATATATGGGAGGGGTACACGTACTTTTCACCATTTACATCGCCTTGCAAATCTATCCTTATTGTGCACAAAAAATATACTTCCTTAAGGCTCACTAGGAAATTCATCATATCGCTTTCAACACAATACTTGTTTTTATTTACTCAAAAAAGGTCGAGCTAAATTAATTTTGAAAAAAAACAAATATGGAAAATTATTTTAGTCCTTTCTATTACCCAACATGCAGCATCAGTGTCTGACGCACAGAACTGATCAAGAAAATCTCATATTCCCACCGAACTACTACATGTTGTAACCACTTTTACAGACCCATAATTAATTTAATTGGTAAAGTTGTGACCCCAATTCCCCTAAATGAAATAGATTAATAAGCATACCTAGATGCTAAGAGCAGCGCAAGTAGTGAAAATTCTGATAAATGCTACACAATCCCAAATAAAGGCTTCCCAGAATCACTGAGCACACAATTGTTATGCTTTATCCATTTTAGGATTTCTGTTATAATAGAGATGTATTTAAAAAAAACATGTTTCTTACCATGACATGTAGTTAGTATGCAAGTTGTTGCTTGGCGTTTGAAACCCAAATCCAGGGTCATTTCTTTTTGGAACTGTTCCTGGTGGTGTAGTGCGCTTTGAAACAGCTGCTTCATAACTGTCCCGATTACTCTAAGCCATGAAAAGAGAAAAATGTTACACTGTACTGTGATACAGACTGAAGAGAATCTCTCTAATTTAGTGCCATTAAACAAAGTGCACTTCACTTTAATGAGTGTAACCAGGGGGGGAGGAGGGCGCGATGACAGACAGAAAGATGCCAACACAGTAGTGATGTGAGCTGTGACTGACCACAGAAAAGGAAACAATCTAGGAGGGTCTGATGTACAAAGCCATTTTGCGGTCGCAAAGCCTGCAATTCGCGAAATCACTGGGTTTTCAACCACAAAATGGCTATTTGTTATGGACCCACTTTCATTTTAGTAGCAGGTTACCAAATCGCAAAATAGGTTTAGAAACTCATAACAAATCGCTATTTGGGAGGGCATTGTTTAGGAGTTCCCTTCAAAATAGCAATTCATTATGGGAAGTATCAGTGGTTCGCGAATATAATCCAGTCGCAAAAAATTGAGAATTAGCCAATTTCATATTTCGGTTGGTAACATTCACGAAAGGGAAGGGGTCTACTTGTACCCTTTGTGACTGTAAAACGAAAAAAAAAAAAAAAGAAGAATAAATTCTGCTCCCAGTCATGTCGGCACACATTGACAGCTTGCAATACAGCAGCAACGAAAGACATCACCAGAGCAAAAAAAAACAGAAGCACCAATTGCTGTAACCACTTCAAGAACCATAGCAGCGATTACAGTGGACACCCTGGCAGTGATAGTAGTAACCGCTGTCTTAAGGAAGATAACACAGCAGGGACAACAGCAGTGATAACAGCTATTGCAACAGCAAGGACCGCAACAGTTACACCAACAAATAGACCACAGCAGCAACAAAAGCTGCAGCAATAAGAGCTATTACAACAGTCACCACTACAGATGTACCAAAAGCTGTCACAGCAGCAACAATAGTTGCAAGCACAACAGAGGCCACAGCTGCATTGACAACAGGGATCTCCAGAAGTCACCAAAGTTGCCACCATGGCAGCAACTAGGGCAGTGACCCCCCCACAGATGTGACCATAGAAGGAGCAAAAGCACCAACCATGCTACCAACACATCAGTAAAAACAGCTTTAACCAAAGCAGGGAACACAGCAGCAATTGAAGGAGGAACAATACTAAAACCAACTTCTGCAACATCAGCCACTACCACAGTAGCAAAAGCAGCGGCAAACATAGTATATAGTCAAGCAGGGACCACAGCTTTGAAACAGTTTTCACAACATATGTAACCACTGCAGAGAAACATGCAGCAATCTAAGTGGGATTACAGCAGCAACTACATCTAAAACAGGAACAATAGGAAGAAAAGTTCATAGCAGCGATCATACTTTCCAGCAAGCAGGGTTAACAGCTGCTGTCAGCAAAGCAAGGACCAAAGCAGCAATCAGTACAATAACCGCAGAATGGAGCGTAACAGCTGCCACCATAGCAGGGACGATAGAAGCAACAATAGATACAGCAAGGCAGAAACCACAGCAGTGACTGCAGCTGCCCACATAAGGGACAAAAGCACCAACAGTTGTCACAACAGCAAGACCCACAGCAGCCACAACAAAAGTAGCAACAGCTGCAAGCACAGCAGTGACCACAGCTGCAGGGGCTACATCAGCCACAACAGCACAGACCAGAGAAGTAACCAAAAGGAGGGACCAGAGCTCTCACCACATCGTGGATAGTAGCAACCTCAACTGTATGAAAAGCAATTGTAACCAGTGGGACAACAGAAACAACATAAGATGTTATAACAGCAGCAATTACAGCTACCACCAAGTCAACAACAGCTCTCAACATACCCAGGGACATAATCAGCAACCACTGCTGTAACCAAAGCATGGACCACAACAACCACAGCTGTCAGTAAGGCAGAGAGAGCAGCAGTGACCATCGCAGTAAAATCAGCAACCGCTCCTACCAGAGCAGCAAGAACTGCCAAAACAACTACTTTCACAATATATGTAAGTAGGGCAGACTCCAAAAAAACGACAGGGAAAATAGCTACTTACATAGAACTACAGTTCACCAGCACTGGTATCCTTCACAGATTCACATGCATGAATCTTTCCTCTTTGCCGAGCTGGGCGTCACATGGTGATCATACATTAGCAGAAAGGTGAAATGCGTAGTAAAACATTTCTAATGAGATGAGGTAAAAGACCAATGGTCCAAATAATGTTAAAGGCACACTGGCCTCTACTCCCTCAAAGGCCCCCATACCTCTGATTTTCTATAGAACAAGTGTTTAAAAAAAGGAAATATTGGAAGCATCCGACTAAGAATGTGGGTGGTTGCATATGTATCTATGAAAGATAACAAGGCTGGAGAACTGCAGCTACACATTACTTTTTTCTTCTCCAGCACTGGATCCTTCAGAGATTCATATGCTTGAATCGGAATACTGAGCAATATCAAAATAGTTGTATCTGATATAATCATTGAAATCTCGTGCAACAATGTCAGTTTAGGTAGAGAGGGGAACCAGACAAGGATGTCCGCTGTCTCCGCTGCTGTTCTATTTAGTATTAGAACCACTGGTGTGCATGATCCGAGCACATCCAGATATCAGAGGCTTCAGAGACGTGGGGGGGCAGCTGAGAGAGGAACGGATTTCCCTCTATGCAGAGGATATCCTCCTGTACGTTACAGAACCAATAAAGACACTCCCTGTTATACTACAATCATTGAAACAACATGGCGAGCATGCGGGACACAAAAATAAATTGGGATAAATCCAGTATTTACTCAGTGGGAGGCACTCTGGAGACAAGACCTTCCGGGGCAACTATGAGTCTTAGTAAGGGGGTTCCAATACCTAGGCTTATATATAACCATAAATAACGCAATCAGTATCAATCACAACATCAGACGGACACTTACAGAATTCCATGAAGATGTTGAAAGGTGGAGGAGACTTCCCCTAACACTGCTAGGGACAGCAGCTATGTATAAAATGCGATACCAAAGGGGATGATGGACGGAGCGTTAGAGCAAATCAAACACTCAACCCCAGTCAACTGATCTGGGTTTAATCCATCATCATTCTTTAGCTCACTCCACCACCCCAGTTCAGACATGGCCATATGCAAATCAGTCTGACCCTGTGCCTCATGGGAACAGCCCGAACTGCCAAGCCATGTCTTCCCTGGATCGGAAACAAGCATCCTGGGACCGGTTTCGGGTTCAAAACCCTCATCAGCCAGGCTATCTTAAATCCATGTATAAAATGATTACACTCCCGAAATTATTATATATTATGCAGAACACATTCAGTAAAATACAGGAGACAATCTTTAGAAGAATCGACAATCTGCGCATATTGCTATGGGATGGGGGACATCCAAGAGTGGCACTTCAGACACTACATTGTAACTAATACAATGGAGGGATCGCTCTCCCCGACATACGTCCTTGTTACAGAGCGGCTCACCTAATCACAATTAATGAATGGGGACACATGCCGGGAGACCATCCAACTTATGCTCTAGAAAAAACTTCCATTCCAGACACACAACTTCACTACTTTTACGGGGGTAATGGTTACAGCAACTATTACCTGCCACCAAGAGAACAATTGAAGCATGGAAAGGCGCGGAACGGCAAATGAAATGGGACAAAAGAAACACGAGAAACCCCACTATGGGAGGGAACAAGACTACCAGAAATTAACAAACTTCAGGGCTTTGGGAAATGGCACACAATTGGGATTTCTAAGCTGGGAGACCTCTTAGAGGGAGACGCCCTGATCTCCTTTAGCTTGCTCCAGCGAGAATATCAAATGAGTAACCCCCAGAGATATAAATACCTCCAGTTAAAATATGCATGGAAGGCCGAAAAACTAGATGCCTCTAGGCACTCCAGAATTCGCACCACTAGACTACTACAAGAGGCAATACCAGAATAGGCTGTCTCGTGGACATATAAAATCCTGATCAACAATATCCCAAATAGGCTGACAACACTTGGATCCAAATGGGAAATCACAACTGGAGCTTTAGAGGACATTGCCTGGGAGGAGGCGCTAATTCATCCCAGAGAGGTAACCATTAAGCTAGGACTACGTCGGATTCAATTTAAGATTCTTCACAGAGCATATTTTGATAGGGCACGATTACATGCAATGGGGAGAGCAGAAACACTGAGTTGTCTTTGATGTAAGACAGAAAGAGGTACATTTATACACACACTCTGAGACGGTCACCTCATTAAAAAAAAACTAGTCACAGATCATAACAGAGCTGAACAATGTAACAGAGACACAAGTACCCATGGACCCCAAATACATTCTACTGGGAATTCCCTCAGATATTGCCCAATCCCGTCCCAAACTCACATTATACAACCTGGGCTTAGTCACCAAAAGAGATATAGCCAAGAAGTGGGGGGCTCCAGGCCCTCCTACGATCGACGAATGGAAGGCAAGCATGGACTTATATATGGCTGCAGAAAAGGTAACCTATAAAGCTAGAGGGTGTCCCAAGAAATTCACCAAAATTTGGAGTGCTTGGATGAGATATGGGTTAGAAATGGGAGAGATAACAGAGGAGTTGCACCCACGAACCATCAGAGAACAGCCAGATGGGGTCGGGGAAACTCCCTCCCCTCGATCGGTAGCTAGGAATTTCAGGCAATATGGTATCGCATGATGACAATCAAGTGGGCTCTGATCTGTATTTTTATCATCACTGTGTGACCTGCAAGCTTGTGAATGTACAAATACATATCTTGTGTTATTTGTATACGTCGATGCGAAATAAATACCAATAAAAATATTTATTAAAAAAAAACAATGTCAGTTTATCCACAGAAACAATTTAAGATGTTAAAGATGCAGGATGAGGCTTACCACAACGAAAAAGGTGACGAATGACTGTTTAGCCCACTACCTTACGCCTGGACACTTTTGCATTCAGGTAAAACAAGCTTCACAAATGTGTGGTGACTCTTCATGTCACTGTCACTGCCCTGCAGATATACAGGAGAACTCCAGCGTATAACGTCGCGGTCACTACCCCACTCGTTCTGGAATGATCCATAAAAAAAACTTCACAAACATTGTTAAATATCTAGTGAGCGAAGGAGTCCATTCAGCTACTGTACAACCGCTTCATTCAAACGAAAATCTGCTGACACCTTCAAAATGAATTTTGATTTAGTATGCAAAATATTGCGGTCCTTCTAGAAGTGTAAATGTGTCTCTTTAATAATAAAAAATTAGAACCCATCTCACTTCTCAGGCCGATGTAACAGCCAAAGATAGAATTGTTTTCCACAAAATGTACATAATATCTACCCTTTGTATTGGTTCAAAGGGCAGTTCAATCAGGTGACTGACACTTGCATGGGATCTGAACACAGGTGGGAACGCTCAGAAAATTGAACAATATACTAGTGGCCAATAGAGAAGTGGAATTCGAAGAGCACTGAAATCTTGGATATAGACGCCAGAAGGAAATAAATTAAGTTATGCTTGGGATCACACATAAAAATATCAAGTTCTCCAATACCTGTAATAATTTTCTAAGTCATAGGATGTAAACATTTGAAGTGGCACCACACACAAAACCACTTCCACTTCATACATGTTAATCATGCTCAAGGTTTATGCAGTATGGAAAAGCAACCCGAAAGGTTGACTTGTTGGGGGAAGCTCAAATACTCAAAGAAACAGATAAAATGAGACCCCATATTGTGCAGACGATAATCAATCAATCAGGGATTTGTGAAGCGCACTACTCACCCGCGAGGGTCTCAAGGCGCTGGGGGAGGGGGTGGGGGTTTCGTGCAGCTTCGTCTCACCCGAAGAGCCAGGTCTTGAGGAGTTTCCTGAAAGCTTGCAGTGAGGGGGTTTGTCTGCTGCTGAGAGGGAGTTCGTTCCGGGTCTTGGCAGCGATGTAGGAGAAGGATTGCCCTCTGGCTCTGCGGATGTGTGGGATTACGGCTAGGGCAAGGTCGGCGGATCAGAGGCTTCTGTTTGGTGTGTAGAAGGAGATTCTTTCGTTGACGTATTGGGGTTCGATGTTGTGGAGGGATTTGTAGGTGTGAGTGAGGAGCTTGAAAGACACTCTTTTCGACGGGGAGCCAGTGGAGTTCTCTTAGGTGTTGGGTGATGTGGTGTTATCGTGGGATGCCGAGGACAAGTCTATCTGCTGCGTTCTGGATGGTCTGGAGTTTGTGGATTAGAGGTCTGTTTATTCCGGCATAGAGGGTGTTTCTGTAGTCATGTCAGCTGGTTATGAGTGCGTGGGGGATGATCCTTCTGGATTCGGGGGGACCCATTTGAAGGTCTTGCGGAGGGTGTTGAGGCATGTGGAGGCTACGGCGTTGATCTGTCGGTGCATGGTGAGGGAGGAGTCTAGTATGATGCAAAGGTTGCGCGCATGGTCTGGGGGTGGAGGACCACCAGGCGTTGTCCCATGCTGAGGGTGTGGATCAGAGGACGAGTACTTCCGTCTTCTCTGTGTTGAGCTTTAGGCAGCGGTAGCTCATCCAGAAGGCTCATTCTAGCCCCTCTCTATCGAAAGAAGGCTGGGTCAACTGCTGATGCGAATCCAAATGACTACCAACAGATGGACATCAGTGAATCAATACTACTGAGTTCGTACCGAAGCCAGGAGAATGTTACGTTTATTTCTAAAGCGCACTCTCACGAGAGGGTATCCTGATACTGGCTTTGCATGCATTGCCTATAAAGAAATTCACGTGACCTTACTTTCGTATTTGAAAACACAAACAAACCTGTGGGCAGCAGAAGACAAAAAACGGGAAGAAATTACCTAATTTGTAATATCCTTACTACTGCCCCTCACCCTCCCCCACCAAAAAAAACCCCACAGAACAACATTCTCATGCCTAGCTGCAAGACTGTGGAACTCTATTCCAGACCACATGAAACTAAATCTGAATGTTTTGGCATTTCAGAAAGTCCAAAAACATGTCTTAGGACTATGCTTCCACAGCTGAACTTAGGTTACTATTTGTTCATATTTTAGTAACTGTTCATAGTTTACTAGTTATATGTAAAGCACTGTCTCCCAGTGGCTAGGTTCAGGCTTTAGAAATACTTTAAATGACATCCCCTCAACCTTTGAAGCCACCATCTGCTTGAAAAGAATCCGCATTTATTGTTCTCGTTGTTGTGAATAAATCCAGTTTTGAGTGGTCCCATTAATGGACATTCTCTTCCACCAGTTCTTGGTTTAACTCTCCCTCCTAATTGACAACTGCAGCCCTACTGAGTATCTGCCCATGAACTGTCTACTTCAGGAATGTTTCCAGCTGACTGTGAATTGCTGCAATTGATGGCCCAGTTCCAGATATTTTATGATTCCTCTGAAAGTAATGAGAGATTGGTGACTCCTTGTTTACATAACATAGAAGATCCTAGAGGAACTGCATATTTGTTTAATCTTGGGAGAAACTGTAGTTCTCTTAAGACAACCTTTAGTTCCAAGATGTTTATATGAAGCTGCCTCCCTGTCTTTGACCAATAATAGCCTCTGGCTTCTAGATCCTATAAGAGGGTGCCCCTCACAACACCGCCTGTGAAGCTAACAATTTTTTTTATACAGAAATGGAAAAAGCAAATCAAAGAATGAATAATGCTGTGAATCATGTGTGAATTATATTAAAAAATTTAAGGTACTGCGCCAACTAACGATTGATAGGACTGCCCTACATCCGTTGTGTCTGGAGGTAGCCTCCAAATGCCGGATGGCCTCCATTCAGAGGGTGTATGAATGGGGGGACATGATAAGCAAACTCCTGCACTGGCTGGCCACGACGGAGGTGGAATTCAGGGTAGTACCCCCCCATAGCTGATGGCTCAGGTCGGTTAGTAGAGGACTCCAAAGGGATTGCTTCTGTCTTTGCCACATATGCTGCACTCTATGAAGAACAGGAACGCCCTCTCTGGGAAACAACTGACCCTTTGGTGACCGATCTCCCGCTGCCCCGCCTGAACAGTACCGACAGAGCCTCGCCAAAGGCCACTTCCCTCAAGACATTGATTTAGCCACCATGGTAGTCCGACTTAAACCAGGACGCCCGCAGTGAATCTGTGCCTCATATTGGCCCATATCCCTTAACACGGAGGTTAAACTGTATGCAAAACTCCTGGCAAACCACCTTTTACAGGTGTTACCCCAGTTAATCCATTCAGATCAATGCAGATTTATCCCCCACTGCAGTACAGGACATTGCATACGTAGAGTACACTTGGCGTTGAATCGGATTAAATCCGTGGGGGCCATTCCTGGAGGAAACAGTTACCAAAATGGGGTTAGCGCCCAAGTTTCAGACCTATGTTAAAGTTCAGTACGCTATCCCGAAGGTGCGTGTCAATGGGGTTATGTAGTCTGGATTCCCCATCAGGCAGTGCACGAGGCAGGGTTATCTCCTCTCCTTTTCGCACTAGCGACTGAGCCCTTGGCGGTCATGAACCGCTGTGACGCGCAGGTTTGGGGGTTTGATTGGCGTTTGGCAACGGAAGACAGCATTGTCTGCTGACGACGAACTGCTGTTCCTCTTGCCACGCTGAGACGATGCCTTGCTTCCTCCACATCCTACACATATTTGGGGCAGCGTCCGGTTTGAGGGTCAACTGGAACAAGTCCCTCCTGGTGCCCATACGGGGCGATCGCCAGAACGGGCTGTGGAACCCCGGGATCCCAAAACGCCAACTAAGCTTTCTATATCTTGGTATTCACATCTCTTGGGAACCGGGACTTACCTGGAGCCTCAAGCTTAGCCTCGTGGTGAAGACATGTAACAATATGTCTCGCTTGGACAAACTCCCTTTAAATATTAAGGGCAGAATAGCCCTTTTTAAAATGACGATCCTTCCGAGGCTGCTCTATGTCCTCCAGAACTATCACATCCATAATCCACAGAACTGGTTCGACTCCCTGGTGGCCATGGTGCATAGATTTATTTGGCCACATCAACCTCCAAGGATGGCTTTCGGCAAATATGTCCGTTCCGAGTATGAGGGTAGGCTGGCCATGAACAACATCCGCCTCTACTACTGAGCAGCCCAACTATTGATCATAAATTAATAGTTGCACGGGGGAGGCACAGGTAGCATCCCCAGAAGCCTTCAGAGAGTGGGTCTGTATGCAGGGGATATCCCACCTAGGTGATGTTTCGGAACGCGATCACCTTAGGTCCTCTTATGACCTCTGTGCAGATTTCCCCATACACGCTTCTCAGTTCTATCGCTATCCACAACTCCGACATGCACTCCTGGAATACAAAGGAGACCTAGAGGACATCCCCAAATATAGTCCCCTCAAGGGCCGTCTGCTCATGGGCCATGTGGGGAAAGGTTGAATCCCCCAGATTTCTAACCCTCGTGTTGCCCTCCCCAGATTTGATGGGCCCACTGCAGGAGAGGTGGGTGGGGGACTTGGACGCCAATTGCTGGGGTGACTACACGGCCCCCGCAAATTGGCGACCTCAGAGAGCCTCTGGCTTTTAGAATTTAAATTTCTTCAGCAGGCCTACCCAACACCCCTCCGTTTATGGAAGGCAGGAACCTGCACCTCCCCAACCTGTGGCAGATGTCAGGACCCTGGAGGTGACTTCTTCCATATGGTATGGTTGTGCCCAGCTATCCAGGCCTACTGGAACAACATCATAGCCACAATAGCCAAAGTAGTGGGTAAACATATTGAGCACATCCTAGAACGGTGTTACTAGGCATAATAGAGGATCTGGGGGTCCCCGAGGGGACAGGATACTGGTAGGCTTGAGCATGTTGGTGGCTAAACATGATATAACTAAGCAGTGATTGTCTCCTGCAGCCCCATCAATAAGGGCATGGGGCAATGACTGGCACACCAAAATGAAAGAGACTATATACACGGCCCGGGGGTGTCCCTGTAAATACGATAGGGTCTGGAGGAAATGATGGACTTATCACAGACAAGATATGTAAAGCAATTAGGGGCACGAGTGAATAATATAATATATATATATATATATATATATATATATATATATATATATATATATATATATATATATATATATATATATATATATATATTCACTGAAAAAACCATAGGTTTCAGGCACGTTATAGTTAGAAATTAGCATTTAAAAAACCTTAGAAATTCACTGAAAAAACCTTAGGTTTTAGGGACAGTTAGTTAGTTGGACATTGCACTCGTACAAAACCCGTGAAATTCCCCCGTTATAGTTAGTTCAGCCAACTATAACTCGCGCCCCCGCAATGCACTGCTGATGACGTCACATATTACATCACTCATGACATGGTCAGTGACATCACTGATGACATCTCAAATGACATCACCGATGACATCTTCCAGTGACTGTTTCTGTAAAGTTTAAATATTTCTAATATATATAGGGAAAGGCGTATTGAAGAATGAGTGGGTGTATAAGTGTCTGTATGGATGATTTAGTAGGTGCGTGACTAACTCTATAAGTGAGTGATTAGACATATCTTACTGAATGCATGGGTTAGTGACTAAACTGGGTGAATGTCTGTATCCGTCTGTCTGTTGCTGGTAAGTGGCTGCATGGGTTTGTGAATAGCTACATGAGTGTCTATATGAGTTATTGATTGGTTGTCTGAGTATCTGTATGGGTGCCTGAGTGTTTGTGTGGGTGGGGTGTGTGCGACTGTGCATAGATGTGTGAGTGGGTGATTCACTGGGTGGATGGTTTCAAGAGTGCATCTGTGATAGACTGTATGGGTGGGTAAGTGTGTGTAAGAGTGTGTTAGTGAGTGAATGTATGTCCCAGTGGTACATGTGTGAGTAACTACATATGTGAAAGGCAGTATATGTGTGTGTGTTGGAGTATATAAATAGCTATAAGCGAGAGTGTGTGATTGTGAGAGTGACTGTATGGATGAGTGTGTGCTTGTATCAGTGATTGTATAAGAGCGTAAGAATGTGCTAGTATTTGTAGGAGTAAGTGAGCTGGTGTGTGTATAACTGTATAGGTGAGTAAATGGCAGTGTGTTTAATTATTTGCATGACTGACTAGGTGCGTGAGTACCTCTATGGATGAGTGGCGGTGTTGGAGTGTCTATATAGGAGTATGAGTGCATATGATAGTCCTGTACTGAGTGACCGTAAGTATGAGTGACTGTACGGGTGAGTGAGTGGATGTGTGTGTGTGTAGACCTAAGAATCAGTGAGTGGGTATGTAGTTATTGGTGTTGGAGTGTCTATGGTTTTGCGAATGGCAGTCTGTAATTTAGAGTGGGTGTATCAAAGGTAATATTAGGGTGTGAGGAGGTGCATGAAATTATCACATGGATGATGTCATCAGTGATGTCATTTGAGATGTCATCAGTGATGTCACTGACCATGTCATGAGTGATGTAATATGTGACGTCATCAGCAGTGCATTGCGGGGCGCGAGTTATAGTTAGCTGAACTAACTATAACGGGGAATTTCACGGGTTTTGTACGAGTGCAATGTCCAACTAACTATAACGTGCCTGAAACCTATGGTTTTTTTCAGTGAATTTCAAAGGTTTTTTAAATGCTAATTCCTAACTATAACATGTCTGAAACCTATGGTTTTTTTCAGTGAATTTCAAAGGTTTTGTAAATGACAATTTTTAAATGTATTAATTGTTAGATTTATTTTTTTGATACGGATTTACTACTTTTTAAACTATTTATTTTTACATATTTTATTTTTTAAATTACATTGTAATTACATTATACATTACAAAATATACTTTCTCAGAATGAATTACTTTAGTTTAAATACTTTGCAAATAGGCAATAGACTTTTAAGTACAGTAGTTACAGTTGTTGCAATGGGCAACACAATTTCAAACACAATGCAACATTGAGCTCAATGTGAATTTCTAGTTAAATGCAATTAGTTACTTTATGGATTACTTTTCTAACCACAGGACTGGATCCTAGATTCAGTCCTGGGACATCTCCTGTAAACAGTTGAGTAAAAGCGTTTTGATTACAGTAGTGATTTTTAAGGAATATTATTGTATTTTAAAAGTTGACACTTAGAAACTTTTTCACATAGAATCACCAATGTTATCCTATGGGAGGAAATTCACTTAGCAGGTAAGTAGTGTTATCGTTACTTTTTTTACTCAGTGGTGGATCCTGGATCCAGCACTGGTGCTTCTCCTGTAAACAGTTGAAAGAATGCGTTTAAGTCATACAGGCGATTTTTAAGGAATATTTGTAGTTTGTGAAAATCGACACTTTGAAACTTCTGCTGAAAACCAGACAATGGATTCCTATGGAAGGAAATACAAGTTACTGGTAAGTACGGTTAGAATTACTTTTCAGGGTCAGTGCTGGGCTAAAAGATGCAGCACTGGGTTCTCTCCTGATAACAGGTGAGTAAATTGGAATTCGTAGTTCGGCTGATTTTAGAGGAATATTTGCACTATGGTGAAGGAAGGGGGTGGGGCCTGAGGTGACATGTCTGCAAACACGCCCTGTGGCGCGTTTTAAGTTGGAGAATAGATTCCTCCTCAATCCCGAGGGTCCCTAGGGGCCAACTAGCCCACCAGATCCCTCCAGTATGCGCCAGAGAGCTGCGTTGCAGAGAGGTGTTCAGAGGCCACGCCCCTTTTTACAACACTCTGCAAAGCAGCTCCGTGGCGCTTACTGGAGGTACCTGGTGGGCTAGTTGGCCCCCAGGGACCCTCAGGATTGAAGGGGATTTAATTCCCCATCTTTGCACACATGTCACCTGAAGCCCCGCCCCCTCCCTTCACCACTGTGCAAACGCGGCGCGTTTTAAGTTGGGGGATTAAGTCCCCTTGAATTCTGAGGGCCCCTGGAGTCCAACTAGCCCACCATGTACCTCCAAAAAGCGCCACAGAGCTGCGTTGCAGAGAGGTGTAAAAAAGGGGCGTGGCCTCTGTACACCTCTCTGCAACGCAGCCCCCTGGTGCATACTGGAGGTTCCTGGTGGGCTAGTTGGCCCCAGAGACCCCCAGTATTCAAGGGGAATTCGTTCCCCTTTGCAAACGCGCCAGGGCGCGTTTGCAGAGTGCTGCCAAGGAGGGGCGTGACCTCCGGGGCGATGCCGTATTTTTTTTTTTTTTTTTTTTTTAAAGGGGGCTGTGTGGCCCCCCTTGTTTTTAATTATTTTGGGCCCTGAAGACCCCATTCCCCACGGCCTGACCCCCTTTTATTTTTTTTTTATTTTTTTTAAAAAGGAACGGGAAGGGGACCGCGTGGGCCCCCCTCCCGTGGCCAATTTTGGCCCGGGGACCCCATCCCCCGGGTCATTGCCACCTTTAAAAAAAAAAAAAAATTCCATGGAGGGGGCTGCATTGCCCCCCTTCTCAGGCCTCCATAGGCCCCGGGGACCCCATCCCCCGGGGCCGGCCTTTTTAAAAAAAAAATGTTTTAATCTTCCTTAATTTGGGGGAGGGGGGCCGCGTGGCCCCCCCTCCCGGGCCACTACTTGCCCCGGGGACCCCATCCCCCGGGGCTGGCACTATCCTTTGGGGACTGTGGGGGGACCCCAACTCCCCCACGGTCCCACCGGCTCCCCGCGTCCTGCGGGAGCCGGCATTGCTTTTCCACATGCGGAGCTGCTGACATGCAGCTCCCCATATGGAAAAGCAATTTGCTTAGAATTTTGGAAGAGAGAGCAGGTTTCCTGCTCGCTCTTCCAAAATCCAAAGCAGTTTGCTATGACAGGACGGGAGCCTGAGGGGTGGTGGTCCCCAGGGCCATCAAGGGCTCCAGGAGGGGGGCCGCGCGGCCCCCCTCCCTCCATTGGCAAAGCCCCGGGAAGGTGGTGGTCCCCGGGGGTCCGTAACGGACCCCCATATTGAAATATTTAGTGCCCCGGGGAGGTGGCGGTCCCCGGGGCGTGTGGGGGGGCTCAAGACCCCCCACACAGGTAATTCTAAAAATAAAAAGAAGCCCCAGGGGGTGGCGGTCCCCGGGGCTGCGTGAGGGCGGGGTGGTGGTCCCCCACATAAAATATAAACCCACCCCCCGCATGCCCCCGGGACTTGGGCCACCCGGGGGCAAAATAGCATCGAAGCGCGGGAGACCGCGCTTCGATTATTTTTGTTATTTTAATCGTCGGGATCCGCGCACCCTAAGCGCATCCCGCCGATTTAAAAATTATTTTTTTTTTAATGGTTTTTTCTGCCCAGGGGGTCCTTGTGGGACCCCCTGAGCAGACCTAGGGGGTCAGGGTGTTTCTACCCTGCCCCCTTTGTGCGTTTTGCGCACTTGTTTCTTGTGCCTCGGTTCTACCGAGGGACAAAATGGCTGCCAACACTTCCTGATTTGGAGTGTTGACAGCCACTTGACAGCCAATTAGCATGCAGCTCGTGATCGGGACGGTGCGCGCAGGGTGCGCGGATCCAAAGCGGCCATAGATATATGTGATTTTACTTGTGATTTTCTCAGGAACTACTGAACGGATTTACACCATTTAAGCAAAAGGCACAACTCTGAACCAAGGGCTACCTTTTTGCCAAATTTGGTGTAATTCCGTTCAGCAGTTCGGGCTGTAGCTGCGATGAAAGGATCCTATGGAAAAATTAATGGGGAAAACACGTTTTGGGACCCCCCCCCTTTTTTCTCGGCCCCCGCTTGACAAATCACCCCGAGACTTTCAGGGTCGGAGCGGGCCACAAAGTTTGAAAATTTCGCGAAGATTCGTCAACCGGCGCAAGAGTTTTCAAATAGAATGTTGCGGATTTCCTATGGAAAATAGGTCCTAACTATAACTATCTACTGGCGACCGCCAGTAGATAATATATAAAAATGTGAGGCGTAATGGGGAGGTGGAGTATTTAGAACTTTCATGTACAGATTGTGTGTATTTCGGCCGAGCAACTGATTGTATTGTTTGCAATGGAAATGAAAAAAGAAGTGTTTATATACAAACAAATATATATTATGTTATGGGATGGGATGGTGGTTTTAAAAAAAAAAAAATCAAGTAAAAGAATCACTTAACATTAAAGACCCATAGCAATGGATTACAAAACCATGCAACTTTCCACATACAATATCATAAAAAAAAAAACAACAAATTGATATTAAGATCCCACTTAATTATATTAACTATTGGTCACCACTACCTGCTTTAGACATACATCCATCAAAATAACCTTAAATCTTTTCACTTATTAAATTACACATTCAATTGTTACAAACAAAATGTATAAACTATCCTGCTCATCTGATGATCAACATGCAATAGTATGCCTGTATATATCATTATTGCACAATCTACAACTTATTGTATATTCCCACCATTATCATACAAAAATAAATATATAGGCCAAAGGGAAACAAAGTATTTTTTGTGCATCTCATTTGCTAGTCAGGAACCCCCACCCGACCCCTCCCCGCCAAACAGAATATTATGGCACCAAAATATGGAACTTTTGGGGCACACATTTACAATTTTTTGTGGCATTTTTGCTTTTTCAAGTCATGGTATTCTATTTACCAATAATTACGGTTTGCATAGTTCAGCTGTCATACGTATGCATGCATAGTCACAAATGCACGTGTCTTGGTCATTGCACTGCTGCGGCAACTTTTTTTCTCCCTGATGCTGTCTTGTATAGGCAAACCAGCCTTTATTTGGGTGATGCAGAATAGCATGATCCGAAAAGATTGGCAAAGCCAAAAGTTCAGGAAATGCCACTGAAAGGCAATGGCTATTGGCGATGCTAATGCTGGTTTAGTTTCAGTTCTTGCGTTCCTGATAGAAAACAACCAATGGTTTTTTAAGATGGGGCTTTGGATAATGGAAATTATTTTTAATTTTCAGAGTCCACGTTTCTACAAAGATTGAAAAAACTTCCTGCAAGAGGGGCGTGGTGTTTTTAGTGCAAGGCCATCATTAGGAGTTTGGAGGGTTTTGATGAGGGAATACCATATTGCCAGAATTTCTGATTCCAGGAAGCATTCCCACACCAAAATTTGCACATTAAATTTTCCAACTAGAAGGGAGAATAACCACACTGCCTCAGAGATAATGGTTCCATCTCCATGTGACTTTCCCCGATTCCCAGGAGAAAACTGCAGACATGTTCCACCTGCTCTCAGTAGTGTCTGCAAAGGGCCAATTGTGGTTGGCGGTGTGGAGTCTGGGAGCCATGGGTGACAGGGGCTTTAGTATGTCGGGGGGGGGAGAATCCCGGTCTGCTCCCCTCCTACTGCTGCACAGGTTGAGAGGGAGCAGGTTGTGATGATGCATGCAGGGCCTCCAGCAGTAAAAAGAGGTCGAGTGGTCCAGGCCTGAATTTATCTTGTCTGGAATTGTAGGACCTGATAATTTCCAGGGCCAGAGACCTGGAATTACAGCTGACACAATATCATCCTAATTTACGGATCAAAATGAAATTATGCCACTTGTAATGAGTGACCAAGTGCAGTTTAAGCTGGACGTGGCTTAAAAAAAAAATTATACTGCATTATCAGGCAGTTGTAAACGGTGTCATAACAAAGATGTGAGGGGCCCGAACGCAAGAAAACAAAATATTGCCTCCACCCCGCTCTAGGGCCTCAGTTACTAGAATACAGCCATATTACGATGTAGAGGCGCTACAGACCTTGGGTAGCGATGTCACTATCTGCTGCACGATTGATAGCTATATTCTTGGTTAGATGAATCCCTGCTTGAAAATTTGGGGCAGATTTACTAACTTCACTCAAAGCAGAGCCGTAACCAAAATTGCTAAGCAGCGTTGCGTAGAAGGGAGAGAGCAGAATAGCGCCACATCTACTAACATGATTTTCCTCCCTCCGCTGGCACACTATCTGCCAAGTGCCAATGCACACACCCTTTCACTGTAGTGCGAGAGTGAATGTGTGTTGTAAAGCACATATATTAATGGAAGGGTGCCATTCCTGTGCAAAATACTATGCTAAAACATAGCTCAACACTTTAACACTTTGTATGTGTGCTTTACAGTGCACCGCCACAAAACAAGGAGAGGCACCCTAAACCACCAGAAGAGACAGGGGAGATATATAACTAAAGAGAAGATTCTCCTTTGTGCAACCGTCTTGAGAGGGATAGGAGTTTGTCATTGAAAATGCACTAAGAACTAATTTATACAATTAAGAGTCATAAAAAAAACTTTCCTACAAAAACCATAAATACTATATTGCTGAATATAGAAAAATAGAGACAAGTAAGTTTTTTTTATACGGCTCTTAATTGTATAAATTAGTGATTAGTGCATTTTCATTTACTCGTGACAAGTAAACTCATATCCCACTGAAGACGGTTGCACAAAAGGGAATCAGCTCTTTAGAAATATATTTGCTGTACAGTGCGAAAGACTGAGAAAACTTTACCACTGCTTTGAAGAAACAATTTTTGGAGGCAAGTCCCATCTTCCCTTTGGCATAGTTGCATGAGAATGCCCATGTTTCAAACATGGAACGCCCCATGACGTGAAGTAGCATAAAGTGCTACTTTGGGTTACTTTAGAACTACTTTCTAGCAAGTAAGTCCCAAAAGAATACTTGGTTACAGTTTGCATAACTTTTGTGATGCAAACCCGCTGCAGGGTGTTAGTAAATCTGTCCCAATATATCTGGGGTGATTTTCAAAAACAAGTGCAGATTTGCAAATATGCAACGCAATGCAGAGCAGCCACAAAAGTGGCTCTGCTACATTGTATAAGAGGGAGAGACCAAAGGAGGCATTATACCTACAAATATATGGCATTGTTTCTCTTGCCTGCTGTACTGGCATTCTTTGAGCCTGCCTTGCACCATGCACACACACACACACACACTTGCACCACAGTTCAAGGTTGTGTGCATTATGTCAAGCACTGGTTTTGTACTAAAAGGGTATTCTTCCAGTAGAAGATTCTATGCTCAGACTAACTTAAGTTTTCCCACATTGAATGTGCATTGTACAATATAGTTTTACTGAATTTATTTTTTATTCATGCCTTAGTTAATTCAAACCATATATGAAAAGTAAACCAATATACATAAAAATGGGTAACAGTAAAAAAATCTCATTAAAACCACAAGTACACCAATTAAAGTGCCTCAAATGAGTTGCGATATAACACTCATGAAATCTAGCTGATTGAAAATACTAAAGACTAGCAAGCGAGAAAATAAAACGTCTATAGTGCAATTTGTGACAGGAGTGCAATTTGCATAATTTCTTAAAGAGCAACAGTATTGTTTGACATGTACAAGTCTCGCGGGAGTGAGTCTGATACTGTCCGCAAGGCCAAAAGCGGGACCTCACTAGTATTTAACAATTATTTGCAGCAGTTGCCTTACTTGGGTCCTTTTCTACAAAGGCAGTAAATTTCCCAAAATGCGCTGAGAGAGGAAGACTTTCTACTTTGAAGCATGCCATTACTGCCAGCCTACAGAAATAGAAGCCTAACCAGTTGAACTAAGGTTTTAGCAAAGCACGCCTCTCATTGAGCAAAGCTAGGCAGATGCAAACTATGTGTAACATGAATTCCTCATGTGCACTGCACAGCCTGCAAAGGGTGGCAGTTGTTTTTCTTAACCCTTTTGGCATACAATTTAGAGTGGGCAGGTCTCCTAACCGAGACTCAAAGTAGATTGCCAGCCTAACTTCTCATCGTTGTTTAGGATGAGTAAGGAGTGTGCACAGGTTATCAATTTCCGTTTGTCTTTTTTTTTTTTGTTCATCTGAAAGACATCTAGCCATAGATTTCTTAACTTGTGAATAAGATCCCATAGCCACAGTCTGTAGAAGGAGGGTCTGCGAACCAATCCCAAGATATGCATGGATCTAAATAAACAAAAGGCTAATTGGCCCCACTGGAACGAGGGTACATGACCCCGAGAAGGGGCAGAGGAATCTGCAATGTATACAATAGAGGACTGAGCCACCAGACAGACTAACCGGAGGATGGCATCTATCTTAGATGAACGAACGTGGCCACTAGAGGAGCCAAAGCAAACCACTAAGTGGAAAGAAAAACTAAGATATTAAGAAAAGAGCGAGTGGACCTGTCCAAGCACAACAAAATAAATTAAGTGTCCCACCGCCAGGTGGGAAAGAAGACCAAGTGAAAAGACGACTTTGACACTTTGCAACTGGCGGTGGGAGTCAAACGCCTGCATTGGAGAGGTCCTGAGACATCAATAGCACAGGACACTGCCTCTGAGCTACAGCGCCTGGCCCAAACAAGAGGAACAGATAACCTGGCAAGGGAAAACTGAGTCTGAGGGGAAAAGAGGCAAAATCCAACACAAAATCACTTGAAAATAAGAATGCCTTATGCGAACCCCAAGTACACTAAAAATGGTTACGAAAGAACACATGAGGCTCCTGCCCTGATAAGAGCAATAGAAGAAGGGCCACCAGACAAATCCTCTTACCCCAAGCAGGGGAAGGGACTAGAAAACGAGGGATACACCAAAAGAAGGAGGAGTTCTAACATGGAGAACGCTCCATCCTGTGTCCGTTTCTCCCTTTCCTCTCACTTTTTTTAAATAGAAGACCGAAAAGGACGGAGACTGCGTGGCCGAAAGGACCGCGTAACAAATGATATCCAAAGGGCATAAATGGACATATGAAAAACTGAACACCGTCCTAGCAATATACCCATGCAGGTAATGCATCCGCAGCCCGATGACACTTCAATGCTCAAAGCACGCCGGGGGGAAGGAGGGGGGGCGAATGGCCCTCCAATAACAGAGCGGGGCTAGACTCAAGACAACATTGTCTGCTAGAAAAATCTCAACAGGCACGTACTGCCCAAGGGGAAATATGAAAGAGTGTGCTTGTCCAAAAGCGCATACCAATACCTAGACCTAGGAGGTCAACAAGAAGGTATGACTGAGTATTCCAGAATCACCCTACGTGATATCCAGGAGAAAGACTCCCACAAAACAGATGAGGGAAGCAATCCCCATCGGAAGGGCAACCATGGAACATGATATACATATAGAACACAGGTTCATACAAGGACCGTTCAACAGCCGTGAGGCAAGGAGAACAGATCACACAACGGCCGTGGGGGAAGGATAACAGATCACGCAATTGACGTGAGGTGGGACAGAAGGAAAACAGGAAAACCTATGTCGTTCCACAATAGAATGACCAGACCGACCCTGATGAGCGTCCGCAGCGATGAGGAAGGTCAAATACCTGGGGTATGCTGTATATTTCCCAACATCAGAGGAATTTGAAACACCTGGCTTGGGAGTGCCCATACAACCAGAGGCACAAGGTAGCACTATTGAATCACGAAGCTTAGGGACAAGTCTCAAAAAAAAAAAAAAAAAAAAAAAAAAAAAATCGCCAATCCTACCTGTAGCCAGGAGAGGTGGCCTAGCACAATACTGGTGTGCACGATCGAATCTACAAGGTGGAAACAGCCAACAGGGAAAAAACGAACAATCGAAGGACGACGTTTATCCTGAGGTAATACAGAAAAAACATCCTCAAGAAAACACGTCCCCATTGTAACAATCGAAGAGTAGAAACAACCCCAAAGTAGTGTAGAGCAAAAACTGCAAACCATTGATACGTGATAGAACCCCAAGGGGACATAAGAGGCTGCCATGGGAACTGCAGCCAAGAAACAAGGTTTCCAACGAAATAATAGGACAGGTTAACAAGTCCTGAGCCACAGTCAAGGAACAGAAGAAAAAGCAATAAGCCCAAGTGGCCAATATCACATAAGGATAAAGGAAATTGTGTGATAAGGGATTCACACAACAGCCGAATCCAAAGAACCCCACCGGCCAATAGGGTAAGACCCTATGCAGGCTCTCAAGACAGACAGCTAGCCAGTAGCACCAGAAGACCAGGGCAGAGACCCTGATCAGGCAACTGATGCCATGAAATGCACATAACAGCGTTGCAATAACAAGGGGAAAAGGGAGAGGGGGCAAGGTAAGGGTCTGGCCCTCCCAGACTAGCCCGAAACCTACGTAAGGCCGCATCTGCTTGGACTCCAAAAAGATGAACCCATCAAATGGCAAGTCAAGCAGGGCTGACTTGACAGCCTCTGAAGATCCAGACGCCCAAAGCCAGGCGTGCCAATGGAATCGGAGTCCATTCCATACCCGATTAGCAGTTTTACCACCTGGCAACCATCTAAAATCAACTGGTTCAACTCGCCCTTGTTAGCCTCTGGGAACAAAGGTAAAGATTGCGCCAAGGAGTCCCACAAAGCATGCAGAAAGCGTCCAAGGATGCAAATCATGTTGGTGGAGCGTAACGCTGCACTAAAGGAGGGAACAACACGTTTCCTGAAAGAATCCTGCTTCCTGGACTCTTTGTCAAAGGGGGGGGAAGGTTTTCGATTTCAGAGGACGCCGTAATGACCTGGAACACGAAGCTGCGGTGGGTCGGCTGTCAAATAAGGCAAGCGGGGTCCCCTGGGGCAGGGCAGTATTTGTGGGCAATAGTATGGTCCACTGATACACCTGACTCAGGTTGTTCACATGCCCCCCAAAAAATGTCAGAAAGTGCTTCACAAAAGGGGAATACTGGCCCAACCCCCGACTGGCCAGGATGAAGGACCAAGATACCCAGCGCCAAGATACCCTTCTGGGTGAACGTGCGCTTTACAAATACATAGGTTGTGTTATGCTATGCAAATTCATAATTTCTTATAGTAAGGAAGAGGAAGCAAAGTGTGATTTGCATTCTAGTACTAACAGGGGAAGGAGTAGTTTGGAGTAAATTTGATTCTCCTGAATAAAACTTTGGTAGAATTTTCAGTTTAACATCATAGTGGAAAAAAAAAAAAAAAAAACTACAAACATCCCTATACCGCTCCCCAGGGTCTTACAAGCCAGCAGTGACCGACATGGGGAGGGTCATTTCAAATAAGAATTACTTTCACATTCATATTTCAGTGACTGGAAGCACCAATTGCACAAGTTACTAACTTGTGTAACGATATATCTGTAAGAGACAGTAGTTAGTGACAGATTCCTCACCTTAGAATATCCCCAGGCGTCAGGCTGGATCCGGAAAGTTTTTGCGTAGCAGTACCCTTGCGAGTCGGTAGGCGGCGTCGTGCGGCTCCGCGTCCGTCGTCGGCACCGCCGGGATGAAGTCGCGGGCAGTACTTAGACGCCGCCCCTGCGCGCTGACGTCAGTTCTGTACACGACTTTCCGCGCCAGGAACGCAGAGCCATGCAAGAAGCTGACATAGGTGTCTGAAAAATACTAGGGCCCTGAAAGGGATGTCCTTAACCCTAGAAATCAGTTCGCAGAACGGGGAGGATGGGTGGGGCGGTAGGAATCTGTCACTAACTACTGTCTCTTACAGATATATCGTTACACAAGTTAGTAACTTGTGCATCTGAAAGAGACACGTTAGTGACAGATTCCTCACCTTAGAATAGATACCCCAGCAATACCAACCCCGGTGGTGGGTCTGCGAACAAAGATCAGACGAGGAAGTCCAGGAGAAAAGAACGGCCAAAGAAGCCGTCTCTCCGGACTTGGCTGTCAAGGCAGTAATGTTTGGTAAACGTGTGCAGCGAGGCCCACGTAGCTGCCTGACATATCCTGTAACGGAACACCGCGGCCTAAAGCCGTGGTAGCCACCATTGCCCTGGTGGAATGGGCACGCAGCCCAACAGGAGGCTCCTTCTTAGCCAAAGAATAGCAGGCTTTGATACACATGGTGACCCAGCGGGAGATGGTCCTTTTGTGTACCGCCCAACCTTTTTTGGCGCCCACGTAGCCAACAAAGAGCTGGTCATCCACCCGGAACTGTTCTGTTGATGTAAAAAGAAAGCGCACGTTTTGGGTCCAGACGGTGGAGCCTCTCCTCGTCTCTGGAAGGATGCGGAGGTGGAAAGAAGGTGGGCAAAGTGATGGTCTGCCCAATGTGGAAGGCAGTAACCACCTTTGGCAAGAAGGACGGACGTGTCCGAAGAACAACCTTGTCTGGATGAACAGACAGAAAGGGGGGTTTGCATGAAAGAGCCTGAAGCTCACTCACCCGCAGAGCAGAAGTGATGGCCACCAGAAAGGCTGTCTTCAGAGTAAGAAGACGAAGAGGACAGTTATGCAGAGGCTCAAAGGGAGCGCACATTAAGAAAGTAAGAACTAAGTTCAAGTCCCACTGAGGCATTACAAACTGAACAGGAGGGAAGTGGTGTGTAATGCCTTTAAGAAACCTGTTAACAACAGGGGACTTAAAAAGAGAGGGCTGATCAGGAAGCCTGAGAAAGGCCGAGATTGCACAAAGATAGCCCTTGATGGTACCCAGGGCAGAACCCTGTTGGGCCAGAGAAAGAAGGAACAGAAGAACCTCGGAAAGAGGGGCAGAAAGGGGATTCACAGCCTTTGCTGTGCACCATGCCACAAACTTGTTCCACCTGCAGGCGTATACCACCTTAGTTGAGGGACGCCTGGCTGCCAGAATCACATCACAAACTTCGGGAGGCAAGTCGAAAGGAATCAACTGCCGCCGCTCAATCTCCACGCAAGCAGGTGAAGACTGGACAGGTTCGGGTGGAGGACCGTCCCCTGCTGCTGCGACAGAAGATCCTCCCGAAGAGGCAGACGGATCGGGGGATCGACGCTCATACTGAGTAGCTCGGGATACCAAACTGTTCGAGCCCAGTCCGGAGCCACAAGAATGACTTGGGCCCGGTCGCGCCGAATCTTCAACACTCTGGGTAGAAGTGGTATAGGCGGAAAGGCGTACAACAGACCGCAACTCCACCCGCGACGAAAGCGTCGCCGGCGAGTGCCGCCTTGGAAATTCCAACGCGCAGAACTGCTGACATTGCGCGTTCTCTTCGGTGGCGAACAGATCTAACCAAGGCACTCCCCACTGCTGAAAGAGACCTTGTGCCACCTCCGAGTGAAGACGCCATTCGTGATCCATCATGCACCTGCGGCTGAGGTTCGTCCGCCCTGGCGTTCAGGGAACCTGCCAGGTGTTGAACCATCAGGAATATGCCCTGATGTTCCAGCCATGTCCAGAGGCGCAGAGCCTCCTGACATAGGGTCCACGACCCCACCCCGCCCCGTTTGTTGCAGTACCACATGGCGGTGGTGTTGTCTGTGAACACCTGCACTACCTTCCCTTTGACAGAGGGAAGGACTGCCTGGAGTGCAAGTCGGATCGCCCGGAGCTCCAGAATGTTGATATGGAGCCGGGACTCTGCCGGAGACCAGAGGCCTCTGATCTCCGCCTCTCCCATGTGACCGCCCCATCCCAGAAGGGACGCGTCCGTCACAACTGTGTGCTCTGGCTGGGGAAGGGAGAGGGATCTGCCCATGACACATTGCCGGTTGGAGAGCCACCACTGCAACTGTTTTGCAGTCCCCTCCGAGATCTGGACGTGATCGGACAGGTTGCCCTGGTGCTGCGCCCACTGGAACTTCAGGTCCCACTGCAGAGCCCGCATATGCCATCTGGCATGATCGACCAGCAGGATGCAGGAGGCCATGAGGCCCAGCAGCCTCAGGGTCATCCGTACCGAAACCCAGGATAGAGGCCGAAAGATCGGAATCATAGCCTGAATATCCCGGACTCGCCGTTCGGGAGGATAGGCCCGAAACTGCGTCGTGTCCAGAACTGCTCCGATGAAAAGGAGCTGTGGAGAAGGAATCAGGTGCGACTTCGGCACGTTGATGGAGAACCCCAGCGAGTGCAGGAGTTCGGCCGTAGTCTGGAGGTGGGAGACGACTGCCTGGGACAAGCCCGCCTTCAGCAGCCAGTCGTCGAGGTAGGGGAAGACTGGAACCCCTGCCCGGCGCAGATGAGCTGCGACCACCGCCATCACCTTCGTGAACACCCGAGGGGCGCTGGTAAGGCCGAAAGGGAGCACGGTGAACTGAAAATGCTCGAGGCCTACCGTGAACCGCAGGCAACGCCGGTGGGCCGGCAGGACGGGGATGTGGAAATACGCGTCCTGCAAGTCCAACGCTACCATCCAGTCTCCAGGGTCGAGGGCAGTCAAGACCTGAGCTAGGGTGAGCATCTTGAACTTCTCCTTCCGGAGGAAGCGATTGACGTTCCAGAGGTCCAAGATAGGACGCATGTCCTCCTTGTCCTTTTTGGGCACCAGAAAGTAGTGGGAGTAGCAACCACGTCCTACTTCTGGGGTCGGAACGCGCTCGATGGCCCCTTTGGCCAAGAGGGCCGCAACTTCCTTCTGAAGAAGCACCAAGTGATCCCCTGACATGCGGTGGAATTGAGGCGGCATGGCTGGGGGGATGGTCTCGAAGGGGAGGGAGTAGCCCCTTCGGACAATGTCCAAGACCCACTTGTCCGAGGTGATGGCACGCCAGTGGTGAAGGTGATGGCGGACCCTGCCCCCTACTGGCGTGCTGTGCACCTGAAAGGAAGGACTAGGAGGGCTTGGAGGCCGCGGACGGGGTGGGGTGGGTGGCCTGACCCGCACGCTGGTTACCTGACCCGCCACGGCGGGAGCCACGTCCTCAGCCACGCGAAGACGCTTGCTGCGCGGGCCGGTGGCTGGGCAGCGGACGTGACTGGGCGCCCCTTCCGTGGCCACGAAAGGGGCGAAAAGCAGACTGTTGCTGAGGGCGCACAGCAGAAAGGCCCAGGGACTTGGCTGTAGCCCACGAGTCTTTAAAGCGCTCCAGCGCATGGTCTGCCTTTGTCCCAAAAAGACCGACTCCATCAAAGGGCATGTCCATAAGAGAGTTTTGGACATCACCCGAGAAACCAGTGGTCCTCAGCCAGGCGTGACGGCGCAGCGCCACTGTCGTCGCAAGCGATCTGCCTAGCGAGTCGGCGGTATCAAGGCCACATCTGATGGTGTACTTTGCCGCATCTCTTCCCTCCGCAATGGTGCGGGAAAGCAGTGTCTGGACCTCGACAGGACACTGGGGCAGAACTTGCACCACCGAGTCCCACAAGGAGTGGGAATATCGGCCCAAGAGGCAAGTGGTGTTGACGGACCGCAAGCCAGCACTGGCGGAAGAAAAGACCTTCTTCCCAAATTGATCCAGGCGTTTGGATTCCCTATCCGGGGGAGCGGTAGGGAAGGCGCTTTGGGAAGCAGAGGCTTGGACCACCAAGCTCGGTGGGGTGTAGAGAGAGGAACGGGGGGTCGCCCAGAGCAGGGCGATGGCGTCGGGCCACGTTCCTCTCCACAGGAGCCCCTGTGGTGGGCTTGGACCAGGTGCCCAAAAGAACGTCTGAAAGCGCCTCGTTAAACGGCAGCAGTGGCTCCGAGGAGGTAGCCGCCGGCTGAAGCACTTCCGTCAGGATGTTAGTCCTGACAGCCACTGTAGGAAACGAATAGTTTCTTACCTGTCGGTGTAGTTTTGCAGCTTGAAGACTTTCTGGATTCACTATGCTGTGCATTATTCCGCCATCTCGTGGTTGGGTCCGGATTCGTAGTCTTTTCTTTGTTTTTGTCTTTTTTTTTTTTTTTTGTTGGCCCAGGTGGGCGGCGACGCCCCACCATTTGGTGTCTTCGGTGACGTCGTCGCGCTTCCGGCGGAAGCTCCCACCTTTGGTAGCCATCTTCGGATTCTTTTTTTCTTTTCCTCTTACAGTTTTTTGTTGTCTATGTCTTTAACCTTTAATCCTTCAATTATTCTTTGATCCCTTTAAAACCTTGTATGTAGTTTAGTTGTACCCTTAACCTCCTATGTTATCTTCCTGGCGGAGGCGGGTGGGATCGCTAGTGAATCCAGAAAGTCTTCAAGCTGCAAAACTACACCGACAGGTAAGAAACTATTCGTTTTGCAGCGTGAATCTTTCTGGATTCACTATGCTGTGCATAGACTTAGTAGCGGTTTTGTTATTGCGGTGGTTGGGTGGAAGATGAGCATTGGTTGCTGAAAATGTGCTGTAAGACCTTCTGTCCTACTTGTGCCTCTTTGTTCATTTGGATATCAACACAGTAGTGTTTGGTGAACGTGTGCACGGAAGACCATGTTGCCGCTTGGCAAATGTCTTGTATAGGTGTGTTCGCTAGGAACGCAACCGTTGCTCCTTTTTCCTTGTTGAGTGAGCCTGGGCGGCCCCTTGTAACTCTTGTCCTGCCTGCTTGTGGCAGAGTTGTATTGCTTGTGCAATCCACCGTGCAATGGTATTTTTTGTTACTGGTCGTCCCAGGAAACTGCTTGCGAAGGAAACGAAGAGTTGTTTTGTTTTCCTGCATTCCTTCGTCCTTTCTATGTAGTGCATCACTGCCCTTCTGGCGTCTAGCGTGTGTAGCGCCTTTTCTGAGGGTGTTGAAGGTTTCTGGAAGAAACTTGGTATCTGTATTGTTTGATTGATATGGAACCGCGACACCACCTTTGGCAGGAAGTGTGGGTCCGTCCTCATGACAATTCTGTCCTTGTGTATTTGCAAGTAGGGCTCTTGTAGTGTGAGAGCCTGTAGTTCACTGACTCTTCGCAGTGACGTGATAGCCACTAAGAAAGCCGTTTTTAGTGTGAGCATGTGCAGTGTGCTCTTGTGTATGGGTTCAAATGGTGATTTCATCAACTGTGTCAGTACAGTGTTGAGGTTCCAGCTTGGGGCTGGCATCCTTTTAGGGGGCTATTCTTTTAGCCCCTTCCAGGAATCTTTTGACCACTTGGGAGGTGAAGAAGCTTTTCACCGCTTCTCCCTGGTGTAGGCCACTATGGCTGCTAGGTGAACCCTTAGTGACGAGTAGCTCAGCCCGCTTTGTAGTAGGTGTGTTAAATATCGCAGTACTGTTGATTCTTTTGTGACTTTTCGTTGCAGTCCCTCTGTAATGCACCATTGTGAGAACCTTTTCCACTTTGCAATGTAGCATTTTCTTGTAGTGGGTCTCCTTGCTTCTCTGAGTACTGCCATGGTGCTTGGAGGTAGTTTGAGGTGTGCGAATTCTAGGTCCTCAGGAGCCATGCTGCTAGGCTGAGGCTGTCTGGTTCTGGGTGGAGCACTTTTCCGTCTTGCATTGTGAGGAGGTCTTTCCTTCTGCTGAACCTGTGTGCTGGTTCCTGCGCCATTTCCATAATCTGTGAGAACCATGTTTGTCTGGCCCACTGAGGTGCCACCAGTATGAGTGTCATGCTGCTGCTCCTGCATTTGCTGAGTACTTTGTGTAACAGTGGTATCGGGGGAAAAGCGTAAGCAAATTCGTTCGACCAACTTATCCATAGGGCATTCCCTAGGGACCTTTGGTCCGGCTGTCTGGATGCGTAATGTTGGCATTTTGCATTGTGGGGTGTTGCAAAGAGGTCTATCCGTGGTGTTCCCCACTTTTGGAACAGTTGCTGCACCTCCTGTTGGTTCAGTTCCCATTCGTGGGATGCAGACGTCTGCCTGCTGAGTCGGTCTGCTTCTACATTGTCTATTCCTGGGAGGTGTATTGCTAGCAGGTCTATCCTTAGAGGGATGGCCCATCTCCAGATCTGTTGTGCCAGACTTGACAGCGGTGCTGATTGTGTCCCACCTTGCTTGTTGATGTAGAACATTGCAGTTGTGTTGTCTGTTTGTATCAGCACTCGCTGGCCGTAAAGCTGCTTTTGAAAGGCTTTTAAGGCTAGGAACACAGTTTTGAGTTCTAGGTAGTTGATGTGTTTCACTGCATCTTGTTGTGACCAGAGCCCCCTGACGCGGAGTCTGGTCATGTGCGCGCCCAGCCCTGCTGTGAGGCGTCTGTTGTGATGGTCACTGTTGGAGTTGGCTGTGTGAATGGCTTCCCTTGTAATATGTTCTCTTCTTTCCACCACGCTATTTCTTTCTGCACTGCGTGTGTGACAACCACTAGATCTTCCCAACTCCCTGTGGCTTGTGACCATTGCTGTTGTATCCATTCCTGGAACGGTCTCATGTGCAGTCTGATATGCGGGACAAGGTGGATGCATGATGCCATCATTCCCATTAGCCTGCTCACCGTCCTCACTGTCAGAACTTGCCCCTTGCGGTAATGACGTGTTTCCCTCAGGAGCGCTATACTTCTCTTGTCGCTGGGAACACCTTGGACTGTGTGCTGTCTATTTGTGCCCCCAAGAATATCTTGATTTGTTGGGGTTCTGTTGACGATTTTTTCCCAATGTATTGAGAAACCTAATGTGGACAGTGTTTCTATGACTTGTTTGATGTGTTTTTGCAGAGTCTGTATGATCCTGCTTTTACCAGCCAGTCGTCGAGGTAGGGGTATACATGTATGCTCCTCCTCCGAAGGTGCGCTGCAGCTGCTGCTAGGCATTTCGTGAACACTCTTGGTGCGGACTTTAGTCCGAAGGCTAGCACTGTGAACTGGTAGTGATTGTGGCCTATCACGAATCTTAATAGCCGTTTGTGTTTGCGGTTGACGGGTATGTGCAGGTATGCATCTTTTAGGTCTAAGGTCGCCATGTAATCCCCTTCTTGGATTTGGGGTATTACTTCCTGAAGTGAAGTCATCTTGAATTTTTGTGTTTTTACGAACTTGTTCAGGAATCTGAGGTCCAGTATAGGTCTTAGTGTATCGTCTACCTTTGGCACTAGGAAGTACGTTGAGTATATTCCCTTGTTCCTTTCGTTGTTTGGAACTGGTTCTATTGCTCTTTTTGTAGCAGTTCCTCTGCTTCTAGGCGGAGGAGGGCTAGTTCTCTTGCGGGTATTGACCGATGTCTTGGTCTTCTCCCTGGCGGGTGTTTTTGGAGGTCTATGCAGTACCCGTGCTGTATGGTGTTTAGTATCCATTTGTCTGTGGTAATTTTCCTCCATTGTGTGAGAAATTTTCTTATTCTTCCTCCCACTGGTGTCGTATGCTCGGTGGTTATTTGCTGTGTGCTTCTGCTCTTTATATTTTCCTTTTGCGGACTTCCCCTCAACCTTGGTGTTAACGGTGGGGGGCTTGTTATGTGTGTGGAGTCACTTTGAGGCGGGCTGCTGGCCCCCTCTTCGGGCCTGTCCCCGTCCATACCCGCGCCCTCGAAAGGACCGTCCTCTGGGTTGGTACTGCCAATTCTGCTGCTGTTGTCCCTGCAGGTTTTGGCCCTGGTTGTTCCCTTGGTACCCTTGTTGTTGTGATTGATGTGAAGTGGTAGGTGCATTGCCTCCTCTACCACTGGCTCGCCTTGAGGGGTTCCCTCTTCTCATCCCCCTGAACTGCAGCGCTCCCATGGACCTTGCAGTTTCGTTGTCCGTCTTTAGTTGTGTTAATTTGTTGTCAACTGTTGCTCCAAACAGTTTCTCACCGTCGAACGGTGTGTTGATGATGTTGCTCTGTACTTCTGGTTTGAAGCCGGAGATCCTGAGCCATGCGTGTCTCCTCTCAGTCATCCCTATCATCATTTGCCTGCTGGAGTTCTCTGCTGCGTCCAAGGCTGACTTTAGGCAAGTGTTCGCGATGGCCTTGCCTTCTTCCGCTAGGTAATTGGCCCTTTGTTGGTGTTCTTCTGGCAGGTGCTTAATGAGCTGGCTCATTTCTGCCCAATGCTGGTATGCATGCCTGCTGATGAGGGCGTTGGAGTTGGCGATACGCCAGTGTATGGCTGCGTTCCTCTCCACCTTACGTCCTGTGAGGTCTATTCTTTTGCTCTCCTTGTCTGGAGGTGGGCCTGTGTTGGTGGGCACACCGGCCCTCTTCCTGGCTGTTGCAGCGATAATGGAGTCTGCTGGTACAGACCCCTGTATGTATGCAGGATCTTTTGTGGAGTGCTTATACTTCTTTTCGCTCCTAGGGGTAACCGCCTTGCAGATTGCTGGTTCCCTGAAGGCCTCCCTTCCCTGGTCGAGAACGCCAGGTAACATGGGTAGAAATTGACTCCTTGTCTGTTGGGGGAGCAGGGTTTCGAAGAGGAAACCTGCTTTTGTCTTTTCCTCCTGCATTTCGACCCCATAAGTCTTTGCAGCCTTCTGCACGACCTCATTGTAGACTCCGATGTCGTCTGGCGGCGAAGGTCTCGAGGGGTAAGTGTCTACCCCTTCTTCTGGTGACTCTGTGTCGAGGTCTTGCCAGTCTAGGTCTTGTACTTCAGAGGACGCCGAGTCCCTGTAAGACAGCATCTCTTCTTCGCCTTCGGCCTCGAAGTAGTAGTATTCCTCGTCCTGGTCTTCGAGCTGTTCGGGTGTCCCCGGGGCCTCGTCGACTTCGACCTCGAACTCCTCGACTGCCTCGTGGACTTGCTTCGACGGAATAGCGTATTGTTTCATCTTCTCGTCGAAGTCTTTTTTGCGTTGCAGGATGCTCGCCATCTCTGCCTCGAGCCTCCTCTTCTTTTTCGCCATCTCGTGGGCCTTTTCGGCGTCGAGTGGTGCAGTGCCTCTCTTCGCGGTCGCGGTCGTCGAAACAGACGCCGGGCCTTCCTTTCTCGGTGTCGAGGTTTCCTTTTCGGGGACGACCTTCGACGCCTTCGTTTTCGGAGGCTTTCGCCGATTGAGAGTCCTTGTCCAAGGATCCGCTCGGCTGTTTGTCCCTTGGTGCTGTTGCTTTCGTCGAGTGTTTCGGCGGCAACGCTCCCTTGGTGGACTTTGCTACACTTCTGGCAGTGTCGCTAGGGATTCTGGCTTCACTCTTTCGAGCGTCGCTTTGGTGTTTTGGGGTCGACGACTCCCTTACCTCCTTCGACGTTTTCTTTTCGATTTCGACGACAGCGCAGTCCTCTGGTCCCTCTGCGATGTTGTCCTCCTCTCCGCTCGAGAGACCCAGGTCTCGGAGAGATGGTGCTGGTCCCTGGCCCTGCATGCTGTAATTCGCCCTTCTCTGTCTGTCTCTCACCCGGAGGGTCTTCGGGGTGAACGCCGAGCACGCGTTGCAGTCTTCGCTGGCGTGGTCGAGCGGCAAGCAGAGGTTGCAGACTGGGTGCTGGTCTTTTTGGGTGTATTTGTGGTGGCAATTTCTGCAGAACTTGAACGGAGTCTTGTCCATAACCGCGCTTAGGGAGCCCCCTGTGAGCGCATTCTCTGTAGGCGTCGAGATTTCGGTCGTGGACCTTCTACCTCGTCGTCCTTCTTCTCCGGTACTAGTGTTGTCGTCCGGTGTCTCAGTAGTATATCTTCTGTGATGAATTTTCGACTTTTCGAGATTCTTCGTCCAACTTTCTGGAACTTCTCGGCAACGATCCAGACCCCACGGCGGAAAAAGAATCTGAAGATGGCTACCAAAGGTGGGAGCTTCCGCCGGAAGCGCGACGACGTCACCGAAGACACCAAATGGTGGGGCGTCGCCGCCCACCTGGGCCAACAAAAAAAAAAAAAAAAAAAGACAAAAACAAAGAAAAGACTACGAATCCGGACCCAACCACGAGATGGCGGAATAATGCACAGCATAGTGAATCCAGAAAGATTCACGCTGCAAAACTGGAGGTTTAAGGCCCCAGCTGCTCTACGCAACACCGTTGCAAAGTTTGCTCCCTCCTCCGTTGCCACGGAAGGAGGAGACAGCATGCCAGAGTCAGGGGAGGTGTCCAGACCACTGGCATCCCCAAGTTCCTCAGTCCAGTCCTGATCAAACTCACACTGCTGTGTGAGAGGGTCATCAGACCCCTCCCAGTTATCTTGGTCCTCCAATTCAGGTTCAAAATAAGGAGGAGGGACCCAAGGTCCCAGCCGCGTCGGAGCCAGCGTCGAGCGACGCCGGTCCGGCGCCATGTCCGGATCCGGAGAGAACCGGGGAACGACGCCGCCCGGAGCCTCGGGCGGCGTCGGGAACGGCACCGGAGAGATCGGTGGAGGTGTCGTCAGGTCAACCGGCGTCGATCAGGGTTGTGGCAGCACCGGAGCCGGGACCGAGGCTGGTGTGACAGGCGGCGCCAGGACCGCAGTCGCCGGCGGTGCCGGAGAAACCCCATCAGAGCCCGCGGGGCCCGAAGGCGCACCGGGGGGACCTTGAGGCCCGAAGAGGCGGGCCATGGCCGACAGGAACTCCTGTATCTCGGCCGGAGTCGCCCCCGAACCCGGGAAGGACGGGTAATGCGGGGGCGGCTCCACAGGCACTCCTGGAGCCGCGGGGGCGGGGACGGTGCCGACAGGACCCTCAGCCGAGTCACGAGACCGGCGAGGGGAAGTCGTCGAGCGATGACGCTTCTTTGACTTCTTATGCTTCGACTTACCGGAGGAGTGCGAAGACTTGGACCCCGACGACCGTTGAGGACTCCGCGACCGGCCCCTCGACCTCTCACGTGACCGGGGCTTGGTGTGGCGCGGGGCCGACTGCCGGACCTCGAGGAGCTTTCGAGACCGCTCTCGCAAAGCCTTCGGGTGCAAGGCATGGCAGTCGGAGCACGACTTCGTGTCGTGGTGGCGGCCGAGGCAGTAGAGGCAATCCCGATGCGGGTCTGTGATCGACATCATTCGACCACAGGCGTCGCATGGCTTGAAGCCGGGCATCCCTACAGACACCTTCGGAGTCGAGAGACTTCGAGAAAACAGTGAAAAAATCACCAAAAAACTTAGTCAAAAAATGACTAGGGCACTGCTCTTCCCGGATCTGCGCTTACTGGCGCGGAAAAAGAAAGAACTGACGTCAGCGCGCAGGGGCGGCGTCTAAGTACTGCCCGCGACGTCATCCCGGCGGTCCCGACGACGGACGCGGAGCCGCACGACGCCGCCTACCGACGCGCAAGGGTACTGCTACGCAAAAACTTTCCGGATCCAGCCTGACGCCTGGGGATATTCTAAGGTGAGGGATCTGTCACTAACGTGTCTCTTTCAGATATTTTCTTCAATGCAGTTAAAAATAAAGATATATATATATTATTTTGCACTATTTCAGTTCTGATGTAGGCTGCAAAAGTTGAAGAGTCCAGATGACATGCCTAGCAAAAGTGTTTCCATTCAACCCGATGCAACTCTATGCTTATGTAACCACAGGAACATGTAATTGTAATTGCATTTGTATAGCGCTTACTACCCCGGACGAGGCGTTGAAGCGCTTTTTCGGCGAGTAGCACGCTACTCCGGGACCCATAGCGGATTAGTGTTGAATTAGTATAGTGAAACATGCAGGTAAATTTTAAGTGGTGGATATGTTAGTCAGTTATTTGGATTCGGAAGGATAGCAGAAGGATAGAAGAGGAAAGAAGGTTTGTATTTATATAGCGCTTCTAACCCCTGATGGGGTGTTGAATCGCTTTTTTTTGGCGAGTAGCACGCTACTCCGGAAACCCATAAAGGATTAGTGTTGAAAATTAGTATAGTGAAATATGAAGTAATTTGAGTGGTGGATATGTTAGTCAGTTATTTGGATTGAGAAGGGTTAGGGAGGGGTAAAAAAGAAAAAAGGTTTGCACTTATATAGCGTTTTTAACCCTGATGAGGTGTTGAAACGCTTTGTTGGCGAGTAGCACGCTACTATGGAACCTATAAAGGATTAGTGGTGAATTAGTATAGTGGAATGTGGAATTAGAGAAGTGAACATGCTAGTCTGTTATTTTGATTGAAAAGGATAGTGGAGGGATAGAAGAGTGAAGGATTTCTTTTTTTAGGTCATAGCAGTAGGAGGAGGCTTTTGGATGAGTAAAAGGGTTTTTGGAGGGGAAGAGTCAGAGGGAAGAGTTTAGAAAGGTTTGTTTTGGGGGATCGGTACAGTAAAGGAGGTGTCAGAAGATGCAAGGAGGGGTAGAGTAGGAGAGAGTCAAGAAAGGGTCATTTTGGGGAACATAGTAGTGGTATGGCGTTTGGGATAAATGAGAGAGTGGGTGTAGAGGATATAATGATAGATGTATAGGGTGAGATAGGGTAGTGAATTGGAAAGAGTAGTAGAAAGAAGTTTGAGATGAGTCAGAAAGTTGGGCTAGAAGATATATTGAGGGAAGTATAGGCTGAGAAATACGGTAGTGCATTGGAAATGCTAAATTAGAAGAAAATGATAAATATATAGATCCATAAGTACATTGAGAGTATATAGATGCATAAAGGAGGTAAGTATATGCAGATTAAAGATATTGATGAGGTAGCGGATTAGAAATAGGGTAGTGCATTGGATATGCTTTTTCAGGAGAAAAGTAACAGACACACAGATTCAAGTACATGGAGGTACATAGATGCCCAATGGAAGCAAGTACATGTAGACCAAAGAAGATTTTTTTTTTCCTTCTGTTTTTGTTTTTATAAACATAATTATTGTACATGTTTATACAAAGCAATACGCGAAGATAGGCACATATCTATAGTGAAAATCAATGCTTATGTACAGAGGGACAAATACATAGGGTGGGTATTAATGAATGGGAAAATGGGCAGCATTCCTGGCCCTGGTCCCGAACAGTTTCGAACAGGCTCAAACAGGCACTCACCCGTGTCCTCTCCACCCTTAGCCTCTACGCCCAGGCTGAGCCGCCCTAGGCCTCGGAGTTTTATAGCCCTAGTAATCAGGGGACCCCTTCAGCCAATGGGAACCCTAGCCCTAACCCTATCCAATCACAACACTAGCCCTAAAATCGAGACAAGGACCTTACAGCCAATATCTGCCCTAGTCCAAGCACCCAATAACATTCAAAAACCCTGATCTCTACATGCAATAGAGGCCCTAGCCCTACCAGTAGTCCCAACCCAAGTCCAAGCAACCAATGGCACAGGAAGCCCTAGTCCCTACTTCCAATAGAAAGCCTAACCCTACTCTTAGTACCACACCTAGTTCAGCAACCAATGACACCAAAAGCCCTAATCGCTACTTCCAATAAACGGCCTAGCCCTAGTCCCACCCTAGTCCCAACAACCAATAACACAGGAAGCCCTAGTCCCTACTTCCAATAGAAATCCTAACCCTAGTCCCAACCCTACATTGATTGAATCACAGACCCAGAAACCAATCAGAACCCTCAAATACCCAACAAATGAGGACACTAACCCTAATCCAATAGAAACATCAGATACAACCTCCAATTAATGTATACATGTACCTACCACTAGCAGACTATATAAGGTCCCAGCAACCTCAGACAAGGTTTGCTGGCCAGAGAGTTGGGAGCTGCTTCTCTTGTTCAGAATCTCCTAGGAGACAGACAGGCTCAATCCACACTTTGGACTTCTGCAGGTAAAGGCCTAACTTGTCCTCTGAAAATAGTTTGTATAAAACTTTACTCCCTCTCCTGGACAAAAAACAAAGTGCACAGTCCCTATTAAACACAGTTTAAACAGCACACAGAAGATCACTGCTGCCTCAGGGCACACTGATGTAGAATATCCCTGTTGCTGGGGCGGGGGGGGGAGGAGCTGGTTTCACTGACTTGTTAACACAAAATGGTGGCTGGGGGTGCACTGTTTAACATACAGGTCTTTCCACAGAGACAAAGGGAAATTTGGAGGGAAAACTGATAGTCACCGGGAATGAGAGGGAAAAACTACAGAGATTTAGGACTGCAAATCCCACAATTCAACACGTTAAATGGAAGCAATCATGGGCAGGAAAAACCACAAGTTTGAACACAAAACAGGTAATTAAATATGCAGTCACGGGTAGGTTAAAACTACAATTTTAAACTGTAACAACCACAGGCAAAGACAGTAATCACAGATAGGGAAAATCGTTTTTTAACTCTTTTAGGAAAGAGACAGCACTAGTCTGCCTCCTTACCACTTCCTGGACTCTGCTCACTGCAATCTGGGGCACAGGTAGGCTGCAACTCACAAGATGGAGGAGAATGATTTGGGGTGCACCCAGCAAAGCCTTAAGGGTCCTGGGCAGGTGTGAGGGGAGGGCTCAGAGTTGCCTGGGAGCTGAATAGCCAATCCCCAGTCCTAGGTCTGCTGGCATGGGGGTGGGGACTGGGAAGCTGCTTCTCTTGTTCAGAAACTCCTAGGAGACAGACAGGCTCAATCCACACTTTGGACTTCTGCAGGTAAAGGCCTATGCGTGTTAGTGATGGGTGACAAGATGGAACAAATAATTAAATTATGTAATGAACATATGCACTTTATGAAGAAGTCTGTTTAATCTTTCTTTACGATGTCAATATTGGCATTTATTTATGATGTGGTAATTGCTGCAACAAACTTATTTGTGAAGAATAAATATGTTACTTGTTTGGACTGGCTTTCAGTGATGTAACTAGAGGATTGTAAGATAAAATATGACATGTAAAGTAAGTTGACTTATTCTGGCTATTGGAGAATGCCTGGTTGTATTTACATTCAAGATTTATATGACGGATGTCGATAGTTAAGCCAAAATAAAAACCAGGCAATATCATATTTGTAATGTTTAAAGATGAATGTGTATTTGGAAATACGATACCTCCACAGCACTGAGATGGCATACACTTTCTGGAACCTTCCATGCAGTTTCAATAGGATTCATTTTAAGCTGTCCTGGATGCTCACTGCTGTGGCTTGGCTGAATATGTTGGGCTGATCCGCAAATTTTCTTTTCTTGGTGGTTTAAATCAGGATTATGTACCTCAACGTCCATCATTTCCGTTTCTGCATAGAAGCCACACAGTTTTCAAATATAAGAATACAAATATTTTAGGATTCTGTGCAATTTATAATGGTCGTTACATTCTTACTGTGGCTGCTAGCACAGCTATGTGCTAGCAGCTGATGCAGAGGCAATGATGCATTTTAAGACCCATTCCGAAGTAGAGTGTCTTCATTTGACAAGTCCAATTTGTGCACAATCACATGCAAACATTTGACGGTCTCTTTGTACCAAATTTTCAACAACCACTTGTTGGATATTTTCTTGTTTTATCATTGAAATATATTCTACTAAATATTAAAAAAAGTTAAGAAATTATTATTTAGCAGTGATAGTATGACAAAACATTGAGTTGCTCGTGAAAATAGAAAAAAAAATCCAAGCACATCATGAATTTCCATCCACCATGGTAACTGTACTCAAGTCTTCAAGCTGGAATCTTGCATTATTCTTTGCTGTCACTGGCCTACAGTTCAGTCAACAGACCAACATGATTACTCGCTGCACTGCTCAGACAGCATGGACTATGCGTCTAAATCCTAGTCTCCTGCCTACGTTACACCTGCAGAAAGACCTCACGATAGCTCTGCTAACAATTTTAAGTGCATCTCTTTACAGTCCTGGGATCCAAAGATCCTTGTCCAGTACATCAATAGGAACCCTTTCCCATTTCTTTCCTTTCTTTTGCTATTTTACTGCATTTTAAAGCACATTGCTACCATTTGAAAGGTTCTGCAGTGCTTTTAAAATCTGGGCACTAATTACAGTTCTGGTATGCTTCCTCTACCTGCTGCTTCAAACAATTCAGGTTGTTGTATGTTTTATAAGTAAGCATGTGACAGGTATTGATCAAAATTACTGGATATGCATGAGTCAGTGATGGTGGAATTTGAAAAAAGGTAACAAAACATTCCTTAGAGAGAAAACAAATACTTGTGCTACCATAGAAACACTTTATATTTCACAAAATAAAGCCACCTTTTAAAACATCCAGGAGAAAAACATGAATCTCAAAAGATTTTGTAAAGAAAAGGGGACCCCCTGCCATTGATGAACAAGTTACTTACCTTCGGTAACGATATATCCGTAAGAAACATAGGTTAGTTATAGATTCCTTATCTTAGAATTACCCCCAGGCGTCAGACCGGATCCGGAAAGGTTTTAGTCAGCAGTACCCCTGTGCGTCGGAAGGTGGTGTCTGTTACTCCGCGTTCGTCGTGGTCGCCGGGATGACGTTGCAGTAGCTACATAGACGCCGCCCTCGCGCGCTGACGTCAGTTCTGTACACGACTTTTCACGCCAGAAGCGCAGAGCCATGCAAGACACTGACCACTGGTGCACAAAACTAGGGCCCTGAAAGGAAGTCCTTAACCCTAGAAGTCAGTTCACAGAACGGGGAAGATGGGTGGGGCGGTAAGGAATCTATAACTAACCTATGTTTCTTACAGATACATCGTTATCGAAGGTAAGTAACTTGTTCATCTGAAAGAAACAGTTATAGATTCCTTACCTTAGGATAGATACCCCAGCAATACCAACCCCGGAGGTGGGTCTGCGAACCACGTTCACACCAGAAAGTCCTGGAGAACAGAACGGCCAAAGAAGCCGTCTCTCCGGACTTGGCTGTCTAGGCAGTAGTGTTTGGTGAACGTGTGCAGCGATGCCCACGTAGCTGCCTGACAGATGTCATTTAGGGGGACTCCTCGTCCCAAAGCAGTAGTAGCTGCCGTCGCCCTGGTGGAATGGGCGCGCAGCCCCACTGGAGGCTCCTTCTTTGCCAAAGAGTAGCAGGCTTTGATGCACAGAACGACCCACCTGGAGATGGTTAGTTTGTGCACGGCCCGACCTTGCTTAGCGCCCACGTAACCAACAAAGAGCTGGTCGTCCACCCGGAAGTGTTGTGTGCGGTTGATATAAAAGGAAAGCGCACGTTTTGGGTCCAGACGGTGGAGCCTCTCTTTCTCTCTGGAAGTATGCGGAAAGAAGGTGGGCAAAGTGATGGTTTGGCCAATGTGGAAAGAAGTAACCACCTTGGGAAGAAAGAAAGGTCTAGTTCCCAGGACGACCTTGTCCGGATGGACAGCCAGAAAGGGAGGCTTGGAAGAAAGAGCTTGTAGCTCACTCACCCTGCATGCAGAGGTGATGGCCACCAGAAAGGCAGTTTTCAAAGTGAGAAGTCTGAGAGGACAGTTATGTAGCAGCTTAAAGGGAGCGCACATTAGGTAGGTAAGAACCAAGTTCAAGTCCCACTGAGGCATTACGAAGGGAACAGGAGGAAAAAGATGAGTAATGCCCTTAAGGAATCTATTTACAACAGGGGACTTGAAAAGAGAAGGCTGATCAGGAAGACTAAGGAAGGCTGAAATGGCTGAGAGGTAGCCCTTTAGAGTGCCCAGAGCAGAGCCCTGCTGGGCCAAAGAAAGGAGGAACAAGAGAACCTCAGAAAGAGGGGCGGAAAGGGGATCCACAGCCTTTGCTGCGCACCATGCCACAAATTTGTTCCATCTGCAGGTGTATACCGTCTTAGTGGAGGGACGCCTGGCTGCCAAGATAACATCGCAGACTTCGGGAGGCAGGTCAAACGACGTCAACTGCCGCCGCTCAATCTCCACGCAAGGAGGTGGAGGCTGGACATGTTCGGGTGGCGGACCGTCCCCAGCTGCTGCGACAGAAGATCCACCGAAGAGGCAGTCTGATCAGAGGATCGATGGCCATGTTGAGCAGCTCGGGATACCAGACTCTTCGTGCCCAATCTGGAGCCACAAGAATGACTTGGGCCCAGTCGTGCTTGATCTTCAGCACTCTGGGCAGAAGTGGTATAGGCGGAAAGGAGTATAGAAGACCACAACTCCACTCGCGACGAAAAGCGTTGCCTAGCGAGTGCCGCCTTGGAAATTCCAACACGCATAACTGCTGACATTGCGCGCTCTCTTCAGTGGCGAATAGATCTAACCAAGGCTCTCCCCACTGCTGAAAGAGACCATGCACCACCTCCGAGTGAAGACCCCATTCGTGATCCATCACGCACCTGCGGCTGAGTTCGTCCGCCCTGGCGTTCAGAGAACCTGCCAGGTGTTGAACCACCAGGGATATGCCCTGATGTTCCAGCCATGTCCAGAGGCGGAGGGCCTCCCGACATAGGGTCCACGACCCCACCCAGCCTTGTTTGTTGCAATACCACATGGCGGTGGTGTTGTCCGTGAACACCTGCACTACTCTTCGCCGGACAGAGGGAAGGAATGCCTTGAGTACAAGACGAATCACCCGAAGCTCCAGAAGGTTGATGTGGAGCTCTGACTCCGCCGGAGACCAGAGGCTTCTGATCTCCGCCTCCCCCATGTGGCCGCCCCATCCCAGAAGTGATGCATCGGTCACCACTGTTAACTCTGGTTGAGGAAGGGAGAGGGATCTGCCTTCGACCCAATCCTGGTTCTTAAGCCACCACTGCAATTGGTGTGCAGTGCCCTCCGAGATCTGGACGCAATCGGACAGATTCCCCTGATGTTGCGCCCACTGGAACTTCAGGTCCCACTGCAGAGCCCGGATATGCCATCTGGCATGATCCACCAGCAGGATGCAGGAGGCCATCAGACCCAGCAGCCGGAGGGTCATCCTAACCGAAACCCGGGATAGAGGCTAAAAAAATCGGAATCATAGCCCGAATATCCCGGACTCGCTGTTCTGGAAGATAAACCCGAAACTGCGTCGTATCCAAAACCGCTCCAATGAAGAGGAGCTTCTGAGAGGGGGTCAGGTGTGACTTCGGCACGTTGATGGAGAACCCCAGCGAATGCAGGAGGTCGGCCGTAGTCTGGAGGTGGGAGACGACAGCCTGGGGCGAGCCAGTCTTCAACAGCCAGTCGTCGAGATAGGGGAAGACAGGAAGCCCTGATCTGCACAGATGAGCTGCGACCCCCGCCATCATTTTCGTGAACACCCGAGGGGCGCTGGTAAGGCCAATGGGGAGCACGGTAAACTGAAAGTGCTCGTGGCCCCCCCCGTGAACCACAGGTAACGCCGGCAGGACGGGGATGTGAAAATAAGTGTCCTGCAAGTCCAACGCTACCATCCAGTCTCCAGGGTCGAGGGCAGACAAGACCTGACCAAGCGTCAACATTTTGAACTTCTCCTTCTGGAGGAAGCGGTTGACGTTCCTGAGATCCAAGATAGGACGCAGGCCTTTGTCCTTCTTGGGCACCAGAAAGTAGTGGGAATAGCAACCACAACCTACTTCTGGGACAGGAACGCGCTCGATGGCTCCCTTGGCCAAGAGTGCCGAAACTTCCTGTTGGAGAAGGGCCAGATGATCCTCCGACATGCGATGGTACTAAGGTGGCATGGATGGAGGGGTAGTCTCGAAGGGGAGGGAGTAGCCCCGGACTATTTGCAAAACCCACCTGTCCGACGTGATGGCGTTTGGTGGCCCTGAAAGGTCGGACTAGGAGGGTTTGGAGGCTGCTGCAGAGGGGGCTGTGGTGGACTGGGCTGCCTCCTGGCCCCCAGAACCACGGCGCTGGTTCCCACGTCCCCGGCCGCGCAGAGACTGAACAGCTTGCGCTGGCCTGTGGCCCTGGGCGGGACGTTGCGGGGCATCCCTTCCGTAGCCACGAAAGGGGCAAAAGGCAGACTGCGCAGGGCGGGTGGTGGAGAGGCTCAAGGACCTGGACGTAGCCAGAGAGTCCTTAAAGCGCTCCAGCGCGTTGTCTGCCGTGTCGCCGAAAAGGCGACAGCCATCAAAGGGCATGTCCATAAGAGTGGATTGGAGATCCCCCCCAAAAAAAAAAAAAAAAAAAATGAATAAAGTCGATCGCACCCAGGCGTAGCGTCAAGGGACTACTGACGTGGAAATCGTCCTGCCTAGTGCGTCGGCGGTATCCAGCCCACAGCGGATGGTAAACTACGCTGCGTCTCCCCTCGGCAACTGCACGGGAGAGCATGTCCCGGGCCTCCTCCGGGCACTGGGGCAGCACCTGCGCTACCGTATCCCACACAGAATGGGAGTAACGGCCCAACAGACATGCAGTGTTTACCGACCGCAGTCCCAAGCTGGCGGAAGAAAACATTTTCTTCCCAAGGCGGTCCAGCTTTTTGGATTCCCTATTGGGTGGTGCGTTAGGGAATGCGCCTTTGGAAGTGGAGGCTTGGACCACCAAGCTCTCAGGGTTGGGGTGTTGGGAGAGGAAAGTGGGGTCGCCCAGGGCCGGGCAGTGGCGTCGGGCAATTATCCTGTCCACAGGAGCCCCCGTGTTGGGCCTGGACCAGGTGCCCAAAAGGATTTCCGTGAGGGCTTCATTAAACAGCAGCAGGGGCTCCGAAGAGCTCTCTGCCGGTTGAAGGACCTCTGTCAGGAGGTTAGGCCTGACTGCCACCGTAGGTAGCTCGAGGTGGAGAGCCTCGGCCACCCTACGCAACACCACTGCGTATGACGCTCCCTCCTCCGTAGCCACGGTAGGAGGAGACAACATGCCAAAGTCTGGTGAGGTATCCAGACCACTGGCTTCCCCCAGTTCCTCTCTCCAGTATTGCTCATAAGCCAACTTGTCGGTTAAAGGGTCCCCAGACCCCTCCCAGTCCTCCTCACCCTCCTCTGGCGGCCAATCTGTTCTCAGAGTCAGGGTAGAACAGGGGCACAAAAGTACCAGTCGGCGTCGGATCCGGCGTCGGTCGACGCCGGTCCAACTCAGTGTCTACCTTGAGGTGGAGGCCGGCATCGGCTGAGGACACATCCGACGCCGGTTGCGGACGTGGTGCCGGTGGAATCGGCGCCGGGGAGGCGTAACAAGGTCGACCGGTGCCGATCCAGGCGTGGGTCCAAGGGTACCCTGCGGCGCCGAAGCCGCAGGCCCAGGGCCCCCTGCCGAGTCCGCGGGGCCCGAAGGCGCGCCGGTGGAGTTGGGCTGCCCAAAGATGGCGTGCATCGCTTCATAAAACTGACAAAGCTGGGCAGGGGTCGGTCCCGGGAAGGGGGGGGAAACCCGGAGCCGACCCTACGGGCTCCGCACGCGGAGCCGCAGGAGGGGCACCACCTGCATCCCTCGTCGCGTCGGCCGACAGACAGGGAGAAGTCAAAGAGCGACGATGCTTCTTCGACTTCTTGTGCTTTGACTTACCTGACCCAGAGTGCGAAGACTTAGACGAAGAATGGTGTTGGCTCCGTGACCGGTCCCTCGACCACCTCCGCGACCGGGACCTCGAGCGACGCGGAGCCGACTGCCGGGCCTCAAGTAGCTTTCGGGACCGCTCCAGCAAAGACTTCGGGGCCATGGTCCGGCAGTCGGAGCACGACTTTGGGTTGTGGTCGCGCTCCAGGCAGTAGAGGCACACGCGGTGCGGGTCCTTCACCAACATCAGTCGGTTACAGGAACCGCAGGCCTTAAAGTCGGGCATCCCTCGTGCACCAGGAGTCGATGAACTCAAAAACCGAATTAGACAAAAGTAAAAAAAAAAAAAAAAAAAAAAAAAAGTCAGTCAAAAAGTGACTGGAGGTACCGCTCTCTCCGGATCTGCGCTTGCTGGTGCAGAAAAAGAAAGAACTGACGTCAGCACGGAGGGCGGCGTCTATGTAGCTACCACGACGTCATCCCGGCGACCACGACGAACGCGGAGTCGACCGACACCACCTTCCGACGCGCAGGGGTACTGCTGACGAAAAACTTTCCGGATCCAGTCTGACGCCTGGGGGGTAATTCCAAGATAAGGAATCTATAACTAACTGTTTCTTTCAGATAAATGTTCCGGAGGTAGGGAAAATAACTATTGTATTACAACCCCCCGGCAACTGAATATTAAATTAGGTAAATTCCGGACTAGAAAATGGACTCAAACATGTACTATATCAACTTTTTACTAGCATTCAGCATCAATGTAATGATTCATAGAAAACATGAAATTGAGACTAATATTAATAAGTATAAATATTTCATACTTCAAATGCACCTAAGGATGCAACATCATCCTACAACATTCACTCCATTTATACTCCTCACTCTTATGGAGGTCTACAACAATATTGCACGGTACCTAGCAAACACAGTATAATACAATATTAGTTTACATAACATCATCAATTTGGTGAATTGTTTCATCAAGTTTCCATATCTTTGATAACAGATGCTATGATTAATACTCTCTGTAGATGCAACAGCTGAGGCTTAAATTATCGATTTTCCTGTGCATTCCATCTTCATCGTGCATTTCGGTGGGTAAGCGGCTTCATCAGGAAAGCCATCATCAAAGTATATGGTAAAAGGTGACAAAATTGCGCAGTTAAATCGGTTGCGAGATGGACTAAGTGGAATCATCTGCAGGAAATGGGGTTACTCGAAAACTCATAGGCTGTGGAGAGGATCTGGGAATCAAACCACAGTTGGAGAAATGGACGCAGGGACTTATTTAAAGAAAAAATCATCAGCATCAAGGTCCACATCTTCATGTTTTGGTCCATCATTCTCATCCTAAGATTCATCCCCACTTTCCTCTGTGCTCAGTTAGACCACATCCTCTGGAGGTGTGTGTGTAAGAGGCAGTAAAAGTTCACATGGGAGTGAAGGTGGTTGACAAACTGGCAGAGTCGGCTGACATTCAGGCACAAATAGATTTGAAAGCCTTGTGAAAAAACTCTCCATCATTTGTTGAAATGATTGGAAGAAATCAACAGGAACCTGTCACAAGTGTAGTTCCAGAGGACAGCGCATTGCCCTGGCGAAGTTGTGTTGTTAGTAAGGCTCATATCAATTAAAATGTCTAGCATCTTCATTGAGGTTGCTCATAATGAATTTTCGACTGCTGCAGACTGTACACCAATTGAGGCTGCTCCTCATTTGAATCTCCTGAATATCATCTTATTCCTCATCAGTTTCTGATATGGATACATGGATACCTTTAGAGGCAAGAGGTGATTAAGGTAGCTCAGTGGTACTTCAGATGATGGCAGAGTGGAAATATGGCCAAACCCAACACCTAGATGCAGAAGGAATTACTGTTGTTGGAGAAACTGCAGCTGGTACTGCTAAAACACCCGTCAAAGATGAGAAGACTGCTGAAGAGCAGGTGACTATCAAGAAAAACACTGGGAAAGTCAACTACAAAGTGGTGAACGTCAACGACAAGGAGCCCCATTAAAACGACTGCTACCGCTAAGGGACATTAGATGATGCCAATGATGAGGTGACCGGCAACAAGGCTGATAAACACAAGGTGACCGTCTATGAATTAGTCTTAGGAGGAGAGCTGGTCAACGATAACAGCTGAGGAACAGAAGTCTTGATCATTTTCTTCAATAACGCGGTCAACCACTGTGTAGGCAGGGAAGGTGATAGAAGATCTACCGCAGCCATTTCTACCACCATTTTTTCAAGCGCATGATGAATGGAGGTTGCATCAAAAGAGGCAAACTGCCTTTTTGTACAGATAGATTCATGAGGATATCAATATCTTTCAGTGAACACCCAACGCACCTCCAGGTGCTTCCACTTCTGCACCTTTTTATTCGAATGTTCTCAAAGGAGCACTTATCATAGGACCATCTCCTAAAAGGAGGGCATCTCTCTTGAGCTCAGTAAACAAAGTGAGGCACAAGAGTCTATCACACAGAGTTTTGGATGAGAATGATTTGCAAGTGTCGCAGTTTGATGCCTTACATTTCTGATAGAGGTAGGATATGTACATGAGGTGCGAATAATCACTGTATTTATCATGTTTTTCATACACCAGAAACATTCTACTTTAAAGATGGAGCGAGTAGGAGGAGAAGTGGGACAAAAGCAACTAACAATTTAAAGGAAGAAAGACATCGCAAAACTTCAGACACAAGTTAGGTATCTGGAGCGAGAGAGAGCTTGTTTATAAGGAGCCTTTTCAATCCTTTAGAGTTGGGACATTTTTGCAGTTGGCAAGGAGAAAGTTATTTAAGAGTTTTTTCTTTGCCATTTGGTAGTTCAGAGCTTAGAGTCTTAATGGGAGCGGAGACTTATTTTAATATTGGTTTTACAGATAGATCTGTGAAATACTTTAGCACTTTCAGATGGTACAGTGTGTTTAGTGTGACTTGTTTACTTGGTGGCCAGTTTAATTTGGATAGGCAGATATGTTTATTACAAAACGAAGATGATAGTCATACCTGGGATCTTTTGCAATTTTGACAATGTATAGAGAGTGCCACTGTGAAAGATAGTCAAGCAGTAGTAAAGTCCGGGTGGCACAATTACTTGAATGAGGAGGAACCATTAAAGAATGCAAAGTGTGGAATAGATATGGATATTTTGCATAAGTAGAGATGGTCATTTTGTGGTGACAGTTTACATAGGAATAATGTTTTATGTTTTGCTAATAAGTTTGGTGGCATTTGACAAATCTTCATGATTTTCTTTTTTTTTTTTTTTTAATTATTCACCTGAGCTCCTTCCGGGAAAGTTTTGGGGTGGTCTGTCAAGCAGGAGGTTGAGAAAAAGGAAGGGTCCCAAAGCTTTTTTTGTCCATGCAAATTCCCATAGGAAATTTGGGAAGTGATGCAGAAAAAACAGCTAGTTGAACAGAATTATACCAATTTCGCAGAAAGCTAGATCTTTACTCACAAAGCATGCTTTTTGTGATTTGATGTAAATCCGTTTGACAGTTTGAGAAATTTAAGGTAAAAACAGTGATATCTGGATGGTTGCTACCACAGTATTCCAGTGGTACCGCTGACTGGTATAGAGGGATTTTTCTTAACCTGTCGTTCCCTTTGGAACTGTGGGACCGAGCAATCCGATTGGCTGGCAACAACATCAACAGAAATGCGGTGTCCGCCACTGCAGAACACGGTGACTCGATTTTTAAAAGCACTATCATACAAGGAGGCAGAAAGGCGTAGCCTGACTTTTGTGGTGGGGGGGTCTGAGGGACCCCCTTCTTGGAGGCAAAATAAGATTTGCCACGCAGTACTCCTGCGGTACCCAATGCACCCCATTGTGGAACCGCAAGAGATGTGGTACTGCTAGACCATGCAAGAATGCAAACGAAGCTTGTGTGGTAATGCAGGAGTAAAGCTGTAAAAAAAAAAAAAAAAAAAAAATCCAAATAAATATGTAGCTGGGGTCAGTAGGCAGCTGACCTCACACTAAGCATGGCTGAAACCTGTGCTCAGTGAGGACGTTGGGTAAATAAAATGGAAACTGAAAAGTACTTACTTGTAACTGAGTTACACTTGGTTCATAGAAATAAAAATAAACAAAGTTAGATTTTTCTACAAACATTGGCCTGTAGTCAGTCATTGAGTGCGTTCCTGCCTTCTAGGAGTATGTACACCAAATGCATTCACACTACCCTCTTAACCTCTGCCATACCTTTGGGGACTCACTGGACACAGCACACCAACTCTTTTTGGTATAGTATATACAGAGCCAGCTTCCCACAGAAACTAAAGAAGGAATACCGCCTAGGCCAGGATCAGTCAATGTATCCGAGGCTAAGAACTATACCTTCTTCCCTTCCGTCTGCTAGGAAAGAAAGGGCACTAGATGGAATCCAAGGAAAAAAACCCTGGCTAGTGTGGCGAATACACTCAACAAAATGGGGGGGGAGAAGCAAGGACAAACCCCTTGCACAATCTTACCAAAACACACAATTTGAAGTCCCCTATAAGGGGTACTAAAGTGCCAGAAACATAAGTAGGAGTGCCTGTATGGCATACAGACAAAGTACCCTGGGAACAAGGCTACAGTACATTCGCACAATATAAGCAAAATACACCAACCAGAACCTAGGTAGAAAAGCAAAAGAACACTTTGCAATAGGGCCATAAAACAATATGTGTCCAAGATAACAGGGACCATAACTGGTCATTGACAGTTAAAGAAGTAATAAAAAATACCTGCAGGAGGAAGCAACACTACACTGGGTGCCGCCCGTAGGTGAAGCCTGAAAGAAAATGCCAATTAGGCACTGCCCTAGAACAATTGATATATTAAAGAAATCAAGGTGGCCATACCCCTGTACAAGCTCAGAACAGGAGGAAGAAGCAAAGCAGATGGTACAGCAAACAGGGTCTGCTCCTCTTCCCCCCCCCCCACCGACTGTCACGAAATACCGTTCCGGGACTCATCTGGGAGCGAGGGGTGAAGGCGCAAGACCGAATCCCACAAGATGTTACAAAACCAGATTGGAACACAAGCAGCATTAAGTGACCTGAATGCAGAGCTGGTGGCAGAAAAGATATATCGACCTAAAGTATTGAGACCCCTAGACTCCCTGTCTGGAGGGACGTCAGGAAGGGCGCTGATGTCAGGGGAGGCTGTAGCAGCCTGAACCACAAAACTGTGCGGAGTAGAGGCAGGCCGGGTCTCCAGGGGCAGGACGGTGCCTACAAGCAATAGACTGGTCCACTGGGGCCCCCGAAACAGGTTTAGCCCAAGAGCCCAACAAAATATCTAATATGGCTTCACTAAAGCAGAGCACAGGCTCAACCCCAGTTTGGCCCTGGTGAAGCACACCAATTAAGTGGTCAAAGGCCACCTCCACCGAAGGGAACTGCAGCTCCAGAACCCCAGCTACCCTCCTCTGAATCTCAGTGAAAGCAAAGCTAGTCTTAACAGCAAAGCTGAGAGGAGTAAGAAAGCCAGAGAAAGGGGAAGACAAGGCCACTAGCCTCACTCAGTTCAGATATCCAATTAACCTCCAAAGGAGGCTGAGCAGTGTCAGTCATGGTTGGAAGAAACCCCATTTCCACTCCATCTCCAACAAAACACTAATCTCCTGAAGGAGGAACAGTAGGGGGCTCCTCTGAAGAAGGAAGGTAGCCCAAGGTGAATCGCTCAGCTGACGTTGCCCCAGACGCCATCCGGCGTCGATGTGGCGAAGCTTCAGCTCCATAGAGGAGTGATATAGTAGCGTCGACCGGTGCCGTCAAAGTTGGAGCCAGCTGATCAGACACTGGCATTGCAGGTGGGAACCCCAAAGGGCTGTACACCGGAGCAGACACATCTAACTATGGGCCCAGAGGGCCTCATTGACGCCAAGGGGGAACCAGCCAGCATGGATTCAGTCAAGGCTCCTCCAACCTCCTTGGGGCGGAGACGTACACCAGAGGGAGGTGGAAAACCAAAGACAGCATGAAGAGTGATAATATTCGGGGGGCGTGGCCAAGCCGCCGACCAAGATGGCCGCGCGGCATTGAAGCTCCGCCAGCCGTCCCAGCTATGTTGCAATATCCCCCGCATATACGGCCATAATCACCCCGAACTCGACGCCGCTACATCGCCATGTGTGCTGATTATGGCGATCCGTCTTGATCGCGGAGCGGTGCCTCTGTGATGGGTGCCTGGGGTCCGACGAACTGAAGGGCGGAGCGAGAAGAGGCGGCGGCCCGATCCTTTTCCACTCGGAGCAGCAGGGGAGCGGAGACTAGCGGCGGCTGGTGCCTGACTGGAGCGGAGATCCATCGTAGCGGTGAGTGCACCGGGCGCGGGTCTGTCTCTGTGGTCTCCCCCCCCCCTCAAGCCCTTGCAGCTCGGTTGGGTCGCGGCCCTGCTTGGCTGCCCACGAACCGCATTACACGCTCCCGCCGGTTCCCTGAGGCCCGCGGGGACGGGGCCCGCGGGTGAGCCTGGGAGGCGGCCACACGGTCGCTGTTGGGCATGGAGCAGGGGGGGAGCTGGAGTCGGCCCGTCGTCTCCTGCGCCCGGTTGCATCCCGCCGCAAACTCAGTCTCCGTACGGCCCGCACGGCACGAGGGCGGAGGGCCCTACGCTCTGCCACCACCTACAGCAGGAGTCTCGTACATTGCTGCCGCCGCATATCGCTTGGAAGCAAAGGCAAACACCCTCCCCGATGCCGGGGCCTCCATTCAAGCGTCTGCGCCTCACGCCTTGCCTGCTGCTGGCCCCCCGACACGCCTCAATAGGGGCCCCATCATCCCCACACGCCTTGCCTGGAGCCTAGACACTGTACCATACTTGGGCGTCCTGTCCTACGAGCTATTTTCCTGGGAGATCTCGTTTGCGCCCCTTGCACCGTCTGTTGCTGCCCGTTGCACACCTCCTCAGGGACCTCATCCTCCCCCAGCGCCAAACTTTGAATCTGGACATTGCATTTCACATGCCGATCCTCGTGCTCGCTTCCTGGGGCACCCGCAATTTTCAATAGCGAGCTGATCAGGGGTGCCTAACGTCTGCTCCATCAACACCTAGGGGCCTATGCGCTGATCACCCCCTTTCTCTCAATCACTGGTTCCTTGTCCTGTCCGCCCTCCGCAACCCAATACAGGGATCGCTCTACTGCCGCTTCGTTTGTTCCGCTGTGCTGCGGCATGGGCCACAATGATCCCAAGCAGAAGACCCTCCCTTTCGAAAAGCTTGTGAAAAAGATCCGAGGACAGCTCTAGCATGGCGGAGGGTGGGCAGGGTGCAGACTGAGTCGACGACCCTTCCGCCCCATCCGCATCACTACTGCAGGAGATGAGAGCGGGCTTCAGAGCGCTAGATGGGCGGTTTGACACCCTAGATAAGAGTCTTGCGAGCTTGGGGGCCAAAATTCAAGTCCACGACAGACGACTGGACGTGGCTGAGGCACGCATCTCGGACATTGAGGATGAAACAGCACAGTCCCTTAAAAGGCTAGAGCGTGTGGAGCGCATACTCAAGGATGTGGCGATCAAGAACGAGGACCTCGAAGCGAGAAGCAGGCGCAACAACATCCATATCCTGGGAGTTCCGGAGACCACCGCCACAGGCTAACTTGACCTCTTTGTTGAGACTTTGCTGGCCGACATGTTTGGGAAGGAGTCCTTTACCCCCGGATTCGTAGTAGAGCAGGCTCACCGCACCCTGGGCCCCCAGCCCAACCCGGGCTGCCCTCCAAGACCCATTATCGCCCACATCATGAACTTTCGGGATCGCGACACTGCACTACGCCTCGCCAGAGAACGCGGGGACACCACGAGGCAGGGCTCCAAACTAGCCTTCTACCCGGACTTTACCATCATGGTGCAAGAGGCCTGACGCAAATATAATGGGGTCAAGGCCACCCTCAGGAACTTAGGTTTGAAATATGGCATGTTATACCCCGCCAGGTTGAGAGTTGATGTCAACGGCCGGTCTCGCATTTTTGATAACCCAACCGCGGTACAGGAATTCTGCCATGCATACAAACAAAACAACACTCAGGCAGGCGCGGACGGGCCCTCCTCTCCACACAGCGGCTCAGACGCAAGCATGGAACTCTTTTCTGGTGCCGGAACTGGCTGACACAACCTCACTGTTCCTTCTCCATTATAGCAGGACTGTATTGGGATAATGTTATTCATCAAACCGAAATGTTTCAAGTAGCTGATCGACTGACGTGGCGTTGCCACCCCCCATGGTGTACACCTTGGGTTTGTTTCTGGTTCCACGGATGTACCGTTCCAGGGTTTTCACATTCCACTGTAAAGCCAATTGGTACTTCACGTATTGTTATCCGTTCTGGGTCTGCCTTGCTTTAGTAGTAAGGGTGGGTGGGGGAGGTGGTGGGGGGGATAATTGCTATTGTTTGATCACTTGTGGTTATTTTCCGATAGGTTCACTGTCGCGGTTAGCATTTAGCTATTGGAGCTGGTCTTTGTCATCCATGCCACGACTAATAGATGGCTCAGCTGGGTAGTATTGAGGGTCCCTCTGGCTTGTCCTTAATGTCCTGAAACGTTCGGGGTCTCAATGATAATCGTAAGAGAAGGCATGTTGTCCATTACCTAATTCGACACCATGTGGACATTGCCTTTCTGCAGGAAACGCACTTACCTAAATCCGACTCTGCTCGATTCGCTTCAAGCTGGGGCGCGCACAGGTATTTTGCCAACTTCAGCAATTACGCCAGGGGTACGGCCATTCTTATTCACAAAAGGGTCCCCTTCAGTCCCCGCTCAGTTGTAAAGGACAGTGAGGGTAGATACCTCATTGTCACTGGGTCACTAATGGGTCACAGGACAGCACTGGTGTGTATATACGCCCCGAACACAGACTCCCCAGAATTCTTTCATTCCCTACAAGCCCAGCTTTCAAAGATAGATCCCATCCTACTATTGATGGGGGGGGGGGGGATTTCAATCTGCTCCTCAACCCCGCATTAGATAGCACCGCCGACTCCTCCGGCATTAAACCACGCGCGCGCCGCGCTCTTATTGAGCTTTGCGAGCAATTTTCTCTTCTAGACATTTGGCGCATGCGTAACCCCTCCCACACCGAGTACACGCATTATGCCGGCCAACACAACACCTGGACTAGAATCGATTATTCACTTGTTTCCCCTTGCATCTCCAGCTGGTTCCATTCACTCGTGACTTTCCCGAGAACATACTCTGACCACTGCCCTATTAAGCTTCTCCTTAGGGTTCCCCGACCTGAAGGTTTTGAACGGCAATGGCGCTTCCCAAGTCGTGCCCTCAACGATGACCTTTTCCTCACTGAAGTGCGCGAGGCCATTGAAGAATACTTCACCATTAATACTGGCTCGGTTGACACCTGGGCGGTTCTGTGGGAGGGTTTCAAAGCATACAGCAGGGGCGTTTGCATTGCCAAGCATGCTGGGGTGCTCAAAGATCTCCGCAATACGCTCTCACACTTGGAACGCGACCTGGCGGCACTGGACAATGCAACGACGCATACCTCTAACCCAGATATGGCGGGAAAACGTTTGGCCCTACTCACCGAATACAGGGATGCTGCGGATCGCGAGATTCTCTTTTTAGGCAAATATTAAACCGCTCGGCGATATGGCGAAGGCGAGCGTCCTGGTCGGGTGCTAGCTCAGATGCTTCGGCCCCCGTACAGCAGGGCCTATGTCACCGAGCTGCGTACTTCCACAAACCAGGTCCTCACCGGCACCTCAGAGATTCGCAATGAATTCCTTGATTCTTTTACATCTCTCTACACTACCAAAGTGGGGCGCGGTCCTGCGGCGCAGGAAGCTTATTTATCTGAGATCGCATTGGTCTAGCTGGAAAAAAATATGCAGGACTTTTTGGCAGAGCCGATATCAGAGGCCGATGTCCTCGGAGCCATTGACACCCTTCGATGCTCTTCCGCCCCCAGGCTGGATGGCTTTACGGGAGAGTTTTATAAGGTGTACAAAGATTTACTGGCGCCGCAACTCATTGAAGTCTGCTCAGAGGCCCTCGAGAAACAAATTCTTCCCCCACACTTCGTGAAGCGGTCGTCATACTCCTCCCCAAACCGGGCAAAGATCTGCTATTATGTGGGTCTTTTGTCCCTACTTAATTTGGATGATAAAATTCTTGCTAAGATCATCGCCATGCGCCTGTCCCAATTGATGGAATTTATAATCTCGCCGGCCCAATCCGGCTTTGTTCCCCATCGATCGACCTCATTGAATCTCAGGAAGCTCTTTTCGGTACTCCACAGGATTAATCCCAAGGTCCCCGCCGCCATGCTATTGGACACTGAGAAGGCCTTTGATTCCTTAGAATGGCCTTTTTTCGTGTCAGTTATGCGCCGCATGGGAATGCCTGTGGGATTCATAGCCACCACCGCACTACTATATTGTCGCCTTATGGCGAGACTTCGCCTGAATGGCACACTCTCCCGACACTTCTCTCTATCCCGAGGTACCCGTCAGGGCTGCCCTCTGTCCCCCTTGTTTATCCTGGCCATGGACCCCTTAATTTGGCATTTCCAGGAAAGGCATCTGCAGAGAGGCCTACAATTCAACACTGGCCCTCTTCTGGTCTCGCTCTATGCAGACGACACTATCCTCTATGTCAGAGAACCCCAGGTGAACTTACAGCCGCTCATTAGAGAGATTCTCCGATTTGGTCAACATTCCGGCCTGGGTATCAACTGGCGCAAGTCGGTCATTTTTCCCCTAACCTCCAGCACGACTCCATGGGAATGTGAATTCCCCCTCAAATGGTGCTCTGATTCCGTTAAGTATTTGGGCATTCACATCCATCTTGATGCCGCCCAGATCCTTCGCCTCAATTACGGGCAAGCAATCAGCGCCCTCGAAGCTCAAGTGGAAAGATGGTTGCGGTGGCCATTGTCTATCGCCGGCAGAGTAGTAAGATGGTGGTTCTCCCCAAATTTTTATATCTTTTCAACAACATTCCCATACCCCTCCAGAACAATTTCTTTTTGACGTTGCGTTCACACCTGATCAGATTGGTCTGGGGGGGCAGACAGGCTCGCTTACGCTGGCAGGTGCTTACCCTACCGTATGAGAGGGTATGGTGTGCCGGATTTTCACTTGTATTATCTCGTGGCCCCAATGCAGCTACGCCTTTGCATGGTTCCACCCAGACGCTAGGATCCCCTTTCTCCGCCCAGAGGCGGATTTCGTCCTTCCTGAGCAGTTATTCACCGTATTACCCAAAGGCGTACCTAGAGACCCTAATGATATCCAAACAGTTTCCACTACCAGCTGGGTCTGGGATAAGCGGAGGCGAGTCACCGGCGCCTCCACACTATTCCTCGGCTCTCCCTATCCCCAACGCCCGCTGGCTGCCAATCACAGGCGAAAGACTGGTGCAGCGCACCTTGGCCAAATTTGATATCACTAAACTGGGAGATTTGTACCCAGATGGACATCTTCTCGGCGACCGATGTCCGCTTCCATAACGCCACATTTATGGATAGCTTTGTTCTGGGTCGAATTCGTTCGGCTCTACGCGCTACGCTGCCCGGTTTTCCCATTGAACCGGACTCGTTCTCTCCGCTCTCGCTCAACATTGAAAACGACAGTGGAGTTCACCTCATATCTAAACTGTATAAGGCATGCTCTGGGTTGATTCCGGTCAATGACGACAAGATCTGCAAGAATTGGGAAGACGACTTAGGCCGCCCCATCACGGACGACTAATGGGCTAAATGTTGCGCAGTAACGAAAGAAGTCTCACTAAACAGCAGGCATAAACTACTACATTTTAAGTTTTGACGCAGAATATACATCACCCCTGCCAGAGCCCATAGACTGGACCCGTCCAGACCCCATACCTGCCGTAAATGCGATGCCCCGCACGCTGATTTTGCACACCTTACATGGTCCTGCCCAAAGCTACAGTCATACTGGGAGATGGTGCACAGAACACTAGGCGACATGACCGAACTGACCCTCGTCCCCACACCGGAAGTAGCACTTCTGGGGTATGTGGTAAACTTCCCCAGGGGCATCAGGAATTTGTATCCCTTAGTTTCCTGCTGGCCAAAAGAGAAATAGCTCTTCACTGGGGCCGTAGAACAGCTCCCACTTTGCAGTGCTGGCTGAATAGTCTGGCTTACTGTAACACTAACAGCAAAGTATACTCCAGCACACTGCCTAGCTCCTCCCGTCCCAAGGACATTTGGGGACCATACAGGTCTTATGTGGAAACTGCTCGTCGAGCCTCTGGATCACAATTGGAACGTGGCATTGTTCCTACAGGGGTGGGGTAACTTGTCTCGTCATTTTCAATTGCTTGCTTTCCATTGCTTTGCTGTGCCATACAGTACTTGTGTCTCTTTAATGGTGTGGCTTCCCCCGTGGCTGCTGGATTTGGGTGGACCTGTAGACTTGCTACTGGGAGGCGGATGATTACTTTCAGAAAACGAGGATAGGCTTTAGGGACTATACTGTAGAGCTTGGCTGGGTCTCTTCCTCAATTAGATACATGTCGTGTCGACTTTTGTATTGTCATATTATGCTCAGTTTTACCTTTTCCAATTGGAATGACAACGACAGTGAATAACTATGTTTGTATTGCTTTGCTAAAATGGTAAATAAAGTTATAAAAAAAATAAAATAAAAAAAAAGGAGTGATAATATTCCTTCATCTGGTCCACAGTCGCCCAGGCTGCAAGAAACACCGGAAGGCGCAGGGTAGACTCTCGCTCTAACTCTGTTGATGTCATATCTGGTGGACAACGTCGCTGTGGAGTCGCTGACGCACAGAGGAACTGCTGTAGAAAATTTTCCTGATCCAGTCATGGTGCCTGGGGATAGTTCAAAAGGTAAGGAATCTGCGGGTAGATGTCTCCATGAGATATTTACAATCTACAACAATATAAGTTTAAGAATTTTCACTGAACATTTGAAAATAAATATCTGCACTTTAGAAATCTCCAATGTTTATACAAATTGTCTGTATCACTACATGACAACTCTTTAATGTCAGCATGTACACAAACAATATATTATTACAAGACCCAACTATATCACTTTAAACTATCTTTTTCAGTGAATTTCCAGGTTTTTTGTTTTACACGTGAGCTAAAATCATGTTACAAGACCCAAGTAGAACTTCCTTTCAATCTTTAGATTTTCAGTGATTATATATATATATACACACACATACATATATACATATATATACATACACATACATATATACACACACACGTATATGCATACATACAGACATGTATAGATACACACAAATATAAATGTACACGTGCACATATATAAACTGAAATTCTTACATTTAGAATTTTGCAACAATCCGACTGATATGTAAACAAAAACAAAATTAAGCCAAGTTGGGAAGTTTTCTTATTTTTTTCTATGTTAAAACACTTTTTAAAAAAAGAAAGAAGCATGTTCTGAGATATCGCACGTGTAAATATTATACTTTTGCAAACTGCAGGCCAAGAAAGTTATGCTCTATCGCAGTTTGCACGTGGATACAAGCTGACAAATGAATCATTTTCGATTCACCTCCATTTTTAGGTCGAGCTTAGCGGCAGCGCGCATGAGCTCCTCCCTCTGCGAGACTACTTTAGTAGATTACGGGAGAGAAGCCGTGCCCACTCTCCTCCCATATTTTTAATTGGCTTGTGTCATTGTCTTTCGTAAATGCTGCCTTCGGATTCGTTAATAGGCTTCTTAGTCCCTCCTTAGGACGGCTTTGTCTTCATTTGTAACCTCCCACGGCTACTGGCCCCTTTACTTCGGTTGTTTCACAGGACCTGTTATTTAGTCTGTAAGCACCATTTACTTTATTGAGTTTCTCTTACTGCAGGCCGGACATGCGCTACTTCAGCTGAAACCGCTTGTGTTTTTTTAAGAGCACGGCCGCCACTGTAACACTGGTGCCTGCTTTTAATTACTTTAACCCGGCATTATCTCGTGTCTGTTTCAACACTTCCCCCTCCCCGCCCCCCCCACCATCAATACCACCGTCAATACCACCGTCAATACCACCGTAAATACCACCATCGCCGCCAATACCGCCGCCGCCAATACATACCGCCGCCGCCAATACTGCCGCCGCCAATACCGCCGCCGCCGCCAACACCGCCGCCAACGCCACCGCCGCCACCAACACCACCGCCGCCACCAACACCACCGCCGCCACCAACACCGCCACCAACACCAACACCGCCGCCACCGCCAACACCACCGCCAACACCACCGCCGCCGCCACCAACACCGCCACCACCGCCACCAACACCGCCGCCACCAACACCGCCGCCACCACCAACACCGCCGCCACCACCAACACCGCCGCCACCACCAACACCGCCACCACCAACACCGCCACCACCAACACCGCCACCACCAACACCGCCACCACCAACACCGCCACCACCAACACCGCCACCACCAACACCGCCACCACCAACACCGCCACCACCACCGCCGCCACCACCACCGCCGCCACCACCACCGCCGCCACCACCGCCACCGCCGCCACCACCGCCACCAATACCACCACCGCCAATACCAATACCACCGCCGCCACCACCACCGCCAATACCACCACCGCCGCCACCAATACCACCACCGCCAATACCAATACCACCACCGCCAATACCAATACCACCACCGCCAATACCAATACCACCACCACCACCATCAATACCGCCGCCACCACCATCAATACCGCCGCCACCACCATCAATACCGCCGCCACCACCATCAATACCGCCGCCACCACCATCAATACCGCCGCCACCACCATCAATACCGCCGCCACCACCATCAATACCGCCGCCACCACCATCAATACCGCCGCCACCACCATCAATACCGCCGCCACCACCATCAATACCGCCGCCACCATCAATGCCGCCGCCACCATCAATGCCGCCGCCACCATCAATGCCGCCGCCACCAATACCAATGCCGCCGCCACCAATACCAATGCCGCCGCCACCAATACCAATGCCGCCGCCACCAATACCAATACCGCCGCCACCAATACCAATACCGCCGCCACCAATACCAATACCGCCGCCACCAATACCAATACCGCCGCCACCAATACCGCCGCCACCAATACCAATACCGCCGCCACCAATACCAATACCGCCGCCACCAATACCAATACCGCCAATACCAATACGGCCACCGCCAATGCCAATACCGCCGCCAATACCAATAGAGCCACCGCCAATACCAATAGCGCCGCCAATACCAATAGCGCCGCCACCAATACCAATACCAATAGTGCCGCCGCCGATACCAATAGTGCCGCCGCCGATACCAATAGTGCCGCCGCCGATACCAATAGCGCCGCCGCCGATACCAATAGCGCCGCCGCCGATACCAATAGCGCCGCCGCCGATACCAATCGCGCCGCCGCCAATACCAATCGCGCCGCCGCCAATACCAATCGCGCCGCCGCCAATACCAATCGCGCCGCCGCCAATACCAATCGCGCCGCCGCCAATACCAATCGCGCCGCCGCCAATACCAATCGCGCCGCCAATACCGCCGCCAATACCAATACCGCCACCAATACCAATACCGCCGCCACCAATACCAATACCGCTGCCACCAATACCAATACCGCCAATACCAATACCGCCACCAATACCAATACCGCCACCACCAATGCCAATACCGCCGCCAATGCCAATACCGCCGCCAATGCCAATAGAGCCAACGCCAATACCAATAGCGCCGCCAATACCAATAGCGCCGCTGCCGATACCAATAGTGCCGCCGCCAATACCAATAGCGCAGCCAATACCAATAGCGCCGCAGCCAATACCAATAGCGCCGCCGCCAATACCAATAGCGCCGCCGCCAATACCAATCGCGCCGCCGCCAATACCAATCGCGCCGCCGCCAATACCAATCGCGCCGCCAATACCAATACCGCCAATACCAATACCGCCGCCAATACCAATACCACCACCACCAATACCACCACCAATATCACCACCAATATCGCCGCCACCACCACCAATACTGCCGCCGCCACCACCAATACCGCCGCCACCACCAATACCGCCGCCACCACCAATACCGCCACCACCAATACCGCCGCCACCAATACCGCCGCCACCACCACCAATACCACCAAGCCGCCACCAATACCACCAAGCTGCCACCAATACCACCAAGCCACCACCAATACCACCACCCCCGCCAATACCGCCGCCAATACCACCACCACCACCAATAGCGCCGCCACCAATAGCGCCGCCACCAATACCGATACCACCACCGATACCACCACCACCGATACCACCACCACCGATACCACCACCACCGATACCACCACCACCGATACCACCACCACCGATACCACCACCCCCACCCCACCAATACCCCACCACCACCAATACCCCACCACCACCAATACCCCACCACCACCACCACCAATACCCCACCACCACCACCACCAATACCCCACCACCACCACCACCAATACCCCACCACCACCACCACCACCCCACCACCACCACCAATACCCCACCACCACCACCACCAATACCCCACCACCACCACCACCAATACCCCACCACCACACCACCACCAATACCCCACCACCACCACCAATACCCCACCACCACCACCAATACACCACCACCACCACCAATACACCACCACCACCACCAATACACCACCACCACCACCAATACACCACCACCACCACCACCAATACACCACCACCACCACCACCAATACACCACCACCACCACCAATACCCCACCACCACCACCAATACACCACCACCAATACCACACCACCACCAATACCCCACCACCACCACCACCAATACCCCACCACCACCACCACCAATACCCCACCACCAATACCCCACCACCAATACCCCACCACCAATACCCCACCACCACCAATACCCCACCACCAATACCCCACCACCACCAATACCCCACCACCAATACCCCACCACCACCAATACCCCACCACCAATGCCCCACCACCACCAATACCCCACCACCAATACCCCACCACCACCAATACACCACCACCAATACCCCACCACCACCAATACCCCACCACCAATACCCCACCACCACCACCACCACCACCACCAATACCCCACCACCACCAATACCCCACCACCACCACCACCACCACCACTACCCCACCACCACTACCAATACACCACCACCAATACACCACCACCACCACCAATACACCACCACCACCACCAATACACCACCACCAATACACCACCACCAATACACCACCACCAATACACCACCACCAATACACCACCACCAATACACCACCACCACCACCAATACCACCACCAATACCCCACCCCCACCACCAATACCACCACCAATACCCCACCCCCACCACCAATACCCCACCCCCACCACCAATACCCCACCCCCACCACCAATACCCCCACCACCAATACCCCACCACCAATACCCCACCACCAATACCCCACCACCAATACCCCACCACCAATACCCCACCACCAATGCCCCACCACCAATACCCCACCACCAATGCCCCACCACCACCACCAATGCCCCACCACCAATGCCCCACCACCACCACCACCAATACCCCACCACCACCACCACCAATGCCCCACCACCACCAATGCCCCACCACCACCACCAATGCCCCCACCACCACCACCAATACCCCACCACCACCACCAATACCCCACCACCACCACCAATACCCCACCACCACCACCAATACCCCACCACCACCACCAATACCCCACCACCACCACCACCACCAATACCCCACCACCACCAATACCCCACCACCACCAATACCCCACCACCACCAATACCCCACCACCACCACCAATACCCCACCACCACCACCAATGCCCCACCACCACCACCAATACCCCACCACCACCACCAATACCCCACCACCACCACCAATGCCCCACCACCAATACCCCACCACCACCACCACCAATACCCCACCACCAATACCCCACCACCAATACCCCACCACCACCACCCCACCACCAATACCCCACCACCACCACCCCACCACCAATACCCCACCACCACCACCCCACCACCAATACCCCACCACCAATACCCCACCACCACTACACCACCACCAATACCCCACCACCACCACCACCAATACCCCACCACCAATACCCCACCACCACCACCACCAATACCCCACCACCAATACCCCACCACCAATACCCCACCACCACCACCCCACCACCAATACCCCACCACCACCACCCCACCACCAATACCCCACCACCACTACCCCACCACCACCAATACCCCACCACCACCACCACTACCCCACCACCACCAATACCCCACCACCACCACCACCACTACCCCACCACCAATACCCCACCACCACCACCACCACTACCCCACCACCACTACCCCACCACCACCAATACCCCACCACCACCACCACCACTACCCCACCACCACTACCCCACCACCACCAATACCCCACCACCACCACCACCACTACCCCACCACCACTACCCCACCACCACCAATACACCACCACCACCACTACCCCACCACCACCAATACACCACCACCACCACTACCCCACCACCACCAATACACCACCACCACCCCACCACCACCACTACCCCACCACCACCAATACACCACCACCACCACCACCACTACCCCACCACCACCAATACACCACCACCACCACCACCAATACACCACCACCACCACCAATACACCACCACCACCACCAATACCACCACTACCCCACCACCCCCACCAATACCCCACCCCCACCACCAATACCCCACCCCCACCACCAATACCCCACCCCCACCACCAATACCCCACCCCCACCACCAATACCCCACCCCCACCACCAATACCCCACCCCCACCCCCAATACCCCACCCCCACCCCCAATACCCCACCCCCACCCCCAATACCCCACCCCCACCACCAATACCCCACCCCCACCACCAATACCCCACCACCAATACCCCACCACCACCACCAATACCCCACCACCACCACCAATACCCCACCACCAATACCCCACCACCACCACCACCACCAATACCCCACCACCAATACCCCACCACCAATACCCCACCACCACCACCACCAATACCCCACCACCACCACCACCAATGCCCCACCACCACCAATGCCCCACCACCACCACCACCAATGCCCCACCACCAATGCCCCACCACCACCACCAATGCCCCACCACCACCACCAATGCCCCACCACCACCAATGCCCCACCACCACCAATACCCTACCACCACCAATGCCCCACCACCACCAATGCCCCACCACCACCAATGCCCCACCACCACCACCACCAATGCCCCACCACCACCACCACCAATACCCCACCACCACCACCACCAATACCCCACCACCACCACCACCAATACCCCACCACCACCACCAATACCCCACCACCACCAATACCCCACCACCACCAATACCCCACCACCACCAATACCCCACCACCACCAATACCCCACCACCACCACCAATGCCCCACCACCACCACCAATGCCCCACCACCACCACCAATGCCCCACCACCACCACCAATACCCCACCACCACCACCAATACCCCACCACCACCACCCCACCACCACCACCACCAATACCCCACCACCACCACCACCAATACCCCACCACCACCAATACCCCACCACCACCACCACCAATACCCCACCACCACCACCACCAATACCCCACCACCACCAATACCCCACCACCACCAATACCCCACCACCACCAATACCCCACCACCACCAATACCCCACCACCACCAATACCCCACCACCACCAATACCCCACCACCACCAATACCCCACCACCACCAATACCCATACCCCACCACCACCAATACCCATACCCCACCACCACCAATACCCATACACCACCACCACCAATACCCATACCACCACCACCACTACACCACCACCACCACCAATACACCACCACCACCAATACACCACCACCACCAATACCACCACCAATACCACCACCAATACCTAGCTCTAGGTAGTTGATGTGTTTGACCGCATCCTGCTGCGACCATAACCCCCTCACCTCGAGTCTGTTCATGTGCGCGCCCCACCCCAGTTGGGAGGCGTCCGTTGTGATGGTCACTGTTGGAGTTGGTTGTGTGAATGTTTTCCCTTGTGATACGTTTTCTTTGTTCCACCACACTATTTCCTGATGCACTGCGTGTGTGACAACCACTAGATCTTCCCAACTCCCTGTTGCCTGGGACCATTGCTGCTGTATCCATTCCTGGAACGGTCTCATGTGGAGACGAATGTTTGGGATCAGGTTTATGCATGAGGCCATCATTCCCATTAGTTTACTCACTGTCGGAGCTTGCTCCTTGCGGTAAAGACGTCTCTTTTTCAGTATTGCCAAGGTTCTTTGTGCTGGGGAACACCTTGCCCTGTATGGTGTGGATTTCTGCCCCTAAGAATATTTTCACCTGTTCCGGTTCTATTGAAGACTTTCTCCAATGGATTGAGAAACCCAGTTGGATTAGTGTTTGTATGACTTCCTGGATGTGTTGTCTGCATTGGTTGTAAGAGCTTGCTTTTACGAGCCAGTTGTCGAGGTAGAGGTATACATGTATTCCTTGCCTTCTTAGGTGCGCTGCTAGGCATTTTGTAAACACCCTTGGTGCGGATTTGACTCCGAATGCGAGCACTGTGAACTGGTAGTGAGTTTTGTTGATCACAAACCTTAGTAGGTGTTTGTGTTTTTTGTTGATGGGGATGTGTAAGTACGCGTCTTTTAAGTCTATAGTTGCCATGTAATCCCCCTCCTGTATCTGGGGTATTACTTCTTGCAGAGATGTCATTTTGAATCTTTGTGTCCTTATGAACTTGTTTAAGAACCTTAGATCCAGAATAGGCCTTAGCGTTTCGTCCACCTTTGGTACGAGGAAGTATTTGGAGTAAACCCCCTTGTTTCTTTCCTTGTACGGCACTCTCTATTGCCTTCTTGTTGAGCAATTCCTGTGCCTCTAGTAGCAAGAGTGAAAGTTCCTTTGCCGAGTGCACCTTGTAGTTTGGCCTCGTTTGGAGGTTGTTTTTCCAGCTCTATGCAGTAGCCGTATTGTATGAGGTTTAGTATCCACTTGTCCGTTGTGACCTTCCTCCAATCTTGGAAGTCCTTTATCCTGCCTCCTACTGGTGTTATATGTTCGGGAACTGTTTGTTTTGTCGAATTATTTTTTGGCTTGGTCTTTTGTTTTGTTGCCCCCCTAGAGGTGTTGTCTGGGTGGGCGTTTGCCTTACGGCAAAGTCACTTGGAGGTGGGTTGTTGCCCTCCTCTCCGTGTTTGTCCCCGTCCGTTTGAGCGCCCTCGAAAGGACTGGCCTCGTGGCTGGTACTGACAGTTTTGTTGCTGCTGTCCCTGCTGCCGTTGCGTCTGGCTGTTCCCTTGATAACCTTGTTGGAAGGTTTGGTGCGATGTACTAGGTTGGTTGCCTCCCCTACCTGCTGGCCTTCTTGAGGGGGTACCCCTTCTCATCCCTCTGAACTGCAGTGCTCCCATGGACCTTGCTGTCTTTGTCCTTTTTGAGCTGAGTTAACTTGTCGTCAACTGGCGTTGCAAAAAGTTGTTCTCCGTTGAAGGGTGTGTTCAGGATGTTGTTCTGTACCTCAGGCTTGAAGCCTGAAATCCTAAGCCATGCATGCCTTCTCTCTGTCACCCCAATCACCATTTGCCTGCTGGATGTTTCCGCAGCATCCAAGGCCGATTTCAAACATGTGTTAGCCATGTTCTTTCCTTCCTCTACCAGGTGGGCTGCCCTTTGCTGGTACTGGTCTGGTAGATGCTTCAGGAGTTGTCCTACCTCCTCCCAGTGCTGGTATGCGTGCCTATTGATTAGGGCGTTGGAGTTTGCGATGCGCCAGTGAATCGCTGCACTCCGTTCTACATTCCTCCCCATGAGGTCCATTCTTCTACTCTCCTTGTCTGGAGGTGGTCCGGCATTTGTGGTCACATTGGCCCTTTTCCTAGCTGTTGCTGTTATTATTGAATCAGCGGGCACTGATCCCTGAATGTATGCAGGGTCCTTTGAGGAATGTTTGCACTTTTTTTCTGCCCTCGGGGTCACTAATCTACATACAGCTGGCTCCTTGAAGGCCTCCCTGCCCTGGTCTAGCACACTAGGGAGCATGGGCAGGAACTGACTTCTTGTCTGTGTGGGTAGCAAAGTTTCCAGGAGAAAACAGGCCTTGGGCTTCTCCTCCTCCAATTTCACGCCATATGTCTCTGCAGCCTTTTTAACCACCATATTATAGATCCCTATATCGTCCGGCGGTGAAGGCCTCGAAGGGTATGTGTCTACTCCTTCTTCCGGTATTTCGGCGTCGAGGTCATGCCACTCCAAGTCCTGCGCCTCCGAGGACGTCGAGTCCTGGTATATCTGCTGATCTTCGCCCTCGAAGTAATACAGGGCCTCTTCCTCCTGTTCCTCGACCGGGTTCAGGCGTTTTCGGCGGCTCAGGGTCTTCGTCGCCTCCTTCGACCTCGGTCGCGGGCTTCGGCGGGATGGTGTACTGGCTCATCCTTTCGTCGAAGTCCATTTTTCGCTGCAGGATGCTCGCCATTTCGGCCTCGAGCCTCCTCTTCTTCCTCTCCATCTCGGCAGCTTGTTCGGCGTCGAGGGTTTGAGCGCTTCGCTTTGAGGTAGTCGACGAAGTCTTCGTTGACCCTTCTTTTCTCAGCGTCTAGGTGTCCTTTTCGAGGGCAGCCTTCGACAACCTTGATTTTTCGTGGGTTTTCGCCGCCTGGGAGTCCTTTTCGAAGGATCCGCTGGACTGCTTGTCCTTGGGTGCCGTTGCTTTCGCCGAGTGTTTCGACATCAATGCTCCCTTCGAGGACTTTGCTTCACTCTTATGAGTGTCGGTCGAATGTCTAGGGGTCGACGACCCTCTTACCTCCTTCGACGTTTTCTTTTGGACTTAGACGACTGTGCAGTCCTCCGGTCCTTCGGCGATGTGGTCCTCTTCTCCACTGGAGAGGCCCAAGTCTTTGAGCGATGGAGGTGGCCCCTGCCCCTGCATGGTGTAGTCCGCCCTTCTCTGCCTCTCTTACTCTGAGGGTCTTCGGGGTGAACGCCGAGCACGCGTTGCAGTCCTTGCTGCTGTGGTCGAGCGGCAGGCAGAGGTTGCAGACTGGATGCTGGTCCTTCTGGACGTATTTGTGGTGGCAGTTGCCGCAAAATTTGAATGGTGTTTTGTCCATTCCCGCGCTCAGGGAGCCCCCTGTGTGCGCATTTTCCATTGGACGTCGAGATCTCGGGTGAAATCCTTCTCCTTTGTCGTCCCGGTTACCTGACCTTTAGTCGGGTGTGTTGAAATCTGTGATTTTGTAGATTTTTCTGCGATTTTCGTCGATTCTCTCTCCAAACCTCTGGGAACTCTTCGGTAACGATCCAGACCCAACGGCGGAAAACAGAATCTAAGATGGCGCCCAAAGGTGGGAGCTTCCGGAGGAAGCGCGTCGACGTCATGAAGGACACCAAATGGTGGTATGTTGACGCCTACCTGGGCCACGAAAAAAAAAAGGAGAAAGACTACAATTCCGGACCCAACCACTAGATGGCGGAATAATGCACAGCATAGTGAATCAAGAAAGATTCACGATGCAAAACTGTTGACAATCAAGAGCCTGGGAATTATACAGGGACACAGGCACCAGGCAGAGAGAGGATGATCAACTCAATAAAACTATAAAGCAGGACAGGAATACCGACCAAGTGCATTTGACACACAGAAAAAAAAAAATTGACCAGACATTGGAAAAAGCATTCACGCCAGACATGAGCTCAAGAATATGATTGGCAGCATATCGACACGTGTGAAAAACAACTCCGACCTGTGTGAAAAATTGTCTTTGTAAAGTAAAAAGTTTAACAGTGTTATGTGACAAAAATGATTTAAAAATTAAATGTGTCAAAAATAGATTAAGGGCAGAGCCCTGAGTTTAGTGATTCTACATGCAAAAAATAAAAATTACTCATATGTAAGACAGTTTCCTTTCATAGCTTCTCTTTTACAAACAAGAACAGGATTTAGTCAACAAACGTTTCAACGTGCTCTTGATAAATATTTATACATAATTTTAAGAAAATGTAAAATGATTGTGAGTTTTGGCCATCCCCATTAAAATGTTCGGAGGTCCCATGCATAGGTGAAGACAGGCAATTCTTGTTAACATTAATAAAGATTCACCCATTATTAATAGGAGTTATTTTGAAAATGTTAAAGTCCAAGATTATTAAAAAATAAATCAAAAAATCAAGCAATATTTATGCTAGCGATTTGGGAGAAGACCATCTCAAAAATAATTTTTTACATTGGAATATTAACCTTTATTTGAAAACTAGCTAACTTCACCTTTGTATCTTACTAAAATTAGGTTGAACATTTTATAAAAAAACAGTCCATCTGATTCTACACAAATATAAATTTCTAAACTGCTGGATGTAAATGAAAGTAGCCCATTAAAGAATTTCATTTTGCACCATAGTGAGCTGCATATGGGGCGTAAGTACACTTGCATTATCACTGGAATTCCTAAAAGAAGAAAATGTCAATGACAAAATAAGTTACACAATTAAAAACAAGATTACCCCGTTCTTTCACTGTGGTGCTTGAATCCGTTTTGTTTAAAAGCGTTAACGTTGATTCAGTTGGCACCTCTAAGTTGTCTTGATTTGACTCAGCATGCATGGCGTCTTTACCAAACTGTAAAAGAGACATTTCTGCTTTTAATGGTAAATACAGTCCCCTTGCAAACAAAATTAAATGATTTTTCCTGCATCAGTCATTATCAGACAATCAGCATATGACCCTTTAGAAGTAGACAAGACATCTGTTTTTACATTTAAATGTGATTAGTTTCTATACAGCAATTACAACATGTTTCCACTTTCTAAATAAACTACCACTACACAGTGTAGTTCAAAAGAAATGTTAACTACAAAGTGGTTGTCACTATTAATCCAAAAAGGTAAAGTTACTTACCTGTATTCCAATATCCAAGGCCACTTGTACCTGCCCAAGGACCTACTTTTGGATTTGGCAGGCAGGACACCCTACTTGAGAAATGCTTGCATCTTTTTGATAGACAGCTGAATTTACTAAGCAAGATGTCAGTGTGCCATTTGAGAGGACATTTCACATTTTAGGCTACATGGTGCAAACAATTGCTGTAGCTCCTGATACTGAGTAACAACCAAATTAACGCTTCAAGCTAAGGGTTAAGCTTTTCGAAAAGTATGACTTCCACAACGTAGGCCTAAATACTGATTCCTGCACCAACCTTGTAAGAAAAACATTAAAAGTTCAAAAAGGAGCAGGCTTCTTAACTGGTGATACATTACAAAGACCTTCTAAAGATACTTTACTGACTGATAACAAAAAGTAATACTGAGAAGAGTTCCAGCATATAAATCTACAAAAAACATAAGATTCAAGTCCGATGTTTCAAGGTTTTGCTGTGAAAATAAGAAGTTTTCCTCTTGACAGTACAATGAATTATAAATGCAACAGACGAAGAATATTTTCCATTTGTGAGGCACTTTGTATTCTGATCCTGAAGAAAACATCTACAATCTGGAAGTAGGTCTAGCTCTCCATACTGCCGCAATTCAGGTGCCATGCTGCTAGGCTCTCAATAATGCCTGACTATGATGGAATATCTTAAAATGCAAATTTGTTGGCAGACGATCCTGGTCAGATAGAAGGCAAGCAGGAGTGTTTATAATTGCTTTTACAATTTCAAAATATCTTGGGTATTGCAGGAAAGGTGCGCAGTAATCTACCCAACCACCCCATGGGACATTCCCAACAAGTCTATGTTCTGTGAGCAATTACCTTTGCGGTTTTGAATAAATCAATTTCTTAAAAATCCCATGCCTCGATTATAGCGTTCAAAGCATCTGGGCTCACAACTTGCTTCTATTCGTCCATGAGCACTCCTGGCACAGGTTGGGAGCTCTGAGCAGACACCAGTGTAGATTCACGGGAATCCGGAGTGACTACATAGTTTTGCTTGTGACGTTGGAAAATGAGGTGACATACTGATTTGGTTTAGATTGTCTCAGTCAAACATCTGGAGTAGACAAAGGTAAACAGCCTCTCTAATTCTACAGACAAACTTATTTCACTTTTTTGCTTTTGAAAAGCGACAATAGTTTGCAATCGGGTCACAAATCTAACGATGGAATTCTCCTTATATTCGCAGACTTTTGGATTACAATGACGCAGAGTGAGATTACTGGGATATTAAGCATAACATCCAAGCAGCATAATCTAACTAGATTGTTCGACAATGCTTGAACCGCTTGTGAATGAATATGGCCACTAATCATTGCAAAAATTGTTAAATGGCTTCTACTATATTTGTTTTGGGTCGTGGGGAGAATCGTGTGAGGGTACTACTTACCACTGGTGTTCCAGGACCACCACTACGATTGTAGTCCAATCAGATAACCACCAATGAGATACTTGCCAATCCCCACGAACACACCCAGATGTAGACAACCCAGATACTCACATAACATTGGCACAACACGCACAATCCAATCATATACTCATCCCACTAGCTACCACACACCCTGAACCTACAGACCACATATTTCAACTCATCCTCAATGTTCGCTCTGCAGTACTCCATACACCAGACAAAACAGACCTCATCAGCTATCACAAGCTTGACGTTCGCTTCATCACAGAAACATGGTTCACCCCCACATTTTCGCACATCCTAGATGTTTTTCGTCCACAGGCTACAGCAACTATTGTGGGGACTGTGCACTTAGGAAGGGAGGCGGCCTCACTGTCATCCAATAACTCCTACTTGTCACGTACACCAAGCAAACAAGTGACACTCAATACCATGGAGCTGCTGCAATTCCATTTCTCGATCTGTGCAACTAAGACCGCAACATTTCACCTCACCTACAGAACCCCTTGGGCAGAACAAGGACTTCATTGATGTATTCTAAGGTCTCTGCATCACCTCGTCCATCATACATGCCCACACAACCTTCTTGGGTGATTTCTAACTCAGACAATGCAAAATAAAAAAAGTAAAACTTTTTTTTTTAAAGGACACCCTCTTCAGCCTCATCGATAAACTCGACAGGATACAGTAGGTTATACATCCAAAGCACTACAAAGGCCACATCCTCAATCTGGTCACCAACAATCCCATATCCTTGGACTGACCACTTTTTCATTCCTACAACACAAGAAACAAGTTACCTGCCTGCATGACCGAAGTTGATAACCAGATAAAAGCAAACTGTCTCAAGCTCAACACTGAAGACAGAAAATGCGATAATAAGCAAGAACACCTCACTGTGGGATTCCAACTGCTGGCTGGCAGAACTCGGACCAACACCCAGTACCCACAACAGTAACCTCAAAATCATCATCGACAGCAACATGGGCATGACTGCACAAGTCAACACAGCGACTGCATCCTGCTTTTGCACCCTGAAGATGCTGAGGAAGATCTTTCAAATGGCTTTCAAGAATCACTAAATAAACTGGTCACTCATGTCCTAGTCACCAATAAGTTGGACTACGGGAACACCTTCTATGCCTGGACCAACAAGCAACTCATGAGAAGACAACACCTCAGGCAGAACTCGGCAGCTAGACTCATTTTCAACCTGCCGCACAGAACTGGCATCACACCACACCTCAGGGAGATTCACTGGCTCTCAATACACAAACATGCTCATTTCAAACTACTCCTCACACACAAAATCAAGGCTCTACAGAACTTAGACCCCCACCTACCTAACAATCGCATCTCCTTCCACCAATAACCCAGACACCTCTGCTATGCAGGACTCCTACTCGCATACATCCCTTGCACAAAAGGACCTAGATAAGGAGAACAGGCTTTCTTTTACAGCATTTCTAAACCATGGAACTCCCTCCCACTTCACATCATAGCCTCCTCTCTTCTTGAATGCCACACGAAGCTGAATGCTTGGCTTTCCAATTAACCAAGCTACCATAGTTCAGCGCTAGACACACAGAGACACACACACAGAGAGACACACACACACACACACACACACACACACACACACACACAGAGAGACACACACACACACAGAGACACACACACACACAGAGACACACACACACACACACACACACAGAGACACACACACACACACACCACCCCCCCCCCCCAGGATACCCTTGTGGGGGATAGTGCACTTTACAAATACACATAACTTAGATACCAGCACCATGATTCGCCAATATGCTGATACACAACTCTACTTGAAAGTATTTTCTGCTCAGACATCGAAAATCTTAAACACTGTTTGCTCATCATCCAGACCTGGAAATCCAGGGCCTTCCTAAAGCTCAACCCAATTAAGCCATCAAAACTTGACTGCTTCGAACCCAAACTCTCACTAAATGGCAAATCACTTGCATTCACCCTGGACACCAATCACTCTCTCAAAGAGCATACTGCCAAAAAATAAACAAAGGTGGCCTGGCACCAGCTTTTCTAACCAGAAAGAGACTTCAGAAAGGTTGTTCATGCCCTTGTACTCTTGAATCTGGATGGTGGTAATGCCCTACTCTATAGCCTCCTAGACTCCACACTGGCACCTGAGGGGCATCCTAGACGCCGCAGCATTTCTCAGAGGATCGGAAGAAATAGGATCACATCACTCTATCCTGATGGAACTGCATTGGCTCTCCTGGTCAGCCCACATCATATTCAAAACCAGCTGCACCATTCAAGCCATCATAACCAGCACTCCTCCTTATCTTGTAGACAAGCTCTCCATCTCTGTTGGTTCTCAGTACACAGTAGCCAGGACACAATCAGACTGCAAACTAAAAAGTGTAAAAAAGAAAAGAAAAACAAGACAACAGGCCTTTTCCATCTTTGCACCAATAACCTGGAACAACAAGAAGATGATCAGGATGCCCCAACACTGCTCCAATTGAGGAAAGAGTTGAAGACACCTATTTAAAGAACCCTACATCAGAAAGCATTAACCATTGGCAACTCAGCTGCCTCTACTATTACTCGCTGACTTTAAATTTACCTTTGAACATATACAGAGCTCCACTGCCTTATGGCTAGACTTGTGCTACATAAATAATATATACATATCCAGGAAACTCTGTTAAGGTACTTATTATATCTGCTATCTTACTAAAACATGTTGGAAATTCAATGAGCATACCAACAACTATCCAAACCCTCCAGACATCAATTACTGAAATGAGAGTAACCCCGCGATGCACCACGGAGTACAATGGGAGGGATCCATGTTTGGATGACACATTTTTCTTCCTTTGTTTGAGATGTATTCTGGTGAGTGAAAAGCCATCATAGGTGGTTGCGTGTCCCTTACATGGTCATTCTTGCAGAACCAGTCTGCCACTGACAAAGAGGCGAAACACACCATATCAAATTTGAGATTTTTGTATCACATTTATTTTTATCTAGCATGTTGACCACATTGACTGGAACTTCGAAGACTGTAAACTCTACATAAGTCTGAGTTTTGAATGGACATGAGTGCATATAAACAATTAGGTCGCATATCATCTAATGAATGGTCTTCCATTCCACCCTGGAACTATTGAGGCTGAATAAACTTTCAGGAAGGAAGTGAAGCCTTTTCTTGTAAGATCCATCTAGTTGATCTCTGCTAGCTAGGTGATCACTACTATCGCCAATGCATGCTCATTATCTCATTGTTAAGTTGGGCTCGGTTATAGTATATAGATTAGAACCCTATACACTCTTTGGCAACTTCACAAAATAGGCATGCTAATTAAAAATTTCCCCAGGATACCCACACTTCCGTTTCATCTAAAACTGACATAGGAGGAGTGCAACATCATACTGTTCCAGCAAATTGTTCATCTTTGGGTAACGTCTACCTGTATACAAAGCATTAAAAACAAAAGATTCAGAAAAAGGCCTATTCCCAGCCAGCATATACTGCCCAATCAAAAATGACTACATGCACTAAAGTTTCCAACTAATGTAGAAGTGAGCCTTCAATAAAGACTTCAAGTGGGAGGCCTAGAATAATTAATATGATCAAAGACCTACACAGGCTAGCTGGTTACTGCATGATGTGGTGAGACAAGTGAGTCATGGGTGTGAGTAACGGTCTTGTAAAGGGTGAATTATGGGGGGAGTGCTGGGTGTAGATAGCTTCTTCCCTTCCCTAAGGATGTTTAGTCCTTTCGGCTCCCTTACCTATTCTGCTCTGAAGATCCATACTCGTGTGATTAAGTCCACGGTACTCCCGTGTCTCGTCGCCAGTGCCCGTACGCTGCTGCTGCATGCCTTGCACGGTGGCACAAGTGCGCACGTGCTGTTTGTCTAATTTTTCAATCTTTGTGAATAAACCAGGATGGCGCAAGGAGCTGTGACCTCGACACCGTTTTCTTAAACTTAATGGAGTTTGACGCCACGCTCTCATTGTTTGTATGGGTAGTTTATAGAGCTACAAAGCCAACGAGACGCTGTACAGAGATGGGGTAATGAGGCAGATACACACAGAGCGGCCTGGAGTCTAGGCTCTCATTGTGCACGTTTCTTCCCACTCATGGAAGATGCAGACCCTTCGGTACAAGAAGCGTGCCACCTCTGCGGAACCCCTGAGAGTATGAGCCGCGCCTCCAGGCGCACCATCTCCAATGCAGGTTTAAAATATCCCCAGCAGTGAGTCACTGCCGAGCTTCTGCCTCATTTCCACTCTTAAAAATCATAATATCGGTCAAGTAAGATGTTGGAGAGAGTGGGCTAAAAGGGTTTCACTTGCGCGCAAATCACAGGGTTTCCAGCAGGATTACACAACGGAAGGCGATGCGCCATGGCGCGGCGCACTGCCTGCGCGACGCGTGCAGCCATCTCCACTTAAGGGCCTTGGGGGGCGGCGCGTACCCTGGGGAATCTCTCCTGCTGCAGTTGGCAGTCAGGATTCAACAGCTGGGACTGGCAGGGTGTGTGGGTGGCGCAGGCTGGCAGGCCTTGACAGGAATGCCCACCTACCTTCTAAGTAGGGCTGTCAGCCAGGAACAGCATCACTTGTGCAGGGGGGGGGGGGACACACCGCTGCGCCTCGTAAGCCATGGCAGCTACTCTGTCCCCCACACTGCACACGCATCTTAACGCAGGCCCCCCAGGATATTGCGGCATGGATTAGCAAATTTAGCGGCACAAATATGGAAATTTAGCAGCACAAATATAGAAATTTAGCAGCATTTTTGCGGCACTTTATTTTACTCAATCATTCATTTTCAGCCTTAAATCAATAGAAAATATTTTAGCAGAGTATTCCACTTTAAAATAGGCATGTTTAAAGTTCTGCCGCTCTACGGAAGCATAGCTCCAATCCTAACCTCGTTTGAGGGGGTCCCATTTCTCCCTGGGATGTTCTAGCACCCATGTACACACCCCTGCTGGGGCACCGCTGTCTCCTGGACCCACGAGGCACGACACCTCTTCCTCAGGTGCCCTAGGGCACAGGATCGTAGTGGGTGGAGGTGCATTGCCACGGCTAATGTAAGGATGTTAAATATTGCTCTACGCCATGGCAGACATACTGAGGCCTATAGATGGGAAAACGTGCAATGTTTTGTTCACTTAGTTAATATTGCATTATTGTAATATGCTACAGGATGGATCTGTTCTAACCTTAAAAAGAGATGGGAGATGCAATGTACGTGCTTTTTGTAAGTTCAGTAATCTTACGCACCAATAAAAAGATTATCAAAATAAAATAAAATAAATATTGCTCTACGCAGATCAGTGGCATGGGGGTGGGTGTGAGCCCTTATACAATACAGCCCCCACCTCAATGTGACTTACAGGTGATGTGTGTGCAGTCTACATCCCAAATATGAGACTCTTCCCACCTCCTCTGGGAGCAACCCCCCCTCCCCAGGCTTTTGGCACAGAGATCTTTGTTACTTGCAGCTCGTACCTTGCAATCTTTCGAATACAGCCTAATGCTTTCCAGTATGGATGATAGGGGACTCTTACACCTAGTAACCCTTTTTTCCATATGCAACTTGATATACATTTGAGTCACGTGTTTGATTTTTTGTCTGTTAATATGTGGGTGTGATGCAAAGCACTCTAACATCCTGCATTAGAAAGAATAGCGGCATTAAAGAATTAAATAAAAATATAATAATTTGTAAGTGCTTTTTAAATTGTTGTGTAATTAGTCATACAGATCCCCCTCATTTCGTGAATGGAGGTAACTAGTCCACTTCTACACATGATGGTACCCAACTTTCTCTTACAAAAAATATACCTGAAGTTGTTGGTAACACAGTAGAAACTGTTCTCCATCACGAGAGTCTTCTAATAAGTGAAGATGCCTGGCTTGATAGCTTACTGTTTAAAGGTTTTTCTTGGAAAACGCCCCCAGGAGGCGAAGGAGAATGGACGGCTCCGAGTAAGCCTTACATATCCTGCACAACTTCATTACGTTGCCGAAATGCAATTTAATACAGTACTTAGATACTTTCAGGCTCACTGTGTATATTAACTTCAAAAGATGACCGAGGTAGCGCGTCCATTTTATGCAAGGGCACTGGAATTATTCAGATGGTAGGCACAAATTAAGCAGGTGCATTGTCTAAATTATTCATCAACAAAAGCAAAATATGTGGCGTAATGTGTGACATTGTGACAGTTTTGTAATTTTTATATTTTTACACTCTCTGGGCAAAGGTGTCATCTTAATACTATCAGTAAGACACCTAAATACTGCAGTCAGCGACTAAAAAGTCCTAGAGTGACTATATCTGAAGGGCAGGCTGTGCCTCTCACGCCCAGCAGTAGTAAGCCTCTCCTGGTAACCTTTCCCTTTACTAGCCTCATCCACCTGCCAGACCTTCTCCCTGCCCAGTCTCCTCCGTCACCCTGGGCACTACCTTCACTTCCTCCTCTACCATCACCTTCGCATCACCTCAGCTCCCCAGCTGTCCCCCCTCACTACCTCACCCCTTCTGTAGAAGCAGCATCTCGCTCTCCTCCACAGACCCTTTTATTGCATCTCTCCTCCTCACTCGCCTCCCTATCTACTGGCCCCCCTCTCTCACCAGGCCGTCTTCACAGCTCCCCTCTCCTCTCCAGCTCTCCTCCCCTCCCCAGCACCTCCCTTCACAGCTCCCCTCTCCACTCCAGCTCTCCTCTCCTCTCCAGCACCTCCCTTCACAGCTCCATTCTCCTCTCCAGCTCAGCTCTCCTCTCCTCTCCTCTCCTCTCCAGCACCTCCTTCCACAGATCCTCTCCTCTCCAGCACCTCTCCTCACTGGCCCCTCTACCTACAGAAAGGGAGCAGAGGATGAGAGGGGGCCTGGGATTTCAAAGGTCACTTAAGCTAAAGCCAAAGTGACATGCCTAAAAAATATGACCTGCCTGCTAATTGATGAGCAGGCTTGCCACACGCACAGCCAGAGACTGATTGCGTTGACTGCTTGTGGCAGAGTGAATGGAGGAAGGAGAGATATGACGAACTTGCGTTCATTTCACTGTATTTCTAGCAACTTTCCAGCAGGTGGCGCTACCTGATGACATTGCATCACAACAACAGCATTATCAAGAGGGCAAAAGAAACGATAATTAAAAACAGCAATAGACGCTACCTTTCATTCTCGCAGCTCCCCACTACTCTTCCCCTCCTTTCTCCACTGATGTTTGTGGATCTCATGTGCCTTTTCGCCTGCTCTCTCCTGCTTCTCTCGTGTACCTTTCACTCTGCCCCATATCTCTAATGCTGTACGGAAACACGTAGTGAAGTGTTTGCGTACATCCAATAAGAAGCCACCATTTTTTTTTTTAAATTGCAGCTGGGACACCTTTTTCGCGGCCGAAATGGAAAATATCGCGGCCATCGCGCTTCTCAGCTGATTTCGCGATTTTTTCTGAATCGCGAAATCGCGAAAAGCTGGAGGGTCTGTTAAAGGAGCCCGGACCCTTCCGGGCCAGCATGGGCATGGTCTCCCACTGCTGATAATATGCCACAGGCAGGCTTGGTTTCTAGATTTAACCTTGGTTTGTTCACTGGTTTTACCACTGTGCCCGTCCATTGCCTTATTTTATTAGATTGTGGCTGTTGGAAATGGGATTTCTGGTTGGCTAGGGCATGCGCCTAAGCCAGGCAGAAACCACCACTTTAGTCAGGGCAAGGGAGTTTCACGTTGAAGATAACCCCTGCTCACCCCCTTGGTAGCTTGGCACGAGCAGTCAGGCTTATCCCAGAGGCAATGTGTAAAGCGTTTGCGCAACACACACACAGCAGCAACACACTAGGCACACTACAAAAGAAACTCCACACAAGGTTATATAAAAAAATAGCCTTTGTATTATCATAAACACATTGGATCATAACCACACAATATACACTGTGCAAACTGGCACTAGGCAATATTCACAGGGGATTATATACAGGACCAGGCCAATGGGGTCACGGTCAGAACCATCAAAATGCAGGTAGTAAATATAAGACACAACCAGTAACTACTGGTACAATAATGACCTCGGCATTATCTCACATTAGGCATAAAACACATTATGCAGTAGGCCTCATAAGCATAAACACATTACGCAATAGGCATCATCCTAAAACATCATCGCATGACATTAGGCATAAAACTCATTATGCAGACAACATCCTATGCATAAAATTAGCATAAAACACAGTATGCTACAATCATATTAGGCCTCACCATCAGAAATGACCCCAGGCCAACTGGCCTTTCACTGGGGCCCAAGGGCCCTCTGTCCAAATTGTCAGGGCGCTAAGCTGCCACGTGCAGCAAGGGCAATGTGCGTCATGCACTGGGGGCAGGGGTGTGCAACTCTCCCCCCTCCTCAGCAAGTAAAGATATGCCCCCTCATTGCATCTGCCCTCCAACAGGCGGTGCAGCTGTGCAAAATTAGCCCTGGCACAACTGTGCCTCCTGAGCCCCCACTGGGACTCCTAAACAAAAGTGCCCCAACGTTGCAGCTGCCCGCTCTCTTTCACGGTGCAGCTGTAGTAATTGGCCCGGGCACCACCGTGCCGTCTGAGCCCCACTCCGGGACTCTTAAAAGCAAACTTGCCCCCACGATGCAGCTGCCCGGGACTGCGGTGCAGCTGTGAAGAACAAGCCCTGGGACCCACAGTGCCTTCTCAGCCCCTTCGCACCGGGGCTGCTACGCTGGGCCCTGAACTCCACCCCAAAGGAAATCAGTAGTGGCACCAACCAAACTGAGCCCCACTCACCGGGGCTCGTCGGGGACTTCTCCGGACTGCTGCAGGAGCCCGGGAGACTCCTCCTTGTTCCTGCCGTCAGTCGGAAGACTGCTGCGCGGCCTCCTCCGGTCTCTGCCTCAGGGTCACCGCTCACCTCGCAGACCCCCACCCACGGAGCCAAGTCTTCGTCGTCTCGGTGCGTTTGCCAGCGCGGGGTAGGCTCCCGCCTGGCTTCTCTTCCTCCTCCTGCACACGCGGGGCTCTCTGAGGCGGGGTAGGCTCCCGCCTCTCTCTCAGGCCAGACTTCCGCTTCGGTCGTGCTGTAATTGGCCGGCCGTCTGCTTAGCCCCGCACACAGTCAGGCAACTTGCCTGGTTTCCGGGTCGCCACGTTCAGCGGCGGCTCCTCTCCTCTAGCATAAATGCGGGGTGGGCACCCGCTAAAGAGCATAAATGCGGGGTGGGCACCCTCTAAAAAGCATAAATGCGGGGTGGGCACCCGCTAAACGAGGCAACAATGCGGGGGGGGCTCCCGCCTCATTAGCAGCACGGGGAAATCCCTACGCCGGGGATTCCCTCTTCCACGATGGGCAGCTCAGTGCTGCGAAGCCCCAGCACTCTCCCCGTCCTGGGAGAGAGAGATAGCGCTCACGAGGCGCTAGGTCCACAAAGTTCCAGGGGGGCACAGCTGGGTCCAGGCAGGCTAGCACACAGGGTCCTCCAGCAGGGAGGCAGTCCCTTGTGGCGGTTCCTACCGGGACCCAGCAGCAGCACGTCCAAGTAAGCACAGGACCAGCACAACATTTTCATGGGGTCACAGCCCCAATATTTATACTAACATTTTCTTTGTCTGTCCTTGGCACAGCGCTAGGTGGAACCAGTCCCAACTGGTTCTGGGGAGTGTGGAGCACTTTGTTTACAGGGCTCCTCTTCCCCCTTTGTCAGGTTGGGGCTCTGTCATCAGACACACCACAGGGGGGCGGAGCCAGCATTCACATAGGCAGGCACAGACCTATTCAGGGTCAGGGGACTACTCCACCCACTACTCCAAATGCAGATGCCCTATTCTGCCTAGTGCTGACTCACCCTGCCCCTCCTGGAGCCACACACACCTCCTCAGCCCCTGTCACTCCAAAGCCAGACATGCAATCCACATCAGGCAGGCAGACACATAGCACACAGAAATGCCAACTTCTAAAAGTGGCATTTCTAAAATAGTTATAATAAATCTGCGCACACCATTGCATAGCATTTATTATCACTATTCCAAACATACCAAACTTGACCACGCTGCTCCTCTCATATCAGGAATTACCACTGAAACACATATCAGGGAATCCCCAATGCATTCCTATGGGAGGGCAGCCTCACAGTAGTGAGAAACCAAAATGGCTGTTTGTCGCTACCAGGACATGTCACACACTTAAGGTACATGTCCTACCTTTTACCTACAATGCACCCTGCCCATAGGGCTAGCTAGGGCCTACCTTAGGGGTGACTGACAGGTAGCAAAAGGGGGGTCACAGACATGGCACACACTTTAGGTGTCACGTCACAGCGGCAGTAACACTGCGCGCACAGGCCCTGCAATGGCGGAGGCCTGAGACAGGTTTCAAAAGGCCACTTTGGTGGGTGGCGCAATCAGCGCTGCAATCCCACCAGTAGTATTTAATTTACTGGCACTGGGTATCTGAGATACCACTTTACAAGGGACTGACAGGTAAATTAAATATGCCAAACAGGTGTAGACCAATCTTACCATGTTTACCACAGAGAGCACACGCACTTTACACTGAACAGCAGTGCTAAAGTGCCCAGAGTCCTAAAACCACCAACACCATGTCAGAAAAAAGGCTAGGAGGAAGGCAAAAAGTTCAGGAATGACCCTGCAAAAAGGGCCAAGTCCAACAGTGGCTATGTTTTTTTCTTCCTCGAGCTAGCCTTTTCTTCTTTTTGTAGGAAGCCCTCAGCGGTTTCCAATGTGGCGCCGCCCGTCCTCTCTGCTGGCACAAGGTTTTATGCCCCGAGTCTGCAGAGGGCACACAGGGCTCAGACTGAGGCTTTCTTCACTCTCCAGTGGTAGCTGGGCCTTAGAGGCCTCTTTCAGGAGAGGCGCTAGGGAGGTTGGCATCAGTGCAGTCACAGATAAAGCCAATCCCCACCCAGCCACCTATTGTATTTGAAAAGGAAGTGGTCTGTTAATGCATATGATATTAAGCAGGAAGATAAAGTTAAGCTCTAAAAAGAAGCCACAATGGAGCAGCCTTATCAGTTCTAGAGATATGACCCTGATCCCTCCACCCCTCCCAAAAAAAAAAAAAAACTTTGATACAAAGGTGGTGGCTAACCAGGTGAAAGATACGATTCCTGGCATTGTTTTCCAATGGGGTATTGTTAGACTATTAGTCAATGGCAACTGTTTGTGATGCTGGTAGCCAAGCCTGTAGATAGAAATGAATGGCCCGCCAGTCATTCCTGGAACTATGAACCCCAAAAAACTTTGACAGAGGTGGGGGCTAGCCCCCCCCCATAGATCCGATTGGTGCCATTGTTTTCCAATTGGGTATTTTTTGTCTTTGTTAGTCAATGGTGTCTTGTGGTTTGTGGCCTCCTGGCCTGCCTTGCTACGTTGCCTTAGGCCTGGCTGCCATGATGCTTTTCTTTGCACACGTTACTCTGAGCCGTTGTTCTGCCGACCTCTGCTCCTGCCAAGTTATTTTAGAACTGTCTGCGTTTCTGTTTTTCACCTTTTCTCCTGTTCCCTTTGGGCTACGTCTGCCCGACATGTACAAGGTCGAAAAACAACGTCCCTTGTTCCTGCTGATCTGGCCAGTCCCTCGCACCTAGACATAACACTGTGTAAAACTGCCATGGGGAATTTGTGTGCTTTTAATATTGCGGTGCCCCCGCTCTAGGGACACTTGGAGAAAAACCTTTCCAGGGAGAAGAGCTGTGATTGTCTGCTGATGTAGTCTTTGCATCTAGAGATTGAAGTATGGGGGTTCCCTAGTCAAAGCCCAGAGGTCTTCTATTTGTATAATAAACTAGCTTCTAGCACGGGGAGGGTGGTAAGGTCATTTAGCCCTATAGCCACTGCTTTATGAAATGCTTTCCCCGTTTGTATTCTATGGAGTTGTAACTATGCTGATTATATTATTCTTATGCATTATGCTGATAGTACTGACACGTGTACTGTATCTTAGAGCACGTAAGTTGAAATAAACATTTTAACCTATACTGTGTCTCTTACGCCCGTTGTGGACAGGTATGAGTGAGTGACAAAAGAGTGTTCTTGCTACTGCTAGTCCTGAGAGAGAGAGATACCGTGTTCTGGGTTGTCTAATCATTGGTACATTGTTGCTAATGGGACGCTAAGGCTAGTTGGGTTGGGGTTTTAGGTGCTACGGCTTATGGTAGGCTCACCACTATATTCCGAGGTCCTATCATCCTGTGCATAGCTGTGTGTGTGCAGAATCCCTATAACATGGCGCAACCAACGTGGGGCTGATCTGCGAGACGCTTGAGTAGCGCTTGTGCTTGTCCACAACCCCCTCCCATAGGCTTCCGGAAGCGTGTGTGACGGTGATACCTCCTATATTGACGTTTTTATAGGTTCTTTCAAGCTTGAAGTTGTTAAAAGGTTTCTTAACTAAAACCCTAGGTGTGCTGCCTCATTCTAGATTGTCGACTACTTCTAGCCTACAATGGCTGTTCAAATTGCAGCACATAGCCGCGCAGCGCTCCGGGCTCACTTAACGGTGTATGGAGTGATTGACACGGGTGTCGATTTAATCTTTGTGGTACAAGCCGATCCAGCTTACCACTTTGAGGTGTTCTATTCTTGGGTCACCTTTCCGGCGGTGGATGGGACAGACAATTTGTTCCATGAATATACAGCCACCGTAGTTCCTAATCACTATAGACTGTATAGGAATATTGAAGTACCGCTCACGGCTTGGCAGCACCGTGTTTGGTTTGATGGCGTCCTCCCCCAACCGGTTACCACGGTTCGTTTAGGCCCCTTGTCTATTGATGGGGCCACTTGGCCTGTTTTGGCCGGGTACACCCCACATCCGCAATATATGACGATACCAGTCGCGGACCTGCGCAACATGTATTCGGCTTTAGTGCGAGTGCATCGAGCCTTAGTGCAATATGTTACAGGCAACATCCAGGGAGCCCCACCTGGAGTTGCAGGCCATCCAGCTGTTGCAGGCGGCGTGACCATAAGTCCTGTCATGGTGAACTCGGTGATGGGCAAGCGCCCACAAAATAAGGATGATTTTCCTTATTAGCTTGCAGAGAAATTGGACCAGCTGGAGGCAGTTTTTCCAAACACAACACCAGTGGATAAACATAGAATTCTTACAATTAGTTTGCCAAAAGACTTAATCCCCGAGTTGACAGCATGCAACAACTGGGGTAGGGTATTCGCAGCAGTGTATTCGAAGTGTTTCGGCACTCCTTCCATGACGGTTCTCCCCTCTGTAATTAAACGAGTGCAGGATGAACATGGCCCTGAAGCGGCTGTGGCATTAGGGATGAGATTGGTGGGAGTGTTCGACGTAGTAGCTGAGTTGATCCTTGCGAATGTCAAGGGCGATGCAGTGAACTTTCAAGTAGCTAATGCTTTGGTCCCAGAATTGGATAAGCCGCGCGAATTACCGAAAAGTATTACCCAGGCTTACAAAACTATTGGCAGAAATAGCCTGGGAAATAAGCCGTTTGCAAAACAGCAAACACAATCGCAACAACAACAACCAAAAACTCAATCTGAGAAAGATGAGAAACCAGTCTTTACCAAAAAGAGCTGGAGGTTGAAAAAACAGGGTAAGCAACAAAAGAGGCCTGGATCGAGAGGCGCATCCCCGGTTTCCATCTCTTCTGAACGCACTTATGATTTGCGCGATAGGGCGAGAATTAAATCTCCGGATAGGTTTCAGATCCCTGATACGCGTTCTCCTCGTTCTTCGCAGGCACAGACAACTTTACAGGCCGGTGGAGGAGATCGTCAGGATAGAGGAAGGGGTCGAGAGGCTCCACAGGGACGAGACCAACCTCGACAACAAGTCAGAGGGAAAGCAGAAGACTTTCAACGTTCTCGCCCACAATTTCAGAAGAAAGTTGCCGCTGTAACAGCGAAATATGCCACAGACGGTGAGAACGAGACTCCTGAATTGGACGTGGGCAGTGACCCTCCTCGACAGCGCCGCAGAAGTTACCATAGTGCAGGAGGCGCTACGTCCTCATATGGAGGCAACAGCAACTGAAACATTCATTACTGTTGAGACAGCAGACACCAGAGTGGCACCCCTGACAGACTATTTAATATTGTCATTCAAATTGAAGGTGATATACAGCGTTTAATTAAAGGGATTTTTGGGAAAATCTGACCTCTTCGTACGACATTTTGTTGGCGGAGGCGGATTGGCCACCCCCATTCGTACTTACTGCGCGTAAAGGGGAGGAGGTAATCCTTCCGAGCTTTTCTCGACATGTCCCAAAGGACAAAGCGGAGGCCCTTGCAGCTGAGTGGGCTGTGTCCCTGGCTCCTGCGTTATACCGCAACCACGTGGGTTGGGATGAAGACTCTCCCCCCCATGAAATACCTTTGCGGTCCCTACCACAGCCACAACCCCAATATCCCATAAAACGGGAAGCAAAAGGCCCCGTTTCCGAAATTCTGACTCAGTTGGAATATCAGGGAGTAATTGAAACATGCGTATCACCGATGAATAATCCCCTTTTCGCTGTTTCTAAACCCGATGGATCGTACCGCTTAGTTTTGGATTACCGACATCTGAACTCATTGTCGGACCTTTGCGGTGCAAAATACACATAGTTCTGGGCTTGTAGACAGTCTTGTTCGTAAGAAATATAAAACGACACTTGACCTCTCCAATGGATTCTACACGCACAACTTAGCCCCGGAGAGTAGCAAATGGAGCGCTTTTACATCCAGTGGAAAATTATTTAAATTCAGGCGTTTACATATGGGCTATAAGAACAGTCCCGGAGTATTCGCCGCCCGTGTTGTCTTTGTTAGACGGCATTGACCAAGATGCATGTTCGTACGTCGATGTCATTTATCTGACGGACGACGAATTGTTCCCGCATCTCTCCCGAGTAGACCGCATTATTCTAGAATTTGCGGTTCAAGGTTACAAATTTAACTTTGCCAAATCTCATATTGCTGAATTTACCGTTTTGTTCTTGGGCTACGAGCTCAACAATGAAGGTAAGGGCTTAGCCCCCCATTTTCTGGAGAAATGTGCACTGTTGTGCCCTCCTACTACTCTGAAAAAACTTCAGTCTTTGCTGGGTTTCCTGAACTTCGGGCATACTTATATTCCCGAATACGCCCAGCGTATCAAGCCATTGTATGCCTTGATACAACCTAACTTTTCGAAGTCTTGTTGGCTTCCGGAGCATTCCTCCATTCTGCAGTCTTTGCAGACAGACCTTCTTGAGTCTAAATACCTGTTGACGCGTGATAACCACACAAACCTGGTGATTAGAATAATTCCGGGGGCAGTGGGTTTCACGTACTTAACCTTTAACGAAGGTGACAGTTCCGATCGCGTACAAGTCACATCTTTACACTTCCGCAGAAATGCGCTTTTCATCCGTGGAGAAAGTTCTGACTGCAGTGCAGATGGCGATTCTAAAGGAACGCGCACTGGCACAGGGAAAACGCATTCTGGTGGTAACACCATATCCTGCCCTAGAGGCAGTGACAAAGGCAAGTGTACCGAACTCTAAAGCTTTGCACACCCGTTGGATTCAATGGGCAACCTCTTTGACGTCTCCGGATGTCACTTTTATTTTCGATTCTTCTCTACAGACTCAGGAGTTTACAGTATGAACTCGTTCATCCACCTCCTCTGTCTCTGCTGCCGCTTGAGGATTACGAATGTGTGATCTACACCGATGGTTCGGCACAACCGGCCACGGGGTCCAAGCATGCTTATTCTGCCGCATGTGCTATTGTTGCAGGTACCTTCGTGAACGGAAAGTTCAAATCCACTGTAGTGCACACTCGGGCACTGGGGGACAGTACTGCACAATTGGCCGAGCTGCGCGCATTGGTGCTTGCGCTTGAGTTCGTTAATCCGGATGTGACCACTCTTATTGTATGCGATTCTTATTACTGTGTTCAATCTTACAATGACAATCTGTTCTTTTGGTCGCAAAACGACTATAGAGACGCTAAAGGTAGCACAATTAAGCATAAAATGCTTTGGGTTCGGGTGGCAGAATTGAGACAACGTCTGCCACTCACACAGGTGGTCCACACCCTTGGCCATCAGCGGGTGGGCGCACACGCTGTCGGTAACGTTTTGGCAGACGAAGCTGCCAAATCAGCAGTAGTCACGTGTTCCGTTGCAGCAGTTACTAGATCCATGTCTAAAATGGATACTGATATTTTGGCAGCTATTGCTGCGACAAAGGAAGGTACTAATTATCCTAGGGGTTTTCCTTCCAAATATTCTTATCAGTTAGGTCCCGAACAGGCTCCCTATGTAACAATACCCGACGTTGGTGATCGGCTGATCCCCAACGCGGACCGCAGACTTTCCTTGATAACGGCAGCACACGAAGGCATGGCTTTGGCTCATGCTGGAGTGTCTGCGACCGTTTCCATCTTGCAGCAGCGTTATTGGTGGCGTGGTTTATACAAAGACACCCGTACTTATGTGCTTTCTTGTGACGTTTGTCAACAGATTAAGCCTTCCACGGTTACACGACCACCACAGACCCCGCTCTGCATTTCTAACAGACCCTTTGGGTGTGTTTACCTGGATCACTGCGGTCCATTTTCTTCAGACACTGTCTATAAATATATCTTAGTGGCAGTGGACTCGTGCACACGTTTCATCTGCGTCTGGCCACAACGGAGTGCTGACGCTCGAAATGTCATCAGGGATTTGCGTGTCTTTGTGGGAATTTTCGCTTGTGGCACCTTCCATTCTGACCAAGGTCCAGTGTTTGCCTCTAAGGCTTACAAGGACGCAATGGGTTCACTGGGGGTGCGGGTGAAATTTTCTTCTCCGTATCGGCCTGAGGGCAACTCGATCGTTGAACGAATGAACCGTGACTTAAAGCAATCCTTGACAGCTAGAGTCTTAGGTACTGGCAGGAACTGGCTGGCCCACTTGTATACCGTACAACGTGTACTTAATAATCTCCCTAGAAGACCTCTGGGTGGGCGGACCCCATACGAAATGCTCTTTGGCATACGAATGTTTGTGCCTGACCTTGATGGTCTAGACATGGCGGCGCAATGCGCCAAGTTTGATGTAGATAACCATTCTACTATGTTACAGGACTTACAAGAAGCCCGAGACAAACTTGCAGTCGCACATTTACCTTCAGACACAGACACTGCTCTGCAGATTCCGGTTGCCGGCTGGCTTCCGAAGATTGGAGATCTGGTTCGAGAGAAGGTGGAGAACAAGAATGAATTCGGCCCCTCTTATCGTGCACCGGTTCCAGTCCTGGGCTTGAAGGGAACACGTACAGTCATCTTACCACCGCTTCCTGGTCGCAAGGAGAACAGATACATCTCAGTGGAAAATGTCAAGCTACAACATCTGGCCGATCCTGAATAGTGTTACACCAGCGGTCTCTTGTCCTGCCATTTACCGGACTTGTGTTCATGGCCCTCCTGCCCGAACGGTCACTGATGTTACAATTGAGATGGATGATTTGCCTGAAAGTATACTCGAACCCCCTGTCTCCCCCTGCATCGACGAGAACGAGTATACCTATCCAGATACCGAATCGGTGGCACACCTACCAAAAACGCCGCTGAGCCCAACACGTTATTCCTTTGACTCAGATTCCACCTCATCAATTGTCCCGTCCAAGTTCAGTATTTTTGTATCCTGGTTCAGAGACAATTTTTTGATTCCCCCTGGACATACATCTGGTTGGTGCTGTTCCTCATACTTTTGTTCATGTCCATTGGCTTTGTCACCGTGTTTTTTCTACTCATCAATGGTCACCATCTACCGGAACGCTCTGCTGTGAACAGTGTTGCTGGAACTTTGGCTCCACATTCCTCATCTCACATCATGAAGCGTGACCACACATTTGTGAACATTTCAGCTTTTCTAGTTGCTGATGGCATCGTATGGGATGCGGTAAATTTTCAAATTCATGGACCGACAGAAATCATTAATGTACCCAATGTCCTTCGAGTTTCGATGGGTGATATAGTAAAAAGTAATATTCATTCTGATGATTGGGATGTGCATGCCGTTGAAGCATTGTTTGCTGATTTAAAATATTATGCTTCCTTTAATTCTGAGGATTTGTATATGAATTCTGCGAATTATGCAGATTTGTATTGCTACCAGCATTGGGGCAACCATTTTGTCCATAAACCAAGTACACTACGTGGTTCTTTCGCCTACACCCAATGGGAACATTGCCCAAACCCTTTACCGGGTAGCTCCCAGACTCTTAGAAATAAATTTACATATTTCACTGATTTTAAAAAAAAAAAAAATCGAACCCTGGGTCCTATTTTTTTTTAAATTAAACGCCAATTCCACCCAGAAAATTATGTTGACCCACACCAAATTGCTATATTCGGGTTCCTTTTTGAGCGCCTTAGCTGTGGGTGGTTATGAGTACTGGAAGGACACTGTAGATTTGAAATCAATCTGGGGCTCAAAACCATGGCAAGTGCAAGGCACCGAGGCCTTGCATCGTGCTTGCCTTATCCCGACCCAAATTATATTTCTGAATACTTCCATCTATCAGACTACATGTTGGGGCTTGGCTACCACCAAACAATTAAACGCACCTTCCATTCCATCCCTGTCTTCCACTACAAACACTAGCGTGCACCTTAATATGTCCCTTGCGACTTTGCAAGCTTTGTTGCAGAACAATTCGTTTAATGTTTCTACGCTTGTTCAGTCACCCTGGTTGGCCTGGCCCATATCATCTAATGCGTGCCAACTCAGTTTTCACGACTCAGTCCCTGGCTACAAACAGGATAGGCCAGATCCTCGGTTTTCAGACTCCCGTACTGTCACAACATATTCTGTAGGTAAATTATGTAAATAGTGGCTGCAGCATTCTTCCCTAGAATCTGTTAAACAACATTTATCCCTCCTATCAGGCAACATTGATCTGTCCGACTTTATATTGGGACCTCGTGGCCCACGACCGAAGAGGTTCATTTATGAAGCTTATAATGAACTCTGGAAGCTGTCGCAAAAGGAAGCTGCTTCACGTCTACGAGAAATAGACCAAGCAAATTTGGAAAAGGTGCTTGCTGTTGTTGACAATAGTATTAATACCCTGTCTTCCCGCATTTACACGTTAGAGAATATTGTGTCCTCGGTTGTTGATATTGTACAAGATGATGTTTCTGTGTTGTACCATGGTCAAAATCAGTTACATTCAGTTATGCAGTTTGCGTGGACTTTGCAAACACGGAAGTTGGGTAAAGTTCCTTGGCATGTTTTGAACACCACTGCCTTATTTCTGCCTTTTAATTTAACTGACAAACAGCAGTTCATGTCCATGAAAGATGCAGCTTACACTCTGTTACATATCGAGAAAGTGGAGCCCTTACCATTCTCTGTGGCGGAATTGGATTCTGCTGTGTGGCTAGTTCATGGGGTTATTGCTTTGCCTTTTTCCTTGTTTGAATTTAGTTCATGCATGAAACATTATCCTGTGGGCCGTTTCCAGCCCTTGGGTAGTGCCTTCCTGCATGAACTTTGGTCCCTCCCTTTCATGTATAAATGCCTTAGAGACGGAAAGGAAGTTTTTCTCACGGGGGAGTCATGCGATTCAACTGTGGGTCATTCCCTTGTTTGTAAACATATTAAATTACACGGAGCTTGTAACATTTCTGCTCCAAATCTTGCTGGTGTGTTAAGGGGCATTCCTGCTCCTGCTATTTCTCCTACTTTTACTTTGCTTACTAATGGTAGCCATTTGCTTTTGAATAACGAACACTGCTGTGGCATGCTGGCCGGCATACCCTATATTGTTACGGTCTCGCACAGAGTTGTCTGCTGCAAGAATGTGCTTTTTCCTCCCCCTCACGACATCATAGATAATTCTATTTGGCCTTCCATTCCTACTATGGAGGCGGATTTAAATAAACTGAGCAGAATAAAGGTGCTATTATTGAACGAGGAGGTTATGCTCACATCCGCCCGGGAGACATTCATTCTCCAGGTGGCAAATACCCACAGTGAAATACAGGCCCTTTTGAACACTAACCTCCCACAACATTTCGGTGAATTGATTCACCGTATTTTTAACGCATCTAGCACTGATGGTCTGGTGCACTTTTTTAAGGTGGTCCGGTCCGGCCTTGTGTCCACTTTCCAAACTATTTTTGGTGTGATACCGGCATTTATTCATTCGATTTTTTCCAGCGTCTTTGGTGGCTTTCCGTTAATCCTTGCCTTGGCAGCTGGTGTACTGCTGTTGGTCTGCTTCCTCCGCAATGGCTGCTTCCCCATGGGCCCTTCTCGACCCCGGACGCCTCCAGCTGCTCCGTGAGCGCCTCCTGTCTGGTTTCGGCGTTCTGCCATTGGCGACACTGAGTGTCTCCTATTCCCTTTCTTTTCGCTTTGCGTATTTCACTTGCGTGCAACCTGTGATGTCTTGCATCCGCTGTCCTTTCACCTGGACTATGGATTATTGCCTCTCCAATTCGTCGTTGTCTGTCCCGGATTTTGTTCGGTTGGTGGGTCCCTTAGAGGCCCATGAACGGGACTGTTCCGCTGCAGGGTACATGACGCATGCGGCTGCACTGGGGATTTTGGCACAATGGGATATCTGGGCGGCTGCTCAGGATCTCCTACAACAAAGTTCTATTGAGTATCACGCAAGTTGTCCCGCATTGCTTTTGGATGCTCGCCCCTGCGAGTAGCATTCCTGCTGTTTTGATCTATTGGAGTGGATGGCATCTATGTTTTCTGATGATTCAAATGATGTCCTCTTGGAAGCTATAGCGTTTTTCTGCACGTACACGCTGTTGGATTGACATGGCCTTAGTTTCCTGTGAACTGTCTCGCTGACGCTTTTCTTTTTTTTTTTCCCTCTCTCCCATTCGTTGTCCTTCATGAGGGCTGCCTCCACTATAGACGTTTCTGTTCTGCTCGGTCCCTTTGAACTTTGTCTTGGCCGATGGACTGTCCAGGGGAGGGTGTCTTGTGGTTTGTGGCCTCCTGGCCTGCCTTGCTACGTTGCCTTAGGCCTGGCTGCCATTATGCTTTTCTTTGCACACGTTACTCTGAGCCGTTGTTCTGCCGACCTCTGCTCCTGCCAAGTTATTTTAGAACTGTCTGCGTTTCTGTTTTTCACCTTTTCTCCTGTTCCCTTTGGGCTACGTCTGCACGACATGTACAAGGTCGAAAAACAACGTCCCTTGTTCCTGCTGATCTGGCCAGTCCCTCGCACCTAGACATAACACTAGGTACAGCTGCCATGGAGAAATTAGTGTGCTTTTAATATTGCGGTGCCACCGCTCTAGGGACACTTGGAGAAAAACCTTTCCAGGGAGAAGAGCTGTGATTGTCTGCTGATGTAGTCTTTGCATCTAGAGATTGAGGTATGGGGGTTCGCTAGTCAAAGCCCAGAGGTCTTCCATTTGTATAATAAACTAGCTTCTAGCACGGGGAGGGTGGTAAGGTCATTTAGCCCTATAGCCACTGCTTTATGAAATGCTTTCCCCGTTTGTATTCTATGGAGTTGTAACTATGCTGATTATATTATTCTTATGCATTATGCTGATAGTACTGACACGTGTACTGTATCTTAGAGCACGTAAGTTGAAATAAACATTTTAACCTTTACTGTGTCTCTTCTTACGCCCCTTGTGGACAGGTATGAGTGAGTGACAAAAGAGTGTTCTTGCTACTGCTAGTCCTGAGAGAGAGATACAGTGTTCTGGGTTGTCTAATCATTGGTACATTGTTGCTAATGGGACGCTAAGGCTAGTTGGGTTGGGGGTTTTAGGTGCTACGGCTTATGGTAGGCTCACCACTATATTCCGAGGTCCTATCATCCTGTGCATAGCTCAGTGTGTGCAGAATCCCTATAACAATGGTACCTGTTTGTGATGGCGTTATCCAGGCCTGTGCGTAGAAATGAATGGCTCAGCATTAACCAGTGTTATCCGATGGCATCGTTTCATCACGATGGGTCGGTCCGGAGGGGTCATTACTGAAGTGTATTATAATAACAGGATTCCGTCCGGGAAGAGGCACAGAATCTGCCCTCCTTGCCATCTGGGATGACCTGAAGAATACAGTATACCGCAACGGGGTTGCTGCGCTACTCCTCTTGGACCTCTCAGCTGCCTTTGACACGGTTGCCCATGAAACTCTGAAACAAAGACTCTACGACATACAGGGGACTGCTCTAGACTGGATCGCGTCTTACCTTCGAAACAGAACTGATGTCATCCATACCCCACCTTTCTCGTCCAAACCATACTCCACAAAAGCAGGGGTCTCTCAAGGCTCTATCATCTCGCCCATGCTTTTCAACACTACATGAAGTCATTACCGGTACTGATCAATCAATTTCACCTCACGTGCTTCAACTATGCAGATGACACACAAATACTCCAACTGGAATGCCCCATAGACATTGGAAACTCTCCAATTTTCTGTTGTCTCAGAGCCGTGGATGTCCTGGAGCCATCTCAAATTGAATGTTTCCAAAACAGAAATACTCATGTGTGGCGATTGAAAACATAATGACCCACTTGCCGCCTGGCCTGATGAACTGGGATCACCACCTAAAGTATTGAAGGAAGGAAGAAACCTCGGAATGACCATGGACTCCAAGCGATCGATGAATGCCCAAGTGGACAAACTAGCAAGATCAAGCTTTGGTACTATAAAAACTCTGCGACGAATCTTCCTCCATTTGGGATTTCCACACAAGGTCCAAGCTACCATCTCCCTTGTTCTGTCCAAACTTGATTACGCCAATAACCTCTACCACGAATCACCTTTACCTACCATGAAAAGGACTACAACGGATTCAGAACTCGGCTGCCAGACTACTCTTGCATATCAAACCGCAAGACCACATCTCACCTGCATTGAAAGCCCTGCATTGGTTACCGGTTGCCAGAAGATCCACGTTCAAGCTGCTTTGTATCACCCACAAAGCGATAATTTAATTTTTTTTTATTTTACAGAGTTTTATATAGCGCGAACTTGACCCGAAGGTATCGGGTATCAGAGCACTTTACATAGCACCAGTTGCATTACATGAGGACACATTCATTTTTGTTAGGCATGGGGAGATTAAGTGATTTGCCCAGAATCACAGGATATTCAGCGTCACTGCTGAGACTCGAACCCCGTTTCCCAGATTCGAGGTCGACCGCCCTAGCCGTTAGGCCAACTCCTCTACCCGATAAATGGAATGGGACCGCTCTTCATCAGGAATAAAATCACCAAACACATTCAACAAATGAACCTCCGCTCTAGAGTGGCACCTCGCCTCAAAATCCCAAGATACAAGAAAAAAACCATGGGTGGCACTTCCTTCTCTGTTCAAGCAGCCAAACTATGGAACCACCCCCCTCCCCCCCCACCCCCCCCCCCAACATAAGATCCACGGACAACCACCTTATCTTCAGAAAACTACTCAAGAATTGGCTCTTGCCCACATAAGCACCATGCGCAAACAGAAATATACAGCATATCCCTCTGTATATAAGCATTTATTTGTACTATAGATATGTGCCCATCTTTGTGTATTGCTTTGTATAAACATGTAGAATAATTATGTTGTCAAAAAATAAAATACATTTTTAAGTACAACACTTGGAAACCAGAGTTTATCTAATGCATCTTTAAATCTACATACATTTACTTCCTTTATGCATCTATATACCTTCCATGTACTTGGATCTATATATTTATTACTTTTCTCCTAAAAAAGCATATTCAATGCACTACCCTATTTCTCATCCTATACCTCTATCAATATCTTTAATCTACATATACTTACCTCCTTTATGCATCTATATACTTTCCATGTACTTATGGATCTATATATTTATTACTTTCTTTTAATTCAGCATATCCAATGTACTACCCTATTTCTCACCCTATACCTCTCAATATATCTTCTACCCCAACTTTGACTCATCTCAAACTTCTTTCTACTACTCTTTCCAATGCACTACCCTATTTCTCACCCTATACCTTTACCAATATATCCTCTACATCCACACTCATTTATCCCAAACCCCATACCACTACTATGATCCCCAAAATAACCCTTTCTAGACTCTCCCCTACTCTACCCTTCCTTGCATCATCTGACACCTCTTTTACTATACCGATCCCCCAAAACAAGCCTTTCTAAACTCTTTCCTCTGACTCTTCCCTCCACATCCCTTTTAACTCATCCCAAGCCTCCTCCTACTGCTATGACCTCCAAAACAAAAAAGTCTAAATCCTCAACTCTTCTATCCCTCCACTATCCTTTTCAATCAAAATAACAGACCAACATGTCCACTTCTATAATTTCATATTTCACTATACTAATTCACCACTAATCCTATATGGTGAGTGGCATGCTACTCGCCGAAAAAGCGCTTCAACGCCTCATCAGGGGTAGCAAGCACTATATAAATGCAAACTTTTTTCCTTCTTCTATCCCTTTGCTACCCTTATCTATCCAAATAACTGAATAACATATCCACCACTCAAATTACTTTCATATTTCACTATAATAATTCAACACTAATCCTTTATGGGTTCCGGAGTAGCGTGCTACTCGCCGAAAAAGTGCTTCGACGCCTCGTCAGGAGTAGTAAGCGCTATATAAATCCAATTACAATACAATTACAATACAATGTTTTAGGCTATTTCTTTAGCAGCCATAGCATTTCTAACAAAGGCTGTTTAAAAAGTTGTGTTTCAGTACATAAAAAAATAATTTTGTTTTGAAGGAAAAAACAAACTGATTTTTCTGTGCATCGTGAAGACTAATACGAGAAGAGGAATGGCAAAGAGAAAAGCAATATATACATATATATATATATATATATATATATATATATATACATACACACACACACACATCTATATATTCAATGATAAAAACAAAGGTTACAGAGACGTTATAGTTAGGCTCCGATTTCACTCGTACAAAAACCAGTGAAATTCGGCAGCTATAGTTACCTGAGCAAACTATAACTAACGCACCCGCAATGCATTGCTTAAGAACTAACATATTACATCACTGATGACCTCACTGATAACATCTCAAATGACATCACTGATGACATCATCAAGTGAGTGTTTTAAGAGTTTAGGAGTGTTAAACACAAACCAAACTACAACAAAGGTTAAATTAGTATACTAGGTGCGGTACTAATGAGTGATATTACTTCTAACATATGTTAAGTGAGTGGCTGTGTGACTGTATGTATCCTTGGGTGTATGGGTGTATACATCTGTGTGGGAGAAACTCTGTGGGTGAGTGAGATGCTGTGTGAGTGGTGGTATTGGTGAGTGAGTGGGTGTGGTCTGTGACTATGGGTGAATATGTAGCTTTCTGAATGGCTGTATGAGTTGAGTGAGTGACTCAGTGTGTAAGTGGCTATATGGGTGAGTGACTGTTTGACTGGGTGTTTGGTTCAGTGAGTGACGAGTGAGTGGTGAGTGGTGAGTGACTGTTTGACTGGGTGTTTGGTTCAGTGAGTGGCGGGTGAGTGGTGAGTGACTGTTTGACTGGGTGTTTGGTTCAGTGAGTGGCGGGTGAGTGGTGAGTGACTGTTTGACTGGGTGTTTGGTTCAGTGAGTGGCGGGTGAGTGGTGAGTGGTGAGTGACTGTTTGACTGGGTGTTTGGTTCAGTGAGTGACTGTTTGACTGGGTGTTTGGTTCAGTGAGTGGCGGGTGAGTGAGTGGCGGGTGAGTGAGTGGCGGGTGAGTGAGTGGCGGGTGAGTGAGTGGCGGGTGAGTGAGTGGCGGGTGAGTGAGTGGCGGGTGAGTGAGTGGCGGGTGAGTGAGTGGCGGGTGAGTGAGTGGCGGGTGAGTGAGTGGCGGGTGAGTGAGTGGCGGGTGAGTGAGTGGCGGGTGAGTGAGTGGCGGGTGAGTGAGTGGCGGGCGGGCGAGTGGCGGGCGGCGGGCGAGTGGCGGGCGAGTGGCGGGCGAGTGGCGGGCGAGTGGCGGGCGAGTGGCGGGCGAGTGGCGGGCGAGTGGCGGGCGAGTGGCGAGCGAGTGAGTGAGCGAGTGGTGAGTGAGTGGTGAGTGAGTGAGTTGGTGAGTGAGTTGGTGAGTGAGTGAGTGAGTGGTGAGTGAGTGAGTTGGTGAGTGAGTGAGTGGTGAGTGAGTGGTGAGTGAGTGAGTGAGTGAGTGAGTGAGTGAGTGGTGAGTGAGTGGTGAGTGAGTGGTGAGTGAGTGGTGAGTGAGTGGTGAGTGAGTGAGTGGTGAGCGAGCGTGCGAGCGGCGTGCGAGCGGCGTGCGAGCGGCGTGCGAGCGGCGTGCGAGCGGCGTGCGAGCGGCGTGCGAGCGGTGTGCGAGCGGTGTGAATGGCTGTATGGGTGATCGAGCGGATGTGTGAGTACTTGTCAGGATGTATGAATGGGTAAGTGATTGTGTGGGTGTGTGAGTGCTTATATGGGTGAGTGACTGTTGAGAGGCTGTATGGGTGAGTGAGCAGGTGTGTGAGTGATTGTGTAGGTGAAAAAGTGGGTGTGTGAATAACTGTATGGCTTAGTGTGTGGCTTAGTGAATGGATATACCGGTTAGTGACTATATCAGTAGCTGTATGGGTGAGTGAATGGTTGTGTGAGTGGCTGCACAATGGAGTGAGAGGGTGTGTGAGTGGCTCTATAGAGGAGTGAGTGGGTGTGTGAGTACTGGCATGGGTCTGTGGATGGGTATGTGATTGTGTGGGTGTCTGAGAGGGCAGACGAGAGGATGTATGGAGGTGTGATTAGATGCGTGAGTAGTTCTGTGGACAATGTCATCACTGATGTAATTTGAGATGTCATCAGTGAAGTCACTGACTATGCCATGAGTGATGTATTATGTGAAGTCATAAGCAGTGCCTTGTGGGGGCGTAAGGTATAGTTAACTAGAACTGCTGAATTTCACTGGTTTTGAACGAGTGAAATCTGAGCCCACTTAGAACGTCCCTGTAACCTTTGGTTTTGTAAAGTGAATTTCTATGGTTTTTTTAACTGGTAGTCACATTTGTAGAGTGGTGGATAAAGGGGGTGGGGCCTCCGACCAGCTCTGAGGATTCCTGCTCTGTGGGACTTACTGGAGGTAAAAAGAGAGCTTCTTGGACCCCAAGAACCCTCAGCATCCAAGAGGACTTCATCCACCAACCAGTAGTGCGCCAGGAGTTGCGTTTGAAGAGTGGTGAAAAAAGGGGGCGTACCCTCTGAAGCCCTCTCAGCAATCGCGCTCTGTGGGACTTTCTGGAGTTAACAGGAAGGGTTGTTGGCCCCCAAGGACCATCAGCATCAAAAGGGGCTTCATCCCCCACCCAGAAGTGCACCAGGAGGCACGTTTGCAGAGTGGTGAAAGGGGGCGGAGACTCTGGCAACGAGCCGGACCGGCCTTTTTCTTTTTTTAAATTTTTATTTATTCTGGGAGAGTGGCACGCAGCCCCCTTCCCGGACTGATTTCAGCCCCGGGGACATCATCTGTCGGGGCCCGGGTGCCTCTATAGTGGGTGCCCTGGTCCCACCCAGGGCACCCACTCACCAATAATAGGGACTGCGGGTGAGTTCCTGAAGGGCCCCGTGGTCCCTGCCGGCTCCCCGCCTCCTATGGGAGCTGGCATTGCTTTTACAGAGAGGGAGCTGCTAACATGCAGCTCTGTCTCTGTAAAAGCAATTTTGCTCCGCTCCTAGCAAGCATGAGCATTTTTTATGCTCTTGCTTGCTAGAAGCAGAGCAAAGTTTGCTATGGCTTGGCGGGAGCGGTAAAGCTCCCGCCAAGAAATAGCAAAAAGCTATGTCCTGGGAGTGGGCACCCCCGGGACATAGCAGGAGCCAGCCCTAGGGGGGTTGGGGTACTCAGGGCCATGTATGGCTCTAGGAGGGGGCTGTGCGGCCCCCCTATATTGCAGGACACAGCCCCACTTTAATTCTTCCATACAACAAATGACCTGATTAAGGGGGAACACTATACTTTTTTTAGAGTACCGGGGGCAGTCGAACTATCTCTGCCAGAAAACTGGCTTCGTCAGAATGCCAGTCATGCCCAGTTCCCAGTGTTAAAATTAAAACGTTTGTCAATACACCAAATATCATCTAATCTCATGAGCAAAACCAAAAAAAGGTGAGAGGTCAGACAGTACCTCACGTAAGCATCACCAAAGGAGCTGCTGGTTGGTACTCACCAGTTTGCTCACACTATCATCATTGGTAACTTTCATGACCGTAAAGAAAGAAAAAAGATGGTGCCCTAGTTTTTAAGAGGTGAAGAAAAGAGAAAACTAGAAAGTGGAAACAGAATGCAGTGTCAATGCTTATGTCATTCTTAACCAATCAGACCCCGTGGTGTGAAAAAAGAAAATTGCTTCTCCAAGCTAAAATGAGTTGTGACTCACTTGCAGTTATACATACTTTATTGATCGCAGTGATCACACTCAGATTAAAAGAACGGCATATGTTAGACCATTTCAGTTAGAAAGGCAGACATGTTTTCTGGAAGAGATAGTTTCAGACTGCCCCCGGTACTCTAAAAAAGTATAGTGTTCCCCATAATAAGGCCATTTGTTGTATGGTTCAGTGAGTGGAGGGCGACCTGGTTATTTTTCCCTTTATTGCTCCCCTTTTTTTGATGACCACTTTAATTCTTACCATTTGCCCCGGGGAGGTGTCGGTCCCTGCCCCACTGCATTTATTTGATTATAGCCCCGGGGAGGTGTCGGTCCCCCGTTGGGGGGGCGGGGGCATGGTCCCAGGGAGGTGGTGGTCCCATGGGCTGACGGGTCCCCCCCCACATATTTGCCCTGGCAAGGTGGCTGTCCCCAGGGCACGGAGGTTGTCGGCAGGCACCCCCTGCATACATTATTAAGAATTCCCCGGGGAGGTGGCGGTCTCAAAGGATTGAGAGCTCCTAGGAGGCGGCCCCAAGAGCCTCCCTCCTACATATATTGGACATGCCCTCAGAACCTGGCCCACCCGGGGCCGATTAGAAATGAAGCACAGTAGCCTGCATGACTTTTTTTTAATTTTCAGCGGAATTCTCGGATCCAGCACGAGTCCCGCTGAAATTTCTTTATTTTAAATGCTTTTTTGGACCCTAGTCCGGTGGGACAACACCTCCCTCCATCCCCAACCAAGTGGGATTGGGGGTCAGGGTGTTTCTATCCTGCCCCTTTTAAAAAAAGATTTTTACATGTTTTTTTCTGTGACCGAGTCACAAGATGGTTGCAGCAATTCCTGGTTTGAAGTGTTGCCAGACAATCAGATCTTAGCGCGGGAGGGGTTGAAAACCTTTCGCGTCCCCAGTTGTATATCTGAAAAACCTTTACATAACTCAGCAACTACTGAATGGATCTACACCAATTCACAAAAAGGCCGCTTTTTGGACCAGCAGCTACCTTTCTGCCAAATTTGGTGTAATTCCGTTCAGCAGTTCGGGCTCTAGCCTCGTCTAAAGTTCCTATGGAAATTAACATGGGAAAAACGCATTTTTGCCCCCCCCCCCCCCATTTTTTTTTTGCCTCCTGCTTGACGGATCATCCCGAAACGTACAAGATAGCAGCTGAAGTGAGCGTCGAACTAGTTTTGAAAATTTCGTGAGGATTCGTCAGACTATGCCAAAGTTATTGGCAAATGAAAAAAACGCTCTTCCTATGGAAACTACATCCCAACTATAGCTACTGGCGCGTGCACACCCAGAGAGAAAAATATATATATATATATATATATATATATATATATATATATATATACACATACACACACACACACACACACACACACACACACACACACACACACACACACACACACACACACACACACACACACACACACACACACACACACAGAAAACCAACTCAATTTTGATCTCTTAGCATCGGATGCTTCCATGTTGCTAACGTTGCATGAACTCAGCCATACTAATTCAGCCAACGAGCAAACACAAGAAGAAGGATCAACACAACAACGATCAGAAGCAGCTGTCACACAATATGGGGCTAATATGAGTCCATTCAAGCCAAAATCTAAATTTTATACCTAGTATGCCAAAGGATGCGATTGATATTTTTCAAGAGGTAATAGTAGAGGACCTCAAGAAATAGCATCAGATCAAACATCGCAAGAAATACAAGAGTAAGCAGGAAATTCAATATGCAGAATTAATTTTAAAAAAAACTCAGCAACAACCATCAAATAGTGGTAACAAAATCTGATAAAGGTGGCAATATTGTGATCTGGCCACAGAATGAGTACATTGCGGAAGCACACAGACATTTAAACTTGGGGAGGGCTTGAGTACGCATGCGCAGGGTTAGCGCTTCAGCTGTTGAGCTTCGCCAAGGAACGCCTATAAGTCACAGCTGATGCGACCGCGCAGCGGACGCGCGCAGCGGGCGCGCTGCTGGCGCGCCTAAGGCAAGCCCGTCTGCGCACGTCCGCGTCCATCCGGGCCCAGGGGCCAGTCCCCCTGTTCCCCATCCCTCAGCCCAATATGTCTACTCCCCAGCTCAGCTGTATTCGCTAAACATAGCACCGGATCCTCAATGTATTCACTCCATTGTATTAGAGAATAATCAGAAGAAATGTTCACATTGTTTATTTGCGCCCCCCAGGACCCCTCATACACAAGTTCGTATAGAGAAACATTTTAGCTTCTTGCTGCTGAATTGCAGATCCCTTCCGAAACATTCCACCGAGATATTACCATTATCTGACCTTGATCCAGAAGTGCTATTTCTCACAGAGACATGGTGTCTTGTGGATTGTTACCTGCCTTGTTATGTTGGCCTAGGCCTGGCTGCCATGCTGCTTTTCTTTGCGCACGTTACACTGAGCCGGGTCTCCCTCGCCCTTTGCTCGTGCCAAGTTCTTTTGCACTGTCTGCATTTTCTGTTGTTCACCTTTTTGGGCTCAGTCTGCACAAACATGTACAAGGTCGCATAACAATGTATTTTGGTTCTACCTGATATGGCCAGTCTCGCGCACCCAGACATAACATTAGGTGCATTTGCCATGAAGAATTTTGTGTGCTTTTAATACTGCAGTTTACTAGCGCTTAAGACACTTGGAGAAATCCCTTTCAGTGAGAAGAGCTATGATGTCCTGCTGATGTAATTCTGCATCTAGAGACTGAGGTATGGGGGTTCGCTAGTCAAAGCCCAGAGGTCTTCTATTATTATAATAAACCATCTTACTGCAAGGGGAGGGTGGTAATGTTATTTATACGTTTATCCACTGAGCTCTGAGATGCTTTCCCCGTTTGTATTCTATGGAATTGTAACCATGCTGCTTATATTAGTCATATGCATTATGCTATTAGTACTGACACGTGTACTGTACATTAGAGCACGTAAGTTGGAATAAACATTTTAACCTATCCAGTGTCTCTTCCTACGCATCTTGTGGACAAGTACGAGTGAGTGATGAAAGAGTGTTCTTGCTTCTGCGAGTCCTGAGATAAAGATACCGTGTTCTGGGTTGTCCAAACATTAGTACTTGGGTGCTAATGGGATGCTAAGCTAGTTGGGTTGGGGTTTTTGGGTGCTACGGTATATGGTGGCAAACCACTGTATTCCGGGGTCCCATTTTCCTGTGCATAGCTCTGTGTATGTGCAGAAACCTTATGACATGGCGCGACCACCGTGGGGCAGCTTATCTGCGAGACGCTTGAGTAGTACTTGTGCTTGTCCACAAACCCCTCGCGTACGCTTCCGGAGGCGTATGTGACGGTGATACCTCCTATATTGAACGTTTTATAGGTTCTTTCAAGCTTGAAGTTATTAAAAAAGGTTACATAAATAACCCATTTTGTGCTCCCTGTTAGGTTGTCGAATACAATTGTTTAGTTATGGCTGGTGTGGCGATTGCTGCACATAGTCGAGGGGCACTCCGAGACCACTTACGGGTATATGGAGTGCCTGATACAGGGATCGATTTGGTCTTTGTGGTTCAAGCCGATCCGGCTTACCACTTTGAGGTGTTTTACACTTGGATCACTTTTGAAGCGGTGGAGGCAGATGATAATCTGTTTCATGAATATAAACCCACCGCTATTCCTGCTGACTATCGACCCTATACCAATCTTGAAGTACCTCTCACGGCTTGGCAGCACCGTGTTTGGTTTAATGGCGCCCTACCACAACCAACTACCGCAGTTCGTTTAGGCCCCTTATCAATTCAGGGGGCCACTTGGCCTGTATTGGCCGGGTATACTCCGCATCCGAATTATCTGGCATTACCGCTTGCGAAACTTCGCACTATGCATACCGAATTGGTGCGAGTGCATCGAGCCCTAGTGACATACGTTACAGGTAGCCTACATGGAGCTGCTCCTGTAGTCGCAGGCCAACCAGCTATAGCCGCTGGAGTGACCATAAGTCCTGTCATGGTAAATTCTGTGATGGGCAAACGTCCACAAAATAAGGACGACTATCCTTATTGGCTTGCCGAAAAGTTCGATCAGATAGAAGCGGTGTTTCCACATACGTCCCCAGTGGATAAACATCGCATCCTTACGATAAGTTTGCCAAAAGACTTAATCCCCGATTTGACATCATGTGAAAACTGGGGTAAGGTATTCGCAGCAGTTTATTCAAAATGTTTTGGAACTCCTTCCATGACAGTTCTACCCTCTGTAATTAAAAAAGTACAGGATGAACATGGCCCTGAAGCGGCTGTGGAATTAGGGATGAGACTAGTGGGAGTGTTTGATGTAGTAGCTGAGCTGATCCTTGGAAATGTCAAGGGCGATGCTATGAACTTTCAAGTAGCGAATGCTTTGGCTTTGGTCCCAGAGTTGGACAGGCCTCGCGAATTACCGAAAATTATTGCCCGGGCTTATAAAACAATTGGAAGAAACAGCCTAGGCAACAAGCCTTTTGTAAAAATGCAAACTCAATCGCAAACACAAGTTACACAAACAAAAAGTACATCTGAGAAAGATGATAGACCAGTCTTCACTAAAAGAGTTGGAGACAGAAAAAACAGGGTAAGCAACAAAAGAAGCCGGGGTCGAGAGGCGCTTCCCCAGTTTCGGTTTCTTCTGAACGTACTTATGATTTACGTGATAGGTCAAGGATTAAATCACCAGAAAGGTTTCAGAGCTCTGATACGCGTTCTCCTCGTTCTTCACAGGCCCAGACGTCGTCACAGGCTGGTGGAGGAGGACGGCAAGATAGAGGAAGGGGCCGAGAGGCTCCCCAGGAGCGAGACCAACCTCGACAACAAGTCAGAGGGAAAGCAGAAGAATTTCATCTTCCTCGACCGCAATTTCAGAAGAAAAAGGTTGCCGCTGTCACAGCGAAATATGCCTCAGACCGTGAGAACGAGACTCCAGAATTGGACGTGGGCAGTGACCCTCCTAGACAGCGCCGCGGAAGTTACCATAGTGCGGGAGGCGCTACGTCCTCATATGGAGGCGACAGCAACTGAAACATTCGTTACTGTAGAGACAGCTGACACGAGAGTGGCACCCCCTGACAGACTATACAACATAGTCATCCAAATTGAAGGTGACATACCGCGTGAAATAAAAGGGATTTTTGGGAAAATCTAACCTCTTCATATGACATTTTGTTAGCGGAGGTGGATTGGCCACCCCCATTCGTTTTAGCTGCACATAAAGGAGAGGAGGTAATCCTTCCAAGCTTTTCACGGCATGTCCCAAAAGACAAAGCTGAAGCACTTGCAGCTGAGTGGGCTGTGTACCTGGCACCAGCGTTATACCGCAACCATGTGGGATGGGATGAAGAATCACCTCCTCATGCAATACCTTTGCGGTCACTACCGCAGCCACAACCCCAATATCCCATCAAACGGCAGGCAAAAGGCCCCGTCTCCGAAATTCTGACACAGTTGGAATATCAGGGAGTAATTGAACCATGCGTATCACCTATGAACAATCCCCTATTCGTGGTTTCTAAACCCGATGGATCGTACCGCTTAGTTTTGGATTACCGACATTTAAACTCTCATTGTCGGAACTTTGCGGTGCAAAATACACACAGTTCTGCGCTTGTAGACAGTCTTGTTCGTAAAAAATACAAAACGACACTTGACCTTTCAAACGGTTTCTACACGCACAACCTAGCCCCGGAGAGTGGTCAATGGACCGCATTTACATCCGGTGGTAAATTATTCCAGTTCCGGCGTTTACCCATGGGCTATAAAAATAGTCCGGGTATCTTCGCCGCCCGTGTTGTTTCTTTGTTAAATGACATTGATCAAGACGCATGTTCGTATGTAGACGACATCTATCTGACAGACGACGAGTTATATCAGCACCTGTCTCGTGTGGACCGCATTATTCTTGAATTTGCGGAGCAGGGTTACAAATTTAACTTTGCTAAGTCACACATAGCTGAATTTACCGTTCTGTTCTTGGGCTATGAGCTCAATAACGAAGGTAAGGGCTTAGCCCCCCATTTCTTAGAAAAATGTGCACATTTGTGCCCCCCAAATACACTGAAGAAACTTCAGTCTTTGCTGGGTTTCCTGAATTTCGGGCGTACTTACATTCCCGAATATGCCCAGCGTATCAAGCCTTTGTATGCTTTGATACAACCTACTTATTCAAGGTCTTGCTGGCTGCCTGAGCATACCTCAATTCTGCAGTCTTTGCAGACAGACCTTTTGGAGTCTAAATATCTTTTGACTCGTGATAACCACACAAACCTGGTGATTAGAATTATTCCGGGGGCGGTGGGATTCACCTATTTAACCTTTAATGAAGGTGATACAGTACCCATCGCATACAAGTCACATCTGTACACTTCCGCTGAATTGCGCTTTACATCTGTCGAAAAAGTTCTAACTGCAGTGCAAATGGCGATTCTGAAAGAACGCGCACTAGCACAGGGAAAGCGGATTCTGGTGGTAACACCCTGTCCTGCCCTGGAGGCAGTAACAAAGGCAAGTGTACCGAACTCAAAAGCAATGCATCCCCGTTGGATACAATGGGCTACATCCTTGACGTCTTCGGACGTCACTTTTGTTTTTGATTCTTCTCTTCAGACTCAGGAGTTTTTGCAGTATGAATTCGTTCATCCTCCTCCTTTGTTTTTACTACCGCTTGAGGATTACAAATGTGTGATCTACACCGATGGTTCGGCGCAACCGGCCACTGGGTCCAAGCACGCTTATTCAGCTGCATGTGCTATTGTTGCGGGTTCCTTTGTAGATGGAAAGTTCAAATCCTCTGCAGTGCATACTCGCACACTTGGAGATAGTACCGCACAATTGGCCGAGCTGCATGCATTGCTACTAGCACTTGAGTTCGCTTCTCAGGATGAGACCACTCTTATTGTATGTGATTCTTTTTACTGTGTACAATCTTACAATGACAATCTGTTTTTCTGGTCGAAAACGACTACAAGGACGCAAAAGGGAGCACAATTAAGCATAAAATGCTTTGGGTTCGAGTGGCAGAATTGCAACAACGTCTGCCCCTCACACAGGTGGTTCACACCTTAGGCCATCAGCGGGTGGGCGCACACGCTATTGGTAACGATCTGGCAGATGAAGCTGCCCGTTCAGCAGTAGTCACGTGTTCAGTAGCAGCGGTTACCAGGTCCATGTCTAAAATAGACCCTGTTATATTAGCAGCTATTGCTGCAACCAAGGAAGGTAATAATTACCCTACAGGTTTCCCTTCCAAGTATTCTTACACATTAAGTCCCGATCAGGTTCCTTATGTAACTATACCTGACGTTGGAGATCGGCTGATCCCCAACGCGGACCGCAGGAGTGCCTTGATATCAGCTGCACACGAAGGCATGGCTTCTGCGCATGCAGGTGTGTCAGCCACTGTTTCCATCTTGCAGCAGCGTTATTGGTGGCGTGGGTTATATAAAGACACCCGTGCTTTTGTGCTTTCTTGCGACGTTTGTCAACAGATTAAGCCTTCCACGGTAACACGTCCACCACAAACACCGCTCTGCATTGCTAACAGACCCTTTGGGTGTGTTTACTTGGATCACTGCGGTCCATTCTCATCAGACACTGCCTATAAATACATCTTAGTGGCAGTGGACTCGTGCACACGGTTTCTCTGGGTCTGGCCACAACGGAGTGCTGACGCCCGAAATGTAATCAGGGATTTGCGTGTCTTTGTGGGAATTTTCGCATGCGGCACCTTCCATTCGGACCAAGGTCCAGCGTTTGCCTCTAGGGCTTACAAGGATGCAATGGCTTCGCTTGGGGTGCGGGTGAAATTTTCGTCTCCGTATAGGCCTGAGGGCAACTCTATCGTTGAACGAATGAACCGTGACTTAAAGCAATCCTTAACAGCTAGGGTTATAGGTACTGGCAGGAACTGGCTGGCCCATTTGTATACCGTTCAACGTGCACTTAATAATCTCCCTAGAAGACCTCTGGGTGGGCGGACCCCATACGAAATGCTCTTTGGCATAAGAATGTTTGTGCCTGACCTTGAGGGTCCAGACATCGCGGCGCAATCCGCCAAGTTTGATGTAGATAACCATTCTGCTATGTTACAGGACTTACAAGAAGCCCGAGACAAACTTGCAACTACACATTTGCCTTCAGCCACAGATCCTGCGTTGCAGATTCCGGTAGCCGGCTGGCTTCCGAAAGTTGGAGAACTGGTTCGAGAGAAGGTTGAAAATAAAAAAGAATTTGGCCCCTCTTTTCGTGCACCAGTTCCAGTTCTTGGCCTGAAGGGAACACGTACAGTCATTTTACCACCGCTTCCTGGTCGCAAAGAGAACAGATACATCTCAGTTGAAAATGTCAAGCTACAGCGCCTGGCCGATCCTGAATAGTGTCACACCAGCGGTCTCTTGTCCTGCCATTTATCGGACATATGTTCGTGGCCCATCTACACGAACGGTCGCTGATGCTGTAATTGAGATGGTTGATTTGCCTGAATCCTCTCCTTTGTCTGAAACTACAATTGATCCCCAACTCTCCACTACTATCGACGAGGACGAGTATACTTATCCTGCATCTGAATCGGTGGCGCATCAACCAACAACGCCACTTGGCCCGACTCGTTATTCCTTTGATTCGGATTCCACCTCTTCAAAAGTCCCATCCAAGTTCAGTATTTTTGTATCCTGGTTTAGAGACAATTTTTTGATTCCACCCTGGACATACATCTGGTTGGTACTTTTCTTGATTTTTTTGTTCATGTCCATTGGCTTTGTCACAGTGTTTTTTCTACTAATCAATGGTCACTATTTACCTGAACGCTCTGCTGTGGACTATGTTTCTGGAACTTTGGCTCCTCATTCCTCGTCTCACATCATGAAGCGTGACCACACATTTGTGAACATTTCAGCTTTCCCAGTTGCTGATGGCATCGTATGGGATGCAGTGAACTATCAAATCCATGGTCCGACGGAAATTATTAATGTACCTAATGTCCTTCGTGTTTCAATGGGTGATGTAGTACAAAATAATATTCAGTCTGATGATTGGGATGTGCATGCCGTTGAAGCATTGTTTGCCGATTTAAAATATTATGCATCTTTTAATGCTGAAGATTTATATATGAATTCTGCGAATTATGCCGATTTGTATTGTTACCAACATTGGGGTAATCATTTTCTCCATAAGCCAAGTGCCCTGCGTAGTTCTGTTAACTACACCCAATGGGAACATTGTCCAAACCCCTTGCCAGGTAGCTCACAAACTCTTCGAAATAAGTTTACCTATTTTACTGATTTTAATCGGTCGAACCCTGCATCCTATTATTTTAGACTTAATACCACATCAACTCAGAAAATTATGTTAACACACACCAAATTGCTTTATTCAGGTTCCTTTTTAAGTGCCCTAGCTGTGGGTGGTTATGAGTACTGGGAGGATACAGTAGATTTGAAATCTATTTGGGGTTCCAAGCCATGGCAGGTACAAGGAACCGAGGCATTGCATCGTGCTTGCCTCATCCCTACCCAAATTATGTTCCTAAATGCTTCCATCTATCAGACTACATGTTGGGGCTTAGCAACCACTAAACAATTGAATTCGCCCTCAATACCATCCCTGTCGAGTTTTCCCAATGAAAGCTCACGATTCAATATGTCCCTCGTGTCCCTGCAGGCTCTGTTACAAAATAATTCGTATAATGTTTCTGAGCTAGTTCAGTCACCCTGGTTGGTATGGCCTACATCATCAAATGCATGTCAAATGCGTTTTCACGACTCAGGAGCTAGTTACACACAGGATAGGCCTGATCCGAGATTTACTGATTCCCGTACTGTCACTACATATTCTGTTGGTAAATTATGCAAACAATGGCTGCAACATTCGTCCCTTGATTCTGTTAAACAACATTTGTCCCTCCTTTCAGGCAATATTGATCTGTCCGACTTTGTTTTGGGACCTCGTGGTCCCCGACCTAAAAGATTCATTTATGAGACATATAATGAACTCTGGAAGCTATCACAAATGGAAGCTGCTTCCCGTCTTAGGGAAATAGATCAAGCAAATTTGGAAAAGGTGCTTGCTGTTGTTGACAATAGTATTAATACCCTGTCTTCTCGCATTTATACTTTAGAGAATATTGTGTCCTCTGTTGTCGATATTGTACAGGATGATGTTTCTGTGTTATATCATGGTCAGAATCAATTGCGTTCAGTTATCCAGTTTGCATGGATTTTACAAACACTCAAGTTAGGTAAAGTTCCTTGGCATTTTTTGAACACCTCTGCCTTGTTTCTACCTTTTAACTTAACTGACAAACAGCAATTTATGTCCATGAAAGATGCAACTTACACTCTATTACATATCGAAAAGATGGATCCTTTGCCGTTCTCTGTTGCAGAACTTGATTCTGCTGTGTGGCTAGTTCATGGGGTTATCGCTTTACCTTTTTCCTTGTTTGAATTTAGCTCGTGCATGAAACATTATCCTGTGGGCCGTTACCGGCCCTTGGGCAGTGCTTTCCTGCATGAACTCTGGTCCTTGCCTTTCATGTATAAATGCCTTCGGGACGGCAAGGAAGTCTTTCTCACGGGGGAGTACTGCGACTCGACTATGGGTCATTCGCTTATTTGTAAACACATTAAATTGCATGGCTCATGTAGCGTTTCCTCTCCTAATCTTGCTTGTGTGCTGAAAGGTATTCCTGCTCCTGTTATTTCACCTACTTTCACTCTCCTTTCCAATGGTAGTTATTTACTTTTAAATAACGAAAACTGTTGTGGCCTGCAGGCTGGCATTCCTTACATTGTAACAGTTTCACACAGGGTTGTCTGCTGCAAAAATGTGCTTTTTCCTCCCCCTCATGGCAAGGTTGATATCTCTATTTGGCCTTCCATCCCTACCATGGAAGCAGATTTCAATAGACTGAGCAGAATAAAGGCACTATTATTAAACGAGGAAGTTATGCTCACGTCCGCCCGGGAGACATTCGTTCTCCAGGTGGCGAGTACCCACAGTGAAATACAGGCCCTTTTAAACACTAATCTCCCCCAACATTTTGGGGAGTTAATACATCGTATTTTTAACGCATCTAACACTGAAGGCCTAGTACACTTTTTTAAGGTCGTGGGGTCGGGCTTGGTGTCCTCCTTCCAAACTATTTTTGGTGTCATCCCGGCTTTCATACATTCTATTTTTTCCAGTGTCTTTGGCGGTTTCCCATTGATCCTCGCTTTAGCGGCTGGTGTCTTGCTCTTAATTTGCTTTCTGCGCAATGGCTGCTCCCCGATGGGACCTGCTCGATCCAGAACGCCTCCAGCTGCTCCGTGAACGCCTTTTGGCCGGTTTTGGTGTCTTGCCATTGGCGACACTGAGTGTGTCATATACTCTTGCATTTCGCTTTGCGTATTTCACTTGCGTGCAACCTGTGATGACTTGTGTCCGCTGTCCTTTCACCTGGACTCTGGATTATTGCCTCTCCAATTCGTCATTGTCTGTTCCGGATTTTGTTCAGTTGATGGGTCCCTTAGAGGCCCATGAGCAGGACTGTTCCGTTGCTGGCTGTATGGCGCGTGCGGCTGCACTGGGGATTTTGGCGCAATGGGATATCTGGGCGGCTGCCCAGGATCTCCTACAACGAAGCTGTTTCAATTATCACGCAAGCTGTCCCGCATTGCTTCTGGATGCTCCCTTTGCTGAGGAGCATTCCTGCTCTTTTGATCTCATGGATTGGATGGCATCTCTGTTTTTTGACGATTCCAATGATGAACTCTTGGAGGGTATGGCTTTTTTCTGCACTTACACTTTCATGGATTGACCTGCCCTTCGCCGTTTGGGCGCTCCCTGTGCTCCAAAGGCTGTGTTTTTCCTCTGATGGGCCTCTGTCCTGGCCGCCGGACTGTCCAGGGGAGGGTGTCTTGTGGATTGTTACCTGCCTTGTTATGTTGGCCTAGGCCTGGCTGCCATGATGCTTTTCTTTGCGCACGTTACACTGAGCTGGGTCTCCCTCGCCCTTTGCTCGTGCCAAGTTCTTTTGCACTGTCTGCATTTTCTGTTGTTCACCTTTTTGGGCTCAGTCTGCACAAACATGTACAAGGTCGCATAACAATGTATTTTGGTTCTTCCTGATATGGCCAGTCTCGCGCACCCAGACATAACATTAGGTGCATTTGCCATGAAGAATTTTGTGTGCTTTTAATACTGCAGTTTACTAGCGCTTAAGACACTTGGAGAAATCCCTTTCAGTGAGAAGAGCTATGATGTCCTGCTGATGTAATTCTGCATCTAGAGACTGAGGTATGGGGGTTCGCTAGTCAAAGCCCAGAGGTCTTCTATTATTATAATAAACCATCTTACTGCAAGGGGAGGGTGGTAATGTTATTTATACGTTTATCCACTGAGCTCTGAGATGCTTTCCCCGTTTGTATTCTATGGAATTGTAACCATGCTGCTTATATTAGTCATATGCATTATGCTATTAGTACTGACACGTGTACTGTACATTAGAGCACGTAAGTTGGAATAAACATTTTAACCTATCCAGTGTCTCTTCCTACGCATCTTGTGGACAAGTACGAGTGAGTGACGAAAGAGTGTTCTTGCTTCTGCGAGTCCTGAGATAAAGATACCGTGTTCTGGGTTGTCCAAACATTAGTACTTGGGTGCTAATGGGATGCTAAGCTAGTTGGGTTGGGGTTTTTGGGTGCTACGGTATATGGTGGCAAACCACTGTATTCCGGGGTCCCATTTTCCTGTGCATAGCTCTGTGTATGTGCAGAAACCTTATGACAATGGCTCTCGGCAAGCTCAGAACCGGATATTGTCGGAGCCCTCCCTCCGGGCTACTCTATTCAAAAATTAGATAGAAAGACAGGTATAGGTGGTGGCATTGCCATCATCTATAAAAACCACTTGACCTGCCGCCTGTTAGGTAGCCCAGTAGTAGAATGTGAGAATGTTCACTTTTCTATTGAATTCACCAGCACTGTCTTTTTCAGGGATTCTTATTTACCGCCCTCCAGGGAGGATGGGTCAATTTTGTGATTCCCTATTGGAGGCTATCAGTGACCTTGTTAATACCAACGCTAATTTTACGCTTCTTGGGGATCTCAATATCCATTTTGATGACCCTTCGGCATTGACTGCCACTGATCTTGCCCAAGACCTTGCGTCTTTTCAATTGCAACAAAAAGTCCTCCTACCTACACATTCTAAGGGCCATCTTCTTGACCCAATTTTTCCACGCTGAATGACATAATAGGGAAAACTCCCATCCCTTTACCTTGGTCGGACCATTTTCTAGTCCCTTTTTTATGGTCCCCGATGTGCACCCAAGGTCATACTCAGCCCTCTCGAGTGTTCAATCGTCCCTGGTCTAAGATCTCAGTGGAGAAATGGTCTCAGGAACTTAATAAGAGTCTTCCTGCCCCACACACCAACCCGGTAACTGCTTATAACCGCTTCACCTCCTGGATCGAAGGATCCCTTAATTTGGTGCTTCCAAAAAAATCTTTTCAAAAAAAGAGTGGATCTAATATATCAGCATGGTATACCCCCGAGTTACGTCTCCTCAAAAAATTATGTAAAAAGAGGGAGAGGCTCTGGAGGAAAGAATACTCGTCTAATAAGAAAGCAGACTATAGAGCAACCTTACGGTCATATAAGGCGGAAATCAAAAAGGCACAAGCATCCTATTTTGAGGAGCAGATCCTTTCCGCAGCCAACTCCCATAGAGAAATTTTCCGGATTACCAAATCATTACCGAGAGTTCCGGACCCACCGACTTTCCCTGATCGCTCGGGATTTCGGTGCAATAATCTCGCTCAATTCTTCTTCGAAAAAGTACAAAATATTCTTAAAAACCTCCCGGTGACAGATAATGCATTTATCACGAATTCCACTTCTCCTTCCCAAGCTAAGAATGTACCCCCCTTGGAGGTTTTTGAACCTTTGTCTTTGGATTCCCTGTTACCCATACTGGCCTCCGTTAAAAGTGGGTCCCCACTTGACCCCGCTCCTCTAAATATTTTGAAATTGGCCACCCCTATTATTGCCCCCTACATTCTTAGCATGCTTAACGCCTCCTTTTCCTCGGGCCTGATCCCGTCCGATTGGAAAAGAGCTATGGTGAAAGCCCTACTGAAGAAACCTCACCTTGACTAAGGATCTTGGTAATTATAGGCCCATCTCGCTCCTTCCAGGAGTGAGTAAAATCGCTGAAAAATATGTGAACACTACTCTTTCAGCGTTTCTTGAGTCACATGATCTGCTCCACCCATCTCAAACTGGTTTCCGCCCACGTCAAGGGACTGAAACCGCCTTACTTATGGTGGTAGAGGAAGCAAGAAAGATCCTTGACTCAGGAAGTTCCTCAGCTATCATCCTCCTTGATTTAAGTGCGGCCTTTGATACGGTGAACCACCAAATTCTGGTTCACCGTCTCAGGAATGTAGGGGTGTCAGGTCTGGCTCTCTCCTGGATCGAGTCTTTCCTGGAAGGCAGGACCTTCCAGGTGTTCGAAGACGATATTGTATCTGACCCTCTGCCTTTGCAATGTGGGGTTCCTCAGGGCTCCTCCCTGAGCCCGACATTATTTAATGTTTATATGGCCCCTTTGGCGGATACAGTAGCTCCTTTTGGAGTCCACATCGTGTCCTATGCTGACGATACACAGCTGGTCGTGGCTCTGAACCAAGTTAACCAGTCACCCACCGACCTCCACACTTGCCTAGCAGAAGTGGCAAAATGGATGAGTTTCTCCCATCTCAAACTCAACGGCGAAAAAAACGAAATAATGCTTCTGGGTAACCATCCCAGCACCAACTTGAATGCCATCTGGCCACCCTGCATGGGCATTGCTCCGGACCCAAAGCCCGAAATAAAAAGTCTAGGTGTATGGCTGGACCAAGATCTGACCCTCAAAATCCAAGCCAGGAAGACGGTGGCCGCCTGCTATGGCATGCTTAAATTGATCCGAAAAATCCTCCCGGTACTACCATTTCTAGCCAAAAAACTCCTGATCCAAGCTCTGATCCTATCCAGGATCGACTTCTGTAATGCCCTATACCTTGGGTCCCCTAAGGCAGTGATTACCAGACTTCAGACTGCTCAGAATTCGGCAGCTCGACTACTTACTGGTATTAATCGTCACTGCTCGGCCAAGCCCGCGCTGCGCGCGCTGCACTGGCTTCCGGTGCAGGAAAGGATCAACTTTAAGGCCCTTTGTCTAACCCATAGGTCTTTGGAAGGTAATGGACCTCCCATCCTTAAAAACCCGATCCATCCGTATAAAGCCTCTAGAAATCTCCGATCTGACTCCCTTCGTCTAGCCAAAATGCCAAGAATCAAGAGAGCTAGAAGTGGTGGTAGGCTTTTTTCCTACAATGCCTCCAAGTTATGGAACTCCCTCCCTCTTCGAAGGGAATCAAACCATCTTGGCTTTCGGAAGCTGTTGAAGACATGGCTATTCATCTAGCCGTCAGCCCGATCTCTCTTTCAACACATAGCGCTGGGATGCTCCCGGGTAACCATGCGCTTTACAAATCCCTTTTTTCATTTCATTTCATTTCATCTACTGTGTTATGAGAAATCTACATCCAAACAGTATAATGCAGCTAGAGATGGCTTGAAAAAGTTACTTTTCAAATGGAAAAGAGAAGACATGATCTCTACTGAAGAATTCCGCTTTCTGCATGTTGAACATCCTGTTTTGCCCAGACTTTACCTCATACCTAAAGTCCACAAAAAGACAGTGTTGGTCCCTGGGAGACCAATAATATCAGCCATCAACAGTATGGGAGAAAATATTGCACACTATATTGATTTTTTCCTACAAGATTTAGTGAAGAAGCTTCCAACATACATCAAGGACACGGGGGACTTTCTCTAAAAAAAATCAACAAAGTCCCATGGTCAACGGATTTGATATTTATTACTTTGGATATCGAATCCCTTTATACTAGCATAGAACACACTACTGGTTTAACGGCACTGGAATACTTTTTAAGTAAAAGACCTTTGGAGTGCTATAACCATAACAAGATGATTGTAGAGCTGGTATCTTGGTGTTTAAACAACAACTATTTCTTGTTTGGTAATGATATTTTCTTGCAGAAAAGAGGTGTGGCAATGGGAGCCTGCTTCTCCCCCAGCTACGCGTGTTTGCACGTGGGCTGGTGGGAGGAGCAGGTCCTCAAACGCACTCACAGCACTGTATATTTTAATCATGTTTTAAAGTGGATGAGGTATATTGATGTTTTTATTGTATGGAGAGGGGAATGAGCAAAGTGCAATTGATTTTATTAATGAAATCAACATTAATCATGTGAACTTGAAATTCACATCCCTGATAAGCAAGGACAGTGTAGATTTCTTAGATGTTAAGGTTTTTACACGAGGGGGAAAGATAGCAATGACCTTGCATAGAAAAAGCACTGCTGGCAATTCTACGCTACATGCCAGCAGTGCTCACCCCAGGCATGTGATAAACAACATCCCATATGGCGAACTATTAAGTTTGAAGAGAATCTGCAGTACAGAGGAAGATCTGGTCAGGTGTACAGAGCAAGCACTGGTTAGATTCAAGCAAAGTGGCTATAATGAATCCATTTTGAATGAGGCAGTGAAAAAGATGAACGCGAAATCTAGGGATTCCCTATTTTCAGTTACTGATGTTGAAAATACTGCCATTGATGAGAATGATAATAACTGTTCCAAGGTTTGTGACAACGTTTAACAAACAAGAAAGAAAAATTAGAGCCATTATCACACGCAGTTGGCCGATACTTCTAACAGATGGGGTGTTAGCCCCTAGACTCCCCACTGGCCCTACTATAACTTATAGAAAGGGACCTTCGATGAGAACCCAAATGGTCAAGAGTAGTCCAGAATTGGATAAATCCAAGATGTGGTTACAGCCCCGGCCGGGGTTTGTTAAATGTTCCAGCTGCAGGGCCTGCCGGTTTGGAATTAATACTACCCAATATGCCACCCCCTTCAGTCCAGATATGGTTACCATTACAGGAAGTTATAACTGCAGGACAGAATATGCAGTTTACGTTCTGACATGCACCTGTGGCTTGCGGTATGTGGGAAGCACAAAGCTACAGGTGCATGTCAGAATCCTCCAACATCTACGAGATATTGTTAATAGCGATAGCTCGTATCCAGTAGCAAGACATTTCAAGCAAATACACAACAACGATTTACAATGCTTGAGGTATTTTGTAATAACAGCGATTCCTAAACCTCGTAGAGGAGGTGACAGAGAAAAGATGTTGAGAAGGATGGAGTCTAGAATGATACTCGAACTAGACAGTAAATTCCCTAATGGTTTGAATAATACGGAAGATCTATATCACTTCCTATGATTGATAGGACAAGTACCACACTGATTCTTTCACTTTGGCATAGGACATTTATTGAGGTGTGATTGGTATTCCATCTAGGGTCAGTTTAGGCCTCCTTGCAGTATGTAAATTTTAAAATATTTTATTTTCACTTTTTCCACGATGATTTTGTATCATTAAGTTCAGCACTTGCACTTTATATACTAATACTTTTTTGGTGTAACATCTGACTCTGGTCAAGTCAACAACACATTATTTTATCAACTGCAGCAGGGTATATGAAGGGTACACTAAATGGTAAAAAGACAGCAAATATACAGAAAACATTGATGTTTGAGTGGCTGGTAATTCATTTTTATGAGATATATGATTTTAGGGAGTTATTGGACCCAGATCGTCATATCTATTGTTTTATCTTTTGAATTTAATTGCAATGTTTACACAAGAGTCAACGTTTATATAAAGTTGCGGTATTTGCACATATCAATTACTAGCATTTATGCAGTAAAAAAATAAATAAATCGGGGAATGATTTTTTATATTAATTTTGCCACGCTTAGGAAAATGTATAGAGATGTTTCACCGTTGTAATGTAATCTATGTTTACAGAATATTTTGCGACATTTGCACACGACCAATAACAGCATTCAAGCAGTAATAAGAGGAGCTAAATGTTCAGGATCGTACTATGTTTACTCTATATGTGGAGGCGCAACTTGTATAGAACATCTTATCGATCAGACCATAGCTTGGTCAGCAAATAGTAAGATACATAAAACATTGTGTACAAATAATGAATTGAGCCACAAACTGATTTTATTATATTATAACATTTTATTTCCTCACGGATTAGGTTAGCCTGAGGCAGTTAGTTACACAAAATATTTATTTATTGTTAAATTATTTGTAACTATGTTTAGTGTATTACAACAACAAAGGATATGAGATTAAGATACTTCATTGTTAGTAAATAGACTGACCTGAGTGCACACATGAAAATATGTATAGTATTTCTTCTATGTTATTTTGACCACATGGTTAGCACATTGCATATTTAAAAAACTTGGCGAGCTTTACCTGGCTGTGAGCAAGGACGTTCCTGTCCGAAACGCGTCAGATTTGAAGCTCTAAATACAATAACAGTGCCCAAACCTGGAGGATTCGTGTTGTCTCTGTTCGCCACATGTTTTGCGGAAGTGCAGAGACTTCGTTTGTTGTGTATATATGTATATATATATATATATATATATATATATATATATATATATACACACACACACATACATATACACATACATACATATATATACACACACACACCAATATCTATTTATATAGATAGATTTAGGATATTGGTGCAAAGTAAATCTAAAACAGAAGTGTCTATATTAATATAAACAGGGAACGTACAAGCCCAATATATATTTACAAATGCAAATCTAACTGAAATTACGTTTTAACGCCAAAAACGAATACATACCTTCACCTTGTGCAGGTTGTAGGATTCATCTTCTCCATCTGATTTCAATATAGTAAACAAAGGCACTGCAGCAGATCTGCTTGGTGTCCCAAATGATTGCCTCAAAAATAAAGAAACACAAATATTATTAGACGAAAAACATTAATATTCACAGACCTTATAGTGCACTCTTAACCACTGAATATAGTACAATTCAAACATGTTTATGCAAGGGTTAGGAAACTGCTAATATGTATATCTGGACTTAACAGGATGGTCAGTATGGGTGGCAGTGGGCTACTTATTCCATAAACTGGGAAGCACCAGGCTTTGATGCACAAGGTAGGACACCACCAGTCAGAAGCTGAAATGAGAGGGACAGATAAGAATAAAAGAAGGTGTGGAGAAAGGCAGAGGATAAGGAAATAGTCAAGAGTGGTGGCTATTATGAAATCAGCATGACTCACATTGGCCACTGAGACAGAGGGACATAACGAGTTTGTCCATCTGGCTTAGACTCCAACCAACACTTAATGATGTATAGGAAACCCATTTCTTATCCATTAAAGCAGTATTGTACTTTTGACATCACAGATCCATAGGTTATGACTATTCCTGACCACCACATAGTCCTTACATCTTTAATTTTAACTTTTTCCATAAAAGTCTACAAACTGTGGGAATCGACCAAGGACTGGTCAGAAACGTCTTCTGAAAAACTGGACCTAACTAAGAACAGAGACTAAGGAAAGAATTTTGTGGCAGGGTGCTGCGCTAACCTTAAGGTGACCCTAACAAAACTAGACTCAAAAGTCAGATTCAGACAGACATATAGCTTCCCCAATAGTACTGATTGATTAGGTCTCAGTCTGTTGCCCAGGGTTACCAAACCGAGATGCATTACCCCAAAAAGCACTAAGGTCTGTAGACCAGTGCAGTAGTGACAGCTATAAAAATCCAGAAAAATGAAGCTTTTGAAACTGGCCTGCCTTTCAAACTCTTCTTTCAGTCATCATAAAATTTGGGGAGGCACAGAATATGTGCATACCAGTATGCGGAATACTACAAATACTATGTTGGGATACGTTCTTCACCAAAAAACGATGCCCACAGCATAATTATGCTTACCGGAAGATTGGAAACTCTGATGGAAATGTTAGATTTCTGTACAGCTACTGTGAGTGAACTTAACTTATCTGATCAGCTACAGTGAGCAATAGTTCTACTAGGTCTCAACCCCAAGGCACCCAGGCTTCTCAGGTCCAAAGGAGGATGTTCTGAGCTCAAAAGCACAATGCCATATTTTAGCAAAACTCCTGAAATAGGCAATGTGTTCTCTGGATATGAGATCTGTCTCTGGACACACCTGAATGCAGAAGATCAAGTAGACAGATAAGGGAAAAAGTCTCATCAGGGATTTCTGGAACAAATTATTTCTACTTCAGGAAGAAAAGGTTATGTACCTGTAGTCCCAGTTCTGTATTACAGGAATTTTAATTGATATCATAAACGCTTGAATAATTCCTCACTGCATGTGTGGACCCTGGAACACCTTTTTGTATAGTTCTCTTCAATGGAAACAGCATAAGAGAATGCTTTTGTCCATGATGCACAAGTTACTAACTTGTGTAACGATATATCTGTAAGCGACAGTAGTTAGTGACAGATTCCTTACCTTAGAATATCCCCAGGCGTCAGGCTGGATCCGGAAAAGTTTTTGCGTAGCAGTACCCTTGCGCGTCGGTAGGCGGCGTCGTGCGGCTCCGCGTCCGTCGTCGGCGTCGTGGTCGCCGGGATGACGTCGCGGGCAGTACTTAGACGCCGCCCTGCGCGCTGGCGTCAGTTCTGTACACGACTTTCCGCGCCAGGAACGCAGAGCCATGCAAGAAGCTGACATAGGTGTCTGAAAAATACTAGGGCCCTGAAAGGGATGTCCTTAACCCTAGAAATCAGTTCGCAGAACGGGGAGGATGGGTGGGGCGGTAAGGAATCTGTCACTAACTGTCTCTTACAGATACATCGTTACACAAGTTAGTAACTTGTGCATCTGAAAGAGACACGTTAGTGACAGATTCCTTACCTTAGAATAGATACCCCAGCAATACCAACCCCGGTGGTGGGTCTGCGAACAAAGATCAGACAGGGAAGTCCCGGAGGACAGAACGGCCAAAGAAGCCGTCCCTCCGGACCGGACTGTCAAGGCAGTAATGCTTTGTAAACGTGTGCAGCGAGGCCCACGTAGCTGCCCGACAGATCCAGCAGCGGAACACCGCGGCCCAAAGCCGTGGTAGCAGCCGTTGCCCTGGTGGAATGGGCACGCAGCCCAACAGGAGGCTCCTTCTTAGCCAAAGAATAGCAGGCTTTGATACACAAGGTTACCCAGCGGAGATGGTTCTCTTGTGCACCGCCCGACCTTTTTGGCGCCCACGTAGCCAACAAAGAGCTGGTCATCCACCCGGAAATGGCGTGTGCGGTCGATGTAAAAGGAAAGCGCACGTTTTGGGTCCAGACGGTGGAGCCTCTCTTCCTCTCTGGAAGGATGCGGAAAGAAGGTGGGCAAAGTGATGGTCTGCCCAATGTGGAAGGCAGTAACCACCTTTGGCAAGAAGGACGGACGCGTCCTAAGAACAACCTTGTCTGGATGGACAGACAGAAAGGGAGGTTTACATGATAGAGCCTGGACCTCACTCACCCGTCGAGCGGAGGTGATGGCCACCAGAAAGGCAGTCTTCAGAGTCAGAAGACGAAGAGGACAGTCATGTAGAGGCTCAAAGGGAGCGCACATAAGAAAGGTAAGAACCAAGTTCAAGTCCCACTGAGGCATCACAAACGGAACAGGAGGGAAGAGGTGTGTAATGCCTTTTAGAAACCTGTTAACAGGGGACTTGAAAAGGGAGGGCTGATCAGGAAGCCTGAGGAAGGCCGAGAGGGCACAAAGATAGCCCTTGATGGTACCCAGGGCAGAACCCTGTTGGGCCAGGGAAAGAAGGAACAGGAGAACCTCAGAAAGAGGGGCAGAAAGGGGATTCACAGCCTTTGCTGTGCACCATGCCACAAACTTGTTCCACCTGCAGGCGTATACCACTTTAGTGGAAGGACGCCTGGCTGCCATAATCACATCACAAACTTCGGGAGGCAAGTCGAAAGGAATCAACTGCCGCCACTCAATCTCCACGCAAGCAGGTGGAGGCTGGACAGGTTCGGGTGGAGGACCGTCCCCTGCTGCTGCGACAGAAGATCCTCCCGAAGAGGCAGACGGATCGGGGGATCTACGCTCATACTGAGTAGCTCGGGATACCAAACTCTTCGAGCCCAGTCCGGAGCCACAAGAATGACTTGGGCCCGGTCGTGCCGAATCTTCAACACTCTGGGTAGAAGTGGTATAGGCGGAAAGGCGTACAACAGACCGCAACTCCACTCGCGACGAAAAGCATTGCCGAGCGAGTGCCGCCTTGGAAATTCCAACGCGCAGAACTGATGACATTGCACGTTCTCTTCGGTGGCGAATAGATCTAACCAAGGCTCTCCCCACTGTAGAAAGAGTCCTTGCGCCACTTCCGAGTGAAGACGCCATTCGTGATCCATCATGCACCTGCGGCTGAGTTCGTCCGCCCTGGCGTTCAGGGAACCTGCCAGGTGTTGAACCATCAGGAACATGCCCTGATGTTCCAGCCATGTCCAGAGGCGCAGAGCCTCCTGACAAAGGGTCCACGACCCCACCCCGCCTTGTTTGTTGCAATACCACATGGCGGTGGTGTTGTCTGTGAACACCTGCACTACCTTCCCTTTGACAGAGGGAAGGAATGCCTTGAGTGCAAGTCGGATCGCCCGGAGCTCCAGAAGGTTGATATGGAGCCGGAACTCCGCCGGAGACCAGAGGCCTCTGATCTCCGCCTCTCCCATGTGACCGCCCCCTCCCAGAAGGGACGCGTCCGTCACAACTGTGTGCTCTGGCTGGGGAAGGGAGAGGGATCTGCCCATGACCCATTGCCGGTTCGAGAGCCACCACTGCAACTGTAGTGCAGTCCCCTCCGAGATCTGGACGTGATCGGACAGGTTACCCTGGTGCTGCGCCCACTGGAACTTCAGGTCCCACTGCAGAGCCCGCATATGCCATCTGGCATGATTGACCAGCAGGATGCAGGAGGCCATCAGGCCCAGGAGCCGGAGGGTCATCCTGACTGAAACCCGGGATAGAGGCTGAAAGAAGGGAATCATAGCCTGAATATCCCAGACTCGCTGCTCGGGAGGATAAACCCGAAACTGCGTCGAATCCAGAACCGCTCCGATGAAAGGGAGCTGTGGAGAAGGAATCAGATGCGACTTCGGCACATTGATGGAGAACCCCAGCGAGTGCAGGAGTTCGGCCGTAGTCTGGAGGTGGGAGACGACTGCCTGGGACGAGCCCGCCTTCAGCAACCAGTCGTCGAGGTAGGGGAAGACTGGAACCCCTGCCCGGCGCAGATGAGCTGCGACCACCGCCATCACTTTCGTGAACACCCGAGGGGCACTTGTAAGGCCAAAGGGGAGCACGGTGAACTGAAAATGCTCGAGGCCTACCGTGAACCGCAGGTAACGCCGGTGGGCCGGCAGGACGGGGATGTGAAAATAAGCGTCCTGCAAGTCCAACACCACCATCCAGTCTCCAGGGTCGAGGGCAGCCAAGACCTGAGCCAGAGTCAACATCTTGAACTTCGCCTTCGGGAGGAAGCGATTGACGTTCCGGAGGTCCAAGATAGGACGCATGTCCTCCTTGGGGACCAGAAAGTAGTGGGAACAACAACCACTCCCTACTTCTGGCCCAGGAACACACTCGATGGCCCCCTTGGCCAAGAGGGCCGTGACTTCCTGCTGGAGAAGCGCCAAGTGCTCCCCCCGACATGCGGTGGTACCGAGGTGGCATGGCTGGAGGGGAAGGCTGAAGGGGAAGGGAATAACCCTTGCGGACGATCTGCAACACCCACTCGTCCGACGTGATAGCGTGCCAGTGGGGGAGATGAAGGCGGACCCTGCCACCCACTGGCGTGGGGTGCCCCACAAAGCTCGGATTAGGAAGGTTTGGAGGCAGAAGCAGCGGGGGCGGAGGTGGTCTGACCCCCACGCTGATTCCCAGACCCGCCCCTGCGGAAACCGCGGCCGCGCTGAGGCTGGTTCTGCAGAGGCTTGCTGAAGGAACGCGCCTGAGCGCCCCTTCCGTGGCCACGAAAGGAACGAAAACCAGGAGTGGCTGGGCTTCTCGTGGAAAGACCGAAGGACTTGGCCGTGGCCCGCGAGTCCTTAAAACGCTCCAGCGCACTGTCGGCTTTATCACCAAACAGGCGAGTGCCATCAAAGGGCATGTCCATGAGGGAGCTCTGGACATCCGGCGAGAACCCGGTAGACCTCAACCAGGCGTGGCGACAAAGCACCACAGTCGTAGAAATTGCTCTACCTAGTGAGTCCGCGGTGTCCAAACCACACCGAATGGCGAACTTAGCCGCATCTTTACCCTCGGCAACAGCTTGGGACAGCACAGCTTGGGTCTCCTCAGGACACTGAGGCAACACCTGTGCAATTGTATCCCACACCGTGTGGGAATAGCGGCCCAATAGGCATGCGGTGTTCACCGACCGCAGCCCCAAGCTGGCCGAAGAGAACAACCGCTTGCCGAACTGCTCCAGCTTCTTAGAGTCCTTCTCCGGCGGAGCCGTGGGAAAGGCGCTCTGGGACGTCGAAGCTTGGATGACCAGACTCTCGGGCGTAGGATGAGTGGTCAGAAAGGCAGGGTCACCCGGCGCCGGGCGATGACGCCTGGCGATGACGCTTGGCGACGTTCTTATCCCCAGGGGCCCCTGTGGCTGGCCGCGACCAAGTGCCCAGTAAGAAGTCAGTGAGGGCGTCATTAAATGGCAGCAGGGGCTCCGACGAAGTGGACGCCGTCTGGAGCACCTCAGTGAGGAGATTAGTCTTCAGGGCCACCGTAGGGAGATCAAGGTTGAGGACCTCAGCAGCCCGACGGAGCACCATCGTGTAAGAAGCGCCCTCCTCCATGGTAGGCGGAGGAGAGGCAAACCCCGGGTCAGAGGAGACATCAAGGCCTCTGGCCTCCTCTAACTCTTCCGCCCAGTCTTGCTCGGAGTCACACTGACGAGCAAGAGGGTCCTCGGACCCCTCCCAGTCGTCCTCCGCCGCATGCGGAACAGACTGCGGCAGTAGGGCAGGGACCAGTGAAGGAACAAACGGCGCCGGGAACGGTGCCGGACGGGGCCGAACCGGCGCCGTGTCCCAATGCGGGTCCCAGGTAGGGACAAAATTGTCCTGGAACCTGGGCAGGGGCGGGACAAATGGCATCCACAGCGGCGCCAGAGGCGGAGCCGAGGGTGGCGCTGGGGCCGGAGCCGGCAGCGTGGGATTTTTTGGCACCTTGGCCGGAGCCAGCGGCGCAGGATCCTGCGGCGCCGGGGCCGGAGCCGCCGGCGGTGCCAACGGCCCGACAGGATCCTGACACGTGTCCGCGGGGCCCAAGGGCGCGCCGGCGGGAGCCCGAGGCCTAAACAGGCGGTCCATGGTAGCAAGAAATTCTTGCACCTGTGCGGGAGTCGCCGACGGACCCGGGTAAGGTGGGTAGGCCGCGGGACTCCCGGGCTCCGAAGGAGACGCAGGGGCAGAACCCCTCGTCCGCATCCGGGGACCGACGGGGGGACGTAGTTGATCGACAACGCTTCTTCGACTTCTTTTTGTGTCGTCTCTTACCCAACTCAGAGGGTGAAGACTTGGAGCCCGAGGAGCGATGATGGTGGCCCCGCGAGCGTTCTCTGGAGCGGCCCCTAGACCGAGAACGGCGCTGGGACGAGTGCCGGACCTCAAGCAGCTTCCGGCGATGCTCCCTCAAGGCCTTCGGGGCCATGGCCAGACAGTCCCTGCAGGACCGAGAGTCGTGGTCACTCTCTAGGCAGTAGAGACAGACCCCGTGGGGTCCGCCACCGACATATTGCGACGGCAGGCCCCACAAGACTTAAAACCAGGCATCCCTACGTGCACCAGAGTAACCACAGGAGACAAAAAGTCTCAAAAAGAGAGTCAAAAAGTGACTAAGGTACGTGCTCTAACCAGATCTGCGCTTACTGGCGCGGAAAAAGAAAGAACTGACGTCAGCACACATGGGTGGCGCCTAAGTAGTCTCCGTGACGTCATCTCGGCGCTTACGACGCCAGCGACGAACGCGGAGCCGCACGACGCCACCTACCGACGCGCAGGGGTACTGCCGACGAAAAAACTTTCCGGATTCAGTCTGACGCCTGGGGATATTCTAAGGTAAGGAATCTATCACTAACGTGTCTCTTTCAGATGCAGAATCTCTTGAATTTTAGTGCACAGCATGACCTTGCTGATGGCGGTTTTGCTTCTTTAAGGATGTCTATGTATTCTTGAGGAAGATATAGAAGACTGCATTGTACCTTCAGGAGCTTCCAAATTAAAGGACTACAGACTGGGGTGGCCTGGACGTCCGGTCAGCAGGTCAGGTCTACAAGTGTCTCTGGTGGTGTATGAGTGAGATCTAGCAGGTCCAGGCACCACCACTGTATTGGCCAGTCTCGAGCTATTACAATCATTTTGATCTTGGATTTTCATAGTTTGACAATCACCAAAGGACTGAGTGGAATTGGATAAAATGCATATAAAAACGATGTTGAATAAATAATCAAAAGGGCATTGTCCACAGGGTACTGTGCTGGTGCCCTGGACGCGAAGTCTATGCATTTTGTTTCTTTCTGTTGAGAATAAATCTAGCAATGGGAATCTCCATTCTTAATGCATGTTTTGTAAGACTTCGTCATTCAGAACCCATTTATTGTTTTCCTTGTGATGTCAACTGAGAAAATCTGCTTCTTGAATCCACCGTCTGAGTACTGCTGTCAGACACCAAGGTCCATTGCCTTGGTTTGGTTTTTAAGAAGCAGTTGTCTGGATCTTGTTTCCCCCTTTCTTATTGGTATAATGCATGGTGGTGGTAGTTTTAATCCATGGAGGGTAGAAAAGCCTTGAGGGCAAGGTGAACACCCTTCATTTCTAAGAGGTTGATGTGGTTACACTTTTCTTTAGCTGTCTTAAGGCCTTGAATTGGCAGGCGGGCTCCCCATCCTGAGCGCGAGGCATCCGTCACTATGATCTGATTTAGAATTTTATTTTGGAAGAATACTCCTTTCTGAAGATTCTGAACGTTGCACCACCATGCTAGCAATTGCATTGCCTGGGTCATTCGGGTAACAGGGTCCTCCTTTTTGTCTTTCTTCTGAGACCGCTAATCCTCGAAACAATCGGAAATGTCTCAAACAGTCTTGCATTTGGAAATATATACTTACAGGGTAACGGATCACAGGAGAAAGGCAACAAAGAGCAATAGGATTGGTGTTCACCTTCAACTCCAAGCATTTCTTAAAGATAGATGAGACTCTCTCCTCCGAAGGATACACCTTCTCTCTGTCTATTTTTGCTTCTAAGCAAGTAAGACACTGGACTGGTCCTAGGATTAACTTTTACAGGTTGATATTCAGTCTTTTTTGCAGCATTACAGTGGATTGGAAATCTTGAGCTGCTTTTCATAGAGAATCTGCTTTTATGTGCCAGTCATTTAAGTAAGGTAAACAAAATACTGTTCTTTTTGAGATGGGCTGCAACAACTGCCATTGTATTATACTGCAGCATTTATATAGTAATTACTACGAGCCGCGGCAGGTAAGAGCGGTGGGTCGGGGTTGGGGGGGGGGGTAGGCACAGGTGAGAGGGATTTCGAGAGACGACCACGAGGGGAAATTAAAGAAATAATTTCCCCTTGTGGTCATCGGTCGAAATACCCCCTCACCTTGCCCCCCGCCCCACCGCTCTTACGTGCAGCGGCCGCTGCTGATTACTACATGTGGGAAGCTGAAGCGCTTGCCTCAATGAGTAGCATGTGACACCATGTAATTTGTGTAGTTGGAAAGATGTTGTTTTAATTTTGATCCCATGTGGGAAGTGTTACCTACCATGATGCGCATGACCATTGAGTGTGGTTCTCATGCCATGAGACAGCGCAAAGATGTGTGTTGGCTGATGAAGTGTAAGAGACAGACATGCAGTTTTATGGTTTTCAACATGCTGGTAGTTTTTAGAAGGATTGCAGGTCCCTTTATGGCAGTGAATAGGATATAGCCTGCTTATATAGGTAAACCACTGGGTTGTCCAAGCTGAGATTTTGTGTGTAATTGTGGTCCTGAGCTGGCATGTTTGGAAAGATCTGTTGGGATGGAAATTTTCATTATCATTCCATAACTTAGTGTATATGTGAAATGTAAAGAAGCGGTCAGACTGTATAGATATTTGGGACCTGCAGTCAATGGAGTATATAAAAGCCACAAAATTGTCCAGTAATGCTTGACAGATCCCTTCAGTTATTCCATGCCTGTTCATTTGGTTATGCACAGTGCTGGTGATGGACAACCCTCATAGCAGGTATGGCTTGTGTGAATTTAATAGGTTTAAGTTACAAATTGTTGCTGCGTATTATGGTTTTAGTATTAGAGTGGGCCAAGACTTTTATATATGGAAGTACATAATTATATAATGCAATGGTGAACCATAGGTCACCCCTTTTTTGCTAAACTGCAAAATGAAAGCAGTTTGCTGGTTGAGGAGTTTGCAATTTGTGGGTTGTAAGCTGAGGATTGAGCTTGTGGGTGCAACTGTTTTCAAGGTTCTTTTGCTGGGATGCCGGTGATGCAGTTACCTAGGAAATAGCCAAGTTTTCAACTGTCTTCAGACATGTATATGCTCCTGGGTTCTTCTTATGCTACCTGGCATTGAGTTCCAGAGCTTGTCGGCTTGTACTGAGAGAGCAATGCCTCCTACAGATTACTTATGGAAAGGTGGTATGGTAAGTGGGGCAAGCCTAGAGCACAGTGTTCTGTTTGATTTGTATTGCTTGAATTTAACGTGTAGATATAGCTCCTTTTCCTTGGGAGGCTCTGTGGAGAATGCAAAGTGTATAGGTAGCTAGTGTAACGACAGGAGTGCTTAATAAACCCAAAGGGACTGTAGCATTTGGGTACCACTGTTTGGCATTTTTCAGGCACAGGGCGAAACGGTCACTGGAGCTCATGCCCTCCCCAAGAATTTTCTTTTTCAGCAAGAGTCCTCAGCAGCAACACTGCACCTTCTCATCCGTTGTGTGCCCAACACACCCAGTTAACATTGGGATGAATTTGATCTCGCCATTAACCCAATAACATTCCAGTATACACACTTAGCTCTGATCTTGTGTGTTCCATGGTCCAGCTTACGACCCCAGCAGCAGCTCAGAGCAAGAACTTTCTCATTTGCTGCGTGCCCATCACAAACCCTGCCCCCATCACAAAAAGCCAGATCCGAACCTGGAATAGATGTGATACTCACCGGCACCCAGAATTATTATAGAACTCTTTAGCTTTGCTATTCTATAAATGGCCTAGCACAGTGCATGATGGTAAGATGACAATTTATTAATGGTAGCATTACCAATCTTTATCGAAGACCCTAAAACTATGGGTGTTTTAAGCTGTTGCTCTCCACAGGTATTTATTACGCCACACCAGTGCCTTACAGTGTGTATGAGCAGACATCACTCAGGTGTCGTGTTTCGATTCAATCTGGCAATGTAAATATCATGGGAAAAAACAAAACGGTAAAGGGGGGTTCTAGGAAATATTTATAGACCTGCGAGGAAAAATTCCCCAACAATACTCATAATACACAAAATAACCTCGGGTCTGAACAGGAAAGAGTATGACTGTAGAGAGACATATGCAGACTAAAGAAGGAGTCCTATCTTAAGGACGTAATCCCATCCCCCACCAAGGTGGCATGCTTCATCATCTGGGATTCCCCTCTTGACGGGGACCTCTAGCCCCGTCAAGGGCTACAACCCCCTCACTGTGAGGGAGGAGCTCAGGGATGTTTTAATCTTAATAGGGATGTGCTAAATCCCGATGATAGCTAGAACTTTCTATTCGAGTGATGGGCGCAGCGCAAAACAAAATAGTGAAAATGGGAAGGGAATTAAAACTAGCTATCAGGAGCGACAAGAACTTTATACTTCGCTGCTGTGCCAGGATTAAAAACAGAGCATATTGCAGTTTGAAAAAATAACTGCATATGGTAGACGCACTCTGGTCAACATGTTTCAGCCAACAGAACCCAGAACGGTGTCATGGCTTTCGTCAGGACCATAAAGAAATGCTGCTGCGTTGTAAAACAATGTGATAAGGAAAAAAGAAGAAATATTCACAATACAAAACCAGTAATCTCCCAGTGGTTGTGGTCGATATACTGGGTGTACCCGTAATTTACGGATACACTACCTCACCTCAACCTGGCAACGGCTCAGGGGAGAGGCACCGCTCTATCCGTCGGTAACCCGGGCTCCAAACTTGGATATCCACGTGATCAGGTGTCTCCCTGCTCCCATATTTAAAATCGTGTGCAGTACTGGGTGTGTTTTGGGTTCTCCATTCGTGAGGTCCCAAGTCTTCCTACAGTCGGCTACGACTTGCCTATGTAATAGGAACTGTCCAACGGGGAGCCCACTCTCTTCCGTCAAGCCCTCGAACGAGGTTAATTGGCCATCAGTGAATAGGGCTTCTATCTCAGTGAGCGCGTATTCCGTCCACACTTGCAATTCGCCAGCTGTGTAATGCCCTCTTCCCTTAGGGAGGCCCGCTAGTGGTAACAATGGGGAGTACATGGGTGCCGCTTTGGAGAGGCGATGGATTTGCAGCACACAGGATCTGGCCACTTTCACCAGCAGGGGGTGTGCCGGGTTAGATTTGGTCCCTGGAAGGAGCATCCGGGTTATCTCCGGAATTGTCAGGGTCCCTGCCTGTGCTTCCGTTTCTTCTAAATGTCGTCCAGCCGTCCAGCGCGTGAGCCACTGCAGCTGTGCCGCGAGGAAGTAGGCCTCCAAGGGCGGGGCCCCCAGCCCTCCCCTGTCTCGCGGCAGCTGCAGGGTCGTCAAAGCCACTCTACGGCGACTCTTCCCCCAGATCAGCGAGATCAGCAAGGAGTCGAGCTCTCGAAAGAAGGGTCGCGGGGGGATCACCGGGACATTTACAAAATAGTAGAGAAGCCGGGGCACCATTATCATTTTGGATAGAGCTACCATTCCTATGGGGGCCAGGGGCAGCGTTCGCCAGAAGTTGATTTGGGTTTTTAAACCTCGTAGGGCCCGGTAATGGTTACCCTCCAGGAGATCGCTAGGCGTGTGATAGAGTCTAATTCCCAAGTATCTTGGGGCATCCCCTTTCCAGGACAGTGTGGCGTCGCCTACATTGATCTCCCAATGGGGTGCATCGGGGTGAAGGGGGTAGATAGTGGATTTGGTCCTGCTGCCTCCCCAAACTCATTGAGTGTGGCCCAAAGAGAAGTGAGGTCTGCCGTGATGTCCCTGACATAAATTAGGAGGTCATCCGCGTAGAGGGACACACTGAGTGTACGTCCCTCAAGCGGTACACCCCATAATTCGCCCTCCTTCCGTAGTCGGATCGCCAGTGGCTCCATTGCGAGGGCGAATAATAACGGGGAAAGGGGACATCCCTGGCGCGTTCCCCTCGTTATTGGAATGGGGGGCGAGATTTGCCTGCCTATTCGAACCCGAGTGGTCAACTCGGTGTACAGCAACTTGATGTATGCCATAAGTTGAGGCCCCACTCCCACCCGCTTCAGAACCTCGAATAAGTACTGCCACGCTAGGGTATCAAAGGCCTTTGAGGTCCAGCACAAGGAATGCTGCACGTGGGAATCTGCCCTGCACATTGTCTTGGACCTGAAACAGCCTGCAAATATTTTGGGAGGTGTTTCTCCCGGGCACGAAACCACATTGGTCAGGGTGTACAAGACGGGGAAGAACCTCTGTGATCCTGTCCGCTAGGATTTTTCCGAGTATTTTGCAGTCCGCTGTCAGCAGGGTGATGGGGCGGTACGATGACCTGAGCAGTGGATCCCAGTCTGGTTTAGGAAACGTCACTAGCGTGGATTCGCGCATGGTCTGGGGGAGCATCTGCGCCTCTAGCGCTGCCTTATACACTATATCTAACTGTGGGACTAGTTGCTGAGAGAATGCAGAGTAGAATTCTATGGGGAAGCCGTCGTTGCCGGGGGCTCGGTTTTTGGCCAGGTGGCGGATCGCATATTTGATCTCGGTTACTGTGAGGTGTTCGTCCAGGGAGGCCCGGTCCTCCTCCGTCAGCTGCATTATAGCGTCAGTATCCAGCATCTTGCGGATATATTCCCCTCTGTCCTTAGCCGGTTCCCTGTATAATTTCTCATAGTATTTATGAAAGGCCGACAGAATGTCTGCTTGCACATACAAAGTCTTGCCTGCGGCAAACCAGCCATCATGGCGGACGCGAGTTAGTAAAGCTCCGACTGCATCCCCTAGTTATCCGGCATATTTCCCCTTTAGCAGCACCATCATTGCCGGCAATGAGCGAGCCCGAAGCGGTGAGGGGTCGCTGCCGCTGATGAGACTAACGGAAGGCAGAGACAGGAGTTGTGGGCGCCATCGATGTTGAGCGCGGCGCTGCGGCCTACCAGTGTGACGGCAGAGATCAGGCCGGACTGCCCCTGAAAGGAGAAGTGCACCCGGTGAGGCCCACGAGGCGTGTCTACGGAGGCGACGATGGTTCTCCGGCCTGGCTGGCCCCTTGCTGCGGGGGCCCGCGATCGCCCTCCGCCGTGAGGAGCGCTGCGGCCGGCCTGGGGGACCGCTGCGCAAAGACGGAGGTAAGGACCGGCTGCGCCTAAGAGAGGGAGCGCGCCTGGTGGGGCCTGCGGGGTGAGCCCGCTGCGGACGGAGTGGTTCCCCGGCTGAGCCGGCCCCCCTGCTGCTGGAACCAGTGAGCGCCGAGTGCAGGGAAGCCGCGACGAGACGATCGCCCGAGGTGGAGGAGGGGCGGACGACTGCGGCTGCCACCTGACGGTCCCGGGGCCCAGCGCGCCAGGAGTAGTGTCGAGGGAGCAAAGCGGGTATTGATCCTCCGGCGGCCACGAAAGCCGAACTGTCTGAGGGGCTGCAGACAGCAGGAGCATCAGCGGTGTGCGCGAGGCCGCCTGGATGGGAGCTGCAGCGCCCTGTGACTCGGCGAGACGGCGCAAAGGTGCGGGGCCCTGGGCGGGACGCTGCAGTGCCTCCATGTAACTCACGTCCTGCAAAGGCACACAACACCGCGGACCAGCGGTGATAGGAGGCGGTGAACGACAGCGTGTGATGCCCGGCGTGACTGCCTGAGGCCCTAACCCCCTGGAGCGAGTCCCCCAGTTGGACACCCTAGACCAGATTGATAAACCTCAGCCCTGGAGCACAGGCGGTGAGGGGGAGACCTTGGGCGCGAGGGGAGGCGGACGGACTGGAGCCCCGGGCCGTGGCGGTGAAACACAGAGTGGCCTGTAACCGGTGCGGAACGAGCACGCAGTGGACTAGCACTGCTGTGGCGACCCACTGAAGTGGTGGCATCACCGTGGGGGCAGTGAGTGAAGACGTTGGGGCAGTGAATTGCTAAGGAGGGACCCCAGCCTAATAACTTGCCGTGAGTTGGCACTGCGGGACGGCTACAGACCTGACCCCCGAGCCGTTGAGAGAATGCTTTGAAAGAGGCAGTGCTGAAACAAAACATCTACACGGTGGATGTGGCCCGTGGAGGTGAGGAGGCGGACACCAAGCAACCAAGAAGTAACGGTCACACGTGGAGAGATACTGCACCGCCTGGTGAAGTTGTAGGTCACTGCCCCGCGAGAAGCAAAAAGGAGGCGCATTGCTGGGGGCCTGTGAAGTGGTGGAGCTAGCGTGGAGGAAATCTAACCCGCTGCCTCGTAGGCAAATGCTGACTGCGCAGCAGCTTGTGAAGGGCCGAATGCGGGCGAAAATACAACAGGGACCACTGTGTGCGGGGGGGTCGGACCCTGTCCGCATACGAGAGGAGGGAGAGATGGAGCTGGCATCCGCGGCGGTGGCCGCCAAGCTCGATTCGGTGCTAGCCGCGGTGGAGAAACTTGGGACTGCACTAGATAACACCAGGACCTCTCTGGAAGCCCGAATCGATAAGGTAACGTCGGACTTCACACTTTTACATGCTGACCATCGGAAACTGGCCGAGAAGGTGACCGCTCACGATCAGACACTCAAAGAACTCCAGCCCGTCACCCAAAGTCATGCGGCGGATAGAGTCGAAGACGCGGAGGGGCGCTCCCGCCGCAACACTGTACGCGTAGTGGGACTACCGGAGGGAGAAGAAGGGAGACACCCGGAACAGTATACCGAGCACTGGCTAAAGGAACTGATGCCCCCGGGAACACTGTCGCCCCAGTTCGTGGTGGAGAGGGCGCACCGCGTACCGGCACAGAAACCACAGCCGGGCGCCAGGCCCCGCCCGTTCCTCTTAAGACTTCTCAACTACCGGGACAGGGATGCGGTGCCACGCGAAACCCGGAAACTGGGCGACCTCAAAGTGAGTGGCAGCCAAGTGATGATGTTCCCTGACTACACTGCCCTTGTGCAGCGCCGCAGAAGCAACTACATGGCGGTAAAGCGCCAACTCAGGGACCTGGAGTTGCCCTACTCCCTCCTGTTCCCAGCTCGACTGCGAGTGGTTGCAAAAGGAGAGACCCACTTCTTTGACTCCCCGGCAGAGACGTGGGACTGGCAAGAGGAGACGGGCCTCTGGACAGGAAAGCGACCCTCTTGACAAGATGAGGGCAGACCCGCAGGCAGAAGACCGAGATGACGGAGCAAGCGCGGGACGACGCGCTATGCCAGGACAGGGACGGCAGCCCCGAGTCCGGGAAAAAGCAGAATGGAACGGCGTGGAGTCCTGGATGCGGTTGCGACCCTTGGAACCCCACCCAGCAAGGAGCGCCGAGGAACAAGGAGACGCGACTCTTCGGCAGCCAGTGGCGCATCGTCTCCATCCACGGTGATGTCGGAAGATCTCTGCATGCCGGCAGTGACCCCACAGACTGCTGATGGTATCATCTGATGAGGGGCTGAGGCACTGGACTTTGTCATGTGGTGCCCACGCAAGTACACTGTTGTTTATGGGTCATATGTCTTTATGGGGCGCTAACGATGGAGAGGGGCAGGGGCGGGACAGTGGTCACCGTACACGCACTGGGGGCTCACCAGACGGCCATACACTACATACTTGGCTGTGATACGTACTCGCCCACAATGATACGGCAGAGCCGTGGCAATGGTCGCTCCCCACCTAAGACGGGCTCGATTTGCTGCCCTGGATAATTATTCAGATGGCGCTCTCTTTGCATGCGACAAGGGGGTAGCTAATGAGGAGCGATGCTTAGGTACACGACCCCACCAGGCAGTATACTGAACTAGTTCATACTTGCAGGCTATTGCAAAGTTTGGACGGACATCCTCACGGAGTCCGCCCTACCTGTTATGATGTTTAAAGTTGACCTACGGGTTTTGTTGCAGCAGACCGTCACACCCTTGCACACCCCTGGCCGGGACACACTGACAGCTATGATACGTCTGTTGCTGCAGCGATACACTCACCCCAACGATGACAGTTAATGTAATCACATGGAACATACGAGGAATGCACACGCCCTCACGGCGCTATTCCATATTTGTATACCTTCAGCGACACTCGGCCAGCATCGCCCTCTTGCAGGAAACACACATGAAACAGACGGAGCTCAAAAAGCTGCGTAGGCGCTGGAGAGGGCAGATATATGGCACCACGTACTCTGCGCATGCGAGGGGCACGTTAGTCTGGGTGAGGGCGGGGGTCCCGTTCATCTGTGAAGAGGTGGTAATAGACCAGGAGGGCAGGTACACTTTGGTTCGTGGGAAGCTTAATGGTCAACCAATACTGGTGGGATCAATATATGCCCCAAACGTAGATCAGATACCCTTCCTGACAAGACTGTCAATGGCCCCGACTCCCTATGTAGGGCTCCCTTGGTTCCTAGGTGGGGATTTCAATTCGGTACTCAACGTACAGTTAGACAGATCTTTCCCCCCCCCCCTCCACAAGACGCCTGCTACATCAAACGCGCGAGGGCTAGAGGACTGGCTTTCACACTGGGCACTGTCGGACATCTGGCGCGTCTTAAATCCTAGTGCGCGTATTTACTCTCATTACTCAGCAGTACACGGCCTGCATGTAAGGTTGGATAGGGTGGTAGCATCCCAATCCCTACTACCACTAGTCATGAAGTCTGAGTACATGGGGCGGACACATTCGGATCACAATCCATTGTGGATACAACTGGGCTGGGCGGCAGGCCACCCATACCCACATGGCAGAACCAGGTGGCCGCACTGGAAGACCCAGAGTTTCGCGCGTCGCTGGGGACGGCTATTCTCACATGTCTTGAACTCAACGAAGATACGGCCAGTAACGCCCTAGTGGAATGGGACGCCCTTAAGGTAGCGGTTCGGGGACACTGTCTGGGGCCACATGGAATATGCGCAGGCAACTATCACTTTCCCTCGCCCGCCTAGAATCCCAACTGTTACAGCACGAGGGTGGGAGGGAGGAGGCAGGTGGGTGGGTGCTCGACCCAGCTGGCCGAATTACGCGCCCAACACGCGGCACACACGGCACGCACTCACGCCTCAGCTGACCGGGCAGGCCGCTTACTGGCCTGGCTGCGAGCACAAGAAGATAAACGGGCCCCGATTGGCGCCATACGAATGCCGGACGGCACACTAGCGCACACAAAGCGAAATGCCCAGGGCAATGATAGATCATTATACACAACTGTACCGCTCCCGAGGACGCTGCTCTGACAGTGACCTAGCGAGATTCCTAGACCCGGTCCAATTACCCACGGCCTCAGCCACCAAACAGGCCACACTCAATGGCCCTCTTACATTGGAAGAGATTGGGGATGCAATCGGCGCTATGGCATCAGGGAAAACGCCGGGCCCGGATGGGCTGCCGGCCGAATATTATAAGGCCTACAGAGAGTCCTTAGTGCAGCCCCTCCACAAACTATACATAACAGCACTGGCGGAACACACACTGCCCCCCTCGATGAGAGAAGCCTACCTGGTGTCCTTGCTGAAACCGGGCAAGGATCCCACGTCCCTTGGTTCCTACAGACCCTTGGCGTTATTGAACATAGACTGCAAACTACTTGCCAAGATTCTGGCGGACCGATTGGCGCTAGTGGTCCCTGGGTTAATACACACAGACCAGAACGGATTTGTCCCCAAACGGTGCACGTCATTGAACCTGCGACGATTTTTCAGGGTGGCAACGGACAGCGTACACGCCTGGCCTAAGGCGGGGTGCCTAATGTTAGACTTAGAGAAGGCATTTGACTGCCTGGAATGGGGCTTCCTGGCGGGAGTGCTATTGAAATACGAGCTAGGCCCTGACTTTCTTCAGATGGTTGACCTACTCTACAGAGCCCCCACAGTCTGCGTGCGACTGCGACCGTGTATCTGACGCCATACCGGTGTGCAGGGGCACCAGACAGGGGTGCCCCTCGTCACCCTTGTTATTTGCGCTGGCCATAGAGCCACTGGCGGCCAGACTGCGAGATGTGGTAGGAGGGGGCATACCGCTGGGAGACACGGTGCACCATGTGTCCCTGTACGCGGACAACCTGCTGGTTTACGTGCGAGATGTAACTAACATACCACCTCAGCTGGCAACCATCCTTCAGGATTTCGCTGTCCTCTCGGGGCTCCGGGTCAACGTGGGTAAATCCTGTCTCTATGCGTTTCGGGAGGGACTTCAGGACCCAGGGTATACGCTCAATGATACACGGGTACAGTGGCAAGAATGTACTTTTCGTTACCTGGGGATTCAGATATATCGCCAACCCAAAGATCTGATGGATGGCGATCTGGGGAGGGCGGTGACGGCAATTCGGTCGCAAATGGGCTTCTGGGGCGCGCTCCCATTGACGGTCACGGGTAGAGTGGCGCTGACCAAGATGGGGATTCTCCCTAGGCTCCTGTATTACTTTGTGAATTTACCTCTCTATGTTCCGGCCGCCTTCTTCACCACGTTTACTAAACTGCTCAGGGATTTTATATGGGGGGCTGCACGGCACAGGGTGGCGCTGACGAAACTGTACCTGCCAACTGACATGGGGGGGCTAGCGGTACCTTGCTTTGAGCATTATTATCTGGCAGCCCAGATACAATGGATAGCCAGATGGCTCGCGGACAGAGACAGGGATGATACCGCGACCACACTACCACCGTATTCGTTAGAACAAATAACCAGCCTCTTCCACCCAGCTGCTAGGACTGCGCGGCCGGCACCGCTGCTGCTGGCAGTGGCGTACCGGTGCTACCGTAGATTTCTATACCTCACAAGAGACGTCATCCCTTATGCACCCGCGATACCATTGGAGGGCTCCCCTAGTGGACCGGGGGTACTATCAGCAGTGTCCCTTACGGACTGGCGGGCAGCGGAGGTACAAACCCTGGGAGATTTATACAGGGACAGTGCGCTTATGTCATGAATCCTTGTTGGCTGAAGAGGGATTACCGCCAGGGCAGTTTTTAATGTATCGTTCACTGTTGGCAACGCTAACGGACAGATGGGGGGACATGCACACGGAGCCGACCCAACACCTCACTATTCTGTATCTCCATGTTATGGGAAGGGGCAGACACCTGGTTCGCATCGTCACTCCGAACACATGTAGCGGTCAAACTGGATCCACTCCACCAAAAATGGGAACTGGACTTGGGGCGACAACTAGCGGATAAGGAGTGGGAAATGATTCTTAGAAGCCCGGTGTGCATACCCAGGAACATGCGATTTCGACAAATACAACTATTTATTCTACACAGAGCGTATCTCACACCTGAACTAATAAATAGGTTCTTTCACCGTACTGACGCAGTGTGCCCCAGATGTGATGAACCTGGAGCCGGGTTGATACATATGCACTGGAGCTGTCCCAGCATACTCACCTATTGGCGTGAAGTCCATGAGCTCCTGCAGCAGTGCACGGGCCGCAACCTGCCCTTAGAATGGACGGTAGGCCTACTCCATCATTTCAGGCGAACCCCAGACACAAAGGTTACCTCTCGGTTCCTGGACTTGGGATTAGTGGTAGCTAAGCTGCTCCTGACCAAGCGCTGGAAAGCGAGAGACCCCACCACACACGCAGGCATGGCGGTACTCACTATTAGCGTGGGCTAAGGCAGAAGGAATCGCCCTCCGGCGGGAGGAAACACTGGGGCTACGACAGGAGCCCATAGCGGCCAGCTCGGAGGGACTATATCGTAGTCTGCAAAATGGGGAGGAAGACCTTGCGGGGAGCCCATCCACGTAGGAAGGGAGTGAATGATGGCCAGCACCCTGGCAGTAACCTGCCGTATTGTTCCTTACACAACTGTGATATGCGGCTTGGCTGGGGTGAGTGCTGGCGAGGAGAGGCGCAGACAGTGTGATAGTTGCTGTTGTGACGTCCCGGGAGGGAGGCATTAGGGAGGAACATTGCAAATGTGTCGGTCAATGCTGCTGCTGCTGTAATCGTTATTATTCTTACGTTGTCTCAACTTTGCTATCTGTTTAACCGGCCGCATTGTATGAACTGAAAGGACTTTAAACAACGACATGTCGACAAAATGCCTGAACTGATCCAATAACCTCTGCCTGGACACATTGGGCCGCACATGTTGGTCCGACTCATTACTAGCTAATAGGCCCTGCAGATATCATCATGTAATGTACTACTCCACGCCTATAACAGATCTGCATATTGAGGTATAGCAGAGGGATAGATATGTACAATTGTATACCGACTGTATGTTGCCTTTCATGCCTATGTTCATTTTCACAAATACAATAAAAACAGATTCAAACAAAAAAAACAAAGTCTTGCCTGCGGCGTTTCTGATACTGGTGATCGGCTGCGCCTGCGTGTCTTGTCTAATAAGCCATGCGAGCAAGGTACTGGCACGGTTTCCTTCATTATGGGCTCTAGTGGCATATGCACGAAAGTTATACCTGCGCAGGTCTGCACAGGCTTCTGCGTATTTAGTCTTGGCCTCTGCCACTTGCGCCAGGGGGATCTGCCGTTTGTCAGCTTCCTTGGACTGTCGCGCTACTTGCAGCTCTGTAGCTTGTACCGCCTGCTCTAGCGTTTTCCGTACCCCCACGATTTGCCTAATGCATGCTCGCCGCAGGACCACTTTGAAAGCATCCCATTCAAGTGTTCTAGAGTTTGTGGTGCCTGCATTCTCCGAGAAGTAGTTTTGTATGTTTTCTTTTTGCTCATGTTGAAACACCGGGTCCTCCAGGCAATCTCAGGGGAGCCGCCACGTGGGAACCGGTGGCGTGGGTGGGTGCCACCAGAGAGTCATGACATGGGCGTCGTGGTCTGATATCACCCTAAGTAAGTAGTCTGAATGTTGAATGAGGGGGAGGATCGCCCGCGTGCACATGAATCTATCTAGCCTTACGCGCAGATTATGGGGAATAGAGTGGAAGGAGTAGAGTTTAGTTGTCGGGTGTGCGTGATGCCAAGCGTCCGTCAGTGCCCAATGATTAGTCCAGGTTTGAAATCTGGCTGTTTGTGCGAAGGCTTGTGAAGCTTTGGCGAGGGGGGTGGGATCTATCTAGAGCGAGATCTAGGGGACAGCTGTAATCCCCTCCTAACACCCACGGGGAAGGTGTGAATTGAGTCAGGGTCTCCCAGAATATTGTCTGTTCTGCATTGGGGGAGTATATACTGCCTATTAGTATTGGCTGACCGTCTAGTAACTCCTCCAAGAACGCACATCTCCCTTCAGGGTCTATCTTCCGGCCCGTCTCTAGAAAGGGGACTCCTGGCCGGAGCCAGATTAGGGCACCCCTGGCATATGCTGAATAGGTCATGGCACAAAAAGGTGCCCTGCCATTTCTTCTGGAGCTTGTCTAGTTCCCCTTTTGCTAGGTGCGTTTCCTGCAGTAAAATTACCTGTGCTTGCTGGCGCTTGATATATGCATGGATAGCGTAGTGCATTCTAGCCGTGTGGATACCCCTGGTATTTAGAGTGAGAAATTTGATATCTGTCGTCGGGGTCATGGTGGCTGATGGGTTGCACGGTGTTGGAAGGCGGTCTCGGGAGCCCCTTTGTGAACCCCCAGGTGTGGATGGTTTTTGCCTGATGTGAGGTGTAGACCTATGAGCGGGTGCCTCAGCCCTTTGTGGCGGGATAGTGGGATGTCGGTGCGGTGGGGGGGGGGGGTTGAACTAGAACACTGTGGGGTTGGAAACCCAATACATGGGACCTGCTGCAACGTGCAGCACATCCAAACCGGTACGGTTGTGTACCTATTATCGAAATGAACAGGCGGGTCCATCTGGCTCACGTACGCCCCTGAGGTCCTCTAGCGGGGGCCCCATGGTGATGTGTCTCTAGTGCGCGTAGGTGCCTTGCGCTGGCGCGTGTAGGGTCCGTTACCATCGCGGGGCATAAAATGTGGTGTGGTGCTAAGGAGTGTGATTGGCTTCTAGAGTTCGTATCGTTACCATCTCGCAGGATCTTCAGATGAGTGTGTCCGCAGTCTGTGGTGTGACCTTTGGCAAGGTACCAGAGTTCTCGCCAGAGTCACTGGAGTCGTTCGGGTCCTCTTCTGGTGTGAAGATGTGCGGAGTGCCTTCATGGTCCGATGTAGAAGGATTCGTTCCCAAATCCGCCACTGCCTGTATTGCTTTCCGGCGGTCTGCTATGATCTGTTCCAAGTCCGGCATTGTCAGCGATTTATGAAGTGACTGCGTTTCCGATCGGCTGTGGGTTGTCTGGTTGCGGCGTCGGAGATTTTAACGACTTGGGTCTCGGTGTTCTCGTGTTCCCTTGCAATGGATCGAGCCGCAGATTGATCTCCATCCAGCTTGTTGCTTCTTGTGGATCTGTGAAGAATATTGTGGCATCTTTGTAAATAATACTGAGTCTCGCTGGGAACAACAGTGAATATTGAATGTTCTGGCTCCGGACTAGTCTCTGTCTCTAGGAATGACGCTCGTTTTCGCTGCACTGCTCTAGAATAATCCGGGAAGAGCATAACATGTTTATCCTCCACCATGATGGGGTGACTCTCTCTAGAAGCTCGTAGTATGGCGTCCCTGTCCCGGAAGTGGAGTAGTTTTACAAGCATGGGGCGAGGGAGCAAGCCCGGAGGGGGGCGGCGCGCCGGCACCCTGTGTGCCCTTTCAATGGAGAAATAGGGCGCAAGTTCTTCACGTGGCGTGAAAGATCGGAGCCAGGACTACGTGTATGCGATAGGGTCCCTACCCTCCACGCCTTCTGGCAAATTCAATATCCGCAGGTTGCTCCTCCTAGATCGTCCCTCCAGATAGTCTGCTCTTTCCTCCAGGGTTGTGACACGGGCCTGCAGGTCTTTTATGGAGTCTTGTTGCGCTTTGGTTTGAGGTTGTATCGTCGCCAGTGCTTTTTCTCCGTCCGCCACCTTGTCTGCTAACTTATGGTGATCATCCCGCAGCAGGCTGAGGTCTGTGGACAAGGTCCCGAAGCGCTCTTCCATGGTGACCCGCGTGTGTTCTATTGCTGCCAGGACTCTGTCCAATTTTTCCGACATGGTGGCGCTAGAGTCTGTCAGTCTTTGAGTCTGCTGGGGTCGGGGATGTCGATCTGGCTTGGTGTGAGGTTTGGGGAGCCCCGGCTGTCTTGAGGCGTCCCATGGTTGCAGGTGGCGTAGGAGATGCGTGGTCGCCCTATGAAGAAGCACTTTGTTCGCCCGCACCAGTCCCCAGGCCGCTGTCCCCCGCTTTGTTCACTGCCCTCTCCGCTGTTGTGCTAGGACCCTGGCCGTGAGCGCACCGCAGACTTGTCTCACCTAGTGGTATGCGGCTCTATAACTTCCCTGGCGAGGCCTCCCAGCTCCTCTGCTCTGTGCCTTCTCAGGCCGTGGCCGCCATCTTGTCCAGCTCATAAGCGTAGCGTCCCGTTGTCTGCACTGAGCTCCCGCCTCAGTGAGGGGAAGGATCTGTACGGCCCCCCCCAGCACGTTGTGCGCCGCACTAGTCCGTACCTTTGTCCGTGCTGACTATGCGTTGTTCCGGCCTCGCCAATGTGCTGCCCGCACGGGTACGGCTGCAGTCGCCTCTCCAGAGAGCCTCACCGCCTCAGTCGCTCTCCTCCGATTAGTGAGCGGGCTCCCCGGTGAGGAGGCGAGCCCCCGTGTCAACTCCTCCGATAGCTGTGGGCGAAATCTTTCCCAGGCTCCCATTTGTAGGGCAGCCCGCACCAGAAGCAGCATTCCTATCGCTGGTAATAGTGTAGTTCCCGGGGGGCAGCGGAGGGGCCCCGCCAGGCCTTCGTGTCAGGCCTCACCCAGCATTACTGGTTAGCTCTCCGGTGGGTGCCCGGGCCCGGTGTATCAAGGCACTGGGGGCCTCCACCGGTCTACTTCAGTCTTCAGAGGGGCCTGCACAGAGATTACTCGGGTTGGTGCCTATGATAGCCAATCCTCCCAGGCACCAACGCACACTGTTTGCTCCCCAGGTGCGCTGTCTTCAGGGCCTCATTCTCTCCCGTTGCAGGTGCTGGGCGGACGCCATGTTAGGGTCAGGCGCTTCCCCACGCTTATTGGGCAGTGACTGTTTGGAGCTGGAAAATTACTGCTTTAGGCCGAGAAGGGTGTTGCTGTGCTAAGCAGGTCTCCCGTGGAATTTGTAGCGCTGATTGGGCTCCAGAGGTTCAGGCCGCCACCCGTCGGGGACCCCTTCACCGCCGTCGCGCCTCTTCCCCAGTGGTCCCCGTGCACGATATACATCGGCAGGGATAGCCGCGGCTGAGTCTCCGCCGCGTATTTGCAGGTGTTGTGCACGTTCTTAGTTTCGAATCACTCCGGTAGCGCCGGACGTACCTTACCGCTCTGTCGGTTCCCTGGGGCACAAGGCCGGTAACGGCCGCTGCTAGGCGGGCGCCATGTTGAAGTCAGGCGCCTGACCCCATGGTTGTCCAGCCGTGCCAGTCTCCGGTGCTGCCGCCCTCCTCCGCCGCCTCCAATCGGTGTCCCCGGTGATCAGGCCTCCGGGTGAGGAGCTCCGGCCGTTGTTCAGGCCCCTGCTGTGGTGGATTAATGACGATTGTCAGGGCCCCCGCGCGGAGCCTCAGCCAAACAGATCAGTCATCGTGGCCAGTTAAGCCACGCCCCCCCCCCATCTATAAGCGAGTCTTTATAAACTTCAAGCTCGGGTGTGGTCCAGAGTCGGGCCCAATAGACTAAAAATTTTAAAACAGCCAAATCGGCAACTCTTTTCAGACCCACATCAAAATACATGGGGGTGAGCTAAGTGGCAGACCAAGCAATTTCCTAATATGGTTGTTTTCCACAGTTGTCAGCAAGTGAGGATCGGCGTAGCCCCAAATATCGGCGCCATACAACGCCGCGCCCCGAGCTGTTGCACAATAAATTTCCAGGGCGGTTGAGATTACACGTGATGTTATCTGGTTATAAAATCCTAAAATGGCATTAGATCTATGTTCTATTGTTAAGGGGCTTTTGTTCATTCACTTGTCCACCTGTCTGACACCCAAGTAATCAAAATAGTGTACTCTTTCAAGAGCCTCACTGCCTACACAGACAATACGGCTCTTCTTTTTAGTATATATGTTTAACACTCATAAACTTTTAAAACCACTTACACTTGTGTGATGCCACGGACCATGTCATGAGTGATGTAATATGGGAGGTCATAAGCAATGCATTGCGGGGGTAAGTTAAAGTTAGCTCAGGTAACTAACTGCTGAATTTCACTGGTTTTGTGCAAGGGAAATCAGTATCTATCTAACACGCACACGCACACGCACGCTGCATCGAACGCTTGCTAAAGAGCTCCGTGCCAGGCCCAAGCAATTTCCTGTAAAATAAGCAGCTCTATCCCACCGACATGGCCCCTTCTTGCTTGCCATGCTACCAGCATATTCCAGCAAATGATATACCCTGCTTGCAACTTGTTGGAAGCCCCTGTGGAGGTGAAATCAGCATGTGGAAACTAGAGTAAGGCTGGCAGCGCGCTCGCACCACGAGGTTCCTGGACGAGCTGCTGTGGGACAGCAAGTGAGGCACTGTGAGAGTCACGGACCGGCCTGTGCTGTGGGCGAGGAATACCTCCTACCCAGCATCTGGTGCACAGCTCTGGGGCTGTTGACGAGGGAGCAGCCCTGTCCCCTGCACCATGATACCACTTGTCAGCGCTGACACTTGCAGATGGCCCGTCTTGTTTCCTGAATGCCGGCCAAGGACTGATTGCATCCACGGCCCATGGTGGACTGACACCTGGAGGCTGGTGAACCTGAAGGAACCACGCAACTGAAGCAAGTTGCTGTACATCTGGGTTCTACGGCATGGGCCTCCTCTACACCGCTGCACTTCCTTTGAGGTCGAAGAGGACCCAGCCGGCAACACTGGAGCTGGGAGCGGGCCTCGCTCCTGAATCGGTGCAGAACTATGGCCATGAGGCAGCCTGAACCCGCTGCCACGGAACACACTGGCAGCCTGAAGTCAGGCTTGTCTGCCCCAGTGATCACGAGTACCGCGAGTGAAGGACATCGAGGTTGGTCTGCCGACACTCCTATGGATGACCGTCGAGGCGAGAGTGTGCATAGTTGTGGACTCCCCTGCTGTTGATAATGGGCCCCTGCCACACTGTCATACACTGCTAAGGTACTGTCATGGCTGCGATATCGGAGTGAACCCTCTGCCCACGGCACACCCCCCCTAGAGACTGTGGCTCCTGAGTGCCTCTAGACACCATCTGCCACGGGGGGCCCTCACATGTGGGGGATCTGCATCTTCCCAGCGGCGCTGGCCCGCCTGGGATCTGACGGAGGTGTTTCTCTGGGGGTTGACAGGGACCTTGGGCTCCTGCAGGACTGCACGCCCTTGGAGAGTCGCGAGTGCATAGCGGCATCTACTGCTGCTGGCTTCAAGGGTATATCTTGGCCACCATTGGGTCCACTTGCCAATCTGACCTGCAGTAACTTCTATAAGTGGGGATTGACCCTGCGAGGCGCATTTAAGAGAGATGCTCCCCACCATACACATGAATTCGAAGCGCGCAAGATTTGCGGGCAGCCCAAACCCTTGGCCCTGGTAGACCAGCACTGCACTTCCAATTCTACGACTGCGCGTGTGGTTGCTGCAGCCTTACTCGCAGTGTCACACCAGTACTTTTGTGCCTCCTCCTGCACACACTGCGGACTGACTGTTTGCCTTACGACTTTGGTCGTACTGTACTAATGGGTAAACCAAACACCAAGAGTGCAGGTGCCAAGCACGGTGCGGGGTAGCCATCGCGCCCCACGGCTGAGGAGACCGACCATCCACCGGCATCAATAAGTCTTCACCTCGATAAAATGCGCGCAGCTATAACGGAAACGAAGTCTACACTTCAGCAAGACATCGGTGCAGTGTCAGTGGGCATGGGGCTCCTACAGGCGGACCACCGCAAGTTGGCCGACCAAGGTGAGGTAGTGGAGACATCTCTGGGAGAGCTGCAGCCCGACCACAGGGCGCTGACCAGCTGGGTGGTAGACCTCACCCGAAGGGTGAGCACACTGGAGCATCGGACGGAGGGACGTAAATCGATGTAACAATATCAGAGTGGTTGGTCTCCCCAAGGGAGTGAAAGGAGACAACATGGTGACTTACTTCGAGCGCTGGCTCCGGTCAGAGGTCGCCATGAACCGTCTCACATCCTTTTATGCCTTAGAGTTGGCTCACAGGGTACCGGCCCACCCTTCTGCGCCTGGTCTCCCGCTACGCCCCGTTGTGGCCAGGTTGCTACATTTTAGGGAGAGTGATGCTATTCTCCAGAGGGCGAGAACTGATGGTCCCCATCACTGTGGATAACAGTAAATTATCTGTGTTCCCTGACTTTACGGCTACCATACAAGCAGAACGGGCCTCCTTCTTGGATTTGAAAACGGCTCTCAAGGTGGAGGGCTTACAATATTCCCTGATGTTCCCTGCCAAACTTAGGATGGTGTTAGATTGAACCACACACTTTTGTGATGACCCGGGCATGGCTTGGGAGTGTTTGGAGGCCTACAAAGCATCCCTGCAAGCGACACGGCGCAATACTGATGCCCCTAGTTATGGACCACGAAAGAGCTCAAAGAAGGGTCCGAGGGGGTCGAGCACTGAAGAACAAGTTACTTACCTTCGGTAACGATAGATCTGTAAGAGAAATATATTAGTTATAGATTCCTTACGTTAGAATTACCCCCAGGCGTCAGACTGGATCCGGAGAAATGTTTACGTAGCAGTACCCCTGCGCGTCAGTAGGGGGTGTCGGTCGACTCCGCGTTAGTCCTTGGCGTCATGATCGCCGTGAAGTCGCGGTATCTACTTAGACGCCACCCCTGCGCGATCACGTCAGTTCTTTACACGACATTCCATGCCAGAAGTGCAGAGCCATGCAAGACACTGACCACTGTTGCACAAAGCTTGGGTCCTGAAAGGAGTCCCTTACTCTAGAAGTCAGTTCGCAGAACAGGGAGGATGGGTAGGGCGGTAAGGAATCCATAACTAACCTATGTCTCTTACAGATATATTGTAACCGAAGGGAAGTAACTTGTTCATCTGAAAGAGACTATTAGTTATAGATTCCTTACCTTAGAATAAATACCCCCAGAAATACCAACCCGGAGGTGGGTCTGCAAACCAAGTTCACACCAGAAAATCCTGGAGAACAGAACGGCCGAAGAAGCAGTCTCTCCTGACTGGACTATCCAGGCAGTAATGTTTAGTGGACGTGTGCAGTGATGCCCACGTGGCTGCCTGGCAGATAAAACCGAGGGGACTCCACATCGCAAAGCAGTAGAGGGTGATGTCACCCTGGTGGAATGGGCGCGCAGTCCTAACAGAGGCTCCTTTTTCGCCAAGGAGTAACAGATCTTAATGCAAAGGACGAACCACCAAGAGATGGTCCGTTTTGCACGGCCCGACATTTCTTTGCACCCACATAGCCAACAAAGAGTTGATCGTCCACCCGGAATAGTTTTGCGTGATCCAAATAAAAGGATAGCGCACGTTTTGGATCCAGACGGTGGAGTCTCTCCTCTTCCTTGGAAGGATGTGGGGGCGGGAAGAAGGTGGGCAAAGTGATGGTCTGTCCTATGTGGGAAGAGGTAACCACTTTGGGAAGAAAAGAAGGTCTAGTTCGAAGTACAACCTTGTCCGGATGGACAGCAAGGAAAGGAGGTTTAGAAGATGGAGCCTAAGGCTCACTCACCCTGAAAGCAGAGGTGATGGCAACCAGAAAAGTAGTCTTTAAGGTCAAGAGTCTGAGAGGATAATTATGTAGTGGCTCGAAAGGAGCACACATAAGGTAAGTTAAGACCAGATTCAAGTCCCACTGGGGCATTACAAAAGAAATAGGAGGAAAAAGGTGAGTAATGCCCTTAAGAAACCTATTTACGATAGGGGACTTGAAAAGAGAAGGCTGATCAGGAAAGCGAAGAAAGGCCGAAATGGCCGAAAGATAGCCTTTAAGAGTGCCCAGAGCAGAGCCCTGCTGGGCCAAAGAAAGAATGAAGAGGAGAACATCTGAAAGGGGGGCAAAAGGGGAATCCACACCCTTTGCTGTGCACCATGCCACAAATTTGTTCCATCTACAGGCGTATACCATTTTAGTGGAGGGACGCCTGTCTGCCAAGATGACGTTACATACTTCGAGAGGAAGGTGAAAAGCTGTCAACTGTCGCCGCTCAATCTCCACCCAAGGAGGTGGAGGCTGGACAGGTTCAGGTGGAGGACCATCCCCTGCTGCTGCGACAGAAGATCCTCCCGAAGAGGCAGTCTGATCGGAGGATCGATGGCCATGTTCAAGAGCTCTGAATACCAGACTCTTCGTGCCCAGTCCAGAGCCACAAGAATGACTTGGGCCCGGTTGCGCTTGATCTTCTTCAGCACTCTGGGCAGAAGTGGTATAGGTGGAAAGTCGTATAGAAGGCCTCAATTCCACTCTGTAGGAAGCTGGCTCTGTATATACTATACCAAAGTGAGGTATAGTGTGCACAGAGTCCATTGGCACCCAAAAGGTAGGCAAAGGTAGAGTAGATAGCACCTCACTCTCTATTGTGGTAGTGTGGTCGAGCAGTAAGGCCTTATCAGAGGACAGTGTTAAGCATTTGTTGTACACACTCAGTCAGCAAATGAAGCCACACACTCAAAGACTAAACTTCAGACCAATTGTTTTTGTATAAAAATATTCTTTTAGTCATTTTATTTTCTAGAACCAATCAAGCCTGGCACAGGTAAGCAATAAATACTTTACAATAGTAATGCAGCTGTAACACAGTTTGGTTTGCAATTGTATGTGCACTTTGTTTTGATTACAGTATTGTTACTGAAAATGCAATGCTTTGGAAATACAGTACATATACTTTGTATAGGCTTTTTAGTAAAATGACCAGTAGATTACTTTGCAGATCACATTTCCTACACAGTACAGTATACTTAGATACTGCACTGGGACATTTCCTGTAAACAGGTGAGTAAAAGCGTTTTTGTTATTTAGTACAATTTTAAAAGGATGTCTTAGGTTTCCAAACTCCACACTTAGAAACTTTTCATAGAAAAACAGTCAATGTTATCCTATGGAGGAAAACAGTGTTATCGGTTAGCAGGTAAGTACTTTGTTGTGGGAGTTGGTATTCTGGGGTTAGACAAAGGGGTCCCCCAGGGTCAAGGATGCACTCTTGTTACACCCTCAGAAGCACTAGGGCGGCCGGGTGCAGAGTGCTGAGGCCCAATGTTATCCAATGGGGGATAGGGGCCTCCAGTTGGTGGCTGCTGACAAGCAGGCCACTGGGTTGTGGGAGCAGAGCTCCTGGACTTAAGCTCAGGGCAAATGGGGGTTTAGGCCAGCACAAAGGATGCACCCTCAGCGGCACAGGGGAGGCCGCGTGCAGAGTGCTGTTTTGGCGTCGGGTGCCCCGTAGCTTTCAATGCGGAGTCTCCGGTTTGCAAAAAGCACTGCAGGCTCGGGGACGAAGGTCTTCTGGGTGCGACCACCACTTGGAGAGGTAAGATGGGATGCTGGGAGTTGGTTAGGCACAGTCGGTTGGGCCACCCAAGGCCGTGGGGCGTCAGGTGCAAGGGTTCCTTTTGGGTTGGATCTTCTTACCAGCTCCTGGTGGCGGTTGGAGGGGACCGTCCGGTTTGAGGCTGCAGGCGTCGGCTGGAGACTTGAGGCTGGTCAGGGGTCACTGGATCTCGGATCAGGATCGCCGGGGAGACCTCTTCTTGGTGTTGGGCCACTCGGGCCGTGGGCGCTGGGTGAAGAGTGGTGCAGACCCGCAGATCCTTGCGGAGCTGGAGTCCGTTTGAACAAATCCGGTGTTCACGGGAGACAGTTTTTGGGATGGAAGGCAGGCAGGTCCTCCGGGTTTCTCGAGGTTGCTGGCTGTAGGACACACCGGAATTTCGCTGGAGCTGGTTTGAGGTGGGGACAGGCCGGTAGGGCTGGGGCCAAGTCAGTGGGCGTCCTCCTCTTGTTAGCTTCGGCACGGCTGTTTGGTCCTTCTTTTCTTCTTCTGGTTTCTTGTCTGAGGAAGCAAGGTTCAAGGGTGCCCCTAAATACTAGATTTAGGGGTGTTACTGGTAGGTAAAAGGTTGGGACCAATTGGTCCCTTCCCTGGGATGGGTACACCCCCTATGCCACCCTCCAGTGGGAGGGGGGCATAAGCCTTTGCCTGGTTGACTGGGTCCCCCCATCTGCAAGATGGCAGGGACTGAGTTGTGCTTCACCTCGCCTCCCCCGCCTGAGGGGTGGAGTTGGCGGAGGTGAGCACACCTCTTCCTCACTTGTTTTTCCCGCCGGTTCTCCCGCCCAAAGTGGGGGTCAAAACCAGTGGGGACCAGCTGCTAAAAGCAGCAAGTGGCCTGGGAAAGCTCACAAAGGCGGCAAACCTTTGAAGCTTCCCCTTCGTGGACCCTGCCCATCCTGGGGGAGGAGGCATATCACCTCGTCCCAGGATGTGCATTGTTTCAGGCCCCTGAGAGCAGCAGGCTCTCGACCCAGGGGTCCAGAAACCTGTCTGGTGGTGGCAGCTGAAAGCAGCCACTAAGCCTGGACACTAGTGGTAGGTCGTTTTTCAGGAGGCATCTCTAAGATGCCTTCTGTGTGCATTTGTCATTAAATCCCACACTGGCATCATTGTGGGTTTAATGTGCTGAGAAGTTGGATACCAAACTTCTCAGTTTTCAGTGTAGCCATTATGGTGCTGTGGAGTTCGTAATGACAAACTCCCAGCACCATATACTCTTAATGGCAGCACGGCACTTACAATGTCTAAGAATGGACTTAGACACTGTAGGGGTACAGGGCTCATGCACCTGTACCCTCACCACTGGTATAGGGCACCCACCTAGAGGGGTGACTGATCAATGCGAGGGCAGTGGGTTGTAGGCATGGCACACAGGGATGTGTGCCATGTCGACTCTTCACTTTGTTCTGCACCAAGACACGCAGCCTGCAAAGGCAGTGTGCGAGTGTAAAGGTACAGGACCTCTAAGGGTGGCACAATAAGTGCTGCAGCCCTTAGAGGTTTTCCCTGGTCACAGTGCCCTGGGTACCTGTGGTACCATTTACCAGGGGCTGACCTGTGGCCAGAGATGCCAATTGGGTTTTGTTTTCAATGCAGGTTTAGGGAAAGTATATAGGCCCTGGGTATCTGATTGGCAGGAGCCCAGAGCACACTCAGTCAAAGCACATCAGCAGTTCAGCAAAAAGTGGGGGCTACCATGCAGAAAGAGGGTACTTTCTCACACACTCGCGACGAAAAGCGTCGCCGAGCGAGTGCTGCCTTGGAAATTCCAATGCGCAGAACTGCTGACATTGCACGTTCTCTTCAGTGGCGAACAGATCTAACCGAGGCTTTCCCCACTGCTGAAAGAGACCTTGTAACCCCTCCGAGTGAAGACGCCATTCGTGATCCATTATGCACCGGCAGCTGAGTTCGTCCGCCCTGGCGTTCAGCGAACCTGCCAGGTGTTGAACCACTAGGGACATACCCCCTGATGTTCCAGCCACGTCCCAAGACGAAGAACCTCCTGACAAAGGGTCCACAACCCCACCCCGCCTTGATTGTTGCAGTACCACATGGCAGTAGTGTTGTCCGTGAACATCTGCACTACCCTCCCTTTGACAGAAGGAAGGAATGCCTTCAGTGCCAGACAAATTGCCTGGAGCTCCTGAAGATTGATGTGGAGTCCGGACTCCGCCGGAGACCAGAGGCCTCTGATCTCCGCCTCTCCCATGTGGCCGCCCCATCCCAGGAGTGACGCATCCGTCACCACTGTGAACTCTGTTTGGGGGAAGGGAAAGGGATCTGCCATTGACCCAATCCTAGTTCGTTTGCCACCACTGCAATTGGTGCGCAGTGCCCTCCGAGATCTGGACGCAATCGGAAAGATTCCCCTGATGCTGCACCCACTGGAACTTCAGGTCCCACTGCAGAGCCCGTATATGCCACCTGGCATGATCCACCAGCAGGATGCAGGAGGCCATGAGGCCCAGCAGCCTCAAGGTCATTCTCACCGAAACCCAGGATAGAGGCTGAAACATCTGTAACATAGCCCGAATATCCCGGACTCACTGCTTGGGAGGATAAGCCCGAAACTGCGCTGTATCCAGAACTGCTCCGATAAAAAGGAGCTTCTGAGAGGGAATCAGGTGTGACTTCGGCACGTTGATAGTAAACCCCAGCGAGTGCAAGAGGTTCGCCGTAGTCTGAAGGTGGGATACGACAGCCTGGGGCGAGCCTGCCTTCAACAGTCAGTCATCAAGATAGGGGAAGACTGGAACCCCTGATCGGCGCAGATGAGCTGCGACCACAGCCATCACTTTCGTGAACACCTGAGGGGCGCTGGTAAGGCCAAAGGGGAGCACGGTAAACTGAAAATGCTTGTGGCCTACCGTGAACCGTAGGTAACGCCTGTGGGCTGGCAGGACAGGGATGTAGAAGTTAGCGCCCTGCAAGTCCAATGCTACCATCCAGGCTCCATGATCGAGGGCAGACATCCTGAGCCAATGTCAACATTTTTAACTTCTCCTTCCGGAGGAAGCGATTGACGTCCCTGAGATCCAAGATAGGACGCAGGCCTTTGTCCTTGGCAACCAGGAAGTAGTGGGAGTAACAACCACGGCCTACTTCTGGGACAGGGACTCGCTCGATAGCTCCCTTGGCCAAGAGAGCCATAACTTCCTGACGGAGAAGGGCCAAGTCATCCTCCGACATGCGATGGCGTGTTGGCGGCATGGAGGGAGGGGTAGTATCGAAGGGGCGGGAGTAGCCCCTTTGGACTTTCTGAAAACCCACCTGTCCGACGTGATGTTGTGCCAGTGGGGGAGGTGATGGCGGATCCTGCCGCCCACTGGCAACTGGAGGCCCTGAAAGGTCGGACTAGGAAGGTTTGGAGGCTGCTGCAGAGGGGCACTGGTGGACTGGCCCGCCCACCCCCAGCAGTGGGTCCCACGTCCACAGTTGCGCAGAGGCTGGGTAGCTTGCGCCGGCCTGTGGCTCTGGGCGGAACGTGGCGGGGAACTCCTTCCGTAGCCACGAAAAGGGCGAAAGGCAGACTGAACGGGGCAAGAGGTGGCAGCGTGGCCCAAGGATCTGACCGTAGCTCTAGAGTCCTTGAAGCGCTCGAGCGCCCTGTCCGCCTTGTCGCCAAACAGGCAACCGCCATCAAAGGGCATGTCCAAAAGGGTCGATTGGAAATCCCCAGAGAAGCCAGAGGACCTCAGCCAGGCGTATCGCCTCAAGGCTACAGACTTAGAAATTGTACTACCCAGCGAGTCTGTCGTATCCAGCCCACATCGAATGGCGAACTTTGCTGCGTCTCTACCCTCTGCGACCGTACGGGTGAGTATGACCCAGGTCTCCTACAGGCACTGTGGCAGCACTTGTGCAACCGTGTCCCACACAGAGTGGGTGTAACGGCCCAAGAGACATGCGGTGTTCACCAACTGCAGTCCTAAGCTGGCGGAAGAAAACATCTTCTTCCCAAGATGGTCCAGCTTCTTGGATTCCCTATCTGGGGGAGCAGTAGGGAACGCGCCTTTGGACGTTGAGGCTTGGACCACTAAGCTCACAGGGGTAGGGTGTTGGGAGAGGAAAATGGGGTCACCCGGGGCCGGGCGGTGGCGTCGGGCAATCATCCTATCCACAGGAGCCCCTGTGCTGGGCTTGGACCAAGTGTCCAGAAGGATGTCTATGGGACCTCATTGAACGGCAACAGGGGCTCCGAAGAGGCCGCTTCCGGCTGAAGCACCTCAGTCAGGAGGTTAGTCCTGACTGCTACCGTAGGAAGCTCAAGGCCCAAGACCAAAGCCGCCCTATGCAACACCACAGCGTAGGAGGCTCCCTCCTCCGTGGCCACGGTAGGGGGAGAAAGCATACCAAGGTCTGGCGAGGTATCCAAACCACAAGCCTCACCCAACTCCTCTCTCCAGTCCGGCTCTTCCAGCTTGTCTGCCAGAGGATCCACAGACACCTCCCAGTCCTCCTCACCCTCCTCTGGCTCCCACTCAGGGAGATAAAGAACGCCAGGGTACAAAAGTGGTGCAAAAGAACCGGTCGACGCCGGTCTGGCTCCGTGTCCAAGGGGGAGGGGGGGGTTGACGCCAGCCGGGGACACAAAGATGGAGTGGAGGGCTTCGTAAAATGCACGAAGCTGGGCAGGGGACGCTCCGGCTCCCGGGAAGGGAGGGAAGCTCGGAGCCGTCCCAGTAGGCTCCGCGGGCAGAACAGAAGGACGGCAACCTTCAGCGTCCCGTGTCGCTTCGGCCGACGGACGGGGAGAAGAGTGACGGTGCTTCTTTGCCTTCTTCTTGTACTTCGACTTACCCAATGACGAAGACTTCGAGGAGGAATGATGGTGGTGACTCTGCGACCGGTCCCCGCGACATCCCTCTCGACTGGGACCTCGAGTGGCGCGGAGCTGAGTGCCGGGCCTCCAGAAGCTTTCGGGACCGCTCCCGCAAAGACTTCGGGTTCATGGCCCGACAGTTGGAGCACGACTTCGGGTCGTGGTCACGCTGCAGGCACCAGAGGCACACGAGGTGCGGGTCCGTGACGGACATCAACTGGTGACAGGAGTCACAAGGCTTGAAGCCGGTCCGACGATGGGACATCCCTGTGTGTACCAGGAGTCAAACGACTCGAAAAGAGGTCGACAAAAGTCGAAAAAGTGTTAGTCCAAAAATGACTAAGGGTACTGCTCTCTCCGGATCTGCACTGGCTGGCGTGGAAAAAGAAAGAACCGACGTCAGCGCGCAGGGGTGGCGTCTAAGTAGATACCGCAACGTCATCCCGGCGATCACAACGCCAATGACGAAGGTGGAGTCGACTAACACCACTCACCGACGCGCAGGGGTACTGCAATGAAAAAATGTATCCGGATCCAGTCCGACGCCTGGGGGTAATTCTAAGGTAAGGATTTCTTTAACTAATAGTCTCTTTCAGATGAAACAGTTTTAATTGCAAACAGAGCAGGAGTGTGCGGCTGAACTCCAGGCTGTGGCGGAACTTGCAGAACTATGAAGATCAGACTCCAGCACCTCTGTGGACCAGAGATCGCTGATCTCAGAATCTGGCACTTCTATGGTGGATGTCGCTCCACTTCCGGTGGGGACTCCACAATCTGTGGATGACTTGATCTGAGTGACTGTGTTGCCTGATATTGATGAGGCTTAAATGGGCTACTTCAGTTTTACTAACTGTGGTCCACCAGGGAGCTTTGCCGCTGGACTATGGCTACTGGGTGGGGGCCTCACTTCTTCTGTGGTCTGTATGAGGAGGATCTGGTGGCTGACACTGGGTGGGACATGTGTTCGCTGAGTGGACATATACAAGGCTTGTATGGCATTGGTTAGTACACCCTACAGGATGGCCTACCCCTCCCGTATTGACCTCTACCAGATGTCTGGAGGTGGCAGTCTACCAACAATGTTAGTTTTCTATATGTTTGGGTGGGCAGCCGCTGCTGGATTGCTCTTGAGTTAGGAAGTTCACAGTTGGGGGTTTTATGGTCTGTCTCAGGGTACACACTGCACCCTGATGGGAGGGGTTTGATTAGAGGGAGGCTCCGGGGAGAGTGGCGGTGGTCACTCACTTGTCTGTTCCAATGCAGGATAAACGTCATACACTAATCTTACTGACCTGGAGTATCCGAGGCATGGGTTCCACCTCTAAGCGCCATAACATTCATAGATATTTGTGGGGAGCGCAGGTGGCTATGTTGCAGGAAACACATCTGGCTGGGAGCGAGGTGGAGCGTTTGAGTCGCAGGTGATGGGCCAGTTGTATGCCTCCTCTTACTCTGCCTATGACTGGAGGGCATTTATTTGGATCAGAGGGGGGCACCCTTCGAAATCACATTCCGCCATTGGCCGGGAGGGCCGGTATGTCTTTGTCAAGGGCAGGCTATTAGGCAGGGATTTCACTTTAAGGAGTATCTATGCCCCAAATCAAAACCCGGTGGCCTTCTTTCGCTCGCTCTCTGCCACTCTGGCACCATTAGTAGCAGATGACCTCTTGGTGTGTGGCAACTTTAACTGTGTATGCAAAAGAAACAATTCATGGACGGAATGCTGGACAATGCAAACATTCACCCCCAGTCACAAGGATCTGGGTTAGATCCATCATTCTTTTGCTCACCACACCACCCCAATTTGGACCCAGCCATATGCAAATCAGTCTTGGCCATGGGCCAGTGGGAACAGTCCAGCCCGAAGTGCCAAGCCAGATCCTCCCTGGACCGGAAACAAGCATCCTGGGACCGGTTTCAGGGCATCACCCTTCATCAGCCAGGCTAGCTTGAATCCAGTGGTGTAGTGAGCACGGGACCCACGTCTGGGCATACCCTTCCCACTTAGGGCAACCATCAATTGTTCTTTTTGCATTTGTCACCCCGAGTGGGACGGGGTATGCCCAGACGAGGGTCCCGTGCTCTCCAGGCTACTGGAGTCAAGCTATCCTGGCTGATATGGGGTGAAGCCCGAAACCGGTCCTAGGATGCTTGGCTCCAGTCCAGGGAGGACCTGGCCTGGCAGTTCGGGCTGGACTGTTCCCATTGGGTACAGGGTCAAGACTGATTTGCATATGGCTGGGTTCAAACTGGAATGGCATGGTGAGCAAAAAAACGATGGATTTAGGCCCAGATCTCTGTACTGGGTGAATGCATGACATTGTTCTGCATTCTGTCCATCAATTGTTCTTTTTGCAACTTTAACTGTGTGGCGGATGTCCTGCTGCAGTTGCCTGGGGTGCTGGGACACAAGACAGCAGAGGGTTTTGAGATTGGTTAGATCGGTGAGAACTTTGAGCCCTGGAGTACTCAACGCAGCACGACAAGATTACTCCTACTATTTTCATATCGACCACCACCATACTCGATTGGACAAATGTGTACTCGAACAGACTAAGTCAGTATGTGACATACTCAGAGTACCTGGGGTGCACCCTCTCGTACCATAGTCCCTTATTGCTGGGTTTCTGGCCGGTGGAGGAACTCCGGGAGATCCCCATATGGCGGCTGAACCCACTGTCCCGTTTGGTAGATTGGGAGGCCTTTAAAGTGGTAGTTCGGGGGCACTGTCTAAGTCAATCGGTGGGAGTAAGAAAGGCATTAGATGGAGAACTGCGGGCTCTAGATGACAGGTTACATGACCTAGACGATGCACTGGGCTAAGACGAGAATGTGCTGCTCTGCCTCCGGGAGGCTTGAGAAAGCTATAAAGCTGTGTTAGAATGTCTATGATGCCATGACTAGAAGATCATCACATCACTAGGGCGCGCGAGGAGGCACGGCAAGGTAGGCTGTTGGCCTGCTTCTGCCAAAAGTCCTGCGGAGCCCCTATCACACAGATCCAAAAAGCACTCTATTCCCCCATGGCCATTAACGCTACATTTCGAGAGTATTAAGAGACATTGTATGACTGCCCGGGGCTCAATTACCAGAGCTACAGACTGCCTTCCTACAGAGGCGGGTGCTGAGAGAACTCCCCCGAGAGACGCTGGGAGATCCTGTAACAGTACAGGAGATTCAGTTCACCATTAAGGAAATGGCATCAGGTAAGACCCCAGTTCCGGATGGTCTGCCAGCTGAGTGTTATGCCGCATTCACGGGCAACCTGGCGTCAATATACACTGACAGATTCACACGTGGCACGCTACCTGCGTCCATATGTGATGCGGTCATAATCCCACTGCCCAAGACTCTGACTTAAGGTGCTCGTACTACAGCATCCCATCTCCTATCCATGCTCAACATTGACTTCAAAATCTTTAGCAAAGTTCTAGCCCTCCGGTTACTCACCCACATGCCTGAGCTGATCCATTAAGACAAAAATGGCTTCATCCCCCTCACACAGCACCTCCCTTATTTTACAGCGATTATATCACATCCAATTTCAGCCGGAGGCACAGTCCCAATTAGGGGCTGCTCTGATGCCGGTAAACCTTGGAAAAAACCTTTGATTTGGTCCGATTGGACTTCCAATTCGAAGTGATGAGCCGGTTGGGACAGGGAGAGCGCTGGATAAATTGAGTCAAGCTGGTCTTATCTACACTGGCTGCACGCGCAAAAAGGGGATCTATCATCTCTTCACAGTTCAGGGTCTATAGAGGTACCAGGAACGATGCCCCCGTCACACACTCTTTGCTTTAGCCATTGAGCTGTTGGCAGACCGTTTTTGGCAAGAGCGGGTGGGCACTGGAGTAGTTGTGGAGGGTTGGGAACAAAATCTCCCTGTACGCGGACCCTCTCCTACTCTATTTGGCAGACGGCCCGACGGAGGCAGAGAGCAACTCCTGAACAGGAAGCTTTTGGTCACTTTCTGGCCTCCGGGTCAACAAGGACAACACCTGCTCGTTTACCATGGCACTGGGGGCTCTGTTGCCGTAGACGATCCCGTGGGAGTTGGCTTGGTACCCCTCATCCTTTAAATACATGGGTATCCAGATATTTCACTCGCTGGAGGACCTCCTGAAGGGCAATCTGGGGAGAGCCCTTAGATCACTTAAGACATGTCCCCTTCTGGAACTCCCTTAAATGGGCCATTATGGCCAGAATCTCGGTGTCAAAGATGGTCATGCTTCCTAGCCTACTGTATTACTTCACTAATCTCCCGGTTGGAGTACCCTCGCTTAGTTCCGATAGTTAGATTCATTGCTAAGAGAACTGATATTGGATGGAGGCTGGCACAAGGTCTCCCTGTAGGTTCTTCGACACCTGCCTGATGAGGGGGCCTGGGGGCACCCGACTTCGAATTGTACTTCCTGGCAGCAAAGCTACAGTGGGTCACTCTATGTCTAGATGGGGCCCAACTCAAATAATTAGGCACAGTGGGGCCGGCTCACAATCAAAGCATGTTGCTGGCAAAACTACTTTCCCCGGCACTAGTGACTCCTAAGCCTAGGGTGCTATTGGAGACAGCCTTGCGCTGCTGGAGGCACTGCAAGCAAAAGACAGCGGGGACCCCCTTTATGCACCGGCCCTGCCGCTAGTGGGTCTACCACATGGAGATTCCTTTCACCTCTTTCACAGCTGGACAGATGACTGCTTGGTCAGAGGCCGGCTTGATAACAGTAGGCGACTGTCTTCAATTGGGAACTCTACTCCCAATGGAGGAACTGGTAAACAAGTATGGCCTAGCTGCGGGTCAATTCCTAACCTATGAGGCCCCGCCACGGGCCTTTGGAGATTTGGCCACCGGTTGAGACAAACCAATGGCATACGACGTACTACAGATGCTAGTATCTATGGGGACAGAGCGGCACCTGGTGAGGTGGTTCTAGAGATCACTGAACGCTATTGTCTGTAGGCCCCTCTCGGTACCTAGGTGTCTTATGGGGAGAGGCCTTGGGACGAGAACTTATAGTTTTAGAGTGGAATAGGGTCCTGGTATATCTAAGGTCTCCAGAAACATGATTAAAATATACTCAATTTAACTGTGTACTTAATACATAACGGACACCCCATAGTCTACAAGTCATCTATGGCGGGCTGGCCCATCTATGGAGGACTGCCCCAGATGTAAGCTATTGGACACAGATTTCTTGCATATGACCTGGGGTTGCCTCAAGTTGCAAGCATTCTGGAATGCCATGACCGGGGCCCTTAATGCCACCCTGAACCGATTTCACCCATGCAGTCTGGAGGATTGCTTGCTAGGACGGTTTCCTAGACCCCCATAAACGCAAAGTTGACTTACAGTTCCTGGACCTGGCTTCAGTCCTGGCCAGAAGACGAATGGCAAGGTCTTGTATTATCTCCAACAGACCCAGAATCAAAAATATCAAAGGTTTAGGAGGCTGCCCTAAATGACAGGGTCTCCGTTGGTTAGGGTGTCTCCAAGGGATATTGAGAGTTTTGCTGGCCCCCTTGCTAGTACCACCTGGAAAATGAGGATATCATCAACTAGTGACACTGTAGGTGGAGACTGTGCTGGAGATATAGGAGTGTATGAAGATAATTCTGCGTCAGAACAAGATGAAACAGACTGAGAATCAGATCGGTTACCACTGGATGAAGAAGCGCCAGAAAGTGAAATAACTCTGCTTTTCTAACATGTTTGTGGAGAAGGTGGTTTCCATGTTCACAATAGGGGTGATTTGAGCACTTCCATGGAGGTGAGAGATCAACTGGCCTTAATAAGGTTTCCACTGGGTCTTCAATAGGGATTAGAGAACAAATGGGTCAGTAAGGCAAAGGTTCAGGGTCCAGAGAGGACGTCTGAACAGCCAGCATGAGGGTAGCTTGTTTCTTCTTTAAGCCTCCATCTAGGAGAGGAGTGTTCTTTATTCAGAGAAGAGACTATTGCAACTTTCGAAGCTGACAAATAAACAGAATGGGTGGTTGAAAGTGATACTGACAAAGGTGTATGAGCATGCACAGCTTCAGTTGAACAAAATTCGATTTTGTTGCGTGCACTAGAGGTATCACCCTCTGGAAAGGGTGTCACGTGAAAAGTATTAGGTAGTGCCACTCAAAATGAGTGGTAACCCTCTAGGCGCGACAGGAAACCTGACCAAGCAGGTATCAAATCTTCAAGGTCAGAGTAATCAACTCCTTAGTGGTTACACAAAGTCCAAACAATTTTCTTCAAGTCTGTTGAGTACATGAATTTAATTCATTCAATGCATACAATTCAAAAGGTTAATGTGAGTGCCAAAGGCATCGTAATCCATTTCCCAATGCATTTCGGGCATGCAAGCCCTTCTTCAGGGGAAAAATCTGAAATCAAATACAAAAATAAACAGAGCGTCACTATACTCTATGAGAAACTACGTGTCTAAACAGTCTACTCTCAAAATGATATGTGAACGGTGATAACTGAACCCAGTGTGGGCGTCTAATACAATTGAAACGTGCTTCAGGAAGTAATTGTGAAAATGGAGCAGTGAGTGAAACGATATCAGCCTCTTGTCTACGTGAATGATCACGTCCAGAGTTGAAACGGTGTGCACATCAAGTGCAAAGACCAACGAGTGAAAAAATGTGTAAAGTAACCGATGCATGCCATTCAACGAGAAGTGTTATCTACTGGAGTGTGTGAATTAATAAACAAAAAGGATTCGGAAATCTCATAAGTCAATAATCATGCAACACTCCATTTTCACAATTACTTCCTGAAGCACGTTTCAATTGTATTAGACGCCCACATGACGTCTCAAACAGAATTGTCCAAAATATTAGAAGATACTAACATTCAATTGGAGAAATACTCTCAAGAAATAAATGAAAGGAAAATACGTAAATACCGTCGGGACACTATAGATTATAAACTGGGGAGGTTTACTCATGGGCAGAGGTCTATGCCAGTCGCCGTCAAAATAAACCACACAATCTGAATACAGACACTGAAACATCGTCATCCGAAGATGGTTCGAGCGGTAAAACCAGAACAACCGCAACATCACAACCAGTTCCTTCCACCAGCAACACTCAACAACCAATTAATGGATCCTCGACTTTTTTAGAATTAGGCCCAACAGACAAAGACAATCCAGGTGGGGTAAAAGACAAGGAAAAGGAAGGAGAGAGAGACACAAGGAGCTCCACGGCCCAGAAGAAGGGCACCAAAGGGAAGAAAATGTAGATGATCTAGTGATTAATATTTCTTCACACGAATTAACCACATTCGAAATGAACATCCTACAAAAAGGAACCTCTTATGTTCCCACTAGTCATACCAACAGCCTGGAACTAGAGATCAGCTTATTCAAATTGATGCGTAACCTACGTTTGAGACACTTTTTTGAAAATGTAATCACAGAGCAGCCCAGTGAGAAAGATGATCAACTCCGGGTTTACATTATAAGAGCACTTATATGGCCCCAGTCAGCCATAAAAGTTTGGACACCTTTGAGAATTTGGTCAAACAAGACATTCGCAAATTTAATTACAAACGCACATCCAAACATCGCAACATGTCTAATAAAGAGTTCGCAGTCTTGAAAAATTTAGCTGAAAATCCCACTATCACCTGTCAAAATGCAGATAAAGGTGGAGCCATCGTTGTAATGGATTCCAGCTTTTACCGGGAACAAGTACAGTTGCATCTTTCAGACACCAATACGTATTGTACGATTGATTTCAACCCTACAGAACAGTTTGCTATCATTCTGAAGAATTTAATCAAAAGAGCCACAGACAATGGCATCATCACGGAGAAGACTGCCAAATTTTTAACTCAGTTGTCTCCACGCACTCAGTCTTTGTACATGCTACCCAAAGTCCACAAGGACTTACAACACCCACCGTTCCGACCAATAGTTTCTACCAAAGGTAGCATACACGAACTGCTGGGCAAATTTCTTGACAAGTACTTGCAACCATTCGTGGTCAGTTCAAGGACTTACATTAAAGATACCACGGATTTTCTTTCAAAAATTGGCAACTTTAAATTTTCAGCTGAAGATGAAATATGGCTGTGCACAGTGGATGTGAAGTCCCTGTACACTTCAATTCCTCATTTGCTTGGCCTGGAGGCCATTGAAGAAATGCTATTGAACTCTGACCACAACACGGATTTTCAAGTATTTCTGATGCAACTAATGCATTTTACCCTATATCAAAGTTATTTTGAATGGGAAGGTCAATGTTACCTTCAACTATCAGGAACTTCTATGGGCAATTGTGCCGCGCCTTCGTATGCCAATATTTTCATCGAAATTTTGAGGAACATAACATACTAAACGACACACAATGGAGAAAACATGCCATTGTTTTTCTCAGATATATTGATGATGTTTTTATAATATGGAAGGGTCCACAAGCCAGCCTATTGACAGCCTTAGACTCCTTGAACACCATCAACGACAGGATTCAGTTTACTTTCAATCATGATCAACGATCTATTACATTTCTTGATGTACTTATTTACAAATCAGACACTACCTTTGAAACCAACATTTACAGCAAAAGCACAGACAGGAACAACCTATTGCACTACCAGAGCTTTCATCAAACATCCCTCAAGAACAACTTACCGTACTCGCAACTTTTGAGAGTGAAGAGAATTGTTTCTAATCCAGACAATTACATCCAACAATCCAAGGCAATGCTGGCTAAATTTAGAAAACGTGGTTATCCTGATGAGATTTTGGAGCAAGCTAACACACGTTGCGGTGAAAAGAACCGCATGCAACTTTTAACACCTACAGTCAAAAAACGTCGCCAACGCACGGTGGTTGTTTCTAAATTTTCTACCTTGAGTCAGCAATATAAGCAAACAATCCGAAAACACTGGTCTATACTGAACATGGAAGCAGATTTTAAAGATATTTTTCATGATCCTCCAATCTTTGCTTACAACAGGAGTAAGAACATCAAAGAATTCATTGTTAAGAAATCTGAAACAGTTACTACAGTGGTTTATAAAGGCAATGTTCCTTGCCTGAACTGTAACAATTGCAATAACATTATTAAAGGATCAATCATTACTCATCCAATGAAAGGCACGAAAATCAAGTTGAAAGTGAATGCCAATTGTGATACTAAAAATGTCATTTATATGCTGAAATGTCCTTGCGGACTGGTTTACGTCGGAAAGAGAGAGAAAGATCAAAACCCGAGTTAACGAACATAAGAGTAACATTCGCACCAATAACATCAGATCAGTTATAGCTGTACATTTTGCAGAACATCGACATAACATTAGTCAACTTCAATTTGCCACCTTGGAAACCATCACCAGACGAGAGGGCAGAGACAACAGTAACTTTATTTTACAAAGGGAGAACTATTGGATTAAGTTTCTGGACTCGATGAAACCAAACGGTCTCAATGACCGGATGGAATTCCAATGCTACCTGTGACTTCTCTACCACTGTGTTTGATTCTTCATATTCAGTCTATTCTTCACTCTTTCAGTTATTTTATCGTTTCTCTAGAACTATTTCACACACTTTTATATTCTTCCGCAGCTTTCTCACTGTTCTTAGCACATTTCTCAATTTCCCCACTTATAACACTTCCATCTGATGGTTAGTTTTTTCAGCACTTTTTATAGTTTTCATACAATTTCACTTTATGTCACCCTCCGGTATCTTTATGGTTCTTCGTTCATTCCTGTTCATAAACCTACATTGGAGCATTCTAATCACCTTTTTACTGTTCTTTCACCTCACGCGTAACTTTCAAACCTTCATTCATTGATTGGCGTGTATGATGGCAATTACTCTCCTTGGGTTAATTGAGATTCTGATATGTTCAACTTCATCGACATTCGATGGGCTAATATGGATTTTGCCTGATTAATGGATTATTGTTTTCAAGTATTACCATTACCAAGATAGTCAAATTTCATATTTTCAGAAGTCACGCTGTTAGTTATATACACAAACGTTATGTTGCTGGGTTACATATTTATATGTCCTTTGAATAAGTTGCTTTGATATTTGACACTTCGTACATCATTTAATTCGTATTAGTGAATTTTTGAATTGCGCACACACACCACGCTGTGTTATGTTGGTTGTAATCACGTCGTAATTTGTAACCACTACAAAATGGCACCCACGTTCATTATGTCCTTTGATGATTACCACAAAGAATGGTCCGTCTTTTATTTTGGTTATACATATTCACACGGCTCGTTTTAGCCAACTGTTAACAATCACTCGAGGCTTTCGGATCATTCGGAGTACGCTGCATCCCCGTGTGGCTGATGTGAGTTTTTGGCGTACTGTTTTTGATAGGATTGTTTAACAACCGTGGTTGCACTGCATATAATATTGCTCGCTTTAAACTTCGCGTGCAATTATTGGGCACTTTTAACTTTTAGGGAGACATGGCATGCTCACTGATTTCTTACACTTAGTTTCGCTTTGTTGTTTGCTATAACGTTGGTACACAGTGTGTTGCATGATTGTTGACTTATGAGATTTCCGAATCCTTTTTGTTTATTAATTCACACACTCCAGTAGATAACACTTCGCGTTGAATGGCATGCATCGGTTACTTTACACATTTTTTCACTCGTTGGTCTTCGCACTTGATGTGCACACCGCTTTCAACTCGGGACGTGATCATTCACGTAGACAAGAGGCTGATATCGTTTCACTCACTGCTCCATTTTCACAATTACTTCCTGAAGCACGTTTCAATTGTATTAGACGCCCACACTGGGTTCAGTTATCACCGTTCACATATCATTTTGAGAGTAGACTGTTTAGACACGTAGTTTCTCATAGAGTATAGTGACGCTCTGTTTATTTTTGTATTTGATTTCAGATTTTTCCCCTGAAGGGCTTGCATGCCCGAAATGCATTGGGAAATGGATTACGATGCCTTTGGCACTCACATTAACCTTTTGAATTATATGCATTGAATGAATTAAATTCATGTACTCAACAGACTTGAAGAAAATTGTTTGGACTTTGTGTAACCACTAAGGAGTTGATTACTCTGACCTTGAAGATTTGATACCTGCTTGGTCAGGTTTCCTGTCGCGCCTAGAGGGTTACCACTCATTTTGAGTGGCACTACCTAATACTTTGAAAGTGATACTGAACACATCTTTAACACTTTCGATAACGGGGAATCACATTTTGCTTCTTTGACATGGACTGTGATGTGTTAGTGTCTGATGCCTTTTCTACATAGATCTGCGGGTTCTCGTCGACAATAAGCAATAGTCATTTCAACATCGATCTTGAGAGGCTTGCCGGCAATGTTTCATGCTGTCAATGTGTAGATGATAATCCTTCCTTTAACTGAGAGCAGGCCAGATCTAAAGCTCCTGACGCAAACATATGATCTTGCCATCAGTCTCCGATGGAACGTGAAGTGGTGAAGTTTCTCCCTGTCACTTGATTTTTTCTTCTATAGACCGCCATCGCTGGCTATCTTTAGTAGGAGGTGGTAAGGAACTTGGGCAGGTTGAGATACTGACCTTTCTGGTCTCTTCCACTTCTTTTACTCATCTTCTGCCCTCATGTCTTCTAGCATGCCTCAATCTGATGCCTTCTCAGTCCTTAAAGGTTCTTTTTGATGACATCTTGCAGAATAATTGGGTGCCAGACAAACTAGACATACTTTTTGGCGTCAATTACATTCTTCCTTCCCCACAAGAAAGGTACTGTTGAAATGGGTTTCTCTCCATTTGAGTACTGAAATGTAGTTCTAGGGAGGATAAACTGGAGTTATATTTAACATTCATGAAAAACGAGGCCTCTGGCTTTCAACAGATTTGTATATGTAATCATGGATAAAGCCATTCTGCAGTTTCAACTAAAAAGAAAACCCATAGAAAAAGATGTTCTGGGGTCCACGCAAGCAGCAGATAATTATTCAAGCATTGAGGACTATCAATGAAGTTCTTATGTGGCAGAAAGAAGCTTTCCTTTCACTCCAATATGGCTCTCTCCCAGTGGGTCAATAATGCATTTTTAAAGGGAAAAGTTAGTATATCATTAATGGCGTTTAATAAACACATTATAAGAACACATGCAGAATTACCAGATAGCATTATGATGCATTTACTCTTCTGGCAAGGTGTCTTATGGTAAAGAGTCTTTTTAAAGCCCTTCCATCAAAATGTCAGGAAGGCAAGGCACCACTTCATCCATGTGGATCTACTCTGTCACAAAATTCAACATCTCTCCCTTTCAGTTCAGCCTGCAGAACTATAAAGGAAACCACTGCCCAACGTAGCACCTTGCCTAGTCCTCCAACGTGACAGAACTCATGTTGGGTGCTCTGCAAGAGGAGTAAGGTTTCAAAGGGGAATTCAGAAACAAATTTCTCCTCCAAAAGGTCATGGGTCAGCGCCTCCTTCACTTCCTGATGTTTGTGTGAGAACCTTCTTAAGGGAAGAGAATCCTTCTTAAGGGAAGAGTAATTATCCAGTAGAAGTGTGTGGGGGGTGTTGCACCCAGAGATGTTTCTACAATACAAATGCACTATGACAGATGCAAGGCAGATGAAAGCAGTTTCCAAAAACAGCTATAGATGGCAACAGCATCACAATTTCTGAAGTAGCATTCATACCATATTACCTACAAACTACTTATTTGGTTCTGATCGCACTTGGCAAACAAAATTTATACTATGGAACCCTCCAAGAACTGCTTATTCTTTTCCTGTCACATCCAGCGTTCGCCCCTACAATTTTGATACTTAATGAGAGGAAGCTTTACACAAAAAGATGGTGTCTCTACAACGCACACAGTAAAACAGGGCATATTTAAACATACACCATACATAAAGCAGAATGTCATTTAGAAATGCAGCAAATTGTGAAATGCAATATATTACAATAAACAAAAACAAATACCTCATATTAACATCGGGCAGAATATCATTTCCAATGTTTGAGTTAGGAGAAGAAATGGCTGTTTCAGGTGGAACATTCCCACTCTGAGGAGTCTGGAAAAATTGAACCATGTTACCACATAATTTAGTCTATATTCCACACACTTAAGCCTTTACCCTGGTTATCATGATTACCTTATTAGGCAGAGGTAATTTGGTTTGATGGTCAACTTCATCAAACTGTGCTGGTGAGCTATTCTTTGAACTGGAGAAAAAAAATATGGAATCTATGAAGTAATACTATTAACTGAATACATACTACTAATTGAATAGTAGGAAAAACGTAATTTTGATGTGTTCCTTACCTTAAATACTTGTTTAAGTGTACGGAGAGTTCACCAGAACTACCGCTTTCCTTTCTGCCACTGGGATTTCCAAAATTGTACTGGTTTGACTCTTGTAAGCTTGACAACGGTTTAACTAAATAACACAAAGATTGGTTTAAAAACCAAGTATGGAAAGAATAAAACCCCTGCTCAAACAAACCATTTATAGTAACCATTATATACAATACAGTGTCATCTATCAACCATTTGTGAGGGCTACTAATCCTGTAATATACCAATCTGAAAAATAAAGCAAAAGAAAAAAATCCAGTTAACAGAAGACATTTCAAGAAAACTATAGTGAATCTATTATTTGAACTAGTGAGGAAGTAAGGACACATTCCTGCAGTAGACTATTAAGAGGACTGTACTGCTCAAACAGAAAGACCTACGAAGGCAAACAGGTTATCTTAAGGATAACAATGTCTCACCTTTAGTAAAATGACCAGAGCAGCAAAGAAATCTAAACAGAAATTGCATGAGGTGCTGTTTGAAAAACCCAACACAAACTCCTTCTGGCACTTCCATTAACTCCTGATAAACAGAAAGCTTCTTCTGCATCAGGATATTTTCAGATTCAAAGCACCATAGGTCTTATTAAATACATTCTAAAAAAAAAAATTACAGCAGGCCACGGGAGAGCAGCAGTCGCTACTCAAATGGCATTTTCAACTGGGAATTTCCCAGCTGGAGACAAGTTCACTAGGTTTTCTGGACAATACCACTTCAAACTCACAGGCTTCCAATCTGACAATCTCCCGATGAGGGAGATTTCCAACGAGGGAAGAATCCTTGCAGTCAAAGCAGACTGCCCAGAGACAACTTAGACTTCTCCGACACTCAAGTCCATCAAGAAACTGACTCAGTTCTTGAGCATATTATACAGAGCAGGGATTAATGACAGACTGAACATCCCTTCCACACGAGGATTGGTGCTACCAATAGCAGATGGAGTGGTCTTAATTTCTTCGCCTCTTGAAGTCTAGTTCTCTCTGAAAGTAGGCTGAACAGGGGCTCATAAATGGTAGATTTAGCTTGCCATTATCAGGCACTTGTAACAAAGTTTGAAACTATATCCCAGTGCATGTAACCACTTTTCTTTTAATAGTATGGCACAAGTGAAGTCCTGTGATATTTGCTTGCCGCTTGTAAAGTCTCAGAGAAGACCTATGGGGAAAAATAAGACTATGGCAAAAGGCTTTAGCTCGAAGCGTGATAATCCCAAAACCAGAGAGCTATCAATTCCTACCTTAAAACATCAAGAACACAGGAATCCTTCATTCACATGTACAAGTAGAAGGCAAGAAAAACCCAAAAGTGGCAACACCTGAAAGTGCTGCACTTCTGAGTAGAACTGAATGATCAATCAGCCTTTCACTGGCACTGTAGGTTACTCTTTCTCACAACTGCCACCTCATATGTTGCCTTTGTACATTAAACTCTTCATTCTGCCAGCGGTAGATAGCCTAACCAGTACCAGCACCATACGTTAATGAGATCTACCATTAGCCCAGAAGACAGTATGCTCATTAATTCACCGTGGCTGGGACAACTGTAAAGTTCTGTATTTTCCATACTTCAGAACTCAAGTACATATTCAAAATATAGCCTTCGATTTGTGGATTTTAGTCAAAACTACATCAATACATTTGTTTTGGCATGAATCACTGCCACTAAACTAATTGTAAGTTTGTGGCTTTGGAGGGCCTTAGCTTTACTGAAGTTTGAAAGGTTAAGTAAACACAATACCACCCTATGTTATTTAAAAAAATTAGATGCAAGCACCTGGAGACACAGCTAAGGCAGCACAATGTCACAGGTTTTTAAAGACATTTCAAATTTCAGTAACAACCCTGTGACAAGTTAATCTACTATAGTTTGCAGCAAGGAATGGTTGCACTGTACTCTTCAAGTTCCGTTGTACCCTCTCAAACATTCACCAATGCAATACAGCGTCTTCTCCTGGCAGAACAGAGGTAACCAGTACAACTGAATTAGGGTCACAAAAGTGACTGAATATCTAACCAGGAAGCACACTATCCAAGTCGATGTGCAAACGCCCAACCTCAAATATATTTATTAAAAAAGAAAAAAAAAAAAAGCTTATGATAATATTTGGTTAGGTTTCACAAATTTAAGCCTCTTAAGGGCTTTGCCACTGTTTATCAGCCTTGGTCCTGCTCCAATAAGAAAAGTCCAGCCTGAACAGGCAAGCAATGTCCTCTCTGGATCAGAACGCAAGCAAACTAAGACCGGTTTCGTGCTAGCTGGATCTCTTCAGTCAGGTGCAGCTTGGTTCCAGTGGCAGTGATCACAGACCCATGTCTGAGCATACCATTGGCCAGTAACGGCATTGCACCAATGTAGGAAGCTGGCTCTCTATATAGTGCAACAAAATAAGGTACACTGTACAGAGAGCCCAGGGAAACCCCAAAGGAATTACAGAGGCACAAATGACACCCCAAATGCTCTTTTGTGGTAGTGTGGGCGAGCATTTAGGCATATCAAAAGGTAGTGCTAAGCATTCACACACAAAGGCAGTAAATGAGAGACACTAAGAAATTCGACATCAATTTAGAAGAATAACACACTTTTATATAAATTTAGATACCAAGATCACCGGAATTGGGTAAGTACTTTTCGAGTTATACATTTTTACAATTTTCAGAAATGGACACTATTTTCTGCATCGGAAAGCTTATCCTAATGAGGAAAAACATTTATTGCATTTGGACACTTATCAGCGACTTATGGGTCTGTACTTTTGGACTTGAGGGTAGTATGTTGCAATGTCCAAGGTCACATCAACAGGTCAAGTTGGGGTGCTCCGGGCGTCCGGGTGCAGAGATGTCTCACAGCGTCGGGTGTTCTATTCACTTCAATGGGAGAAAGGTCCGGTTACAAAGAGTCTGCAAGCAGGGACTGAGGCACCAGTCCGGGGGGCCTGACCCTTTAGATCCACGGGCATACAGGGAGACCCTTGGCCCACATCTCCTCGGGCTGTAGGCTCGGGTGCATTGGTGTCTTTTGGTGTCGGATACAATGCTGGAGTTTCTTGCGAGTTCGAGGAGGCCTGCAGAAAGAGGCTGCAGGCGGCGACTGGAAGTCCCGTCTGGGAAAACCCAAGCGTGGTCTTCGCTCTTGTGGGTCGGGGAACCTAGTTGGGACTGTCAACTCCCTTGGACTCAAGCTCTGGAGCGCGGGTGCATAGGTGCTTTGAGGCGTCAGGTGGTGGCGGTCAGAAACTCACTCTTGGTCTTTGTTTCTGCTGCAGAGGTAAACAGGACAGCTGGGCCACTCTCAATGTGGGTCTCACCATCCCTGAAGTCGCTCGACATGCAGGTCAGTCTTCTTAGGCATTGGTGTCCAGTCACAACAAGCCCTGGCTGCTGCAAGAGGTCCAGTACCCCAGGGATTAGTACTGTGCAGCTCCGGTTGGTCCTGGCGTCCCCACACTGGGAGAGAGGACAGATCTGACCTGTGGGAGCACTGCTACCTCTTCCCGGGAGGCTGCTGCATCGGTAGTCCCTGTAGACAGCAGGTCGGTGTACTGGGTCCTAATTCTTTGGTGCCTGCACATGCATGGGAGTAGCTCCTCTACTCCAAGGGGGTTCCTCTCGCAAATCACTGGCAGCCCTCCGGGTTTCTTGGAGCCTGCACAGCAGCAGCAAGAGTCGAAAGCTCCACGAGGGTCAGGTGCAACAGGCAGGCTGGCAGGGTTGGTGCCAAGTCAGTTGTGCTCCTCAGTTTTCAGGTCAGCAGTCTTCTCAGTCAACTGCTTTTGTGTCTGTCGAAATATTAAGATCTGGTATCAGGGTGTCCCCTAAATACTCAATTTAGTGGTGGTAAGGGAAGTGAGGGTTAGAAACCGATGGGCTACTTCCTCCTGGTGTCACTAGCCCCCTATATGACCACTTCCTGTGGGAAGTGGGCATAACACTGACCCAGAATCCCTAAGCTTGCCATCATCAAGATGGCCAACTCTAAAAAGTTGTGTCTAATTCAGGTAGCCCACCTATGGGGTGGTACTAGCCGGTGGGTGGGCACGCCTCCCTGAATAGCTAACTTTCCCACATGTCCAGGTACCAAAGGGCTCTGGACAAAGGGGGTCGGCTTACTCTCCTGCGAGGGAAGCCAGACTCATTTCAAAAGCGGTGGCTTCTTTGAAGCTCCCCTGCCTTGGAATGCTAATCAGCAGGTCATTGTGTGTGAGAGGGTGTAAACACCCAAGCAGGCTTGGTTTCTGACTTCCTGAGAGCAAAGGCCCTCAACCCTTGAGGGTCAGAAACTAGCCTCTGGCAGCAGGCTGGCAAGAATCAGTCAACACACCAGAGGCTGGTAGGTTCAGGGGACACCTCTAACGTGCCCTCTCTGTGCAGGTATTAATAAATCAATTACTGGCATCAGTGGGGTTTCATTGATACGAGATGTTTGATACCAAACATCCCTACTTTTAGTGAAGCAATCATGTAACTGGGGAACACGTTTTCACCAGTGTCCAGCATATGCTTTCAAAATGGTTTCCTGATCACCTGCAATATCTAGTAAGAGAACTAGACATCAGAGAGGCATATCTGTTCATGCAGATATGTCCTCACATAAAACGTAATCCACCCTGCCTTAGGGTTTGCACCATGTCACGCAGCCTGCAGGGCAAGCTGTGTGGAATTGGTATGTGGGTCTCTTGGGGTGGCATAAGATATGCTGCAGCCCTTAGGGACCCTATTTAGTCTCCATTCCCTAGGTACATGGAGTACCATTTACTAGGGACTTACAGGGATGCTAAAGTCCTTACCCAATTGTAGTACAGTTAGACTTAACCTTGTTTTAGGGAAGGAGCACTGGCACGGAGGTCTGGTTAGCAGGCCTCAGTGCACTGTAAAAGTTGAAAATCAGCATCTAGCACCAAAAAGGGGGCAGAAAGTGTGGGCTAACTGCAACAAAAGCCCAGCTCCCTACAAACTACAAATTTTCAATTCAAGCAATAAGCTAGCAGTTCACTTCAGGCAAGTCCTATAGGAATGCTACACATTGAAAGAAAAAAGAAACTCACCAACATGCTGCAAGCAACAAACTCACTACCTCCACCCAGACTCATTATGCAAACACAGCTTGTGTGATTGATGGGATAGACATTCATCAGGCTAAGCAAATGGAATTCAGAACACAAGAAATTATTTGCAGCTAAAGGTCAACCATTCTTCTACTATAGAAAAGATAGCAAATAAAGTAAAATTGTGATCTGACCAGCAACATTTTCCTTGTCTTCTGAAAGCAGAATCAATTTCTTGGAGCACAAATGTTCAATTGCTCTTTCCAAGGCTTCCATGGGAACAGCGCGGCATTCTACTGCTTTCTGAAGGATCTGTTTGCTTTTCTTGAAGTTGCCTGCATTAGTTGGATAAGAGATTGGGATTTAGAAAAATGTGAAATGTTTCCTAAGCAGATAAATTTACAAAACATATGTAGTCTCTGTGGTTCCATTTAAAGAGGTTTGAGGAAAGACAACAGCAAACAATCGTCACCCAACCCTACTATAGGCTGAGAGATTAAGGTGGGTGTGCATCAATGTCGGAATATTTCAGAAAACGTTGCAGTCTGCAGGCCTTATATTTTCATTAGGTCATTTTCAGCATGGAATTCCACACATTAGCAGAGATATTGTAACATTTATCAATATGAAAGATTCCATGACAGAGAATCAACTTTCTGCTATTTGCAACATTATCTTAAAATGCCAGGGGTCAGGAATGAGATTTGCTTCAAAGCATGTTTACAATAATATACCCAACATTGACACTGGACCATGTGACATGTGGAGGAAGCTGAACATTCAGGCTAATGAAATAATCAACCATAATGTCAATGAACAGTAATGTGAGAAGTAATTAAACCTTGCTGAGGGAAGCCAGAACACAGAGCTAAGCAATGGAATAGAACGGTTCATAAGCAGTATAGTGAAATCTAAATTGGCAACCTGAGCAAGGCTGACACAGACAACTTTGTACCCGCCTGCTCTCAACCACACACCTTCAAATCTCAATCGATCACCACAACAGGCACTTTCTGCAACTAGACTTCTCTCACACTAGAATAGCAAAAAGTTACAGGAACCCAGACTACAGCGTGGTGCTGGATGCTGGCATGTTGAAGCCAAAGTCAAGCAAAATCGCCTCCATGTTCCTTAAAACGCTTTCTAGGATAAACTGAGGTGAACTAGGTATGAAATCACACCAGAAGAGCTCTCTCGAGCCAACAGGTTGGGGGTCTGAATATATTTAAAGATAGAAAAACAGTTTGTAAACAGAATTTTAACTGTTATTCCTTTTTCCAGTCCTTTCAATACTGTGAGAGGTAGTCATCGGAAATAAGTATATTTTGGAGTTTGAGGTTTTATAACAAAAACGTTTTGTTGATAATCTTCACAGAGCAGTATTTCAATACAACTTAAAATTATGGTAGCAGAGACATTAGACTATAGATAAAATTTCATTACCCACTCACAGAAAAGGATTAGTGTTTTGCCGGTTACTGAAAAAACAGCATAAAGTGTGACTACATATAAAAGAATGTAAAATATGTGACCCGAACCGTGTCTAAAAGCAGAGATTGAATATTGACCCTATCAGCTGTTAGGAAGGTCTGTAAGGAGTAACTGGAGAAGTCCTCCTTTTTCTATAATGACCTCATTAGGAGTCTCAGAATTTCAATGGAACGGAGAACCAAAATACAGAACTGAATAAACTAAACTGGTGCCATTTGAGACTCTAGTATAAAAAGGCTCCCTAGGAGGTAGGACTTTTACATTTCTTGCAAGAAAGGAGTGGTTCGCAATCAGGTCCCCAAACAGTGTTTAAAAATATTGTTCAGGATTTATACATTGTGTTGCTGCATGCTATCCATAATTATATAAAACGTAAATAACCTTGCTCATGGGGTTCAGTGTTAATGTACCAAGTCTAGACAAACAGCTAAGCACAGTTTACTCGAGCGTGCAATTGTTCTCCCAATCTATATTTTTTTTTTAATTCTAGGTTATTTATATTTTTAGTTATTTCTAATGGAACTAAAGATGCTCCTAGATTCATATATCATCTTCCAGGTTGGCATTACACTTGATTTAGATAAATTCAATATAGCGTGAATTGGAGCCAAATTAGTTTACTAGATGCAGATCAAGAACAGCGGCATGTAATATGGATATTATTAACAACATGCATGGATAAATAGAAACACCTGAATTTATAAAAGCCTACAATAGTAGCTATATTATTTAAAATTGGAATAGCTTGCCATTCGAGAGCTAGATAAACTGGAGAGGGAGCAAAGGACTGCCCTTCATAGGAGGCAATTAGTAGTGGTGCATGCAATGGAGCCTTCATGCAAAAACACTACATTTTCACAAGAAGAAAACAAAAGCTCATGTGGAAGTTTCCAAACATCATTAACAGACTTTCTAGAATTCCATCTAACCAAATAATGACAATCTACTCCAAGTCTAATAATATTTGCTCCAGTTCTGTATTAAATAAATAATGAATGAATCTTCAAGTATTACCTCTTCGGACCAAAAGCCCATCTCTATGTATGTATATTATGTATAATGTTTTTAGAAAAACAATAGTATGGTGAGACAGCTAAATAGGTCTAAAAAGCCAGCCTTAAAATGGCGAAGTCTGCGCCTTTGCTCAATACTAATGTAGGTTAAATTCATAGAACTGATTGATGTACGTTGAATAAGTGATTGCCCACTACTTCGTGTCACCCCTCTATGCCACCAATAGGATATCTATCTCTAGGGCTTGAACATGATAATAGCGGAATAAGATTCCAACTGCTGCTTTAAAAATTCACACAGTAGAGGCACGTGCTGAAATATTAAAACATGATGCGTTGAACTGTCAATATAAGAAACATACATCAGTCGGTTCGGATTCTCAAAGTGTTTGTACAGATGAAATTAACAAGTTAGAAGATAATTCTAAAAACAATAAAAATTAAAAAATACGTACAAGTATTCCAAGTTCTGCATCGCAGGCGTCTTCATTCATTCATAAACATGAGAATGATTGCTGCCTCATGCGGAATCCCAGAACACTTGAATTTTTCACAATTGAACACTAAATGTTTCTGTCCATGAATGTAATTATGTAAATATGTAATGAACGCCAATCGGAGCCAAAATGTGTGCACATGAAGTTATTTTATTAGGTAACTATAACTGCATTGCAGCATTTAAAATGCAAGAATTCCTATCAACAATGTGTACACAAGGGTAAAACATGCAGCCAGTAAGAGTCCAGTAGACGTAAAAGGGCATGTGTTCTACTCGATTCAGGAGCTACAATCATAATAGTGTTGGAAGACATTTTTCAGGAACAATTCAAAGGAGATGTCAAACTTCACAAAGTGGACATTAAACCATATGCCTAGGGGAGGGGAACCTATCAAACTTGAGAGCTATTTCTCAGGTTTGATAGAATACAAAAGTAAGTATGCAGGGAAGTTTGTCTCCTCCAAAGGCGAAAGCATCTAGAGCTGGTTTCATCAATGAGATTTGGGCATTATACTTGATCCAAATAGTGACCCTCCTATATTGTTGAAAGAAATTCACAAAGTAAGAGAAATTCATGTTGGGGATGTGTCTGAAAAGAACTTTATGTGGTGAACTTCCTTTAGTTTTCAAGAAAATGTTGGTGTGTTTAAAGGGGTATATTCACAAAATACACTAACAATAGGGGCTCAAACCTAGTGAGGGCAGTTCTACTTCCTTTATCAGGCCTATATGACTCCTGCCCAAATGCACAGAGCGTTTCCTAAGCGCTCATTGGCTTGCTCACGATGTGGGGTAGCGCCTGCGGACTTCTGTCATGTGGTTTGGAATTGTGCACAGCTACGGCCGTACTGGGAAGAAGTGCGAGGCGAGGTGTGCAGGCTGACAAGGGTAGCAGTGGAGGTCTCAGTGCTGCAGTGTCTGCTTGGGTTGCTCCCATCCTCAGAAAGGGACGAAAAACGTGATATAAGTTTGCTCAGCTCGGCCTACTATTAGCACATCGTCACATAGCTATACATTGGGCTAGCCCTAAGCCCCCGACATTTCTTCAGTGGAAAGCTAACCAGCGAGAGTGGGCGGTGGCAGAGGAATGTAGACTCAAAGTGCGTACCAATGAGCATGCAGAAAGGGATATTGAACTGTGGTCGAACATGTTGGATTTACTTGGTGGAAGTGATCAACAACGAGAAGATGGGAAAGAGCGGGTAGGGAGTGATGGGCTTAGCAACATGGATGCAACAAATGAGAGTGATTGGGAGGGAGAATGGAGTCCACGCATGCCACCTGATATGACTCTGGAACTGGGTTGATTGAGCTCTGTGGCCCCCCTCCCCTCCGTTTTGACTGTGGTAAGGGGCTTGGTGGCTCTGTTTGTTTTTTTGTTTTTCCGGGTGCACCTCTCTGCCAAGACCTATGATGTGTGTGGGGGGTGAGATGTGAAGTCTTGTTTTCCCTACCACTGGATAAGATGTTATATGTTGGAATTTCTTATTTGCTGGGACTTGCTGCTCCTATCCACATCTCAATTCTATTTTAATTGTTAACATGTGGGGACATGCTGCTATGTTGTACTTTGTATTCTCATTTGCAAAACTGAGTAAACAAATTTTGAAAAAAGCAATAGGAGCTCAACCCATATATAACACGGTGCAGCGTGTTCCTGTTATCGTGCTGGGGCAGAGGTGTTCAGAATTGTGAAGACAAAGAGGAGGGAGTCATTGGGGAGGTTGGAAAGCACTGAGTGGTTGTCTCCAGTGTTGGTAGCCAGAAAGGCAAAGGCAATCTTAGATTATGCATACAAGATTTAGCATCACCTACCAACAAAGAAGAGTTTTTTGGAATGGCAGAGTACTATAACACGTTTGTGCATGGTTTTGTGCAGAAGATCAAAAGGATGAGAAATCTGTAGAGGAAGGGAGTGGGATTTGTCTGGGATGGAGGATGTGAGGAGTTTAAAAAAGCGGAGGATTGTCTAGCTTCTGTTCCAGCTTTGAGAAATGTAAATCACATGACAAAGTTGGCTCTTATCAACGATGCTACCATCAAAAGGTATAGGGGCAGTTTTACAACAAGACAAATTAAATTTAGAAAGCACAATAAACTTTATATCTCAAAGTTTGAAGGGGCTTAGTTGATGGTATTTCTTTAGAATAAATGACATTCTCTCCCCTGAAGTAAACACACTTTCCGGTCTATTTTGTCTCATATATGTGAGACATAGGAATGGCTTTTGTATTGACTTGCCCGTGTTGATTTGCAAGCCTAGTATTCTTAGTAGATTTGCTGTAGTTTGGAAGTCCTGCACTGGTTTTATTTGAGTACTTGCCTTTATAAAGCAATCAGCTAGATATGGTAAACAGTTCTTCTTAGATGGACTCAAAGTATTGCCATATATTTTGAGAAGGTTAAGAGAGTTGACTTGAGCCTGAATGGTAGGGTAGTGATCTTCCACTATGAATCTCAGGATTCGCCTGTGATGATAGGGGATTGGAACGTGAAAATAAGCACCCTGGACATCCACAGAACGCAGTCAATCTTTTTTTAATGCTTGGTAAAATTTGGTGAAGGGACAGAACCCAACATTTTCTTTGTTGGCAAACAGTAGGTCTAAAATTGGGCAGAACCGTTGTGTCTGACCTTTCTTTAGTTCAGTTCAAATATGTTTATTTCAGAATAAATACATCCTTAAAGCATCACAAAACCATATCTATATATATCTATATCTATATAGCTTACGCCGTTCGTTGCTTCCCTTCTCTTGGGAAAGGACGGACACAAACCCAATTCTTGTGCTTGCAAATATTTTATTTCTCAACCTCCATAACCGCCCTGTCGCGTTTCGGCCAAACACGGCCTTGATCACATGATATATATATATATACCCCAGCATATCCGTTAAAGACTTCTGCTGCAGCTCGTGTTATTCCAGCCAGGTGCATGATGGGACCGGTAGTTCGTGGCATGGGACTACTGGATGTCAGCACAACGAGTTGCAGATGCTGCCCTTCACTATTTAGGTGGGAGGAGCTCTATGAACATTAGAGGGGATTCTTTTCAATGGACTGAGGCATTTGAGAAAGGCTGTGCGCCGAAACCGGTCATGCCGAATTCTTGTGAATAAAGTGTCCAGACGAGCCCCGCTGTGTCCCTTTCTTCTATGGGGGAAGCTGCTGTGAGATATACATACACACACACACACACACACACACACACACACACACACACACACACACACAAAAACGAAGCGCTTAAATAAAAAAAAACAATTCATAAAGCAGATACACAATAATTTCACCAATAGCTCCACAGACAAACATACAGTAAATTGTGATGGATAAACTCATTGATATAAAACAATTTAAAACAAAGATAATTTCAAGCAGCGATTAAACTCTCCAGCGCTTCACAGGCGCAAAGCGTCACATGCTTCGATACCAAAGTGTGCAAAGTTAGTAGCTACATTAATTTTCAGCACACCATTTCAGAAGGTCTAAACTGTAGGACAAGTTAGCATCCCTAAGATAGTGCTAGAAAGATAAATACATCGAATAGGCCTGCAAAACACTAAAGCACAGAGTTACTAAACAGCGGCTACTGCCTTGCGGATAACAAACCACATCTGGCCCAAAACGTTTGCCACAGCACATGCGTATAGAGGTCTAGGATCAGACTGCCAAATCATCAAAGCTGTTAGACAGTTTCTTGTGCCCAGGGTTTGGCAATCCGGCCTGGTCCAGGGCCTCCTTGGCTGGGAGTAGGCTGAGCAAATGAACAACACATGGGCTATACTTTCTTTGCCCTTTTTGCAGCTTGGGCAGGTCAAAGAGCTCAGATTGCAAGGATCATTTTACAGTAAACATCTTGAGGGGTAAGGAGCCAATCCTGATCTGTACATACCACGTCCTGTCTAAATGGATGGTTATGCAGGACAGGTATTCTCCAAACAGAGGATTGAACTTGAACTGCACAAAATTCATAGTACGAGAACCTCTGGAGATGTTAGCAGACTCTTTCTGTGCCACCCAATGCCAGTACAGTTTTTTAATTTGCTATTTTGATGGAATTAGCTTGGTCAGTGGTGGCTCCCAGTGGCTAGACAAACCTAGGGGGGGGGACGGAAAAAAAAAAAAAAAAAAAAAGTGTCTTTCTGATGGGTGGCGGTTAGTGATGATTTTCTCTAAGACCTTGGTCAGGACTGGTAGCAGGGAGATCAGTCTGTAGTTGGAGGGCGTTAAAGGGTCCACTTAGGCTTTCCTCAGGAATGGAGGACGATGCGTGTTTCCAAGCATCTGGGAAGGACGGGGAAGAGGAGGAGGCATCTACTCAGGGGCCCCATCAGGGCCTTTCCCCCAACTTCAGAGGACTGCAATCCATCAGCGCCATGCTCACCCATTGTGAGCATGGCGCTTATGAGTTGCAGCCCTTTGGAGTTGGGAGAAAGGGTCAGATGGGGTCCCTGAGTGGATTAACTTCATGGTGGTGACGGCTGCTCCCGGTGATATGGCCCAGGTGATTAGCATTGGTTCTTTGGATAAGATCTGGAGGCATTTGGAGAGGTCTGTTGAGTTTGCTTGCAAATTGAAGTTGCTGTAAATTGCGGTGATTTTGTTGCTGAAACATTGAGGGAGATTATTGCAGCGGTCCTGCGAGAGGGTGATTAAGCTGGAGGCGGCTGCTGGTGAGGTAAAATCCTTCACAATGGTGAAGATTTACTTGCTTCTGTCGGTACTGATGAGGTCTGCCACAGTGGCGCATTTGGGGTCTGGAACATTTGGCGGTAGTGTCTCAAGGCAGATTTGAATGTGACTCTTTCTCCATTGTCCTGGCGCGTTCTCCATTTGCTCTCCAGTTGTTTGCAGCGGTGTTTCATCAATCGGAGTTCCTCCATGTACCAACTGGCCTGGAGTCTAGATCTTGTTGTGTTGCTGTGTATGAAGGGGGCCAGGAAGTCGGCACAGGTTGTGATCCAAATATTGAAATTCTTCATGGCTTTGGGGAGGCTGTTGCTGTGTTTAGGTCGGTGGGTGTTGAGAGCGGCGTTTCAGACCTTGTCAGTGATGCCGTTTCACTTTTGGCAGGTTGGTCTAGTGGTGGTGCATGTGCGTTGGTCCGGGGTGGGGATGCTGAAGTTCACAAGGGCATGGTCTGTCCTAGAGGCTGATGTGGGCTCGTCGACAGATGTTTTTGAAGGTGGTGAAAAAGGGTCCAAGAGGTGTCTGGAGACGTAGGTACCTTTACTCGTTGGATGAAGCTTTGGTTTCAAAGGTCTTCGATGAGTACTTCGGAGTTGGGATCAGAGTAGTCTTCCAGAGAACTCTTACAAAGTTTAACTGATAAAGCTATAAAAAATGTTATTAAAGCACCTTCCCTTTCAAGAGCTGCAGGACCTGAATCTCTCACTCATAATCATTAAAACCAATAACTAATGTTGATCAGTGGGCTAGATTCTTCCTGTCAGTATTTAAGGCTACAACTCTAGCAGGAGTAAGCCCATAAAGTTGAAAAGGAGTGATTAAAAAGCCCATATATTAAAAGAAAAAGCACTACAAAAAAACCTAAGAATACGCCTAACGGAAGTAGGTGCTAAATTTTATGCAAAGTTTGTACTTCAGAGACTGAAGGAATGGGCCAAGGAAAGTGGCATCCTTTTAAGAAAAAAATCATAAGAAATGGCCTGCAGTGTATTAGCTGCGTGTTTACATGTACGTTATTTGCACTCTAACTAAGGGATCTGACATCAGTCTTGTCAAGGACCACTTCTTCTCTCCAAAGATGGGAGGTCACCACAAGTTATGTCTTCTCTATACAGATGATCTGGTGATAATGGATATAAAGCATATAGTCCTGCAGAAAAAACTCAATGCTTTCGATATGCACTATGAATTGAAAAATAGTCAATATAGAAAAAACTAAAATAATGGTTTATACACAAGAAGAAAGTGTTTAAATGGGTCCTTGTTAAAACTAAGGTGGAGGAGGTACAATCCTATCGATATCTGGGTATTCAAATTTAACCTGGAAAGATAATCTTGAAATGGTAAATCCCGTGCAATACCAACAATAATAGGAATGCGAACATTTAGAAAAAAATTATGGGGCCCCTGATCTAGTAGTGGTATTAACTGCATTTAAAGCTGTGGTGCAAATGTAATTGTCATATGAAACATAAATCTTATTTATCAGTGGGATTCAGAACTGGTATGGTATAGAGGGACAATGACGATTCAAAAATATATTGAATATGCCCAGGTCTCAATGTATCTAAGTTGAAGGTTCCTTCTTTTAAAATTTTGTATAGTCTGTATTATACGCCTCAGACTACACAAATGGGGTTTTAGGGAGACTTTGAATGGTTTCCAACGGTAGATTCCTGTGGCAGATACTAAACATACTTTTGCTTCAAGCCCTAATATAGAACTCTACAGGAGGAAGGTGTTTGATAAATTCAGTAGGTGATTTTAAGTGCTGAATCCGACCAGAACCTCAGGTCATCTTGCTAGACCATTACCCCAACATTCCATCTTATCTGTCAGGGATATATATTTTCGCAATTATTGTGGCTCATCCGAGTGTGGTTACAAAGGGAAGCACCTGATTTTAAAGCATAGTGGCAGGAGTTTATCCTCTTGTATGAGCTTCAAAAGTCAATTAGTTGCAATCCAGGACGCAAGAGACTTCAGAAAATCTGGGCCTCATTTAATGAATAGATGGTGGTACACAATCCTGGCTGTGCAGATCCGAATTAGTTTCCTCTGTTGAGAAGGTGTTTAATTTTCGTGAGCAGATGGGGTGTATTACATGTAAGTGCTCCCTGTTTTCCGTTTTTACTGATATTTACTGATAAATACAGACAGAAAACCATTTATTTTCTTGTCTGTATTTACTTTTAAATATGGATAAAAATGGAAATTGGGTGCTTTTTGAGTGATTCTAAATACTATTTGCCATGACTGCCAGGCCAATAACTGATAGGTAAAGGGGTTAAAAAATATAAGTGCATTGATTTATCTTCTGCATTTGTTCATTTCACTAAAACCTGGCAGACATTCACATGGCTGCATATTTATTGGTTAAATAAATATGGAAATACCAGTTTCAGCTTTATTTTTCTCACAAAGCCCATAATAAATATGGATAAATACAGACGGAAATGTAAAAAAAAAAAATAAACACCATAAAACCGGGAGCCCTAATTATATGGTGTGGCAGTGCAACCTCACCGTTTAATACACTTACCAACCCCTTTAGGACCAGTAGCTTTCGTTTGTTAAACCCTCTAGCTGAACCCAGAGTAGCTGGAGCTCTGAGCAGCAAAGCTTACACAAAAGTAAGAAGTATAAAGCAATTAATAGCACCAAAACAATTGAAATAGAAATCAACAAGACACTAAAGAAATCATGCAACAATTTATAAAAAGACAGTATTTTTATGCATTTTAAGACACCACAATTAAAAAAAAGATGCACCGGAAGGTTTCAAAGATATAGATTTATCGAGGTACAGTAAATATGCACTTTTTACTCATTCTTGAACAAGCATTGGCAAATTGACAGAATTTGACGCTTAGAAACTCTGAATAAAAACGTTGGCTAGTTGTATTGCAGTCGGTTAGAATTACTTTGGGCGACTAACTCCAACACAGGGAACCAGTAAGGGGGACTAGTAAGGTCCTCAGAAATCTACAGCAGGTGAAGCAGTCTTCAGTCTGTTCCAGGCATTTTTATCTTTTGTTGTAGGTTCCTACAGAAGTGGTCCTGATGCAAGGGATACAGGATGCTTAAGGTGCTCAAAGAAGTTGTGGGTGCCATGTAGATGCGATGCAGTAGACTGGGGTCTTTCTACAGCTACTCCTCGGTCACACTGCAGGGGTGAGGCGGTACTGGCTATGGGTCAACATCCCTCAAGGTCCTCTTGATCTGGCAGAAGTCCAGTCGCCACTGAGATACCAGTCACATAGTAACGCGGTCACAGCCAAATCTTTCCTTGCCCGATAACTCATGCTCTGAGAGACCAAGCTGCACTTCGACAACCCTCCCGAGTTGGCTCGGTGCAACTGAGCATCGGGTCCTGGTCTCTGGTGCTGCATGGCAGCGGTGTGAAGATTCTTGGCTACCAACTTACCCCAGCAGGCTTCTTCAGCTGCTGTAGCCCTGTGCTGCGAACAGGTCAGCCAACTCACCCTTGGAGTCTCTGGCTTCAGCTGGACACCGGAGACGACTTCTCCACGAGCAGGACACAGCATGGACAGTCCCTTCTTTCCTAGCCACCAGGTTCCATAAGTGCAATCCACGTTGGTGCAGCCTCTCTTTGCCGGCTCCTTGGTGCAGTAGGGCAGTCCTCCTTTGGTCCTTCTTCCAGTCCAGTTGAGACCGGAGTTCTGAGTCCCCTTTTTATGCTCAGAAAGTGCCCTCAGGGGAGACGCGGTCAGCAGCCAATGGGCTACTAGGTTTCCTCACTCCTGCTAAGCACTTCCTGGGAAATGTGGCATCTGGCTACCCTTGGATGCATCATTCTGCCCACTCCCAACATGGCAGAACTCATTGCTCTGCATCTAGAGCTGCCAGGCACAAACCAGAGGTGTGGCTATTAAGGGGTCTACACGCCACGGAGAAACCGGTTTGATGACTGAATTCACTTTCTCTGTCCCTAGTATCAGCCGGTCTACATAGACAATGGAGCAGCCCTTCTCCCAAGTGTTACCTATTGGCCCAAAAGGTTAGCTTCAAAGGAGAAGCCGCCTTTGAAGGGCACACACCCGTGTGACTAGAAGCACTGGAGAGAGGTGTTACCTCCCTTCTGCATGTAGTCTCCTTTTCTGGGAGTCATTAGCATGTCCCACCTCCCAGGGGGGGGGGGGAGGGGACAGACAGCTCTCTCGGGACAGGCTACTTGTGCAACTGTTCAGGGCACAGGAGACTAAAGTCAACAAATTGGCAACTGTGTGACAGTGTGTAAAGCAGGCTGCAACATGTTACATTAATTTCGACTTGAGAATTCAGTCGGGTTTAATGTAACGATTTGAAGGATACCTTGGAGTATCAACTTTGGTTGCAAAGTTGATAGGTTTGCACAGCTGAGGGGTCATTGTGTAACCCTGTACTTGCCAATGAGGCAAACCAGTCTTTCCACAGGTAAAAAACGACAGTTTTGCGTTTTTATTACCAGAACACGTAAGAAACACGTAAAATACCATAAGGTCAACATTACGATTTTGTAATATATTATTACGTAGGCAGAAAACAACTTTGTTTGTATGTAGAGAAAAATTCCAAGGAAGAAAGTTATAATGATCTGTGAGATTGAGAACAATGGAGCAAAACTGTAGGGACAGCTCTCTCTAAACTGTCCTGTTTTAACATCCCCAGTAAACCTCCCCAAATCTGAAATAGGAGTAAGGACTACAGAAGTATCCGCAGAAAGCGATTTTAGCTATTACTGAGGCAGTGTACATCTCCGATGTGGGATTCATGGAAGAGTGAAACAGACTTCCTGTATACTCATCTCCACCCAATTCCAAGTGAGGTATGTGATCCTAAAAATTAAAATGGGCTTAAACTCCTATTAAGCCCGAACCAAGATAGCAAGATGGTTGGGGAAAAAAAAGGGTGTGGGGGGCAAGGGGGTTAGAAAGATTATTTTGATTATTTTCATATAGGGAAAGGCAAAGTCTTCTAAAACCATATATGGAGTGAACCCTCAATGGGAATTAATTATATTTTCATTCTCAATGCAGTTTTTTATGTTTATGAAGTAGGACACTTTTGATTGGGGGTTAAGAATTATGCTATTTAGAATGTTTTGTTGAGAGATAATGTAATCAATGACGTGATGTATTTTATTATTTTATATTTAAAGGACTATGGGTCTTAATAAACATATGCTTGACTTTCACCTTCTGGGCCTTGTTCCTCAAAATTATAATCTTAACTAAGACTCTTCTCAAGTATATGCAAAGGCAATACTGAGATAGGGCTGCATTGGCCAAGTCAATGGAGGCACTGATAACCTGGTTGGAAAACAAAAGACCTTTCCCGGACAACTTCAGCAAAGTCTTGCCTTCTGTCTTTAGGGAGATCATTTTCAAAGCGTTTAGATATTTTCCATAAAGGATGGCGATAAGTGTCCAAAAGTACATTAGCGCTTGTGGCCTTAAGTGAAGATCCTGCTTGTGAAAACTTTTATAGTGACATAGCTGTCTCGAATTTGGGTATGATTGCGAAATGCAGACGTGAAATATTTGAGTGTTGCTCAGGAGGTGTGCATTTCTTGCAGTTGCAACCTCATTATAGAAGAATCTTAACTAAAATCATGAGCTATTTTCTCAAAGCCAGGCTCTAAGGAAAACAGCACTCTAGCTAGAAGGCTTGCATGACGATCAAAACTGACGTATGGACAGTCTCCACCAAAACGTTGAGCTTTGAATCTAGTCTAGTCAGGACACCTTGAAAGTTAATGTCGTCAACTTGCAAAATCCTTGACGGACAGCCTGGAGGGAAAGAGGTGAGAATAAGAAATAAAAAAGACAAAAGCCAGTATCAAGGGTGTTTATCCCTCTTAGAAGGAGAGAGAATTGGAAATCTCTGATCTGTGTTGATCAGGAGGTGGAACCGATTAATGGATCGAGTGACCCAGTCTTGAACTGGAACTAAAAGTCTCAATATAGGGCTAAATGATGAAGGCGGGGATGCATAGGTACTCGAAAGCTGAAAAGGTCAAAGCTGTGTTTGAACAGGATACCCTGATGGTATAATCAGTGGAGGATGAGATGTTCGGAAGAACCGCCATAGGGATAATGAATGTAACTGCGGAGGCAGAGAAATCTCCAGCAACAACAGCAGAGATCTGTGGGTCGAGGTCAATCTCCATGACGAACTGTTAAACGTCTACCTGTGAAGATGCAGTGCAGATTGTCTCCAAGCAGAGTGCCTCAACATCGAACATAGGCATCTTGATGCTGATCATATTAAGGAATGCCTCCACCAAACACCACAGTCTAATTTCACCACAAACAATGTTTCAATGTTGATGTTTTGTTCTCCACAGTGAAGTTGAAAAAGACTGCAGAGCCGCAGGCAACAGCTGTCCCAGTCTATGACACAGGTGTGGTTGATGTCGAGAACAAGTATGGTGATAACTCCTGTGTCTTTTTTTCCATTAGATTTTACTCTCTGAAGTCTTTTAAAATGAGGTGATAAGTCAGTGGTTCCCTAACTGTGCGTCGTGGCTCCCTGGTGAGCCGTCAAGCCTAGCCAGGGGAGCCATGCACCAAGCAGTTTAATGCATTTAATGTTGAATGTGTTGTGGGCTTCAGTTATAATAATTAGACTTAAATTAGATGTCGATGATTTGTAAGTGACATGCCTAAAGCTGTAAACGTAGTGCCTAATTGATGGCATGTCGAGGGAGATGACGTCCATATTTCACTGGATCACCACGTTACAACACTCCCAAAGTAAGCGGAAGATGCCTGATTAATTTTGTTACTCGTTAATCGTTTCTGTTTTTTCCCAAATGCATTTTACACCAATGCAAGTTATCAGGAAAGTACATTTGTCCTGTCTATTAAACACACTAAGTATTTTTAAGTATTGACATTTGTGCTTGAATCATAGGTACTTCCAGTACACATTTGTGAGAAGTTGGCCTGGTATATGCTGTTCACTAATTAAAGTGGACACCTTGCACCAGAACAATTCGACTCTTATGGTAGATAGGTTTAAGACAACCTTTACAGAAAGCTATCCTAGTGGTAGCTGTGGAGAGCAGCCTTCAGGCTAAGTCTTGAAGGAATGTAAAGCAGCTTGTTTTACCACACAATCTCTTGAATCACCAAATGAAAAGACACCACACAGGTATATATATCAAATATATATGTATTTATTAATAAACACTCTCTACTAATCTCTTTATGAGATTAGAAGTCAGGAACATATGTACAAGTCAAATGTTATCAAAATAAGTTTAGCACAATCGAATATCACAATCTTAGTTTGGCTAGACCTAGGTCTAGGGCATCTAGAATCGAGGGACCCCCAAGAACCACCCCAGGTAGTTGTAGGAGACCCACAGGGGACGGACGCGGTGTCCTGGCACCGGTGCGAGTCCTGTACGAGTCTATGCGCACAGACACGATTGAGATTTCAATGTTAAAGGTCCCTTGCGTGTTCGAGGCGAACACACCGATCGGTCCTTGTGCGAGTCGAAGGACGCGGTTACAGATGGAGTTGCAAGGGAGATGGACGCGCTGTGTCTAACACAGACGCGAACCTTGTGCGAGTCAGCGCAATGGAGATCTCAATGTTACAGGCCCCTTGTGTGTTCGAGGCGAACACCGATCGGACTCAGTACGAGTCGAAGGACACAGTTCTAGATAGTGTTACAAAGGAGATGGACGCGATGTGTCTAACACAGACGCGAACCCTGTACGAGTCAGCGCAATTGTCGCACTTAGAAAATAAGAGTTTTAGGGCACTTCTAGGGTAGCTACAAGCAAGTCACTTACAGGATAAGTAGTTCTAGGGCCCACACCCACAGGAGCACCGTAGTGCTGAAGTTACCTCACCCAGGGGAGCCGGGTACATAGGTGTTCTTTGGTGTCGGGTCGCGGCGTCGTTTTCAATGGGAGCCAGTGAAGACTTGCTGCTTGCGGCGACAGGAGAAGTGTCCGGAAGAATCCAAGCCTGGATTCAGAAGATGGAAGACCTGAAAGCAGAGGGGACAGTGTTCAAAGTCACTTGGCAGTGACTCGGGGCAAGGAAGATGGATGCCCACCGTCGTCGCAAGATTCAGGTCGTTCGCGGGTGCCTTGACTCTTCAGCCACGAGGTCCAGGAGGCGTCGACGACGATCAGGAGCTGGATTCGGCATGTCCCACGATGTCTGCAGCTTACTGCGGTGTCGGCGACTCGATTGGAGCCAACAAGCCTTGGTAACAGCAAGTCTCGGGGAAAGTGTAAAGAGGCAATGGCGCAGACCAGCAAGGTCTGTGGGACTCACCCAGTGAGGGTAAGTCAGGGCAGGCCTGGAGCAACCAGGGGAGCCCTTTGGTTTCTTTAGAAAGTCTTCTGGGGACCCACAAGCCGGCTGGCAAGGGATCGCGAAGACGCCTCGGGAGGATTCGCTCAACAGGGGCCCACAGTCACTCGGGACGTGGTAGGCCTCTGATCTTCGGAGGGATTCCTGTTGGAGGCTAGGACCACACGTGGTCCAAAGCACAAGTTCGTGGAACGTTGTGAAGGGGTTGCACTCGACAATAGTGCACGGTACCCAGGGGTCGCGGTTCCTCGTCACTCTTGGGGTCCACTGGCCTCAGCTTCGCTGGGGACTCACGATGGCCTTTGAGAAGTCAGGAAATCCACTTCTTGGGCTGCAGGGACTTCGGACTCCGGCGGGAGCGGCGTAGTTTGCGACCGTCGTTTGTAGTTTTTGGTGCCTGCCAAGCAGGGGAGTCACTCCTTGACTCCAAGGGAGATTCTTCAGTCTTCCAAAGGTAGTGGAACGTCGAAGGTCCGGGATTCTTCTTCAGAGCGTCGTCCAGGGAAATCTAGTTTGCAATGCACAGGTTCCCCCTCTTATACTAAAAGAAAGGGAGGGACTAGCTCTATGACCCTACCTATGGGAGGGTCAGGGGAGTGGGTGGCTACACCCACTTCCCTTTGTCCAGTTTCGCGCCAGAGCAGGGGCAGGTAGCCCCTGAGCCGGTTTGAACTGGGGTATGCACAGAGGAGCCTTCTGCTCCCCCAGTGCAGGACTTCAAAGCACTCTAAGAGTGCACCCACCCAGCCCCAATACACTAAACCCTGTCTGGAAGGTGGTCACACCCCCTTGGGACAGGATATCTATTGTTGGGCTTCCTCCACTGCGAGTGTTGGTCATCAGCAGGAGGGCAGCCCAGTGTCTGTGACTGGTGGCATCCATTTTGTGATGCCAGGGCTCTGCAGGATTCTACCGCGTTTCCACAGTAGGTACATGTCTATCCCTCTAGAAGGGTGGAATGCTACCCCCGCCGCCAGGACTGGCGGGGGGTAGTATTCCAAGATGTTTGACACCAAACACGACATGTTTCGATGCAGCCATTCCAAAGTTAGCATTCTACCGCGAGGATATAATGCACTTAAAAGTATATGGTTTAACCGCATCCACAAACAGCCCCAGAGAATGGACTCTGAGAGCTGCAGAGGGGCCCTGCTCAGGCAGAGGCACCCCCTCACATGGAAACTAAGCAACCTGCCCTCAGGATTGATAGGGCCTGCTTTAGGGGTGACTGATAAGTCTCAATGTGTGTGCAGGAGAGATATAGGGGACCTATATCTCAGTGAGGGGTGCTAGCACTTCCTCACCCAGGCTGCAGTAGCAGGCCTGTGGTGTCAGATTTAGTCTGCTTCCCAGGGGTGGCATAATACATGCTTCAGCCCCGGGTAGGCCTGTGAAGTACCTATGCCCTTGGTACCTAAGGTACCATATACTAGGGACTCATAAGGTACCACAGTATCCAATCACTAGTGCACCTAGAGTGCACTCCAAATCGTTTAGAGAGAAGAGAGAGGCTGGGGCCCTGATTGGCAGGGTCCCAGACAGACTATAGCCAGAAACCAGTGTAAACATCAGAAAAAAAGTGGGGGCAACATAAGAGGCAGATCCTACTCTCCTACACAACCCCCCCCCACCGCCCCCCAAACGCAGGGACACTAAACTAACCTGGACCAGTTGAGTCTTCGTGTTCAAAGTGGAAATACCTTGAGAGTCCATCTGCATTGGCATGTTGGGTCCCAGGTCTATGTTCCACTGTATAGTCCATCCCCTGTAGGGAAATGGACCACCTCAAAAGTTTTGGGTTTTCACCTTTCATCTGTTTAAGCCATAAGAGGGGCTTGTGGTCAGTCTGAACTATGAAGTGAGTGCCAAACAAGTATGGCCTCAGCTTCTTCAGGGCCCACACCACAGCAAAGGCCTCCCTCTCTATAGCTGACCAACGTTTCTCTCTAGGGGTCAGCCTTCTGCTAATAAAAGCTACTGGCTCGTCTTGACCTTCACCATTCAGTTGACAGTACAGCTCCCACACCCAGCTCAGAAGCATCTGTTTGGACAATGAACTTTTTGGTGTAGTCTGGACTCTGTAAGATGGGGGCAGTGCACATGGCCTGCTTTAGGTCTTCAAATGCCTTCTGACAGCTAGCTGTCCACTGAACCTTTTTTGGCATTTTCTTTGAGGTCAGATCTTTCAAGGGGGTCACTATAGATCCATATCCCTTGACAAACCTCCTATAGTACCCAGTCAGGCCTAAGAAGGCTCTCACCTGTGTCTGGGTGGTTGGAGCAACCCATTCCATTATGGTTTGGATTTTGCTCTGTAAAGGCTGAACCTGGCCTCCACCTACAAGGTGGCCCAGGTATACAACCCGACTCTGCCCTATCTGGCACTTAGTGGCCTTGATAGTGAGGCCTGCTTTCTGCAGAGCCTCCAAAACATTCCTGAGGTGGACCAGGTGATCCTGCCAGGAGGAACTAAAGACAGCAATATCATCTAGATAAGCTGAGCAATAAGTTTCCATCCCTGTCAGAACTTTATTCACCAACCTCTGAAAAGTGGCAGGTGCATTTTTCAATCCAAAGGGCATCACCACAAAGTGGTAGTGCCCACCAGGGGTTGAAAATGCTGTTTTGGCTTTTGCATCATCAGCTAACCTGATCTGCCAGTAGCCAGCTGTCAGGTCAAACGTGCTTAGATACTTGGCTGAGGCCAAAGTATCAATCAGCTCATCTGCCCTTGGTATGGGATAGGCATCAGTCCTAGTGACTGCATTGAGGCCTCTGTAGTATACACAAAACCTCATTTCTTTGTTACCACCCTGGGTACGAGGCTTGGGTACCAGGACTACTGGGCTAGCCCAAGGGCTATCTGAAGGCTCAATTACACCTAGCTCCAACATTTTCTGGACTTCAGTCCTGATACAGTCCCTGACATGGTCAGGTTGCCTGTAGATTTTATTCTTGACAGGCAGACTGTCTCCAGTGTCCACCTCATGGGTGCACCAGGTAGTCTGACTAGGGGTCAGGCTAAACATATGTCTATACTGTTGCAGAACTTGTCTGCACTCAGTTTGCTGATGGTCAGTGAGGCTGCTTGCCAAAGCAACACCATCTACTGACCCATCATCAGGGTTCTGAGAGAGCAGGTCAGGGAGAGGGTCACTCTCCTCCTCCTGGTCCTCATCAGTTGCCATGAGCAAGCCCATGTCAGACCTGTCAACATATGGCTTTAATCTGTTGACATGGAGCACCCTCAGGGGGCTCCTGGGAGTTCCAAGATTCACCAGGTAGGTGACTTCTCCCTTCTGTTCAACTATTGTATGGGGGCCACTCCACTTGTCCTGGAGGGCTGCTGGGGCCACAGGCTCCAATACCCACACCTGGCTGGTATACAGTCAGTACAGCCTTTTGGTCATGCCAAGCTTTTTGTAATTCTTGGCTGGCCTCCAGGTTTTTGGTTGCCTTTTTCATGTACTCAGCCATCCGGGAGCGGAGACCAAGTACATAGTCCATCACATCTTGTTTGGGGGCTTGAGAGGTAACTCCCAGCCCTCTTTACCAAACACAATGGACCTCTCACAGGATGCCCAAACAGAAGCTCAAATGGGCTGTAACCAACCCCCTTCTGTGGAACCTCTCTGTATGCAAACAACAGGCAAGGAAGAAGAAGGTCCCATTTCCGCCTAAGCTTCTCTGGGAGTCCTTTAATCATTCCTTTCAAGGTTTTGTTGAAGCGTTCAACTAAACCATTGCATTGTGGGTGATAGGGGGTGGTGAACTTATATGTTACACCACACTCCTTCCACATTGCTTTCAGATATCCTGACATGAAGTTGGTACCTCTGTCAGAAATGACCTCCTTTGGGAAACCCACTCTGGAGAAAACTCCAATGAGGGCTCTTGCCACCACAGGGGCTGTGGTGGTCCTCAGGGGAATTGCTTCTGGGTACCTGGTGGCATGATCCACTACCACCAGGATAAACCTGTGCCCAGATGCAGTTTGAGGGTCAAGGGGACCAACAATGTCAATCCCTACCCTTTCAAAGGGTACCCCCACCACAGGTAGTGGTATCAGGGGGCCTTTGTTGTGCCACCTGCCTTACCACTGGCTTGGCATGTGACACAGGAGCGACAAAACTCCTTTGTGTCCTCTGACATATGTGGCCAATGAAAATGTGGGACAAGCCTGTCCCAGGTCTTGTTTTGGCCCAAGTGACCTGCCAAAGGGATATCATGTGCTAGGGTCAAGAGGAACCCCTAAACTTCTGAGGTATTACCATCCTCCTGGTGGCTCCAGGGGCTGGATCTCTACCCTCAGAATATAGGAGTCCCTCATCCCAATAAACATTATGGGACCCACTAGCACTCCCAGCAGCCTCAGCAGCAGCCTGCTGTCTGAGGGGTTCAAGAGAGGGGCAGCACTGTTGCTCCTTCCTCAGATCTTCCCTAGAAGGGCCCCCTGCCCCCAAGAACTCAACCTGATCAGGCTCAAGTCCCTCTGGGGCAGTTTCTTCTTCAGGATCTGCTTCACCTCCCTCTGGGGGTGAATCTGTGATCTGAGCCAGAGGGGAAGGCACTGCCTTTACCCTACTGCTCCTCCTCTTAGGAAGCATCTGGTCCATTGTTCAAGGATCCAGAGCTGGTTCAGTGTTATGCATTCTTGCTTGTGACCTAGTCACAGCAAATACCTCTGCAGGGATGCCCAACATCTCAGCATGAGTCCATGACTCTACTTCAGACCAGGTTGAAGTCTCTAGATCATTGCCCAATAGACATTCGACAGGGAGGTCTGCACTGACTACAACCTTCTTGAGGCCAGTTACCCCTCCCCAGGAAAATTCACAACTGCCAGACTATGGTTGGTCCTGACATTGCTTGCATTGGTCACCTGGTACATTTCGCCCAGGATGATCTGTCCAGGGTCCACAAGATCCTCTGCCACCATGGTGACACTAGCACCAGTGTCCCTAAATGCCAAAGCCTGTTTGCCATTTATTACAGGCTGCTGTTTGTATTTGCCCAGATTACTGGGACTTACTAGGAAGGACATATTAAGGTCTCCCTCACAAATCAGCATTGCCTGAGTGGGCACTCTGACTAGGTCAGAGTCCACTTCAGAACCCAGGGTCAACCCTACTACACCCTTATTCTGAGTACCACCTCCACCAGTAGCTGAGCTAGGGGGAACAGTTGCCTTAGGGGCAGGAGTGGTGGTGGTGGTTTGGTCTTTGGACTTGTTACAATCAGAAGTCCAGTGCCCTTTCTGTTTACAGAATTTGCACCAGGGCTTCTTTTGGCCTTTCCCCTTGTTGGATTGTGACTCCCCACCAGATGCAGATTTTTGGGGCCCTTGTGAAGACTTCTGGTCTTTTGACTTATCCCCACCTTTCTCAGAGCCCTTAGGATCTTGCTTCTTGGTGTCACCCCCTTGGTTCTGGGGTTTCTGCCTTACCCTGGTTCTGACCCATTTGTCTGCCTTCTTTCCCAATTCTTGGGGAGAGGTCAGATCCGAGTCCACCAGGTATTGATGCAACAACTGGTTCTGGCAATTAAGGATCTGTTCTCTCATCATCAGATTATACAATCCCTTGAAATCAGTAACCCTACTGCCAACCAGCCAACCCTCCAGAGCCTTGGTTGCACAATCTACAAAGTCAGTCCAGTCCTGAGTCTGTGCCTTTTGGGTGTCTCTGAACTGTAACCTGTACTGCTCAGTGGTTAAGCCAAACCCATCTATCAGTGCACTCTTCAGGACTTCATAATTATCAGCATCCTCTTCTCTAACAGTGAGGAGCGTGTCTCTACCTTCGTCTGAAAAGGAGAGCCACAAGATTGCTGCCCACTGCTTTTGGGGGACCTGCTGTACTCTGCAGGTCCTCTCCATAGCAGTTATCCACTTGTGGATATCATCCCCACTCTGGTAGGGAGTAACAACCTTGCTCAGGTTCCTATGGTCTGGAATAGATTCTCTGCCTCTAGGGACACTGTTGCTGCCACCAAGGGGTTCTAACCCCTCTCTTCTAGAAGCTCTCTGGATCTCCAGGGCTTCTCTATACAGTGCCAACTGCTTGGTTCTGAGGGCAACTCTTGCTTCCTCATACTGCAGCAGTTTGCACATTCTTTCAGAGGAGCTCTCTTATGGGAAAGTATGAGTTCCTCTGTTGGACAAATTCTCTGCCAGAGTGATAAGAGTGGTCAGATTCCCTGGAAGGGGACCTATGCCTCTCATCCACTCTGTCAGTTCTCTTAGGGAGAATTCCTCTGTCCTTTTCAGGCCCCTTGGAGCCTGGCCCTTCAATCACAGAGTCTTGGTCATTCTGATTTTCATCATCTGACCCAGACACTGTAATTGACCCACCCCCTGATTCAGACCCATTAGCTCCTAGAGCCAATCTAAGATCATCTGCTGTCAGCAGATCTATCAGGTGTAGTGTGGAGGGACTCTGTCCTAGCTTCAGGTGTCTTTCAACACACATGGCTCTCAAGTCAGAGAAAGCCATGTCCTTATACTGAGGCTGAGTGGATCCACTGGTTCCACCCTTTAAGGACATTCTAGTGTTGTGCAGTGTTGTACTACCTACACTAGTTTGTGGCCTACTGATACTAGCTTGAGCTGTAGAAAGGGTGTGCTATCCCTTGGCACACAGCTCTAAGTTCAGTAGAACTTATTGATACTAACCTTGACTTTATATGTACCTTAAGTACCTATGGTGGTTTTCAGTTAGTAATTCAAATAGAGATTTTCTGGTAAAACAATAGCAAGCTGGAATCCCACACGCTGCCCACCAATGTGAGAAGTTGGCCTGGTATATGCTGTTCACTAATTAAAGTGGACACCTTGCACCAGAACAATTCGACTCTTATGGTAGATAGGTTTAAGACAACCTTTACAGAAAGCTATCCTAGTGGTAGCTGTGGAGAGCAGCCTTCAGGCTAAGTCTTGAAGGAATGTAAAGCAGCTTGTTTTACCACACAATCTCTTGAATCACCAAATGAAAAGACACCACACAGGTATATATATCAAATATATATGTATTTATTAATAAACACTCTCTACTAATCTCTTTATGAGATTAGAAGTCAGGAACATATGTACAAGTCAAATGTTATCAAAATAAGTTTAGCACAATCGAATATCACAATCTTAGTTTGGCTAGACCTAGGTCTAGGGCATCTAGAATCGAGGGACCCCCAAGAACCACCCCAGGTAGTTGTAGGAGACCCACAGGGGACGGACGCGGTGTCCTGGCACCGGTGCGAGTCCTGTACGAGTCTATGCGCACAGACGCGATTGAGATTTCAATGTTAAAGGTCCCTTGCGTGTTCGAGGCGAACACACCGATCGGTCCTTGTGCGAGTCGAAGGACGCGGTTACAGATAGAGTTGCAAGGGAGATGGACGCGCTGTGTCTAACACAGACGCAAACCTTGTGCGAGTCAGCGCAATGGAGATCTCAATGTTACAGGCCCCTTGTGTGTTTGAGGCGAACACCGATCGGACTCAGTACGAGTCGAAGGACACAGTTCTAGATAGTGTTACAAAGGAGATGGACGCGATGTGTCTAACACAGACGCGAACCCTGTACGAGTCAGCGCAATTGTCGCACTTAGAAAATAAGAGTTTTAGGGCACTTCTAGGGTAGCTACAAGCAAGTCACTTACAGGGTAAGTAGTTCTAGGGCCCACACCCACAGGAGCACCGTAGTGCTGAGTTACCTCACCCAGGGGAGCCGGGTGCATAGGTGTTCTTTGGTGTCGGGTCGCGGCGTCGTTTTCAATGGGAGCCAGTTAAGACTTGCTGCTTGCGGCGACAGGAGAAGTGTCCGGAGGAATCCAAGCCTGGATTCAGAAGATGGAAGACCTGAAAGCAGAGGGGACAGTGTTCAAAGTCACTTGGCAGTGACTCGGGGCAAGGAAGATGGATGCCCACCGTCGTCGCATGATTCAGGTCGTTCGCGGGTGCCTTGACTCTTCAGCCACGAGGTCCAGGAGGCGTTGACGACTACCAGGAGCTGGATTCGGCGTGTCCCACGATGTCTGCAGCTTACTGCGGTGTCGGCGACTCGATTGGAGCCAACAAGCCTTGGTAACAGCAAGTCTCGGGGAAAGTGTAAAGAGGCAATGGCGCAGACCAGCAAGGTCTGTGGGACTCACCCAGCGAGGGTAAGTCAGGGCAGGACTGGAGCAACCAGGGGAGCCCTTTGGTTTCTTTAGAAAGTCTTCTGGGGACCCACAAGCCGGCTGGCAAGGGATCGCGAAGACGCCTCGGGAGGATTCGCTCAACAGGGGCCCACGGTCACTCGGGACGTGGTAGGCCTCTGATCTTCGGAGGGATTCCTGCTGGAGGCTAGGACCACATGTGGTCCAAAGCACAAGCTCGTGGAACGTTGTGAAGGGTTGCACTCGACAATAGTGCACGGTACCCAGGGGTCGCGGTTCCTCGTCACTCTTGGGGTCCACTGGCCTCAGCTTCGCTGGGGACTCACGATGGCCTTTGAGAAGTCAGGAAATCCACTTCTTGGGCTGCAGGGACTTCGGACTCCGGCGGGAGCGGCGTAGTTTGCGACCGTCGTTTGTAGTTTTTGGTGCCTGCCAAGCAGGGGAGTCACTCCTTGACTCCAAGGGAGATTCTTCAGTCTTCCAAAGGTAGTGGAACGTCGAAGGTCCGGGATTCTTCTTCAGAGCGTCGTCCAGGGAAATCTAGTTTGCAATGCACAGGTTCCCCCTCTTATACTAAAAGAAAGGGAGGGACTAGATCTATGACACTACCTATGGGAGGGTCAGGGGAGTGGGTGGCTACACCCACTTCCCTTTGTCCAGTTTCGCGCCAGAGCAGGGGCAGGTAGCCCCTGAGCCGGTTTGAACTGGGGTATGCACAGAGGAGCCTTCTGCTCCCCCAGTGCAGGACTTCAAAGCACTCTAAGAGTGCACCCACCCAGCCCCAATACACTAAACCGTCTGGAAGGTGGTCACACCCCCTTGGGACAGGATATCTATTGTTGGGCTTCCTCCACTGCGAGTGTTGGTCATCAGCAGGAGGGCAGCCCAGTGTCTGTGACTGGTGGCATCCATTTTGTGATGCCAGGGCTCTGCAGGATTCTACCGCGTTTCCACAGTAGGTACATGTCTATCCCTCTAGAAGGGTGGAATGCTACCCCCGCCGCCAGGACTGGCGGGGGGGTAGTATTCCAAGATGTTTGACACCAAACAAGACATGTTTCGATGCAGCCATTCCAAAGTTAGCATTCTACCGCGAGGATATAATGCACTTAAAAGTATATGGTTTAACCGCATCCACAAACAGCACCAGAGAATGGACTCTGAGAGCTGCAGAGGGGCCCTGCTCAGGCAGAGGCACCCCCTCACATGGAAACTAAGCAACCTGCCCTCAGGATTGATAGGGCCTGCTTTAGGGGTGACTGATAAGTCTCAATGTGTGTGCAGGAGAGATATAGGGGACCTATATCTCAGTGAGGGGTGCTAGCACTTCCTCACCAAGGCTGCAGTAGCAGGCCTGTGGTGTCAGATTTAGTCTGCTTCCCAGGGGTGGCATAATACATGCTTCAGCCCCTGGTAGGCCTGTGAAGTACCTATGCCCTTGGTACCTAAGGTACCATATACTAGGGACTCATAAGGTACCACAGTATCCAATCACTAGTGCACCTAGAGTGCACTCCAAATCGTTTAGAGAGAACAGAGAGGCTGGGGCCCTGATTGGCAGGGTCCCAGCCAGACTATAGCCAGAAACCAGTGTAAACATCAGGAAAAAAGTGGGGGCAACATAAGAGGCAGATCCTACTCTCCTACAACATTTCTTTCAGTACAAACACTTCCAGACAGGTCTGCTCTCTCCTTGAGCACAGGGAAGTAAAACACCATATACGGAATAATGCCAACATTTGGAAGCAAGAAAGGGGGACTTTAAAAAAAAAAAATCAGAGAAATGTATTTTACTTGCATTGTTTCGGAGGCAATTTTAGAAGGAGACAGCAAAAATAAAGCTGTATGTGGTTTAAAAAATTGTGAGTCACCCTGCTGAGATAGGTGTGTTGGCACGTATGACATGGGTAGAAATGGAAGTGCATGCAAATATTCTTTAAGCGCAGAAACACTTTGGCAATGGGGGCCTACATGCATATGGGTGCTATCGAGCACTGTGTGTGGGATAAAAAAGTTTGAGAGGGTACTCTAAAAAAGGCATGGGCAAAGAAGTATAACTAGGAATATTTTATTAGAGGCGCCGCCTTAGTAATACGAAACACCCTGCGTATATGATTATAAAACAATCATCTTCATCCCAATTATTTTCAGGGAGAATAATGCAAGTAATCCCGAGGCCTTGCTTACATCCCCCCCCACCCTCCAAAAAAAGTGACAGTGGGGAGCCACGGGCAATGGCCAATGGGTCAAAGAAGCCACGGGTCGAAAAAGTTTAGGAACCACTGTGATAAGTAACTAGTGGAACATTCTCTGGACAAGTGCAGACCCTGCACTTGTCCAGTTTACTTCGGTGGTGGGTAAATTCTTTGTACTTGCGTTTTCTTTCGGACGCATTCCTACAAAAATTCATATACGCTGATAGAATGGGATATAGGTAGACACTACACCGACAGTCATTCCCCACTTTTTTTCTGAAACGGGAATGGCAGCTTAGGAAGAGTGCAGGCATACTTAAAAGTAGGGAAAACCTGCCCTGCACACTGACAATGAACATATTATAAAAGCTTAAAAAATAGAAAGCAGAGAAAGAATTCTCTCAAAATTGGGTGTTTGAAGACGCCAGCAATGTTCAGCGTACCTCTCACATGAGCCAGAAAGAAAGCACTCTGTAAACCATCTTCAAGATGAAGGCAGAATCGGTTTGGGAAGCTAGATTCTCAAAGACAAAGTGTCATATTTTCACCCAGTTTCACTGTCCTACTTACTAGGCCGCATTTCCCTAATTTTTACCAGGTTTTTAAGCTTCACCACTTAGGGATATGCTGTACTGTTGCTATACATAGTGAGGTCACTTTACTGAGACTTTAAACTCTTCAGAAAATTCTGAAAAATACTAAGATAGGCTTTGGCTTGAAGACTACATTTTAGCATACCAGACATACACTTAGAAGTTCTATTGTAATTTATTAAAGTGTTCCAGGATCCCCACACACAGACAACAATTATTCTAATATTTATGACTTTCAATGCCAGTCCTATAAAGCAGAACTAACTTTTGAGATCTTAAGTAGTAAAACTATACCCTACAAGACATGGTACATGATTTGGTCAATGGTTATACATCTCCAGCAGGTGCAGCAAATTTTCAGGCGGATTCAGATGATTGTATTATCTGTTATGTAGACTTAGCATAGAGTTCTTGCTGAAAATGCAACATAGGGAGACACTCGTTCTCAACCTCGAGCACAAGGAAAATGATAGACAAATATACATACCTTGTGAGAGCTCAAATTGTGCAAAGGAAACATGCACAAATGCAAACATCTTGCAGTTCAATCGAGCAATCTGAAACTGGTCACGTGCCTCCTCTGGACTAAGGATGCTACAAGATATTTCATAAATCACAAAGTTAGGGCTTGCATTAACACTCCATGTGCTGCTCAACTGGTAACACATGGAAAACAAATTGCAATTCCAAACAAATACTAAAACATAGGATAACATTTAGAAATGAAGGTTAGCAGCTTTCTTACAGTGCCTCAAAAAATCCAATGTCTGTTCAAACAAATATAATTAAGACAAGCCCAACAACTTTGCTATGAATAAAATGTCAATGATTTTTGCAAGTCATGGTTTATAAGCTCATCCCTGGTCATCTGTACAGTTATAGTATTCACAAGGAGATGATGAACGGAGCGCTGAAACCTTTCAGACACTCACCCCTAGTCACGGATCTGGGTTGAATCCATCATCGTTCTTTAGCTCACTTCACCACCTCAGTTCAGACCCAGCTATAGGCAAATAAGCCTTGCCCCTGTGCCTCATGGAACAGTCCAGCCCGACCTGCTAAGCCAGGTCTTCCCCGAGCCGGAAACAAGCTTCCTGGGACCGGTTTCGGGGCAACACCTCTCATCAGCCAGGCTAGCTTGAATGCAGTGGCAAAGTGAGCAAGGGACCCACGTCTGGGCATACCCTGCCAACTTAGGGCGAACAAAGCAAACACAAGGAGATGATGGACGGAGCGCTGAAAGGTTTCATAGTATTCTACAAAAGTTGTTTGTATCGTGCATACTGCAAACCTAATGGTCTAAATGTGCATTACACAGCTGAGTGGGTGTGAAGGCAATGTAGGATTGTGCCCTTAGTAGAGGAGCAATAGAATGCAACAAGGAGAAATGCTTACATTGAAATAAAGGGAGACTCCAAGAGCTCAAAACAGGTAGACTACCTGCTTGGAGACACGTGGAAAAGTGTGAAGAAGCCCGACGAGACCAGAGTCTGCAAAGTTTGCTTCTGGTCAATGAAAATGTATGTCTAAAGAATAACAGCAGTAAGATGGCAAACCGCATAGGCTTGATGGATGGCAGAAAGTCATGCAGAGATATTATGATGGAGTACTAAGCAGGCTTTTGTTGTCAGGGCAGAGTATTTTCAATTGGATTTTGATGGATGCATCACGGGTCATAAAAAAGAAACCTACAAAATGTTCTGTTTACCGAACCTACGAGGATTGGAATAACAGAGGAAGAAACAAATATGATAAAAGTTACTTTTGGCCCCATAGCCCATCTCATGTATACCAAAGTAAGTTATTACCAGCTTGACTACACAAAATAATTTACAGCTTGTCAATCTATGAGATCGGGAGATAGGATGCTTATGGTGACGATCAAGAGTATCGTGGGGGGATCTACTCCACATTTATGTGCTAAACTGTACTCCTCTAAGCTTATTAAATGGATGTGGTCCCAGCAGCAGATTGTAATGTGTACCTTCAAAAATGCTTTTTCTTACAAGTGAATTACTTCTTAGTCCCTTTAAAGACAGTTGGCATATCTAGGCAAAAAATATGGACAATCAGGAAAGCACAACACTCAGACTATAAATAGACTATAAGGTCTCAGATTTCTTTCTTCACAACAAAACTGGGGCAAACAGAGAAGGCATAAGGGTGCAGAGGTGGGAAAAAGGTGGGCAAAGTGATAGTTTGTCCTATGTGAAATGGTGTAACCACTTTGATGAGGAACGAGGGTCTCGTCCTAAGCACCACTTTGTCCGGATGCACAGAGAAGAAAGGATGCTTAGAGGATAGAGCTCACACACCCTGCGAGCAGAGCTGATGGCAACAAAGAAAGCAGTTTTCAAAGTAGGAAGCCTTTGAGGACAGTTGTGAAGAGGCTCGAAAGGAGCGCATATAAGATAAGTTAAAACAAGATTCAAGTCCCACTGGGGCTTTATGAAAGCAGATGGAGGACAGACATGAATAATGCCCTTAAAGAATCTGTTTACAATAGGGGACTTGAACAAGGAGGGCTGATCTGGCAGCCGAAAGAAAGCAGAAATAGCTGCAAGATAGGCTTTTAGAGTGCAAAGAGCAGAGCCCTGCTGGGCCAAAGAAAGGATGAACAAGATAACCTCAGAAAGAGGGGCAGAGAGGGGATCCACAGCCTTTGCTGTGCACCATGCCACAAACTTATTCCATCGACAGGTGTATACCATTATAGTGGAGGGACGCCTGGCTGCCAAGATGACGTTAAAGACTTCGGACGGAAGGTCAAAAGCTGTCAACTGTCGCCCCTCGATTACCACGCAAAAAGGAAGAGGCTGGACAGGTTCTGGTGGAGGGCCTTACCCTGTTGCTGCAACAGTAGATCCTCCAGAAGGGGCAGTCTGATCGGAGGATCGATGGCCATGCTCAGGAGCTCAGGTACCAGACTCTTCGAGCCCAGTCCGGAGCCACAAGAATGACTTGGGCCCGGTCACGCTTGATCTTCTTCAGCACTCGGGGCAGAAGTGGTACAGGTAGAAAGGCATACAGGAGGCCGCAGTTCCACTCACAACGAAAATCGTCACAGAGCGAGTGCCGCCTTGGAAACTCCAACACACAAAACTGCTGACAGTGCGCGTTCTCTTCGGTGGCGAACAGATTTAACCAAGGCTCTCACCACCGCTGAAAGAGACCTTGCACCACCTCCGAATGAAGACGCCATTCGTGATATACCAGGCACCGACAGCTGAGTTCGTCCGCCCTGGCGTTCAGAGAACCTGCCAAGTGTTGAACCACCAGGGTCATGCCCTGATGTTCCAGCAATGTCCAAAGGTGAAGAGCCTCTTGACATAGGGTCCATGACCCCATCCCGCCCTGTTTGTTGCAGTACCACATGGCGGTGGTGTTGTCTGTGAACACCTGCACTACTTTCCCCTTGAGGGAGGGAAGGAATGCCTTCAGTGCCAGGCGGATCGCCCAGAGCTCCAACAGGTTGACATGGAGCCCGGACTCCGCCGGAGACCAGACTCCTCTGATCTCCGCCTCTCCCAGATGGCCGCCCAATCCCAGGAGCGATGCATCGTCACCACTGTTAGTTCTGGTTGGGTAAAGGAGAGGGATCTGCCTCTGACCCAATCCTGGTCCGTTAACCACCACTGCAGTTGTTGTGCAGTTCCCTTCGAGATCTGGACGTAGTCGGAAAGATTACCCTGATGCTGGCACCCACTGGAACTTCAGGTACCACTGCAGAGCCCGCATATGACACCTGGCATGATCCACCAGCAGGATACAGGAGGCCATGAGGACCAGCAGCCTCAGGGTCATTCACACCAAAATCAGGGATAGAGGATGAAACATCAGTATCATAGCCCGAATATCCCAGACTCTCTGCTCGTGAGGATAGGCCTAAAACTGCATTGTTTCCAGAACAGCTCAGATGAATGGAAGCGACTGAGAGGGAGTCATGTGTGACTTCAGAACGTTGATAGTGAACCACAGCGAATGCAGGAGGTCCACCATAGTCTGGAGGTGGGAGAAGACAGCCTGGGGCGAGCCAGCCTTCAACATCCAGTCTTCAAGATAGGGGAAGACTGGAACCCCTGATCTGCGCAGATGAGCTGCGACCATCGCCATCACTTTCGTGAACACCCGAGGGGCACTGCTTAGGCCAAAGGGGAGCACGGTGAACTGAAAATGCTCGTGGCCTACCGTGAACCATAGATAGCGTCTGTGGGCTGGCAGGATGGACATATGGAAATAGGCGTCCTGCAAGTCCAACGCCACCATCCAGCCTCCAGGGCAGACAGGACCTGAGCCAACGTGAACATTTTGAACTTCTCCTCCGGAGGACGCGGTTGAGGGCCATAAGGTCTAGAATAGGACGCAGGCCATTGTCCTTCTTGGGCAACAGAAGGAAGCGGGAATAGCAACCATGACCTACTTCTGGCACAGGGACCCTTTCGATAGCTCCCTTGGCCAAAAGAGCAGAAGCTTTCTGGCGGAGGAGCGCCAAATGATCCTCCGACATGTGATCGAAAGATGGTGGCATGGAGGGATGGGCAGTGTCGAAGGGGAGGGAATAGCCCCTTCGGACTATTTGTAAAACCCACCTGTCCGACGTAATGGATTGCCAGTGGGGGAGGTGATGGCGAATCCTGCCACCCACTGGCCACTGATGGTCCTGAAGGGTCGGACTAGGAGGGTTTGGAGGCTGCTGGTGGGGTGGGGGGCAGGGGGGACTGGCCCGCCCGCTGGCTCGCTGACCCGCGAGGCCACTGGGTCCCATGTTTGCAGCCACACAGAGGCTGGGCAGCTTGCGTGAACCGGTGGCTAGACTGTGCCGGACGTGGTGGGGTGCATCTTCCGTAGTCACAAAAGGAGAGAAAAGCAGACTGGGGTGGACGGGAAGACGCAGCGAGGCCCAAGGATCTGGCTGTAGCCAAAGAACCATTAAATCGCTCCAGCGCCCAGTCTGCTTTGTCGCCAAAAAGGCGACAGCCATCAAAAGGCATGTCCAGCAAAGTTGACAGGACATCCACCGAAAAGCCAGACGTCCTCAACCAGGCGTAGCGCCTAAGGGCTACCGACGTGGCAATCATTCTGCCTAGAGAGTCGGTGGTATCCAGTCCACATCGAATCGTGAATTTAGCTGTGTCTATCCCATCTGCCACTGCTTGGGAGAGAAAGGTCCGGACCTCCTCCGGGCACTGAGGCAGTACTTGCACGACCGTATCCCAGATAGTATAGGAGTATCGGCCCAAGAGGCATGCAGTATTCACAGACCGCAGTGTCAAGCTGGAGTAAGAGAACATGCGCTTCCCAAGATGATCCAGCTTCTTGGATTCCCTGTCTGGGGGAGCAGAAGGGAATGCGCCTTTGGAAGAAAAGGCTTGGACCGCCAAGCTCTCGGGGGAAGGGTGGTGTGAGAAAAACTGTTGCCCGGAGCCAGGCAATCGTCCTTTTCACAGGAGCACCTGTGCTGGGCTTGGACCAGGTGCCCAGAAGGACGTCAGTGAGGGCTTCATTGAAGAGCAGAAGGGGTTCAGAGGAGGTTGCCGCAGGCTGAAGCACCTCCATCAGGAGATTAGCTGTATAGCACAGGTACCCAAAAGGAGAAGAGGGGGGACAGTGAGAAAGAATTAAGGAAATTAGAAACTTTCTTCATCTTGGAGCTAGATAGCACAGAACCAAATGGTTTTAATATGGATGAAGAACTTTTTACTTGCCTTTATTGAAAAATGCATCCCATGATGCACTTTCCTCATTGAGAGCGAATGCAAGATAAATGAATTATAATAGGAGGGGACATGAAAATTAGCACATAGCACTTTAACACAAGGTAGCACTTTAGTTATGCACTTCTAATATAGATTTTAGTTATTTATTCTCTAAACATCATATGCATCATAAACAGGCAATGGCCAAGCGGTGAAACTAATAAATATATACAGCTCCGCCATGCCAGAAATATAGGGTACAAGGAGCAGTTTAAGTGAACTTTAGTGGTAAATTTTAAATAGAGTTAATAAAGATGTATGAGAAAAGTCTATTGACAATAGGCACTTTATAAGGTTAAGGCACTTTAAACACTAAGCACTTTAAAACTATCGACACTTTAGTATCAGCACAGAGATAAATTTGTAGAGGATATCAGATATACACTACGAGGGGCACTAGTCAAAGAAAAAGAAATTACATGCTCGCTATGATCTTTGCATATAATAAAATAGGGTATAAATGGAACTTTCCCAATTATGCACGTTTCGATATAGACAACAATCATTATTGTCTTTGTGATATCAAACAAAGTATAAATAGCACTGATTTTGCATGCTTTAAAATGGCGCCGATGTTTAACAGATATAGGGCCAGATGTACGACCCTTTTTTGCGGCCGCAAACGGGAGATCCTCCCGTTTGCGGCCGCAAAAAAGGGTAATAGCATGTACAAATGCTATTTTGCGAGTCACTGACTCGCAAAATAGCATTTGCGACTCACGCTATTAGGAAGGGGCGTCCGTTCCTAATAGCGAGTCAACATGCTATGTACTAATGAGCCGCAAAACACTCGCAGTTTACCATCTACTTCAAGTAGGTGGTAAACCACTCACAAAGGGGAAGGGGTCCCCACGGGACTCCTTCCCCTTTGTGAGTATGTGGGAAAATATTTTTTAAGAGCAGGCAGTGGTCCCAGAGACCACTGCCTGCCCTTAAAAAATGAAATTGAAAAGTTTCATTTTTCTTTTTAAATGCATCCCGTTTTCCTTTAAGGAAAACGGGCTGCATTTTAAAAAAAGCTGCTTTATTAAAAAGCAGTCCCAGACATGGTGGTCTGCTGAGCCCAGCAGGCCACCATCCCTGGGAGGGCTGGCATTCACAATGGGCTCGCAAATTGCGAGAGGCTCATTAATATTAATGAGCCTAGCAATTTGCAACCCCATTGGGAATCGCAAAACAGTGTAAACACACTGTTGTACATTCCATTTAGTACCTCGCAATTTGCGACTCGCAATGTATCGCAAATTGCGAGGCGCTAAATGAAAGGGTCGTACATCTGGCCCATAGTTTATGGAGACACCTCAGCATTTGTCCTCTCTCCATGTTCAGTTTAAACAAAGCTTGAATGTATTTAAGTTTTGAAAAAATGGCACTCGTCATCGTGAATAAGGTTGCGCCTGGAACGCGAAACGTGTTGATTGTATCACTCACATAATAAACTGGGGTGAAATGCACAGGAGTGCCGATTGCATCGAAGGGTGACTCTTTGTGATGTGATATATAAATATATATATATATATATATATATATATATACACACACACACACAAGGTTACAGGGACGTTATAGTTCGGCTCAGATTTCACTTGTACAAAACCATAGAAATTCAGCAGTTATTTACAGGACCCAACTATAACTTACACACCCGCAATGCACTGCTTATGACCTCACTAATGACATCTAGTGAGTAAGTATTTTCTAAGAATTTATGATTGTTAAACATATTAACCTACTACAAAAGTTAAATTAGTATACTAAGTGCACTACTACTGAGTGATACTACTTCTAACATATTATGTGAGTAACTGGGAGACTATGTATCCTTGTGTGTATGGGTGTTAGTGGATGTATGGGCGTGTTAGTGGGTGCAAGGCTGAGTGAGTGGATGTGCCAGTGGCTGTATGGCTGAGTGAGTGACGGTGTGAGTGGCTCTATGAGTGGATAAGTGGGTGAGTAGGGAGTACGGGTGAGTGGGTGGGTGTCTGAATGGCTGTGAGCGACTGGGTGTGCACATGGCTATATGGGTGAGTGGCTGTTTGAGTGAGTGTTTGGTTAAGTGAGTTGGTGTGAGTGACTATTGGAGAGTGAGTGTCTGTGTGGATGGCTGTATTGGTGAGTTAGATGTGCAAGTGCTTGTATGGATGTGTGAATGGCTATGGAAGTAGTTGTGAGTGCTTGCAAGGGTGAGTAAGTGGCTGTGTTCAGAGGCTGTATGGGTGACGAGGTATGTGAGTGACTGTAGGTAAATAAGTGGGAGCAGCTGTACAAGTGAGTGTGGGAGTAGCTGTACAAGGGAGTGTGAGTGGCTGTACGGGTGAATGACTGGTTGTAAGAGGGGCTGTATGGGTGAGTGGTTGTGAGTGGCTGTATGAGTGAGTGAGTGTGAGTGCCTCTATGGAGGAGTAGGTGGGTGTGCGAGTACTGGTATGGGTCTGGTAATGGTCTGAGTGGGCGTACGAGACGTTGTATTGGGGTGTGAGTGGCTCTGTGGATGATGTCATCAGTGATGTCATTGACCATGTCATAAGTGATGTAAAATGAGATGTCTTAAGCAACACGTTGTGAGGGCGTACGTTCTAGTTAGCTCAGGTAACTATAACTGCTGAATTTCTATGGTTTTGTACAACTGAAATCTGAGACTAACTATAAAAGGTTTTTTTAATTCTATTTCCGAACTACATCGTCCCTGTAACCTTTGGCTTTTAAGCGAATTACGATAGTTTAACTAGTAGTCGCGTTTGCAGAGTGGTGGAAGGTTGTGGCCTCCGACGACCTCTCAGCAATCCGGCTGTTTGCGACTTACTGGCGGTAACAGGAGGGGTAGTTGGCCCCCAAGGACCCTCAGCATTCAAGGGGACTTTATTCCCCAACCAGTGGTGCACCAGGAGGCGCGTTTGCAGAGTGGTGGTGAAAGAGGGCGGGCCTCCGGTGACTTGCCAGGGCCAGGTTTTTTTCTTTTCTTAGAGGGCAGGCCACGCAGACCCCCCCCCCCCTCCCCGGGCTGATTTCGAACCAGGGGCCTAGCCACATCTCCACTGGTAACGTGGGGGATCCTGAAGACCCTCGGGGACCCTGCCAGCTCCCAGTCTCCTGCGGGAGCCGGCATTGCTTTCGGACATAGGGAGATCATGGAAAGACCGCTCCGTCTGTCTGAAAGTAATTTTGCTCCGCTCGCTGTTAGTGGAGAGTTTGCTGTGGCTTAGCAGGAGCGGTAAAGCTCCCGCCAAGCCACAGCAAACAGCTATGTACCGGGTGAGGGCACCCCGGGACATAGCAGGAGCCGGCCCTGGGGTGTGTGGCGGTCCCCAGGGATATTACTGGCTCCAAGAGGGGGGGGCCGCGCAGCACCCCCCCTTTCTTGTATGAGGGCCTGCCCCCGAGAGGCAGCGGTCCCCAGGATGAGAACAGCCCAGGAGAGGGGCCACGTGGCCCCCCTCAGATTATAAAAAACTGGGGGGGGGGGTCCTTGAGGCCCCTCCATTTACAAATTAAACAGCCCCTGGAAGGTAGTGGTCCACAGAGCATGGGGGGGGGCCTCTGCGAGGCGCCCCCAAATTTATTACTATTAGCCCTGGGGAGAAGGCGGTCCCGAGGCTTTTACAAAGCCTTGGAGGGAGGCCCCATGCACCCAGTCTTTTTTTTTCATAATGCCCGCATGCCCCGGGGATTTGACCCACCCGGGGACTTCCTTGAAAAGATGTACAGGAGCTTGCGCTTATTTTTTTTCCCAGTTTTGCCACGGATCCACCTGCAAATTCCCTGTGGGACCCAAACACCAGTTCTAGGGGGTCAAGGTAGTCCTACCCTGCCACCCTTTGTTTAATGTTTACGTTTTTTGTGGGACTCTGCTCAAGCCGAGTCCCAAGATGGCTGCCAACACTTCCTGGTTGAAGTGTTGGCAGACAATCAGATTACAGCACAGGGACTGTTAAATCCGAAGGATCCACGTCCCTATATATACACAAATTTGTTTTCCAGTTAACTCCCAAACCACTGAACGGATTTACACCAAATCACAAAAAGCCCAATCAGCGAACCAACATCTAGCTTCCTGCCAAAGTTGCTGAAATTCCGTCCAGAGGTTCGGGCTGTAGCTGGTCTAAAGGTCCTATGGCAATTAACATGGGGAAAATGCGTTTTGGGGACTCACCCCCTTTATTACCCCTCGGCCTCAGCTTGGCGAACCACCCTAAAACTTTCCAGACAGCACCTGAAGTACCAGGCAAATGTTTTTGGAAAAATTCATGTAGATTCATCAACCGACGCCAAAGATAAAGGCAACTGAAAATCACCTTTTTGATAGAAACTCTGCCCTAACTATAACTACCTACTGGCAGTCACCAGTAGGAGAAAAAAAAAAAAAAAAAAAAAAAAACACACACTGGCTCACTCTACTGGCGGTTGCCAGTAGGTAGTTGCAGCTAGGACCATGTTTGCATAGGAAAAACGTTTTCGGACTTGCCTGCATCTTTGGTCCCATTTGATGAAGCTTCACTAAATTTTCCTAAAAAAAAGTGCCCGCCAATTCTAGCTGTGCTTGAAAAAGTTCGGGGTGATCGGTCAAGCGGGGGCTGAGAAAAATGGGGGGGGGTCAAAAAAAAAAAAAAAAGTGCGTTTCCCATGTTAATTCCCATAGAGATTTTAGATACTAATACAGCCCAAACCGCCAGACGGAATTACACCAAATTTGGCAGAAAGGTAGCTCTTGGTCCAGAAAGAGTGCTTTCTGTTATTTGGTGTACATCCGTTCAGTAGTTTGAGACAGTAAAGGAAATTTTAATTTGTATATAAATCGGGGCTGATTCTAAGCTGCCAACACTTCAACCAGGAAGTGTTGGCAGCCATCTTGGGACCAATATATATGATAGCACCCCATTAAAATGCATTGTAGTGAATGGCAGGTTTTGAGGGTCACAAAAAGGAGAATGTGTAAAGGGTGATAACAGATTTTAGTTACAATATAAATCATTTATTGATGGTACTATACTAATTTTAGGAAGTTTGTGGTGTGTTCTAAGGTGGTTTTACCCTGTGGAAAGGCCTTAGAGGTTATGGAAGCTGTTCCAGAAGCTAAAACAAGAGAATATTTTCTGTAAATTCACACTATCTTTCTCAGCTACATGAAAATGAAGTCTGACACTCAGTAAATCATCTACTTCCAACAGAAGCAGCATGTCAGTTGATTCCCTTGTGTTCTACTGCAGCCCCCAGAGTGTTCTAAAGAACAACTACAGCGCTAACAGTCTTACTTATGACTAATGTATGGTGGACCTGAAGCCATTTTTTTTTTGTTTTTTTTTTTTGTTTTTTTAATTGAACTGGTAAAGCTTAAAACATTTAATTTAGAAAGGAACAAAATGAGGGGGTTCATTTTGTCATAGAAATTATGGTTATTGCTGTGGAAAGAAACATTGACACGTTTTAAGTGAGTTCTCAGATATCTTCCTCTTTTATTTCATTAAAATATTCTGCATGCAGACTGAAACATTGCCTTTTCAAAACCAGCAGTAGACTGCCAGTTAACTTCCTGGTGATCAGCAGCTTTACTACAGTGTTAAATGAGCAACTAGAGTGCTAGCAGTCTGAATTTATGCCAAAAGTGTGGCACATCTGAACGCCATCTTGATGAATTGAAGTGGAAAACGGAAAGCATTTTCTACTGAGGATACTGCAGTAAATGGGGAAATTAGGGAGCTTCATAACAAATGTGTCCCAAGATGGCCACCAGAGGGGAAACAAAAGTCAAAATGTAGCACAAACATCACCCAAATGTAGCACACGTATAGCCCAATGACAGAAGTGTGCAAAACACTTAATTTTTTTATTTTTTTGCAATTCCATATAGCGCAGACTTGACCCGAAGGCATTGGAGTGCTTTACATGAGCATCAGTTACATTAAACAAGGACACATTCATTTTGGTTTTAGACATGGGGAGATCAAGTGATTTGCCCAGAATCACAGGATGTTGAGCTGATGCCGAAACTTGAACCTGGTCCCCAGTTATAAAGTCTATATCCCAGGCCATAACGCCACACCCTCTGTGTAACAAATAATCAAGTGATCAACCGGATAAAAAAAAAACTAAGATAGCAAATTATTTATAAGTGCTTTGTCGCTATTTTAGAATTCAGAAAATATGTCCCCATTTTAATGGTTTAGAGCGCTAACCATAATTTATATGGGAATAAGACACTCATTTTTATCATTTCTAAAGGAAATGCTTCAGGTATTACAGTTTTGATTACATCAAAATGACTTCATGCCTGCACTTTTGTAATAAATATAGTTTGTTAGAAATCTAGTTCATTACAATACTGTGGGGAGGCAGAGGTCAGGGGCAAGTACTCGGATAATTGACGGCAGCGAGGAGGGTGCAGAAGCAACACGCCAACCACGCTGGGCAGGCGGGAGGGGCAGTGGCAGCACACCAGACCATGGAGGGCAGAGGAAAAGGGGGCAGGGGCAACAAACCAACCATGCATGACAGGCAAGAGAGGCTGTGACAATATACCAGACCATTGAGGGCAGAAGGAACAGGCAGCTGCAGTACAACCATACATGCCAACAGACCCAGTTCAGGCAGAAGATTTCTGATGCTTTTAACCCCAAAAGGGCTTTATTTTATTTGTCTCCTGCGTAAAATCTCCTTTTTCAATGCAAGTCAATGGTGAAAATCAATTCTCCAGGTTTTTGTTTTCACAATCTCCCTCTTACCAAGTTCAAAATGTTGGGAAGTATGGTACATTCGATCACAGAAGGCAGGAGGAATGGAGTAGGGACATGGACTAAAATAACTGGAGGCCAGACTGGAGATGGACAGGGGCACCAAACTGACCTTACAGGGCAGGCGTTAGGGTTGCGGCAGCACAATACACTGCACAGGGCAAGAGGGACGGCAGTGCAGCACAACGGACCAGATAAAACAATAGGGAGGGGACAGGGCCATACACATGGACGGAGAGCACAGGGAAAAGAGGCAAGTGCAGCAAGCTGACCATAACGGACAGACAGGAGGGACAGTTGCACCATAATGGACCATGAAGGTCAGGAGGGACGGGGCAGGGGCACGACAACAGACCAGACAAGACAAGAGGGAGTAGATACGGGCCTGTAAATGAAAAACAGAGGGCAAGGGGGTAGGGCAGGAGCAGCAAGTTGACCATGGAGAGCAGGCAGGATAGGCACTGGAAGCACAACACACCATGGAGGGCAACAGTGAGACTATAATGGCATTCACACAGACAAAGAAGGAAAGGTGGGCGGGGCCAGGGGCAGCAACCTGACCACTAAGGGGAGGGGGGAGGGGCTGTGGCAGCACAGAAGACCATGCATGGCAAGAGGAGGGTTAGTGGAAGCACAACTGCCATGGTAGGCAAGAGGGAGGGGGCAGCAGCATGCACAAAGGACCATCGAGGACACAAAGGAGGGGTAGAGGCTTGACACAGACGAGAGGGCAGGGGAAGGGGAAACAGACCATGCAGGGCGGGCAGGAGAAGCAGTTGCAGCACCACAGAGCATGAAGGGCAGAAGGGAGAGGCAGCAAAATGCACCATGGAGAAGAGGAGGAAGGGGATAGGGGCATGAACTCGGACAGGCAGGGTGGAGGTGACGGGGACAGGCGGAAGCCATCTGAACTTGATAGGCAGGTGGGAGAACAATCCAAGTAGATAGGAGGGGCAGTGGCAGGTCCCTGGAACATGGTGGGCAAAAAGAAAGGAGCAGGGGCATGCACACAGACATCGGAGAGCAGGGAGAAGAAGGGTAGGGCCAGCAAGCTAAGCACAGAGGCTAAGCAGGAGGGCAGGAGGGCAATGATTGGGCATAGATTTGGGCAACGGAGGACAAGAAGAGTGGGCAGGGATATCAAGCTAAATGGAGCGCAGTGTCAGCACATCGGACCATGCTTGCTGGTGCAGGGACTCGAACAACAGAGTGTAGGGAGGCGGTGGATGGGGCAGCAAGCTAACTGTTCAGGGCAGACGGGAAGGGCAGTGGTGGAACAATGGCCACACAGGGCTATAATGAAGTAGCAGGGGCATGGAGTTGGACAATGGATGGCGGGGTGGGTGGGTGGATAGGAGCAAAAGCAAGTAGGGTGGAGGCAGCACAATGCTAGGCCAGGCCTTGCGTCTAACCCCCCCCCCCAACCGTGCATTGCAATGGGCCTCTTACCACTCAAAAACCCATACATACCCTAAAATTACCCTTGTCACCCCAAAACCAATGCCCACCCTAAACCCTAAAATTATCATTGCCACCCAAAACTCCATACCCACCCTAAAGAGGGCAAAGCAGAAGGCAGAAAAAACAAGCAGTGAAGGCAAAACGGACAGCAGAAAAACTAGCAGATAAAGCAAAACAGAGCAGGAAAATGAGCAGAAAAGACAAAACAGGGAAAAACAGAGGGCACTCAGACATATACACCCACTTACAGACCCGTTCAGACTCCCGCACCCACTCCCAGACCCACTGAGTCAGTCATACACCCACTCACAGGTCCACAAAGAACTCATGCACCCACTCACAGACCTACTCACACACCGACCCACTCAAACTCATTCACTCACAGACCCACTGAGACACTTACATATGCACTGACAGATCCACTCAGACACTCACAGACCGACAGACTCACACACCACACACCACACACACACACACACACACCCCCCCCCACTGAGACACTCATACACCCACTCACAGACCCATTGAGAAACTCACACACTCACTCACGCACCCACCGAGATATTCTTGTACTCACTCACAGTTTTTTTTAAAAACCTTAGAAATTCACTGAAAGAAAACAAACGTTACAGGGACGTTATAGTTGGGCTCAGATTCCACTCGTACAAAACCATTGAAATTTAGCAGTTAGTTACCTGAGCTAACTATAACTTACGCCCCGCAATGCACTGCTTATGACCTCCCATATTACACCAGTCATGACATGGTCAGTGACATCACTGATGACATCATCCACAGAACCACTCACATACCCACTCCTACCCCTATACAACCTCTCGCACATGCACATAACCACTCACATACCCATTCACAGACCCATACAAGTACTCACACAACCACTCAATCATCCATAGAGCCACACACACCCATTCACTCACCCATACAGCTACTCACACCCATTCACTCACCCATACAGCTACTCATACAAGCAGTCACTCACCCATACAGCCACTCTCTCACCCATACAGCCACTCCCTCACCCATACAGCCACTCCCTCACCCATACAGCCACTCCCTCACCCATACAGCCACTCTCTCACCCATACAGCCACTCTCTCACCCATACAGCCACTCTCTCACCCATACAGCCACTCTCTCACCCATACAGCCACTCTCTCACCCATACAGCCACTCTCTCACCCATACAGCCACTCTCTCACCCATACAGCCACTCTCTCACCCATACAGCCACTCTCTCACCCATACAGCCACTCTCTCACCCATACAGCCACTCTCTCACCCATACAGCCACTCTCTCACCCATACACTCACCAATATAGCTACTCACACACAACCACTTACATACCCATACACATATCCATACAAGCATTCCCACATCTGCTGACCCACCCATGCAGCCATTCACAGACACTCACTCTCCAATATAGCCACTCACTCACAAAAACAGCCACTCACTCACCCATACAGCCACTCACTCACCTATCCATACACTCACCAATATAGCTACTCACACACAACCACTTACATACCCATACAAGCATTCCCACATCTGCTGACCCACCCATGCAGCCATTCACAGACACTCACTCTCCAATATAGCCACTCACACTCAACTCACTTAACCAAAACACCCACTTACTCTCCCATACGCACACTTAAACACCCACCAATACAGTCAGTCACTCACCCACCCACCCATACGGCCACTCACTCGTACAGTCGCACAACCACTCAGGTCAGATATGTTAGGAATGGTATCACTCAGTAGTAAAGAAAGAATAGTAATTTAACTTATGCAGTAGCTTAGTATATATTTTTAAGTCTCAGAAACGTTTACAAAATACTTACACTCACTGAATGACATTAGTGATGTCATTTGAGATGTCATTAGTGATGTCATCAGTGATGCCACTGAACATGTCATGAGTGACAATATGTGAGGTCATAAGCAGTGCATTGCCGGGCGCAAGTTAAAGTTAGCTAAGGTAACTATAACTGCTGAATTTCAATGGTTTTGTACGAGTGAAATCTGAGCACAGCTAGAACGTCCCTGTAATCATTGTTTTTTTCAGTGGGGGAAAAAAGTATATATGCTTCAAAAGGAAATCACGCCTGTAGTAGCGTGAAAAAAAGCCACTCCAACCAAACCTTCCAAATTTCTTGGGCAGCACAGAAAACACAGCATAACGCGTTTCGATCCTGACAGATCTTAATCATATGCACGAGTGAGGGCTTGAATCACCTGGATGATATATAGTCAGGTTATGAAAACAAACGAAGGGCTACTCAGTACATCTTGCTTTTCAAGGTATTCTACATAATTATAGTTAGCCCATCCGACCAAATTACAGTTTTTCAATAGAGTAACCTGTGTGCGATTCAAGCCCTCACCCGTGCATATGATTAAGATCCGCCAGGATCGAAACACGTTATGCTGCGTTTGCTGTGCTGCCCAAGAAATAAATTGTTTACTTACTGGAAGGTTTGGTTGGAGTGGCTTGTTTTCACACTACTACAGGTGTGATTTCCTTTTGGAATATTTGGCGGTGACGTCACCCACAAGCCCCGACTCGCTAGGCTGAGGCTCCCTTTCGTCACAGTGCTTTTGGAATATATATATATATATATATATATATATATATATATATATATATATATGCCTCGCTCTTCAACACAGTCCCATCCGCAGGAGACAAACGAGAGTGGACCCAAAGTAAGTGCTGTTATATTTTATTTGGAAAATAGCTCCGCCATGACGCGTTTCGGCAGTTCACCTGCCTTGATCACACATACATATATATATATATATCGTACGTTTTCTCCTTCTTGTCTCTGGTTTTACGCCAAAAAAGATGGAAACGGACTCCTCTTTTTCTTGTGCTTGATATTTATTATTGCTGTGCTGCCATGACGCGTTTCGGCCTCGCAGGGCCTTGATCACATGTTTCTTTCGTCACTTCCTCCCCATATTTAAAGTGCCAAGTGCTCAAATAGACATTAAAGACAGACTACTCGTCTGACTTTGTGATGTTACAGTACAATTGTGGGTAGACAGATGTTCACAACGGTTGTTTTATGGTTATATATTATCTACCACCATGTGCAAATTACGCAATTTTATCTGTATAAATACATTTTAAATAGCAACATTAATGGATAAAATCTAATACACAACAATTAGGTAATATTTACAAAAACAATTAAATACGAGTACGCCAATTGCGGCCTTGAAATTGAATGTTAAAAACCACTGATCATTACTCGTAAACAATTGCTCTCTAAAAAAAATTTTCCCAACAAATTGTATATATATATAAAAACCATTTAAAAACAACCTCCTGTGCAACTACTGCTCATATCCCGGACACTATTGCCCCCTTTGGTTTTTATCCTCAAAAATGTACTGTTTGATCACAAAGTGCTAAGTGCCCCTGTGTGCAAAAGTGTCTAGTGCTAAGAAGTAAAGATAAAATTAATAAAAAGGGTAAAAAAAGAGAACTTGTGTTATGCAGTATTCGTGATATAGCGGCCTAAGAATTATATAAAACCCCAATGGTTTGAATCTAGATTTAAAAGTGTGTGAGCATTGTGTAGACCTCATAACCAAGTATGTAAGTCCTCAGTCGTATTTAATCCTTGAGGGCTCTTACTGTCTAATTCTAGAATATACTTGGTTTCTAGTCTTCTCAAACTGGCCTCCCTATTACCCCCACGTCTTTGTGCTGGGATGCAATCTATCACATAGTACTTCAAGTGGTCCAGATTCTTATCATGGACCTCACTGAAATGACGGGCCACTGGGTAAGTAATATCTAGATTTGTTATGGCACGTAAGTGCTGGAGAATTCTCTTGTGGGCCGGCAGTTTTGTACTGCCCACATATCGCAGCCCACAAGAGCACTCCAGCACGTAGATTGCAAATTCAGTTTTGCAAGTGAGATGTTTATCAATCAGCACCGGTCTGTCCTTAAAGGGTGTTTTAAATGATGTTTTGCTGGTGCCGAACTTGCATGCTCTGCATGTTGTGCATCTCACAAATCCCTTGCCACCAGTTAGCCAACCGGTACTAGTTTGGACTTCCGGACTACTGCTTACTAGAAAGTCACTCGTGCTAGGGGCTTTTCTATAGGTGATTACTGGAGATTGAGATACTGTATCTCCTAGTATGGGATCGCTACGGACCAACTGCCAATTCTTTTTGATGATCCTGGCGAGGCTGTCCTTTTGTTTGTTATAAGTCATGATCAATCTGGGATTACCTGTATTATGCCCTGCATTTTGTATCTGTTTTATCTTGCTGTTGGAAGGTTTAAAAAGCAGGTCCTCCCTGTTCATTGTTCTAGTACGAGACATAGCTTTATTAATTGTGGTACAGGTATATCCTCTAGCTAGAAACCTCAACTTACATTCTTCTTGGGCCTCTATTAGATCATGCTCATTGTTGCAGATTCTACGTATCCGCAGCATTTCCCCATATGGAATGCTGCTGATCGTGTGTTTTGGGTGGAAACTACTTGAATGTAGTATTGTATTGCCCGCTGTTGGTTTTCGGTGTAATTTTGTATTTAACCTGCCCTCATTTATATATACCTCCACATCTAGAAAACAAACTGCATTTTTACTGATGTTGTGAGTCAGATGTAAATTTATGTTATTGTTATTCAATTTCTGAATAAACTCTTCTGCACTTTGTCTATCACCCCGCCATATAATGAATAAGTCATCAATGTAGCGTATCCATTTGATAACATGGTTGGCTAATACATCTCTATGGGTGGTAGCTACAACTCGTTCCTCCCACCATCCCATGTGCAAACAGGCGTAGCTAGGGGAAAAGCTTGCCCCCATAGCCACGCCTCTGGTTTGGTGGTACACCTGTTGTAGAAATAAAAAATAGTTGTTTTCTAGGCAAAATTTGGTTAAATCAACAATCATTTTGTTATGCATATACAATTCTATTGGCCTAGTACTCAAAAAATGTTCAAGTGCCCTTAGACCATCACTGTGATTAATTGACGTATATAGGTCTGATACATCCAATGTTATTAAAAGATAGTCCTCACACCATTGGACCTCATGGATTTGTCTTAAGAAGTCTGTCGTGTCCTGTACATAAGATGGTAACGTTTTTACTAGATTTTGCAAGAAATGATCAATATACACCGAAATATTCTCCAGAAGGCTCTGTTTAGCCGATATTATTGGTCTACCCGGGGTTTGTGTTTGTCTTTGTGTATTTTTGGTATGAAATATATAACTGGTGTAATGGGATGGTCTTTTTTAGAAATTTGTATTCCTCCTGATTAATCATACCCATACTTTTCCATGCCAAAAGCTTTGAGAACAGTTCATTCTGTGCTGTTATCATTGTTTGTTTACTTGCCAGTTTATAACAGCTCCTGTTCCCCAGTTGTCTCATGGCTTCCTCTAGGTATTGGTGTTTAGGCCACAACACAATATTGCCCCCTTTGTCTGAATTTCGTATAACTACTTTGTCATCTTTCTGTAGTTTCTCAACCAATTGTTTATATTTGTGTTGCTGTATATTGAACTTTTTCTTGTTTGTTTGGATTTTGCCATATAACGTCTTAATTTCTTTTGTGATTATTTCATTGAAAATATCGATGTTGTCCCTGGGCATAATGGGTGTAAAAGTTGATTTTGGCTTGAATCCTGAATCCATTGTGGCCATAATGTTTATTTGTAGTCTGTCCATGGTGGCCTGTGTCGACTCCACCTGATCTTGATTATCCACATTCTGCTCCAGTGCTTGTAGATTCTGCAATAAGGTTACATCTGAGGCTGTGAGTTTGGTGACATTGTCAGGCGCTAAATTCAATGAGACATTTTCCACTTGTTTGTTTTGTTTAAGAAGGTGGAATTTCCGCAATTTCAATTTGCGTATATATTTGTAAATGTCAACTCTGGTTTGGGGATAATCGAAATTGTGCTCCGGGCAATATGAAAGTCCTAGCGCCAACAGTTGTTTTTCCGCTTGGTCCAGGACTATCGGTGACAAGTTTATGATGGTATTGGCGTTTGTTGTAAAGTTTGTTACTTTCGCCGCCAGTTTTTGTTTATCGGTCTCCTGTCCCCTCGCATTCTGGCGCCTTCTTCGCCTTCTCTCATTGCGTTTTGCATTTCTCCTTTGTTTTGTGCTGATTGCGTTTTTCTCGGGCGCAGAGTCTGGCGCCTTTGTTCTTGTAAAAAACCAAGCTCTTCCTCCAGAGACACTTTATTCTTTTTGCCAATGTGTCTCTTGGTTGTGCCATTTGCAACTCTGCCTCAGACTCAGTGTCGACAGACGAACTCAAATCCGATAATGTTGGTTGCTCTTCTCGACTAGGGCCAGCTACTGCTCCAGTATTTGTGGCTTTCCGACCCTTGTATGTGGCTCTCACTGTCTCATACTTCCGAGCGAAAGTGAAGATCTGTCCTTGATCGTAATCATCTTTATCTCGTTTGAACTTAAATGTTTTTCGCCTCTTTATGATGTCTTCTTCTTTTTTTATACGAAGCCTCATTTCCTCCCTGTTTTTAGACGTTGTCTCGCACCCTTCCATTTCCTCTATTTGTTGGTTTAGCACGTCGATCTTTTTTGTAATTCGATCCTGTCTATATCAGCGTATTTTACCAGAATCTCCACCAGCCGGCGAGATGACTCCAGATTGCTTATGGCCCATTCACGCAGCATCTCCGGGTTTGGGCATTCATAGCTTGGGGCCAGCATGATTCGAAGTCCTCTGGGGATACGGCCCACTTCAAGGTATTTCGAGAGGGACTTATGTTCCCACCATTTTGCTTGTTCGGACTTCATCAGCTTTTCCAGTTTTTTATACAGCTCACGAGTGTTTGACGGGGTTTCCTTGTTACTTCCCCTGTTTTCTTGTGCATGTAATTGCGCACTATCACTTTCAATAAACATTTCCTCTGCCGCCTCCTCCCTACCGCGTAGTATCTCAGCAGCCATTGCACTTTAGTTACTATTATGTGGAGAGTCCCGCTACACTTTGCAGTTTCCCCGTATGCACACCTCTCACCAGACAGTTTATTAACTTCGTACCTTTGTGCTTGGCTTGTGAAGATCGCGTCCTCCGACACCGATTTTCCAATGCTTTATCACGATGGGTCTGAAGTTTCCTTCGTCTGGGGGCTCTTGCGGCTCTCTCTTACTGGAGATTTCTTTTGGTTCCGGTTCAAGACCGGATCAGCTTCCTGCCGCTCTGCCCAAACCGAGAGGGGGTCCGTTAGCTCTATATTTGTCCTTAATTGAAGACGCACTCGCCTGCTGATGAATTGTCAAAATCCCTTTATTTTGAAGCAAACCGGCAACTTGCATCCATGTAACATTTCTGCATGACGCGTTTCGAAGCAACAAGCTTCTTGTTCACAGGCTTGTCAGAAATGTTGCAGCAGCGCAGAAAAACACACTTGTCTACATGCCAATTAAAGTCATATTGCCCTCCGGTGGGCCTCTCAGATGAGTGTTACCTTCAGTGCATGTTGGGACTTCTAGTGTCCTGCAGCCAATTCATCCCCTTCAGTGTGGTCTGTGCCATCTCCGGTTATTGATATCTTTATTAAATCGCCCTCCAGTGGGCCTCCAAATGCAACTTGCACAGTTGATTTACAATTTTCTCCGCGTTTCAGCAGTTCCACTTTTCAGGCTAAAAAGGTTCCAACCCTGCGGCCCCTCCTTTACTTTAGTGGTGGTGGTGCAGAAATGTTATCTGGATGCAAGTTAACAGTTTGCTTCAAAATAAAGGGATTTTGACAATTCATCAGCAGGCGAGTGCGTCTTCAATTAAGGACAATTTATGGAAACACATATATATATATATATATATATATATACATATATATATATATATATATATATACATACATACATATATATACACATACACACACACACACACACACACACATTTTTCAACAACAGCTTACACGGCACCAAATGTTCTTTGAAAAAACGTATATTAGAACACATAAGAGCTGTACAAAATGAGGATGTAACATATGCACTTGCCAAGCATATGAGAACACGTGTCAACCGGACATGGTTAGACATGAAGTACTCAGGACTGGTCACAATTCCGCCACATGAGAGAGGAGGAAATCGAATACTCAAATTGAGGCGTATGGAATCAAAACTGATTATTCGATTTAAAACCAAGGTCCCCCTTGGGCTCAATGGGGACGAAGAAATGTATATACACTTGTAAATATTTGGTTCAGTTTTGACATACAGACTTATAATGAGTATATTTTAGAGACATTAATTTTCCACATATAAGCTTGTTTTCCTCAATTTAGAATGTGGTTTAGATTTCAAGAGAACACACAGCCGGTATTACATTTTTATTGTGTTGCAAGTAGTTTCTTTTCAATAAGCCTAATTTAATAGCATTTGTTTCAAGTGTCTGTAAGATAGTGGGGCACTTAGCCCTCAAACATATGGGACACTAAGTCATGATTTTATTGAAGTTGATAAGTTGTTTTGTAAATACGGACAAGTTAAATGTAACGGACATTTCTGAGAGTATATTATACATTGGGTAGACTATGTATATGATATAAATGCGTAATAGTGGCTTACAGAAATAATACTTTTTCCTGCAACATTTTTGGGTTAAAGAAATAAAATGAGTAATTGGAATATATGTAAAAACTACCGGTCCCACAATGCCTCATTATGGGCAACGTGGAGACCATGTATAAAAGTTTGGAAACTGAAGTAGGACTCCGTATACTACCGTGAACAAGAACTTTGTGTTCGAAACGCGTAGGTGGAGGAGAAGGAGGTCTTAATAAAAAGAAATATTTTTGTACCAAGGAGAGTGCCGTGTAAGCTGTTGTTGAAAAATAATTAGCGAGAGGTGGTCCTGTCTCGCCACGAGCACCAGCTGGAGGGTGCTCCCCCCGAAAAGGACCGTGTTTGCTGATTATATATATATATATATATATATATACACACACACACACACACACACTATATATAGAGAGAAATTATATATATATATATATATATATATATATATATACATATATATATACATATACATATATACACACATACATACACATACATATATATACATATACACACACACATATACACACATTTGTAAATTCACTTTCCTATACCCCCTTTTTCCCCACCATGAAAAAAATTGTTATTCCTGCCTTCATTAGAAATAAATGGCAACATTTTCCAACCTTGTCAAAAGTGGGAAGAGTTTGGAAAGTAGTTGGGGAATACTCTTAAACATGACAATTTGTGGGTGTGTACATACTCACAGGCCATTTCAACCCTGAATCTACCACTTCCACCTACTTCCAGCCACTGGATGCAGATTTGCAAAATCATAGCCTTGCTAGAATACAAACCATGATGCATCAGCCATGGCATAATGAAAAGGGCTATTATCAGAGCTTTGATATGCACAAAAAGGGTCAGGATTTTTTTTTTTTTTTTTTTTAAACAGGGGTGGTTTTACAGGACAAATAGATTTATGAAGCATCACATCCATGGATATGTAGATATTTTGTAAAATACCATACCTCTAGCTATCAACTTCAATATTTGAAGTTTACAACATGAAACTTAATAAACTTAAAAATCACTGTTGTGTTTTTTCAAGACTTGTTCCAAATTTTTAATCTTGCATTTGAAACAGACGACTTTTCAGAAATGCACAAAATTCATTGAAAAACAGTATTAAGCAAATCAAACGTTTCTACTCAATCCCTTGGTTTGTCAGCAACAAGAAATCAGCCATTTACAATGTTAAAATGATCTCCAATACTCACGCTTTAAGTTCAGAAAACCTGACAAGAATTCTGGCATAGCTTTCATTTATACTGTGTTCCTCTGCGGGGAGAACCGTAATTGCTCGGCTATACAAGTCTACCAGTTTGTTCAGCAACTCCTGGTCTACTCGAGGGTCGCCTCTACTTTCTGCTTTAAGTAAAAAACTCCTCCATTCTTCTGGTTTATTTCCCATCGTCATCAGCAAACCAATTGAAGCTGAATGGTCTGCAAAGAAGTTAAAACCGTTATTGCATAGATTAGCAAACATCTGTGGTCAAACCTACGAATATAAAGTCAAATTGGAGCCTCAACAACGAACTTCGTTGACGCCGCATTCATCCCAAAGCAGGGCCTCTCCAAACAACCAACTCCACTAACTGGCAAGATTAAAGTCACACGCTCAGAGAACATCATCATTACAGCTCCCTGAATTCCAGGGGCTAAAAGCATCCACACAACTTTTAGAGTCTTAGCTATCACTAGTTCTTTTCCTCTTCCAAATTGAAGACCAGATGCACGGTTTTACTTAAAGGGAAAAAATCATGTTATTATGATTTGGAGCAGTGTTTAACATGGGCAAATTAATTTTGATGTATTTTCTGATGATTAAGTACTAAATGTAACCCAGTACAGGATTTCTGGTCAGTCATCTTTCAGCCGTACAGTCAAACCCCAGCTCCAACACCAACGACATCCAGCCGTCGCGAGACCTGTGCGACTCACTGGCCACCTTCTTCCACCGCAAAATCGCCGACATCCACGACAGCTTCAACACCACGACAGCTTCAACACCACGACCGCCCCGGCAACCACCGAGACCACTGCCCCCACAACCACCAACCGCCTGCTCTCCTGGACCAACATCAACGACGAGGACACCAGCGAGATCATGAACACCATCCACTCCGGTTCACCGCTAGACCCGTGCCCTCACCACATCTTCAACAAAGCCAGTACAGCCATCGCGCCCCATCTCCGGAAAATAATCAACATCTCCTTCGAGACAGCAACCTTCCCGGAAAGCTGGAAGCACGCCGAGATCACCGCCTTACTCAAGAAACCCAAGGCAGACCCCAAGGACCTCAAGAACTTCCAACCCATCTCTCTGCTCCCGTTCCCCGCGAAGGTCACCGAGAAAATCGTCAAACAACTGACCCGCTACCTCGAGGAGAACAACATCCTGGACCCTTCCCAGTCCGGCTTCCGCAGCAACCACAGCACCGAAACCGCCCTCATCGCCGCCACCGATGACATCAGGACCCTGCTAGACAACGGAGAAACAGCAGCCCTCATCCTCCTGGACCTATCAGCCGCCTTCGACACGGTCTGCCACCACACACTACGAACACGCCTTCACGACGCCGGGATCCAAGAGAAGGCCCTGGACTGGACCACATCCTTCCTTTCCGGCAGAACACAAAGCGTCCGCCTCGCCCCTTCCGATCCAAGGCACCAAGATCATCTGCGGCGTACCCCAAGGCTCCTCCCTCAGCCCAACGCTGTTCAACATCTACATGGCACCCCTCGCCCACGTCGCCCGACAGCACAACCTCAACATCATCTCCTACGCCGACGACACCCAGCTGATCCTCTCCCTCACCAAAGACCCTCACACCGCCAAAGCCCACCTCCACGAAGGAATGAAGGCCGTCGCCGAATGGATGAGGACCAGCCGCCTGAAGCTGAACTCCGGACAAGACGGAGGTCCTCATCCTTGGTTCCAACCCTTCAGCCTGGGACGACTCCTGGTGGCCAACATCACTGGGAACAGCCCCGCCACCCACCGACCACGTACGCAACCTAGGGGTCATCCTCGACCCCACCCTCGCCATGACTAAGCAGGTCAACGCCGTTTCCTCATCCTGCTTCAACATCCTCCGAATGCTCCGCAGGATCTTCAAGTGGATCGCCACCAAAACAAGAAAAACAGTCACCCAGGCCCTCGTCACCAGCAGGCTGGACTACGGAAACGCCCTCTACGCAGGAATGACGGCTAAGCTCCTGAGACGGCTGCAACGCATCCAGAACGCCTCTGCTCGTCTTATCCTCGACATCCCCCGACGCAGCCACATCACACCCCACCTGAGAGACCTGCACTGGCTCCCTGTCAACAAGAGGATAACCTTCAAGCTCCTCACCCACGCACACAAAGCACTCCACAACTCCGGACCAGCCTACCTCAACAGACGACTCAGCTTCTACACCCCCACCCGCCAGCTCCGCTCGACCAGCCTCGCCCTCGCCACAGTCCCCCGCATCCGGAAAACGACCACCGGCGGCAGATCCTTCTCCCACCTCGCCGCCAAGACCTGGAACACCCTCCCCACCAACCTCCGACAGACCCAAGACCTACTGGCCTTCAGAAGACTCCTCAAGACCTGGCTCTTCGATCAGTAGCAGCACCACCCCCCTCTTCCCCCAGCGCCTTGAGACCCTCGCGGGTATGTAGTGCGCTTTATAAGTGACATGATTGATTGATTACATCATTTGTAGATGAGCCCTCTAGAACAGAATATATTCTCAGTTTTCTGCAGTCACACATAAATTGGATGTTTGATACTTCCTGCTCACTCTCACTACCATCTTTACTATTCTATTTGCATATTATTTTGGGTCTTTCAATGAAATCACCTGCAATATTTTCAAATAAAAGCACCTCTCAAAATATTGTCAATTTCAATTATACAACATACATTTTTTTTAACTTCATGCAGTGCCAATCATAACATATTTACTGAAGCTCAAGAGTTTTTCTATACTTAATCACTGTTCTCTATTTTAAGCTTGCGACGTATGATCATGCAGCTGTTTGCGCACTGTACGACACCCTACTCTTCTCAAACCCTTCTTCTATGCAATTGCCATATGGGTACCAGCTGTAGTTCGGTCTCAACAATGCTCAGCAATTATTAGTTGAATGTCAGTTCATTTGCTGCCACTTCCATTGCATTCATCTCGAATTACATCATGCAAACTAACATTCTACATTATCCATTTCTAGGTCATCTTTTTATGTCACAGACAATATGCGATCTTGCAAATCTTTCTTAGGTCTGGCACACAAATTCTGGAATGGGCTTTGTTAATCCATACAATTTAAACCTGTGTAGATTGTTTTGTGACTATCATATACAGTATTAATTGGATAACGTGTAGTTTTGATGACTAATATGAATAAGAGCAAGGATAAAAAGGTTGAAAAGAAGCTAGATTGCCCCATTCTACCACGCAGAGTTAATAAATACAGACAGCGACAGAAGGCATTATATTTCTTATTTTGCACTCTGCCCTTTTGCAACAGCAATCAGGAATTTGATATCATTGCGAAGGATCACTAATTAATCGATTGATCCAATAGTCTACTGATCATGAGCCGGCTAGCAAATACTTACAGGAAGCTGCAGATCGAGTACACAGAGGCAAGCCCATCTGCACATGCTAAGACAGTGTGACTTGCCACAGGATCACCTGCCTTACCCAGCTTATCTAGCAAAATGCAAGTTGTGGTGAGTCTAAACCCATCTTCTTTCTGCCCAACACTGTGACACATTTAACTCTGGATTTGGGCTGTCCTCTATGGATGATCCTCTTGAACACAAAGGCTCTACATTCCTCAGGGTAACTGTTTTACAGCATCACTGTCGAATCCGATCCCACCCCAAAGAGTGAAATGAGATTCCATTGCTTCTTAATGACAAGCCCAGGAGGTAGCTTTTCTTGAATCCTTCAGCTCCTCATTTCTATCCACAGACTGGAACGTGGTATCAACAAGGACGACTTTTGCAGATGTAGAGTCTAAATGGTTCTCTAAAGCTGTGACCTGGTCTCCACATTGTCCATCTTCCTTGCCAGAGTAGCTGCAGAGTAGTTTTAAGACGAGGGCAATGTAGGCAATTGCTAGGGCCCAACTTTACACTGGGCCTGGTCCCTGCCCACACTCCAAAAGCACCACTGCCAGGCTATTGCACAGCCAGAGTTTGCCACAATGTTTGCCACGTGTTCAGTTGCTGACTGCCTTTTCTGTTCATGGCTTCCCTGCTCAGACTACTATGCACACAGGCAATACTTTCTGATATGGCGGACCCAGCTTCTCTGATTTTTAGACATTGTTCCAGCTTGTTATTCTTTTCCTGATTTATCCGCTTCCTCAGGAATGACTCTTCATCAGTTGGAGCTCCCATCTGATCTCAACTTCATCCTGCTCTTCACTTTTTTGTCTGGAGATTCCAGTTACCAGTTTTGGGATTTATGTAGAGTCTCTGGCACACCATTCTTATGCATCAGTCAGGCCTTCTTGGTGCTGTTAGACTGCCAACAAGTTGTGAGTATCTCAAATCCAGACATAAGGTTTAAGGTCCTTGTCCGCAATATCTGCTCAGCTTTGTTTATGCACATACAATTATTGTACAGGCAGTCTAGTGTTACGGTCTATTACAAGAACACTGTCCTTTTAGGCTTCTATTCGTTTTCAGAGACCCTCATGCAAGATATTCTATGCACTGCACTGCCTTGGTTGTGGCAAGCACCACAGACCAGACACCCCTATAAACAGCTCTAAAGGCACATACTTATCTGGGTCTGGATCCTTCAGATGGTTCCACTCCTGTCATTCGCAAAGACTAGCGTCAGACGCCGTTTGCAGGGCCACAGTCCGAGCAGGGAATACTGGTCCTCAGTCATGTGCATTGAGGATGTTTGCCACTGATGTCCCATGGCTCTACAAATTGGACCAAATACAACCACTTTCGCACTTGATTCTCAGGGTTGAGAGGTCGAGCAGTTACAAGTTTCTCAACGAGGTAGTGTGGGGCGGCTCAAGCTAACCACTCAACAATCAACCATCCAACAAACTCAAAGTTGATGTTCAGCCAACTGCTCATCTTTACAAGAATGAAAGTACTTTAATCACACAGACGTACTTCATACTACACACAAGTCAGTTATCGTGGGTGCTAGTTCGTGTAGGCATTACACTTGCCCTGCGCCTACTGTGTCCTCCCCCCAGATTTTCCTCCTGGTTTGGGGTTCACCATGTGGACTAAATCAGGAGCGGCATGAACCAGGCTCAGGAACGGTAATTCAGTAATTACAAATCGAATGCACCCAGTCTTGGAGTTACCTTACCCTTTGTTGAGTAGGCAATTTCTCTCGAGTCTATTTCAATGCTCACATGTTCCAGAGCGGTCCTCCTGCACACCAAATGAGAGCCGCAGAAAATCCGCAATTCATTTAGAGTTCAATGGACCTGGACATGAGCTGTGTTAGGCAGTGTGCCTGCCCACCCTTCGCAGTAGAAGCCACAGCACCAGGTCTGTGCAGATTGTCATGTGGTCACATATAGGCCAAAGTAGGTATACCACCATTTTACATGCTCACGTTTTAAAGTTGCCATCTTTTCTTAAACACCAACATTAGACACACATTTGCTTGCGTTCCTGTGCAGGATAAGGTTCTCTGAAATGGCTTTGCTTACATTTACACTTCTTCATATGGCATATTATTGAGTGCTTTGAACATTCTGTACAAGAGCTAAGTTCACAATGCAAAATGCGGTTTGTTAATGTCCACTCAGCAACTGAGCTATCACGAAAGAATCAGCAATACCGGCCTTACTGGGGCTTCAACATGATTACATGGTAGAGGAGCATTTTGCTGACACTGCTAAGGTCGCACCATGCCAGAATTCTAGCCCAGCTGATTCCTATTTATATTCTGCGAGAATGATGCCCTGCTCTCCAAGACAGGCTTCCTGATTACACTTACTCACATGTAACAGGGGAGTACAGATCACCCTACAGGAATTCTGGCAGATTCACACACCCTAGACACACTAGGATAGGTAGCACTAGGTAGGAGGGCAAAATATAACAGTGCTCATATGCAAGCATATATCCTATGTAACAGCACAATGGTTGAATTGTTTATTTTCTATACCATTCTCGTAACCCCGATTACACTGTTCTGTTTCCTTCCATTAATAATTGCAGCGCACGTATTTTACACAAGAATCATAATGCTTCAATAAATATTGAAATGCTATGTTGTGCATGTCTTGTATATTTCTTTGAGTATACATGAGTTACCAAACAAAAGGAGAGGGGGCAGGATGTAGCCTTACGGCTAGAGCGGTCGACCTCGAAGCTGGGGAACCGGGTTAGAGTCTCGGCAACGATGCTCAACATCCTGTGATTCTGGGCAAATCACTTAATCTCCCCGTGCCTAACAAAAATGAATGCGTTTATCTGTAACGAAACTGGTGCTCATGTAAAGCGGTCAGATACCGGATATCTTCGGGTCTAGTTCGCGCTATATAAAAAAAACTCTAGGAAAAAAAAAAAAAGGGGTTCTAGATCTGTTCCCATGATTTCCTTGGGGAGTCAGGGTTGTCATGGTCTGAGGTTGCATATTTCAACTGTTACCTTCCTCGGTTCGGGGCACAGATGATGCACTGTGAGCTAGCAGGACTAAGACCAATATATCCTGATGGTGTTCGTGGACTCAGTCTTGTGCAGTTTTGACGTTTATGTTGTCCAACAAATGCAGTTTTACTGAGAAACTATGAACCGTATGACAAGAAGAGGTCTCAGATGAGGCGATTCAGCTGCACAGGAGTGTGTACAGTTCACCAGTCAGGAAGACAGCCGTCTTGAAAGGTTGAAGTTCCGAGAGGACCAAAAGGTAGGTGAATGCCTATGTGGGCCAACTGCAAACACACAGGTCCAAGCCTTCGGCAATCAGACATATGTAGCCCTCACTGAGCCTTCTCCAATCACACAACTGTGGCCCAATCGAGCCTTCAACCATTCTGCAGTGGCAGGGTCATGTTTCCCACCAGGAACCAAAATTAGAGACTTGGGGACTGATAAGCATCAGAGTGCGCCCTAGATTACTTTTGAGCAGTCTGCTTCCTCCTGGGAACCTCACAGCCACAAGGGACGTGCTGCACTCCACTCTTCCTGGACAGTCTCTCCTCCTGTAGAGCCAGGTAGGCTCCTTCCCTCGGTCACCACGCAGGCATGCTTGTAGGTGCTTCAGGAGTTGCACACAGCTCCAGTAGAAAAGCCAGACTTCAGGTGATGTCCCTTCACCACTGGGAGACCAACCCTGGACGCACATCTGTCCTTGTAGTACTATGAGGAGCATTCCCTCCATTGGTCATAAAGGACTTGGAACTAGAATCAAGTGGAATACTGTATGTCCTACTTTATGCACAATTTCAAGACAGGGGATGTGGATCTATTGCCTCAAACTTAAGAAGCAGTTTGGGGTGGTTCCGCTTTCACGTGTCCTCTTCTGGCTGCTCTCCAGACACAGACTTTGCTTAGAGTGATGCTTTCAAAGCAGGTAGCACTGGGCTGTCTCCATCCTGGGTAACCACAAGAGAGTAACAAAGAGGTATGACCTTATTACTGCTCCCTGTCATTAGCCCGACTGAAAGAGTAATCAGGGAAAGTCGCAAAGGAAAGCTTCACATAGAGTCTGCAGTTTCACACCTCACCCGTACCAACCACAAAATGGCAGCACTCAGGAAGACTAATTAGAATCTCCAATCTAACCAAGGTCTCAGAATTTAAGGAGGTAGTCCTGTCTCCACTCCCCTCAATTCAGTGTCTCCCCACCCTTTGAGGTCATAGGAAAGGTCCAGGGTCTCTTATAGTCGGTGCAGGTCTAGGCCTCTGCGAACACACTTCAGTTAGTGTGACGCGAAGGTTTAAAATCAAAAGTGAGGATTTTATCATCCTGGAAGGAATCAACTCTGCTGGGACGGGCTCTTTCCACTTCCAATATATAAATAGATCTACACAACTGGGGAAAACTGTACCGAGCTATCTGACAAATAGCCCAATGTTCTATTGTACATAGAAATGTTCTATTGTATATGAATGCTAAATTCCTCTTGCAAAGCTGCCAGTCACACCACACAGCATAATCCCCACTGCAACAACTCATTTTACACAGCACCATGACACATCCAGAAAATCACTGTGGGATATCATGGAGAACAATTTCCAAAGTTTTGCTCCTTATTTTGGTTTAACAACCACTGATAGAAACTTGCAGTCTGTCTAATTCAATGCCCGTTTCAAATCCTTACCCAGTCCCAGCTCTTCCTGCTGATCACACAGCTCTGTCCACCCTTCTGAACAGAAGGACTTTTTTATATTACATTTCTTTGCTGCTTTCCACTTTTACACGTATGCTGCTTTTTCACACTTGATAACAGAAACGAGCTTACTGCCCCTTACTCTGAAGGGTGCAGCTTGTTTGCACTCTGACGTTTTAAGTATTGTAATTTTCTGACTGCCTTTTTCATTTCAACCCTCTCTGGGAGCCTGTTCAACACCTCAGAGTGGTGTGTGTGGCATATGTGAGTGATGCTGGAGGTAGGCCCTCTTCTGTAAGCCAACCCCCGGCCTGCTCTAGCCCTAATCAAAACTATGCAATGGATGATGGTACACTTTGCCACATGTAGTGGTACACGGTTCCGATGGTGGTGATGTAGTGTGCCTCTAGTTGCAATTCTTAGTGCGGAGGGGGCTGGTGCACCGTACTATGTGTAGTAGGGCACAGGCCATTTGGGGTGGTAAAGTACACAGTGGGTGATGGTGCACTGTTTGGCTAAGGACATACTATGCAACTTGAATGTATTAGGCCTTGAGGCGCGCACACACACACACACACACACACACAATACATTGTGCAATATAAAGACACACTAGTAAAGTAGTGGGGTATAGACTCCTCAGAGGTGTTCATAAAATCCACCCATTGTCCTGAATATTTGTCCTGCATTTTTTACAGTCAATAACCAGAATGTGCCTAGATTCCAAGTGGTCACCCTAGCTGAGGCTGTGCTAAGTTATCAGAAACCTGCTGAAATCCTGAGTTTCCAAGCTAACGATAGCTGCTTAGGTGCTGTTACAGCTCAGAAGATGCCAGAGAATGATCAAGGACTGATTGCTGGATTGCTGCAGTGGAAGAAAGTTAGGTGGACTCAGTAGCAGCAGCCCCAACTGAGCCATAGAAGGACATAGGAAAAATAGCATGGCATTGAAAAAGATTCAACACCCGTTTCAGTTGGTATATGGGAGTATGCTCTTGAGGTGAGACAAGGTGGTGACATCACTAGAGCCCTGGCCAGGCGGGAAGGCTTGGGGTGATTTAGTGCATGTCAGGGGTGCTATGACTGCAACTGCCAGAACATGAATGAAGTGGGCATTATGGTGGGCTTGTGTGCCTTTGGTGCTCTGCCGGGGCCCTCATGGGGCAGTATGCAACCCTAAGGCTAAGCAACCTAGGCCTTGCCAGATCTCCAGTGGAAGTGCAACTAGTGATAATGTGATCAGCTGCACAGAGTTCTATGAAGGAAGAGAGCAGTACTGATGTGAGTCGGTATGGTGTTCTTACCAAAGACATGAGCCTCACCAGTTCCAAAAGCAGGAGCAGTGGATGCAAGCAGGATGCAGTAGATCCAGGAGATCGAACCATTGCATGGAACCGTCAGCAAAGTTGAGACAATGCTAAAACTCACTGACGGCAGGGCCTGTGCGTTGAACAAATCCCTTAAAGTGGCAGCACTGCTACCGAATGAGAGGAGCAGGTTTATTTTAGCTAACTTTTGCAACACCACAAATTGAAGCAAAGACATAAGATCTGCCGCTGGGTTAATATCAGGTAGCTACAGTCTTGATAGTCTATATACACCACAGAAGAGCACTTCCCAGGATTTTAACAGTGAATTTGGGACAGACCTACGTGGCACATTAAAACAGCTGTTGCTGCATCGAGAAGGCTAGTTGTAACCACTACCCAAAACAGGGGTGATCTGTGGAGAATTATTAAACTGACCAATAAACTTCAGATCCACGCTGATACATTTGTCCTCGAGATCAGACAAGCAAACAGCAGTTGAAGGCCATTTTCCTGGGCAGGAGAGACTAGCACGCGACTGAAGAAAAAGGTGAACGGGAACCAAGGCATGCAGGGCATCTGAGCATACAGCATGAGGCTGCTGGCTTTAAAGCCATGTTCCTAAACTAAAGAGAAATTGATGCTATAGGCATTAAACTTGATGCCCTGGCATGCAAGGTGGAACATGTACAAGGTAGACTGGATAAAAGCGGCAGCAGTTTAGGACAGGAGGAGCAGCTTACTTCTGATCTCAAAGATGTGGCGACAGCCGTTTCTGCACCTGTTAGTAATCTTGAATCACAGAGGCTGCAGCTTCAGACAACGGTCAAAGATCTAGAAGGACACTCCCAAAGAAACAACATTCTCAATCTCAGCATCGAAGAAAATAAGCAAACAGTAAACATGAAAGAATCAGTGATGGCTACCATGAAACCCCTATTTGTGGAACACTCTTTAGCCCACGTCGTAGTTGAAAGGACACATTGATCATTGGCGGTACAGACCGTTTGAGTGGGACCACCACAGCTAAAAACCACAAGACTGGTTTAAAAAAGTTCTTGCTGACCAGTACCAAGTAGACATACTCTCTCCCTTTCTCGCCATACAAGATACTCTAGAATGCGGGGTCCTTCAGAGCTTATCCCGAAGTCCCACACTTTTTAATATTTACATGCCTCCCTGGCAGAGATTCTTCACAGTCACTGCACTATAGTGCTGTCATACGCGGATGGCACACAGCTGATTGTATCCTTGGTTGAGGGGGAATCCTACCCTGAAAACCAAAAAAGCATTTTGTAACTGTTTAATTGATATTGCAACGTGGACGACAAAATCGGTTGAAACTAAACTCGGATAAATCGGATAAAACAGAACTACTGATTCTGGGAAATAACGGAGCAATAGTGGCCACAAGGACATCCACCCACACCCGTGGAAGTAGTCGGAAATATGTGCGTTTGATTCTCTTCATTCTTTTAAAAACCGGATTCAAACAATATCATCCACTTGCATTAGCATCTTGAAAATGCTACGTAAAATATTCATCTTTTTAGATTTGTTGCTAAGAGAATTGTGATTTATGCACTAATTACCTCTAGGCTGGACAATGCTAATGGCTTACATGTGGATCGTTTGGGGAAATTAATCGGAAGATTCCACCTAGATGAGAACACAGCCGTTAGATTACTCCTCGACAGTCCAATCTCTAACAAACTAAAAGATCTTCACTGCTTCCTAGCTCTAAGAAGATAAAATTAAAAATCCTAAGCAGAGTTTAAAAAACCTTTCATCGGACAGGTCCCTGTAGCTTGAAGAAATTGTCCAAGGACTATGTGCCCCGGAGTCACCCGAGATCACAGAACGTCTTACTTATACTAACACCCTAATATTGTATGGCAAGGATGGGAGGAAGCTCGGCAGTAGTTAAAGGAATGAGAACAGGCTGCCACCCCAACTTTGAGAAACATCCGATGGTGCCCCTTTGTTTAAAAGATCTTAAAACCTGACTCTTTCACCAAGGGTTGCACTTTCAGCCCTAGGGTGTTCTAAAGCGCTTCCTTTTCATGCATGTCCTTAGCGCCTAGAAGCTTTTGAGCATTGGGAGAGCTTTGTAACATTTGTAAAATTTATAAATATTACGCCAAAAAAAAAATCACAAGACTGAAGAATTTCACCAACAGGGAGTGTATACTAAGGATGGCCTTGGCTACAGGTACGTTACAATGCAAAGGCTACAATTTTCCCTGACTTCACCTCGTCTGTAAAGGCCGCCCAGACACCGTTTGTTTATGTGAGTGGTGCTATGAAATGAAAAGGTCAAACATGCAATTCCTCTCCTATGAAGATCTGTATTGACTTCTAAGTGAAGGCACAACAAAAAATAACTTCAGGCTGGTAGAAGGAGCGCAGCAAACTTATGGTAGATCAGGATGTAGAGGTAAGATTTTCTTTTTTAGGGAGGTGGGGGAGGGTTCCATGGCTGAAATGCAAGTAGTTAAGATTTCTACTACTGCACCCTTATCAACAATAGGGCTCATATTGAGTTGACAGCTGCATTCTTCTGCATTAGGTTATGGATAACCGCAGCAAACAATGTAAAACTTGAACTGAGAATGGGGAGTAGAGAAGTGCACATTTGTCTGGAAGTGTTCGGTGTGTTTACTACTTTTGTTAGCAGGGTGGGGGAGCACCAGGCCAATTTGAATAAGAATGGCATGATCCTAGTGCTCATTAAACTCCTAGTATGTTCACTAACCTGTTTCAAGAGATTGATGATTAAATCATGGTTTCTGATGGTAAACATGACTAATGGAGGGGACAAATGTTATTAAAGTGATAACAGGATGAACAATTAAACATTCTAACGTGGAATGTAAGGGGCCTCAATCACCCTATTAAAGATAAGAAATTAGAGGTGTACTAAGAAAGTCACAAAGTAAAGTTTGCCATTCTTATTGAAAGTCACCCGAGTCATGAAGGTCGTGCTGTGTTTGTAAGGGGATGGGGCATGGTAGGAACTTCACTATATTCCAAATAGTCTAGAAGGGAAGTAACACTAATACATAATGATGTTGCTTGTGATATATGTACAGTAATAGAACACCCAAATGGCAGATGTACAGTTGTTCATGGAAGTACAGCTGATATAACACTGCTGAATTATATGATCTACATACAGGTAATGGGATGTCCTATGAAAAAATAGCCGTCAAGCGCTAGGAGCTCCATGGCTTGCAGTTGATATTTTCAATGGATTTCAACACAATTAGAGACCTAAACAGCAAACAAAGATGTTGAATACTTTTATGAGTTCACTATCCACTCCATGGTACATCAGGCATCATCCCAGATAGACAGGGTACTGTTAACCGCAGAACTGATACATGAGACGGGTGAAGCTACTATTTTTCCAAAACATTAACTGCACACTCGCTGGTCTCACTTCTTTTGGATACGTAGTTTAAGAGAGCTACACTGTCCGATCTAGTGCATCTGGGAAGTTGAAAGAGCAGATTAAGTTGGGTTTAGTACCAGATCAAGATACTTTGAGTGATTGATAGTAGTGGGACTGCCCAAATATGCATGGAGGATGAGAGGACTTGCAGATCCGTAGCAGGGTTACTAAAGGCCACAAAAGAGCCTACAACTACCACAAGTATTAGGATTCTGGTTGGAGGAGGGGCGGGAGAGGACAGTAGCAATGGAGATCGGCGAAGTAGCAATGGAGATCGGCGAAGTAGCAATGGAGATCGGCGAAGCAGCAATGGAGATCGGCGAAGCAGCAATGGAGATCGGCGAAGCAGCAATGGAGATCGGCGAAGTAGCAATGGCTACCAGAGAGATTTCAACACGGAGATCAGTCATTATCTTGAAAAGAAACATTTGGAGTATGGTCGGAGGGGCATTGCACACAAAGTGGACCTAGAATACTCTGTATCACCACATCAATAAACCCTAATTACTGATTTCTAGGGATCCCATGTACCTTAACCATGTGCAGAAATTAAACATGAATAATGGATCATCTGTCTGTAGACAACGGTTTCATAAAGCCAGAGGCATTCAAGCACAAGGGGGAATGGGGGAATACAGGATTAAACATTAATTTGGTGGCTTCTACCAGGTACCCGAGAAATAAATTCCTAGGAAGCTCTCTAGGTAGCAACGGAGTAGGCTCTGCAATAGTGAGTATCACAAGCCTGCAGCTCAGAGTCTACTATGAGGGCATAGTATATCCATGCTATTAATGCAGTGGACATTTGGAGCAGGAGTTACTGTAAGGTATAATGGAAGACAGAAAACAGAAGGGGCATGGAGGAATTTTTCAAGTCTGGATTCTAATGATTAAAGAGGGCCACAGTCACAGGCAAAAGTAGAAACAAAATGTGATTTTACAAAGAGAGAGATAGGATTAATGAAATCTACAAATGCGTTACAAATCGAATTTGAATGATGGCCATTAAAGCCATAGAGACAAAACTGCAGGACTCACAGATAAAGAGTGGAAAGATGAAAAGTCCCAAGAAAATCTATGGCAAACATTAAATCCATGAAGAAAAATGTGGCGAATCAGAGTGCTCGAGTCACAAGTCTTTCAAAAACTGGTTGATAAAAGATATGGTGCAAATAGATTCCAGGTTGGTAACACTGGGCAGTCTCAACAGGCGAAACATACTTTCAAATCAGTGGGGGTGGGGTAGCAGACACCAGCTGACAAATTGTAGGGGAAAATCACAAGGCTATTCACGTCTGTAGTCGTGGGTTGCGAGGAGGGAGAACTTCCGCTGAGAAGATGGGCATCTTCCCAAGTGATCGTGGAAGAAAGGCAAGAATTAAATTAAATTACATTTATACGGAGATCTGTAGAAATGAGGCCTATGATTATACACAGAGCAGTATGACATAAGGACATCTTGGTTGAGGGTCACTGAATACATCTTTTCCTAGACAGACGCCCTGTGACCTTGATGAAAAAGGCGCCACTGTCCATCAAACACAAACGAATTAACTGAATGTGAAGACTCCTTCAATTTTCCTGCAACAATGAAAGCGGAACACCAGAGCAAGAAGCACTCTCAAGAAAATTGAATGAGCTACCACGTTACTCTCCGGCAGTGACATGTTGCTGGAATGTGGATAAATAAGAAGAGTGCTCTGACTCCTAGGTTGGCGTGTCTCCAGTTCTTTGAAACATCTGTTTGAGCGGTTTCTCGTCTCAACTCAGGCGTTGCAAAAATCTTATTGTTTTTCAATTTCTATAATTAAACAGATGCTAATTACAGGAGTCTGATTGCTAGCTGGTTCCATTTCCCCTTCACACAGATATCCTGCACTTCCATATTTTTAGCTGCGGAGACAAGGGTAGCAAAAGAATGCTTTTGTCACATGAGCAACACGTTATTTATTACATAAAAGATTTCATGCTCATCCTAAGCTTCCATGGCAGCTTTTCGTTGCATCAGACATTCTTGGCTCACCTCAGCTGGTGCAACAGTCTTGTCCTTGCTCAATTCTATAATTGTACACTAAATGAATTTCATAAACCTGGCAGTCATTTGGTTACATTCTCCCACTTCAAGCAGATAAGACAGTCACAAAAAGTTTGAGATGAAAACAAGTTCGAACCATCACTCTAAAGTCTGCTAAGATGTACTGGAAGTCTCAGCATATCCTATGTGGTTTGAAGTTCTTGAGCCGTCAGACAGAGTATGGACGATAGCTAAATTTAATTGGTCACTAAAATCACACTCCTGTCCTCCCAAGTTACAAGTAAAAGTAGCCACTTCACTTGAGGGTCACCATTCCAAAATATAGAGCTTATAGTTAGAGGAGAACTATAAGCATTGCTTGCTCTAAGGCAATTACTAATATGCTGAACATACGGAGAGAACACCATCGTGAGACATCTGGGCATGGGATCAAAAAAACAGATTTGAGGTACTGAGAGCAAGCTTGAGGCACGGCATATGATATGATGATGAACTCCATAGTAACAGATAGCTCTCCTTTTTGTAAATGTTCCCACCACCTAGTTACCATTCGAACATGAGTGGCATGAACAAGACAAAGCTGTATGAAGTGAGGAACTTGGGCGTTGCGGCACAGGTTGAAAGATGGCAGTGCTCTCAAGCTCCACAAGCGATTATTGCCATTTTGCACTGTTAGCCACAACAACAGGCATCATCATCCGCAATGGAGAACAGGCATGCTGCAGCAGTCACATTGTACCCTTATTTCATGCACCAGGACCAGAGGAAACAGTGAAGCTAATTTACCACCACCCCTCCAAAATGACTGTTGGAATTAAGAGGATAGTGGCCATCCTTTTATGAGATGTAGTCAAAGGCCAGAGGTGGCGAGAGCAAAGATTTGGGTACAAATACGATGTAGAGGATCGCAGCAGAACTGTGAGACCCACTGTCTGGTGAACAACATTGGGGATACTGCTTAGTGAATGAGCAGGCAGAGCGGCCTAGGCACAAACTTGGAAACTCCTCGGCCTCAGAACCCTCCTTGCCCTCTTTTGCATCGTCCTCTCTGCAACCTAAAAGCACCATAGGAACAGGACAAGCGAGGCCCGCAATAGAGACAGCCAAATACACTTGGGACTCCCGAGACCATAAAAACTGTTCTGTGGATATCTGGACAGAGGTCACCTAGAGGCTCCTTCAGGGAATCAATGGGGCCCCTCCACAAGGAGAGAGCTATGCTCTACCTATACAGTAATGAAACACAACCAAGTGGACTATAAGGCATGAGGTTATTTCTACACAGACAAAATATAGTCAGCTGAGCACTTTTTCAAAGACGTTCCACCTCTGCCAATGATGGTATAGAGACAGAGCAAGGGGACTTGTTCAGCATGATTAAGCACAAGGGGATACTGCTGGCATTTGTGAGCATGATCCATGACAAGCTGGATGTAATGGAACAAAAGTTAGCAGGTCAGGCTAAGGTAGACGGATTTAAGACTATCAGAGGTTAAAAAGAGAATAACTGGCTGGGAAGGAGCCCTGCAATCTGGAACGTGCAATTCAATAACTCAGTAATGGTTCTGCAAGTACCTTGCAATTTCAGTCCTTTGCACCAGCAGCTACTGTTTGACTGAATGACCAGGACATAACTAATGCCATTCAAGGATCCTATGAATTTTGGGTTAGCCCCAAGAAGATAAATAATGCTTGGTGGGACAATTCTATGCCTTCTTCCTCTAGCAGATCACCCAGGAGAACAGTTTTAGCAGTACTGGAAGGGGATGGTACACACAACAGAATCATTCAAGTTACGGGGGGGGGGGAGCTATACTATAAACAAAGCATCCTTGGGTTTCCTCATTTGAACTTTAATGATGTCACAAGGCATAAATAGGAGGCACAGAGGAAACGTTCAAATCTGTGTGCAACTGCCTCAGTTCCATTTCCCAGACAGATTAATAGTTGGTGTGTGACAAGAGTTTGGCGGTTTTTTTAAATTGGAAGTTGTGGAGAGATTTGCAAACAACCTTTGCTTACCAAATGAGGAAGGACGACAGTGCCCAAAATTAAATTAGACTACGTAGAATCACTTGTGCACAGAATATAATCACCCCCTTTGTCTGTAACCATGCAAAGGAAAGACAAAGCCACACTGAGACTTGTATGTGTAGATATTTGTCATGCCCTAATGGACTACAAATGGAATTCCTAACTGTGAATTTAATACTGAACATCTGAAGTAGGTTACCAAGTACCCCTCACCTTGCAGACCTAGATAGGCCATGCCTCCACAGTATCAGGTAGAATAATTTTAAGAGGCTTGGAAAAAATATTTATTCTACTTTTTCCCTCTGCACACTCGAGTGATAGTGGACCTACCTGGGCCATCTGTTATGTATTTATTCACTCCCAAAATTCAAATTGGTTGTCTTCTCCCTTGAAGAACTCCTTCCCTCTTTATCTGTCCGCCTTTTAAAAACAATATTTCTAATCCATTTGTTTAGTCTTTCAATATATTTACCCCTGTATGGTTGGTTATTGCCACCTCTCCCTTTACTTGAGGTTGGCAGTCACTTGCACAGGGACAATGCATATCCCCTTATCTCTTGGTCTTTTCCTCAGAGTGGCTCAGCCCAGTAATCACAACTTTGGGAATCTATTATTTATTCATAATGTACCCAGTTTCTCCCCAGGCTTTTAGTGTTGTCCTGAAAGTAAAAAGAGTAGTAATAGATATAGCAGTGGCAGTTATAGTAGTAAGACCAGCTTTAATGAGACTAGTATATCAGTAGTAGGAAACAAATTCATAGTGGTAGTTCCCAATAGTAGTAAGCATGTTAACAGTAGTGCTTGGTGCACCTCTTCTTGTAGCAGGACCTAGATTGGTAATACTAAAAGTAACAATTATCACTGGAGTATTATCAGGAGCAGTACCTGTATAAGTAGTAGTTCTCCGTGTCTTAAAAGCAGTAGCAGGGTAGTACAATTATTTCTTAATGAAGTTCTACTAATAGCAACAGTAGTAACAATTACCATTTTAGTATTGCCAGGAACTGTACCATTACAATTAGTAGTTCTCTTTGCCTTAAAAGGAGCAGCAGGTTAGCACAGTTATTTCTTACTAAAGTACTGATAGCAACAGTATCCGGGCTGATTTCAGCAGTATACTATATGCAGCAGCAATAGTGATGTACAACTAATCCAAAGAGGAAAGTTCTCTATTAATCTTTCAACATTTCGATTTAATGAAAATAGATTTTCCACACTTCATTAACAGATGTATTGTATTGCATTTATATAGTGCTGAACCAAGTTTGTAGACGGGTGGCACACTACACCATGGGGGATTGCATTCTTATGTGTTAAAATTGCAGGATGGCCTATATGGGAAGCACACTGGTGTTGTGCACGAATGACCAGAGTGATGCTTTACTTTGCCTACTGCAACCTAAGGATGTAATGGAAGGTAGCGCTATGAAAGGAAGCCTTCGCTTTTTAGTGACATTTATTGGCAGCTCTGCCTGATCTCATGCCAGACTATGTAGGTGTCTATGGAATCCGCAATGGACAAGAGATTTCCACATTATGCACTAGTCTTATATTCTACTCCACAGTTTCAAAAACGCTGTATGGATATCAGGCAGGCTGAGCATTTTGATGATCTTTTACCTGTTGTGTCAGCAGGACAACCACTTAAATTCACTTCATCAGTCAAGTTCTCTTCAGCTTGATATCTAGTTTTCAGACTCCTAACTCTATTCATTATATGAGCCAGTTTCAGTCGTCTCTCGCTCATATCTTCTTCCTCCATTTCTGCAACATATAAAGGCATTTCAATATTTCAAATACTTTCATTATTTTTAACATACTGATTTTTCTAAGCATATTATTCCAAATGAAATGAAGTCAAAGCTTCACACGATTATAAACAGTGGCAATCACCACAGTGAAGCATATCTTCACGCCTACCTTTGCATTATGCAGCTAGTCATTATGGACATAAAAATATAATGCATACACTGTGTTGTCCAAATTGTTATGGAAAATCCTCTTTTAGAATGCATACCTGAAGCTACATCACTGCACAAAAAGTCTAATTTGTATTGTGGAGGATTTCAAATTTCCAGTAAAGGAAGAACATGGGAGGATGGGGGTCCGCAAAAGTGAATACACATTTCTACAAGAAGAGTTCCACCAAAATTAGCCATGATACTACTGACAAAAGTAATAGACTGTCTGGGGAACCTTCATTTCTCCTCCACTCCAGATACAAAGTGTTAGTTGGGCAGCAAGGCTCACATACCAATGCTAATGCCCTGAAGGATATTTCTATATTTAGGCCCATTTTTCCACTTCTTAATTCTAATTCTCCAGTTTATTTCAAAAGAATGAAAGTAAAGTACAGTGGAAACTTAAATCCAGGTGCTAAAAAAAAAAAAAAAAAAAAAAATTTAAAAGCAAAATGGCAGCAGTATTAATGAAGAGGCAGACAGCAGGCAAGCTTTATAAAATGCAGATCAGACACAGAAGTGCAGGACCAGTTACAAAAAAACTCAACGACATCAGTTAGTCCAAAGTCTCCGATCATAAATAAGCATAGGTATTTTTGACAATTACATTCCATGGTCAATAGTAGCAAGGGTACAGCACATGGACAGAATATATAAGGGATAAAGTACACCCTGCTGTACATTATAAGGATACTGCAAGTCACAAAGGAATTCCATAATCATATAGAGGTAAGAGGCTGCAGGCAGAGTACCTTTATAAAGTTATGGAACTCGGAGGTGACTTGTAATATGCTTATCATGTACGGCAGGGTGTACTTTATCCCATATGATACATTGTCACACCATCACCTTTCCCACAAATCACTTAAAAACTTGGTACGTAGCTCTTTCAGAAAAATAGAGCATGTTAGCAAACATGAAGAATAAAAATGGAACCTCCAGTGAAAAATTAAACCCATCAAAAACCTGTTGGATATTTGTTGCAAAAAGATATTAGAAACAGTTCAATACAAGGCTGTTTAAAAAATAAAGAAATACATAAGCTGGAGTAACTGAGAATATGTAGAAACATGCAGAAAGATTCAAACTTTTTCTATATATATCTAAGAAATGCAAGAAATAATATTTTTGCTACTCACTGTAAGCTTGAAAAATAGAGCAGAAGAAAAGCTACGTCTCATTTTCGTTGCTTTAAACAGCTGCTCTGTGACCTGATCTGCCTTTCACCTCAGCTGCTGGCTCTGGCAGCAGGCATTGTGACATCAGCACTCAACTGCATTAACTTATTACAGTTGAGTTCTGACGCCTTTTCTTTATAAATCGGCAACCGAGTGAGTCACTAGTCAGCGAATATATAGAAATTAGAGACAAGCATTTATACAGGAATAACAAAATACAATGCATTTTAAATTAGTATCTTCAGTAAAAAGGGTGCAACAAGCTTTTGTAAAAAATGTCAAAGGGAAATGTATCTGGTAGACAATCATAAGTGACTGCTAGAGCGGGGATGGTTTCAAACAGAGTCTCTGTTTTCTATGATCGGCTAATCACTGCTGGCTTATTTTTCTATTCAGGTTGATGAATCTTTGTCGTTGTTTTTGAGAAGATTAGGAGCTGTGCATCACATTAAATTATCACAATTTCTATCTATATGAGGTAATAAACAGACGTATGAGTTAAAGGGTTTTATTATTCAAATTTTTAATAAGACATCTTTGTTACGTTTTACAAGTTAAATTCCATTAATTCTAGTTAACAGTAATCGATAAGCAAATGTATTAATCAATTAATCATTGTAAAATGCACTAAGTGCATTCCATAAAGGAAGATAACCCTATTCTAAGAGTGAGAAGGGAAAATGGTGTCAGTTCAGAAACCCATAAAGAGTTCTGGAATCAAGAAGTCATAAGCATAAAGCTTTAGTATCAAAATGAGTTCAATAAATCAAGAATCAAAGGAGAACTTCTCATAAAGACAGGTTCAAGAAACTGAGTGGACTGTCTCAGAGCAGCGTGGCAAAGGTGTATAAAAGATATGGGACATGGGTGCAGTGTGGTGTGGTGTCCTACTCTAGGAACATGCACTATTATAGACACAAGAATATTGTTTCAACCTTCATGTAGCTTCTTCTGTCGACCAATCAGTTTCTGATGCGCCCATGGGAACACGTACACTCCCCTCTTCTCATAGGAACACAACATTCTTCAGACAGCAACTTCTGAAACCGCAGCTATGTCTTATCTCCAAGTTTCTCAATATTTATCCTCCCATTCAAGTCTACATTCCCACGTGTTTAACTTAATTCCTAACCATCTAAAAACAAGTTTATTCATTAGCTCACAATCTTATTTTGTGAGTTGAAACATCTGTATAAACAAAAAGAAAAAACATTTTGCACAACAATCATTTATTGGACAAAAAACGTGTGTTTAAAAGGCCAAGATCAAGTTTATATGCTGAATTTGCAATTTCTTAGTTCTTTTAACTTTAATTTGGCAGTGCCTCAGCATATTAGGCATAGCACATTAAAGTATGATTGCCTAGTAAAATTTTGCATTAAATTCAGGTTTTAAGTCTCATTAGCTTATCCCATTATTTAACAATATTTGCTCAATATTTTTTTTTTACACTTCTCCAAATCCCCCGATGGTTATCAAACCCTCACATTTTCTTCACAAATGAATCTCTAGAGTTCTCTCATCGTACGTAGAATCAGTTCTTTCTTATTCAAAGTTCCAGATCCTTTCAATCTCTTGAATTCTTTATTCTTAGCTTCTTCTAATTCTTTTAAAATGTGTTTCTTTCTCTGTTCTTTGCCTTATTAAATTATTAGTAACAACCTTTATAAAAAGCAAAGAACGTCAATAGGGAAAACCATGCTATTAATACTGGCTCAAGTATAGCCCCAATAACACCTCCTCCAGTGGCAGCAAACCAGTTGCCAACAGCAGAAACTCCTTTGCCTCCATTTACCAAAACTCAGTGCTTTCAATAATTCTAATTCAGGTTTTAAGTCAGAAATGTTCTTTATGAATTCTAGAATTTTCGTACTCTCAGTCGTATGACCAGCAACGCTGAGCTTTCAGCATCTTCCAGACAACACCCTTTTCTGCAAGCAAAATGTCTAATGCTAAGCGATTTTATAAAACCCTTAATTCTGTATTAAAAACTAGTAAAGGTCCGGAAGCAGTGGTTGGGTATTTATCGACTACTGTTGGAAGTTTTCTGATTTTCGTATCATTTAAAAGGACTCCCACTGGTGGTATGATTGCTCTAAAAATATTTCCGACTAATTGTTTTCCCTCAATTATCCCGTTCGCTGCTAGGCCTTATCCCCCTCCCCCCCCCGTGCTAAGCCTTTTTTTGGCTATTTGGGGTAGTTTGCGCATATGCCCTTGTAACTTTTTGACCACGTAAGGTATCCACGCCGAATTTGCGTCCTTTTCTTCCAACATCATGGGGATTTTAAAAGGTACCCAGGGTTTGATGATTCCCCCGGAGGAGACCCAGAAATTAGCCAAAATACAGCTAAATGTAGGGGGGGGGGGGGCGGCAGGAAAAAAGTGCTGCAGACGAAAGAGTCTGGTTTTGTTTCCCTGCAAATGGCATCAACAAAGGGTTTGTGGTGCAGAAATCACCATCCTCCCAGCTTTCAGGGACTGACAGACTTTTGTCAGACAACCAAATTTTTTTACAGTTTTGCCATTTTACTGGGACAGCATATATTTTTTTTTAAACTTTGTTTATTTGCATTTTCTTTTTCAAAGTATACAACACATACAGTTCTTATTAGGCATGTCCAGTTAAGTTGCATATCTGCATATAGTTACAGCACAAATTAGAGCATTTGATCAGTGTCTACAGTACACATTAAGCTTGTTACTTAGGCATTTTGTACATATCATCACGTTTTATGTCTCACATGTCTACCCCTTAATTCTATGTCATCCTGTCGCTCTTACTAACCTATAGTCCTGAACTAACCACTCTTATGTGCTCACCTCAGTGTTATTCGTACATTGGAGATAATTCGTGAGAGGCTCCCAAATGGCACAGAGTCTGGAATTAGGTGGGAGCAGTTCGGCGTATATGTTGTTTTGCTCCAGACAGCAAGCCATTCCTTGAATTTGGGGGCTCAGCCCCTGCCCCATCTACATGCTATCTTACGTTTTGCCATGAGCAAACCCAACACAATCAATCGTTTCATTTGCCCTTTACTCCCAGTTATGTAGCCTAATAGTCCCATCTCAGGTGTCAAATCAATCTGCACACTTGTCATTTCACTCCGGGCTTTTCCTATTTCCCCCCCAGTAGTTTGCTATGGTCCTACATGTCCAGGCCAGATGTAAAAAATCAGCTCCTTCTTGTCAAAATCTATCACAGGTATCATTTTCTCTCAGTTTGAGTCTGTGCATTTATACAGGCGTATAATACATCCTGTGCAGAAATTTAAAGTGTATAATCCTGAATCTGATACTTGCTATGATTCGCTCTGTTTGTTGGCCGCAGTATGCCCAAATCTCATCTGTCAATTGATATCCTAATTCTGTTTCCCACCCTATTTTTGCCTTCAGTGTGTTGGGTGTCCCTTCCCCTATTTTCGCCTTGTATATGCGTGATACTGCATGGGATGCCCCAGTTTGTAATAGCAGGTGTAACTGGATTAACGTGGGAGATTCTTCTGGGAACCTTGGAGGGGCTGCTTTGACATCTTGGCGAAGTCGAATATATAGGAATCGTTCCATTGTTGTAGGGGTAATTTCCCCCAAAAAACTATCCGCCCCCTTGATGGGCGCCATGTACCCTTGTTCCACCGCTAGGTGTGTCATAAACGGCGGAGGTTTAAACCAGCATGTGGCATAATGCGCTTGTGCACTGAGGTAATAGAGTTCGGGATCTGGTGCTTCAAACCCTCCCTGCGCAAACGGCAGCGTGAGAGTGCTCCACTTAATCCGGGCTGTTTCCCACCCCACGCTAGTTTAATTAGCTGACTTTTAAGCCTTATAAAGAAGGACCGGCCCGGTGAGTAGGGGATATTCATGAATAAATATAAGAATTTAGGCATTATGACCATTTTCATTAATGCGGCTCGGCCAGCCAACGATAGCGGCATGGCAATCCATCTGGTTATAGATTCCTCTACTGTGTTCAGAAACTTACCATAGCTAGCCCTCATTAGTTCATCCTTATTTTTGACGACGTTAATTCCTAAATATCGGACCTCTGATTTGCACCATTGTAGCGGGTATCCATCGGAAAGGGTGCAGTGTTCTGAGTAAGCGGCAAGATCTGTGATTTCCCCCAGTTTATGGTTATCCCCGAGTATGCTCCAAACTTTACAATTTCACGGATTATTTCATTCAGCCCAGATTAAGGGTCTCGGATATATAGCGTTGTATCATCCGCGTATAACAAAATTAATACAGGCCTCGTCGGATAGTCTAGGGCATACAGCTTGTGATGTTGCCGAAGCATGGCCGCCAGAGGTTCCATTGCTAACGCAACTAGCAGGGGCGATAGGGGACAACCCTGTCTTGTACCTCTAGATATGCTGAATGCCGGATTTCGCTCTCCATTCAATAACAATGTGGCACAGGGCTTATGATATAGCAGTTTTATCCATGGTAGATATCCTGGCGGGAACCCCATGTGCGTTAAAACTGCAAATAAATACTCCCATTCCAGGGAGTCGAACGCTTTTGTAGCGTCTAAAAAAACGCTACCGCTTGTTCGTCCTGATCTATGTCATGCATGATGGAAAAGACTGTGCGCAAATTATGGGAGGTGGACCTTCCAGGTACAAAGCCCGCTTGATCCGGGCGGATTAAGTTTCCCATTCAGACTGAGTCTATTGGCCAGGACTTTGGCTAAGATTTTTGCATCACAGTTTATCAGGGACAATGGCCTATATGAATCTGTGCAGTCTGGAGGTTTGCCCGGTTTTAAAAGTGAGACTATCAAGGCTTCTCTCATGGTTGGTGGTAGTATCCCGGTCTGCCCCGCCCCCTCGTACATGTGTTTCAGAAATGGTGCAAGGATGTCTACGTATGCTTTATAAAATTCAATTGTGAGGCCGTCCGGTCCCGGAGCTTTTCCATTCCCCCATTGCATTATTGCACCTCTTATTTCCTCTACAGTGATATCAGCTGCGAGAAATTCCCTTTGCCCTTTACTAAGCCAGGCTAGTTCTATTTTCTCCAGCTATTGCCCTGTTTCTGCTTGCCTAGCCCTGCGTGTTGAATATAGTGCTTTATAGTGCATGGTGAATACGTCTATTATATCTGCAGTGTCCCTATGTATTCTGCCTTCCTCATCTTGTATGGTCAGCACGTAGTTCGCAGCCTTAGGGGGTCTTATGATCTCAGCTAGCGCTTTGCCTGGCATATCCCCTTCACCATATTTCCTTGCTGTACAATGATTTCCTCGAAATAGGCATTACCGCTCTGCCGTGGCCTGGTATTCTGTAAGCAGTTCTCATATGTTTGCCATTGCGGAGCTCGCGTTTGTTGTTCGTGTATTCGTTTCTTGTTCTTGAAGTTTTAATTCTATTTGGGTAAGGGTCTTTTTGAGGTCCCTTAGGATGCCCCCTGCTTTGGCTATACATATCCCCCTTACAGAGACCTTCAGTGCTTCCCAGACAGTAGTTAATGAGGGCACTGAATCTATATTAACTCTAAGGAACTCTTCTAGTGCTTCTTCTAGTTCTGCTTTGAACGCCGTATCCAACAACGCTGTGGGTTGCAATCGCCACATTCTAGGCTGATTCAGCATACCCGGGGGATTCAGCTGCATGTATACTAGGGAATGATCAGAGTAGGTGCAAGCTAAATGGCATGTGGAGAGACTATGTACCGCTATGTCTTTAGAGGTGAGCCAGAATTCTAATCTGGACCAATTACCATGTACTACAGAAAGGACTTTTCGATTGGGATGGTGATGACGCCAGACATCTACTAGTTGATTTTCTGCTATTATCTGTTGCAGTTGTCGCTGTGCTTTGGTGAAGTGGTGTGGCAATGGATGCGAGCGGTCCCAGGGAGGGCAGAGCGTTAGATTAAAATCTCCTCCCCATATTAAATGGGTCGAGCCTATGTTCGCTATTAGTGCCCATAGTTTAATGAAGAATCCTTCATCATCAATATTAGGAACATAACTACTCACAAATGTTATGGATTCTGCCGCCAGACTGCCCCAAGTTATACGATACCTCCCTTGCGGATCAGTCAATGATCCTTCCTCTACATATGGCACAGATTTTTTAATGATTATTGCCGTGCCTCTCGAGTAGGCACAGTACGAGGAGAAGTATCTGTGGGAGGCCCATCGTGCTGCAAATTGTATCGTCTTAGAGGGGACTGTGTGCGTTTCATGTACCATGGCTATGCTGACATGGTGTCTATCCATGTATGCCAATATGTGCCTCTTCTTACGAGGGTCTCCTAATCCTCTAACATTCCAGGTCAGTAAGCCCACTCTTGCAGCCCGTTGCTCTTGACTCATCATTTGTCATTACTTAATGATGAGAAATACAGATGTTTTCACTGCAGTCGTCTGTGCCCATGTGGTTTCGACTTGTGTGCTGCCCATTTGCGTTTCATGCCTTTTAATGCCTACGTCACTTCCCCAATACCCCTCCCACATCGGCGTCCCCAATTCGCCGTGCACTAATCCCTCCCCCCTTAACCAACCCAATACATATATGCAAACCAGTTTAGTCTTCACTGCTGCTATACCGTACACTAGTTGCGCATTCCATGTTACATGCCAGTATTGTGGTACATTTATATGCTCATATTGACTTCTTGTCATGACGTCGCGCACATTGATAAGTTCGACATATGTTTGAACAACTAAATGGCTTATTAACAACAATCAACAGTCTCTCATATTGAGAGTAATTACAACAAACCATTAATATACTCCCCATAAGGGAGGGAAGGGGATCTCCCTTACGGGTTTGTTCTCTAGGGGGCGCGGCAGAACCTCCTGCACATCTGTGCGGTACAGGAGGGTGCCCTGGATTGTGATTTCAATGTCTGGAGGCGTCACGCTATCTCCATTTAGTTCCTCATCCGGCCTGATGTCAAACCTAGGTTAGCTACCATTAGAGGAAAAAATACTGAGGTCTTGTTGCGGGGAAGTCTTATATTCTGTCCCAGTACATTTATCATAGCTGCTTCTGTCTGCCCTCACTGGTCGTCTTCATGCTGCGGCAGTGAACACTCCACCCTCTTGGATGGCTTCACGGTTTTCTTTAGAAACTCCGCTGCCTGTTGTGCATTGCTGCAGATATGATGCTTGCCGTTGAGAGTCTCAATCTTGCAGGGTATAGCATAGCATATTCCACTCCTTGTTGCAGCTTTTTTTTTTTTGATCCGCAGGTACTTTTTCTGCGCTTCCTGGACATTCAACGTGAAATCAGGATATAATGATATTGTGTTGTTCTCAAAGACCACGGTTTTCATTTCCCTTGCCTTGCGTAGAGCTGTGTCGCAGTCCCTATAATTTAGCAATCTTGCAACAATGGGTCTGGGCGGCGCACCTGGAGGGGGTTTTGGCGCCAGCGTTCTGTGTGCCCTCTCCACAACCAGCATCTTGGAGAAAGAATCTGAGCCAAAACAGGTGGATAGCAGTTTTTCTACATATTCCTCCATTTTCCCTGTGTTGGTGGTCTCTGGAATTCCGAGAATTCTTATGTTATTGCGCCTTGATCTTGCTTCAAGGTCTTCGTTTTTTGCCGCTATCACCTTGAGGAGTTTGTCCATTTCCTTAATTTGCCCTGCCGACTGTGCTTGGTCATCCTCCAGCGTCGATATTCTAGTTTCCGCTTCGCTTATTCTCCCGTCTGGTTTCTCTAGTTTCTGCGTGATTTGATCCATTCTGGCGCACATCGGATCCATTTTCTCCTTCGATGGACGATAGACTATTTTTCATCGTGATCAGCAGCGCTTTCATATCTACTTCGTCAAGGCTGTGCGGTCTGTCCCATCTTGCTCTGCGTCTTGCGGCTGCCCTCTGGGCGTTCTGCGGGCTTCAAACAGCAATTTGGATTGTTGGCCATCCATTTTACCCATTGCGTAGTCTTCTTTGCCAGCTACAGCTGCCAGATACAATTGATCAGTCTATGTCAGGATGTGTGCAGTTTGCTCCTATGTTCTGTTGCTTCCCGTCTCTTTACAGTAGTTGCAGTCACTTAAGGGAGCCACATGCACCTCCCCACTCACTTCTGTCGGCATGCGCTGTGTCTCAGTTTGCATCTCCCCAGGCCCCGCGTGACGTGCTCTTTTTATTTCTGGCTACACATGTGGGTACCTCTTTCCGCACTCCTTGGGTACGTATGTTTCCATTTATTCAATTGGTGCTGCGCCTTCTTTTTTAACATACGTGGGGCATGTTTAATGCAGTGTAACTCAGGCCACAAATGTGTCTCTTGCTCCCTCTGCAGCACCGCACTGTCTTTAGCACCCTCAATCCAGTCTTGCTGTAACAGCTTTTCGTTCTTTCTGCGTGTAGATTCAAGATGGCGGGCGGATTATGCTAGTTATTTATTTCTCAGCGCTCAGCTCTCCCTCCTTCTTACACCTTTTACGGTAGCTGTTCCATGCGTAATGCTCACGGGCATTTGCCTACTGCTAGCGTCTACGCTGTGAGTTCGTGTCAAAGCAGGAGAGTAATTTTATCGCTCCAGGAGCAGCTCCCGCACATATGCTATGGCTGATTATGCACTCTTCTCTACCGCCTCAACCGTTATGAGAGTCTGTGGTTAGGCCTTTCGCGCTCTGGTGGTTCTCAGCACGCATATATCCTCTCGCCTTACCTCTGCGCTCCTTCTGCGGCACCACACTGTCATTGGCACCCTCAATCCAGTCCTGTTGCAACAGCCCCCCCTCTCTTACTGCGTGCAGGGTCAAGATGGAGAGCGGATTATGCTTGTTATTTATTTATTTCTCAGCGCTCAGCTTTCCCTCCTTCCTACACCTGTCAAAGTAGCTGCTCCATGCGTATTGCTCACAGCCGCTTATCCGCTGCTAGTGCCTACACCTTGTGTTCGTATCAAAGCAGGAGGGTAATTTTATTGCTCCAGAAGCAGCACACGCGTGTATGCTGTGGCTGGTTATGTCCTCTTCTCTGCCGCCTCGGCCGTTATGAGGGTCTGTGGTTAGGCCTTTCGCGCTCTGGCGGGTCTCAGCACGTACACATCCCTTCGCCTGACATCCGCGCGGGTTTCCCCTTTTTTCCCCTATTTATTTGGCTGTGCGGAGAGTGTTCTCAGTGTGTACAAGCAGACAATCACTTCGGCAAAGGAAGCAGCGCACAGAACACACCGTCCTCACTGACCAGTGATCAGCGCGAGGAATCTGCAATCTCTTCGTGCTAGGCCCGTATTTCCGTGCAGGGTGCCGCGGGAGCGCCTCTGTCTCTACTGCGCTGCGGGGTCGGCATCTTACTTGCTACTCTGTGTGTTGTTTCAGTTTCGGTCCCGCTTCCGTTTGTCAAAGCAGCCCTTCCTTCATTTGCTCAGCCGCGGAGCAGGCATCAGTGGGCTTCCGTCTGCAGGTCTCTCACGGCCCGGCCGCTTCGCCCCTTCTGCCCGGTCGTTTCAAGGCTGCATCAGGTCTCGGCACGTATTTCGATCGCCGCTGCCTCTGGCTTTATAGCGTTAAGCTGCGCCGTCACTCCTGTCTTTCCGCCGCTGCAGCCTCTTGTTTTCAGCGAATATGCCTCAGTTAGACATAGGATAATGTTGGATATTTTCCCAGGGCGAACGGAGCCTCACTACAGGGTGGCCATCTTGTTAGCCCGCCCTCTAGCGCTCCGGACATAGCCTATTTTTGTTATTTTTTGTGCTTTCAACTTCCTTCAAGTAAATGGTACAATGTGGTGTGAAAGCAACAATGGATCCTGGAAAGCTATACATTTCAGAAAGGTAGACTATTCTGAATTCAGCAAGGGGTCATTTGTGTAGATTCTTCAAGGTTTTTTTATAGAAACTAACAGCTGAAAATAGGAAAAATTAAAAAGGAGTTGAAAAAAACAGCCATTTGTGCCAAAGTTTTCACCTGTAAATTCTTCTAAGTATGACAGAGTTTTGAAAGCAATATACAGTTACATCCGCTGGACCCTTCTGGTTGTGGGGATATATAGGACTTGTAGGTTCACCAAGAACCCGAGGAACCCAGAGCCAATAACTGAGCAGCGTCTTGCAATGGTTTTTTTATTGTGTACCGGGTATATATCAATTCATTCAAAGTGACTTTTTTACACATGGTCTTACATTTGGAAGGCAGAAATGCATCGAAAGTCAATAGGTAATAACAGTTGCTCTACAATTCTGTGTTCCCCCAAGTCTCCCGATAAAAATGGTACCTCACTTGTGTGGGTAGGCCTTGTGCCCGCGACAGGAAACGGCCCAAAACGCAATGTGGGCACACCACATTTTTACAGTGAAAACTGACCCCTTTTTTGCAAAGTGCCTAGCTGTAGATTTTGAACCCTAGCTCTGCCGGCACCAAGGGAAACCTAGCAAACCTATGCATATTTTAAAACTAGACACCCAGGGGAATCCAGGAAGGGGTGACTTGTGTGGCTCTCACCAGGTTCTGTTACCCAGAATCCCTTGCAAACCTCAAACTATGTCAAACAAAAAACATTTTCCCCACATTTCTGTGATGGAAAGTTCTGGAATCTGCGTTGGTCCACAAACTTCCACCCAGCCCGCATTCTCCAAAGTCTCCTAATAAAACTGGTACCTCACTCATGTGGGTGGGTCAAGTACCAGCGACAGGCAAGGGCCCAAAACGTATTGTGGAGACATCAAAATTACCTATCACAAAACGACCTGATTTTGAAAAGGAGGGGGGGGGGGGGTAATAGGAGGGGACTGGGTTTTTGGCCCCAGGCTCAGCGGCCTTCGAGGGAAACGTACCAAAGCCACACATTTCTGAAAACTAGACACCCTGGGGAATCCAGTGAGGTATGGCTTGCGTGGATCCCCCAACGCTTCCCTACCCAGAATCCCCTGCAAACCTCAAATTTAGTTGAAAAAAATAAGAAATTTTCCACACTTTTCTGAGTGGGAAAGTTGTAGGATCACTGGGCTGACACAAATTTCCTACCACCTAGCGTTCCCTCGGGTCTCCTGATAAAAATGGTACCTCACTTGTGGGAGAAGGCATAGTGGTTGCAACAGGAAATGGCCCAAATCGTACTGTGGTGACTTCAAAATTACCTATCATAAAACTACCTGGTTTTGCAAGGGGGGCACCTAGTTTTTTGGCCTCGGGCTTGCGCCCATCTAGGGAAACCTACCAAAGCAACACATTTCTGAAAACTAGACACCCTGGGGAGTCGGTGAGGTATTGATTGTGTGGATCCCCCAACGTTTTCCTACCCAGAATCCCCTGCAAACCTCAAATTTAGCTGAAAAACAATCACTTTTCCACACATTTTTGTGCAGGATCACTGCGCCAGCACAAATGTCCTACCACCCAGCATTCACCTTGGTCTCCCGAGTAAAATGATACCTCACTTGTGTGGCTGTCCAATGCAAAATCAGCTAAAAACATTTTTTTTTAAATGTAGCACTTAGAATTTGTGGTGCTATACCCTTAATCCCTATGTTTTTGGCCCTTCCCACTCACAGGCCTTCGGCCCACCCACACAAGTGAGGTATCATTTTACTCGGGAGAACAAGGGGAACGCCTGGTGGTAGGACATTTGTGCTGTTTCTTTCTAAAACAGTACCAAGCTGTCAATTTCTTTTGCTTGTGGATAAAGGTTCACGCTCTTCTGTAAAGGGACTTTTGAATGAATCATATCTTAATTTGAGTATTAATATTCAACGTGTTCTTGCATGTTTACTGAGATAATTAAAATACTACATGTGATTGCGCATGGAAGAGGTATGTGATGATATGTCACCTCCTCTGCAGCTGATGACGGCAAGTCTTCACAGACGTAACAATCTTTTGCATCTAGTGCCTGTGTGCATTCCTGAACTAACCTAGAATAAACATTGGCTGGGTAATCCTCTTTCATGTAGTTCACAAATTACGCCTTCAACTTAGTCTCATCCATTGTGTGTGCAGATGTTGTAGTTTCAGGTGTAGACAGGAATTTATTTTACACCAGAGCTAGAAAAGCCTATTAAAATTGTTATGACTACTAACTCCACTACTAAAATTTTAATCGTTGGTTCAGTAAAGCAATTGTATCTTGTCTGCAAACTTCTCATGTATCCGATGCCACAAGCAGGTCATTGATATGCTGCACAAGAACTGATCTATAAGGCATCTGCAGTGACTCAAGATGTTTTATCAAAATTGGATTGAAAATTGATGGACTTTCTGTATACTCGTGGAACTCCGCACCATGCCAAGACGATCTCTGAACATGAACGAGAACAGGAATTAGCTGTCCTCATGCAATGGTATAGAAAAGACATTACAGAGATCTACAACTGTAAACCATTCTGCAGTGCACAGAATTTAAAGTATGGTAGCTGGATTCTGTACCAACGGACAACATGGAACAACAATGCTGTTAATCGTTTGAAGATCTTGCACAGTCCGATATTTACCATTGGTTTTCTGCAAACCAATGATCAGAGAGTTGCAAGGGCTTCCAGCTATTTCTTTTAGAATACCTTTTCTCAGAATGTCTTAAATTACAGGTGTTATTCATGCCACGGTTTCTGGGGTCAAATTATATTGTGATATTCTCGGATACACAGCATTGGGTTTTACTGACTGCTTCCAGGAAGGAATGAAGGACGTCGCAGCCTGGATGAACAGCTGCCTGAAGCTCAACTCGGAGAAGACAGAGGTCCTCGTCCTTGGACCCTCCTCCACCGCCTGGGACAACACCTGGTGGCCTTCCGCCCTCGGAAACCCACCCACTCCAACAGACCACGCCCGAAACCTCGGCATCATCCTAGACTCCTCCCTCACCATGACACGCCAGATCCACGCCGTCGCATCCACCCGCTTCAACTCCCTCCGCATCCTCCGCAAGACCTTCAAGTGGATCCCCCCCCCGAATGCAGAAAGACCATCACCCACGCACTCATAACCAGCAGACTGGACTACGGCAACGCCCTCTACGCCAGAAACAGAACCCTGCTACACAAGCTCCAAACCATCCAGAACACCGCAGCCAGACTCGTCCTCAGAACCCCACGACACGAGCACATGACCCAGCACCTATGAGACCTCCACTGGCTCCCCGTCGAGAAGAGAGTAACCTTCAAGCTACTCACCCACGCCTACAAATCACTCCACATCGGACCCAAATACCTCAACGAGAGAGTATCCTTCCACGTACCCAAAAGGAACCTCCGCTCCGCCAACCTCACCCTGCCAGACCCCCCACGCATCCGCAGAACCAGAGGAGGTGGAAGAGACTTCTCCTACATTGCAGCAAAGGCCTGGAACGAGCTCCCAGTCAACATCAGATGCTCCCCTACTCTGCACATCTTCACAAAGTGCCTCAAGACCTGCCTCTTCGACTGATCCGGAGCTGCACCCCCACCCCCTCCCCAAGCGCCTCGAGACCCTCACGGGTGAGTAGCAAGCTCTATAAATCGCTGATTGATTGTGATTCGGACTGGTTCTACATCTTTGATTAGCCTGATATAGTTCCCGGTAAAGTCCCATACTTCTGGGTTCACGGTCAATTTTAAAATCAGGATGTAAATCATCTACAGTCCTCACCGACTACAATCCTACAGCTATTTCTTGTCAGGCCATTTTAAATTCAACATCTTCATCATGCGTTTGAAATTGGACAACCTCCTGTGCACAGTAAATAGTGCAATTTAACTTGAACAGGTTGCTCCTGAACAGATTTTCAGGACTGGAATCCCAAACAACTAAATTGATAGTTTTCCTCAAATGTATCTATTTTTACAGGTACCTTTTTCTGATACTGGGTTGGTTATTTCTTTATTGATTACTCCTACATCTTGGAACTTCTTTCTCGAGAGGTGTAGGTCTGGGACTTTCGCTGTTCTAACAGTGGAACAGGTAGCTCCAAAGTGACACTTTGTGGCCATTAACTTATCCTTCTACTAACAGTCCACTCTGGCCTACCACTAAGCCTGCGCCAAGCGCACCATCTTCCCTAGTCACCCTCATTGGGAATTATCGGAGTTGAAACGGTCATTGTCTGGCAGGGGGTACTACTGAAATAGATTCTGGTTCGGATTTTGAAATGCAGCCGGGTTTGCTCTCTGCATCTGATTCACACTAGATCTAGGGGTTCCTATATTCTGTGAGGCCATTGGGGTTTGGGGAACCTTCATCATTGCAACCTGGGTCTGCAATGGCACTTGCATTTGCTGAAAAGTAAATTCTGCATTAGCACTTGATTTCCTCCTTGAATTTGGCCATCTCCGCTCTCAATCAATAAATCAAACATCTAAAAAGCATGGCAAATCACCCGTGAAGGTCATGAGGCACTGGAGATGTTGGCTGCTGCATGGAGGTTTGCTCATTCAAACATCCAGATCTTGAATTCTTTCCTGAATTGCTGGAGCGACAGGGTGATCCAGAGGTGCAGGTAAAAGTTGTTCCACACCTTGGCCACCAGGTGCGAGTAGGAGCGTCCCCGCTGGTGGTTAGGTGGATCCAGGAGGGGGGGTCTGCTAGGGAGAGGGAAGCAGATAGAAGATGTCTAGTCGGCTGGGACAAGGTCAGGCGTTTGTTGGTGTATGCTGGTCCTTGGTTGTGCACGGTTTTGTAAGCGTGGGTCAGCATAATGAATTGGCATTTTTTCTGGATCGGGAGCCAGTGTTGTTTCCTGAGGTGGGGTGTGATGTGGGGTGTTGGACTTGGCCCTTTTTGCAGGGTCATCCCTGAACTTTTTGCCTTCCTCCTAGTCTTTTTTCTGACATGGTTTCAGGACTCTGGGCACTTTAGCACTGCTGTCCAGTGTAAAGTGCGTGTGCTCTCTGTGGTAAACATGGTAAGATTGGTCTACACCCGTTTGGCTAATTTAATTTACCTATCCGTCCCCAGTAATGTGGTATCTCATATACCTGGGGCCAGTAAATTAAATGCTACTGATGGGCTTGCAGCGCTGCTTGCGCCACCCAACAAAGTAGCCTTTCAAACCGCTCTCAGGCCTCTGCCATTGCAGGGCCTGTGCGTGCAGTGTTACTGCCGCTGTGACGTGGCACGCAAAGTAGTTGCCATGTCTGTGACCCCCTTTTACTGCATGTCAGTCACCCCTAAGGTAGGCTATAGCTAGCCCTATGGGCAGGATGCATTGTAGATAAAAGGTAGGACATGTACCTTAAGTGCGTGACATGTCCTAATAGTGACAAACAGCCATTTTGGTTTCTCACTGCTGTGAGGCTGCCCTCTCATAGGAATGCATTGGGGATTCCCTGATAAGTGTTTCAGTGGTAATTCCGGATATGAGAGGAGCAGCGTGGTCAAGTTTGGTATGTTTGGAATAGTGATAATAAATGCTGCGTAATGGTGTGCACAGATTTATTATCACTATTTTAGAAATGCCACTTTTAGAAGTTGGCATTTGTGTGCTATGTGTTTGCCTGCCTGATGTGTTTTGCATGTCTGGCTCTGGAGTGACAGGGGCTGGTGAGGTGTTTTGGCTCCAGGGAGGGCAGGGTGAGTCAGCGCTAGTCTGAATAGGAGATCTGCATTTGGAGTAGTGGGAGGAGTAGTCCCATGACCCTGAATAGGTCTGTGCCTGCCTGGGTGAATGCTGGCTCCGCCCCCCTGTGGTGTGTCTGATGACCGAGCCCCCACCCGACAAAAGGGAGTAGAAGCACTGTACACAAAGTGCTCCAATACCCCCCAGAACGAGTTGAGACTGGTTCCCCAAGCCCTGTGCCAGAGCAGAACAAAGGGAAATGTGATATAAATATTGGGGCTGTGACCCCATGTCGGTGTGTTGTTTGGGTGCTACTTGGGCCTGCTGGGCCCCAGGAGGAACCGCCACGAGGGACTGCCCCTCTGCTGGAGGGACCTGTGAGCTGGCCTGCCTGGGCCCAGCTTTGCCCATGGACTCTTGGATTCTAGCACCTCGTGAGCGCTACCTCTTTATTGTTGGAGCCCCAGAGAGGGGGACTCCAACCTTTGCCAGAGGACGAGAGGGACGTGAGAGCCCTGCAGCGCTGTGCTGAGTAATCTTCTGGGAGAATCCCGGCATGGGGACTCCCCTGTGCTGCTGAGAGTAAAGCGGCAGCCTACCCCGCATTGTGGTGTTCCCCGAGGTAAAACGGGAGCCTACCCCGCATTTTTGGCATACAGGAGAGCGGGAGCCTACCCCGCATTCTCGATGCCCGGAGAAGCAGTGCGGCCGGCAAGGAAGTCTGGCATCTTGCCTGGTTGTAGGCGGGGCCAGGAAGAAGACGTGCCGGCCGGAAGACAGGCAGAGTTGTGCCTGAAGGAGGGCGGGAGCCTACCCCGCCTCCGTGAAGCGCAAGCGGAGATCCAGGCGGGAGCCCACCCCGTGCTGGTACACGCCAAGAGGGAAAATGGAGACTTCGCTCCGTGGGGCCTGAGACCGGCGGGAGCCCACCCCGCCTTCGTGGCCTAGTCCGCTGTAGGAGCCCCGGTGAGTGAGGCCGAAGGGGAGGAGCCCCGAGAGGAGGGGCTCGACCGGAGCCTCCAGGACTCCCAGTGCCGATCAGCAGTTGGAGTTCTCCCAGACCGGAGGAGTCCAGAAGAGCCCCGGTGAGTGGGGGCTGAGCACGAAGCAGTGTTGGTGCTCCCAAGGCACAGTGGGTGCCAGTGTTAGTTTCTCGGTCACATCTGCACAGCGAGAGCGCGGGCAGCTACAACGTGGGGGCAATTTTGTTGTAGGAGTCCCAGAGTGGGGCTCCAGAGGCACAGTGGTGCCAAAGCCAATTTCCTCAGCTGCACCGCAGGAGCGCGGGCAGCTGCAACGACAGGGGCATGTTCACTTTGATAGCAAGGAAGGAGTAAGATACACTCCCCCGCCCCCAGTGCATTGCGCACATTGGTTTTGCTGCCAAGGCAGCCTGAGGGTCAGAGGGAAGGCCCTATCATTTAGAGCCCTGACTTTTGGGCCAGAGGGCATTTGGGCCCCAGAGAAGGCCAGTTGGCCTGGGGTCATTTGGTGTCCTGGAGTGGCGTAAGGCCCCCAGATGATGTGTGCACCTTCCCGGTGTTACTGGGGTGCACTGCTGGGTAGTAGGATGTATGCCTAATGTGATGCCTAATGCAAATGTCATGCTATGATGTTTATGCCTAATATGATGCAGACATAATGTGTTTATGTTGCTTGTGATAATGCTGAGTTCATTATTTTACCAGTAGTTACTGGTTTTGTCATTACTTGTGCTTTCTGATGGTTCTGACCGTGGCCAGATTGGCCCGGTCATGTATATAATCCCCTGTGAATTTCTACCTGGTGCCAGTTGGCACAGTGTATATTGTGCGTTTATGATAATACAAAGGCTATTTTTTTATATAACCTTGTGTGGAGTTTCTTTTGTAGTGTGCCTAGTGTGTCGCTGCTGTTGTGTGTGTGTTGCGCAAACGCTTTACACATTGCCTTTGGGATAAGCCTGACTGCTCGTGCCAAGCTACCAAGGGGGTGAGCAGGGGTTATCTTCAGCGTGCAACTCCCCTGCCCCGACTAGAGTGGTGGTTTCTGCCTGGCTTAGGCGCTTGCCCTAGCCAACCAGAAATCCCATTTCTAACATGGGGCATTCTGGGGAGGTCGGGGATGAGTCTTGCCACTGAATTTTGTATTATCTTAAGTCTCTTCAAGAGGCGTTCAGGGACTCCTACGAAGAGTGTGTTTCCGTAGTCTAGCCTTCTGGTGAAAAGGGCCTGCATGATGGTCCTTTTGGTGTTGACTGCGAGCCACCTGAAGATCATGCGAAGCATGGAAGGAAGTGGAAGGAAGTGGAAGCAGGCAGATAAGACAGATAGCTTGCTGTCCAGGATGATGCAGAGGTAGCAGCGAGGTCTCATGGGGCAGGGGGTGGGCCGAGGTCTGCAGACCACCATGCATTGTTTCATGGCAAGGTTATGTTCCCAAAGATGAGGACTTCCGTCTTGTCTGTGTTGAGTTTGAGACAGTTGTCCTTCATTCAGTCAGCGATGTTAATCATGCATCTGTGGAAGTTTGCTCTTTTTGGATTTACCCTACTCTCCCTCTTCCAGTGCCCAATTTTGTTACAAAAATGACATGGGTCGACCGCTTCAACGTCGCAACATTTACACCAGAATTCGGATCAATCAGAATGCCTCTGCCTCACCCTGTGAAACACCAACTCCAACTTGTGCACCTTTAACTCCAGCTTGTGAACCAACACCTTGCATCCCACTCTGGTTTCCTGCAAATGGCTGACTCTGAAAACCTCTCAGAGCCAACCTCATCTGGGCAAGCGTGAACTTCTCTTTGAATTTTTTCTGCTTCGTCTCTTGTTCAGCAATACACTATTTTGCATATCTCAGGATCTCATATAAGGGTTTTAGCTGCCAGAAAATCACATTCTGTTGTCTGGGCATACTAATCTCTGGTCTCAACCAAAGAACAAAATATGACACAAAGAACCCCACATCACTTTTCTTAGGATTTTCCTGCCCACTGTGCTGTTTAAACACCTGGAGCAATTGCTCATAATAAGCATGCACTGATTATTTTGCTTGTTGTGAAATTCGATTTATATTCAACCAGTCAATAGATTTGGTTGGAACTTTGCCTTTCAGGAAAGCGATCACCTCTTCATACTTTGTCACCACTGTAGGAGACGGTGCACGAGTATCTCTCAGAGGTTCTGAACTTAGGCATCGGGCAGCTATTTTACACTCCGCAAGACCACTGACTGTCAGTGAAATTGCTCTCCCACCCTCGCAGCTCCACCATTGAGTGAGGCCTCCCCCAGCCCCTGCACTCTCCAGTGGGAGTGTTCACCCTCTAAATCTAGATTTCTGCTTTTTTCTGCTTTCTGCACTTGCTCTGCTTGTCTTCTCTTTTTCCTGCTTTCCGCTCCGGTTTTCCACTCGTTTTTTATCCCTCTTCTCTAAATCTAGATTTCTGCACTCTGCTTGTCTTCTCTTTTTCCCCACTCTCCTCCTTTCCTGCCCGTTTTTCCCCCGCCGCTGCTGCCCCCGTGGCCCCTCCAGCGCCTTGAGACCCTCCCGGGTGAGTAGCGCGCTCTATAAATGCCGTGATTGATTGATTGATTGATTCCCCAGCACGACTAGCGCGACCAATCCAGCTCCCCTCCCCGCTCCCGCCTCCCAGCTGTCCAGCCCTCCCCGACCCCTACTTAATGGCTCCCGCCTCCCAGCTGTCCAGCCCTCCCAGACCCCTACTTAACGGCAGCCGCGCCGCTGGCACGCCTAAGGCAAGCCCGTCTGCGCCAGTCCGCAACCCGACCGCGACCAGCGCCAGGAACCCTGGACCTCCGCCCCGCCAACGCTACAACCCAGCAGCACTCCACGCACTCAACCCAGGCCGCAACAACAACTGCAAGCTAGCATCACCAGCCGACACCCACGGACCCTTCAGCTGTCACCACTGCAGGCACACCTGCAGCACCGCCAAAAACATGGATCCAGCACAACCCGCCCACAAGAACACAACCAAACCGAAGACCCTGCAATGCATCCTCCTCAACGTCCGATCACTCCACAAACACGCCACCGAAATCTGGGACCTCCTCAACAGCACCACCCCGGACGTAGCATTCTTCACCGAAACCTGGACCAACACCACATCGGGACCGGACATCGCCAGCCCCCAAGGATTCAAGATCTCCAGGAAGGACCGCCCTACCCGCCCGGGAGGAGGAGGACTCGCCATTGTCAACAAATCCACCGTCCACCTGAGCACACTCCCCGACGAGCACACAAACCCGATGGAACACCTCCACTTCAAGATACTGGCCAGCCCCACCGCCACCCTCCGAGGAACCCTCATCTACCGACCCCCTGGACCCTTCGCCAACTCCATCACGGACATCATCTCCCCGCAGGCTATCGCATCCACCAACTACACCCTGCTGGGAGACCTCAACTTCCACCTCGACAACCAACTGGATCCCAACACCGCATCCCTCCTGGACAACCTCCACAACCATTGGACTCCGCCAGATCGTGACCGAGCCCACGCACTCAGCAGGACACACCCTCGACCCCTCTTCACTACAGGAAACTCCATCACCTTCAGCCACACCACCGAACTCCCATGGACCGACCATCGCTGCGTCCACTTCACCTTCAGAACACCCACCATCCACAGACACCAGCACCTGCTCCCACGAAGAAACTGTACCAAAATCACCGACAACCAGCTCACCTCCTCACTCAACTCCACCCCAACCATCGCGGAAAACGACGACCCAAACACCAGAGCCCGAACCCTGCATAGATGGATCTCGGACAGCGCCAACACCATAGCCCCCCTTCAAGAAAAACAACAATACCCGCGCCAAGAAAGCCAGATGGTTTACCACCGAGCTTCGAGAGTCCAGACTCACTTGCCGCCGCCTCGAAAAGGCCTGGAGGAACACCAAATCCACAGAAGCCCACAACAACTTCAGAGCCGCCACCAACGCCCGCCACCAACGCCCGCCACCAACTCATCAGAGAAACATGGAAAAAAGCGATCGAAGACAGAATCTCCACCCACGCGCACAACAGCAAGGAACTCTTCATCATCAAGGAGTTCGCTCAACCCACCAGCGAGTCTACTGACATCCCTCCCTCACAAGACCTCTGCGACAAACTCAGCACCTTCTTTCACCACAAAATCAAGAGCATCTACGACAACTTCGACGAAGACAACCAACACAGTGAACCCTCACCAACCACCCCCGACACCTGGAAACCAGCGATTGACAACTGGACATCCCTCACCACCGAAGACACTTAAGACAATGAAGTCAATCCACCCCGGGGCCCCCACGGACCCCAGCCCCCACCACATCTTCAACAGAGCCGCCGACACCATCGCACCCATGCTCCGCCACCCCATCAACCGCTCCCTGGCGACCGCCTCGTTCCCCGACGACTGGAAACACGCCGAGGTCAACCCCCTCCTGAAGAAACCCTCGGCGGACCTCACTGACCTCAAAAACCACAGACCCATCTCCCTGCTCCCGTTCCCAGCGAAGGTCATCGAGAAAGCCATCAACAGCCAACTCGCCATTCATCGAAGAGCACAACATTCTCGACTCCTCCCAATCCAGCTTCAGAAAAAAACAGTACGGAAACCGCCCTCCTCGCCGCAACAGACGACATCCGCACCCTACTGGACAAAGGAGAAACAGTAGCCCTCATCCTCCTCGACCTCTCAGCGGCGTTCGACAGTCTCTCACCGCACCCTAATACGCAGACTCCACGACGCAGGAATCCAGGACAAGGCCCACGACTGGATCCGCTCCTTCCTCTCCGGCAGAACGCAGCGGGTCAGATTCCCCCCCTTTCCTCTCGGACCCTACACCAACCACCTACCGAGTCCCCCAGGGCTCCTCCCTCAGCCAGACGCTCTTCAACGTCTACATGGCTCCGCTCGCCCCCATCATCAGAACCTACGGGCTCAACATTGTATCGTACGCAGACGACACCCAACTCATCCTCTCCCTATCCAACGAACCCAACACCGCCAGACACACCTTTCGAGAAGGCATGGAAGCCGTCGCCAAATGGATGAAAAACAGCTGCCTACAACTAAACATCAACAAGACAGAAGTACTCATCATGGGCCCAAACCCTGACGCCTGGAGCGACACCTGGTGGTCCCCCGCCCTCGGTAACCCGCCAACCCACACGGACCACGCACGCAACCTGGGAATCATCCTGGACTCAGAGCTCAAAATGGACCGGCAGTTCAACTCAGTCTCGTCTTCCTGCTTCCACATCCTCCGCCTCCTTCGTAAGACCTTCAAATGGATCCCCCTCGAACACAGAAAGACCGTCACTCACGCCCTGGTCACCAGCAGACTACTACGGCAACGCACCAGCATACCTGAACAGCTGACTCAAATTCCACGCACCCCGAAGGACCCTACGATCAGCCCAGCTCTCCTACACCGTGGTCCCCCGCACCAGAAAGGCCAGATCGGGAGGCCACTCCTTCTCCTTCCTCGCGGCCAAAGCCTGGAACGCCCTTCCGCTCCACCTCAGACAGACATCGCTCCCCATCTTCGCAAGAAACCTCAAAACCTGGCTCTTCGACAGACCCCCTCCTTGATGGATTGGATCCTGCACCCCCCCTCCCCCAGCGCCTTGAGACCCTCACGGGTGAGTAGTCGCGCTTAAACCCCTGATTGATTGACTCAGCCCACAAATCACTAAGTTCCACAACATCGAAGAAGGTATTCAATTTGAAAGGTTTTATATAGCGCTGGCTAGACCCGTGGGCATCAGAGCGCTTTACAGTAGCAAACAGGAGTACAGGCAATGTAAAACATTTGGTCAGGGTAAAACATACATAGTCAATTACAACACCAAAACATTAAGTATGAAATAAAAAGGAACGAGGGGAAAGATTAAAATGAGAGGGGGGTATGAGGGTCGGACATGGACAGTCAAAAAAAGAACAGAAGAATTTAGATTATAAAAAGAAGGATGGGGAAGAGCAAATTAAATGAGGGGAGGGAAAAAGGTGAGGCAAAAGTACATGAGCAGGGGGGTAGGAGGGAAAGACGGTTGAAAATCAATTATGCCAGGAATTCAAATAATAAAAAAAAAAAGGGGGACGGAGAAGAGCATTTAGCATGGGAGGAGGGAATAAGGTGCGGCAGTTTTGCAAAGGCGATAAAAATATGGCTGAGTATCTGATCTGATAGAGAGGAAGGGAGTGTTTCAGTGGTGGGTTTAAGGTCCAAAATATTGGTTGAGGAGGTGGAATTTAAGATCTTTTTTAAAGCTGAAGTAGGAGGGGTTACAGCGTAAGTCCTTGGAGAGAGAGTTCCAGATGTTCGGGGCGTTCCCGGAGAAGGAGCGAGATTGGGTGGATTTCTTTTTAAACAGTGGTGGGACAAGGAGGAGAGCATTGGTGCTTCTCATCGGTCGGGAGCACCCTGCTTTATTTAGTTTGTTTGTAAGGTATGAGGGGGTCCACAGTACTTTCAAAATGTTAACAAATCTGTCAACATATATGTACCACTACATGGGATTTTCCCTCAACTTAGGAAAATTGTTACGAAATGTTGCAAGATCTACTCCAGGGTACATTTACATACCTCCCACCTGGTAGCTCTCTCTTCGGGAAAGTTAAAGCTTCTTCTTCATCAGAGGGGCCTGCCGATGGCTTACTACTAGCTTCAGACGCGTCTGTCTCTTTATTTTCCTGTTTCTTTGCCCATTTGAGTAATCGCATTCTAAAGAACGGATTGTTTCAATTGCTTGATTATCTAGCTGTACCCTGAAACTTCTTTGTAACAGGACACTCTTTGAAAGATCAACCTAAAACTTTCGTACCAAATCAGTTAATTTATCATCTGCAGCTGCTGCACTCCTTGTAATTTCTTTACTCAGATAAATCAGTTCACTCTTGATACGGATTCACCTGTCCAATGTATAAATAACTCCTAATGATTTCTTTCAAAGCTACCTTTAACTTTGGAACATTTAGCGGTCTCTCCCTTTCAGATTCTGGGGGAAGTCTGATGTTCTAAACTTAGTCTTTTATTTCCCGTGGGTTCTTCAAACCATAGTGGAAAAATGTCATCTTCACATAAACTTGTCTCCCCCAGTGCTACTGGTGTTGTAAAAATAATCCTTCTTCCTTCTCTTAATGATTGAACTGTTTGCAGAGGTGTCCAAGCAAAATCTGAATTCTGCAACGTTGGGATATACCCTGTTGCAGGTGCTCCTCCAGCCGCTTCTTGAACCACATTAATCCGGACAATATTTACAGGTACAGTTGTCGCTCGAATCTCTAAAGGTTGATCAGTTATTACTCTAGTAGTTGGTACTGTCACAACAGAAGCCGCAAAATCTGGATGTATTATTGTGGGTAACGTCCCAACAAGTACAGGCACAATATTAGATACGACAGGCTGTGTCACCTGCAATGGTCTCTCGATTTGAATCCCATTTGAATCCACAGGAGCTGTAGCCACTGTAGTACCAGAAGTTGAAGCACTTGCATGATTTGTAGTAGGGGCCACATATAGTGGTGGCCACGCAACCAAAAATGCATCCAAAATGTAATCCCCTGAATCACTATCAGTGTCGGATCTCTTTGCAGCTCCCTCATCATCGTTTCCCTGTCTTTTTATTCTTCGCTTTGGTTATAGCTGGGTACATTCTAGTTCCCTCGACTATACATTTTGTCTAGCTTTGCTGTCCTTCGTCTCATTGAGCATCTGCGTAATTTCGCACAGCTCTTTGAGCTTTAATCTGGTATTTCTCTCTCTCCTTAACATGTGTTGTTTTGTCCCAAAGGTTTAATGCTTCCTACTGTGTGGGTCTAGGAGGTGGTTTCATCTCGTATAGTTTCTCTATCAAACGCTCAATGACCCTTCAATTAAATGTACCATGTTGTGGGAATTTAAGTGGACCCTCATTTTTATTGATCCTGCACCATTGAAGAAGCCATAAATATGTGTAACTTCACATTCATCGACATATAATGTGCTGGTGTATCCTTGGGAGGTGCCTCTTCACCTTCTTGTACTGGAATCCTAACATCTCCTCTTACAAAGCTTTTAATTGTTTTCAGGCATTTCATTTTTGCAATAATTCAACAATAAGTGTTCAGCGATTCAATCTAATTCATTGTTTTGATTCCAATTCTCAATTCCATATACATCAAATTTCTTTGCCCAATCCTGTTATAGGTTTAATACTTGAAGATTCGTTAATCAACCTCAATGCTGCACTTGCCCACAACTGACCTATGCGAGCGCTGCACTCTGTATCGTCATCAACCAATCGCAGGGCTATAGTACACCAACCAATCTCAGAGCAGCACACGGACGCATTTTCCCACTCCTTGAAGCGGTTCACCCTCCTTTACAATTTTCTTGTACGCAACAACTTTCACAACTAAAAACAAACGCAAAATTACAACAAATACTTGGGTTTCTTTAGGGAAGCAGACAAAGATAAAACCTTAATATTCCGGTTGTTGAATTAACACCTTCCGGCTTTTCCACAAAGAATGATCCTCACACACGCCAACGAAATCTCGACCAGTGGAAAATCTTCTAAATCAATGTACCTTTACCTTTTGAGCAATAGGTTTCACTAACATTAATCAACATTACTACAATCACAACAACTTATTGAAGTCCCTATCTCAATTGTGCAATTGACTGTACCTCACGATCTACACCACAAAACCTTTTGCAGACAAACAACAATACTGTGTATTACACACTTCTCAATTTCCCGGGATCTTGGGCTACGTCTAACCCGATAACGGAGACCTCGCAACACAGCACCCAGATACCCCCCAAGCGTGACAGTGCCACGCTCTACAAATGCTGGCTGATTGTTTATTGCAAAGAAGCTGAAGAGGTTATCAATTAAACATTACCAATTTTAATTTCACACATGCTTCAACACGTGAACAATAACAAAAAACTAAAGCATAACACAATTGATACTTACACCTCCAATACCGCAACCATCTTCAAAACTGCACTTCGTCATTCTTTAAAATTTGGGCTTTGGACTATGGGACTTGGGCATTACTCTAATTTAGGGTAATTAATTACAGCTCCTCTTCTCAGAATATTAACCTTTCCTCTGCTAGAGCAGAGATAGAAAACTGAGACTCAGTTTGAAACTATCATCGCCTAATCCCAGCGGTCTTATTTTTCTACTCCGGTTGATGAATCTTTGCCGTTCTTTTAGAGAAGATTAGGAGCTGTATATCACATTAAATTATTACCATTTCTATCTATATGAAGTGTCTGTTATGAATTCAAGGGTTTTATTAAAAATTTTTAGTAAGTACTCTTTATTACAATTCACAAGTTAAATTCCATTAATATCAGTTATCAATATCAACAGAATCAAATCATTGTAAAATGCAATAAGCCCGTTCCACAGAGGAAAATATACCTATTCTAAGAGTGAGAAAGGTAAAATGGTGTCAAGCCAGAAACACAAAGTTCTGGAATCGAGAGAAATCATAAGCATAAAGCTTCAGTATCAAAGTTAGTTCAATTTATCAAGAATCAAACGAAGCAGAACTTCTCATAAAGAGAGGTTCAAGAAACTCAGAAGCGTCTCAGAGCAGTGTGGAACAAGGTGTGTAAAGATATGGGAAATGGATGCGATGTGGTAGTGTCCTACTTTAGGATCACGCACCATTATAGACAGACAAGAATATTGTTTCAATCTTCATGTAGCTTCTTCTCGCTTCTGTAGACCAATCAGCCTTTGTTGAGCCCATGGGAACGCGTTCACTCCCAGTCTTCTCACAGGAACACAATATTCTTCAGACAGCAACTCCTAAAACCTCAAGTATGCCTTATCATCGCTAAGTTTCTCATGAATTATCTTCCTATTTAAGGCTACATTCTCTTGTGAAAATGAATTCCTAACCATCTAAATAAAAGTTTATTCATTAGCTAACAATAGTCTTTTTGGAAATTGAAACATCTGTATAAACGAAAAATAAAATCATTGTGCACAACAACCATTCATTGGAAAAAAAAAAAAAACAAGTCTGTTTAAAAGGTCAAGTTTATATACTGAATTTACAATTTCATAGCTCTCTTAACTTTAAAATGGCATTGTCTCAGCGTATTAGGCCTAGCATTTTTAATTAGGATTATTTCTCCATATTATTAAATGCTTCTCCATAATAATGGGGATATTTCAGTGGAGAGATGTAACTATCATAAATGGATAGTGTAAAAACTTACAAAATAAATTAGGCTGGGTAAAGTTCATTGGTAATAAGAAATACCCCAATGGAACAACCATGACTCAGGCCAACGATAAATCAGGCTACCTTTGGAGATTTCTTCCAGAAACTCAAAAAGACCAAACACCACAGTACCACCCTTCTGAGGCCTACCTCCACGTCCCTTCCTTCGCACCATTGACTTCAACAATATGGCATGTGGCGTAAGTGGCTCTTGAGGCTCTGAGAACTACCTAACAGGAGAAATGTCAACAGCTCACCACCTGTCAGGGCATACCTCCCCCCCACTCCAACACTCGATCCATAAAGCTACACACACAGCATGGGAGCCAGTGCCAAAAACACTATAACCATAGATAGGGCGTCGGCCAAGTTCCAGAATTGTGATCATATCAACTATCCAAGTGGACCCTAGTCATTTACATTTAAAAATGACCTAATCAACACCCCCTTCAGTCAAGAAGCACACACTGGATATAAACTAACACCTTAGTCTAACTTCCATGAAGTAAAGCGGGTCTCGGAAATAATTTTGGAAGAAAGGGCAATTGCCATTCTCAGATACCTTCTCCTTTTAGGTTAGAAAATGCTACAAGAGGGAGAGGAGTAGAAATAGTTCACGCAACTGAACCTACCTGCAAAGAACTACTCAAAACAGCATATTCCTCAAGCACTTAGTTGCTCGCTGCATAATCACACCCAACAGTTCATTCATAGTAACAGAGGTACACCGTTCCCCAGGATTGCACTTAACATTTGTGCCTGCATTCACTGAATTGACACTCCGCCTTCAGAAAGATAGTGATCATGGCAGATTTCAACCTCTAGGTTGATAGAAAAAATTCAATGTTAGGTACTGTCCTAACAAAGAACACACAAGCCCTAAGCCCAAGCTGTACCTAGCTAGTCTGCGGGCCAAAACAGTTTGTCAAGCACGGGCCTTAATTAAGCCCATAGATCTAGTTGTTCTGTTCTTGTCACAGAGATGGGGCCAGCCACACCATTGCCTTAGCAGATGTCAGCATAAGAATCACAGGGTTTCTCCAGAGTTAAATCCCAATGGTCGGAAAAGAACTCTGAGAAACAGGTGGGTCTACAATACAGATTACAGAAGTGTAGGATTCTCAACATAAAAGGTGCAATTTACAATTCGGAAGAAGAAACATTTTGAAATGAAGTTGTGAAGCTCTGAAAACCAAAAAAAGCACATGTAACCCACTGCCTAGAACTACAAACAAGCATTGGTAAATGCAATAGGTTTTGCCTACAGGATTAATAAGGTTTTTTTGTGTGGCAAGCACACAAACCAATGAAAAGCAAGGGCAGAATGCAAGACCCTTTAAAGATTCACAATCTTCACATTGCAACTCCTCGTGATTTGCAAGGAAGCTAGGGCATGAAAGGGGCGCCCCCGATCATTCCTTGTGATTTGCAAGGACATGTATCAATGTTTTGCACCTCAAAAGAGAAGTGCGTGAGTTTCAGCTTCCACTCTGAGAACAACAGCATTGGTCATTTAAGGGAGCACACAGCAGCCACTCCACCTATATGCCACCTTACATCCATTTTTTTTTACCCATGTTTTTCTAGGGACATGGGCTGTAATTTCAGCAATTTGCAAATGCCAGTGGAGGGCTGTAGATCTGCTGCTCCTTTCAAGCCTCCAGCCCTACAATAACTAGCATTCCCTAGGATACGCACAGGGAATGCTAACTAATATCAATGGGTCCGATATACATAAAAGCCAACCAAATGTGGGTTGGTATAACCATCCCAGTGCAAGCAAGGATTCTGCACGAAAATTGGACCTGTGATGCACCAGAGAATAGTACATTGGCACCATATTTTTCTCCACTCTAATGATTACATGACAATGTTGTCACCAGGGCAAACAGCGCAGCAAAGGGATTGTTAAACCACTTGAAAAATATATCATAATTCTGCTTACTAACAGTTTTCCTTGTGCTCTACAAACCGGAGTCCATAATCCATCCTTGTAAAAAAAAAAAAAAAAAAAGCAATCTGATATTACATGCTTGCAGAATACGAAATGGAACAAACAGACATTGTATCGAACTGGTTTTCAAATTTAAAAATGGAGAAAAGTGTATTCGCTCCATGAATTTTTACCAAAAAGCAGTAGAAAAGCAGTGCAATGTCAGTTTTCCACAATTCTCATCGGGCACAACTTTAGGTCATATATTTTAACGGTTACGTTTTGGTCAAACCCCGTTTGCTCCCGTCCCAATTACACAGGGAGAAAAAAAAAAAATGCAAAATGCTTTTGGGAATTGTTTTTTCTACAGCTGCAAATCTTAACGCAATGACAGCTCAGGAGACAGTGCCATTTCCATTTAGGTGCAGATTCGGCATTGCTTCAAAGAAGAATTCATTGAAATAGCCGCCTCTTATACAGTAACCAATAGAAGCTACCAATAAGCAAGACACTTAATAAATCTCTTAACTGAATGCAACCAAACAACCATGCACGAATAATCGACTAAACATCCAGGATTCTGATGGAGTAATTTACCTTTCCCTCCCTTTGTAACATATGACCTATTCGCCCAATCTTTCATCACATCTCAATGAATCATCTTCTGAAACATCTGTGAGGCAGGACGCCTCCGCCGTCCAAAATCGGCCACAGAGACATTTCAAGAAGAGGCACCCCCAAACCAATTTGAACAAGGCAGATGTTTTAGTTCGATTGAGATCACGTTGCATATTCACGCTGCTGCTCTTTAAAGCAGTATTGGTGCGGGAGGTGCGGTATGCAAACTCTCCATCACACCTTTCTTCTCACTTTAGTGAAATCTCTTACCTGGAGTCCTGTTTACGACTTCCAAGTGCTGCGTAGGGAGAAAGAGAGGGAAGAGGTGTAATGACAGTCTGCACCATATATGCAATCACGTTATGGCTGATGCCATTTTCCATTGCGAAAAATTCTCATATCAATATGGAAAATGAGGTGTCTGTAAAAACAAATTTTAAGTGAGATGCCTTCTCAACGGGACATTATTAACATATGGAACAGAAATTTCCGCAGGTCAGTTCAGTGTTGGGAGTCTGTATCTGGGAGAAAGTGAGTAGCTACTTCCCAGGTTGGAGACATGGCCTCTTCCAGTGTCTACGGAGTGGCTAGACATCTCTTGAGAGACGACTTCACTGAGGTGAGCTTTGGCCGGAGCTGCGGAGGCGGAACTGCACCTGTGCCGCTCTGAGGTTATTGCGTCAAGAGGGGTGTCCCTGTCTTTGGAGGAATTCAAAGGAAGTAGCAGTGGAGGAGTAGTTGGTTCCTCCAGTTTTACCTCCAGTGCCACATGCGTCTTCCGGTCTATGTTTCCAATCACTCCAGCACACTTGCTGTGGCATTGCCCCAAGCTGCACCACTACTGGTCGGAACTGCTCACGGACATAGACCAAATGTTTAACACCGAATTACCCTGTTTCCACAGCTATATCTTATTGGGACTGCCCAACGCCTTAACAAACCGACTGCGTTCCCCCAGCGGAGATCCATCACCCTGCCACTGTGCGCAGTGAAGCAAGTTTTGCTATCAAGATGGGGGAACAGACACTACCCACGCACACAGAATGGACACACAAACTCTGGGATTTGATTAGTATGGAAAAATTGACAGCAGTGGTAAGCCATACCTTACCCAAGCTTGAGAAAATGTGGAGGCCCTGTTTGAAATATTTGCCCACCACTTGTCGCGAACTCTTGTCCAATATACTCGCAGGGGCCTGTGCCTTACGTCTGGCATGTAGACCGACACCTAAAATCTTTGCATGGTGGGGGGGTGGGACAGGAGTTGATACTGCATTACTATGTGCAAGCATGATTTGTTTTGTTTATTGATTTTCTTGGATGTCCCCAGTTATTAATCCACAATTTGTTACCCCTTCCTTCCGCTCCCTTCTCCACCCCCTTCTCTTCGCCGGCCATTGGATGTATACTTGTCTCAAAATAAAAATTGATACAATCCTAAAACAACAGTACAGGATTTCAAACCTTGAAATTGTTGTGTAAGCTACAACTTTGGCGTACCTCTCCTTTCCCCCTCATGGGTGACAGTTGAACTTGGTTCAATGCACCAGTGATTAATGTGAAAGACAAGTTATTGTAGCCCCACAAAGCATCATTCAATGGGTAACTGAGATAGAGGTACTGCTTGTGGGTTACTAACAATCCCATGCAGGGATCAGGGGCACAGTGAAAAGAGTGTAGTCTGATCGTATATCTTTTTACATAAAGTTTATACTCGTTTTATCAAACTCGTGTGGAGCCCATTTGTGGTGTCACCAGTGGGTTGTTGCGAGTGTGGTTGCACATACTGTACACTCGTGCCTTGGAGATAGGCCTGGCTGCTCGTGCCAAGCTACTAAGGGGGTGAGCAGGGCTATCTCAAACAGTGTCCTTACTTGGCCTAACGTTGAGTGAGGAGTCCCGGGTCTCGCATTTGGTGTCAGTGGTGCGGGACGGGGACTCCGGCTTCCAACAGTCTCTTTTCAATACAAAACATTAAGTGATTCAGGAATGAACAGTCAAAAAGTTTGCTCAACTGCCCAGCAAGGCATTTATCTTTTAAGTAGCCCTCTATTGCCCTTTTGAAAAACAGGCTAAGATGCTCCATCCCAGGAAGAAAGAATACTGCTACTCAGGGAGAATAATGAAAAAAGGGTGCAGTAGTATTTCCCAAAACTGACAATTTAGTTTCATAATAAAAATGGGTAAACCACTGGGGGTCTGAAGCCCTTGATTAGTTGGCTTGATTTTATAACTTAATCTCCTTGAAAGTCCAATTTGAGATGCATTCAATACTAACTCTACCAGATAACTTATAGGGTGGTGGGGATTCATACAGCTGTTTGTTGTACAAGATCTAATCTGAAAACTGAAGAATGAGAGTCTAACATGGATTGGAGCCAGCGGGAGGAGCAAGTAGTATAGCAGAACAGGGGTTGCTCTAGGAAATGGGAAATAATATGGGCCAATTGGCGTACTTGCCGAGGCTACTGAATATGTGGGGATGGACGTGGAAGTGAGGGGAGGAAGCTTGGCATTTCTGTCGCTCATACCGACTTTCACTCGGATGTACATGCTGTTGTCTGCTCAGCTTAAAGTGTGTACTGGATGATTGACTACTATTGCATTTACTGTACACTGAGCAAAGTTTAATAAAAAGATTTATAAAAAAATATATCTCATCTGAAGGGCTGCTGCAACAATTAGGGATACGCTTAAAAAGCTTGCGGGAGCATAAATGATATATTGAACAACTGACCTTCATGTTATCTTCATCGTGATTTCATGAACCCTGTAGCTGTACAAACTCTGGCTTCTGCAGTTAGGCCGAGGAGCGTGAAAAGTCCATGAACTGTATATTCTTGAATATCTTTCTTCTTGATGCGATAATGCTTTGAGGGGGAGGTATGGTCTAGAATGGGAGGAGGAATGTAGGTGATATTTGTATTGAAGGGCTTTAGGGGTAGTCTGGTAGTAGTTTAGGGTGGAGGAAAGGTTGCTGGATTAGAGAATGTTTAGGTTTGAGAGGTGGATGTGGGGGCTGTTTGTAGAAGGGGGCAGTTATATCTGTTGTGTTGTCTGGTGGTTTGAATGGGGTGTGAAGGACTCTCATGGGAGGTGCGATCAGCAACCCTAGCGATCACACATTCTCGCTTTTCCTCAATTCTTAACCAGTCCTCTTGTCAAGTGACAGTGTATGTCAGTTGTTTGGGTTGTGGGTTTGCGGCTGATGTGGCGTTTTTGATAAATAGTGTTGCATGGGTGTGGTGATTGGATTTGTTGATGGGTGGTTCAGTGGTAGTTATGTTCACCCTATGAATGTATATGATGAGTGGTTACTTAGGATAGTCTTTATGGGGTGGTGGTAGTAGCAGAAGTAGATTATGTAAATGAGTGGTTGCTTAGCTGGTGTTTTGAAGGCGGCAATGCAGAGTTTCTTAGGCCAGTGATTCCCAAACTGTGGGCGTCCGTGACACATTCCCAGGGGGTCTGCAGGCAGAAGTTTTAAAAGCACTCCAAAGGTCCATGTATAACCAGGAGTTTTTGGGCAACAATAAAAGTGTTAAGATAGCTCCAGTGATTAATGTACTTGCTGGAGACAGATGGGAGTTTTGTCTCGTGGCAGCTTTGGCTCATCTATGGTAGAGCAGATGGGTAATATGCCTACTGCAAAGATTGTGTACCATGCATTTTAAACAGTATTTTATGTGCATAGCTCAGTGGGTTACTGCTTTTGTCACAGAGATTCTTTTGTTACTGTGCAGTTCATAAATTACAATCTTAATCTAGCACAGTGTGCTATGAACTGCCAAAGAGCTGCATGCAAAGTTAGTAAGTTATGTTTTTTCCCAGTCTTTTAATGTCCTGACGCTGCTAAAAAGGTTTTGTTTGGGTAGAAATAAATTCTATTATTCAAGTCAACGCTAACCACTGTGTTATGTTCTGAATCCTGAGTTTGTGCTTCTCCAGACCAAGCACTCCTAAGAAATGCCTACCAGTATGGATGACATGTAAATCCTAGACCTTGTAGTCCCCCTTCCCTTATGTAACATTTCTATGCACTGACTTACACACGTATGACTCATTGGCTCCAAAACTATACACTGGTATAAGAGGTGCTATAAAACAAATGAAATACATGCGACAGAGGGGCTATGGACAGATGAGAGGTATTGTTGGGAGGGTGATAGTGAGGGAATCATTGAAGAGCCCCAACAAAGATTATCGTATCCTGGTGCACAGTAAGGTCATCATTTACTATGCTTTAAAAGCAAATACAATTGAATATTGTTCGAAATGGGGGTCTCTAGTTGGCAGAGGTTGGTACCTTTGTCCAAATAGGGGCCCTTGCTTCTAGTCAGGGTAAGGGGGATACACCTCTAAAATAACCCCTGCTCATCTCCTTGGTATCTTGGCACGAGCAGACAGGCTTATCTCAGACGCAGTGTGTAAAGCATTTGTGAACACATACAGTAATACAGTGAAAACACTACAAATGGACACCACACCAGTTTAGAAAAATAAGTAATCTTTATCTAAACCAAAACAAGACCAAACGACAAAAATCCACAATACAGTTATCAAGATATCCTCGAAAATAGGCTATTCACTCCATTAAAGTTTGTATCAACAAATAACTCCAGATGGAGTTATTACGACGTCGTGACAGATAAAAATCCCAAAGAACGGCGCCGACCGCGAAGTGCGCGGCATCAGGCGCGGAGTCAAGCAAACCCCCAAAGAACAGTACATTGGAATTGATGAAAGCAAAGACGGTGCACGGCGTCGGGGAGCTGGTGCTTCGTTGGCGCAGGGCGGTGTCGGTTCCTTACGACCCATGGGGAGGTGAAGCCTCGGTTCTTTACTGCGGTGCAGGGGAGGTGAGACGTCAGTTCCTTACTGTGTCGGGGAGGTGACGTCACAGTGGCGGCGAGGCAGCAGTTCCTTACGACGGTGCGGTGTCGATGGATTCGGGATTCACCCACGTCGAGTATCGGCTCCGCGTTGATGAAGCACCGGCGTCAGTGAAGTCGGGGCTGCGGCGCGAGTCAGGACGGTGCGTCGCGGACGTCACGAGCGGTGTCCTCGGCTCCGGTGCAGGCAGCGGCCTCGGTGTCGATGCGGCACATCATCAGCAGGCGTCGGGCCTATGGTGCAAGTCGGGGCGGTGCGTTGTGCTCTTCACGAGCGGTGCCCTCTGCTTCGGTGCAGGTTACGGCGTCGGTGTTGCAATTTCCTTCTGTGACAGCTGAAACAGCAGTTCCAGATGCAGAGAGACAGAAGAAATTAAGTCTTTGTGTCCCTGAGACTCCAGAATAGAAGGCAAGCTCAATTTCAAGCCCTTGGAGATCTTTTCCTCAAGCAGGTGACAAAGCAAAGTTCTTTTCTCCTTTCCAGCAAGTAGCCACTGCAGGCCAACCCCAGAGAGCAAACAGTACAGGGGCAGTATTCCTCCTCAGCTTCTTTGGCTCTTCTCCTTGGCAAAGGATCCTCTTGATTTCCCAGAAGTGATCTAAAAGTCTGGGGTATGGGCCACTCTTTTTATACACAAAAATGATTTGTTCTCTGAAGGCAGAGAGTGTCTGTACCCAGCCAAAACCAGTTCTCTCCTCAGTGGTGCAGCTTCCTGGCAGGAGGTGGAGACAGCATTGTTGAAGGCAGACAAGGCCCATTCATGTGAAAGGAAATCTCCTCCCCCTACTCTAAATGCAGCCCAGGTCTATTCAGCCCAGCCCGGACTCATCAGGCTCTCTGGAGCCACAGCCCCTCTCCAGCCCCTGTCATCCAAAAGCCAGACATACAATACACAAACCTAGCAGAGGCACAATGGATGGTTAGGCAAGGATACACCTACTTTCTAAGAGTGGTATTTCCAAACACAGAATGTAAAAATCACCCTCATTAAAAGATGCATTTTAACATTCTGAATTCAGGCATACTAAACTTTATTTTCCTACCTTTTCCCCAGGAGTAGTTATGTTTATAAGATGTTATAAACAAACTCCCCATTCTGTCCTATGGGAACAGGTAGGCTTGCAATAGTGAAAAACAAAATTGGCAGTAATTCACTATCAGGACATGTCCTACCTTTCACATACACTGCACCCTGCCCATAGGGGTACCTTGGGCCTACCTTAGGGGTGACTGACATGTAAGAAAAGGGAATGTTAGGGCCTGGCAAGTGGGTGCACTTGCCAAGTCGACATGGCAGTACCAGACTGCACACAGGCGCCGCAATGGGAGGCCAGAGTTCCATTTACTGGCTGCTTATGTGGGTGGCACAATCAATGCTGCAAGCCCACTAGCAGCATTTGATTTACAGGCCCCGGTCATACACGGTGCACTGTACTAGGGACTGGCTAGTAAATCAAATAGCCAATCATGGAAACACCAATCCATAGCAGTAATTTACAAAGGGAGCACTTGCACTTTGGCACTGAACAGCAGTGGCAAAGTACCCAAAGCATCTAGACCAGCAAAACGGAGTCCAACATACAGCAAAAACACAGGAGGCAAAGGCAAAAAATGCAGGGGAGACCCACGCCAACTGTGCCAGGTCTAACAAATATATTATGACAAATGTATTGTAGAATGCACCTTTTTCCCCCCAAATGTTCTTGGGAGGAGAGCCCCCCTAAACACCCCTTTGCATATTTTTTCAATATAAAATAACATCTTTAGTAATTAGAGTATTTGTTTGGTGTGTACTTGTTTGTGTCATTTTTGCGAATTATTGTTTTAATGTTTTAAATTGTACAAATTGCTTGGGGGTCCCCATATTCCAGAAGTGATTCAGTGGGGGTTCTCAGGAGTCAAAAGCTTGGGAATCACTGGTCTACACATTAAATTCAAGCAATACAAACAAAGCAGGATATTGCACTCCATGCTCGCACCACACGAATCATCATACCACCTTACTGTAAGAAACCCACTGGAGGAGCTGCCTTCTCAGTACAAGCAGTCAAACTCTGAAACTTGCTACCAGCCAAGATTCGAAGCATTCAGGAGCCTATACATTACAGAACAAAGTTGAAAACATGGTTATGGTGGTGGGATAACTACATCATCCCACCACCATGGGATGACACCTGGAATGATAACTGCACATTAAAGTACAATGTACAGTTTACTGGCCACAGATTATAGAACAGTCCAACCAGCACACTACTTTCAATATCCAGTAAGTTATGAAGGGCTGACCTGTAGCTAGCCTGGGTATTATATAGTAATGTCGATTAATAAATAACCCTTCTGGTCCACATCAACAGCATAACACTCAGCGGTGAGCCGACAATTGTAGTTCACACAGGCTGCATGATAACTCCCTCATACTGCTTAACCCTCTTACACTCACATAAGACATATGCAAGGGGTCTTCTCAGTCACACAGTACTGTACGAGGCCATAAACCAGCCATTACCAATCGAACAGATACCTGAAGAGATCTGCCAAATACTGTTGGCCAATATGAGAACTCTAATCTAGTACAGGCCTCAAGAAGTCTACTAGCCCACTCGCTACGGCGAGTCAAATTTTATCGGGTTGAGCTATTTTAGAGCCTACTGGTTCCTTCTGGCGAGCTGATAAAGAACAAGTGTTCTCTTCACTCCGAAAGTAAAAGAGCAATATAAATGCCTTTAAATCTCGTCACATTTGTGCTGCGTTTGGAGACAGAGGATAAATGTCAGCTTATGCTGCTTACTTAATCCTGGAGGTTGGTGTTTACTTTTCTTTCTATGGCTGCAAAGTTAGAGAATTTTGTAAAGTGAACTGTCTGACGATTATGCTGCACAAAGAGTTTGAAATTAAAGGCTATAGGAAGTCAGGTTTTTTTCTTACACCCATTTAAATAGCTTGTAAATTAACTGCACAAATATTTCAAAATATATTTTAGTAGTTATGAAATCAATTTTTTTGCAAATCTGTATGATGAAAAAAAGATTGTGATAAGATGAACTAAATCAGAACACTTTACTTGGTAATGTGCAAATGAAACATTTCTGCTGAAACATATTTTCAAAGAACACTTTATACACTATATAGTTTTATCAATATGGATGTTAGTGGACAAGTTGAGGATATTTCAATGGAACACTTGCTGTTTGTAAATGATAGTGAGCTATTGCATCATGCTTCAGTAATATATTTATTAAAAGTGAGTTTTTGAACATTAACTGAGTAACATTCCTGCCCCCGCCCTGATAAACAAGCATTGGCATAGCCAATAGGTCTCACCTTTGGGACCTTATAAGTATTTAGCCTAGCAGCACATTATACTGGGTGCTACAACATCTATTGTTCTTTAACATGGAAGCTTTGTGCTTAGAGTAGCGCTGCTAGGCGCTGAGATGTGGCCGGCATTCAATGGCATGCACTTATCTGTTCCGGTTTATTACTGCTTTAGCTGTATCCAATATTATTGCATTCATTTTGTTTATTATTTTGTCTTAAATAATAGGACGTGTTTATTACGACGTACTTCCTGTTGAAACTATTTAAATAAAGCTTCTTTAAATTAAAAAAAAAAAAAAAAAAAAAAGAATTATAAAAGTGCAGGTACCCACTATCACAGAACACCTGTTTGCTACAGAGAATTGCCAGAGACTCTTAGATTACAAATATTGCAGCCCGACTGAGAAGTGCCGGGACGCTCCCTTTTAAATTAAAGAAATGCAGGTGCACTGTACCTGTGAGCACCTGGCCATTAAAAGCACTGCTTCAAAGTGTGTAAAATAGAGTTATGATATAAAGAAATTATGCTTCAGCAGCAAAAGGAAAGGTAGCAAAACTGCAAAAAAGGCTGAAGTAGCATAACTATTTAATAATAAAAAGAACAGTAGAACTCGAGATCCGTTGGTCTTTGCTCATGTGAATCTCTGTTCCACGAACATGTACACACCGTGAACCCAGTGCTTAATTTGAGTCAATGGTTTCCGGTGCTCAGAACCGGCACTTAATTTTCAGCACCGGCACTTATGACAGTCTGCGCATGGTGGCAGTCAGTCAAATTTAGAGATAAGGACAACAGCTGTTTATTAATTCAATACACAATTTAAAAAAATGACTAATACCTATTGTCACTCTTGTAGCAGTGTGATGGTTAGTAGTTGTGTTGGTACCGCTATTGGCAGCGCTGGCAGTGGATGGTGCAAGCTGCAGTGGCCTCCTGACGGGAACCCTGGCACTTATTATTTTTTTTTAACAAATTAAGCACTGCGTGAACCGAACCTAGTTGGTGAACCGTGACAGATAAACTTTTGCAAGCCAATAGCTGGCAGTTTATTATATGGCATGAGACTGGCCCAAGGTCGTTAGGGCATTGTACATGAGCTCTGGACTACACCACACATTTTACGTTCAGGTACAGGTAGACTGACTCTGGTATATAGACGTGTACACCCATTCTATTGATTGTATTAACGCTTTGATTCACCACACTTTGAGTGATTGCCCGCGTCCTATTCACCTCCCATGGCTTGTAGCAAGCAGTGCAGGAACCAAGACTACTTTCACTTTATAAGCCATTCACACCAGGTTCAGCTCAACAGCGCCCAAAACATTCTCACACGCGTTTTACAAAATATGACATATTTCTCACCATTCTTTGATTTGATGGCTTAATAGCATGGGTACTTAACGTGAACGCCCTGCCTGTTTTCACTTAAGCCTTTTCAAGAACAAGCTGGAAAGTGATACCCTGCAAGGTCAGAGCAAGCCGAGTGAACAATGGAGAGGCAGGTTTAATGCATTAGGCACGGATTGTGAGAATGTTTCGCTGCGATTTCCCCTCAGGAACCATTGAAGGTCTGCAGAGACGAGTGCCGGGGGCACAGAGACGGGAGCCGGGGGCACAGAGACGGGAGCGCAGGGCTGTGCCACAGGGCGGCATGGTGAGTGGCTTCTAAGCGCAGGCACCCGCCAGCATCTTCTGCCGGATCCACCTCGCTGGGGTTCGGAAATCGGACTTCATTCAACTCTAGCAAAGACAGGCATTTCATTGAATATTGGGAAGGTTGTCGGGATCCTTCGACCAAGACTGCTTTCAAGGGTGCCAGGAACACGTTGGCTTTTGCAACAGCACCACACTGCGGCAGAAAGACGAAGTGGACGATAGCCCGCAGTGCGATTGTGTGATCAAGCAGTTTCCTAAGACATCGTTTCCACTATATTTTATACCCTCTACAAGCCCCCAAGACAAACCCGTCGGATCATTTCGAGACGTTCATCCGCACGAGCACGCTTCTCGTCCGAGGGGATTTGCGAATTTGACGTGTGCCTAGAGGTGCCTGGCATCCCACTGAAGGCCGGCAGGGGAGTGATGAAAGCCCATGCACCTTCTGCGGTGCAGTGGCCCCCAACCTCTCAGGGGCTCAACCTCCAAGGGGGCCCCATTCAGCCTAAGGTCAATAAATATCGGTGAGATGTGGGAGTCTACACATTCTGCAGATGGCCTTGTCACTTAGCGCTACGCCACTGAAGGCTGACCTCGAGCACTATGCGCCTAGAATGGAACACGAAACGCATATCCATAGGCACATCTAAAGGCTGAAACAAGGAATCTCAGCGTTTAATTAAAGTTAATCTTTAAAAAATCACTGCAAACTCTACCTCCCATTCTCATTCAGAGAAGAGTTTATCTCAGGGCAGGGCTGGCTTGACCCGCTTGCACAAGGCCTCGCTGGTAGTTGGCGGGACGCCTCCCGACGGCGCCGGAAGTCACACACTGTCACTGGGGGATAATGGCCTTGTGGCCCGAGGCCCAACAGGCTCCGCTTCCCTTTGTCTACACCTCAGCCGGGCCATTAATCACAATTGAATCAGTTATCGCTCCGCAAACACCGCAGGGCGGCGGGGGTTCACGAATGCGGGGGAATCTTAAAGAGCTTGAACCGAGAGACCTCTCCCTTCAGCGGCTCTGGCCGGAGGAGCTGCCGGGGTTTGTTTAGTGTGATCCGACCGCCGCTGCCTCGTTTATGAGGATTTATGAGGCATCGAGCAGAGTCGCGCTGAAAGAGGAGGAGGCAGCAGGGGGGAGGGGAGAGAGGAGGGGTCCTGCGCCTGTTTCCCTTGCGGGAGCGAGCAGGAACCATCTGTTAATTACAAGCAGATGTTGCCAAAGCTCGCTCCCGCAAGGGAATCGCCAAACGTGCACGCGTTGCCATTCAAAGCAATGCAAAGCGTGCACGTTTTTTGGGCCAAAAACTGAATCAATTACTAAAGGTCTCCTCCTATGCAACGCATACGCGCTGTGTAGGCGAGACCTAAAAATGTTATCATTGAGGCAAGGCAGGGGTTATCTGTAACCTATATGTGAGCTAGATGTTTATTATACATGGAACAAATCTATTGAAAAAAACAAGAGCTTTTTGTAGCAGAAATGCTGAACCTGCATATTTGAAGGTGCATGTAATAATGAAGAAAAGGGTAGCTCAGGAAATAAAATATTTGCCTAGGATCATACAATTGGAGACCAGTTTATGGGTAAAGTACATTACAGTTAGGTCGAGTAGATTATTCAAGTCACTAGACTTGCAGGTCTAGTAACATTTTTATGACTTTTCGAGGACCGTAGCACACTACTGCAGGTCCCAACTAATTACATATGGCTGCCTTTACATCTCACAATGACAGTCAGATATAGGATGACAGTAACAAAGTCAACCCCACCAAATCTCCCCATGTCTCCAAGCATGCTTGCTCAGGACCATACACTTTTAATCAAAATATCTCAGATTAAGCAACCCAGTGCAGTGACCAGTAAAGCAGGCATATTCATAAGAAATACTATAAAGATGCATACAGAGCTGCTGCCAGCTTACTGAAAGCCATACACTTAGTGCCTTTCACACCTCTTCATCCACCACACTGCTAAGCACTGCATCCCATAACATGCAAACAGCCACCACGGTGACGACGTACAATATGGAAACATTTCCCACACAGACACAAAAACAACACACTTCCAAACACAGCCTACACTGCGCAGCATCGTGCACATGTAGGCAAGCACTTCCGTGCCCCATACAGGTTGTAACCCTATATAAATGTTGAAATATGATACAAAATATTTTCACTGATGCAAAGAAATTACATCGCTTAGCACCAAAGAAGAAAAAAGTGGGATCTAATAGTACAAATCCAGTCCTTTAACTTCACTTGTCATGTGCACGTGGTTCACCTGTTCGTTTCATTGTCCATTAAATAATATTACTTGTAAGCTTTCCGTTTTCTCTGTAAAAAACACGACCTGCCCATGAAAACCAGCAAAACAGGGTTAGCAATCTCAACTTCGAACATTTGTAATCCAATGCAACTAGAACTGACAGACTCTCAATGTGAATATGTCCTGTAAGAAACATGTGTTCTGTCAATTCGTGTGTTCCTGCATGCGCGACACAACTAAAGTAAGCACTACAGAAAGAAGGGTCACTTTTGATTTCAAAACATCCCTAAATTGGCCCCGGCAATAGGCTGCAAAGTGGCGATGGCCCGTGACCCTGCCTCGCGCTAACCAGAGACAAAGGTGTCCTCTTACCGCAACTGCTCACCTGCGCTACGCCGGGTTCTCAGCTGTTTTCTAGGAACAAGTTCTAATACCGGAGCTCTGTTAGACCTGCCTCCGGTTTGAATTGCGCCTCTTCACATCGACCTCCAGTCATTGGCCAGTATCAGGGAACTCCGTAGGAAATTACATCATTCCCGCGAGATCTAAAGAGGTAACTGCCATACTTTCATGCAAGACAACGTCCTGAGAGGCGGCCATATTAAAGGCAGGCTATTTATCTCCATCCGCCCGTACTTCACGCCCCTTGCTCACGTCCCGGTGTTTTGAAAGCCGTGATCCTTCCGTTCAAGCACAACCTCTCTCCTCCAATCCCAGCCAACAAGGTTCCCTTACGTCATCGCGTTGCAATGTACATGGAATAAGATGACGTAAAATCAATGGCATAGTAGCAGAACACAAAACATCATCCTCCTTTAAAAAGAAATACAATTAAAGATAAGGTAAAAGACTAAAAAACGCTAGCTGTGGTGTTCTGTCATCGCGTTCTAACATCTAGAATTTGATGACAGTGTATTAGAATATAGACAAGCTGTACGGAGGAGCTGACGGAGGTGGTTGTGCTCACTGCTCTCACCAGGAGCTTGTATTCTACCAATCAATTACATTTAATCAAGGAAGAAGGCTTGGCAGTGAGTGATATTTGACTTCACACTAAGCTCTATAATAATTAGGGCTCCCAGTTTTCCGTTTTTACTGATTTTTACAGATAAATACAGACAGAAAACGATTTATTTTCCTGTCTGTATTTATTTTTAAATACAGATAAATACGGAAAATAGGCCTTCTTTGGATTATTTATTCTACTGTCAATCATGAGTGCCAGGTCAGTAGGTGTGCACACTGAGAGGTAGGGGATATGAAAAAAGAGAGTGGATTTCCTAATTAAGCTTATGTGCAGATCTACAATTATTTATGCTACTCTACAATGCAAGTGTTTTCAGATAATGCTATTACACTGTATACTGCTGAAACCTTTTGGACATGCAAATGAGAGTAAACATTTATCAGTTAAATAAATGTGGAAAAATACCCATTGCAGATTCATTTAAACAGAATACACAATATAACAAGCATTTGCAATGCAACAGGTCTCGCATTTACGCGAGTTTGAGCTATTGGCATTGTAAATGACAATGCCTTTTTATTTATGTTTTGGTTTTTGAAATATAAATAAAACGCATTGTCATTTACAATGCCAATAGCTTAAACTGGCGTAAATGCAAGACCTATTGCATTGCAAATGCTTGTTATTTTAGTCCTCTGAGATTCTGTTCTCCATGCATTTCCGAGTGCGGTGCTTCCTTAAAGGGCGTATTTGAAGCGTCTGTGATTCGCAGAACCATCAGAGCCTTGTGTGCCTTGTTCCACTCTATTACCCTTCCCTCGCCCTTTGCCTCTCGTCTGTCCCCCCATGCAGCTCTCTATGACAACACTAGATCACCACAGTGGCCTTTTATGCTATAACAGGCCTGTGGTTGTGTCTTATTGCACGAAGACAGTGTATTTATATAAAAGACACAATATCACAGAGATACATCAATTAGCGTCAGGTAAGAACAGAGCGCCATCTGCTGGGAGAAGCTGGTAAGTGATTGCTCCAAATGCTGTTCCTGGACGGACACCGAACAGTATGTACCCCATTTTAGCCTCTTATTCATACTGTGTTTACCTTAAGTCATCCGAAACTAATTTATTTATTTAATGCATTTTTATATAGCGCGGACTTTACCCGAAGGTGTCAGAGCGCTGTACAATAGAACCAGTTACGTTACATGAGAGAAATGTTACAAAATAGAACGTTACAAAAATAAACAGGAGACTAGAAGAGGTAGGCTAAAACCATAGAAGGCAAGAACACAATATCAAACACATCAAGCAAGGGTAAGGAATGTACAAGAAAATATTACAAATTTACAATGATGAACGAACTTCCTAGAAGGGACAGAGAATGAAGGTATTAGTTCTGAAAGTGTCTTGGAAGAGAAGAGATTTGAGGTCAGCTTTGAAGATTCGGATAGAGGTGGTAGCACGGAGCAATGGAGGAAGCGAGTTCCAGATTCTCACCGCATTACCTGAGAACGATTGAGCCATTGATCTTTCCCTTTTGAAGGAGGGGGGCTCAAGCAGAAACTTTTCCGCATTCCGAGAAGGTCTCGAGCCTCCAGACATTTTCAGTTTATTCGCCAGGTAACAAGGGGAGGAAGTGTGCAAGGCTTTGTGGGTGATGCAGGCAGTTTTGTAAATAGATCTTGCCTCGATGGGAAGCCATCGAAGAGAAGACAGGATAGGAATGATGTGGTCACTACGTTTGGACCCTGATATAAAGCGAGCTGCTGAATGTAGGACGAATTTGAGGGGGGAAAGGTGAGATTTGGGTAGGCCAGTCAGAAGAGAATTGCAGTAATCCAGTCTAGAGAGAACTAGCGATTGGACCAAGGTTTTTAGGTCTTTCTCCGGGAAGAACCGACGAATCCCCCACAGAAGGCGCAGCTGGTAACGTGCGTTCTTAGCAATGGAGTTAATGTGGGAGATTAGGTTGAGTCTTTTGTCAAGTATGACACCTAGGGATTTAGCGCTGTCGACAATGATGGGTTTATTGTTGAATAAATTCAGCTGATCCATCTAGGATTGAACAGGAGGAGGGAGAGAGAGGTAGATAGGAGGAGGAATTCAGTTTTGGAGGGATTGAGAATGAGTTGGTGAACTAACATCCAGTTGTGAATAGAGTTGAGAGTAGAGTTGAGAAGTGAGAGATCGTGTGCGGAAGACACCTTGAGGTAGATTTGAGTGTCATCCGCATAGAGATGGTAGTGGATCCCAGCTTTACTTAGGAGGTTACCTAATGGTTCCAGATAGAGATTAAACAAAGTGGGTGCAAGGATAGAACCTTGAGGGACGCCTTGACCTACCGCCAATGGAGATGAAAGACTGTTTGCTATCTTGATCGTTTGGGATCTGTCCGAGAGGAATGAGGCAAACCATTTAAGCACTGTGCCTTCCACGCCCATTCTCTGTTGAAGAGTGTTAAGGAGGGTGTTGTGATTAACAGTGTCAAAGGCTGCAGAGAGGTCAAGAAGAATCAGAAGGCACGATTCCCCAGAATCGAGTATGCGCAGCGCATCATCAATCACTTGCAACAGGGCTGTTTCAGTGCTGCAATTTTGAATGAAGCCAGACTGGAACACATCAAGGAGATTATTGTCCATAATATGTAGGGAAAGTTGTTTCGCCACACATTTTTCGGTGATTTTCGAAAGAAAAGGGAGGTTGGTGATGGGGCGGAAGTTATTGAGGTCGTTCGCATCTGCAGAGGTTTTTTTTAGAAGAGGGGTAACCTGTCCTTTTTTGAGGGCAGCAGGGAGGGAGCCTTGACTGAGGAAGAGATTAACTAGCCTGGTCCAGTAAGAGAGAGTATTGGTGTAGAAATCAATGGCGATGACACTAAGGATGGGGTCAGAAGAATGGTTGGAGGGTTTGGTTTCGAGGATGCATTTGAGGAGGTCATCTTCCGAGATGGCGGCAAAGTTCTGCCAAGAGACTAAGGATTTTCACTCCTCAATGGGGGTGGGGTGGGAGACCTGATCCACCAGTGATTTAACCTTTTCATGTAAGAATATAGCGAATTCTGCTGCTTTCTTTGAAGAATCCTCAGGCTTGATGGTTTGGGGAGAGCAGTTTGGGTTTTTGATGAGGTCAAAAAGTTTTTTGGGTCTGTTTTTGGCTGAGTCGAGGAGGGATCTGAAATGTGAAGCTTTTTCATGGAAGATGTGCTTGTGATATTTGGATCTTGCTGAGCGTAAATGAGAGAGATTGGAGGTGGATGGAGATTGTCTCCAATGTTTCTCCAAGATTCTATGGTTCTTCCTTTCATCATAGAGAGCTTTATTGAACCAGGGTGCTGAGGGGGTGGGTCTTTTCCTTTTGCTTTGGAGTGGAGCGACATTATCGATTTCAACTGCTAGGACTGAGAGGCAATGGGAGGTGAGATCGTTGACATCCATGTTAGGGTCTAGTCTAGGAAGTGAACGCATTGCAGAATCACACAGAGTGTCAAGATCAATGTTTTTAGTGTTACGGAACCAGGTAGAAGCCCTTTTAGGTTGACCGAGAGTTATAACGTGCGATAGGTGAAAATGGAAGGGAATGAGGAAGTGGTCTGACCAGTCTACATGGATAGGGGGAGCAATAGTAATCAGGTCTGCTTTAGATATAACAAGGTCCAGAATTGCGCCCTTAGAGTGTGTAATTTCCGAGCAGTGTTGGAAAAGATCATTGGCTGAGAGAAAGGTGGCAAGTTTGTTGGCAGCCGAGTCTTCCAAAGAGCCCCAGTGGAGATTGAAGTCACCCAGGAAGATCTGTCTGTCACTTTGAGAATATTGGTTACTGATGAAGTCGGTGAGTTCCTCCAAAAAGGAAGAGCAGTTACCGGGCGGGTGGTAGATGGTATGGAACCTGAAGGTTGAGCCGTGATGTACATGAAGTTCTAGGGATAGGCATTCGAATGTATGGAAGAAGATGGTAGGAAAGGCTTTAATTTGTAGGGAGTTTCTGAAGATGATAGCGACACCTCCCCCAATTTTGTCTGTTCTGTCGTTTCTGAGGATAGAGTAGTCGGTAGGTATCAGAAGATCAAACAAAGTGTGAGAGGAGTCATTAAACCAGGTCTCAGTGAGGAAGAGCATGTCAAGATTGTAGTGGGTGATAGTGTCAGAAATTTCCAGTTTGTGTTTGATTGCCGATCTGCAGTTGTGGAGCAAACAATGCAGCTCTGAAGCAACTGTTTTGGTGATGGGGGTGTTTGGGCTGTGAAGGGCTATAGGGATAAGATTCTTGTATGAGGGTGCCAGGGAAGAAGAAGAAGGCTGGTTAGTTCTGACAGAAGAGATGGTCTGAATAGTGAATTGAGTAGAATTATTAGGAGAGGAAAGTGGAGGGGGATTGACGTTGTTAGTCTTGTAGCTAGCCAGTAAGTTGGCGATGTCTGAGGAGGACAGACTGTGGTTGGCTTTATTGGGGCGCGGGAGCAAAGAACTCCTCGGGAGGTTGTTAGGGAAGGGGGATATCTTAGTACTTAAAAGTGAGATGGACACTTCAAGTTGGGAAATGGAAGAGATGAGAGAATCAAGTTTGTTTTCCAGGGAGAGGAGGGCTGTGCACAGAATGTTGGGTGACTCGATGGTTAAGGGAGGGAGTGCAGTAGGCGAGGGAGGGCAGGGAAAGGTGGGGGAACGGGGGGGGTCTTGGGGTGTAAGGGTAGAGGGTGGGGAAAGATGGTGGTAGAAAGGAGTGGATGGTGTTACAGTGATATTTTTACTAGTGTTGAGCAGAGGGGAAGAGTAGAGATCATAAGTAGGAGGAGACAGTTGGGGTGCAAGGGTAGAGGGTGGGGAAAGATGGTGGTAGAAAGGAGTGGATGGTGTTACAGTGATATTTTTACTAGTGTTGAGCAGAGGGGAAGAGTAGAGATCATAAGTAGGAGGAGACAGTTGAGGAGTAGAGAGGGAAGGCGGGGGAAGGAGGGGGGTCAACGGAAGGCTGGAGATACGGGAAGATGAGAGGAGAAGGGGCTGTACAGGGAGGGGAGGGAGGGGGGTCAAAGGGAGGCCAGAGGAATGGGAAGAAGAGAGGAGAAGGTGCTGGACAGGTACCGTAGGCTATGAAGGGTGAATGTAGGGGGACAGGCACCAGGCAGAATGGGGGGGATTGGGCTAGATGGTAGTTGGGGGAGGAGTATGGGACTGTAAGGTCAGAGGGAGGGAAGAGGGCGGAATTACCGAGAGGGGAGACAGGGTTGTGAAGCATAGGAGGAGGAAGGGGAGGTTGAAGAGAGATGGGAGGTGTAAGAGAAGAATTTAGGGTGCGAGGAAGGGGAAGAGCGGAAAGGGATGAGGAGAAGGGGGGAGGGAAGGGGGAAGGTAAGGAAAGTTGATCAGTAGACCAGGTTGTAAGAAAGGTGGATTAAGCAGGGGGGAGCTGGGTAGGATTAGGGGGCGGGAGATGGCATTGGAATATTGGGAAGATGCAGGGTGGGGAGGGGGAGTGGAAGCCGGAGGTAAAGCAGACGAGATAGGGGGAAGATCAAATTGGAAAGGGGGAACATTGGGAGAGGAGGGAGCAAGAGAAGGGGGGGACAAAGGGTAGACCTGAGTCTCCTGGGAGAGCGGCCTGAAGGAATATAGGGGGGCCAGGGGGGGAGAAAGGGAGAAAGGAGAGGAGCTAGAAGAAGAAGAATCGAGGGAGATCGTAGTTGGGACAAAGGGAGTGGAAGGGGTGGGACGAAGGGAGTGGAAGTGGTGGTCAAAGAGAGAGAGGCAGGAGTCTGTAGTTTGGATCATGACAGTGCCATTGTTATAAAGTGTAATGGTGAGAAAACCATTAAAGCAAGCGGAGGGGGAAATTTTTAGCCGCTGCCCATGCAGGATAGAAGAGGAGGAGGAGACGTTAAAGGAATTGAAGAAGCTGGAGGACCAGGAAGGGATGCCGTGGGTGAAAAAAATGAAGTCATTTTTGAGCTTCCCTAGACGCCCATTATGAAATTTGTCGACAAAGAGGGAATCAGGGAATTGTTCAATGGTGTTGTGCTTGAACCGTTTTGCTGCTGCTTTGGACAGATTAGGAGGATAAATGACTTTGAAGCAGTTAACTCCAGACTTAATTCGAATGGAAGCCATGATAGTCAGCACAGACTGTATAGCATATCACAATGTACAGACGCTCGAAGGAGAGAAAGAATAAGAGGCCAAGCTGCACAGGAGGAAAGCAGACATGCGTTCCATGTTCCCAAAAAAAGCAACACCAGAACTCGCCATACGTCTATTGCCTTGGATGTTTATTAAAAGTATTTGTTTCGGTCGCTGTTGTTATTTCAGCAAAATAAAATATTTTTCACGAGTCCTTAATTGAGCTCTTTCTATTATTCATAGTAAAAAATGTCTGTCATCGAAACATTTGTTTAGCAGTAGCATGCACCGCCATTAATCGTCTAATTAGACATACGCTGTGGCCTGCTCGTTTATTAACCTGGTACAAGATGGAAAAAGAGGAAGGCTTCCTTTGAAGATGCGACAGCACTCGGCTCTTTCAGGCGCAAGATGGAAGATGATGAAGAGAAGAGAATTCCAAATGGTTTCCAAAAAACAAACCTTTGCCCTCATGCTGTCAGCAAGCGATTGAACTAGAGAAAAGGCATCTCGGGAATCTCGCCGGTCTGTACAGTGTAACACTCGAAGTAAAGGAGCCAGTAGCCACGGAAGGATACAAATGACGACATGGCATAGTAAGGCGGGACTAACAAGCCTCATTATCAATCAGAAGACAGAATTTACGAAGGACAAACACAGAAGCCAATGAAAAATATGGACGGAGAGTGAGGGAAGCTTGTCTCCCCATACTGGACTACTGCATGCCTCGCAGAGCGAGCAGCGCATGCGCACTGCCGCTAAAGCTCAACCTAAAGACAATGAAGTCAATTCACTCCGGGGCCCCCACGGACCCCTGCCCCCACCACATCTTCAACAGAGCCGCCGACACCATCGCACCCATACTCCGCCATACCATCAACCGCACCCTGGCGACCGCCTCGTTCCCCGACGACTGGAAACACGCCGAGGTCAACCCCCTCCTGAAGAAACCCTCGGCGGACCCCACCGACCTTAAAAACTACAGACCCATCTCCCTACTCCCGTTCCCAGCGAAAGTCATCGAGAAAGCATCAACAGCCAACTCGCCACATTCATCGAAGAGCACAACCTCCTCGACTCCTCCCAATCCAGCTTCAGAAAAAACCACAGTACGGAAACCGCCCTCCTCGCCACAACAGACGACATCCTCACTCTACTGGACAAAGGAGAAACAGTAGCCCTCATCCTCCTCGACCTATCAGTGGCGTTCGACACAGTCTCTCACCGCAACCTAATACGCAGACTCCTCGACGCAGGGATCCAGGACAAGGCCCTTGAATGGATCCGCTCCTTCCTCTCCGGCAGAACGCAGCGGGTCAGACTCCCCCCTTTCCTCTCGGACCCTACACCAACCACCTGCGGAGTCCCTCAGGGGTCCTCCCTCAGCCCTACGCTCTTCAACGTCTACATGGCTCCACTCGCCCCCATCGTCAGAACCTACGGACTCAACATCGTGTCATACGCATACGACACCCAACTCATCCTCTCCCTATCCAACGAACCCAACACCGCCAGACACAACTTTCGAGAAGGCATGGAAGCCGTCGCCAAATGGATGAAAAACAGCTGCCTACAACTAAACACCAACAAGACAGAAGTACTCATCATGGGCTCAAACCCCGATGCCTGGAACGACACCTGGTGGCCCCCCGCCCTCGGAAACCCACCCACCCCCACGGACCACGCACGCAACCTGGGAATCATCCCGGACTCCGAGCTCAAAATGGACCGCCAGATCAACTCCGTCTCGTCCTCCTGCTTCCACACCCTCCGCCTCCTACGTAAGACCTTCAAATGGATCCCCTCGAACACAGAGACCGTCACTCACGCCCTGGTCACCAGCAGACTCGACTACGGCAACGCACTCTTCGCCGGAATAAACAAAAACCTCACCCGCAAGCTACAGAACATCCAGAACGCCGCCGCAAGACAGGTCCTCAACCTGCCAAGACACTGCCACATCTCCCAGCACCTGCGCACACTCCACTGGCTCCCCATCGAGGCCAGAGTCACCTTCAAGATGCTCACCCACGCACACAAGGCCCTCCACGACACCGGACCTGCATACCTGAACAGCCGACTCAATTTCCACGCAACCCAAAGGACCCTACGATCAGCCCAGCTCTCCTACGCCGTGGTGCCCCGCACCAGAAAGACCAGATCGGGAGGCCGCTCCTTCTCCTTCCTCGCGGCCAGAGCCTGGAACGCCCTTCCGCTCCACCTCCGACAGACAACATCGCTTCCCATCTTCGCAAGAAACCTCAAAACCTGGTTCTTCGACAGACCCCCTCCTTGATGGACTGGAACCTGCACCCCTCCCACCCCCAGCGCTTTGAGACCCTTACGGGTGAGTAGTCGCGCTTACCAAACGCCTGATTGATTGACCTAAAAATGGATAAATACAGAAAAAATAAGCAAAAAATAAATAGGGATAAAGACAGACGGAAATGTCGAAGAAATAAATACTATAAAACCGGGAGCCCTAATAATAATATAAGACAAATACATGGGATAAAGTACTCCTTTCCGTCTATTATAAGGCTATTTATTGCAAGTCACTGAGAAGTTCGGCTGAGTTTCTTTATAAAGTTAAGTGTCAGGAAATTGTCAGACATTAATTCCCAACTTTCACAGGTACAGAATGATGCTAAGTCTTAAATGCCCCTCCAGACCGCACCTAATCGGCCATATAATGTAGATATTCCTAGTAATTTATGAAGGAAAGTTTTAATGTAATTAAAGGCACGGAGGCGAGTATTATGCTTCTCTAATCTTGCATTTTATTAATAGCAGTGCAGTCAAGAAAACCAACAAAACTACAAATCCCAAGAAGCATAGAAAATGCTAACCAATGGGATAACCAAAGAACAATATCCAATCAGTGGCATTACAGGAGTGCCTATATGTGACCCCTGTGACTGCGAACAGCCCTCTTTTCTTGGTCAAGAAAGTCAAAGGCCCATGAACAAAGAAAAAATAGATATCACAATAAAAACAAGTCATAGAAAGAGTCAACATTTCTTGGCACAAGTCTTTGAAACGGAGACCCGTTGGAGAAAGCTGAACACAGGCGAAAACCTTCCAGGTGAATCCAACGACAGTGACGTGGAGGAAGAAGAACCAGATCCAAGCAGAAACTTGTTTGGATGAAGGAGGCAATTCCGGAGGAATTAAGGGAGGTAAAAGAAACATATTTTAATACAGTTTGAGGCGAGATAATACTCACCTCCGTGGCTTTAATAAAATTAAGACTTTCCTTCATAAATTACTATGAAAATCTACATTTTATGTCAAGACCGGAGGCTCCTATTATGCTTTTTTAAAGCAAATCAACACCAACAGAAGATGCAGTGTGAACAGGCTTGCAAAAAACATACGAAATACATTATCATTAGACCAATCCGCTGATCTCAGAATGTCCTTGTAGGAAAATAGGATCTGCTTTCATGGTAACCCCCACTTTTTGCTGGTGTCAGCATGTTTTTTTGACTAGTCTGGCTGGGATCCTGCTAATCAGGACCCCAGCCACTGTGCTTCCTCCCTAAAGTTGACATGGTAAGTACTTTGGTACCTCCACAATTGGCTACTGGTGTACCCATGTAAGTCCCTAGTATATGGTACTGAGGTACACAGGGCATAGATACACCAGGGGCCTCCCATTGGTGCAGCATGTATTATGCCACCCATGAGAGACCACTCAAACTGTGACTACAGGCCTGCCATTGCAGCCTGTGTAAGCTGGTGCTAGCACCACTTACAACAGATATAAGTTTCCTTATATCTGAGGTCTCTACCCTTAAAACCTATAAGTCACCCCTTAAGGCAGGCCTTTCAATGCTGAAGGAAGGGTGCTGGGCTATAAGTGTGAGGCAGGGGCGTAACACAGGCCCCTGCATCCCTGCGGTGCGGGGGGGCCCTGAGCTGCAGGGAGCCCCCTCAGCACTGTACTCAGGCCTGAGAGCTCCGGATGAAATCCGGAGCAGGGCCCCCTCCGTGTACCTTGCAGTGGGGCCCCCTCAACTTTCGTTACGCCAGTCATGTGAGGGTGCCCTGCAGGAGCAGGACCCCCCCCCTACAAACCCATGAGTCGATTCTCCAGGCTTTGTAAGTGCGGTCAGACATTTTGATACATATAGTGGCCATGCATCATTACGCGATGGTTAACTATATATTGGATGTGCCGAATCTGGGCATGTTTGGTATCAAACATGTTGGAATCATACCCCCAACACAGTTACCGGTGTTGGAGGTATGATTCCATGCACTGGGAGGGCTCATCCGGGAAGCCCCCAGTATTCCCGGTAACAGCCTTCCAGGGTCTGCCAGCAAGCTAATGCTGATGCCGACCCCAGACACGATTCTGCCCTCCTGCTGCTGAGCTGAGTTCGAGCAGGCGAAGATAGAGCAATAGGCTTCCTGTCACAGGGAGGTGTGACCACCTCCCAGACAGGCCTTAGTGTATTGGGCTGGGGTGGGGTTGCTTGCTAGCACCACCAGACTGCTTTGAAGGGCACGTTTGGTGCCCTCCTTGCATACTCTATTTAGAACCAGTTCTGAGAGCCCTTAGCTCCCGCTCTGGCGCGAAACTGGACAAAGGACATGGGAGTGTCCTCCCCTCTGTCCTGCCCCTCCTCTGGGAGGGATCCCTGAGTCATCCTAACCCCCTTCTTAGGGTATAAAAGGGCTTACCTTTGGGTGGGTATTCAGATTCAACGTGGGACAGGACTCAAGCCTGAAACCACGTCACTCTTCGAACGTCTGGACACTTGGTCTTCGCCTCGAACCGAGACTGCATCAAAGAAGACTCCTGCTGCTCCTGGTCTCGCTGTTCTGCAAGTCTTCTTCATCGTCTGTGTCTGTGCTTCATCCAGGATCTTCAACAGACATGTGGGCATCAAGGACACTCAAAGTAATCTCCCTTGGAGTGAAGGAGTCACTCCCAAGCATCTGCAGGCACCGCAACAAAGCTGACTGGTCTACTGCTCCTTACGTCCCACGGACCTCGAAAGGCTCAGCAACACAGGTGGTGGTTCTGCTACTCCCTCGAGGCATGACCTGTCCTCTCTGCAATTTTGAGGCCGGTATCCCTCGTCAGCACTGCTGGGACCGAACCCCTGTGCACTGTGTCGACTTGCCTTTGTCAAGGCTTGTTGGATCTGCACTCCAGAGATCTTAAGGCTACAAGAAGCTCCAGCCTCCAGCATCTCTTCCTGCCAAGATCTTTGTCCTCACTGCCTTCATCTTTGGTGAGTTGCTCGAGGTCCGCTTGCGACTCCTGTGCCTTTGGCCTGTGGGTCCTCTCGAGGGTCTTCTCCTGCTTCAGAGGGCTCCCCTGCTTGCTCGGGCCTGCTCTGACTCTCCTGCACTTGGTGAGTCCCATGGACCTTGCTGGTCCTTTATCGTTTTCCACGTCTATTGCTGCTGCCAAGGCTTGTTGGTGCTCCCGCTGGACACCAGTCCCCTGGTTCTTGAATTCCGATGTAGGACATCTCGTGAACAGCTCCTGGTCTTCCTCAGCGTCGCCTGGTCCTCACAGCGGCAGCGACAAGGTCCCCGTCATCACGCCTGCATCTTCAGTCATCGGTGGTCAATGCACTTCCGTGCCTTCTGGTCACCTCAGAGTGGCATAGACTCTGTCCCCTCTGCTTGCAGGTTCTTCTCTTCAAGAATCCACCCTTGGATTCCACCTGACTCTTGCACAGTCTTCCTAGCAGCATCTATTCTGAAGTCTTCCATTGTGGTCTTCGGCGGTTTCCGAAGTCACTTCTCACCTATGCACCCAGCATTCCTGGTGTAGGTATTCTGGTTCCTGGGGTATCCACAGGTGGGGTGACTCTCCAACCTTCTGCCTTCCACAGGGTTTCTTCAGGGTCCACTAGGAAGAGTCTTCTTCTTCAAAACTGCAACCCCGACTTTCCTGTTGACTTCTATTGATTACGCAGCTGTGTTTCCACTCTGCACACAGCCTCTGTGGGGTTCCTGGGTACTTACCTTGGGTGGTTCCTTGTGTCCCCAGCTCTTCTGAGTCTCCTGGTCCAAGGTCTGACATCGGTCGCAGTTCGCATTCCACTTTCTTACTATATGGTTTGGTCTCCGCCTGGAGACCACTATGTATTGTGCTTACTTACCTGTTTACAATTGAAGTGTTGTGTATATTTGTGTTGATATCTCCGGGTAGGAGATATACCAATGTGTTAGTGAGTGTTATAATAAATAGACATATTTTTATAAATACACTGTGTGGTTCTTTTTTTATTTAATCTACACTATATGATTAGATCTGGTGAAACAAGCTGCTTAACACTCCTTCTGGACTAAGCCTGAAGGCTGCTCTCCACAGCTAGCACTTAGAGAGGTTTCTATGGTTGTCTAAGACCACTAAAATCACCATAAGGGTTGTCTGGATTAGTGCAAGGTGCTTCACTTAAATAAGTGTGCACCATATACTAAGACAGCCGCCTACAGTCCTCAAGACGGAAACCAGCCCAAAAGGCTTTTGAAGCGATAGCTCCTCTGGAAGAATGGGCCCCAAACATGGATGTATCAATGCCAGCGAGGGACATGACCCATCTGACCCAACGAGCCAGAGTAGGGGAAGAAACAGGTTTGTGGTGTTTTCTGAAAGAAATCAGGAGTTGGGAATGAGAGGACGTTCTGAGATCAAGTGATTTTTGCTCATACACCTTAAGGCACTGTCCAACACATAGTTTAGGTTGGTCAGGAAAGTAAGGATAAAACACTGTAGTTAAATATGTTTTTGTGCATTTGTGAACTGAAAAGAGAACTCCTGTAGGAGTAAATTGGCGAGAAGTAACATCCAATGCTTTAACGTCAGAAAGTCGTATGATAGAAATAAGTCAAAGAAGCATTGTAAGTTTAGCAGACAACATCTTAAGAGAGAGATCAGAGTTATCAGGTCATGAAATAAACAATCTCAAAATCACATTTACATCCCACGGTTTGCTGTCATTTGGTACAGGAGGAGTGCAAAATGTTACTTCCTTTAAGAGTCGGCAGATAAGCTGATGTTCTCCCACCAGTTTACCACCGATAAAAGGATGATTTGTAGAAATTGCAGACCTGTATAAATTAATCATACAGTAAGTCTTACCTTCGCTAGTTTGGCGTGCCAGAACTTGTACAATTAATACTATCTCGGCTGAAAAAGGATTGACAGATTTTCCCATACACCAGCTTGTCCAAAGAGACCAGGCCGAGTTGTAAGCCTTGGTGGTACCTGGGGTCCAGGATTTGTTAATGTATTCTGAAGCTTCTGGCAAAATGAAAGAGTAAGACTGGGAGATCCCACTATTTTCCAGGCGGAAAGGGTTAGAGAATTGTTCAAAACCAGGTTGTGAGGTTGCCCTAGAGGATTGAGAAGTAGGGAAGGAAACAGCGGAAGAAGAACTGGAAAGCGTATTGCTAACTCGAGGAAGGAAGGAAACCAGCACAAGAGTTGCTGACTGGCATCTGACCTGGGAAAGAACTCTGTTGATCATAATGAAGGGGGGAAACGCATAGTTGCTGTAAAGGCCCCAAAGTTGTGCATTGAGTCTGGAGGCAAATAGGTCTATGTGGCAAGGACCCCATTTGTGCATTAGCAAGTTGAAAACTCAATGATGAAGTTTCCAATTGCTTTAGTCGTGCAGAAAATGGGAATACCAGTTGGCCATGACATTGAGATTTCCCGGTAAGTATTCTGCACGAACCAAGATCTTGTTGAGAAGACAGAATTCTCAAAAACACTTTGCTAACTCTGCGAGAGGCCTGGATCTGGTGCCTCCAAGATGATTGATATACTGGACCACTGAAATGTTGTCCATACAAAGAAGGATAGAGCATTGTATTCTGTTTTTCACCAGGCTTTTGATTGCAAAGGAGCCTGCAAGCATCTCTAAACAGTTTATGTGCAATTTGGACTCCTCTGGTGACCATGTACCTCAAGTCGAGATTTCTCCACATCCGGTGCCCCAGTTCATCAAACTTGCATCTGATTCTAACACAAGATCGGGGCTGAGGCGAGGATGGTTCTGCTGTTCGAGGCATCTAAATGGTCTATCTACCATTGGAGTTCTAGTCGAGACTCTGGGTCTAGAGCTATAGTGTCGGAGTAGGCCAACCCTTTGTTTAAGTGATGAATGTTTAGTCTTTGGAGGGCCCGATAATGGAGGGGGTCTGGAAAGATTGCTTGATTGGAGGAAGATAGCGGGCCTACAATTCTTGCGAGAGACCTTAGAGAAATAACAGAACTTTGAAGAGTGAAAAGAATCTCGGACTTTATAGCCCTGACTTTTGACAACAGGAGGTGCAAGGTGGCGGTTGCAGAATTTATCAGAAACCCTAGAAATTCTATCTGTTTTGAAGGAGAAAGAACTGACTTGTCTGTGTTGATAAGAAAACCCAAATCTGAGAGAAGGGTACACGTGAGTTGAAGTTGGGATAGAAGAGTTTGAGGGTTTTGACACATCAGAAGAATATCGTCCCAAAAAATTATGAGCCGAATCCCTCGGGACCTGAGGTATGCCACCACTGGTTTCATAAGCTTTGTGAAGCACCAAGGTGCTGACCGCAGACCAAAAGGGAGAGAGGAAAAGCAATATTTCTGGCCCAACCATTGAAATTGAAGACATTTCTTGAAAGAGTGATGGATAGGAACTGTCAGATACACACCCTAAAGGTCTAACCTGACCATGTAATCATGTTGGAGTAAAGCATCCCTGAGATGTAAAATTGTTTCCATTTTAGAATGTCGGTAAACGACAAAGTGATTGAAAAGTCTGAGATTGATGACTGGCCTCATTTTTTTGTTTTTCTTTTGGACGAGAACTGAAGTAACCGGAATGGTCTGGGGAGAAGTGTTGTACTGCATTTTTTGTAATAGAGCTTGAATCTCCTGCGAAATCATGTTGGCCATTTCCAAGGAGAATCTTGTGAGGGGCGTAAACACGGATTGGAAAGGCTGTTCATAAAGTTCTATAACATAACATTGTACTGTGTTTAGTATCCAAGGGTCTGAAGTCACGTTTGCCACTTTGTTAAAAAAAATTAACAGGCGTCCTCCTATCCTCCTATAGGAGGTTTGCCAGAAGGAAGGCTTACTTTGCTGAGCGGTAGCTCTGAAGTTCTTCTGTCCCCGACCTCTGTAGTAATGGCCTCTTTGGCGACAGAATTGGGGTTTATACTCTTGGGAGTAAGAGTTGTTGTAGTTATTGAAGGAGCCTTGGTAACCTTGGTTGTGGTAACCATGGCCAGTAAAGCGGCCCCTGCCTCTACCAGCCCTTCCGAAAACCCGCTGTGAAAAATCCTTTTTGAGGGATTGCTGAGCTTTATCGATGGACTTTTGTTGGTTTTCTTGACGCCATTCGTGAAACACTGTCGAGACTGGTAGGAGTGATTAATGTGAGTGATGATATCGTCATATTCTCAAACACCTAGGGAACATCAGACAAGACTGAGACCAGCCCTCAAATGACTGCCGGACAGTGGCCTGACCTTGCATTGCCAAAAGTGTTCCTTTTACACCTACACAGTCGAATTCTTCGGCTACTATTTTTCAAGCGATGGCCTACAAGTTGGCCCAAAGAAAGTTGAGGCCATCAAGTCAGCAGCCATTCCTCGGAATGCCTTTCAAGTGCGCAGTTTTCTAGGAATGACTAACTATTGCAGGCTACTTTATCCCGAATTTGGCTACTTTGTCGGAACCACTGCACGCACTGACAAAACATGATTGCCCATGGGAATGGAACAGTAAAGCTGCACAGATGTTCAAGGACGTGGAGGAGACACTCCTGCATGACGCTATGATGGCGTACTTCAGCCCCAAGCGCAGGACCAAACTGGAGGTCGACACAAGCACTGTAGGCCTAGGAGCTGTCGTGCTCCAGGAAAAATGAGAAGGGTCATGGGTTCCAATTGCTTATGCCAGCTGGGCACCCACCGATGCCTAAGCCCGCTATGGTCAGATCAAGCGTGAAGCCCTAGCAATCAGGTGGGCATGCGGGTACTCTCACCTCTACCTCTGCAGTCAGAAGTTCATCGTAGTGTCTGATCACAAGCCACTGGTCCCCTTGTTCGCTGGGACTGCCAGGAATTGGCCTCCACGGATTTAATGGTGGGCAGTACACCTGCAACCATACTTATTTGAAGTGGTGTATCGAACGTGGATAAACAACCTCGTGGAATACCTCTCCCGGCACCCTTTGTGCCTGAAGCGACTCGACATTCAGAAGAGGATGAAGACACAGAGGGCTTTGTGAGAATGATTGTTGAAGATGCTTGTCCACGTGCACTGTCCCTGGCGGACATTCAAGAAGCGACAGCAAACGACATGTGCATATCGAAGGCCAAGGAAGCGCTCCAAAGACAACAATGGTGCAACTTCCTAGGCAGAACCAGAACACTCACTGCAAAAGAACAAACAGTCATGATCCAGACCCGGCGAATTCGTGACGAGCTCAGCGTGAGTGAAGGGGGGGCTCCAAAGACAACAATGATGCAACTTCCCAGACAGAACCAGAACACTCACTGTAAGAGAACAAACAGTCATGATCCAGACCCGGCGAATTCGTGACAAGCTCAGCGTGAGTGAAGGGGGGCAACTGCTGCGAGGCCATCAAATCGTGATCCTCGAAGTCTATGGGCCCTTGTCATTGAACTGGCCCACCAGGGGCATCAATGCATCGCCAAAACCAAGGCCCGCCTCTGGGACAAGGTATGGTTCCCAGGGATGGACAAGTGGGTTGCAGAAAAAGTGAGAGATTGCCCCTCATGTGCCATCACAAGCGGAGACCCACCAACGGCACCCTATGATTACTAACGAGGCAAGCCTACACCTGTGGTCGTCTGTCAGTATGAACTTTAGAAGTTTTCTGGATGGGCGGCTCCCTGCCATCATTATTGACAGCCACACCAAGTACCCTGCGGTGGAACTGGTGAGGTCCGCAGCCTTTGGACATGTCAGACTGGCATTCAAAAAAATATTTGCACCACTGTGCATGCGCGAGGAGATCATAACTGACTATGGTCCGCCCTTCCAAGGGCAGGAATTTCAAGAATACCTACACTATCTCAATATCAAGCACAGAAAGTTAATCCCCCAATGGCCTCAGTGCCAGCAAGGGCCTTGCATGGAAATGGTGAATCCACATAAAACCCGGCCAGCTGCCAGCAACACAAGCGAAGAACAGCCCACGAGCCAATCCTTGATTTGTCGCAGCCAGAAGTATGGACTCCGGCTTAACCCGGCACCTAGACTAAGACTCAAGGACGTTGTTTGTGGTGCATCGATGCCATAATCATATGGTTATTCCTGTTATTGTGGCATGTTATTTTAATTTGTTATTTTCACATCAATAAAGATTGGAAGGGATGTACAGTGCCACCCGGCCTCTGCCACACAATGTATCAAGCACGCGGCCAGAGGCCCGGGCTCGGCCCAATGGTATAAATAAAAGCTGGGTGATCGCTCATAGTCATCCGGGGATACCAGCATCCTGTGTCCCCATGCATTATTGCCAGCAGTGTGTGTGAGGCCTACGAGTGCCCTATTATCACCAGGTGTCCCCTATACACTTGTGGCTTAGACAGTGGCATGATTATACATATAAACATGGGGAACTTCGATATACCTGGAATAGAGAATCTGATCAGGAGAATGTATGATTTAAAACCACAGCCTCGGCCCACACAATTTGAAGCATTAAATGTTTGGGAGCAAATGGCAAGCAAAAAGAAAAGAAAAAGAAATTTGAACAAAAAATAAGCAATAGGGCACATTTGTGGAGAAGCGCACAGGATGAAGAAAGGCAGAGAAAGTGGAGGAAGGAAGTCATTGAGACCATAGAACCTATCCCCTGATAAAAAGTGAAGAAAAGCAAGAGGAAAAATCAAAGAGGGAGACAGGCACGGATAGTGAGGTGGAAGACTCCTTTATCGAGAAGCTCTTTAGCATAAGATCACCCCCATATAATGTTGGGCTGCTGCTCCAAGTGCTACCACCCCAGTAATAACCGCAACCAGAACGGTTGCAGAACCCTCTACAGAAGTTTGATTACTGTGCGCTCATTGCAGAAGCATTCACTGGACATTTATAAACTCTTGGAGGATTTCTACCTTGATGCCCTCTTCCTGACACAAACTTGGTTGACGGAGGACTCTTGCCCCAACCTAAACTAGCAATCCCTGAAGGTTATTCTTGTGTCCATGAAGACAAAAGAGCTAAACGCCAGGGGGTCTGGCAATAGTATTAAAAAAAGTCTCAAATGCAATACCTGCCAGCTGAATGAAATGAGGGACGCAGAGACCTTAGGCTTCTGCCTATCCCCTCAGCCTTTTGCTTAGGAGTACTAGTGTATCGCCTCAGGGATATGCGGGGGACTTTATTTTTGCCCTAGCCCAGACAATAGCACCGATTATCATTAACTACACCAATTTTACAGTATTAGGCAATTTTAATATCCAGACAGTTAATAGTGAGGATCCTCTGGTCAAGCGCTTTCCAGATACATTAGTGGCTGTCAACCTGGTGGTAGCCCACACAGGCCCAACGCACTGGAATGGGCACGCCATTGATGGGATTGATCCAGCGCGGCTAATATAAATTTTTCCTTATGACACTAATCCAGAAAAACACCTACTCAACCTGAATCATATAAAACCTATGTCGGTGGGCCCATAACACCGTATACATACATTCACTCAGTTTTCGGGATCAAAAGCTTAAGGAAAATGAGCTGCTGGACAAACGGGATACCTTATTAAAACGACAGAATTATAATCTACACATTATATACATTAACTTCGGATCCTGTCGGCTCTAAACATCAAGGTATTCCGCTATTCGGTCGATGGACCAACTAGTAGAATCAGTTGATGGCGATTAAGTCCAGCTCAATCACAATTAAAACCTTTAACATTTTATTAATCACAATCTCATTTAAAGAACCACAGACTCATTTAGAGTTAACATCTAATTTTATCTAAATTCTTTGAGCAAATAAGTAAAGTTCATAATTAGGCAAATACATTTATTATATCAGTAAGCATTTAAGTAAAAGATTAAGAATTGAGATGGAAAAATACTCATTACCCTTGGCCATAGGGCGATGACAAGAATGGTTCACCAGGAAAGAAAGATGAACCGCAGATCACAGGATGGGACTCCCAAACTGACTGACTGTCCCGCTAACCTCCTCAGACGCAATCTCCTCCCGGGCAACTCCCGCAACGGTCTCGTTCCTTCCCCAGTCAAAGTCCGAAGTCCAAAATGACAGAGTCTCTCGCAGCATCAGGATAGAAGAAGCGAAGAAGTTAACCCTGGACAACGTAAGAGCAGACTCTCTTAAACCCTATTCTCTGACTCGCTACACTTAAAGTTGCAATCTTTAGGGGCAGAAATCACGCTAATTGGTCCATTGGAGGGGTGGTGATGGTCACCTCATCGCCCTCCTTGTTTGAACTGGTTTGGGGACAATAACGCTTACATTAAGTCTCATGATCAACGATGTCCAAAGGTAGTCCAATTTGTTAATCTATTTTGTAACAAACTCCGATGGTCACATATTAGTTCATCCCCTGTCGCTCGATTTTCTCATCCGTTCCCATGCATATATGCTGAACTCTTGGCACGATCCTCGTTGCAGGTCAAACTGGCCTTGACATCGCTCACTCCGGGCACAGGGCGCATACACGTGACTGGAGCATTCACACTGTTCATGCGCGGGGGCCATTTTATTCAGCGCACGCCATCTCGTCCTTTCCAGCGGCCATTTTCGAAGCACGGCCTAGCAGGCCCGAACGAAACTAATATAAGAACAAACACAACAGAAATTAAAACATGGAAAATAAGCCTTTCTGTTTACCACCCGCCATTCTAAAGACCTGTGTTAGGTATTACCTAGCACAAGCGACATTTAAAGCCATTTTACTTACCATCTGCATTCTTTGCCACAGTGCAATTTTACTACGCAACAAAAAAAATCATGCAATTTACTCTATTTACTACGCAAATCACAATACTAATGGTATTTTGCTTCACATTTGTAAATAAATTAGATTTTGCAATGCCAGCAGGTTGCCCACGTGTAATGTTTAATAGAAGGTACATTTGTTGATTAGTTCATGCGTTTCAAACGGTTAGTATCATTAATTGTTATGGGGTCATTAATTTTCAAGGGGTGCAAAAAATATTTTGTTTCCCCTGCTCCATCAGGATAATGTCTAACATTGCGGTCCAACTGGAGACTAGGAGCCAAATTGTCTGGTCTGACTATGTACTAATTCCCTTCTCGCTGATATTGCATATACATATGAAGAGCAAGGCAGCTATGCAAGCCTCCACAATACGACCCTGGAATAAAATGTCAAATCCTGATCTCCAAGAGGGTTTAATTTCTACTAAACCGGTGCTAACAGGGGAGGTAATGCAGGACGAGGGCCCAAGCCGAACGGGAAGTACATGCTCTTGACGAATGTATGACGTTACTACGCATACATTCACCACGCATGGCTTTACAACACGGTCGTTACAACGACCGCGTTATCACACGCGATGCCATTACATCGCAAGTCGTAACAACGACTCTGCTGTAGGAGGCGCTGGACTTAGGAATAGTATTAATTACTATTCCTACTCCAGTTTGTGCAATAGCAGGGAAGGTGTTAGATTTAAAATCCAACACATTTCCTGGTGCTGCACGCCCCCTACAGCAAGTCGTTGTTACGACTTGCGATGTAATGGCACGCGTGGTAACAACGCGGTCATTGTAACGACCGCATTGTAAGGCCATGCGTTGTGGAAACAGCGTTGTAAGCGCTGTTTCCCGCTCTTGACCACCCCACAGGGTGCCCTAAGATCTGAGGCACCCTGGAAAGTGATTCCACCAGTGGAGGGGAAGACAGGGGCCCCAGTCCTACAAAATCAGACTCCGAATGGGGAGCCGTGGGCTATTCTCTCCCAAGGCATGCCTATGGTGCGGAGGAAGCATCAGGGAGTGAGTTTGAGGCCAAGACATTGCTTAGAAGTACAGCACGCAGCACTGAGTGAAGGATGCAACCTAGGTGGGAATTAGAGGACAGGAGTGAGTTAAGGATCGAAAGAGAGATAGCTCTCGCCTGGGAAGCCCAGCAGGGAGGGGGACTGACTCCCCCTCCCCCGGAGGGAACAGGGGCTAGGCACGTGGCGAGCAACAACAAGGACGTCCACTGTTCCTCCCGAATGTGCCGGTCAGGCATACCAATCCCTAGAGAGATAATATCCAGAGAAAAGGGCGAGGCCTTCACGCAGCCTTTTTGCCATCTACTGGCCTGCTGGACCGAAAGGAATGATTCTTTATTCAACTAAGAGAGCCAATGAATGGTGTAAAATAATCTACAATGATACCCAGAAAGACAGTAAGAATGAGATTGACACTGAATATTTCGATTTGGCACAATATATTAATGTTCATATGCCATGCAGAACAATGCATAAACTTTGGGGACACAGGACTGTTACAAATGTGGTTACATACATAAGTGCCATATACAAGTTGCATCACATAGAACACAATCCAAAAGAAAAAAATCATGAGACACTTGACATTATTAACAAACACAGAAATGGTATTTTAATTGGGCATTCGTATATGTACTCGGTTTGTATGTTCAAACATAAGTCCTTATTGCCTGGACGTAGGTATGTGGGACATTAGGACGGAACACCTATGGTTATCGTTGACGTTTTGACCCTTGATAGATAGTGTGTACATACAACACATCACACTGGGTCTTCTTCAGCACTAAAACATTTCAGAAAAGCCTGTGAGAAGATGGGAGAACTGCATGGGGGAGAAACCGACAGAGCTGTCCTGTGCCAAAATTTGTCATCTACTGCAGAAAGGTGCAGCAGGAAGCATCTATGTGCCTTGGGCACAGATGAACAAAGAAGGGCTCAGGAACAAACTGCCCCCCTTAATGGACGGGGCAGGAAAATGGGTCTCATGCTTTGAGAAGAACACTGCAAATATAAACTTAGCTATAGGTGACATCAAAATTCTGATCAGCAGACTCATCAGGGAGCAGACCGACATGGTGCTACAACATAAGCTGAAAAAGACTGCCCTTGAGGGGACTGTGTTGGCCGCAAGCGTCCAGATGGCACAAGAGTCAAGGGGAGCTCTGCTTGTGGACCCCAGAGGCTATCCGCCCAGTCCTAGCTTCCGAGGTCAGGGAGGCTGAGTCCAAACCGGTCTCATCGAGTGCCACTATTGCCACAGAATGGGCCACATGGCTAACTGGTGCCATCTAAAAATGTACCACAGTCAGAATGGAACAGTACCGGGACAGCCCCCACAGATCATCTACCCCCAAAACCAAGCTCAGAACAACGCAATGCATCGCACAATCAGCTTCAAGAAAATCAGGCTGCAGCCACCCCACTGCAATAGGGGCTGGGTAGTTGGCCTGCGAGTAAACGCTGCAATAGACAGGGAGCACAGTCCAGCAGGGAACGGGCCCACAGCCACGGCAAGGAGGGGTGACTGTCTGAGGTGGCAATGTCCTAGCACAATTATATGGTACAAACACGCCGTAAGTCCAAAACCTATTCCCTGATATGGCCTATCCCTTTCATACCACTCCCAGTCACATTTCCTTACCTGTCTTCACAGCCAACCTTTATGGCAGTCGTACTATGTCGATCGGTAATCCATGCTAGAGTTTGCCATCCGGGTACCCGCAGGGGCCTGGGGCTCCCACTGCTGTTGGTCCCACAGTGCGGGGTTAGCCAACCACGCCCCGCGGGGAGGACAGTCTGATGGAGGAGCAGGGCGGCCCACAGCTGGTGCAAAAAAAAAAGTCACCCAGGACCGCTCACACAAGTCCAACTTTGTGCGGGCTATGTACGTCTCGCCCACCTCAGGGTTTACCACCAAATGGAGGCCCTATTTTAGTTCCAAAATGAGGTGAATGTTCCAGCGTCAGGAGCCGGGTTCCTCAACATGCGTAGAGCAACGATGTCCTCAAAACTCCAAAGAAACCCAATTCACACGTCCCCGGTCCATAGGAAAAGAAATCCATCAAGTTCATTAGCGTTACCTACATCGGGCCCAGCACACAAAGTCCCCACGACTCTCGTCAAAAAACACAGCAAACAAACACAATTTCAGCCGTTTCCCTACAGGGCCCTACGGGGGCCCACAAACGACCCTCTGACCACCTCCGGTATCCCTTGTTAAAATTAGCAACGCCTAGCCCATAGGTAAAAGCCCACCGGAACCCGCACAAGGCAACCTAAAAACAGCCCAAAATTCTCAACCCTTCCAGAAGAAGGGCGTAACCCAGCAACTCAACCCAATTAGAGAAAACCTCATTCCACGCCACGTGCAGAGACCCAAGGGACGCGCACGTGTCAAAGGAAATATTGGCCTAAAAGTCAAACATCCATTCCCCTCACAATTGCACCGAGCACATGCAGGTCAAATGGACACCTAGACACCAATTAAAACGTCACACCTTTAAACGGAGAAGGCCACAGAGGACGAGTACCGTCCCCACCGAAGCAAGGAGATAGGGGAACCAAAATACAAACAGCACTAAATCAGCTTAAAACTCACTATTACCCAAAAATCCTAGCACCTCCCTCCAGTAACCCACCAGGAAAAATTCACTCACAGTAAAACCATTGAGTGCATCGGTAAAATGTAAAATCAGGAATTTTCCAAACAACTGCCTAACGATGTGTTTATTCCAAGCTAACCTAGCTCTTATACTACAGGCCTGTGATCGAGCTGCAAGTGCACCATCTTTGTGGCGGTCTGCCACCTCTTCGATCAAAGCTTTCAAAAGGACTTTCACAAGGCCAACCGCTCAAGTAACACAGACTACAGATTGACTTTTACAACAATTTTAATAAAGAGACATTTTTGTACTGCATCAGACAGGACACCTCTGGGTGCCCAGACGACAGACATCTCCCTGAAGACGACCCTACAGCCTACGAATGTTTTCTAAGTTACGTATTTTTGTATTTTTTGTACATGTTCTATTTAGCCGGGGTGCTCTTGAGCCCGTCTGGAGCTAGACGTATGCCTAGCCTCATAAACTCTACTTCTATATTCTTGCAACGCATGCGCACGGACCTCTCTCACCTCATGTACACCTGTACTTAACCAAACGCTAGTATTCCTCACGCACTACACAGTGCACTCCTTCACAACACCTGGTACCAACATATGACAGCCATAGGCACTCAAACCACGAACAGGTCATGCTACATATGCTAGCTGACACTCACGCCATAGACGCAGACAGGCTCTACTTATCCTAGGAGATATCCCCTGAAAAAGCAAAATGCCTCGTCCATCTGTACCTATGTATGATCAGGGCCAAGATTCAACCCAGTAGAGAAGAACCCCATACGCAATAGTAAACATCACCCGGTATGAGACCAACCCCACAGCACTTCACCTTTTCACCAATCCTACCGACATCCAAACTGAGCTAGACAGGGGCACTATAGTGGGGACACTGTTTGGCCCACGGACTTCGTAGAAAAGCGGTTCCTGAAAGTAGCAAGACCACCGCACCAGTGCACAAATATGTCCACTCCTACCTCCGTCTGCATTCCCAGGGTGTCCCTTAACATCTTTGGGGCCACCTTCTTTAATGACAAGTGGACCCCAGACATGGAATTCCAGTGCAGGGCTGCTCACCTCGATCACACTAGGGGAAATGAATCTCATGGGAGGAGGTCCAACACCAATATAGATGCCCCATGATAGGAAATCTGGGATACCGAGATCAATAGGTACACATAGTAGGAGGGAAAGGGACAACCCCTACTTTCACGGAAACTTACAATGTATTCTCTGTGTTTCAGAGGCAAAGGAATCATACCGCTTGGCAGCAACGTAAACTGTGGCGTGATACTGCATATACCGGACCTGCAATGGGACCGGACCTCCACGTTGATGGCTATCTACTGGCAATGTGGTGACCTTGCCTACACCCAGCTTGTCCCCGGATGGTGGGGACCTCTGTACCCTTGTGACCATACGTACCCAACGCTGGTCATTCCTGGAGAAAATCTGTCTGAGTTGCCTCAACATCCATTACAGAAGAAAACAACTCTGTTGCATCAGGCTAAAAGGAGAACTGCTGATTATTTTGGCTGGGCTCAGTACAAGGACATTCCAGAAGAATTTAGACTGTTTACGGGGACTCAAGTAAACACAGGAGGGACGATACCCTTCTTCACCATGCAAAAGGCAAACGCCCGCTGGTTACAGATAACCAGGTGGGAGAGGCTGAAGATGATCAATGATACTGAGCTCAGCCTAAACGCTATCAAGGAAGAACTGAGAGCCCTCCGTCTTATGCTGATGCAACATCGGTAAGTGTTTGACTTGATGACCACGATGGAGGGTGGGGTGTGTGCCAAGATTAGTGCTTCCTGTTGTACTTTTATCCATGGAAATTACATGGACAATGGGACATTAGGTCTTGCCTTCCAAGAACTGTATTGTCTGCAAGCTGACATAAAGAAGCGGTCTACCCACAGGCAGGATTTTCTTGTATATTACAATGGTTCTAAAAGGAATATGCGATAACAAACAGTCTGTGTGGGGTGGGCCTGGACACTGGGATGAGGTGTTAGGGGAAGGGTGTAAGCAGAGAGGCCATTATGACCAGAGCTGCTCAGGTTGGAACTGGAGAACCAAGTTCTGAGTCTCTGCATTGGCTCAACAGCCAGTATTTCTGATCAAATCATTTAATCTTCTCATGCCTACAAAATGAATGTGACCATATGTTATTTAACTGGTGCTCATGTAAAGCACTCAAATACTTTCGGGTTGAATTTGCACTATATAAAAATGCAAAAGAAAAAATCTAGGAGAGGGTGCAGTACCCACCGCCCATGTGAAAGAAGGAAGTTGGAACTGGTAGAATCTGCCACTGAATAGTCAGCGAGTCTGTGTATGGTGGTGCTTACATAGATGTTATCTTTCAAGTTTAGTAGTGGGCCCGGACAGTTGGAGAAGGTGTTGGGGGAAGGGCTTATGTAGCAGAGAGGCAATTTTTGCTTATGTTCCAACAGCCTTTAATGCCCATTGACCACAGTTCCATGTAATGCCCTTTTGAGCCATTGGTTCATCAAGCTTAGTCAGGCTGGCGATGATGGGGCAGAGTCAGTTATAAGGGTGCCCGACACTTGACTGTCTGTACATCAGCCCTGTTGGCCTCACCTATGCAATGACAAGCAAAGTAGAGGCCTGAAAATATACAGTATTTGCCTAGAATCACACAATTTGGGCAAACGGGGAAGCCATGATTGATTCCAGATAGGATGACTTGAAAATTCAAAAAAGTTTAATTCTATAAAACGCAGATGTGTATCACCTTAGTACATTAGATTATATCTGTGAATGAAGTAGTTGTGAGTATTAGCGTTGGCACAACAGCCTGTGATTGAGGGCAAATCATTTAATCTCGCTGTACCTACAAAATGATTGTTACCTTATCTAATGTTGTCTGAGAGGTAGGGTTTGTGATATGTCAGGAAGTGTGGCGCCTTGCTCTGTTTGCGTTTTGTATGTTTACTATGTGTGTAACACAGTGCAACCAGGATAGGGGAGATACCCTATAACCCCTATGTGTGTGTGGGCATAAACCCGCACAATTTAAGAAAAACAAAGCCCCGGGCACACGTATAAGGGTAAATATGCTAGTTAGCAAAGTCTGTAATATCACGAATATATCATAGAAGGTCCATTCAAGATTTATAGCAGTTCTTCAATTCATTTAATCTTTATCATTGATAGGCACAACCAGCCAAGACGTGTTTCGTCACACTGGGAAGTATCCCGTGACTTCTTCAGGGCTGTAATGTAACACGTAGGATTTTTCATGAATCGCCTTGCCGGTGATAATTCCGACCCGGCCGGTCTGGGTAGTGATTTGGAAGAACAGATATTCTTTGCCAATCCTAAGGTGAATAAAAAGGGGGAGACTCCAGTGTGGTGGAGATCCTAGAACGAAAGTGCCTGTGTATAGGTAGTTGAATATAATGGGAAACCCAATCTACCCTTGAGGGCTTGGGTAAATCAAATGAACGGGTAAAAAGCGCCTTCAAGGGATTTATTTAGAATACTCTGTTCTATTGCTTTTGATATATATTTTTAACTGCAAGAATTATTGATAAACTCGCCAGAGAGATATTATTCAAATGTCTTTTATCTAAGAAATATTTTTGTTCCTTGTGAGGACATAAGAACCAATGAATCAATCACAAAACAATAAATATTCAAAACACGGGTATATATAGAAAAAGTTTTATCTTTTGAAATTTATCAAGGGTACTACACAGTTATACAAACAATGTAACAAGAGGAAAATAAATACAACTGTATAATCCTTCAATGTCACTATTGTAAACACTTCTTCTCATTGTACATTATTTTCCAGAAGAGAGTGTGAGTGTCAACGCTTTGGTCTCTATGCATTTGTCCATGAGACCATCTTCAGGACTATCATAAATTTAACAATTGACCCCTGAATGGTGTTTCCAAAGATTCAAGAATTATAGAATACAATTGATACATATATGTCAAATCGATCGTCGTTCTGTAATTTTTGTTTAAGGTGAATAATCGTCAAAAGATGCAGGTAAGTGAACTCTGGTGCTTTTTGGACGGTGTAATTAAATTCCAGTCCCAAGCAACTTCTCAATTGAAGGAGTTTTTTCTGTTAAGTTTTGTAGCGCAGCGAAAATTTGGCAGTCTGCAGTCGGATTAGTATTCGGCAGTCTGCAGTCGGATTAGTATCGATACTAATCCCACTGCAGACTGCCGAATTTTCGATGCGCTACAAAACTTAACAGAAAAACTCCTTCAATTGAGAAGTTGCTTGGGACTGGAAATTTAATTACACCGTCCAAAAAGCACCAGAGTTCACTTACCTGCATCTTTTGACGATTATTCACCTTAAACAAAAATTACAGAACGACGATCGATTTGACATATATGTATCAATTGTATTCTATAATTCTTGAATCTTTGGAAACACCATTCAGGGGTCAATTGTTAAATTTATGATAGTCCTGAAGATGGTCTCATGGACAAATGCATAGAGACCTAAACGTCGACACTCACACTCTCTTCTGGAAAATAATGTACAATGAGAAGAAGTGTTTACAATAGTGTCATTGAAGGATTATACAATTGTATTTATTTTCCTCTTGTTACATTGTTTGTATAACTGTGTAGTACCCTTGATAAATTTCAAAAGATAAAACTTTTTTCTATATATACCTGTGTTTTGAATATTTATTGTTTTGTGATTGGTTCATTGGTTCTTATGTCCTCACAAGGAACAAAAATATTTCTTAGATAAAAGACATTTGAATAATATCTCTCTGGCGAGTTTATCAATAATTCTTGCAGTTAAAAATATATATCAAAAGCAATAGAACAGAGTATTCTAAATAAATCCCTTGAAGGCGCTTTACCCGTTCATGTGTATAGGTAGAGCGGCGGGTGCGCCTTCAAAGGTACCGGGGAACGTAGATCCTAAAGTGTTGTATTAGGGGAGCGAACATCCAGAACAGAGGTGAACCAGTGCCTGTGCCATGCTTTAGCTCGCACGCCGAAGGTTGCGATTGACGGCGCATTCGCCCGATAATCGCTCCCCTAATACAACACTTTAGGATCTACGTTCCCCGGTACCTTTGAAGGCGCACCCGCCGCTCTACCTATACACAGGCACTTTCGTTCTAGGATCTCCACCACACTGGAGTCTCCCCCTTTTTATTCACCTTAGGATTGGCAAAGAATATCTGTTCTTCCAAATCACTACCCAGACCGGCCGGGTCGGAATTATCACTGGCAAGGCGATTCATGAAAAATCCTACGTGTTACATTACTTCCCTGAAGAAGTCACGGGATACTTCCCAGTGTGACGAAACACGTCTTGGCTGGTTGTGCCTATCAATGATAAAGATTAAATGAATTGAAGAACTTCTATAAATCTTGAATAGACCTTCTATGATATATTCGTGATATTGCAGACTTTGCTAACTAGCATATTTACCCTTATACGTGTGCCCGGGGCTTTTTTTTTTTTACCTTATCTAATGTAACTGGCGCTCATGTAAAGCGCTCCAAATACCTTTGGGTTAAGTTTGCACTAAGTAAAAATGCTAAAAAACCTAGGAACGCCCACGTCAAGAAAAAAGTCAGAACCAGTTGAATCTGCAAGGCTTGAACAGTCAGCGAGTCTGTGTGTGGTGGTGTTAACATAGATGGTTTTTTTGTTTTGGTCCTCATTCGCCTTAGGTTATACCTCTGAAATCTTCCTCTGTATTTACCATTACCCTGAAAGATCATTCAGACCTAAGGCCCCAAATTCAATTTTCTTCTTCTTAATCTTATGCCATGGCCATCAGGATCAAATAGCAAAGCATAAAGAGAGAAGTGGAGACCATGAGGAGGCAGTATCATTGGACCATCCCCTAATAAGTATTCTTCCAGTTTACATCTACCCCTCTAGCTCCAAACATCTCAATTCTGGAGTTCAAAACTCATTTCTCTTTCTCACTTCTGCCCTATCTAATTTCAGAAAATATTTGATAGAAGTTACCCAGTCCATGACAATAGGTGGGAAATTACGAATCCATTCCCTGCAAATCTCCCTCCGTGCAAGGCGAATTAAATAGAAAATCAATTTTTTTATCCTTACCCAATCTTTCCTGTTGTATTACCAGTCCAAAAATTATAAGAATTAGGCTTACCTGGACTGCCATATCAAGAATGCTTGTCATGCACCTACTCACATCAGCCCAAAACCTTTGGATCCCTGGACACTCCATAAACATGTGAACATCATCAGCTTTTTCTGAGCCACATTTTGCGCATCTCATCACTCTTCCATTCCCCAATTTCGACAGCTTTAAAGGGGTCCAATATGCCCTATGGGAGCAGAAAAGGTTGTTTCTCCTTGGATCAGCAGATTTGACTACAGTGTGAACAATGTTAAAAGATACTTGCCATAAATCAACTAGCTGCATCTCCGGCAAGCGGCTTTTCCACAGCTCATCTGGCAGTCCAAACGCCCCATCCGACAAGTCCACCAAAAACCAGTACCATCTGGAGATTTCTTTAGCTCTTAATGTCCCCTGGTTTAAGTTATTCTCCAGATCATTGGAAGCTTCTATATCAGCTCCTGCTGTTTGGAGCCAACCTTTAACTTGGAGATATTTTAACTTGGAGACTTTATTGTCAGTTAACTCTGCAAATCTGCCCCACGTAATCAACTCACCCTCTTCCACCAGCTGTCCCCACCCCACCAGGACAGCCGCTTTTAGAGGGGATGCCAAATTGTCCTTGGTCCATTCAGGGTAGCCTGGTGCATCCGAGATGGTCGCTGACTTACTGTAGTAGGTAAGTTTAGTGTCCTTCCTGATCCAAAACCATAATTCAGCCATGCATTGTAAGACCTTAAGGCACACATTCTTGTAGTATTTGGGATCACCAAACTTATACATGTATCCCTGGTATCCACCTTTTATGTCATCCAGCATGGCACTAAACTTGCTTCCAATATCTGAACTGTCAGGCTCCCACAGCAGCATCTTGCTGTTCTTTAAAAGAAAAGTACAGGCATAATATCGTAAGTCTGGAGGGATAAGCCCCCTTTATCCTTCTTCCTCTGTAGTTTCTTCCACATAATCCGAGGACCTTTTGAGGCCCAAATAAAGCTACTAATCCTGCCCTGCATTTTTGCTAACCACTCACTCTTAAAAATGAGAGGTATTGCACAACATAAAAAGGTGAATTTTGGGAGGATTACCATGATTCTACATTTACCACTATTAGTTATAAAAAATAGGAAATGGTACCTTGTAAATTACAGGGAGCAACAACACTGGGAAACTTTAATTAAAACTGTGTTAAAGGGTATTTTCCACGCACTTATATCTAGTAAAATTGAAGAAAACTAAATGGTGTGTAAATGCAATTATATGTGGGTCTGTGCACCCTCCCTCAAGAAGCCTTTGGGGAAAAGTATTGCAAATCCAGCATTTCTAGGTACATTTACTAAACAACAATTCACAATAATTGAAGGGTTTTTAAGGGAGTTCTAAATCATTTTCAGCAAGGGAGACCTCAATGGAACAGTCAGTAGGAGAGATATACAGGGTAAGCATAGGATGTTGGGAGAGCATGGGCATAGTTGAGGGAGTGAGTGTGGTGATAGGCCCCTTTCTGCTACTTACAGAAGCAGGAATTAGCCAGGCAGCTGCCCAGTCATTGTTTCAGAGCCTTGTGGCCAGTACTTAATTTGTGCAGTTGGTTTCTTGTAGCGGGCACTGGCACTTATTTTTCAGGATCCAGACTTATTTTACATCATTGAATTTTGACCCCGACCAAAAGCAAGACGGGCAGAAAAGAAAGAAATAAAGAGAGTATAGGATAGAAATATCAGAAAATGATGACAGAGACAGAACACACGGATGAAAAAGATTTAGCAAGAGTAAGAAAATGAGCTAGAAAGTGTAAGGTGATGGAAGAAAGAGACATGCAGTGGACTCAAGACTTGACAGCCTTAGTATTCAGCAACCTCCCCATGCAGCAGGTCTGTCCTCATTGACACCCCACTGGACTGTTGTATTCGGTCAACACAGACTGCAACAGGCAGAGATTTGGGTTATTTTAGGCAGGACCGAGGGGTCATTGCTAACAGGCTTCCATATTATCTCAAAAAAGAATGTTGGGGAGTATTGCTGATGTTCAGCACTTGCTAACACTATGCCTTCATGGTGCTTTTAAAGAATGTTGTTCACATGGGACCATAAACTTGCTTATTCCTATTCTTATGTCATTAGTCTGAGTGTTTGTGGTCTCTGGTGTGTCTCCCTATACTTGTATCCATGCATTAGTGCTTTAGCGCCAGTGATTTTGTGTAATATTTAGTGCCTGTGTCTGTGCTTCTGTGCCTCTGTGTCTGTGTAGCTCTGTTTCCCAACTGTAAGAACTACAGTGTCAATATTATGATTTTAGTGTAAGTCTGTCTTTCAGTATCTTGATATTGGTGTCAAAATGTCAATATCCCCTTACTAGTGTTGGTGCACTTATTTCCACATGTGTCCCTTTAACTGACTTTGTGTCCTTGCATCAGTTTCCCAGTGGTAATATCCCCATCAAGTGTCACGTTTCCAGGGCCAGTGCCACTCAATATCTGTGGCTGTGTCTCAGTGGCAGTGATCGACTACCCTATTGCTGTGCAAGTGTTCCATTGTCAGTATGGATATCTCTTTGTCCGTTTGTCAATATATCCCTCGCAGGGTGCTTGTGTTGCTGTTCCAGTGTCTCGGTTCATGCAACAGTTTCCTTGTGTTAGTGCTCTAATGTCAATGACCAAGTGTCAATACCTCCATGCTTGTTGTTCATGCCCTCTTTGCATTTAGTATCTCTGACTCAGTATTTTAATGCTGACACCCTTGTGTAAGTGCCTCAGCTTTAGTGTTTGTGGACTTCTTAGTGTTACTGGATTAGTGTCCCTATGACTCTGCATATGTGTCCCTTTATTTTTCTTCCATCATGAGTGCTCCAGTATGGGGCGTGGCCTGAAGCCGATGTGAACAGACGCGAGCAGTGGAGCTCCGTCCGCCGCTTATCCCTGTAATCAATTATCCTGAGCCCCGGCTGCAGACACGACCATCGTTCTGCGAACCACAGCGCCCGAGTGCCTGAGGCGACGGGAGGCATGACTCATATTGCCCCCAGAGACGACGAGACAGCGGAATTCAGAGTGGCCTGACGAGGCTACAGCGACACCAAGATGGCGCCTACCGATCGCTGAGCCGGCCGAGAGAGCTTCAGCTTTGGAACAGGGGAGCCCTTCGCCTCCCGGGGACCACGAATTGGCAACTGGAGGTCGGACGACACCCGGAGATAACAGGGGAAATCGAGGTGAGCCTGAGCCCCTCAGACAGTAGACCCTGAGCCGTGGTATGGACTGATTGTGGCGCCTTAATCCTAGCAGCAAAATGGTGGCCGCACTGCAGCGAGTGCAGAGAAGTCCGGCAGGGCTGTGACTGCCACCTGACAGAGCGAGGGAATTTGCATGCTGTGAGGCCCCGCCGGTGGGAAGCTAGACTCTGCAACAGGCACGGGCACTTCGGCCACGACTGAACCCGGCACCATTCTACTGGGACAGAGCAGCAAGGAGGGGGAGGGGGAAATATGGCGGCCTTCTCCTGCTGAACCGCGCCAAGCAGACCGAGATACCGAAGCGGTGCAGTCGGCGGTGAACAGGTGAGCCTGGGGGCCGCCCAGCGCGGGGAGACTTGCCACCCACAGTGCATGCTACGACCCCGGGATAGTACTGCTACCTACGAGGGAGTGAGAATCCCCCGCAGTTGGTGAGAACGCACACAGGAGGTGCTCACACTGGCGACTACCCCTGGGTGACAGCGAAGTCCAAGGGCAGCTCCTCTACAATTCTTTCTGGCGCCTCCAGCAGAGCGTGAGCTTGAAGCAGCCGGGACAGACCCTCAGGGCTGATTCACAGGAGCTGCTCGATTCGAGTTGTGGGTTAAAAGGCCGGGAGAATGGCGCACAGCGAATTCGTCCACCTACAGGGAACTGGCTGCACCCCGCAGGAGGCAGAGCACACCTAAAATGCCGTGGAAGCACTGCGGGATAAGAGCACGGGCTGCACAAGAAGGCTAGCGAGGTACAGTTCCCTACGACCAGCCAGACAACCCACTGATCACCGACAAGTGGGCCAGAACCACGGGCTGTGGGATTATGCTGGACCCTGCAGGGGGCGAAGCTGCCTACCAGTGACCAATATCTGTGCGCACAAAGGAGAGTGCCCTAGGCGCATCCAGAGACAAGCGCAATTGACCCAGCAGAGCGCGGACTAGCAGCAGCTGAGTCAGACCCTCGGGGTTAATTCAAAGGAGCTGCATGCTCCGAGTGGTGGGACAAAGGCCTGGCGAGCGGAAAGATAACGAACTCACTTGCCTACAGGAAATCGGCCAGACCATGAAAGAGGCGGTGCACAACTAGGGGGCTGTGGAGACACTCAGAAATAGGGGCACAGACAAAGTAAAGAGGCTTGCGAGGGAAGGTGCACTACAGTTAGCCAGACAATCCACTCCTCAACAGCATTCGAACCAGGACCACGGGCTTTGGGACTACGCGAGACCCCTCTGAAGTCGAAGCCGCCTTTCCAGTGACCGCTACATGTGCGCACAAAGGAGAGAGGCCTAAGCGCATCCAGAGACAAGCGCAATCAGGAACAAAGAGGGGGATAGTATACCGACGAAGCAACTGAGGACGCAGTGACAAGGGCGGCCTTGGGACCGCTGGAGGCGCGACAGTGACAAGCACCCACCGAATTGGCACTTGGTTGTCCGCCACTGGACAAAGAAGATCCGAAATAAAGAGGGGACGCCAGAACCTGCCCGAGGCGATGGGGAGAACACAAAAGAGGAGAGGATACACAGTCCTCAACGCGGAAGCCCCTGGCGCCCAGACGGACGACGACGAAGAGGTACTGGAAGCGGGAAGTGGGGCGACCCCCAGGAAACCAACGCTGACTGATATTATGCAGGCGATCACAGCCTCCAGAGAGGCCCTGGAGGAGAAAATAGGGGCAATAGGCACAGACTTAACCCTGTTAAAAGATGACCACCGAAAGCTCAAGGATTGTGTGCTAACAACGGAGAAGGAACTGGGAGGCCTCCCAGAGAAGATGACAGCAATGCAGAAGACGCTAATGGACCTGGAAACTAAAGTCAAAGTGCTGGAAGAGCGGGCTGAGGATAGCGAAGGGCGATCCCGCAGGAATAATATCCGCGTCATCGGAGTGCCGGAAAAAGCGGAGGGCACGAATATGGTGCGTTTCTTGGAAGAGTGGCTTAGAACAGAAGTAGCCCCAGAGGGACTGTCACCCTTCTACGCACTGGAAAGAGCCCATAGAGTCCCTGCAAGGCCGCCTAAACCTGGTGCCCCTCCTCGGCCGATAGTAGCACGACTACTGCATTTCAGAGACAGAGACCATATACTGCAGCAAGCTCGCCAAAAACAGGGACTGCAAATCGACAACAACGCAATAATGATTTTTCCGGACTTCACACGGGAGGTTCAGCTTAACAGAGCTTCCTTTTTAGCTGTCAAGAAGAAGTTACGCCAGCTGCAGTTGCCATATGCCATGCTGTTTCCTGCCAGGCTCCGAGTGGCGGATGCCGCGGGCCCCCGATTCTTCTCCACTCCTCAAGAGGCCTGGGAATGGCGGAACACACGGAGGGCACCAATGCACCATGACTCCCCATCGAACTCCTTGCAACAGAGCCCTGGTAGTAGCAAAACGGGATCCAGAGCTCCCTCTCCTAGGGAACTCAGCTTGGAACGTCGCAGAGTGCTGCAGGAAGTAGCGAAGCATAGCCAACAAGGCTCCAGTCCCACTTCAAGTAAAAATGGCATGGGAGCGGAGCGGTCGACGAGTTCACCAGCTCCCAGTGAAAATGGTTCCTCAGAAACGGAGTTGCCACAGGTCACACCCCAGACGGCAGACGACATTGTCTGATGGAGTAGAACGGATCCCCTGCACTGTAGACATTGGAGGAATGCTCCGGACTCAACCTGAGGCGGCGAATACAGGATCCTGCTGCTGATCTCGAACTGGCGATGGTCCTCAGATGCCTGTTCCGGGGCGTTGTAACTGTTGCAGGTACCGGGGGGGCAGCGGGTCGAGTTCTGGACCCAGAACTGTCGGCTGATCACCCCTGCAACCACTAGTGGACTTTGTGCAGTTACGTAAATTTTGGATGGGAACTAGTTCACCAGTGACTGTCCTGTGGAGGGGGAGTTGGGGGTTTTATTTGGTTACTGGGGTGTTAGCTGAGAACAGGCATGTCACAACGATAGACTATAGCAGAGGAAAGGTATACCACATGCAATGGGTCCCGCACTAGAACTAAAATGTATTACATGGAATGTACGGGGGATGCACTCGATGGTACTGCGTCACAAAATTCATACTTACTTAATTCGTAGGGGGTTCAGATTGTGCTGCTCCAGGAGACCCACATTATGGCAGCTGAAGGGGCAGCACTGCAGCGTAGATGGAGGGGCCAAGTATTCTATACCAACTACTCAGCATTTGCACACGGGGTTCTGGTCTGGATTAGGGCGGGAGTACCCTTTCAATGCAACAAACAATTCATAGACCCGGAGGGCGGATATGTGGTGGTTTCAGGGAAACTTGATGGCAGAGACATAAGTCTGTGGAGTATTTATGCTCCTAACTCAGATCAACCTATCTTCTTTTCGCATCTCTCTGGGAAACTGGCCTCTGTTCTTACAGGTTCGGTTCTGTTGCGTGGGAACTTCAACTCCATTACTGATGTCGCACTAGATCGCTCCCATCCGCCACTCCCTGATGCCCACACGCATAAAATAGCGGAATCAAGACGGAACTGGCAACAAAGATGGGGATTGGTGGACTCCTGGAGAGTCCAGCACCCAGATACCCGGGAATATTCCTTCTTTGCAGCACTACACGAACTCCATGTTCGGTTAGATGCCATATTGTGCTCCGCTGATGTGCATGAGGGGATGCGCAGTAGCGAATACCTCACACGAACGATATCCAACCACAACCCAGAGTTGTTAAGCTTGCAGTGGTCTCGACCAAGGCCCACTATACCCACATGGCGCCTGAGACCTGAGGCCCTAGAGGACCAAGCATTTCACGCAGAGATAGGAATCGCCATTGACCAGTATTTCCAAGACAACGCTAATTCAGCATCGAGCTCCCTGGTGGAGTGGGACGGGTTTAAGTCAGTCATCAGGGGGCGCTGTATCTCGGGGATGGTGGGAACGCGGAAGACCCTACTGCAGGACATACAGAGGTTGGACCAGCACCTAAGAGAGCTAGAGCAGGAAAGACCAGAGAATTTTGACAAACAGGGGGAACTCCTGGAAGCTAGAGAAGCCGTAGCGGTGGAAGTGGAGCGACTCTGTTGCTTCGATTATAAAAGATATATAACCAAAGCCCACATGGAGAGGGACAAGTCGGGAGCTCTGTTGGCTTGGTTGGCCAACCCAGCCAGGAGGGGGTCGGTCATATTGGAGGTCAGAGAACAGAATGGAGTAGTGAGGTATGACCAGCAAGGTATTAATGACCTGTTCCTAGATTACTATACCGACTTATACAAAAGTAGACTGACGCCAACAGAGGAGGACATCGACGCGTTCATAGGAGACGTGGAACTACCGGTATTGGACGAGAAACTTGCAACTACTCTGGGTCGGGATGTGGAATTGGGAGAGGTGCGGGGGCTATTAAACATATGGCACGCAACAAAACACCGGGAACGGATGGCTTACCCATTGAATTCTACCTAGCATATATTGACTTGCTAGCCCCTAGACTGGTACAGCTGTACAATGACGCGAGGCAAGAGGGTCACCTACCGGCCTCGACCAGGGAAGCGATTATTGTACCCCTGCTCAAACTAGGGAAACCATCTTGGGACAGAGCAGCATACCGTCCACTCTCCGGGCCTGATTCACAGAACTAACTTACGTCAAAATCCTAAACTTACAACAATTTTGGTATTCACAGAATGAACTTACACATTTGGGTATTCACAGAATGAACTTACACATTTGGGTATTCACAGAATGAACTTACAACAATTTTGGTATTCACAGAAGGAACTTACACATTTGGGTATTCACAGAATGAACTTACAACAATTTTGGTATTCACAGAATGAACTTACACATTTAGGTATTCACAGAATGAACTTAGAACAATTTTGGTATTTACAGAATTAACTTACTCATTTTGGTATTCACAGAAGGCACTTACTCATCAATGAGTAAGTGCCTTCTGTGAATACCAAAATGTGTAAGTTACACAAAATGTGTAAGTTACACAAAATATGTAAGTTACACAAAATGAGTAAGTTACACAAAATGTGTAAGTTACACAAAATGTGTAAGTTACACAAAATGTGTAAGTGTCTTCTGTGAATACCAAAATGAGTAAGTTTATTCTGTGAATACCAAAATGAGTAAGTTTATTCTGTGAATACCAAAATGAGTAAGTTCATTCTGTGAATACCAAAATGGTAGTAAGTTTAGGATTTTGTCGTAAGTTAGTTCTGTGAATCGGGCCCTCCATGCTTAACCTGGACTACAAAATCCTGAGTCGTATACTGGCCACTCGCCTGCTCCCTCATATGACAGCCCAGAGATCAATCCGGGTTTATACCCAACAGAAACACAGCCCTTAATGTTCGCTGCCTCATATAGGTATTAGAGGCAGATACCTTTAAGAAAGAAGAAGCAGCGGTCTTCTCAGTGGACATAGAGAAGGCATTTGACAGCCTGGAATGGCCGTATTTATTTCATGTGATGAGGAGGGTGGGGCTAGGTGAGCGGTTTGTGGGCTGGAAGGCTCTCTTGTATGCCAACTCTACTGCTAGGGTTAAGACGGGGGGACTAATATCGGACATCTGTAATGTAGGACGGGGAACGCGACAGGGGTGCCCCCTTTTCCCCTACTCTTCGCCCTTGCGATGGAACCGTTTGCAGCACGGGCTAGAACAGGGCAACACTATCAGGGCCTAAATGTTCTTGGCCAGATCCACCACATTGCGCTCTACGCAGACGACCTGTTACTGTTCCTGGCAGATTCGAAGGAGGCGCTCAGGGGTGCTAAAGGATTGCTACAAACCCTAGGTGACGTAGCGGGGCTGAAGGTAAATTGGGCAAAGTCTTGTCTGTTCCCAACGATGGAGGGTAGGATAGGTCCACAAGAAACTGAGGGAGTGAGATGGGAGACTACGAGCCTGACGTACCTAGGGACTCAAATCTACCACAACCAGGGAGACATCTTGGAGGGTAACATCGGGAGAGCAATTAGGGGTACAAAAAGTAACTTTGAGTTCTGGGGATCTCTGCCATTGTCGGTGGCTGGCCGGGTGGCTCTGCTTAAGATGGTAACCCTGCAGAGATTACTATATTACTTCGGAACCCTGCCGGTATGGGTACCATCGAAGTACTTCACCCAACTCAAGTCGATGATTTCGGGGTTTCTGTGGGGGAGTGGTAGGCGAAGAGTGGCACTTAGCGTTCTCATGCGCCCAAGAGCAGAGGGAGGGCTGGCAGTTCCCGACTTTGAGGCCTATTACCTCTCAGCACAACTACAGTGGCTCACGAAATGGGCGGCAAGCCACATTCAGGGGCTGGAGGAACCGAGAGAAGACTCCGTGACCCTGAGGGTGATAGCCCAGATCGCACTGAGGCTGCCTGTTTGCCCTTCAACCCTCCCCCTGGAGCTACGCACGGCCCGCCAGTGCTGGCATAGGTATCTGAGACGTGCCAAAATAAGATGCCCCTATGCTCCGGAAATTCGGCTACTTATGTGTGAGACCCTGCCGCATGGAGGTAGTTGGCAGGGACTGACAGTTTGGGCATAACAGGGGCTGGATACTTTAGGTGATTTGTATGAAGAGGGCGCCATGATCCCGTTCAACGATCTGCAAGATCAGTATGACTTACCCAGGGGGGATTTCCTATTGCATTCTGCCCTAACCGCGGCCATTCGAAAACATTGGGGGGAGGGAATCATGGAGCCACCGACGTCATTAGGGTGTTAATATCCGGTCATGGCGGCAGGGACGGTTAAAGCGGTCACGTGCATCTATAGACGAATAAAGCGGGAAATGCTACTACCCTTAATGGAGCTGCGATTAAAATGGGAAGCAGACATCGGGGAGGACATCCCAGAAAAGTCGTGGGGGGAGATAGTAGAGAGGGCTTGGAAGAGCACCAGAAATGCCAGATTCCAATTAATGCATTTTTACATACTACACAGGGCATACCTTACCCCGGAGAAGATTAATCAGTATTTTAATTCTCAAGAGGCGGCCTGTCCGCGATGTAATAGGGAGGGAGCTGGGTTTAGACATATGCTCTGGGATTGCCCACAATTAGGTAGCTTCTGGGAGGAGGTAACTATGCTGTTGGCAGATATCACTGACAGGGAAGTAGAGGCATCGCAGGGATGCTGCCTGTTACACTGGTTCCCACACACAACGAAAAACAAAATCACAAGCAAATTCATAGATATGGGTTTAGTACTAGCCAAAAGGGATATAACCATGCACTGGAAAGCAAAGCAAGGGCCAAATACAACCAGATGGAAGAAAGAACTCATTAAGTGGGCAGAGTGTGAAGGGATAGTTAGGATGCAGATAGCACAAAGAACGAAAAGCGAGAAGGCGCTGGAGTCGGCTAGAACATGGGAATCCTTGGTGGCCTTACTTCGAACCCCTGAGGATACTAGTGACGAAGACTCAATTGAAGAGCCCCCGGTAGGAGCAAATTAGGCTATTTACGCCCATGACCATCAACTAGCCCCGGAAACTTGGTGAGCAACCATAGTGCACCGCCGTCTCGATAGACCAAGGGTTCCTACAGTGGTGCCTCTGATATTCGCAAAGCACCACCTGTACCATAAGCTAATCACAAATGAGGAATATGTATACAAGTGACACGCCTGGGGGGAGGGAAGGAAGGGGGAGTTGGCGGGGGGAGTTAGCAGATGAGAATGTTGATGTAAAGAATGATCCAAGGACTGACCACAAATGAGCATAGCTATTGTATAACTGCGGGAGGAGGGAGGTCTAGTGAGTACAGCAAGGGCCTGAGTCTTCTCTATGTTGTTGCACTACGGAGCTGTACATATCAGAGTCCAGTAATTGTATATCCGAATGTAGGATAAATGTGATGCATTGATGGTCTCTGGAAAAGTCTGTAAACCCCAATAAAGTTTGTTTACAAAAAAAAAAAATCATGAGTGCTCCAGTATCAATGTCATAGTCCCTGTTCCCCCATCTACCCATGTCCCAGTGGCAGTGACATGGCACCAGTGTCCCAGTGTTGTTGTTCCCCTATCAGTTTTTCTGTGCCATGGTCCTTGTGCCCATGTCAGCAGATCAATTTCAATGTACCATGTTAGTTTCAGTGTCTCTGTGTCACTGTCCACGTTTCCTAGTGTCTGTCTGTACCCAAACAGGGTTTCTGGGAAGTAACGCCTTGGCAGTGTTGTAGTGCCCAATGCCCATGTCAGTGTCTCATTGTAAATTGCTGTGTCTCTAGCCTTATGTCCCTCTTCCCAACGTTTCCTCAAGACCTGGCTTTTTGACGGAGACCTCACACCCCAGCGCCCGGATAACCCCAGGGGTGACAATGCCACGCTCTACAAATGCTGTTTTATTGATTAATATGTATGTGCCCCGTCAGTGCCCTTGTGTCGATATCCCAGTGAAACTGATTTAACTCAGCCACCACAGGTCAGTACCTGAGTGTCGCGTCCACCCAGTTAGTGCCCTTGTATCACCTGGTGTTATGGCAAAGCATAAATATTTAAGTGTTCATGTTCTAAAGTCCTTAAAACAATCTACCGATGTCACTGCCCCATGGCATTGGACCAGCATCAATGTTTGTGCAAGTGTCTTTGTCCCCAAGTCAATATTCCCATGTTGGTGTTCCATTTTCTGTGTCCCAATGAAAATGCCCTTGTGTCAGCATCACTGAGGTGCCGGTGTGTTAATGACCTAATGTGTCCCAGTGTCAATATTTGTGACTCATGTCAATGAACAACTTCTAGTGCCACATTGCCAACATCCCTGTGCCACTGGTCAGTGTTCTAGTGTCCGTGACCCAATGGCAGTGTCTCCATGTCAGTGTCCTTGCATCAGTAACTTCTGTCAGCATTCACAGGTACACTAATGATGTGTTACCCAGTCAGTGTTTATTGTCAATATCCTTGTGCCCGGCATCCCTGTATTAGTGTCCCAGCGTAACTGTCCTTTGTCAGTGTACTAGCATTAGTGTTTGTGTCCCATGTTCGCGTCGCAATGCCACTGTTTCCATTTTAGTATTGATGGTCCTTTCTCAGTACCCCTGTTCCAGTGCCCTAGTGTCAGTGTTGATTTGCCTGTCTCATTATTTTATTGAAAGTGCCCATTTGTTAGTGGCCCTCTGCCTATTTGTCACTGTGGCCACATCAATACCGCCATGTCATTGTTGGTTTTTCTTTGGCAGTGTGCTAGTTACCTTGTTGGAGGCCCATTGTAAGTGCTGATAAGTCATTCTTGGTGTTCCTGTTTCAGTTTCCCAGTTTCAGTGTAGGCCCCACTATGTCACTGGTCTAGCCTTAGTGACTCATGTGATGGCATTGTTTGCTTATAAACTACTTATCCCATCCAAGGTCCACTTCAAAGTACCAAAGGGATACAGATGTACGAGCAATCTGGTGATATAAAAAGTGGATCAGGGATGATAAAGAGTATTGGGAAGTATAAATTGAAAAACAAGATCTAAAATAGCATTTTAAGAAGGAGACGCTTTTCAAAAAATGGAGAATTGAAAAACCAAAAAAAGCATTCGATTAATATGTGTCATAAAGTTATGCATGCAGCATTTTGATTAACCCCACATTAGGCTAATTTTTCTAAATAGCCATGCAGTAGCAGTTTTACTGATCATTTGAAAATTAAAGAAATAGTTTGAGGTTTATTCACAAAACAGTGGATACAGTGCTTAATTTGTAATAAATAAATAAGGTCAAGTGGCCAAACTTTTTCGGAGGAGGCCACCCACTTTCTTCTCAAGCGTTAAGTCGCCGCCCATTTCCTCTACTGCATGGACAATCAGACCCCCCAGGATATTGCGGCATGGATTAGCAAATTTAGCGGCACAAATATGGAAATTTAGCAGCACAAATATGGAAATTTAGCGGCAATTTTGCGGCACTTTATGTTACTCATAATCATTCATTTTCAGCCTGAAATCAATGGAAACTGTTTTAGCAGAGTATTCTACTTTGAATTAGGCATGTTTAAAGTGTCTGTAGCTCTACAGAAGCACAGCTCCAGTTCTAACCTCATATGAGGGCGCTCCCTGGGATGTTCTAGCGCCCATGTATGCACCCCTGCCGGGGCACCGCTGCCTCCTGGATCCGTGAGGCAGGACACCTCTTCCTCAGGCTCCCTAGGGCGCAGGATCGTAGTGACTGATCCAAATAAGTGAGACAGACTGCAAAGGGAGGTCACCTCCTGCTTACCTGGTGCAGTCCTCATAGGTCGACTTGAGCAAACATAGCCTGGCCTCAAAAGGGAATCTTGTCCTGAAGATTTTGGAAAGGACGCTTGAACATAAAGGATTACTTTCTAGACCCCAGCTTAAATGGTTTGAGAATTTTTTACTCTTCCGCTCCTTTTTGCACCATGTCATCAAGTACATTACCAAATAGTTTAGATCCTCTAAAATGTAATTTTTTGAGTGGAGTCTGGTTTCCATGGCTTCATCCAAAGCAGTCTAGGACCAGCTATTGAAGCCCCAACCGATGCTGCGGCTGCCCACTAGCTTTTATTTTCTTGTTTCCCGTTTGGTCTCCTATTTTTCTTTTTTCCCCTGCTCCCATAAATGTTACTTCTACGCGCGGTGCCAAGATCCTGTGGCGCAGGAGGTATTTGTTGTAGATAATTTGATAAAGATTTTAGATGGTGTTTGCAATTCCATTTTAGTAAGCAAAATACACGACTAACTGTAATTGCGTGTTTGCCCAATTTTCAACTTTTGTAATGATTTTAAGTAAACGAGCAATGAATCTTTCCTTCTTCAAGTAGGTTTGCAAATGTTGCTCTTTTTAACACGAAATTCGTGAGCCATAAAGAAGAAGCCCTGCTTTCTTCATCTGACAGACCTTTGCACACCTTGCTAAGAATCTCTGGAGCCGAACAGCACAGACACCACAAAAAGCGATGAGCAGAACTGTGCCACAGCAAAGTTCCTGGCTTGGACAGAAACTGATGTGGGCACAGCACAGACCAATTTGTGTGCAGCGTGGCACAGACAATAGCTGCTCCAGAGGGTATGACAGAAGATGGAAGAAGTGCGGGGGGCTGGGGAGGGGCAAAAGAGTCAGCAAAGAAATCAAGTATGGTTGCTTGACAAGCCTTCGCTTGTGCGTGCTGCACTCAAGGTGGTTGCAGGAATACATACCTCAGGTTTGGTGCGTAATTTCTGCAGCACCAGAATGGGCTCACACGAGGAATCCGACATCTCGTTGAGTGCTACTGAAATATGTTTAAAAAAAAATCTAAAATGATTCGTAGTACATTAAAACGAAGAACAGATTTGTTTTATATGTTTGTCTTTCGAATGGTGTTGAGACTGTTCCTTTTGGATTGGCAATAAACTTAAAGATGGGGTCATTTGCCCTACCGATTGAAAAACAAAGACAACATTTAAAAAATACCACGAGTAAATGCTCATGGAGACACGGATGCTGGCCTTTGTGGTGGATGGTAAAAAAAAATCTCCAGCACATGTGTAACCTTTATGACGTTAATATGCCACTTCCAGTGATGATGCCGGTGATGCATGGATGCAACAGTGTTGCAGCCATGTGACACCATCTGAAAAAATTACAAGTTGACCCGTCTGGAGGAAATCTTATCCATTATAAACTTTATTTAACTCCTAATAAGGAGGAGGTTTTTCCACTGGAAGAAACAGTTCAAGGCCTGCCAGGTCAGAAAACGTGTAATCACAGGAACTGTAAAGATGGCAAAGAAGTACAATAGTGATGAACTTCAACAGCTGCCAAATGTATTTTATAGAGAAAGACTGGGGGTCTCACTTAGTCAAATAGAGAAAAAAGGCAGTATTGTCTCTTCCTGAAAATCTATATGGTCACTCTGTTCACAAAACCAGATGCCAAATCTCTTCCTCTTGGAGGATTAAGAACTTGTTGATGGGAGCTCTGTTTCCTTCAGGTTTGCAGGTCCTTGGTCACTCCATGAGTCAGGGGGCTGCCGAGAAATTTTTGATTCAGTCACAGACAATCAAAGTGAGCGCTTCAACGAGATGGCCACAAGAGGTCCTCGTTTCCCAAAAGTTGGGAATTGAGAGAAATTTCGCGGGCAGTTTTGTAAAAATCGCGGCATTTTTACAAAACTGCCGATTTCGCGATTTTTTTGCAAATCGCGAAATCCTGGAGGGTCTGGACAATGCCCAAAAATAAGACTGTTGCAAGTGCACCTGCCTTTTTCAAGTGGGTCAAAAAGTGCACTTTGCAGTCCTAGACCAATGTTCAGTTAATTTTGCTAGAAAGCCAATTCATCTGAAATGGCACTCTGACTCATAAAAGAATGCAGTGCTTGACGGGCAGTTTTTGTTGGGTGGGGAGCAGTGGCGGCTCACATAGGGCGTGCTGCAGGGTGGTGGGGCGGGGGCGGAGGGGCAGGGTGGGGGGTAGTAAACTCGGACATACGACGGAACGGAGGAAAGTAATTATTATGTTCCTCCGTTCCGTCGTATGTCCAAGTTTACTACCGCCCCACCCTGCCCCTCCCCGCCCTGCGTCACCGCCCCGCAGCACGCCCTATGCGAGCCGCCACTGGTGGGTAGAGCAATTTTGCTTAGACCATTGCTGATTCAACCATTGTGTGTATTTTTATTGAGAGATGACTAGACTTATCAGTATTAAAAAAGCCTTAGCCACTTTGTGTGGTGAAAGACGTGTGAAAGTCATATTCTTGGTGACCTGTTGGGGGTGTGGGTCAAGATTGATACACACCTAGTTACTAATTGATTCCTTTCTGACAGTAGAGGTTCATTGACAATTGAGGTATGGGGCGTAAACAATAACACTGCCTGGTTTTCGATGAAGCATTAATAACCAATTCTACATAGGAGCACTTTCTGGACCTGCATCAGTTAGGGGGAGAGACAAAGTGCACCTGAAAATATAGCTGCACATGATATGTGTGTGCTTAGTGTCTGTATTGTTTGTTGTGGCCTGTGTGTTATATGCTCAGTTTGCATGGCTTTTGTCTGTGTGCTGTAATCATGATGACTTATTTTTGTGTCTGTGGTCTGTCTTTTTGCTTAATATGTGGCATGCTTGTGCTGTATGTTGAAGTCTGTGTGTGCTGCATTCAGGATTGGGTATGTAAAAGCAGGCACAATAGTGTGCTTCCTATGAGTTCTGTCTCTCTTGAGGTTGATGAGCTGGATGGGAAGCTTGCAGTGCTTACTGTTTTAAAATAAATGCCAGCTCCCAAATATTTTCTTACCAAGGGCCTACTGCCAGTGCTGTGCAATATACAATGCACAATTTTACAATGTACAGCGCCAACGTCAACTTTGTTTGAACATAAGTACCACTGCATTGCAGAATGCATTTTTTTCAGAATCTGTAGAATTCCACATTCATGCATTGTTGGATTCACCTAGAGTTGCTCTTTGTTTGTTGAAGTAACTTTTCTATTTCTGTTTTCCTTTGTATTCTGATATTTGTAGTCCTGAATATATAGTAAACGTCAATCTATTAGAAACAGGATTCAATGATAAAATCGAATTGATAGGTTACTTGTGGTAAACAGACAGAATATCGAGTTTTTTTTTTCGACCTACAAGAATATTGAGTTTTAAATATTGAGGTACAAGAATATCGACATCAAGAATATCGTGGTACAGAATATCGACAGTAAGGTAAGAAATATCGTTTTTTTAAATATCAAAGACAGTAATATCGTTTGTAAAAATATCGTTGTTAATAATATCGATATTTATATTAGTGTTCTGTATTTTAGTATGTTTGTTAAAAGTATGTGATGTAATTTTTTTGTATAAGTATAGCAATTTATTTTAATGTATGTGTTCAATTTTTAGCAATAAATAATTTTATGTTAATTAAATTTTTGCGTATTTTAGTTCTGTAGCGGGTTGTGGGCTTCTAGGGAATAGGGTGGGAAGTAATTTAATTATAATAAAGTAATTATTAAGTTTCATTTATTACTATTTATAATTAATTTATTAATAATTAATAATTAATTGGTTAATAATTTGTATTAATAGATTAATTGATAATTGTAATAATTGAGTTATTTATTTTAGGAGTGGTTGTGGGTTTATAGGGGAATAGGGTGGGAAGTAATTTAAATGTTTATTTCTTAGTATTTATAATTAATTTATTATTAACTACTTATTAATTGGTTATTAATTTTTATTAATTGATTAATTGATAATTAAAGTATATTTTATTTTTAGGAGCGGGTTGTGGGTTTATAGGGGAATAGGGTGGGAAGTAATTTAATTATAATAAAGTCATTTTTAATGTTTATTTATTAGCATTTATAATTTATTTATTATTAATTACTTATTAATTGGTTATTAATTTTTATGAATTGAATAATTGATAATTAAAATATATTTTATTTTTAGGAGCGGGTTGTGGGTTTGTAGGGGAATAGGGTGGAAAGTAATTTAATTATAGTAAAGTAATTATTAATTTTTATTTATTAGTATTTATAATTAATTTATTATTTATTAATTATTAATGGGTCATTAATTTTTCTAATTATTAAATTGATAATTAAGGGGTCTATTGGGATGGCAGTCGGGTGTCCCCCTCCGGGCCGGCGGTGGTACCCGCTGGACCGGCGGTGGACATCCGACCGCTATCGCAAGCCAGAAATCTGCCGGTCAAATTAGGATGGCGGTGGTGACCGCGGCGGTGGGAAATTCCGACCGCCGCTTTTCCGCTGGTTGCCATCCGCACTCCTGCCTGGCGGACGGAGCAGGACCGGGATAATGGTGGCGGTGCAGAGCAGGCTCTGCCGGCAGGATTATGATGCCGGCGGTAGCCAGCCTTTCCTCAGCGGTTAGACCGCCATGGAAAGGCATGCGGAGATTGTCTTCCGGGGGCCCGTTGCGGGCCACCAATGTTTTGGGGGGGTGTGGGTGAACTGGAGGGGTACCCATGGTCCCCCCCTACATTTCCCTGTACCAGGTGGCAGGCACTGTGCAGTGCCTGCCACGCAGTGCAGGGAAATGCAGGACATGCTCCTTTTGACATCGCGGCGGTGCTGCGTGCATCAGCAACCGCCACAATGTTAAAGCCCGCGATCCGACCGCAGCGGTCGGATTTCGAGCAAGGAACATCGTAATACGACCGGCGGTTATGTCGCGGGCCTTGCGGGCGGTCTTTTCCCGTTACCATGGCGGTCGGGGAGTTTTTCCGACCGCCATCGTAATAGGCCCCTAAGTTAAAAGTGTTATTTTGTTAAGAAGTGGGTTGTAGGTTTATAGGGGAATAGGTTGGGAAGTAATTTAATTAAAATAAAGTAATTCATATTTTTTATTTATTAGTATTTATTTTATATTTCCATTTTATAGTGTTGTTTGTGGTAATTTATTTAATAATATTTAATTATTAATTGTTTGAAAAGTATAAATATTTAATTGGTAAATATGTTAATTCTGTCAAATTTAAATGAGTTCTTTGTGCATTTATAGTGGAATATGCGGTGAAGTAATTTATTTATAAATTATTAATAAATATGTTTTGGATTATAATTATGTATTTGTAAAGATAGTTGTTTGCAAATTGTTGTTTTAAAACTTTTATAAATTAATGTTTGTATTTAATTTTTAGTATTTTTTAATATTTAATTATTTTTGTATCTTTTGGAATTTTGTAATATTTTGATATTTTTTTGTGTTATTAACAATTTTTGTATTGTAGTTGCTATTTTTTTATTTTAATTTTTATTTAATTTTTTTAAATTATTAATTTTAACCCTTTGCTATCCAACACTTTCCCTACTGTTGCACTCACTGGAGTGGGAATAGTAATTTTTACCCCTACGCTATCCAACACTTTCCCTACTGTTGCACTCACTGGAGTGGGAATACTAATTTGTACCCCTACGCTATCCAACACTTTCCCTACTGTTGCACTCACTGGAGTGGGAATAGTAATTTTTACTCCTACGCTATCCAACACTTTCCCTACTGTTGCACTCACTGGAGTGGGAATACTAATTTTTACCCCTACGCTATCCTACACTTTCCCTACTGTTGCACTCACTGGAGTGGGAATAGTAATTTTATCTTCTCCGCTATCCAATATTTTCTTTACTGTTTAAGTTAATGTAGTGTAAAATGTATTAAAAAAAATTAAAAATATTTTAATATTTTAATTTATTATATATATATTTTAATTTTATTTTTATGTTATTGGTGTATGTGTATATATATGTATTTATATTTTTTAATATGCTTGTAACAAAATATAATTTATTAAAATAATTATTTATTAATATTATTAAATAAATATATATATATTATATTTTATATATATCTATGTTTAATTTATTTTTACATTATATGTATTAGTTATAATTTTAAACATTTTCTAATCATTTTAACAATGTTTATTTTAATTACATGTATTATTTAATTTATATTACATTATTTTCTAAACATTAAAAAAACGATATTTTTAACAACGATATTTTTAACAACGATATTTTTTATCGATATTTTTGTCCTTACCATTATGTAGATAGGACTTCGATATTCTGGACATCGATATTTCGGGTCTGATATTTTTGTCGTCGATATTCTGGTCGTCGATATTCTGTCAGAGATTCGTTACTTGTATTTCATAGGCTAACTTGAGAACTCCTATTTGATTTTAACAGAGGTTTGAAATCTAAATGTAAATACAATCTTCTAAACACCAGATCCAGATCAGGAAGCTGCTACCATATTACTGATTGTCCTGGACCACCTTTCCTACGTCAAGAAGTGTCAGGCCTAAAAGTGGAGAGTTGCTTGGGTGGTACTGGTACCACTGCCACTTCTCCATTCATGAAATAAAATGTGGCATGCCACTCACAATTAGCTGTGCTGTTGCAGTGGTTTATTTTGTTACAAAAATGCAACTACTGAGCCATAGCACAGCCACTGAAATCATGATTCAGGAACCCCAGTTTTGTGCTTGTGCTCTAAAATGTATTTCTAGCTCATCTTTAGAGCTGCTAACATTTGTCTCATATGCTTTGCCATCAGACTGCCTTTTGTTCTCCTGCATACGAATCAAGATGCAAGGCAGATGGCTGAGGAAGACAGTTAATTTAGCACATTCCTGTATACAGTGGCATATTTAAACGTCCCCCTTCACCTTCCAAGGCTTCAGTGGCAGGCTGGGCACAGGGGGATCCTGGGCATCACCAACAGACAGAAGTTTCTTGTGATTTAAGTACTCATTCATCCAAGAAACAGGCACACCAGTGAGCTGGGCAGTGATAGCTTTGAAAGTGGACAAATGACCATACACACCAACATGTTGAAATAGTTGAGAGGGAGATGTACAAAAGAAGTCATAAAAATGTATTCACTCCATTAATTCACATTGAACTGGAGGATTTTTTCAAAGTGGAGAAACCTAAAAAAAAAGGCACGTTTGCTTTAAAAATGATAGACTCAACAAAACTGGTAGCGTATGTCTGTCTTAGTCAATAGACCACCAGCACACATATCAGTGGACACACATGCAGACACAAAAATGCACGTCGTTTAGCATCTAGATAAGGGTCTGATGCGCTATATCACTACAATACAATATAAAGACTTTGACACTACCTTTACTTCTGGTTAGTGCTTGTACCAGCCATAATATGTATTTTCTGCAGTTGACATTGCTGTCCCTCCCCCCTTCCAATGCAAGCACTAGCCTTGCATGTCTCTATCCACAAAATCTTAATGCTGCCCTCTGTAAAATACTGAAAGCTGTATTTTCATTGAGTTCACTAATACCCATAAACCCTGTAGTTTTGAAGACTTGTAAAGACGTTCTAGTATGTATTTATCTACCTCAATAAGCTGTTGGAATCAGCAAACATTTTTTTTCTAAGACTGAGGGTGGGGGATTCCTTCTTCAAAGAGAAGAAGTCATGTCAGGTAGTTTCATTTCTTCAGGAACAAACAAAGAGGGGCTCAAATGGGCACGGGGTTATTAACATATTCACAGCAGCACTACAAAAAACATATCCCACCCACCGATTTTTTAAAATTATTAAATAAAATAATTTCTAATAAAGAAATTTGTTTCCTCTTTCGTCCACTCACTTTCCAAGACCTGCTTTCCTCTTTTAACTGTTTTGAGGTCAAGGTCATGGGATCACAGAAGACAGAAAGAAACTCTGTCTCCCTTCTCAGCCCCAGGGTTGGACTGTGACAGAAAACAGGGTCAAACATCAAAATAAACGTGGCCCCATTAGGGAATTAGATAGTTAGAAAATCCTTCATTTGCAAATCAGAGCAGACGTGAGCTTACAGAGACATGCTGTATGGCTGCTTTGCAAGGTATGGGAGACTGCATGCATTGGTGCTTGCCGCAGGTAATGGTTGCGGTAATATCACGGATATTAACTGTGAAAAAACATCTCTCCAGATTATACAACAGACCACAAACAGCCAAAACTAGCCAACCCACTGACCTCAGACCAGTCCTTCTGCTACTGGTAGATTGCCCAACAGGCCAGACCTAGCCTGCTCAGCCCCCATATACCAGCAACCGGCACTCTGGGCTGAGTGTGACTGTTAATTCATTACATTAAAGCAGCTTCAAACACAGAGAATTGATAAAATGCTGTGTTAAACTACAAACAGAATCAAAACCTGACCTGACCTTCGACATGATTCATGACCAGCATGTCTTACGCTGCTGTAGTCTGAATAGGTGTTGCAGACTGAAGAGAAATGTTGTTCCTTTTAGGCTTGGGGGCGTGGCGGATAGGGCCCGGAGAAATCTGCTTCCTCCTACGGAACTGTGCAAAATTGTTACAATGTTGCTGCTTTCCCTATCCAAAAGCCTCTGACTGTGGCTCTAGCAGCGCCTTTTCATGTAGTTTCTATCTTCTAAACCCTCCACAGAAGCAAAAGTTGATCTGGTAGGGCCTTTTTTTTATGATTTTCATTATTAGAACTGCTACCTGTGGAAATACCTCACCAGTCTCGTAAGAACTGCAGAGCAAGCTTTCGTTTTGAAAGCAATCTCTGACATGCTGGCAGTTGCATTTGGGGGGCCCAGGCATTTTTATAGGGGTGCCCGGCCCCTTCAGGCCCCCCGTGGCTACGGCCCTGTGCAAAGTCAGACTGCAACAAATCAACTAATTAGCAAGGAGGGTTGGTTGCGCCAAGGGTTCTACCTGGATAGCGGAAGTTGTGTGGTTTTGTTAGCAGCGGTTAGTTTAATTTCCACACATATGTATTCATTTGCATAAATGGTGTTCTCTCTGTTTCTCATTCATAAATTCCTATCCTTCAACGTGAGTTAATGGGGTGATTAAGTGTGCACGTTTTTTTGTAAATACCCATTTACTTGTACCTAAATAGGCGTATTTGTGTTGCAGCGGTATTTTATGTATGAGTCAGAGGTAGGACCCCCGTGGCTTTCTTTTAGCAACATGGGGCCCGCTTCACGGCTGCTGTGCTTCGTGAAACATGAAGCGCGGCTGGCTGGTTGCCGAGGTGTCTGCATGTTGCAGGGAGGCCGCGAGTCACATGTTGATTTCGTCGCACGGCGGCTGTTCAAAGACACGCACAAAGCCTTTGAAAACAGAATCGCATTCAAAATGTCTGAGAACACGGTTGCATCTGTACGAAACCTGTTCAAATGTACCAAAAAAGTCCCTGAACAATATGTAATAAAGAAAATGCGGGAGCCTACAGATCCTGTGGCACTACTGCAGGGAGTGAACAACTACAAAAAGAGGAGGACCAGGAAGCCGAATTACGACGAGGCAGGATTTTTACAAGACAACGGAATAGACAAATCCAAAGCCATGGGAGGAGTCACATGTCACCTTATTACATGCGCTGTATGCTCGACCTAACAATTGTAAACTTCCTATGCAAAGGGTGTAAGGAGGACCCTAGAAAAGAGGTAAACAGAGCTTGGACTTCTTGCCAAGATAAGTTATTAGATAGCATGGGACCTTTAACTAGAACTCTATGTGAAGCTGAGCAGGCAAAAAGTCTGGGGGAACCTCTCGATCCTGAGGTAATACCCAAGTGGGCCCAAAGGGTGATTTGTTTCCTGGGCAATGCAAACTCTGGGGTGTCCTGTGAAAGAAGAAAGAGACTTTTCCCCTTGAGTTCGGAGAGTTAGCAGGGTCAGAGATTGGTTTAAATGTGCAGGGTTCCCTCTTTGGAGACAAATTTATAAAGGAGATTGGCCGCTATCTGTAAGCCGTCTTATCTTTGCACAAGGCTCATTCCTCATTTATAAGAGTATTTGGTCGGGTTTCCCAAGGGCCAGTGAATACAGGGTTTGCTTTGCTGGGTCTTCCAATTTCTTCAGACCCTACTACAGCCACCAATTGAGATATTCCAGGACAATGTTCTTCCTACAAAGGAGAAGGGGTAGACATTTCAACCTCTGTGTCAGACATATAAGGGCAGGGTGAATTCAAGGAAAGAATCCTCTCCTCCCCCCTTGTGAAAGTTCGGGGCAGGTTAGTCCTTTTTGCGCTGGAATGGGAGCTGCTAATGTCCAACAACCGTTGGGTTCTACAAACAGTGTGGGGGTTTCATATAGTCTTCTATGCCCCTTTATTTCAAGACAGGCTCTCTGCCCCAACGTGATTCCCAGGAGTGAGTGGAATTCATAACTGTGGAAGTACATGAAATTCTTTCAAAGGTGGCAATGGAACTATACCACAGACATCCAGGAAGGGGGGTTATCAGAAATATAGTTTTGGTACAAAAGAAAAACAAGTAGTCCAGGCCAGTATTAATCCTGAGAGATCTCAATCGATTTGTTCTTTACCATCATTTCAAGATGGAAACAGTAATCTGTCTATGAGACCTTATTCTCCTAGGGGATTGGATGATGCTCGTAAACCTGAAGGACTCAAATTTAACAGTGCCCATTTGTCAGAGCCACAGGTAGTATATGCATTTCCTTTGACAAGGACAAATGTACAGATACCGATCCTGTCCTTTCGGCCTCTTCTCTGCTCTTTGACGTTTTTGCTAAGCTCTTAAAGCCAGTGACAGTGGTCCTCATCTCAGGGGTTGATGATGGTAGTCTGCCTGGATGACATGATTTTCCTATTGAAGCAGGTTCAGGAAAAAATAGATCTAATCCAAAGATTAGGATTTATAATAAACAAATAGGAGGGGGGCGTGGCTGACCGCCTAACATGGCGGACGTGTCCTGGTGAGGCTCCGGACCCTCGGGGGGTGGAGGCCCTGCATAACGCACATCCTGCAGGTCTTCACCGACTCAGACCCCCGGAAGGTGCTTCTGACAACTCCCACCGAGATCCCAGACCGGAGAGGGCCCGAACAGACACCGAAATCTGGAGTGAAGCAGACGGAGAGCGGAGCCGCGCACGGCCTGCAGGGGAGGCGGGGCTCGAGTAATCCACACGCCGAGCAGAGCGCGCCGCGCCTGAAGGTCCTGGACGAGCCGAGGAATTGAAGTGCTGTCCGGCGGACGACTGACTCGGAGACTGGGCGGTGCTGTGAAAACCCCCAGTATCGTCACAGACGATCATCCCTGATCGCCCAACATCGCCCTGCGGTGGGCCTAGGCGGTGAGTGGGGCATAGTAGACGGGGGCCGGTGGAAACTGTGAGCCGGCCCCACGAATCGCCTAAACAACGGCATAACGGGCTCTACACACTGAGCCGGGGAAGAGAGCTGCGGGGAACAGTGGCGTGCGCCGCTGCAGACTGCGGAGCGTGGGCGCCTGAGACCAGATTTGGCGCCTTTCCCCCCTGCATATTACTCACTCAACGGCGCGGCTCTGCGGGGCCCGACGCGGCCTAGACGAAGATCGACCACCGAGACGGGCCGCACGACTGGGACCCCGCGGGTGCTGCCCCCGAATGCCGGCCCGGATCAGGCATAAAAGAAGGAAGGGGCCGGAAAGGCCGCAAAGATCCAGCACACTGCTCGGCTACTAGAGGGGCCCAGAACGCAGGAGGGACTGTTCTGATCTGCTCGAGAGGGACACAGATTCGCTATGAGAGGGCAGAAACGCTTGTTGAGGGGATCCGATCTACCCGCTGATTTGCTCACTATCAAGACCCGTGGTAGAGAATCCCTGGCAGCACACTCTGTATAAGCCTCTGGACTGGCCTACCTGGCGTAGTGAGCGCACAATTGAAGGAGGGTTCTAGACCGGACTGGGGTTCTCTCTGGTCTCCCTTGTCCCCCTCCAACTTCCCCCTCAGAGGTGGCAAAGGACAAACCCCATTCAACTTGCCCCCCGCAGACGACATGGGCCGGCTAAAGGGGAAACAACTGGACGGACAGCCCCAGACGGGCGGACACACTACCGTGCCTGAGACCTGCGGCGGGCCCCCGTCTCCAGAAGCAGGCACGTCGGACGACACAGAGCAGGCCCCAGACAAGCTTGACTTAATCCTATGGGAGATCTGGGACTCTAGATCGGCCCTAGAACAACAAATAGGGTCCCTGGCCTCCAACCTTATGCTGCTCAAGGCTGACCATGGCAAGCTAGCGGACACGGTCCAGGAGCAGGGAAGAACTCTAGGTGACCTGGAACCCCGTGTCACTACCGCGGAAACGCATTTACAACGCCTACAACAACAAGTTTCTGGCCTCCAAGATAGGGTAGAAGACGCGGAAGGCAGAAATAGGCGCAACAATATACGCGTCATTGGCCTACCGGAACGATGCGAAGGTCCTAAAGCGGCGGACTTCATAGAGGCCTGGTTTAAAGAACAGGTGGCTCAGGACGGACTCTCGCCTTACTTTTGCATAGAACGGGCCCACCGGATACCGACAGGTGCTCCAAAGGCGGGTGCGCCCCCGCGCCCACTCATCGTTAAAGTACTCAACTATAGGGACCGCGACGTCCTTCTTCAAAAAGCAAGGGATAGAACACAGATACTGTACGAAAACCACCGTATTTCTCTGTACCCAGACTACACAATCCTGGTACAGCGACAACGTTCAAAGTATTATGCTGTGAAGAAAAAGCACCAGAAGGCTCAACTGAAATACGCCTTATTATTCCCAGCAAGACTGAAGGTCATCTACGATAAAAAGTCCTACTTTTTCGACAGTCCGAGCGATGCCGAGGAATGGCTGGAGGTAATGGACCTAGGGCAGAGTCAGGACGATCACTCGGGGACACGCTCCCAGGGCCGCACCAGATCGCAGAAACAAGAACGCAGTCGACCCCGGTTGACTGAGCAGCGGAAGAACGGCCCGGCCCGTCCCGGGAGAGACGACAGAGGGACATGGCAGAGGCGGTGTCACTGGTGGGGTCATTCCGAGACGACGGCAACAAGATCCTCATAGACTCCGAGGGCAGTCCACTACAATCGGACTCCGAACATAGTATCACCTTGTTTCCATCGGTCACACCGCAAACTATCGACGACCTTGTGGACAACTGAGTCATAACATAAGCAACCTATAGTTTGCATCTAGGAGACAGTTCAGATATACCATGGGACTCTATCTTCCAGAACAGATCACTGAGCTGATATTTAGGAAAATACCCGGGGACACGAGCATACTGTCCGTGGATGTTGTCGAAAAGAAGGGAATAGGGATTACCTGCTAAATACCATGGGATGTGGCCGCCCATGGATAGGAGGTCAGAATGGGAGGATCCTCTCGGGGTTCGCCTTGTCTCCCTTGGGTCGGGTCTTAAGTGGGCAGCAAAATACTAGACCTGGGCTGATTATCAGATATGGTCCTAATTGGGGTCTCTTTCTTTCTCTCCCCCCCCGGGGTCCCGTTGAGCCCCTGGAACTCCGTGCACCTGCCGGCTCGATGCAGAAGGCGTCAGCGCACCCCCCACAGAGCGTATGCACTGTTATGATTGAATTGAATGTTAGTTTCGATAGTTGGGCCCAGCACGATTTTGAAGCTGAGCCATGTATTGTTAGAATGCAGTTAATGGGGTACCCCTGGTCTACACTGACACACATACCTTATATATCACAGAGATCTAACCCTACGTTGTACCTATGCCTAGAGAGTATACCACTGTAGGCTCCTACAATCTAATAACCTGGAATGTGCGAGGGATGGGATCTGTACAAAAGCGACACCGGGTCCATGCATACCTCCTCAGACGCAAAGCGCACATTGTCCTTTTACAAGAATCACACCTGACTGACACAGAAGCCCAGAAGACCCGTAAGAAGTGGCGGGGACATATTTACTCTCCTAACTACTCGGCCTTTGCTAGGGGGGCCACCATTTGGATAAGGCATGGAGTTCCATTTGTGGAACTGGATCGTCGCACAGACGACCAAGGTCGGTACATCCTTATAAAAGGCACCCTGGATGGTATACCGATGGTTTTGGGGAGTATCTACGCACCAAATTTCGATCAAGAAAAATTCTTCCAGAGGCTGGGTACAGCCTTAGCTGGATGGGACACACTCCCATGGGTGCTGGGAGGGGATTGGAACACGGTCCTTGATGTTGCCCTAGATAGATCACACCCCCCATTACACGGTGCTCCCGCCTCTAAATTAGCGGAGATTTTTAACACATGGTTGACAGGATGGGGGTTATTAGATGTCTGGTGCCGTTTATATCCCACACATAGGGAATACTCCTTCTATTCCCCAGTACACCAACTTCATACTAGGATAGATCGATTCCTTTGCTCCAACACCTTAGTGTCCCAGATCCAACACTCCACTTATTTGGCAAAAACCCTATCTGACCACAACCCCGTTGAGATATCACTTACCTGGGGCAGAGTACCAACCCCAGTGCCCACCTGGGGTCTGAGACCGCAGTTGCTAGACGACGCTCCATTTCGTTCCACCATCTCTGACACCCTCACTAAATACTTAGATGAAAATTGGAACACGGCTTCCTCCCGTCTGATTGAATGGGACGCACTCAAGGTGGTAGTAAGGGGAGCCGCAATTGGCAAGGTAGTGGGGGCTCGTCAGGAACTACACCAGAAATTGTTAAGGGTTGAAAACCTGCTGAATACCCTAGAACAAGAGGCAGTGACTGACCCTCATAAAAAGAAGGCCCTGCAAAACGCCCATATAGATCACGCTGACACACTTGAGACACTGAGGATCATTGACCATAGAGCCTACATACAACGAACGCATTCAGAAGCAGACAGAGCAGGGACACTTTTGGCCCGTATAGTATGCGACAGACCCGAACCTACGGTTATTACCCAGGTGAATATACCCTCTGGCGGTACGGCACGCACACAACAAGAGATCAATGACACCTTCTGTACGTATCTCAGTACATTATATTCCAACCCTATACGAGATATGGATGAGGACGTAGATGATTTTCTGAGAGACCTGCCTATACCCTCCTTGTCTGGTGATATACAGTCTGAACTAAAAGGTCCCATCACACAGCGCGAGATACGTGCCGCAATCAAGGGACTCAATCGGAACAAGGCACCAGGAGCCGACGGTCTGCCAATTGAGTTCTACCACACCTACTCCGACCTACTCGTCCCTAAACTAGAGGAAGTCTATAATGAGGCACTGAAGGTTGGCTATCTACCCCCTTCCACCATGCAAGCCCTGGTTATCTCGCTCCTTAAGCCGGGCCGAGATGGCACAGATATTACAAATTACAGACCCCTTTCCCTTTTAGCCACTGAATTTAAAATCCTAAGCAAAACACTTGCAAACCGCATCCAACCCCACCTTAATACCCTCATACACAAGGACCAGTGTGGGTTTCTGCCGAACCGCAGCACGTCCCTAAACAATAGACGACTACACTATGTCATGACTACCACCCCGGCGGCCTACTCAAACGCGGGATGCCTGGCACTAGATTTGCGCCAGGCCTTCGATTCCCTTACATGGGAATATATGTTTGCTGCCCTACAGCGCTTCGGTCTACCGGCCGAATACCTTCGATGGGTCCGCCTATTATATACCTCACCTACGGCAAGAACGCGCACGAGTCAGTATATTTCCAGAGAATATACAATACACAGGGGCACCCGGCAGGGATGCCCGTTATCCCCCCTCTTATTTGTCTTGGTGCTCGAACCATTACTGATTACCCTACGGCAGTCAGCAGACCAGCTAGGGATTCCCATAGATGGCGCTATCCACCTCACTTCTGTATACGCGGATGATATCCTTCTCTATCTCCGGGATCTAATGGTGGAAGACACTCCCCTCCCCGCTGTCTTCCATAGATTTGGACGGTTGTCGGGACTACACATTAACTCCGGGAAATCGAATGCCTTTTTCTTCCAAGAGGGACCTCGCCCGACTGAAATACACTTGGTACATACATCTTACCGGTGGCATGCGATACATTCAGATACCTGGGAATACAAGTGTACAGAACATCGTCGGACATGCTGAGTGGCAACCTGGGAAAAGCCGTGGCATCGCTACGCTCCAGCGTGGCCTTCTGGTCGTCCCTACCCCTCTCGGTGATGGGACGGATAGCTATCTCAAAGATGATAGTACTCCCACGCCTATTGTACTTCTTTACAAACTTGCCCATAGTAGTCCCCCAGGCTGTCTTTAACACGCTTAATACCCTGCTAGTGGAGCTCATATGGGGCCCAGGACGCCGCAGAGTGAGCTTACAGAAACTACAACTAGATAATCGCCACGGGGGTTTGGGGGTCCCAGATCTCAGGGCATACTACTACGCTTGTCAAATTCAGTGGTTATCTTACTGGGCCGCAGGGAGGAATCTACACGAAATAGGGTTCACACCCAGAGATATTCACAAGGGAAGACTACATTCCCTGATCCTGCCTCGAACTAAAATCCCCACGGGGGGCCCGCCTCTGCTGAAGACGGCATTACAATGCTGGAAGAAGGCGCTTAAATATACCAAAGATGTAGTACCGTACTCGGCTAATATCCCTTTATTAGGGATCCCTACCCCTGGAGGCAGTCTTACTATGGATAGAATCAAATCTTGGGTAGAGTCGGGGGTAACAACGATTGGAGATTTTTTTAGCGAAGGGATTCTAATGGACCATGACACGTTCGTACACAATACCGGGGCTTCGGACCGTCATTACTTGCTACACGCCACTGTTACACAGTATATCAAGAACACCTGGGCACCCCAACGATTGGAACCCTCACAACATAACTTAGTACACCTATTGTATTATATGGGGACGGGAGGACATCTAATTAAATGGCTCTACACCGGGGTCAGGGCACACGCGGGCGTCTCACTCACTCCACTCAGAGAGCGATGGGCTGAAGACACAGGCTAAGAAATTAATGACAAAATGTGGGAACATATGCTGGAATACCCGAAAAAAATCCCCCGTAACGTTAAACTGAAATTTATTCAAAATATGGTCCTGCATAGATCCTATTTAACGCCACAGAGAATACACCGTATGTTCCCTACGGCACAACACTGCTGTCCACGCTGCAAAGGCGACGAGGCAGACCTCCTCCACATGCTATGGAGCTGTCCGCGTATACGGGAATACTGGAACTCGATACGTCACAATTTGGGAGAGGTCACATGCATGCCCATTCAGGATAATGTACTAGAGTGCCTCCTGGGGACGCGGAAATACAACAAAACACAAAAAGTACAGCGTCGCTTCACGGACTTAGCCCTAATTCTGGCCATACGAGGCCTTACTATGAGGTGGAAATCCCCTAGGTGTCCGACATTACACAGCTGGCAGGAGGACATGATACGATGGGGCGGGGCAGAAAGTGTAGCAATACGCGTAGAAGAAACTAAAGGCCTTAGACAATTGCCCATCTCAATGGAATGGGATACTATGTTAGCAGCCTTTACAGACCTCGACCTTAGTCCGTTGCGTCTTACTCCCACACAATAGGTAAGGTAATGCACTGATGGAATTATGATCAGGTACGACCCCCAGCTCGCAGAACACAACCTACAGACGGAGCAGAACACACAACACAATGACACTGACCCTGCAAGGCAACATTGGGACCTGTAAGTAGTAGACCAGGGGAGAGAGTGGAGGGGAGGAGGGGTTGGGGACTAGATTGTATATAGTGTTAGCCATCTCCTGGATTTGTGCGAAATTATTGATTTTAACTGTACACCGCAGAACACTACTGTGATAGATTATCCTACATGGCTATGATGTACTACACGTTCCTGGCGTATGTATGACAAAGTAAATGTATGTTTTAATAATATGGACTGTTACAATCAGAATCAACAAAAGTAAAACGCCTAACATGTCAAAATTACCACGATGATGATACGAATATCAAGGCTTAATAAAGTTTGTTTAAAAAAAAAAAAAAAAATAATAATAATAATAATAAACAAATAGAAGTTGGATTTGACATCATTAAGCAAAATTGATTTTTTGGGGTTCTTTGTTGACTCAGGTAAAGGAATGTTGATGCTACCGGACCCAGATTTCCTCCAGACACCAAGTAAGGTTGGTGGCTCTTCTCTCATCAATTAATTCAGGCAGTATTTCCTAGGCCCCTTTATTACAAGGTGCTTCAAAGGTTAAAGGTAAGACATTTACACAGGGGTCTGAGTTATTCACAAAAGGTTCCCCTTAGGTCCTGAAGCAAAAGCAGAAGTAGGTTGGTGGTTAAGCCACATAGGCGCCCGGAAGAGTTGGGCTATCTTCCCTTCATTTCCAGATCAGGTATTAGAATCAGATGCAAGTCTCTGTGGATGGGAACCCAGGTGTGGCACCTTCTTGAATGAAGGAAGATGGTCGAGGAAGGAGTTCTCAACGCACAAAAACAATTAGAGCTTCTTGCAGGTTCCATTGCAATCCAGAATCTGTTAAATGGCAAAGTAAAATGTGCAATTTTCCTTCAAATGGACAATCTGACTGCAGTCAGGTATATAAACAAGTTGGGGGAACAAGGTCAAAAACACTAGCAGAGTAAGCCAAAGCAGTGTGAGAGTTTTGTTTCCACCATGGAAGTTCGTTAGTAGAGGAGTATATTCCGGGACTGTCCAACATGTTAGCGGACTGGTGCTCAAGGAACCTCTGCAACAGCACCAAGTGAAATATAGATTGGCAGGTTTCAGGACACTGGACAAAGTTTGGGGTACGTAAGATATAGGTCTGCCTGCATAGAGGCTGACAGCTTGGCTGAAGACATTTTTCAGCTGGAGGCCAGATGTAGAAGCTTTAGCAAGAGATACTTTTCTCCAGGACTGGTCTGGGGGAAATCACTAAACTTTTCTGCCCCTTGCCATGATCTTCAGATGTCTGGCCCAGATACATAAGTAATCAGCAAAGGTGGTGATGGTGACACCACTGTGGAGGAGTCAACCTTGGTATCCCACTCTGTTAGAGCTGCCAGCGGATTGGCCTATCCAGCTTTCGGCTTTCCCACAGATCGTAAGGAACGCTTATGCTTAGAATCACAGTCTTGTCTTACAGGTCAAGCTGGGCCTAGCAGCATGGAATCTTTCAGGGTATTCACAGATGTGCCAGGACTTTCAGAAATGGCTTCTGGCTACAGCTACATCGGGCATCATAGGCTGGAAACACAGTCAGAGACACAGTTCAGCCTGGAAAGTATGGAGTGGCAGGTGTATGGAATAGTATATTGATCCCATTTTGTCAGATGTCACAAGAGTGTTACATTTATTGGCTTCCTTAGCAGCAGGGCAAAAGTCTTTCAGGAAAATGAATGGTTATAGATCAGCAGGGCACCAGACATTTGATGGTAAACAAGGTGGCAAACACCCGTTGGTGTAATGATTATTGATGGGAATAAGGTGCATGAATCCCCCCAAGCCTAGGTACTTCACAATTCACTTATGTGGAATTTCCAAGTTTTCCGTTACACCCAAAATTATGTGTGGTGTGGTGCCTCAAACAGTATGTGTGTGCGACTGAGGAGATGAGAACATCTGCTCCGCAAATGCTAATAGCTGTGTATAAGCCATTTACTCCTGTAACATCAATCCCACAGAGTAGATGGGTAAAAGGGATGATGGCTTTAATAGGATTAGATACAGGTTACTTTGGGTCGCATTCAGCCAGAGGGGCAAATGCCTCTAAAGCATTCCCGGCTGAGGCTCATCTAATGAACTTTGTGAAGTCTGCATATTGGTCTAGAATGTCAACTTTTAAGACATTTTATTGTAAGCCTGTGGAGCATGCAGCAATGACAGTTGTTAATAAGCTTTGAACATGTAAGATATGAGCTTCTGGTTTTGTAATAAAATTGCAGATTCTCCTAGCTTTGATTTTATTAAAGACAAAGAAGGCAAGTATTGGCCCACTTCTGTAGACTGCCCACCCTGGCAATGATAGCTAATGAATATCTTCTGATTACTCCTAGTGCCAGTGGCGAGGGACCAGGCAACAAGTTAAGATGTCTGGATGGCATGGAGAAGGTTACCCGATTGAAACTGAGCAAATATTTCACAAGTAGATGTGCCAAGAATATGTGAAATTGATATGGCTGTTGCTTGGATTTCTTCTGTTGTTCTTGTTATTTTGTTTCACCCATGGCTAATAAACATTATGGACTCATCAAGCACAGAGGAAGTTACATGTTATATGTCTCCCATGCTGATGACAAACAACTCATCTCCCTCTAGGATAAGGCCTCAACACAAGAAACAAGATCACCACCTGCATGACTGAAGTTGCTAACTGGATGACAGTCAACTGTCTCAAGCTCAACACTGACACAATAGAAGTAGTGATCTTTTTCGAAGTGATTATGTATCAAGCAATTTTCCGATCGCAAACACTGCGAATCGCTAAAATCCAGTGTTTGCGATCGCAAAATAGACTTGTGCGATGTATCAAAGGTAATCGCTGTGCAAAATTGCCAATCGCTAAAATAGCGATTCGCAGAAATCTGCAAGCATGAAACTGTGATTAAAATAGCGAATTCGCATTTTGTGATACTTCATTTGCGAATCTCGCAAATAATGTATTCGCCAATAGCGAATCGCAATGAAATGTATGAAAAAATCGCAAATAGCGATTTTACGAAATTCGCAATTTTGCATCTCGCAATTACCACCAACTATGAGCAGGTGGTAACCAGGTGCAACCTATATAAACTGACCCAGAATACTACAGGGGCATTCACAATGGCTGCCCTGTACATCATCGCTAGGAGACTGAGGATCAGAGCTGCTGCCCAGGGAAGGAGACGCCAGGAGAGGATCTTCAGGGCACGCCTCACCTTGTTCCAGCAAACAGAGGAGGAGGTCCATGAGAAGTACAGGCTGCACCCAGACAGCATCCTAGAACTCATTGAGGAGCTAAAGCCCATGCTGGAGCACCCCACACGCAGGACACGCACCATCCCCACCCATGTGCAGGTCCTGTGCTCACTGCACCTGCTGGCGTCTGGGAGTTTTCAGGGGGTGATAGCATCAGCAGGAGGGGTGACACAGAGTAGCCTGTCGCGCTTCTTCAGCACTTTCCTGGATGCCATGATGCAGAGGATGCATCACCACATCCATTTCCCTAACACGCAGCAGGCACTCGACCAAACCAAGCAGGGGTTCTATCAGATAGCCCAATTCCCCCATGTAATTGGCTGCATTGATGGGACCCATGTCGCCCTCTCCCCCCCATCCCAGACAGAATATGTGTACAGGAACAGGAAGTCATATCATTCCCTGAATATCCAGGTAGTCTGTGATGCCACCCATGTAATCACGGACATAGTGGCAAAATATCCTGGTAGCACCCATGATTCCTTCATGTTCCGCCACAGTGGGCTACACCGTCGCCTCTTGGCTGGTGAGTTTGGTGAGTGCTACTTGCTAGGTAAATACATGGCTAACATTCACACATTCAGTAAAGCTCTTGATTGGGATGACAGTGTGTAACCCATTTCTTTTGCACCCTGCAGGGGACAGCGCGTATGCAGTGCGCGATTTCATCATGACGCCCTACCTGAATCCAGCCACTGCTGCGGAGCGCCGATACAACAATGCCCACAAGTCGACCCGCAGTGTGATAGAAAGGACTTTTGGCATCCTAAAGAGCCGATTTAGGTGCCTACACAAGAGCGGAGGTGCCCTCCAGTACAGCCCACAGACCTGCTGCAAGGTAGTGGTTGCATGTGCAAACGTGCACAACATAGCAACCAGGAAGGGCACCCCAGTGGAGCTGAGCGGATCAGAGTCCTCTGATGATGAGGGACCAGCTCCTCGTGCAGGACCAGCATGTGGTGTCGGGGCAGCTGCCGGACGCCAGAGGCGCCAGGAGATTACGCGCAACTATTTCTAGGTGAGAAATAATGACACAATGCGATGTATTGGTGCACAACTGTGTTTTTATTCCTTGAATAGCAGGAACATATCTGGCACACAGCCTGACGCACACCTAATGTGTGTCACTTATATTTGCAAATGTTGAAGTCACAGAGCAAAGATGTCCTACACACTCCAGTCCCCAGCAATGTGTCACCTGACTCATTGCCATGCCTCCCTGATGCCACCTCATCTCCTGCGGGCACGGCCTGTTGCACCGCGCTGTGGGTGCCCACTGCTCTCCCCCGGGTCATTGTGTGTTCTCCCCTGCCTCCCGCTCCTCCGTCTGGCCTCAGGGGGTGGTGGGGTTATGCTGCTCCTGCTTGACTGATCCTCACTCTCCCCTGTGCCCAGGGGTCCTATCCCACCTGTGCCAGCCGCCTGCATCAGTTCCACGGCATGTGTCACCTGCACCAAGATCTTGGCCACATCCTGGCTGTTATGTGCCATTTCCACCTGCATCCCCACACACCGACGTGACAGCAGGGACGTGACAGTGCACAGGCGGTTGACCGCCTTGCTGTATGTGTCCATGCGGGCGTTGGCTCTCCTCTGCACGGCACACAGTTCGCGTATTGCACCGGTCATTTCCCTGAACCCATCCCTCATGTCGCTCATGTGATGGTTTAGTGAGGCAAACTGACGCTGCATTGACCGCATTGATTTGGCTTGCAGGCGCTGCACCCTCAGCATGGTGCCCTCCAGCCCAGCGAACACAGACTGCTGATCCTCAGCACCAGCACTGGTGGACGCCCTTGCCCTGCGCCTGTTCCCCCCTCCTTCCCTCTGGGGTCAGGGGACTGTTGCCTGTGACGGACTGCACGGTGGCCCGGGACTGGCTGGGAATCTTCTCCGCTGTCATGTTGGTCTGCCTCCATCTGTGGTAGTGGTGGCATGATGTGGCGCTTTCTGCGTACTACAGGGATCTCAGGGGTCTGTACCTCCTGCTCCTCATCCCCTGCCTGCTCATCGTTGTCGTCTGCCTTCTCAGCCCCTGCACTGCCCTCCTGCCTTACCGGTGGTGCTGTGGAGACAGAAGCACAGACATTTGTTTTGGTGTCCTGCAACTCCTTTTGTGAGAGAATAAATCTACTTCTTATTTGCATCACCTACGTACTCTCTGCCTTATTTTACCCTTCCCTAACTCACTGGCATTGTTACTACCTTGCTGTGTCTCATTGCAACACTGTTTGGTGCATGTGACTACATCTCCCATGATGCATTTCAGGGTGTACACAACAACATGTACTGGAGTTGCACAACTGTTTTGCTACTGGGGGGTCCTAACTGTGTGGGTGCTATTGGTGGAGTGGCAGGGGACAGATGTCATGCATCTTACCTTGTCTGGTGGGGGGTGGGTCGGAGCTGTCCAGGTCAGCCACTCCACTGACACTCTCTGGTTGCAAGGTGGACTCCACCAACTGCTCATGGGGCGTGGAGTCTGTTGCAGTGGATGTTCCGCCACCGATCTTATTCGCCTCTGCCAACCTGGTTACCACCTTTTCTTTGGATCTTTGGCGCATATCATACCACCGCTTGCGCAGATCCTCCACGGTGCGGTGGGTTACGCCGATGGCATTCACCTTTTCCTGTATGGAATCCCAGATTTTCCTCTTCCTTGCCTCAGGCACGCGCAGGGATTTTTTGCCGAAGAGGAGCTCATGGCTGACTACCATCTCCTCTATAAGCACTTCCTGCTCCCTCTCACTGAATTTTGGTTTTCTCTTCCTTCCTGCATCCTCCTTCTCCTTCTCCTTCTCCTGGGGATTCATTTCACCTCCCTGGATGGCAGTGCTATGCTCCGTCACTCTCCTCACAGCCTCCGACTGAGCTTCTGGCAATCAGGTGCAGCTGTGCAGTCACACTTCCTGGTTGTGATGTCATCAAGCTGCACCTGAATGGCAGACTCTCGATTTTGCGATTTCTTATTTGCGAATTCGCAATTAAGGAATTGCAATGTTGGGTTTCGCAGTGAATTCTGCAAATTTTGGCGATTCGCTAAGAAATAGCGAATTGTTTCATACATCCGATTTTGCGATTCTCAAATTGCGATTCGATAAGAATCGCTATTTGAGAATCGCAAAAGCTAGTAATGATACTTATGGCCCAAAGTAACTAATTTTGTGTCAGCTGTAGTTCAGGAATGGTGCAAAGCTCTAAGTATTCACCAACATTTCCACCGTACTTATTGCCCTGAGTCCTTTGAAAAGGTAGAATTATTTAATGGAATACTGAAAAATAAAACAAATATGCAAAGAGTGGGTACTTAAATGATCTCCTATATCTGCCTTAACCCTAATGTTGATGAGAATCCTTCCTAACCAAAAGACTTGTTGAACCCACACAGCATTATACGCAGACCGATGATTCTCCCACAATTCCAGTGTCTCCAGTTTTACTTGTTTCGCATCTGTCTGATGATGTGACTTTAGAATATTGCAAACAAGTGATTCTCTCTCTCAGAGGGGCATATGTACAAGCCCCTATTGCCACGGGAACGTCACTTTTTGTGACATTCCCTTGGCGATAGGGGCCTTGCCTTATGTACAAGGCAGCGTTAAGCCACTTAACGTGGCTTAACGCTGCCTTGTACATAAGGCACCCTTTCATGCTATGGTTAGTGTGAAAGGGGCGTGCAGTGGGTGTTGTGGTGGGCGTTTCACCGCAACACCCATTGTATTTGACGCTGTAGTGCTAGAGGCACTCTTGTGGTCTGACACCCTGTGATGACCTTTGACTACCATCATTTTAATTGCTTTGGTGTGTTATTTTATCCTAGCCTGAATGTATGACGTCTGCATATGCCTTGTTTCTCTTAAAGGTTTCTTTCTTGTAATCTTGCAGTCTTACACTGGGAGCTGGCACAGTAGAACAGCCTTGCCAAGAACAGAACGTGTGGGATGTGCATTTGAAAGCATGAGAGAGAGAGAGAGGTGTGGAATGTACTGTTTGGTCTCGAAGTGCAGTGTTATGAGTAGTGTTGCACAAATGTGCACTGTGTTGTACATTGAGAGATGAAGTATGTGATGCTATAGGCAGTGGTGCACAAATGTGCATTATGTTGTACATTGGGAAGAATTATGAAGTTCTTACTATTGGCTTTGACATGACCTCATGTCAACCTGAATTCTGACTCTGCCTTGCTTGAGCTTCTCTGCGCGCACAGACACGCTTGCAAGTTGTTTGGGTTAATCACGTTCAAGGATTGTTTTTGTGAGAGATTGTTTAATGTACCCTGGAAGGCTTTTGTATGCTTCGTTAAGATAAAGGCTGAAACATGCGAGAATATAGAGGGAACGTGGAAACTCCTTCCTGCCGTGGAATGCTTGCCTGGAAGCTGGCCAGTTCCAGTAAGTTTCCTTGGCGCAGAGGGGAAGACTCTTGAACCTTCTAGTTGTGTTTTGAGACTATAAAGCGGAGGGTTGTTGAAAGCCAAGGTTGGGAGCTCACTTACAGAGTAGACGTTCTGCTGTAAGACGAACGGAACCTGAGTCCCGGTCGAGAGTCGAAGCCCAGCTGTGAACGGGCCCCCCCAGTTAGAGTTGGCAAGGATGTCGAGTGAACGATCGGGTGAGGTGATTTGTTTCTGACTAGTGCCATTGTGATGCGTGGTTCCAGTGGCTGTGGTCATTTGAGGTGTTTGAGTTTTGATTATTGCCATTGTGATGTGTGACCAGTGGCTTTGATCATTTGAGGTGTTTTCTTTGTGATGTGTAAATGAGTCAGAGTGCACATCCAAAGTAATCATTTGATGTATATATCTTTCTTATTATTCTTTTGAGGACGTCCAGTATATTTGCTTGAGTCTTATCTCATATTATTTGCTGCTTGTTTATTCATTAGTATTATTCATGCATTTAACTGTTGCATTTACCAAGTGTGTTATTATTGCTTGCATATAAATATATATCTCTGTGTTTATTTGAATGCTACTCATTGACATCTGGGAAAGCCTTTCTGTTAGAGAGCATTGCATAAATAAACCCCAAGCCTTATTCTAATAAGAGAGTCTTTGCATTTTGTAAAGTAAACCATTTTCTAGGTGTTGTTGTGTTTTACGTTTTGCTTCGCCATGTTTGAGCCACCGTGTGGCAGATTCTGTATTATCTGAAGACGCTGCCCCTATGTACAAGTGTGGCGTACATAGGAGGCAGCGCCAAAATTAAGACTAGGAAAACCCTGGTCTTAAGTTGGCGAAACGAGGAGAAATGCATTATTTCTCCTCGTTTTTTCTTTTTCCATGTGTGCTGTCTTGTGCAGCACACATGGAAAAAGCAAAATGCCATGGTTTGTTTATGTACAGGAAGGTGTCCCTTCCTGTACATAAACAAACCTTTTTAAAAAATGCCATTTTGTAACTTTCATGTGTGCTGCATGAATCAGCTCACATGAAAGTTACTCAATGGCATTTTAGGATTGTTTATGTGCAGGAAGGGACACCTTCCTACACATAACCAAACCTCCCCTGCACACAGACACCCTTACACTCTGGTGCAAGGGTGCCTGCGTTGGCGCTTAGTTGTTAAACTTAGCGCCATCGCAGTGGAAAACGCAAGGCTGCACCACATTCTTGTAAACACGGTGCAGCCTTGTGTTTCAGAAGTGGCGGAGCATGTCGTTAAGCCAAGGAGGCTAACGACACGCTCCACCACTTCCTAGTACATATCCCCCAAAAGCTTCCATTATCTGGTACAAGCTGCATTCACCATTAGCCCTACCTAAGCCTGCCACAATCTGCAGCTAGGCAAATGCATGCATGTGAAGGTCCATCAGTGAATTTCAGCACTTTGACCCACGCGTTGAAGTCTTTATTAAGTCTTACTCATAGCCAATTTTGGCCTCATGAGCCAAGGGCTGTGTACCTGAATCCATGCATCACAATGCAAGTGAACTACAGAGCTAAGAGACCCCAGACCCACAGACAGGGGCACTCCTGCCCCTAAAGGCACACCATAGACACACAGAAGATGCAACTCCTCCTCTTGCCCATGACCACATCCTGTAACCCCAGTAGTGGCAAGCCTACCAGCTACCTCATCCATTGTTGGGTCTGGCCTGTCCTCTTCAAAGCAAGATTGTTTGGTTCGTTCATTGTGTGGCTGTGTCAGGAGGTGGTGGGTTGTGGTTTGAAGACGTCAACCACACGGAGCACACAGCCTTCTCCAGAAACAGGCCACTTATCTATAAAGGCAATACCTTCCTGCAGGTTCTAGAACAGAGCAAGTATGATCTGAACCATTCTTCATGCTGGCTCTGTTGCCATGTGTCAACTGACTCGGATGGGGGTATGCCCATGATTCAAATTTTTTTGAATGGGGAGTACAATGCACTGATATACGCTCCCATGGGCACTTTATTCCTGGATGCAATAACTTCGCTACACATGTCTATCTTGAGGACCTGACTGTGCCATTGCCGGACCAAGAGATTTTGCATCCCACTTATGTTATTTGTCTCCTTACCTTGGTTCCCTTGGTATTAGAAATTTCTGCCACACTTTATTTTGCATAACTTTTTCAGCTTCCCTCCATTTGTGCATAACAGTTTGCCGTGAGAATGGTGATATTGCGGTGGCGGCTCGTGACTTTTAAAAGGGGTGAGATGTTAAAGTTCTTTCCAACTTTCACAGCACGAGCAAGGCAGCCACACAGTCGCAAGGTCTGAGCTGCATAATGTAAAAGCAGAAATCCTCTGACCAAACTGTGTGATCCTAGACAAATATTTTATTTTACCAAGCCTCACTTTTCTTTATTATCACGTATGCACCCTAAAATACGGAAGCTCAGGATATGCTCTGGACAAAGACATCTTATGTTTGACTTCACAGAATATAATGCTGCTTAAGGTATCATAGGAAACTAGCAAAACCAAAGGGGATGATGGACGGAGTGTTGAACATTGCAAGCGCTCACCCCCAGTCAACTGATCTGGGTTTAATCCATCATCATTCTTTAGCTCACTCCGCCACCCCAGTTCAGACATGGCCATATGCAAATCAGTCTGACCCTGTGCCTCATGGGAACAGTCCAGCCCGAACTGCCAAGCCATGTCTTCCCTGGACCGGAAACAAGCATCCTGGGACCGGTTTCGGGTTCATAACCCTCATCAGCCAGGCTACCTTGAATCCAGTAGCAAAGTGAGCAAGGGACCCACGTCTGGGCATACCCTGCCAACTTAGGGCGAACTTAGCAAAACCAAAGGGGATGATGGACGGAGTGTTAAACATTGCAAGCACTCACCCCCAGTCAACTGATCTGGGTTTAATCCATCATCATTCTTTAGCTCACTCCGCCATCCCAATTCAGACATGGCCATATGCAAATCAGTCTGACCCTGTGCCTCATGGGAACAGTCCAGCCCGAACTGCCAAGCCATGTCTTCCCTGGACCGGAAACAAGCATCCTGGGACCGGTTTCGGGTTCATAACCCTCATCAGCCAGGCTACCTTGAATCCAGTAGCAAAGTGAGCATGCCACTGGAATCAAGCTATCCTGGCTGAAGAGGGGTGAAACCCCGAAACCGGTCCTAGGATGCTTGTTTCCAGTCCAGGGAGGACCTGGCTTGACAGTTCGGGCTGGACTGTTCCCATGAGGCACAGGGTCAAGACTGATTTGCATATGGCTGGGTTCAAACTGGAATGGCATGGTGAGCAAAAAACGATGGATTTAGGCCCAGATCTCTGTACTGGGGTGAATGTATGACATTGTTCTGCATTCTGTCCATCAACTGTTGTTTTTGCATCATAAGAAACTAGGCCACATATGTGGTGTACAACAACTTACTAATAGCATTGTTGTTAGAGTGAGGACACAGCAATGTTTCTAAATTCATATTTAAAAAAAAATCATTTTTAAACGACAGCAGGCACACATATTGTTTGCGTGACATTCACCTGAGAGTCCTTTCCTATTGAACGTGTGGCGCAGCAAGAATAAAAGCTACCGCCACTTCCCTGCCACTCTCCCTAACATATAACCAATGACTAAGATAAACGTTTGTGGACACTGTGAACCTATAAAAGAAATGTAGACGCAATGGCAGATTAAATGGTCATGACATGAGATGAGATTCAGAATTATTTGGCACCTTTAAACCTGGTATATTATCAATACAGTGCTCACCTCAAAGTGAATTGTTTCTCAATAGTGTTCATCTAATCCAGTTTGTAGTGCTCATTCCATCCACCTCGGAAGGATGGAAGACTGCGTCACGGCTGCTGGTAATCTATCATATTTATGCTTCAGAAACACACCAGGAGCATTTACGATCAACACTGCTCCCTTCATTATTTCTCTCATGGACTCTGAGAATATCGTATGTGTTGGACTTGGCCCTTTTTGCAGGGTCATCCCAGAACTTTTTGCCTTCGCCTGTATTTTTTCTGACCTGTTGTTGGTGGTTGTATGACTCTGGACACTTTATCACTGCTAAAGTGCATGTGCTCTCTCTTGTAAACTTGGTAAGATTGGTCTACACCTTTTTGGCATATTTAATTTACCTGTGAGTCCCTTGTACAGTGGTATTCCAGATACCCAGGGCCTGCAAATTAAAGGCTACTGGTGGGCTTGCAGTGCTGCTTGCGCCACCCACCGAAGTAGTCTTTTAAACCTGTCTCAGGCCTCTGCCACTGCAGGTCTTGCGCACGCAGTTTACTGCTGCTGTGACATGGCATATAAAGTGGTTGCCACATCTGCAACTCCCCTTTTACTACATATCAGTCCCCCCTAAGGTAGACCCTAGCTAGCCTAATGGGCAGGGTGTGTTGTAGGTAAAAGGTAGGACATGTGCCTTAACTGTGTGGCATGTCCTGGTAGTGACAAACAGCCTATTTGGTTTCTCACTGCTGTGAGACTGCCCTCTCATAGGGATGCATTGGGGATTCCCTGATATGTGTTTCAGTGGTAATTCCTGACATGAGAGTGGTAGCGTGACCATGTTTGGTATGTTTGGAATAGTAGTGATAAATCCTGCTTATTGGTGAAAGCTGATTTATTATTACTATTTTAGAAATTCCACTTTTAGAAGTGGGCATTTCTGTGTGCTATGTGTCGTTGTGCCCTTTCTGATGTGTATTGACCATCTGGTTCTGACCGACAGGGGAGAGGGGATGTGCATTCACTCCAGCCAGCCCCTGGGGGGGGGGGGGTTGAGGTGTGTCCTGCCCTGCCTGGGTGACTCAGCGCTGGGCTGAATAGACCTTGGCTGAATTTAGAGTAGCGGGAGGAGTTTTCCCTTGCACCTGAATAGGCCTGGTCTGCATGTGGATGGTCCCGCCCCCCTGTGGTGTGTCTGGAGCCAAGGCTTACACTATGAATGGGGGGTGTTGTGCACTTGTAATTGTATTGCAAAGTGCCTCCAGAACAAAGACATTTGGACTCTAAGTAATGGGGCTGTGACCCCATGGAAAAGGGGAGAAGATACAGCGTGGACTGCTGTGTGCCAGGAGGAACCGCAGTTTGGGACTAAGCTGCTGCCTGCTGGGTGGCTGAAGGGACTGCCCTCTGCTAAGGGGCCCTGCGTGCTGGCCTGCCTGTGCCCTGTTCTCTGCCCCTGTGCTGGAGAGATATAGCGCGTGGTGAGTGCTGCGCCATTTACCTTCTCTCCCTTTGAAACGTGTGGTGGTGCTTTTACTTGCCCAGGCGGGAGGAGCATTTTGATGGCTCTACTCCCTGATTAGTGCGTGTGAGGGGTGCTGTCTTCACGAGCAGGCTGTGCCAGTTTTCAGCCTGCACTGCATTGCCTCCACCAGAGTTACAGCCGGGGCTCTGCTTTCTTGGCCCCGGGCTGTACAGGATTTCTGGGCAGACACCAGAGACCGCAGTGGCTCGACACAAGGCAGTGCGGCGCTGCCAGAGCAAGTAAGCCATCGAAAGAGGAGGATATCCCAGGCGGGAGTCCCCCCTTCCACGTAGCTTTGCAACCACCGGGGAAGCAGCATCAGAGGATCTCTCCTGACGGGATCCAGCATTGCCTGTGGGCAGGGCCCCGCCCAAGGAGGAGATTCCACCCCCGATAGAGCGGAGCAGACGGAGACTTCGCTCCATATGCTGATGGCCCTCCAGAAGCCGGAGTCCAACGTTCCCGGGGCTCAAGCGGTCCGACCGCCGGAGCGGCACAGTGGTGGCCCTTCGCCTGGATTGCGAAGGTGGGGCTACCTACATGCGCATTTCCCACAGCTGTCTGCGCGGCCCAGGAGGGCTCCGGGCGGGCTGTCATGCCAGTCTTTGGACCCGTGTCTGTGGGCCGAGGCCTTGCTGCGGTTCTTCGGGAAGCGTTGTTTTCTGGGTTCACGCTCCAGACCGCCGGGGGCTGGGTTTCTGCACTCATTGGGTTATGTGCACCCCTGACTGCGTTGGGGTGGAGTTGGAGGCCTCATGCTGGGGGGAGCACCTCTGATTGCGAACCGGACGGGAAGGTAGCCTCCACGGAGTTCATGTTGCGGCTGAGGTTTTAGTGAAACACCGGGCCGAATGGTGTGGGCCACAGGGCCCTGTGGATTGGTGTTTACGGCCATAGCCAGTGCGCGGTGGTAGCAGAGTGAACTACTGCCTCATATGCCCTAATGTTATTAGGTGAGTGGTGGCACATTTTCGGGGCTGCACCATATGGACCGTAATGTGATGTGGTTATGATATGTGCCCTGTACAAGTATTTACTCTGGTGTATTGCTGATGTTGTTTATGCATAACTTGTTGTGCTAAGTGCAATCCTACCAGTAGTTACTGGTCGCCCTAACTGTAATAGTTATGACAGTGGCCCGATTGACCTAATGATTAATGTAATCCTTGTGAAGTCATGACGAGTACCTGGTGGCACAGTGTAATATATGGGATTGTGATCTAATGTGTTTTTATGGATAATACAAAGGATATTTTTATATAACCTTGTGTGGAGGTACTTTTGTGGTGTGCCTAGTGTGTCTCTGCTGTGTGAGTGTGTTGCGCAAACGCTTCACACATTGCCTCTGGGATAAACCTGACTGCTCTGCCAAGCTACCAAGGGGGTGAGCAGGGGTTATCTTCGGTGTGTAACTCCCTTGCCCTGACGAGAGTGGTGGGTTCTGCCTGGTTTAGATGCATACCCTAGCCAACCAGAAACCCCATTTCTAACAGTATGTGTAGCTGCCTATATGTTTGAGTCCTTATTACAATTATAATTTGTGTGTCAGTTTCTCACATTACCTCATCCATCACACTGCAGGTGTTGCGTCCATAACACAATAACCACACCTTGGTGGTTATCACTCACAACAATAAACCACTTCCTACACAACTGCTATAGACAGCAAAGCCATCCAGCCATGAGCAACGGCTGGCCCAAACTATAAGTATATGTTATGTAATGGAAGCAATAGGTCTGACTGTCTGTAGCCTATACCTTAAAATGAAATTAATGTACCAAGAAAAAACATATTCAATGGTGCCTAAGTAAGTAAATGGGACAAAATCATAAGGGACCACTTTGCCCTATTTCTTTCGTGTTCAGAAATGAATGGTTTGCACTACAAAAAATAACTGAGCACACTGGTTTGACCCTGTTGTCGCAATGTCTACAAATGAGGACCAGTGCAAATACATTTTGCCCACTTTTCAAATGTTAAATCTGAAGCTGAGCTTGAGTAAAAATGTGATTGCTGCATTTCCCACTACAAAATCCGCAAAAACAGACTTGGGCGACTCCTTTGTTCACAGCAAGGGGTATATTTACAAGAATTGCCGCTGACTAACGTTAGCGTTAGTTGCAGCAATGTTCTTAGCGCATCTCCGAAAACTATCGCCATGGTACCAACGTATTTACAATACGTTGCTACATGGCGATAAGATCTTCTTGTGACGGTGAATGTTGCCGCAAACACCAGCGTCATGGCGATAAAAATCTTGCCGCTAATGTGAAAAAAGTGGCGGCCGGCCAATAGCGGCCGGAAAACTCACGTTAGTCAGCCTCACATCACTTTTTTCTTGTTTCACGGGAAAAATAAACACAAAAAGCCCGCGAAATGCAAAAAAAACAAACCCTAACACCCCAAACAGCCAGGTGACCAGCCATAGTCCCAGGGGAAGAGGAAGAGAAAAACAAGATTCAGTCAGGAGGAAAATGAGATCCTGATTGCGGAGGTGACGGAGAATCAACACCAGCTCTTCGTCAGCTCCAGGGTGTCATTGGGGACCAAAAATGCCATTTGGCAGTCTATCGTGACCAAGTTGAACGCAGGAGCAGAAGTCAAGAGGATGGTGGCTGACTGCAAGAAGCGCTGTCATGATGCCAAGCGCAAGACGAAGCAGAAACTTGCCAGCAATCTACAGGCAGCACTGCAGACCGTAGGTGGGAGTCCAGTGCCGCAGGAGCAGCCGGATTCCTTGGAGGAACAGGTGTCCGCGGTCCTCAGCGAGGAGTCGGTGGTTGTAGTCGAGGGACAGGATAGTGCTGACTATGACCATCTACATAAGCAACAGGGTAAGTAACAACCAGGCACAGGGGGTGGGGGTGGAAGAGTAATGTAGCTTCTATCCAACCAAATATGTCCCAGTGCCCACTCACACTGTGTGCAGAGCAAATGCCAGATACATAGGTACTTGGGGGTACATTCACATGTCCCATGAGCTCTTGGCACCATTAACAAATCCATAGAAAGTCACATAATGGTGGGCTAAGGGACTTGTAATACAGCACAAATGCTTATATATTGACAAGTGACCACTCATGTGTCCCCTAACTCTGGGCTACATCAATAAGCAAAGGGGCACACACACAAGAGAAGTGGCGTAGCGTGGCATTAATTTCCATGCTTTAACACCACGCTCCGCCAACTCTGAAACGCAGAGCTGCAACATATTTTCAACAATATGATGCAGCCCTGCATTTCTCCCGGCGCTGGTGCAAAACTTAGCATCCCAGCGCCAATGGATGCACCCTTGCACCACAGTGCAAGGGTGTCTGTGTTGAGGGGAAGATTGTTAATGAGCAGTAAGGTCTCCCTCCCTGGACATAAACAACCAATGGCCCTTTGCTGTACCCATGTGTGCTGTACAACGCAGCACACATGGAAACAGCAAAGACGAGGTGAAATTAAGCACTTTTCACCTGATTAGCCTGTTTAAGACCCTGTTTTCCCTGCCCTCAATTTTGGCATTGACTCCCACTTTATGCTACCTTGCAAATAGGACACATTGTCCAAAATAAAAGGGCACTGAGTTGGAACGCCCACTGCAAAACCTACTCCCCTCCACTTTCACGCTAAGTACATTGTGAAAGGGTGCCTCATATACAAGGCTGTGTTAAGCTACGCACAGTGGCTGAACGCTGCATTGTAAATTAGGCGAAGCCACAGGAAAGTCACTCAAAGTGATGTCCCTGTGGTGATAGGTATATAGCAAACTACAGTGGCTCTGTCGGGGAGCACCAATCGCTTTGTTGGTAAGCACTAATCATTGAAAAGCAGAGGACTTATATTTAATTTAAAAGTCCAGTAAAGTCAAATTAACACGCGCAAACAAAGCAAAAGCAAGGCTCAGAACACCCTAGTAAGAAGGAAAAAATCAGAAATACTTGCAAAACATTTTTTGTAATTGAGTTTTCAACATTTCATCAGCCAACGTCAATATACATATGGTCGGGCTGTCCAGGTAAAACACAGTAAAATAGTGACACGTGTATCAAAGTGACATAAGTGCTCAGTGCATATATACAAATATGAGGCTATATACAAAACTATACAATTTCATAAACGGGGGTCAGCGCAGCAGTTAAAGAAGTAACTCTGGTCAAAGCTAGATTGCTCAACAATGGAAACCAGAGATATTTTCAGCTGAACCACGGTTAAGCGTCGACGTTTCAACCCTAAAGGCGCACAAGTGATATGTCGCGGCGGGTCTTCATCAGGACAGAGAACAGCCCCAAATACCAGAGGCATCCCGCGCAGTGTGGGGGCAGCCAGATGGATCTGCCAAAGTCAGGAAAGACGTGAAGAGAAACTCAGAAACGGATACAAAAGTGAAAGCATCCCATCCAAGGGAGACATACGAATCACAGCCAATCCCTATGAATTGGCGCAGGAACTGGAAATATTCCAGTTTAGGGCAACATGAATGAATCAAAGCCAGAGGACCTATGGCTGAATAAAGAGGCTGGAACAATCAGACAAGTTCGGAATAAATCCAGGCAAAAAAGTCCGTGAACGCAGGCAGCCGCTCTGCAGTCTTGATAGGGGCCTGTAAATATTCACCAAAGTCACTGAACGTTGGGTCAGGCCACTTGGCTCAACGCAGCCCTCAGCCCCTTTCCAAACGCAGCACTGCATGTTCAACAATATGGCTCAGTCCCGTGTCACAACATGAACTGCTGATCATTGTAGTTGCCTAGCGCTAAAGCTGGCACTCATGCACAATGGTGGAGTGTCTGCGTTGGGGCTAGCCAGCTACATCAATTTAATGTGCATGTCGAAATTCCATGCCTCAGAGTAATGTCGTAAATAAGTCTGAGCACCGCTCCACAGAAGTGGCTGAGCGCCCTGTCCATCCAAGAAGACTAATGCTGCGTTACGTTACAGGTTTGTACAAATGACCTCAGCTACATAATGAAAGTGTTCCTCCTTCATAAGGATCTGGCCAATCCACATCAAGTGGGTCAACTCTGCCTTGTAAATATTGTGAAGCATGCTTTTCTGCTGTAAACCTAAACATGATGAGAGTCCTGTTGCAACAGTACCTTGAAAATATGCCACAAGCAATTGCAATAACTTAACTGCTGCTTTCATCTGTGCAGCTGAATTAAGCACATATTAACACTTCTAAAACTGTAGAAGAGCACATTTTAGAGTAGACTCACTCATGTTAGCCACATCAAGAGCTGCACTGCCCTTGCAAGCACCCTGTGCCAATGATGTGCACATTCCAGGATGTAAAAAAAAACATAGTGGTTGGCCAAGGTGCTGTACACCTCTGAATACAAGGGATATGCACTCAAAGCACAGTGTAAGGCCTCAGCATTTTAGGAATGTGCACCCAAAAAACACAACATGCATGTTCTGTTTGCAGTGCACCTACAACCACACATTCCCTGTCACGTGCATGGTAAGTGCAGTCAGCAAATGGGCCCCATTCACTATCTGGGAATTAAGCATGTCATTTGTCTACCCGTTGACTTGACATAATTCCTCAAAATGTATTCTTCAACATCAAAGTATCTTCTTGTGTTGTTTAGTTGGCAGTATGTCATTGTCATGATGGTCCTGGGTTTGGTGGTCCAAAACACATTGACATGCATGGAAACTGGTTCTTAGGCAAAGTCAACAGTGGCAGTGGACAAATGCTATGCCATTAATGTCTGTAAACGCCCTTCCAGAGACAAATGCATCCAATTACCCTGAGCACAACAGTATGTATCATCCATGTGCCCATCCCCGTGAGGTACAAAAAATATATGCAGTGCAACAATGCAACAATCTTAGAAGCCTGCTCAAAGTCCTATGTCTTCCTGTCTGCATAATCTTACCATTGACACTGCACCATAGTGCAACTGTGTCTGGAGAGAGGGAATGTTTTCCAATGAACAGGAAGGTGGTCCTCCCTGCACATCAACCTCTATGAATGGGACTGACCTGTGTCAATGTGAGCTGGCCACCTTGAAACACATAGACACTTCCCAGAGTAGGGAAATTCAATCACATCTACTTGTCATCTCAACGTGGACATCACTGTATCCTTGATTTCAAGTGCATGAGTGTCCTCCTCATCATGCCACACCAGGAAATAGGTGGCAGTGCCAACATCAATTGGGGGTGCAGTCTAATCTACGCCTCTAAATCGAGTGACCAACCCATATGCAAACTTGACTGACATGTATCCACAATGCAGTGTTAAGACACATGAAGTAGATCAAATCTGCATTGTCAATAAGTTTAATCAACCAGTATCCAAAAGAACGTTTGAACAGATGATGTACCAGGTGCAACAGGGGCATAGAAATACAGGGAAACTGTCCAGAACAATGAACGATCATGGAGAACATGGAGCGGAAGCAGGATCCCCAATTGGCTGCCTACCACAGAGACGTAGCTGGAGTCTTGCAAGCCCTGCAGCTCATCATCACTGCAGTGATGCCGCATCTGTTGGCACAGATAAATGCTGCTACACCTTCAGCATTCACCTTTTCCCCCCCTGATGTGTCTCTGCCTCCCAGTGCTGCCAAAAATCCACCATCACCCTCACGGGAGGCACATGACACAACAGAGGAGGAAGGTGTGGATGAAACATCAGTCATAAGGAGAAGGCAGCGCTAGCATTCATCTGTGTCAAATGGATAGTTTCTGCCTAGCCTTCATGCCACGGAACATCATCTGTCACTGTCCTCAGATTGACTCGGCTACATTCACCTTGGACTTTTAATGGACTGCGAATTTGGCCATTGATCCCCAATGACACCCCAATCAGCCTCCTGACTGAACTTTGCCTCTTCCTCCACATGTCTCTGGACATGTTCCCCCCCAAAGGACTCTGTCTGGCCCTCCACCAGCTATTTCAACAATGTGGGGGTTGTTGTCCAAATAACTGGGCCAGTCTGTTGACTCCAGAACATCACTTGTCAATAAAAGCACTAAAGCCACAAAGATGTGTGTTTCCTGTGACCATTCAAGTATAGACGTGTAAAAAATGCATAAGCAGTCTAGGCAGCAAAACTAATCCAGAGGGCCATTAGAAAAAGGGTCCTGCTGAGTCTGTGTCCCTGATAGGCAGTGAGATGACAGGATATGTGTGAGGTAGCCTCATATCTCAAATACAACATTCTTGCTGGAAGTTAACATTTCCCTACGTACAGAACGGGGATAGGAACTTGGTTCAATGTTCAAGTCATTGTCATGCCACAAGAAGTGGCTTCACCTAGCATTGCTAACAAGTCATACTTGGCAGATCTACTCATAGTCAATGGTGTGGACAATGGTTGTTGTGATGGGTGTCATGCCATGCCACATCTCAAGATAGGGCCCTCACCATATTCACAAAGATGATGAAGCATAATGGGGCATATTTACAAGCCCCTATCTGCACCACAACGTCACTTTCAGTGACGTTGGGGTGGCGATAGGGGCTTTGCCTTATTTACAAGGCTGAGTTAAGCCATTTAATGTAGCTTAACGCTGCCTTGTAAGTAAGGCACACTTTCACACTGTAATCAGCGTGAAAGGGGGGGGCAAGGGTGTTGCGGTGGGTGTTCCACCACAACACCCATTGATTTTGACGCTGCCCCCTATTTACAAGGGTGGCATAAATAGGAGGCAGCGCCAAAATTAAGATCAGGGAAAACCTGGTCTTACCCTGGCGCAACGAAGAGAAATGCTTTATTTCTCCTTGTTTTTGCTGTTTCCATGTATGCTACCTTGTGCAGCACACATACAAACAGCAAATTGACATTGATTGTGTATGTGCAGGAAGGTGACCCTTTCTGCACATAAACAAACATTTCCCTCAATGCAGACACCCTTGCACTATTTTGCAAGGGTGCCTGCGTAGGTACTAGGCAGCAGAAGTCAGCGCCAGCGCTAGGGGAAATGCAGGTGTGTGCAACATTGTTGTGAATACGGCGCATCCCTGCGTTGTCAGAATGGAGAAGCGTGGCGTTAGCAATGTTTGCTTAACACCATGCTTCTCCATTCTGTGGTAAATATGCTCCAATGTGTCTTACAACTCCGTTAATTCCTCATAAGATGCTAAATATATCTGCAGACCATCTCTATGCAAGCTCATAGGTCAACTTTGCTATCCTGAAATTCATGCATGTTTCCTGATCACAATCCAACAGCATCATGACAGTAGCCGTTTCCTAAAAGATGATGCCATGACCACACTTAGACATCCAAATGATTGTTTTGGGATTGAATCTGTTGTATCCAACTTCTAAATCACCACTCCATCAAATCACTTCAAACATAATTGCCACCACATAACACAAACCACTAACGTGTTATTAAATCTCAAAACACCACCCTAACTTAAACTAACACTAATCACCTCAGCTAACCTAATCTAAACTAACTGATACTAACTAAATGTTACACTAAACTAACAACCTTATCTAATACTAAACACTCAACAACATATATGAGACATCAACCCACCTCCCCCCTTAAAGCACTTCATCACACAGGACAAATACAGCTTAATCTAAACATGAACTAACTATACATATATCCTAGACAAATATATAAAGATATATATATATATATATATATTTTTACAAGAAAAAATACATCAATCCCCCACCCAAAGGAAAAGGAAACTAAGGCCATAACACTACATAAATTGAATAAAATATCTAAAACATTATCTAAACCTTACACTAACTATTACTACTCTAAAACTACACTTAATAACACTTAAAATCCTAGACTAATTATCAAACAGTATTCAAAAGGAATAGGGGGACTGTAGAAAGGGGGAAGGTTCACAAATTGGGGCGCTCAGAATGGGAGCCCCAGGGCACCCTTAATGTCCTGGAGGTGGGTGTTAATCTCAGATACTTCCCTCTCCACTTGTGCCAGTCTCACATTTATGTCCACTAAACACTGACGGTCCATGTTCGTGTAAGTGACAGCATGTGTCCGGGGTGCAGATAGCAGCGATGCAGTCCCTTGTGTGCTTGGTCGTGACGGGGCACCTGTTTGCGTGCCTGTGGCTGGTGCAGCAGGTTGGCCATGTGGTATCTGACTTGGAGTAGCAGCTCTGTGCTGATGTCTGGACCCACGTCTGACATTAGAAGGGCCTGGGATTGCTTGGGTGTCCCTTCCTCCACTTTTCCGTGCAAATTTGGGCAGAGATTTCCATCGTCCAGCTGCCCGGCCCTCTCGATACCTCCTGGCCATTGCATGATACCCCTTGGCCACACGTCGTATGTGCAAGTATCGTTCCTGACTAGGAACTTTTCGTGCCTCCTCAGGCGGCATGTTGTCTGAAAAAATGAGACATATGACAATATGTAAGATCAAAGATGAATGGCAATGTTCACCATTTAAGTTTGAAACATAAGTGCATGAAAACATGGACTCTACACTCTCATCAAATGTTTGGTTCTTCAAACATGACTTGAACTATGCAATTTGAATGAAAGGACCAATTACAACCTGATGGTGTTACTGACCTGACAATGTATGGCATGGGACATGTCAAGGGCAGAGTAGAGTCACAGCATTTTCAGATTAGCAGAGTTAAATGATGGTGCGGACACATACTCAGACTGAGTCTACCAGGGGAATGACCTCAAGGAGACAGCTTGACAGGCCTATTGCAGAGCCAGGCCATGCCATGACATAAAAAGACATAGGGCATCTTCACAAGGAAGTGGTGGAGTGTGGCATTGGCCTCCTTGGCTTAACGTCACGCCCTGCAACTTCAGGAATGCAGGTCTGCACCATATCTACAACAGTATGGTGCAGACTTGTGTCTACCCCTGCACTGCAGCAAAAGCTTTGCCTCTTTGCGCCTACGCAGGCCCCCTTGCACCATGGTGCAAGGGTGTCTGCGTTGATGGGAAGATTGTTCCCCTTCCTGCACATAAACAATCTTCAAATGACGTTTTGTCACTGCTATGTGCGCTGCTCAAAGCAGCACATATTGAAGTTACAAGATGCCATTTTTTTCACAGATTGGTCATGTGCTGTAAGGCTCACCTTCCTGCACAAGAATAATCAATGGTGTCTTGCGGTTTCCATGTGTGCTGCACAACGCAGCACACATTGGAACAGCAGAGATGAAAAGTAAATAAACCATTCTCACTACAGCGCATTTTTATATACATTTTGGCCAGGGTATCACACATTACGCACTCCAACATATTCACGCTGGGCTTGTAGATAGGGGCCAGACCTCCAAAATGTTGGTTGTGCACCATTTGCACCCAAGATATGGTGTGAAAAGGTGGTATAAAGCCCTATTGGGCATCAATCAGAGGGAGCCGGCTTAATGCTGCATTGTGACTAAGGCTAAACCACTCTTGCTACCACAATGTTGTTCCAGGTAAAGTTGCAGAGGCAATGGTGTCCTTGTAATATGCACCAACATGTCAAAGATACAACAAATCAGAGGAAAGACAGTGACTATAGATAGGAATAAATGTTGGGACCTAACTATCCCTTACTGTGATGTCGACTCATCCAAAAGAGGTGTGCCTCTGGCTCATGGCACGCAAACTATTTTATCACATACATCAGCTCTCATCTTGTATATGTGACTGACTCTTTGGACTGATACCTGTAACTGATAACTGGTGCTCCAATAAATCGATCATCATTGACATCTATCTCAGTCCCGGCTGTACACGCATTCCATGTCTGGTCATAGCCATCACCAACATCACTCACATGTCTCCTCTCCTGTATGTACGCTGTGGAATCCACATGCATCGGCTGGAGTGACATACCCCTTCGGAATTTCTGGACTCAGTGAAGGTGTCAGTGTAACTTCACAGGTTTCATTGACTGAATCAGTCAGTACAGACTGACCGAATCGCATGTCATTTAGCTGTAGACATGCAACGTGAGCCTAAGCTGCCACATACACATGATGCAATGCCTAGAAGGCACCTCCACTTTGTGATTTGGACATGTATTCACACCTGATATCACGGTATAATGCATTTTGTCTGGCACATTGTGTGACAGTTGCATACAGCATTTATCTGGGCATGAACAGCCACAGCATGCAAAGAATGGAGGGAATTTGGGCACAATGAATTCCATTGCATCACACATATGATGGGACATATCTCAGATGGGCAACCTTGGAAATGTATGTTGTATTCTATTGACATAACAACATCTCAGAAACACGGGTCTGACATGTTGCTAATGCATGTTGGCAAACAAGGTGCCATGGTAACGTGGCAAGAATGATTTGCATACACAACAGTGTCCATTTGCTATGGCTAGCATCAAAGCAGTCCCACTTGCACATTTGTGGCAGAGTGCCTAAATGTTTGGCATGCCATGAAAATTGATCAGAGACAGGCCAAAAGCCAGTGATAAGCAGGATATTTGCTAATACGGTGTGAGGTGATGAATTTGACTAACTGGGGATGTGCAACATAAAGTCAAGAAGTCAAATGCTGTGATCCATCACAACAACATAACATTGTGCATACATCTCAATATTTGGCTACATCATCACACTAGAGGTGAGGTCCATGTGATACACACCCAGACTGTGTTCAACTACATACAGGAGCATTTCCATCAAATCTTCACATCTCACAAAGAAAATATATGAGGAGGGCGCTCACCAGTGGCGTGTGGGTCCATGAAGGCATCTACCTCACCCTGGGTAATCAGTGGTCTTCCAGGTGTGAGACATGTAAAAAACATGACTTAGTATCAGATGTGACTTTCCACATGTGTCATGTTCATCATCAGATTCATCTACATTCAATTCGATGCCTGTAACAGTCCTGTCTCTGTTCATGTTGCATACATGAAGGGATCTGCTTTGCCTGTCTGGCACACAAAACATGACCATTGCAGCCTTGTGGACCACAAGACAATCCTGCTACTATATGTTATCATTTTGCACACACAACTTGAGTGACACATTTTCAAGGGCCCGTTTCCAGCCGCAACCTCATTTTCTCCATGTTGGGCAATCAATATGTGCTTAGCATATTTCACAAGGGTGTGTTCAGACATTTGACGTGGTCTGATCCCACTTTGTCTAAGAAGCAGACTTACACACCAAAAATAGTGACAAGTGTTCCAATGGGAATGGATTTTTCGATGGACTTTACACAACAACACCCATGTCATATTGCAATGTTGAAGTTTAATAGTGTGGGATACATGTGTTCCAGCGCCTACATTGGGAACTGTTAACGAATGCTTAGACCCTTGCACAACGGGGCTAGACAAGTTAGTCCATCAGGCAGTGTGTTTTGTCATGTGTGCTGCATTGTACAGCTCACATGGGCACTTCATGCGCATTGAGAGTCCTCACACACAAATATACTTATACACTATCTTAATATGCTGCACTGCGCAGCACACATTGAAACGTGACACAGCACTTCATTATTTTTTATGTGCTGGAGTGAACACATTCCTGCACATGGTCATACATCATCATCAACACTGGTACACTTGCACAATGGTGCCGGTGCGATTGTGTTTCAGCTAGGCAGCTTTACTAAAAAATGGATGGCATCATCCAGTAGCATTCATTACATTGTGTCACTGACTACATATGTTGACATGGAAAACGCACTGTGATTTAATGAAACGTTTGTCATGTACTTACCACCTTGCCTGCCAACGATAACTCCCAGGTGGTCCAACAGGTCACCCTCACATCCCATGCAATCCTGTCATCGGTGCTTCCATTTGTGGACAGTCCTGTCCACCCCGAAGATTCGCATCATGTGGTTGCGGATATGCTCCCACCTCACCTTACGGACCCGGACACCATAACCCTGCAGGATCCGTCCCCCACTCTCCACCATCAGTGGCAGGTAAAATTTCAATAGCCAGAGGAAGCCCCCCAAAGCCCCCTCTGACATCCTGCCCTCCCTACCCACACCCAACATCTCCCAACACACACCTAACCCCACTTATGAAAAAAAATATTGCTTACGTGTTTAAGCGGCAACATTTTTAACGCTAAGTGCAAGTTGATCATCAGATGTACCATATTTTTTTAAATAGCATGACTAATTACACCATTTGGCTATGGGATGTGATCTGTGTTGTGTAGGTGACTTTAGTCATTCTGATATGTCATGATATCAGTAATCCATAGCTGTCAACATGCCGTTGGTCCTCACATTGATGCCTATCCACATCGATTCATGTGTGATAATACATGCATGCATCAGTGGAAGTCATTATGGTTGGTATGGGTTGTATGTGTGACCACATATGTGACTGTCACATTACACATTGCTATGATGTCTGCATCTGTTTGATGGGCTTGCAACACACATGGACATGAACATCAGGCATTCACTACTTGAAAATCAGATTTGTGATGCAGCAAACAATGCGAAGGCTTGACCACAGATTCACATTTGAGTGTTTGCTTTGCTGTAATTGCAGATGTGCACATTTACAACGGGCTGTGCAAAATCACTCATGGGCATGATTCAAGGAGGTTGTGGGACGCAATAGGGATTTGGCAAATCTGATGATGTTTACAAACAGTGTATATCAGGCAGATCCATTGTCATGTTTGCGACATATGTACAATACGTTGTTACATGGCATAAGGAACAGCTTGTGTCATGCACAATTGCCCATCAGTCTAGTGTGACAGCGATACACAGCTTGAAGCTAGGAGAGTAACGATATGATGGCTGGACAGGTAGAGGACCAAACATTTTATGTGAGTAAGCACTGCATCACTTTTCAGCCTCTGTAGGCAACAGGAGCTTGTGGTAGCACCTCTGATGTTGTTTTCAGAAATGTATGCACCAGAATGCAGAATGAAGCAGCCTGGTGCAAAATATGCAGAGGTCAAAAATCTACACAAAGCCATGTGAAAATATGTTGTAGACCCAGAGTCCCAGGTGAATAGGACATTGTTGGCTGGAAACAGCTATGCAGCACTTCACAATGTGCACTCCTGGCGTCCAATGCCGGTAAGCACAGACAGTCCCCATTGACTTGAAACAACACTGCGTTTTTGTATGCGACCTGTAGTGGTTGACACAGGTACTGTAGAGTTACTGCAAAATGATGTGGAAGGCTGGCCTATGCCATGCACAAGCCTGTGGGCCCTGGCTGTGGATATTGATGCTTCAGCAATGACCCTTAGCTGTTGGCAAAGTCTGGCATGCCAGATGTAGACACAATGTTGACAGGAGAAGCCCGCATTGTGCACCTTGTAGGAGTGAACAATCAAGGTGCTCCGGGTCAGGTACAAAGGGTAGTCTGCATTGCATGGCACGCACCAACACTACACTGGGGTGACTGGGGAGACATCCTATTTTGTGCAGCGCCTCTCAACATCATCATGCTCATCATCCTCATTTGTGCTGCCCGTTAGCTGTGGAGGGTGAGGCCCCTGACCTGGACAAATCTTGTGTGGCAGGGGACATGTGACTGGGGAACTTAGAGGGGCCTTTTGCATCTCCAGCACCTGTGGGTTCCCCTCCATACTCGGAGTACCCTGCTGTATTCAGGCTTGTGTAATCCAGGCTGACAGAGGATTCAGCTGGGTGAGTCACTGATTAGGAAAGTGCGGTGTGTTTTGAGGCCTGGTGTTGTTGTCCAGGTTGTGAGATGGTTGTTTGTGAAGCGGATGAGGCCCAGCGATGTTATCTTCCCAACAGCCAGGGCACACTGCTTGTACAACCCAGACTTACGAGGGGTATGTCTCACATGTAATCTGCTTGCCAAAGTTGTCATCAAGGAGGCAACCGGGTGGGGCTGCTTTCCTCAACACATGTTATGGATCTCTCATGTGTACGGTGGACTTCCCTTGGTTCTATCCAGACATAGATTTCTGTCTAGCATACACCTGAATGGAGTTGAGGGGCTGGTTGGCCACACTAGACTGCAACACATGCCATACATTGTAGCTGGCCATCTTGCACAACAATGTTTTTTACAGAGTATGTTATACATTCCTTGAGAGATACAGCAGTATGTGACATTGACAAATATGTTTAGATGCATGTTTGTCTATGTGTTCAACTGTGCTTGCAGATGTGTTGGTATTTTGATTGGTGAGTAGTGACAAATTACTAAATTACACACATCATGCAATTGACATAAGTAAACTTGTACTGACCATCCAGAGATAGGTGGTGCAACTTCATGGTGCTACTATTTTCTTTCATGTCCGTCTCACCCAATACAATGTCCATTCATGATATAATTGGTTGTATGTTACTTGCATGTTTTGGCTGTTCCTATTGGTTTCCCTGTTGCACTTCACTCATGTGTATGTCTGTTCTCTGTCTTGGGGGTGTCAACACAGAGTAAGTGTTATTTGATGAGGATGTAGCCCATTCTCCGCCTTCATAGCCATGCCACACTCATGTTGTTGTGCAAGTTACTTCAACACATTCTTGCCATTGCATTGCCAGGTCCATAGGCCTACATACAAGTTGTTGATTGCTGATGCCTTGCCAGTTGTACCATGGCTGACCTATGTGTCATTGTTTGCGCTTATGGAACTATACCATTGTTAGATCAGTGCAGTGTTGATGGAAGATTCATGCACAGTGTTAGTGATGCAAGACGTGCTTATCTGTCATTCCAGTGACACATGTGTCAGCTGGGGAGGTAGTGTCACTTGCTAATGTTGAATAAATGGGTATGTTTGGTGTTCAAAGCATTCCCTGCACTGTATTGATACATCCGTTATTCTAGCTGTACTTTCCTCTGGATCTTCATCCGCCACACCTGCAAGTGGATCCAGTCCACATTTGTCATGTATCTTTGTGACTATTGTCAGTTACCTTTTTTCATGTGGCACAGAATTCACAGATATGTTGTGTTTCTACTTTTATGATGGTTTAGAGCTATGTGGCCCCAACTACAATGATGCATCAGGCACGCATTGTATGTTGTACTACGCTCTTGTGTGAAAACAGACCTGATTGTGCTCCTGTGTAGACACAACACACAGTTTTTGATTCTCACTGAGAAACCATATGTTAGACCTGGCTTGTCCAGCGGGTTTATCCCTAGACTTTTTGTTTTGTGGCCTTCTGTTTCTGACCTGTTTTTGTTGATTTTATGACTCTAGGCACTTTACCACTGCTGATCAGTGCTAAAGTGCATATGCTCTCCCTGCAGATTGTATGTATGGATTGATGTTTCCATAATTGGCTGATTTGATTTACTAGTCAGTCCCTAGTACAGTGCACTGTGTGTGCCCAGGGCCTGTAAATCAAATGCTGCTAGTGGGCCTGCAGCACTGATTATGACACCCACATAAGCAGCCTGTAAATGTAACTCAGGCCTGCCATTGCAGAGCCTGTGTGCAGTCTAGTACTGCTATGTCGACTTGGCAAGTGTACCCACTTGCCAGGCCTTAACCTTCCCTTTTCTTACATGTTAGTCACCCCTAAGGTAGGCACAAGGTACCCCTGGGAACAAGGTAGGAAAATAAAGCTTAGTATGCCTGAACTCAGAATGTTGAAATGCATCTTTTAGTGAAGGTGATTTTTACATTCTGTGTTTGAAAATACCACTTTTAGAAAGTAGGTATTTTCTTGCTTAGCCACCCAGTGTGCGGATCACTGAAACAACATCGACTCTGATAACATTGAACTACAGAATTATCGAATCAACAATATCGTAAACAAAAATATCAACACACAATTCACATAATAGAAATAACACTAATATCGATAAAAAATATAGTTTTAAGAAATCTCGAAGACAAAAATATTGACAACAAAAATAAAGAACACAAAAATATCGATAACATTAAAATAAAATGAAACACATCAGAAACATTAATACAAACAATATCGACAACACAAACCGATAAAATACATTTTAACTATATCGAAAATAACATTTAAACATAAAAAATACTATTTTCGATAATAAAATAAAATAACACATACCAATTAATGTAAATAAACAATACAATTAATAACAAATTAACCACATTAATTTAAACAAATAAATTAAATATACTAAAACAAATTAATAAACAAACAATAGTATATAAAAATAAATTAAAAGTAACAAACACAAACAAACCTATTTTTATATAATAAATAATATATAAAACATTTATCTACCTAAATAATTAAATAACAACAATAAACAAAATAAAAAACAAACAATAAATAAACTTAATAAACATTAAATAAATTACAAGGTAACAGCAAAAAAATTCAAAACAGCTATCTCAACCAATAAATTTAAAACACACAAACACAAACCAATAGAAAACTCTAACTAATTAAACAAACACTATAAAAACAATCAAATAATTAACATAAAATTTACCGTATAACGGACGACCACGGAGGAAGAACTAACGTTTGAGAGAGAGAAACTACAGGAAAAACTATTCCAAACATCCCGCAATAAAGGTAAGCACAAAACTTGATAACTAAATAAATTAAAATAACTTGTAAAATATTATAATATAATTTCCTTTATATATAACAGATTCAACATCACTAAAATTGCATCTAGAAATTTCAGCACAAAGATTCACGTACACAACAACAATAAAATATAACACAAAGTAAGTATATGACTTCACCAGCAACTAATGTAAATTATTTAAAAGAACTAAACTGAATAAAATAACAAAACATAGGTAACAAATGTTCTTTTATTTTTAACAGCTTCTACAAAAATCAACAAAACCAGAACATCTACTAAGGACACTCCATCAACTAAAAAGAGTAAGTATATTTATTTAATCACAAATAAATAAAAATAAACACTTAATAATATAAATAATGAAATAAACTAAAATTACAACGTAATGTTTTATTTTTCACAGATTATAATTCACATCAACTCCACCCAAAACCCCCAAAAGAAATATTAAATATAAAAAGAAAACCAAAATCAAAATAATAGAAATTTATAATATAAAATAATTATATAAAATAACCAACAGTTAGACCTAACTATTAAAAAATTTAATAAAAAATAAATTATTACTAACAAATACTTTTCTCTTAACGGCTTCTACAAAATTCAACAAAAAACAACATCAACGAAAGAAACTTCACCAACTGCATTCAGATTTTGATTTCTCCAATAAAATAAATAGACTAAAAAAGCGAAACAAACAAATAAACTAAAACTATAACCTTCTATTTAATATTTCACAGATTACACTTCAATAAAAGTCCACCTTAAAGCAACAAAGCAAGAATTAACTCGAAAACAGAAACAAAAGCAACATTACAGAAAAAGATAATATTAAGTAAGTATATAAATTAACCAACAAATACAACAAACTAATCAACAAAATTTTAATAAATTAAAAAGCAAATATAACTAACAAATATTTTTCTCTTGCCAGCTTCTACAAATTACAACCTACAACAAAATCATCGAAAAATACTTCATCAACGAAAAATAGTGCGGTTTTTTTTCCAACTAAATAAAAATAGAAGCTAAATAAATAAAATAACACAATCAAATGTAACACTTTAATAACAATAACATTTTGCTCTTATACCAACAGAAAAAAACCAAGTGGATAAACATCAACAATAGAAAGAAAATCCATCAAGAAAATAAAATCAAAATACATGCAAGTTTCTTTCAAACATATTAATTATACACAATGTTTATTGTTCAAAATAGTATAATTAATACATTTATATACATATATTCACAGATTAACCAAGAAATGGCAGAGGGAGCAACATTCATTACTTCACAAAAAGGGAAACTACTTTTCTGCTACATGGGATACACCTATACCAAAGAGAAAATGAGTGGAAATAAAACACATTGGAAATGCAGTAAATATTACTCTAACTCTTGTTATGGTAGAGCCACTACAATAGAAACCAATGTAGTAAGTGTCAAAGAACATAACCATCCCCCAAATGTAACAGAAATTGAAGTTAGAGATGCTCTCGAGACAATAAGAGACGCAAGTACCAGCTCACAACAAACAAGTACCCAAATACTAAAAAATGTGTTAACTAGGGTACCTGAGCATGTTACAGGACAACTACCGTCTATCCCCACTAAGAAAAGATTAATTTCCCGAACTAAAAGAGCTACAGCTCAAACACCACCTACCCCTCAAACTTTTGCTGAATTACAAATATTACCTGAATATACCATCACTCACAAAGATGAAAAAATCCTTCTCCATGATAACTAAAGTCATGAAAAACGAATTCTCATCTTTGCAACAAATACCAACTTACAAAAACTTAAAAACTGCGACCCGTGGATGATGGACGGCACATTCAAAGTTTGCCCCAAGCCTTTCTATCAATTATACACAATCCACGGTGAATATGAAAATACTAACATACCCTTCCTATATGCACTACACCCTAATAAACAGAACACCACATACATAGAGCTCCTAACAATAGTTTCCTTGCGGCTTGTGGTCTTCGTGGTGCCTCCCTGTTGCTGCCGTCCTGCTGCCACCGCGATCCAGCATCTGAGGATATCTCTGGTGGGACGAGGGTCCCAGGGGTAACGCCACTGAGTCTTCACACTCTGGGGTGGACTGCAACCCCAGAGTGCACCGCTGTTATCCGCAGCTGCCGCGAGTGAGTGGGAGGCGGAGCCAACGCGCTCATAGCGCAGCCTCTCCCACCGCGGTGCGGGTGTTTCCTTGCGGCTTGTGGTCTTCGTGGTGCCTCCCTGTTGCTGCCGTCCTGCTGCCACCGCGATCCAGCATCTGAGGATATCTCTGGTGGGACGAGGGTCCCAGGGGTAACGCCACTGAGTCTTCACACTCTGGGGTGGACTGCAACCCCCAGAGTGCACCGCTGTTATCCGCAGCTGCCGCGAGTGAGTGGGAGGCGGAGCCAACGCGCTCATAGCGCAGCCTCTCCCACCGCGGTGCGGGTGTTTCCTTGTGGCTTGTGGTCTTCGTGGTGCCTCCCTGTTGCTGCCGTCCTGCTGCCACCGCGATCCAGCATCTGAGGATATCTCTGGTGGGACGAGGGTCCCAGGGGTAACGCCACTGAGTCTTCACACTCTGGGGTGGACTGCAACCCCCAGAGTGCACCGCTGTTATCCGCAGCTGCCGCGAGTGAGTGGGAGGCGGAGCCAACGCGCTCATAGCGCAGCCTCTCCCACCGCGGTGCGGGTGTTTCCTTGCGGCTTGTGGTCTTCGTGGTGCCTCCCTGTTGCTGCCGTCCTGCTGCCACCGCGATCCAGCATCTGAGGATATCTCTGGTGGGACGAGGGTCCCAGGGGTAACGCCACTGAGTCTTCACACTCTGAGGTGGACTGCAACCCCCAGAGTGCACCGCTGTTATCCGCAGCTGCCGCGAGTGAGTGGGAGGCGGAGCCAACGCGCTCATAGCGCAGCCTCTCCCACCGCGGTGCGGGTGTTTCCTTGCGGCTTGTGGTCTTCGTGGTGCCTCCCTGTTGCTGCCGTCCTGCTGCCACCGCGATCCAGCATCTGAGGATATCTCTGGTGGGACGAGGGTCCCAGGGGTAACGCCACTGAGTCTTCACACTCTGGGGTGGACTGCAACCCCCAGAGTGCACCGCTGTTATCCGCAGCTGCCGCGAGTGAGTGGGAGGCGGAGCCAACGCGCTCATAGCGCAGCCTCTCCCACCGCGGTGCGGGTGTTTCCTTGCGGCTTGTGGTCTTCGTGGTGCCTCCCTGTTGCTGCCGTCCTGCTGCCACCGCGATCCAGCATCTGAGGATATCTCTGGTGGGACGAGGGTCCCAGGGGTAACGCCACTGAGTCTTCACACTCTGGGGTGGACTGCAACCCCCAGAGTGCACCGCTGTTATCCGCAGCTGCCGCGAGTGAGTGGGAGGCGGAGCCAACGCGCTCATAGCGCAGCCTCTCCCACCGCGGTGCGGGTGTTTCCTTGCGGCTTGTGGTCTTCGTGGTGCCTCCCTGTTGCTGCCGTCCTGCTGCCACTGCGATCCAGCATCTGAGGATATCTCTGGTGGGACGAGGGTCCCAGGGGTAACGCCACTGAGTCTTCACACTCTGGGGTGGACTGCAACCCCCAGAGTGCACCGCTGTTATCCGCAGCTGCCGCGAGTGAGTGGGAGGCGGAGCCAACGCGCTCATAGCGCAGCCTCTCCCACTGCGGTGCGGGTGTTTCCTTGCGGCTTGTGGTCTTCGTGGTGCCTCCCTGTTGCTGCCGTCCTGCTGCCACCGTGATCCAGCATCTGAGGATATCTCTGGTGGGACGAGGGTCCCAGGGGTAACGCCACTGAGTCTTCACACTCTGGGGTGGACTGCAACACCCAGAGTGCACCGCTGTTATCCGCAGCTGCCGCGAGTGAGTGGGAGGCGGAGCCAACGCGCTCATAGCGCAGCCTCTCCAACCGCTGCGCGGGACGCGCGCGGGACCGCAGCCCGGACGAAGCCCGGACCAAGGGCGGGCCCGTCTGTGCCCGTCAGGGGCCGGAAGAGGCTGGGCTGGGCCCTTCCTCTTAGTAACCTGTTTGCAGTAGCAGGGGTCCATTGAAACTTTGGCTTGGGATTGTGCCTTTTTAATATTTACACTTTTTGGCGGTCCGATTTGAGAAGTGTTTAGGTGTAGCACTATACTACAGGGGAAGTATTATTTGAATGGGACCTTTCTTTGCTCCCTTGCTGTTGTACGGCAGGGGCTTGTAATGGTTTATTAGGCTGAGACTGTTCTTTACATTTTAATCAGGGTATTGGGTGTTGTGTTGTTTTTTTTTGTTTTAAGACTTGGGGGGACACATTGATATTGTGATATGGGGAGGCGGAGGCTCCAAGAGAGCCTGGAAGGGACAAAAGCTGTAACCAGGGCTAATGTTACAACCATGGATGCTTTTTTAATGAGAGCTACCTCTGTTATTGATAAGGAGATCGAAATGGTGAATAGGCGCCTCTCTAGATCTCCCTCTAATGGCTTATCCTCCCTCTTGGCTGGCTCTATTAATCCCATAAGGCAAGGTGTTATGGAAATATCGAGTACACCCACGCCCCTCCTATTGGGTATTAACCGAGAGACTATTGTAGCTTCATCTCCTCTGCAAGAAATTCCCTGTGAGGTACCTCATAGACCACTTTCTCCCGCTGTAATTATTGAGAATAACAAGGAGGGTGTTTCTGCACTAGCGATAGAATCTGGCAGTATTAACAATTATAGGTCGCCAGAAATACATCGTAATGTTGGCCCCTCACAACAACCAAGGGTGGCTCCAAGGTCACGTGGGAGTACAAAAAGAAATTTGAAGTCCATTGGGAGTCAAGCCAAAAAAACCAAACTAAATGTATCCACCAAGTTAGCTCCTAAAATCCCGGCACCTGTATCATCAGTAGTAAACACAGTTCACCCGGCCTTGATGGAAGCCTTTAAATCTACCATGAGTTGTATGTTGGATGCTAAGTTGAGTCCCATTTTGGATAAATTAAATCTTATTGAGAAAATTTTAGTAGAACAGAATAGGTCTGTTCTACCCGTCCAATCTACTCAACCTATGGTCCCTAACTCGTCTAAGGACAACATAATCCCAGGTATTACATCTACGCCTGGGTTAGTATTAGCCCCGTGGCCTGCCAGTGGAATTCAACCTCATGGTGTAAATATAGTGCCCAAAGATCTGGGGGGTTGGCAAATACCTCAAGCGAAAGACAGGCTCCTAACTTTCTTCCCCAGGGTTTGATTTCTCAAACTTCAGGAACATCAATGGAGGGGGCACAGGGTCATCTGGTAAATGCCACAAAGAATTCAGTGGTTATCAATCTTCCACCTCAATCAACACCCCTCGTAATAATTTTGGGAAATGTCCCTCCACTTTCGCCAGGGTCCAACGAAGATTTCAGTCAACTTAAAAATAAGGTTACTCATTGGCTGTCGAATAACACCTCTGTAGGTCCAATGGTGGAACGTAATATTATTATGGTGCGCCGCGTGGGCTGGTTGGGGAACAGGAGGAAACCCGGAGGGGGATTGTATTGTTGTGAACTTCAATGGATCTCCCCTTGTGGATAGAATCTTACAGGATGCTTATTTTGACCGTGCACATCGTGATTCTGGTATCCAGGTCCTCCCGTTGGGTTTCTTCTACGAGGTTGACCCTATAGGGCCCCCAAACACTAATATTTTTTGTGATGGGTGGTCTCATGGACCCCGTGAGGTTGCGGGTGGAGGTTATCCGCGGCCCCAGGGGGTCCAATTTCGATCGACCGTGCACCAGCCTGCTACTCGGTTAGCGCTATCCAATAGATTTTCAGCTTTATCAAGGTTGGATGAGCAAGACTGACTGAACATGAACACAGAGCCCGTTGGAGAGTTATCGCATCAACAGGGGTCCCCATCAATCTCTGTGCGAAATATTGTGCCCAGCGCCGGGGAGCTGTCTGGGAGGATTAGCCCTCAGCAGCGGGTGCTTTCATTGATTGTACAACAGGGGATGATCGAAAGGGCAGACATTTATAATGTCTTGTCTTGGAACATTGCAGGGTTGTTAGGAAAATTTCAGGATCCCGTATGGATGCAGTTCATTAGACAATTCTCTGTGATTTGTCTTCAGGAGACCTGGCTTGTGAACTGCAACCTGTTTCTGGAGGGATATAAAGCATTTTTTGTCCCTGCAACCCCGTCACCTTGTGGCAGAGCGAGGGGTGGTTTAGTGACCTACATATCGTTGGCTGTGACCTGTAGGATTCAGCAACTTCCTACTGCTAATAAGGACTCTCAAGTAATTGTCCTAGGGAGAGGAAATGACCGTATGGGCATTATTAATTTCTATAATGCACTAAGTGTGCTGGGGAGTGTAAGATTGCCCAGCTAGGCTGCCTTATAAGACAGTCCTGTGGTTCTGTTGCTCATAATCTTATGGTGGCAGGGGATTTTAATATTCATCCTTGTGGAGACCCTAAAATAAGATGTATGGCTGAGATGGGATGTGCCAGGATGCGGGGATTCCATTTTGAGCATTCCGTTCAGGGGGATGCATTGAATGGTCTGCTTAATGAATTTGATTTGGTATCATCAATGTCTCTGGTTAACCCCCTTAGCACACAGTCCGTTCCTTCTTTTAAAGGATGTAGTGATGGTTCATTTATAGACTACATCTTGATTTCCACCGGACTCCAGTCTAGTTTCCGTGGGTTTACCATCATGGATAGCGCTTTTAGCGATCATAATCCCATCTGTGTCCACCTTGGAGGTAGGCTGTTGATAACACAAGCTAGGGTGACATTCCCAGGCATGTTGAGACCGGTGGATGGTAAACGCCGCCTAAAATGGTCACAGATATCCCCAGACTCATTTTATGGCAAGGTACAAGTATCTTGTGCTACCGAATTAGCTTCCTGTGTGTCACTTGGTTTCCACCCGGGGGTGTCCTTGGGGCTTTTGATGTTATTGTCTTAAAGATAGGGGCACTTTTAAGTGCCCCTTCTCATGGGACGGTGTTATCTGACCCTAGATGGTTCAATCCACAGTGTTCTAAGGCAGCTAAACTTTTGAAAGATGCTTTAAAAGCTACCCCGAGAAATCAGTCTCTGATATGTGCCCGCCGTCGTGAATATAAACGGGCATTGGTTAACCGTAAGGGCGAACTGAAGGAGGAAATGTGGAGGGACTTACTGGAGGCAAGCACTTTGGGGAATAGTGCAAGGTTTTGGGGCATTATTAATCGACCTTTATTTGAAAAGGCTAGGGATGGAGAAGTAGGCACTAATATATCTGAGGATGAATGGGTGTCTCATTTTAAATCTATTTTTAGACGCCCCATGGAGCCTCATCAATCCCAAAGTAGGGTTAATATTACTGCTCCAATAGTGTTTGAGCAGAAAGAGGTGGAGAAGGCCATCTTAGGGCTGACGTGTAATAAGGCCCCAGGTCCGGATGGTATTCCTCCAGACCTTTTTAAATCTAATCCATCTTTTTGGGCCCCAGTATTGATGGCTGTCCTTAACGCGGCGGCCAGGATTGGTTGTCCGGACTCCTGGAGCATCTCAACCATTGTGCCGGTATTCAAGAAGGGCGATCGCAATAGCACTTTGTGTTATAGACCGATCTCCCTTCTTGACTCCGTGGTCAAGGTTGTGGGTGGGGTATTATTGGGAAGATTATCCTCTTGGGCGGCAGAGAATGAGATCATCTCTGATATACAGTATGGGTTCCGCCCAGGGCGCTCCACCTTGGCCCAATGCCTTAATTTATATCTGATCCTGGGAAAGTATACAATTGCCCGCCAAGGTACAATTTACATGGCCTTCATGGATCTTTCCTCAGCCTTTGATTGTGTCAATCGGGGAAACTGTGGCAATCCATGCGGGCCATGGGGGTGGAGGAAAACTTGGTTGACTTCCTGGAGGATCTGCACAGGGATACAAAGGCTAACATCAGATATGCACAGGATCTCCGTGTATCTAGAGATTTTAAAATAGAGAGGGGGTTCGGCAGGGGTGTATTTTGGCCCCCTTTTTATTTAATTTATATATCAATGACCTGGAAAAAACTTTGATAAAAACAGGGGTCGATTTCCCATATGTGGGGCAAAGAGGTCTGCCCGTCCTGCTATATGCGGATGATGCGGTCCTCGTTGCTAGGACGGCAAGGGGACTTCAGACATTGTTAGACACCTTTCGGAGTTTTATGGAAGCCCGTGATTTGGCAATTAACAATTCCAAATCCTATATTATGCAGGTTGGGATTCGCCCGAAGAAATCGTTCACTTTTAAAGTGGGTAATGAGAAAGTACCAACGACTTCGGTATTCTCTTACCTGGGTGTTCTAATAGATGACCGTTTGAATTGGGGGGCCCTGATTCAGAGGAAAAAAGGGGAGGTTACAAGGGCGAATGCGGCAATCTTCAACTTTGCAGCGAAGATGGGTAAGCGCCCAATTGCCGCAATGTTGAAGATATTTCAGGCCAAAAGTGTTGCTATAGCTGGCTATGGGAGTGAAATCTGGGGCTATGCAGCAACCGATGCTCTACAGGTGGTGGAGAACACCTTTCTAAAACGTCTCCTAGGAGTGCCCACTGGAACATCAAATCTGGTGGTACATGAAGAACTGGGGTTACCATTTTTATGCGACACCTTGGCCATGCGCCCCTTGTTGTTTTGGCTCAATTGTTGGTTAAACAAGGAGTTAGTTCTCAACCATCAGATTTTAAGAGAAACTATGAGTCTTGATTACATGTCTCGTATTCCATGGTTAAAATATATTAAGGGTTGTTTTGAAGAGCTGGGGCGGCCGGACCTTTTTTAAAGCCTGATTCTATTACCATGAAGGATGTGGAATTTGTAAAGAAAACCTTTATTACCTTAAAAAAGCATGGTAGAGACGATTTAGAAATTGGGAAATCAAGCGTCCGTAAATATGTGATGCTTAAAACAATCCCATCTATTGAGCCTTATCTTCTGTGGCCATTGTCGCCCCATGAGCGGTTTTTATTAATCAGGTTTCGATTGGATTATTTTCATTTGCTATTAGCTGTTCCAAAAGGGAGCTGCAGAGGCCAGGTGTTAGCATCCTGTGGCTGCGACGGAGTGTCTCCTCAGGATTTGCTACACTTTATGTTTTTCTGTAAATTTTATGATGTACCTCGCAGATATTTTTTAACACCCCTTTTAAAGAAGTTGAATTTTACTCAGGTCCGCCCAGCTCTTTTTTATTTACAACTGTTGAAATTAGACTGTGTGACTTTTATAGTAGGCTTTCTGAAATCCTCTCTGAGATCTAGGATTTGTATGGAGAGTTAGTAAACTTCCAACGTTGGTAGGTACTCTCCATTACTATCCATATTGATGTAATTTGGTCCTCTGGTGTAGTGGTTCCCCCTATATAATTTTATGTATTAGATGTATATATCTTTGTATTTTAGGGGACAATTTGTTTTAATATTATTGTTATGAATTATATGTCTTAACTGTTATATGGAGTTGTGTAACTTTTATGGTTTTAATCCTAAAGCCGAATAAAGTATTTTGATGATGATGATGAATAGTAAAACAATACACCGACAACTACATTCTGCAAAAAATCATCATTGATTTTGAACAATTAATGATTCAATCAATTTTAAAATTATACCCACATACTGCAATACAAGGTTGCTACTACCACTTTAATCAAAGTATCTGGAGGCACCTACAAAAATTACTTTAAGTATGGATCAATAGCAACTTTGCCTACCAAATTAAAAAATGAATAGCCCTGGCCTATGTACCAACAACTGAAGTAGCAAACCATTACAACCTACTTCTTGAAAGCCCCTTCTATCTGGTAGATGAAACAAAACTAACTCCCTTCCTAGACTACTTCGAAGATACTTGGGTGGGAAGGTTACATAGATCAGGGCACCGTAGACAACCCAAATTCCAAATACCTTGGTGGAACGTATATGATAGTACTCTAGCGCAAAAAGCAAAAACAAACAATGCACAATACCTTCCAAGCCACAATTGGAAGAGGAGAACCAACCCTACATAAACTTATAGAATCTATTAAAAAAGAACAAAGCTATCAGGAGCTCAGACTAGAGCAATCCCTAACAAAGATCGGCCCTAAACTCAGTAAACAAACTAAAAGTATGTATGAATATCTGCAACATAAAACTAGACTATTTGCAAACACCAAAGGTCTAGAATACTTAGACATGATAGCTAAATCTATACTATAAAAAACAACAATGCTAAACACCATAAACATTTCAAACTTCAAAACATTAAAACAACATAATTATACTCTTTTTTAAATTAATAATTATAACTATATCATGTAAAATTTAAAAAGTAACACAAATATATATGACATATTATAATTATAAAATTTAAAAAATACAAATAAATCAACGTAACCAAAAACATTTCCCACCCATAATAATTAAAAATAACTTACAGTTATGTAGCAGTAGACGATCTGTGAAATCCAATAAATCCATAGAAGATAAATCGAAAACCAAATCCATTCGAAAAAGGAACCCCCAAAAAATGCAAAAATACAACTGTAGAAAAATGATCCAACGACGCAATCCTCTCAATAACGAAATCGTCAAAAACCGAACAATAGTTACAAAAAAGAAACGTTCCAACAAACCTGAAAAATAAAAGGAAATGTAAAAATTCTTGTTTGCAATAAACAAAATAACGTTTCCTTTTTTGTCAAAAAAGGGTCGAGAAAACCATCCGTTCACGATCGGGAAAACCTGAAAAAAAAATAAAACAACACACTCCCACAATAACACGTACAATGGCCGACGCAAGCACTACCTCCCTGGTGCGGCGCACGTCCATTGGCCGTCACCAGGGAGGGCCCCCTTTAAACCTCCGGTGCATCGCACCGGAGATTGTTTTTTTAAAATTCCCCCTTGGGGAGACACGGAAGGCTTTCCGCGTCCCTCCCGCCCCCCTCCCGCCCATCTGTGACGTAAGCGCACCGCGAGGCGCTCTGACGTCACTGATTTCCCCACCGGAGCCGAGGACAGCAGCAGGTAAGGCCGCGCTCGACTCAGATGGGGAAATCTGGCCGAAAACGGCCTCCCCAGCTTTCAGGGAGGCCTCGTTTGAAAGGGGAGAGTCTCCCCTTTCAAACGAGGCCTTTCTGAAGGGTTTCTGGCCGTGGATCGCGGCAGCGCTGCGATCCATGGCCAGGAAACCCCACTGGACACCAGGGATGTCTTTGGGGGGGTCGGCCCTCGTGGTAATGGGTCGGCCCCCCGGGGGCATATTTTTTAATTACAGAACATTGGCTTTCCTTGGGGGGGCGCGATCGCCCTCCAAATATGCAAATAAAAAAAAAAAAACGATGAAATTTACAATGTAAAATGGCGGCGATATTGGCAGGGGGTCGGTCCTCCTGCTCAGTGGCCGACCCCCTGTGGGGGCATATTTTTTATTAAAAAATGTTGGCTTTCCTTGGGGGGCGCGATCGCCCCCCAAAAATAAAAATAAAAAGTGAAATGGCGGCAATATTGGCATGGGGTCGGTCCTCCTGCTCAGTGGCCGACCCCCTGTGGGGGCAATTTTTTTTTTATAGCCATGTGCTTTCATTGGGGGCCACAATCGGCCCCCAGGGAAGCCATAGCTATAAAAAAAATTAGAGAAAGAGAGAGATCTTTCTTTATATATATATATATATATATATGCTTCCTTTCCTCTATTTCAGAGAGGGCCGTTCTGTTCCCCAAATATTAATGTAGGACTTGTTAGCATTGTCTGTGATTGCCCATTCAGGGCATAATTAAAATGCCTAGCTGTCCATTAGACATACATCTCTGCAATTAGGATTAGGAGAGGGTGAAAGAGCGATGGACTCTATAACTAGAAGGGGTTTCACTAAATATAACAATATTGTTTGTAAGACTTTGAAAGGGTTTGAAAGAATGAATTGTCATATTTAATTGGACAAAAAGAATTTTATAGGAATATGTAATAATGTTTATGAATTTTTTCTCCACTACCCCTCCGACGCTCTTTAATAGCATTTACCTTCCCTTATATATTTATTGCATTCTTTTGATATGTCGTAATTAATTAATCTTTTTATATGAAAAGGACATTAATGATATTGCACAAAAGGGACGTTTCAAGATGGCCCCCACAGAAAGTATGAACTTCGGGTTTAGTAAGGCCATCTTTGCTGTTTATGACCATTGTGTATGCATGTTGAGCACTTTAAAAATGGTGATTTTATGTATGGCAGCCAACACCGAGGAAGGCGGTAACGCCGAAACGCGTCTGTTGGCAGGGGAGAGGGTCTCTGCACTGAAATAAACCATCACGAAAGAATTCCCGGGAGTGCCGTCTTTTGTTTGAGACCTGGATTGTCTCAATTGTGCTTGCAAGTATAGCGGCTCACCACCGCTGATTGATGCACCCGGAACGTGAGGAGCGGTGGCGGTGAGAACTGTGTGCCTTTGGATTTTGTCCTGACCGCCGGCCCCGACACTGTGGATCTATCACCGATCATGAGGGAATAACGATCGGAACAATTGGAGGAATTTGGTTGTAAGCTGTGCAGCACCGGCAGGAGACACCCGGCTGCGCGTGGACCGTTGGACCCGTGTATACCGCGTTAACCCCCGGTGAGTGCCCTTCGGCTTTTCTTTCCAAAACTGTGTACAACCACATCAGGGACTCTTCCGATTTTAGATACGCATAAGTGCAGAATAAATCCCTCCCCCTTCATTTTACAGCATTGGCGTTTCTTGTGCAACAATGTCTTCCGTGATAGAACGGCAGGAAGCAGTGGCGGACATTTTCAAACGAACCACCGGACAAGGAAGGTCAAATACACCACAAGCGAGTGGTGGCTCAAATCCCCAAAGCAACTTAAAAATACTGTACCAGACACTGGAAAAAAGTATGGAAAAAGAAATTTGGAAATGGTGGGAGGCCACCTCCCTTGAGAAATACTTGGAGGTGGAGCGTGTTCCCAGAGGGCTGCAAATTTTTACTGTACCTTCGTATGAGAACCCGGATCCGCTTCTATTAAAGGATTGGCAGGAGCATACAACAGAGTCCGAGAGAGGTATGGTAAAAATCCTAATAAAATATGCTTGGAGCGATAGAGCGAAATTACTTGAGGAAATCAAGAACTTGGAGGACACTATCAAAAAAGAAAAAGACACAAAACAAAGTGAGGAACTAAGAACAGGGATGATGAAAAGACTCAAGGACTACGAAAGCACCATACGTCGCAGAAAACAAACCAAGTTTCAGCGAGATGAAGACGATTACAATTCAGGGAGAGTCCTGACGTTTGCACGGAAATATGACCAACCAAGAAGCAAATTGAATTTATCGAAACCCGGAGTGTCAGCAACAAGAGACACCTCTGAATTGGAGGTGGAGACATCAGAGGGAGAGCAAACTGCTGGCACAGAAGATGAGCAAAGAGGGACAGAGCCAACTTTTTTCCGGGAATATCGTTTAATCAGGGAAAACCGTCAGAGACCAACACCCAGAATACACCCACCAGACCAAAAGAAAAACGCAAAACAAGACGGGGGCAGAAAGGCAGGAGGGGAGCCGGCCTCACCTAGAATCACTCGCAGCAGAGGGAGGAGAGGCAAGTGGTGAACGCCAAAACCATCATCAACTTATCAGAGAGGACTCTCAGTGAGGATGAGAGCAAAGTATTGGAATTAGGACTCTCTTTTTGCCCCACAGCAGAATTCAATTATGCAGAAGCACGAATAGATTTATTTAAATATATTCGAAAGCTAAAATGACAAAAAATTCATTTACTTCATCCCTCTGTCGCTGAAACTCAAGGAGACAATCCTGGTGCATCTAATTCGGACGGACTCACAGGAAATGACATGGAAATTCTTGCAGTTTTACAGTCTCTGGAGAACTGCTCGGAAGGGGACTGCGCAATATGCCCAGAAACAACAGGGATACCACAGTCGAGTGGTAAGAGTGGACTGAAAAAGAAATCAAGAACGGTACCACAAACTCCCTTCGATGCTATTGATGTTTTTAATGACGCGATCATAGCAGATTTGAAACATCTTGAAGCCAATAGAGGAATGGAAAGTCCACACTATAACATCTCTCGGGCACAGTGGAATTCAATTCAGTCCCTGAAAAATGATGACTCGATAGTGATCAAGCCCTCAGACAAGGGGGGGAACATTGTGGTGTTCTCGAAGGATCACTATTACGAAGAAGCAATGAGTCAATTAAAAGATAAAGCTTGTTATTTACCTGTGACACGAGCAGTCTATGCACAATGTATATCTACGTTTCATCAGTTTCTGGCATCCTGGAGAAGTGAAGGGATGCTAGATTCTGATGAATACGATTTTCTGCTATGTGAGTATCCGGTCCTACCGACTTTCTATCATCTTCCCAAAATTCATAAAGATGATAGGAAGCCACCGGGAAGACCCATTGTGGCATCAATCAACAGTCTTTTGGAAAATTGTTCTACCTATATTGATTGTTTTTTAGCACCTTGGGTGAGGAGTCTTAGTTCGTATATTCAGGACACACAGGATTTCCTCAGATTAATTGAGGGAATCATGTGGGAAGAGGATATGATATTCATCACCCTGGATATTACAAGTTTATATACCTGTATCAATCATCAACAAGGTATAACAGCAGTTAAATGGTTCCTAGAAAAACGCCCCTTGAGATTCCAACAGCATAACATCATGTTACTTGAAATGGTGACATTTTGCCTAGAAAATAATATTTTTATTTTCGTGGGCCAGCTGTACAAACAACAACGCGGAACAGCGATGGGCACGTGCTTCGCCCCCAGTTATGCGAACCTTTTCGTTGGCTGGTGGGAGAAGCACGTGGCCTGGAGGGACTCATCAGATCACTGGTTTGAAAGAGTCGTGTTGTGGGCCCGCTACATTGATGACTTGTTCATCGTGTGGCGTGGCAGCCGCACCTCGGCTGAGGAATATGTGGCCTTTCTCAACACGAATGATCTAAATTTAAAGTTCACTGGACATATCAGTGACACCAGTGTGATCTATCTAGATCTAGAAGTTTATGTGACAGGAGAAAAGATCATGACCCGTTTGTACCGAAAGCCTACAGCGGGCAATTCCGTTCTACATGCTTGAAGTTTTCACCCTAGGAGCATGACCAACAACATTCCATATGGGGAACTCCTACGGTTAAAACGTAATTGTACATCTACAGAGGAGTATAATGCTGCCAAGATTTGAGGCCAGAGGCTATTCGCAAAAGGTTTTGAGAACTGCAGAGAAAAGAGCAGATATTCCAAATAGGTCTGAACTTCTTGTCCCCAAGTCCCAAGCAGAGCTCTTATAAATACCACTCAGCCTGCTAGAATGATTACAAGATACAGCTCTAAAACACCAGTGGTAATGCATATCTTTAAGAAAAACTGGCATATCCTCCAAGCTGACTCTGTCCTCAAGTCAGTAATCCCAGAACGACCGCTGATCACTCATAGACGGTGTAAATCCATGAATGACCATCTGGTATCTAGCCATTATGTTGCGTCGGTACGACGCAAAGAGAGTATAACAAGGTTTTTCCTTGCATGAAGTGCAAAGCGTGCAAGTATAGCCAGAAAACTAGTAGCTACAGTATTCAACATAAGGGCCAACAGCAAATGAGAAAGATCAATACGTTGCTCAATTGCAACTCAGAATTCACGGTTTACTGTTTGGAGTGCCCTTGTCCTAAAAAATACGTGGGTAGCACCATCCACCCAACGAAAAAACGGATTTTGGAGCACATGCGTGCAGTAACTAAAAAAGATCCCACATACCCAGTGGCACGCCATTTCGAAAGTGTCCATAACAGTAACCGTGACCTCATAAGATTCTTCTGTATTGATCAGGCCCCCAAACATGAGAGAGGTGGGGATAGAGTAAGAACTCTACGTAGGATGGAGTCAAGGTATATTATAGAACTTAATACCATGGCTCCTAGAGGTCTTAATACGACAGAAGAACTTTGGTCCCATTTAGAATGAAAACTGGCATAAATGTAAATATCTTATACCCACTACCTACAATATGATCTCCTCCATATGGCTGAAACTTTATAAATTTGAATATTATGGAAATTAATCTTATATATATATATATATATATATTTTTTTTTTTGGTATTTGTCCGGGTTTGAGAGATACTGTAAAAACAACTAGAGAGTGACTGCTTCCTTTCCTCTATTTCAGAGAGGGCCGTTCTGTTCCCTAAATATTAATGTAGGACTTGTTAGCATTGTCTGTGATTGCCCATTCAGGGCATAATTAAAATGCCTAGCTGTCCATTAGACATACATCTCTGCAATTAGGATTAGGAGAGGGTGAAAGAGCGATGGACTCTATAACTAGAAGGGGTTTCACTAAATATAACAATATTGTTTGTAAGACTTTGAAAGGGTTTGAAAGAATGAATTGTCATATTTAATTGGACAAAAAGAATTTTATAGGAATATGTAATAATGTTTATGAATTTTTCTCCACTACCCCTCTGCCGCTCTTTAATAGCATTTACCTTCCCTTATATATTTATTGCATTCTTTTGATATGTCGTAATTAATTAATCTTTTTATATGCAAAGGACATTAATGAAATTGCACAAAAGGGACGTTTCAAGATGGCCCCCACAGAAAGTATGAACTTCGGGTTGAGTAAGGCCATCTTTGCTGTTTATGACCACTGTGTACGCATGTTGAGCACTTTAAAAATGGTGATTTTATGTATGGCAGCCAACACTGAGGAAGGCGGTAACGCCGAAACGCGTCTGTTGGCAGGGGAGAGGGTTTCTGCACTGAAATAAACCATCACGAAAGAATTCCCGGGAGTGCCGTCTTTTGTTTGAGACCTGGATTGTCTCAATTGTGCTTGCAAGTATAGCGGCTCACCACCGCTGATTGATGCACCCGGAACGTGAGGAGCGGTGGCGGTGAGAACTGTGTGCCTTTGGATTTTGTCCTGACCGCCGGCCCCGACACTGTGGATCTATCACCGATCATGAGGGAATAACGATCGGAACAATTGGAGGAATTTGGTTGTAAGCTGTGCAGCACCGGCAGGAGACACCCGGCTGCGCGTGGACCGTTGGACCCGTGTATACCGCGTCAACCCCCGGTGAGTGCCCTTCGGCTTTTCTTTCCAAAACTGTGTACAACCACATCAGGGACTCTTCCGATTTTAGATACGCATAAGTGCAGAATAAATCCCTCCCCCTTCATTTTACAGCATTGGCGTTTCTTTGTGCAACAATGTCTTCCGTGATAGAACGGCAGGAAGCAGTGGCGGACATTTTCAAACGAACCACCGGACAAGGAAGGTCAAATACACCACAAGCGAGTGGTGGCTCAAATCCCCAAAGCAACTTAAAAATACTGTACCAGACACTGGAAAAAAGTATGGAAAAAGAAATTTGGAAATGGTGGGAGGCCACCTCCCTTGAGAAATACTTGGAGGTGGAGCGTGTTCCCAGAGGGCTGCAAATTTTTACTGTACCTTCGTATGAGAACCCGGATCCGCTTCTATTAAAGGATTGGCAGGAGCATACAACAGAGTCCGAGAGAGGTATGGTAAAAATCCTAATAAAATATGCTTGGAGCGATAGAGCGAAATTACTTGAGGAAATCAAGAACTTGGAGGACACTATCAAAAAAGAAAAAGACACAAAACAAAGTGAGGAACTAAGAACAGGGATGATGAAAAGACTCAAGGACTACGAAAGCACCATACGTCGCAGAAAACAAACCAAGTTTCAGCGAGATGAAGACGATTACAATTCAGGGAGAGTCCTGACGTTTGCACGGAAATATGACCAACCAAGAAGCAAATTGAATTTATCGAAACCCGGAGTGTCAGCAACAAGAGACACCTCTGAATTGGAGGTGGAGACATCAGAGGGAGAGCAAACTGCTGGCACAGAAGATGAGCAAAGAGGGACAGAGCCAACTTTTTCCGGGAATATCGTTTAATCAGGGAAAACCGTCAGAGACCAACACCCAGAACACACCCACCAGACCAAAAGAAAAACGCAAAACAAGACGGGGGCAGAAAGGCAGGAGGGGAGCCGGCCTCACCTAGAATCACTCGCAGCAGAGGGAGGAGAGGCAAGTGGTGAACGCCAAAACCATCATCAACTTATCAGAGAGGACTCTCAGTGAGGATGAGAGCAAAGTATTGGAATTAGGACTCTCTTTTTGCCCCACAGCAGAATTCAATTATGCAGAAGCACGAATAGATTTATTTAAATATATTCGAAAGCTAAAATTACAAAAATTCATTTACTTCATCCCTCTGTCGCTGAAACTCAAGGAGACAATCCTGGTGCATCTAATTCGGACGGACTCACAGGAAATGACATGGAAATTCTTGCAGTTTTACAGTCTCTGGAGAACTGCTCGGAAGGGGACTGCGCAATATGCCCAGAAACAACAGGGATACCACAGTCGAGTGGTAAGAGTGGACTGAAAAAGAAATCAAGAACAGTACCACAAACTCCCTTCGATGCTATTGATGTTTTTAATGACGCGATCATAGCAGATTTGAAACATCTTGAAGCCAATAGAGGAATGGAAAGTCCACACTATAACATCTCTCGGGCACAGTGGAATTCAATTCAGTCCCTGAAAAATGATGACTCGATAGTGATCAAGCCCTCAGACAAGGGGGAACATTGTGGTGTTCTCGAAGGATCACTATTACGAAGAAGCAATGAGTCAATTAAAAGATAAAGCTTGTTATTTACCTGTGACACGAGCAGTCTATGCACAATGTATATCTACGTTTCATCAGTTTCTGGCATCCTGGAGAAGTGAAGGGATGCTAGATTCTGATGAATACGATTTTCTGCTATGTGAGTATCCGGTCCTCCCGACTTTCTATCATCTTCCCAAAATTCATAAAGATGATAGGAAGCCATCGGGAAGACCCATTGTGGCATCAATCAACAGTCTTTTGGAAAATTGTTCTACCTATATTGATTGTTTTTAGCACCTTGGGTGAGGAGTCTTAGTTCGTATATTCAGGACACACAGGATTTCCTCAGATTAATTGAGGGGATCATGTGGGAAGAGGATATGATATTCATCACCCTGGATATTACAAGTTTATATACCTGTATCAATCATCAACAAGGTATAACAGCAGTTAAATGGTTCCTAGAAAACGCCCCTTGAGATTCCAACAGCATAACATCATGTTACTTGAAATGGTGAAATTTTGCCTAGAAAATAATATTTTTATTTTCGTGGGCCAGCTGTACAAACAACAACGCGGAACAGCGATGGGTAGGTGCTTCGCCCCCAGTTATGCGAACCTTTTCGTTGGCTGGTGGGAGAAGGACGTGGCCTGGAGGGACTCATCAGATCACTGGTTTGAAAGAGTCGTGTTGTGGGCCCGCTACATTGATGAATTGTTCATCGTGTGGCGTGGCAGCCGCACCTCGGCTGAGGAATATGTGGCCTTTCTCAACATGAATGATCAAAATTTAAAGTTCACTGGACATATCAGTGACACCAGTGTGATCTATCTAGATCTAGAAGTTTATTTGACAGGAGAAAAGATCATGACCCGTTTGTACCGAAAGCCCACAGCGGGCAATTCCATTCTACATGCTTGAAGTTTTCACCCTAGGAGCATGACCAACAACATTCCGTATGGGGAACTCCTACAGTTAAAACGGAATTGTACATCTACAGAGGAGTATAATGCTGCCAAGATCGAGGCCTTTGCAAGATTTGAGGCCAGAGGCTATTCGCAAAAGGTTTTGAGAACTGCAGAGAAAAGAGCAGATATTCCAAATAGGTCTGAACTTCTTGTCCCCAAGTCCGCAAGCAGAGCTCTTATAAATACCACTCAGCCTGCTAGAATGATTACAAGATACAGCTCTAAAACACCAGTGGTAATGCATATCTTTAAGAAAAACTGGCATATCCTCCAAGCTGACTCTGTCCTCAAGTCAGTAATCCCAGAACGACCGCTGATCACTCATAGACGGTGTAAATCCATGAATGATCATCTGGTATCTAGCCATTATGTTGCGTCGGTACGACGCAAAGAGAGTATAACAAGGTTTTTTCCTTGCATGAAGTGCAAAGCGTGCAAGTATAGTCAGAAAACTAGTGCTACAGAGTCCAACATAAGGGGCAACAGCAAATGAGAAAGATCAATACGTTGCTCAATTGCAACTCAGAATTCACGGTTTACTGTTTGGAGTGCCCTTGTCCTAAAAAATACGTGGGTAGCACCATCCACCCAACGAAAAAACGGATTTTGGAGCACATGCGTGCAGTAACTAAAAAGATCCCACATACCCAGTGGCACGCCATTTCGAAAGTGTCCATAACAGTAACCGTGACCTCATAAGATTCTTCTGTATTGATCAGGCCCCCAAACATGAGAGAGGTGGGGATAGAGTAAGAACTCTACGTAGGATGGAGTCAAGGTATATTATAGAACTTAATACCATGGCTCCTAGAGGTCTTAATACGACAGAAGAACTTTGGTCCCATTTAGAATGAAAACTGGCATAAATGTAAATATCTTATACCCACTACCTACAATATGATCTCCTCCATATGGCTGAAACTTTATAAATTTGAATATTATGGAAATTAATCTTATATATATATATATATATATATTTTTTTTTTTGGTATTTGTCCGGGTTTGAGAGATACTGTAAAAACAACTAGAGAGTGACTGCTTCCTTTCCTCTATTTCAGAGGGCCGTTCTGTTCCCCAAATATTAATGTAGGACTTGTTAGCATTGTCTGTGATTGCCCATTCAAGGCATAATTAAAATGCCTAGCTGTCCATTAGACATACATCTCTGCAATTAGGATTAGGAGAGGGTGAAAGAGCGACGGACTCTATAACTAGAAGGGGTTTCACTAAATATAACAATATTGTTTGTAAGACTTTGAAAGGGTTTGAAAGAATGAATTGTCATATTTAATTGGACAAAAATAATTTTATAGGAATATGTAATAATGTTTATGAATTTTTTCTCCACTACCCCTCTGCCGCTCTTTAATAGCATTTACCTTCCCTTATATATTTATTGCATTCTTTTGATATGTCGTAATTAATTAATCTTTTTATATGCAAAGGACATTAATGAAATTGCACAAAAGGGACGTTTCAAGATGGCCCCCACAGAAAGTATGAACTTCGGGTTTAGTAAGGCCATCTTTGCTGTTTATGACCATTGTGTATGCACGTTGAGCACTTTAAAAATGGTGATTTTATGTATGGCAGCCAACACCGAGGAAGGCGGTAACGCCGAAAAGCGTCTGTTGGCAGGGGAGAGGGTCTATGCACTGAAATAAACCATCACAAAAGAATTCCCGAGAGTGCCGTCTTTTGTTTGAGACCTGGATTGTCTCAATTGTGCTTGCATATATATATATATCTCTCTGTAGATGATATATGTATATATATGTATCTATATACATATGTATGTGTATATAGATACATATATATACATAAGTCTACAGAGTGAATGATATATATATGTATCTATATACATATATATGTATATATATATATATATATATATATAAATATATATATATATATACATATATATGTATATAGATACATATAAATATATGTATATATGTATATATGTCTGTGTGTATATATATATATATATATATATATATATATATATATATATATATATATGTATATATAGGCTCCTTGATGCACAGTGAACGGCGCACTCGCGGACGGGTGCTTTACAAACGCGGGGGTGCGCCCGCGATATTTATCCAGGCTCTGTTTCCTTGTTTGTTGTGTTGCCAATAAACTCTAGCAACTGCCCCCGCGAGTGCTGTTTTTCTTTTTGGGAAACAAGGAAACGGAGCTTGGATATATATATATATATATATATATGGCGGCGGTGCAGGGCACAAAATAAAACTTATTGCACCAGAACTTGGGTCCGCATTCGTATGTTCCTGTTTGAAAGGAGTATGAGAGGCGAAGCAGGATATATATATATATATATATATATATATATATATATACAGAAACACAAAGGATGCCGCACTCCAGAGATTGGTTTCAGAGTTGCTTTATTTTCACCACGACTGGTGGTAGTGGTGGTGAAAATAAAGCAACTCTTAAACCGGTCTCTGGAGTGCGGAACCTTTGTGTTCCTGATTTTAAATATCGGGTTGCTGCCTGCACCAGGTATTGAGCGCGCTGACATTGGGAATTAATTGTTTGATATATATATATATATATTTACAGAGAGATTTCCCAGTGCTGACAATATGAGACTGTGAAAGAACTATATTGAGTCTCTTTGAAGTTACATGAAAGGCAGTAAAGTGTGGTACTGCTGCAGAGTACAAAAAAAAATTCCTGCTAGATAGAAATATTTGACTTTTGTCTAGTGGCAGTTTTGACGCCATAAAGGGCATGCTGGAAAGAACAATTCTGTATTATGTGGATAGCTAAGTGGATTAGTAAAGCCACGCAGTAGAAACACTTTGAAACAGATGAAATGTATGTGAGAGAGGGGCTATGGAGAGATGAGGTGCACGTTTGCAAGGATGTTAGTGAGGGAGTCAAAGGAGGTCATAGTGTGCAATTGTAAAGCACACTTTCACCCGTAGGCATCTTGGCGCCAAAATGATGGTCGCACTGGCTCCCATCAGCGCTAAAAGGCTGCGATGATGGGTATGTGGCAAGGTAAAGTAATACTGTGTCTTTTTTCTCTCTTTCTTAGTCTTTTTGTAGCGCGTACGGATTTCGCAAAGGTAAGGTGACCGTCATTATTGACTGTTAAACACTTCACTCACGCACACACCCACCTACACTTTAAAACCAACAACCTATCTGCCTTCTACGTAGGATAGTGTTTTGAAAGGATAGTTTTAGGCACTAGCAGAGATGGCATATCGTTGGATGAATGCTGCCCAGGCCCTAAGTCTGGTTCTGGAGTCCAGGCCCTAAGTCTGGTTCTGGAGTCCAGCTCTGAGGAAGGATCAGAGACTGAGACAGCAGATACTGAGACAGCATATGAGGGAGAGGACAATGGAGCCGAATCTGGGAGTGATTTTTCAGTCGGCGCAGTTCCATCCGACGACTCATCTTCCAGCGATTCTGAAGGAGACAATGTTAGTCGTGCTGTCCCTTTGCCAGCACAGTCTGTGCAGCAGGACACCAGTAACAGGTTAGAGCAACCCAGAGTGCAGGCATGTGCGGCCGCAAGTACAGACGGAGTGCTGTCTTGGCAGCCTCCCAATTTAGTTCAGCCCCAAATTCCGCCTTTCACTGGTGACGCTGAATGTAAAGTCGATACGGCGAATCTTTTGCCAATTGACTACTTCCATCTCTTTTTGGATGTTGACTTCCTTGACGAAATTGTGCAGCAAACAAATTTGCGTGCCGAACAATTTCTGAGGGAGCAAGGAGGCACTCTTGGGCCTCATTCTAGGACGCGCAAGTGGACTCCCACTTCTTTAGGGGAGTTGAAGATATTTTTGGGCCTCACGCTTAAAATGGGGGTAGTGCATAAACCAACCTTGCTATCCTACTGGTCTACTCGCACGGTTTGGCAAACCCCCATCTTCGCACCATACATGAGCAGAGATCGTTTTTGCTATTGCAGCGCATGCTGCATTTCAATGACAATTCTGCTGCATTGCCCCGGGACCATCCAGACCATGACAGGTTGTTCAAAATTCGGCCTGTCGTGGAACATTTGTCTGCCAGGTTTCCAGAGGTTTATACTCCTGGAAAGAATATAGCCATTGATGAGTCCTTGATCTTGTATAAAGGGCGGCTGCTGTTTAGGCAGTACATTCCGAGCAAACGCGCTCGCTATGGCATCAAGCTGTACATGCTGTGTGAGAGCTCGACTGGCTATGTGTACAGCTTAAGAGTGTATACAGGGAAGGACACAACTCTTAACCCTGTAGGTTGCCCTCCCACGCTAGGGGTCACAGGAAAGATCGTATGGGAGCTTGTCCAGCCACTTCTTCACAAAGGTTATAACCTTTATGTGGACAATTTCTATACAGGAGTAGAGCTGTTCAGTGAGCTCTACAAAGCTGGCACCGTGGCTTGCGGTACAATTCGTTGTCGCCGCAAAGGATTCCCGCAGGAGCTTGTTTGCAAGAAGCTCCAGAAATCCCAGAGCACTGCGTTGCGTTCCAACGAACTGCTCGCAGTCAAGTTCTCAGATAGGCGTGACGTGTATGTACTCACTACAATTCATGCTGAGAGCACTTCCCCTGTCACGGTTTGGGGTCAGATGGCTGAAGTCCACAAGCCCACCTGTATACTTGATTACAACAAGTACATGGGCGGAGTGGACAAGAACGACCAGGTTCTTCAGCCATACAATGCGAGTCGTAAAACTCGCACTTGGTATAAGAAACTGTTTACGCACCTGATCCAGATGGCAACATACAATGCGTATGTTGTTTATCGTGAGACCACCACAGGAAGACTCATGTCTTTCCTTGACTTTCAGTTGTCTGTGATTGAAAGTCTCACTGCTACAGAAGCAGCAGCCTCCACTTCATGTGCTCTGGAGGACGTGGCAAGGCTGCAGGAGCGACACTTTGCTGATAAAATTCCTGCAACACCCAAAAGGAGCGACCATGTCGTCGTTGTAAAGTGTGCTCGATGCAGGGAAAGAGGCAGGAGACTCGTGTTTACTGTCCCCAGTACCCAAGTAAGCCTGCCTTCTGTTTTCCTACTTGCTTTATGTTGTATCACACTAAAGCAAAATACTGGGAAATTGACTGAGGTGGAGCTGCCAATAGGTAAACCTTTCAATTGGTGTGAATGGATACCTACTGTCTGTGGGCCACTCCTTCACAACGCAAGCAGCTGCAGAATATTTCTTCCTCTACTTCAGGAAATCATGGACTTCTCAACACCTTTATCTGCTTTCAGAACGTGGTAGTTGTTCTGTTCGCCAATTGACAAGTGCATTATAGTCCCCACGCTGCACATACTGGTGGACAGACCATATGCCACGTTGTCATGGAGTACCCGTGTTTCACATTCAACCGTTCTTCGTAGTTTAAGATGTTCTCTTTAGGAAGCTTTTGAAAATTTCCAGCATATTTGCCTTAGTTTCAAAGGTAGATATGCTTGCTCAGCTCGAGGAATGTTTTTGCGGCATACTCGGGCACCCCCCAACTTGCATCCACAAACTGAAAGGAGTTGGATAGAGCATTGTGAGAGCATTGATAGCACGTGACAGAAATGTTCACTCAAGCTTCAAGTAGCTAGAGATGGAAGGCATTAGTATAGGGTCTCTTAACAATTGAACAGGATGAGTCAGGACTCTGAGGACAGACACACGAACGGGTTAGAAAACCTTACGGTAGGTGCGCTTTCCGAGGAATATTGCAAAGGTAGAAGGCAGATAGTAAAGGTAGTATAGATACACGTCCAGACTTCATCTTCAACCATGGATTCAAATCCATTGCTGCCACACTCACACTGAATTTATTGTAGTACTTATGGGTCAATGCTGCTTGCCATGTTCATGCTCCGTTAGAACTTAGTAGATGGTCAGTTTGCTTTATGATAAGGTCATTACAGTCACTGCACATAACGGTGGATTGAACATATGCTATGTTGTCACGGACTACCAGTGTTTCACATTCATCCGTTCATAGTTTATGATGTTATCTTTTGAAAATTTCCAGCATGTTTGCCTTAGTTTCAAAGGTAGATATGCTTGCTCAGCTCGAGGAATGTTTGTGCGGCATACTCGTGCACCCCCCAACTTGCATCCACAAACTGGAAGGAGTTGGATTTAGCATAGTGAGTGCACTAAAGGTGCATGAAAGACATGTCTTCCTGAGCCTCATGTGGCTGACATGGAAGCCATTAGTATAGGTTCACTGGGCATGCGTTCGGTAACGTTCAGGAAGAAGGAGGTGGCGATTTGACAGGTGGTAAAATATAGTCAAACTCATTATGTCTTGTGGCATATGAATGTGATGGGCCCTTGCATGGCGGCGGTATGTTTGTGTGAGTGCAAGTGATCTGGTTGTTTGGGCCCATGGCTGGCGGTATGGAAGTCTTGTGTGTGGTGTGTGAATGGCGTGTGAATGGACCATAAAGTGGTTGGTGCCCTGATGTGGCTTTATGGCTCCCCTTCAGAAGGCTTGGCTTCATTATTTATATACTTTGATAAGTATTTGTGCTTTGAAGCCAGCGTTTCTGTAGGTGCTAAAACCAACCTGTGTAAGTGGTGGATTAGCTTTATCAAATTAGTGTTAGATTTATATTTGTGGCGGTTTAATGGCCTTTTGTAAGATTTTTTTTGTCAAAATGGGTAGCAGGGGACTTTATGCCCTAGCTCAGTCGTCACCTAGGCAAACCTTCACATTTTTGAGTAGTAGACAAAGGGGGAAGTACAAGGGTGAATGACTTGCGTGGCTCTCACTGCTTTTTTTTACCCAACATGCCCTGCAAACCTCATATTTAGTTGAAAAAACCTCTTTTTCCACACATTTTTGTGTGGGAAAGTTGTGGGATCACTGGGCTGACACGAATTTCCTACCACCTAGCGTTCCCCCAGGTCTCCCGATAAAAATGGTGCCTTGCTCGTGTGGGAGGCCCAAGTACCCGCGACAGGCAAGGGCCCAAAACGTATTAAGGCGACATCAAAATTGCCTATCACAAAAAGACCTGGTTTTGCAAAGGGGTCACCTGGGTTTTTGGCCCCGTGCTCGGCGGCCAGCTAGGGAAACCTAACAAACCCACACATTTCTGAAAACTAGACACCCGGGGGATTCCAGGGAGGTATGGCTTGCGTGGATCACCCAACGTTTTCTTACCCAGAATCCCCTGCAAACATCAAATTTAGCTGAAAAAATCACTTTTTCCACACATTTTTGTGTGGGAAAGTTGTGGCATCACCGGGCTGACACGAATTTCCTACCACCCAGCGTTCCCCCAGGTCTCCCGATAAAAATGGTGCCTCACTCGTGTGGGAGGCCCGAGTACCCGCGTCAGGAAACGGCCCAAAACGTATTGAGGAGACATCAAAATTGCCTATCACAAAAAAGACATGGTTTTACAAGGGAGTCACCTGGGTTTTTGGCCCCGTGCTCGGCGGCCAGCTAGGGAAACCTACCAAACCCACATATTTCTGAAAACTAGACACCCGGGGGATTCCGGGAGGTATGGCTTGCGTGGATCCCCCAACGTTTTCTTACCCAGAATCCCCTGCAAACCTCAAATTTAGCTGAAAAAATCACTTTTTCCACACATTTTTGTGTGGGAAAGTTGTGGCATCACCGGCCTGACACAAATTTCCTACCACCTAGCGTTCCTCCAGGTCTCCCGATAAAATGGTGCCTCACTCGTGTGGAAGACCCAAGTCCCCGCGACAGGCAAGGGCCCAAAATGTATTATGGCGACATCAAAATTGCCTATCACAAAAAGACCTGGTTTTACAAGGGGGTCACCTGGGTTTTTGGCCCCGTGCTCGGCGGCTAGCTAGGAAACCTACCAAACCCACACATTTCTGAAAACTAGACACCCGGGGATTCAGGGAGGTATGGCTTGCATGGATCACCCAACGTTTTCTTACCCAGAATCCCTGCAAACCTCAAATTTAGCTGAAGAAATCACTTTTTCCACACATTTTTGTGTGGGAAAGTTGTGGCATCACTGGGCTGACACGAATTTTCTACCACCTAGCGTTCCCCCAGGTCTCCCGATAAAAATGGTGCCTCACTCGTGTGGGAGGCCCAAGTACCCGCGACAGGCAAGGGCCCAAAACGTATTGAGGCAACATCAAAATTGCCTATCACAAAATGTTTTGGCCCGTTTCCTGTCGCGGGTACTTGGGCCTCCCACACGAGTGAGGCACCATTTTTATCGGGAGACCCGGGGGAACGCTGGGTGGTAGGAAATTCGGGTCAGCCCAGTGATGCCACAACTTTCCCACACAAAAATGTGTGGAAAAGTGATTTTTCAGCTAAATTTGAGGTTTGCAGGGGATTCTGGGTAAGAAAACATTGGGGATCCACGCAAGCCATACCTCCCTGGAATCCCCGGGTGTCTAGTTTTCATAAATATGTGGGTTTGGTAGGTTCCCTAGCTGGCCGCCGAGCACGGGGCCAAAACCCAGGTGACCCCATGCAAAACCAGGTCTTTTTGTGATAGGCAATTTTGATATCTCCTCAATACGTTTTGGGCCGTTTCCTGTCACGGGTACTTGGGCCTCCCACACGAGTGAGGCACCATTTTTATTGGGAGACCTGGGGAACGCTGGGTGGTAGGAAATTCGTGTCAGCCCAGTGATGCCACAACTTTCCACACACAAAATGTGTGGAAAAAGTGATTTTTTCAGCTAAATTTGAGGTTTGCAGAGGATTCTGGGTAAGAAAACGTTGGGGGATCCACGCTAGCCATACCTCCTGGAATCCCCTGGGTGTCTAGTTTTCAGAAATATGTGGGTTTGGTAGGTTTCCTAGCTTGCTGCCGAGCACGGGGTCAAAACCCAGGTGACCTCTGCAAAACCAGGTTGTTTTGTGATAGGCAATTTTGATGTACCTCAATACGTTTTGGGCGCTTGCCTGTCCCGGGTACTTGGGCCTCCCACACGAGTGAGGCACCATTTTTATCGGGAGACCTTGGGAACGCTGGGTGGTAGGAAATTCGTGTCAGCCCGTGATGCCACAACTTTCCCACACAGAAATGTGTGGAAAAGTGATTTAGTTCAGCTACATTTGAGGTTTGCAGGAGATTCTGGGTAAGAGAACGTTGGGGGATCCACGCAAGCCATACCTCCTGGAATCCCCGGGTGTCTAGTTTTCAGAAATATGTGGGTTTGGTAGGTTTCCTAGCTGCCGCCAGAGCACGGGGTCAAAACCCAGGTGACCCTTTGCAAAACCAGGTTGTTTTGTGATAGGCAATTTTGATGTACCCTCAATACGTTTTGGGCCCTTGCCTGTCCCGGGTACTTGGGCCTCCCACACAAGTGAGGTACCATTTTTCTTGGAAGACTTTGGGGAACGCGGGGTGGGTGGAATTTTGTGGATCCACGCAGATTCCCGAACTTTCCACCACAGAAATGTGAGGAAAATGTGGTTTTTTTGACAATTTGTTAGGTTTGCAAGGGATTCTGGGTAACAGAACCTGGTGAGAGCCAGCCAAGTCACCCCATCCTGGATTTCCCTGGGTGTCTAGTTTTCAAACATGTATAGGTTTGCTAGGTTTCCCTAGGTGCCGGCAGAGCTAGGGTTCAAAATCTACAGCTACGCACTTTGCAAAAAAGGGTCCGTTTTCACTGCGAAAATGTGGTGTGTCCACATTGCGTTTTGGGCCGTTTCCTGTCGCGGGTACTTGGGCCTCCCACACAAGTGAGGTACCATTTTTCTCGGAAGACTTTAAGGGAACGCGGGGTGGGTGGAATTTTGTGGATCCACGCAGATTCCAGAACTTTCCACCACAGAAATGTGAGGAAAATGTGGTTTTTTTAACAATGTTTTAGGTTTGCAAGGGATTCTGGTAACAGAACCTGATGAGAGCCAGCCAAGTCACCCTATCCTGAATTCCCCTGGGTGTCTAGTTTTCAAAAATGTATAGGTTTGCTAGGTTTCCCTAGGTGCCGGCAGAGCTAGGGTTCAAAATCTACAGCTAGGGACTTTGCCAAAAAAAGGGTCCGTTTTCACTGCGAAAATGTGGTGTGTCCACGTTGCGTTTTGGGCCGTTTCCTGTCGCGGGCACTTGGGCCTCCCACACAAGTGAGGTACCATTTTTCTCGGAAGACTTTGGGGAACGCGGGATGGGTGGAATTTTGTGGATCCACGCAGATTCCAGAACTTTCCACCACAGAAATGTGAGGAAAATGTGTTTTTTTGGACAATATTTTAGGTTTGCAAGGGATTCTGGGTAACAGAACCTGGTGAGAGCCAGCCAAGTCACCCCATCCTGGATTCCCCTGGGTGTCTAGTTTTCAGAAATGTATAGGTTTGCTAGGTTTCCCTAGGTGCCGGCAGAGCTAGGGCTCAAAATCTACAGCTAGGCACTTTGCAAAAAAAGGGTCAGTTTTCACTGCGAAAATGTGGTGTGTCCACGTTGCGTTTTGGCCCGTTTCCTGTCACGGGTACTTGGGCCTCCCACACATATCTCGGACCCTGACTGTGCGCATGCAGCTCAGTTGATGATGCCACTTGAAGGGGCCAATCTCACTCAAAATGTAAGCTCCCCTACCCACCGTGCGGGCAACATCTTGGATTTGGTTTTCTCCAACATGCCGTCCTTGGCCATTGAGTCCCTGCTGCAAATGGTATGGACAGACCACTTCCTAGTCCCTTTCTCATTCATTAGAGAAACGCCACAACTTGGCGGTAGAACTCATAAATTGCCAAAGAGGAATTGAATAAAACTGACACCGGAATCCCTAGGTCAGGTACTATCGGAAAGTCAACCTCTACTTTCCAATGATCCTAACACTGATTCCATTACCTTAACTGGGTGGATTACTGCCGCCTTGGACAACCTAGCCCCAGCAAGGCTAGGCGGATCCCCCAGAAACTCTCCGTCGGCCCCCTGGTTCTCAGAGGAACTCAGAGTAACAAAATGCAAATGTAAACAAAAAGAACGCTTCTGGAGGAAAGAATACTGTCCTTCGGCCAAATTGGTCTACAAGGAAGCTCCAAAGAACTTCACAAATCGATGAGGGCGGCTAGAAGAGACCACTTTGTAAATCGGATTAACACAGCGGAGAACTCCTGTAAAGAAATTTTTAGGATAGTTAGCTCTTTTACCAAACCTAGAGCACTTGAAAGTAAGATACCACCGTCACTGTTGCTGTGTGCTAAATTATCTGACTTCTTTGAGGAAAAAATCGTGAAGGTCTATAGCGCCTTCACGTTTAAAATGGATACTGTTGAAACTGAAATGATGGCAACTCATGCTGGGGAGATCTCACTCTCAGAATTTTCTTCTATCTCTCAACAGGAATCCCTGTCAGAGATTCTGAAATGCACATCTGGGTCTCCGGAAGATCCATGCCCCCCAAAACTGTGGAGAGCATTGGCCCACATTATTAATCCCACCCTAAACCATCTATGGAACAGCTCACTGGCCACTGGTATCTTCCCGCAGTCCTGGAAACACGCCATGCTCCTGCCTCTTTTGAAGAAGCCCAACGCTGACCCGGGTGTACCTAACAACTACCGCCCAATCTCACTTTTGCCTGCACCAGCGAAGATGCTTGAAAAATTGGTCCAACGTCAACTGACCAATTTCATTGACAGACGCAGCATTTTACATGAAACGCAGTCTGGATTCCGGGCGGGCTCCAGCACGGAGACAGCTCTGCTGGAGGTGGCAGAGTCTATAAGAATGTCGGTGGACGCAGGAGCCTCAGCCATGGTAGTGCTGTTGGACCTGTCCGCCGCATTCGATATGGTGGATCACCATATTCTACTTGCCAGGCTTAAAAGTGCGGGAGTAGAAGGGTCGGCCTTGACTTGTCTAAAGTCCTATCTTAGTGACCGTACGCAAAGGGTCACTCTTCACCCTTTCAAGTCAGATGCCAAACCACTACGCTGTGGAGTAACACAGGGATCAACTTTGAGCCCTCTATTATTCAATGTATATCTGGCTCCCCTCTTCTCGCTTATTGCCAAATCGGAAATAAAAGCTATTTCCTACGCGGATGACACCCAGCTGGTATTCTCTTTCAAGGACTACTCAGCAAACTCCTTTGCTAGATTTAGGGGTTGCTTGAAGGACATCTCCAGCTGGATGTATAACAATAAACTAAAGCTTAACGCAGAAAAAACTGAGGTCCTGTTTTTTGGCAAGGCTCCCCACCCGGTGGCTGAACTGTGGTGGCCGGAGGAAATGGGACTTCCCCCCTGCCCCTTGATCTCGGCAAAAAACTTGGGAGTAAAATGGGAACCTGACCTGACGTTCTCAACACAAATTCACCACATGGCAGCCTCCTGTTTCGGTGTATTGAGAAGCTTGAGAAAATTTCTACATATACTGCCAATGAGCTGCCGCAGGTCCGTTGTTCACGCATTAGTGACATCTAGGCTGGACTATGCTAATAGCCTTTACCTGGGACTGCCTGCACATCTGATCAAAAGATTGCAGATGGTGCAAAACGCGGCTGCGAGATTGATCAGAAGAGTACCTTTTAGACATCACATCTCTCCGCACACTAAACAGCTCCATTGGCTACCCGTGACTAAACTGATTGAATTCAAATCGCTGACGGTAGCTTTCAGGGTTCTGAAAGGCGACTGCCCCAGCTACATTAGGAAACGTGTCCGGCCCTATCTGCAAAAATGCTCGCTTAGATCGAACTCCCAGAACTTGCCCTGCGTACCTCAATACTCAAAGGCACGCATTGGGGGTAGATCTTTCACAGTGGTTATGAGCAGATTATGGAATTCTCTCCCAGTCAAGCTTCGCCTAATTCAATTGGAATCTGAGTTCAGGAAAACGCTGAAGACCTGGTTATTTAACCAGAGCTAGTCTATCTAGTTTTATACCTTCCTGCTTGTATGTCGTTAGCGCCGGGACACCTCTGTTAGAGGTAGCTGTCGCGCTTTACAAATTCACTTTATTATTATTATTATTATTATTATTATTATTGCATTAAAAATAAAATATATTAAATATATTAAAAAATTGTTTACAAAAAGAAATACAAATGTTTATTTTTTATCCTTAAAATAATAAACAATGAAAAACAAATTGTTCAAAATAAACTATTAATAGGACTTTCGGGAGAACATGGCGGCTGCGTAGCACGCAGGTCGCAAGCTCTGGAGGCTCTCAGCTCTCGGCCGATGTAATCGTGGATAATTACGTCTAGTTTTGCCAGTATCAACCCCTAAACGCCGCGCTTTTTACCTGGGGTGTTTTCTCTCGTCCTCGATGTGTTTGACCGCCGAGATCATCTCGGTACTGCCGACTCCGACTCCGGGTTGCTTGAATTTGGACATCGGTCCACGCTGTGTTACGGCCGCCCTGGAGCTCAGGAAGAGCCGCAGGGCAGCAGCGCAAGGCTACCTCGGGACGAGTAGAGGCAGCGTCAGCACATACGCTGCGGCTGCACGCCCGGGTGGATTGGAGATTGCAACTCATGTGAAGCAGCCGGCCGCCACTAGCAATGAAGGACGCCAGGATTTGGGAGGTAGGGGGGCCAATGCGGGGGTCTTTCTCTACGGGCAAAGAGGGCTAAAAGGGCAGACTACAGTGGAGCTTCAAGTTGAAAGAGAGGTGAATACTGGGGATATAGAAGAGCAGACTCTTGCTCAGGACTTAGCTGCTTGTTCTGACTCAGTTCCCCCCGAAAAATCCCCAATACATCCTCACAAACGCCTCCCTAGAGAAAAAACAAGGCAAGAAGTGAAAAAGAAAGGCAAAAAACAAAAGAAAAAAGGAGAGTCCATAGATTCTAAACCTAAGATTACACCATCTTTGCGTTCTTTTTTCAAAGTGCAACCACCAGTGCTCACATTAAAAAGACCACCACAAACCGAACTAGAGGGCCATAAAACCATCTGGGAGCCTACAGCCATTATAGACACCATAGCCCCCACTATGGAGAGTGGTGGTCAGGTCAATGCTGAAAAACGTTTTAAAGTTGTCATTTCTGACGGAATGATAAACCATAATGGCGATAACTCTCAGGACACCCAGGATAAGGGAGATAAGGATTATGGTGGGCATACGCTAGATACACCAGATATGCCAGATACGAATATAGCAACCAATGGCAATAGGGATCCAGGTGGACCAACAGCTGGCTCTCTAGAGGCGATGATGGGAAATCTAACTATAGACATCAGGAATGGTTTCTCAGTATCAGAGGCAAACCAGCGGGAAATTCAGGGATTTTGTGAGATTTTGGAAAAAAAATTAGATACGCTGTCCGACAGGACAGAAATCCTCGAGAGTACAGTGGAGGAACTAAAAAAAGACCTTGCCAGTAGTAGAGCAGAACTTCAGGCACTGCGTAGAGATGAGCAGGGCCTCCAGGAAAAAGTTGAACAGCTAGAAAATAACTCCAGAAAAAATAACCTGAGGATATTAAATGTACCCGAAGGTAAAGAGAGAGAGGATTTAAAATCATTTGTGGTAGCTCTCATAAAAGCCTCGGTCCAGATAGAGGAAAGTGAAGTGGACATCGCTAAAGATATACAAAGAATACATAGGGATCCCTTCAGAAAAAACCCGGGAAGAACAAAACCGAGAAGAATTCTTATTAATTTTCAGACGTATGCACTTAAAGAAAAATTCTGGTATCTGCACTAAAATTAAAAGCCCTAAAAGGTCCTGACTTTTCCTTCGAAATAAGATCAGACTTATCAAGAGCCACTTTAGACAGACAGTGGGAGCTGGGTAAGCGCATGGATGACTTTAAAAAAGCTGGGACAAATGTGCAACTTAAATTTCCAGCATCACTACGTATAATGTACAACAATAAAATGCACATGGTCAGGAACACAAGGGAAGCAGATGACCTACTAGAAAGTATTAAGGGTGGTGGAGGGGGTAGTTAAGGAAGTAGTTGTTGTAAGAAAATAAGGTGATATCCACTTGACATGTATACAGCATTTTATAGTTACTAGTAGTGGGGCTGAGAGCTAATGGAGCAAAAGACTAACTTGGACCAACACCATGTCCAAGAAGAAGAAGCAGGGGTGGGTTCTCCAGGGTAAGGTGGGAGGGGGGGTTGGTAGAAGGGCACAGGGTGGGGAGCATTTGGGAAAAAACAAAACAAATTCCTCAGATTCCTCAGTATTAGTAAATAGAATTGGAATAATAAAGACATGTCCATACAGATCCTAACTTGGAATGTTAATGGTCTACGAGTGAAGGGCCGTAGGGATAGGTTACTTCAATACCTTAGAGATTCCCCCGCACATATTTTAGTTCTGCAGGAGACACATTTGCTGAAAAAGGAATGTGTTGATCTCTTCGAAAAACAAAGATGGGTAAAACAAGTCTTCTGTACAGATCAGAGCAGAAATGTCAGAGGGGTTGCAATAATAGTGAAAAAACAAGCAAAAATATGGGTGACACAAACTAAAGTAGATAAAGGGGGAAGGTGGATTATAGCGGAGGCTAAAGTAGATGATAGGCCATTAACACTTGTAGGTTATTATGGCCCAAACCATGATGATTGCGAACCATTAACAAATCTGTTTGCCAATCTCTTGGATTTTCCGGGCCCAATAATTATGGGAGGGGATTTCAATGTCGTATTAGATTCCAATTGAGACAAATCAAGTAAAACTAGAACAGCTCCGACACCTAATTCATGTGTATTACTAAAAACCATGATGGCTCAGCATACCCTGTGTGACCTCTGGAGAGAAAGAGCGGGAACTTCACAGGGTACATATTTTCATAACAAGAAATATGGGAGTAGGTCTAGAATTGACTACTTTTTAGTAGATTGGAGCCTTAAAGAAGATATCTCGGATATAGAATATAAGGCGGCCCACTTATCGGATCACTCGGCAGTCCTTTTAACACTTAAAAACAGCAATAGGTGTGTAGAGAATAGGTGGACTCTGGACCGGACCATATTGACAGATAGTGAAGCAATGGAAAACCTTAAAGAAGAGGTTAGAGAGTTTATTGAGGTTAACAGCGGCTCAGCCTCAAATGGAATAGTGTGGGATACTCTAAAGGCTTCATTAGAGGTAAGATCACAGGTGTAACCTGCTACAGAAATAAGTTATATAAAAGAGAAATCTCACGACTAGAGGATGAGATGAAGACGGGAGCACCGACGGAGCGCCGAAGGTGCGCCAAAGGTAAGCCCGTCTGCGCCCGTCCGCGCCTGGCCCGCGCCCAGCGCCAGGACCCCTGGATCCCACCGATGCAACACTACTCGACGGACCTACGACGCCGCCACCCTCACCGCACTCAATGCCGGCCGGAACCCTGCCTGCTACCGAGCCTCACCGAGACGCACCCACGGACCCTTCACCTGCCAAGCCTGCCGATTCACCTGCCCCCGGACGTGCACCACCTCCGCCAAGTCGAGCACCAGCAGCAACCACCTGAAATGCATCCTGTTGAACACCCGCTCCGTCCACAGGCACGCCGTGGAACTCTGGGACCTGCTCGACGCAACAGCACCGGACGTCGCCTTCCTCACCGAAACCTGGATGAACGCCTCCTCAGCGCCCGACATCGCCATAGCCATCCCGGACGGATACAAGATCACCCGGAAGGACCGCGTCAACCAGACGGGAGGAGGCATCGCCATCGTACACAAGAACACCATCCGCATCTCGACTAACTCCGACGAGACCTTCACCGCCGCCGAACACCTACACTTCCAGATACACACTGACCCCAAGACCACCCTCCGAGGCACCCTCATCTACAGACCCCCGGGACCACGCACACTATTCAGCGAAGACATCGCAGACTTCATCAGCCCGCACGCCATGCCCTCCGCCGACTACATCCTCCTAGGGGACCTCAACTTCCACCTGGAGAACAACAACGACAGAAACACCACCGCCCTGCTGGACAACCTCGCCAACCTTGGACTCAAGCAACTGGTGAACACGCCCACCCACTACGCCGGCCACACGCTTGACCCCGTCTTCTCTTCCAGCAAGCACATCTCCTTCAGCCACGCCACCGGACTCCACTGGACCGACCACAGCTGCGTCCACTTCAGCTTCAGAAAGACTGCGACCCACCACCACCCGCAACAGGCTCCCCGCCGGAGCTGGAGCAAGATCACCGCCGAGCAGCTCACCGCCTCCCTCAGCCAGAACACACCCACCAACACAACGGACCCAAACGAAGCAGCCAGCAACCTCGCCAAGTGGCTGACCGCCTGCGCCGACGACCTCGCACCACTAAAAAACCCTCCCAGCAGACCCGGAAGCAAGAAAACCCCTTGGTTCACCAACGAACTCAAGGAATCCAAGAAGAACTGCCGCACTCTCGAGAAAGCCTGGCGACTCGACCAGACCACAGACAACAGGACCGCCCTCAAGCACGCCACCCGCAAACACCACCAGCTGATCCGTGCCACCAAGAAGTCGGCACTCAAAGAACGACTGGACAACAACGCCCACGACAGCAAGGAACTTTTCAGCATCGTCAAAGAGTTCTCCAACCCCAGCGCCGGAAACAACGACATCACCCCCTCGCAAGACCTCTGCAACTCACTCGCCGCGTTCTTCCACCGCAAGATCACCGACATACATAACAGCTTCGACGCACAGACCACGCACCCTACCGCCGAACCAACGCCCGCCACCACCACCCTCTGCAACTGGACCCCGATCAGCACCGAAGACACCACCCGCACGATGAACTCCATCCACTCCGGATCACCAACCGACCCCTGCCCACACCACGTCTTCAACAAAGCCGACGCCACCATCGCACCCCATCTCCGGGACATCATCAACTCCTCCTTCCACACTGCCACCTTCCCGGAGAGCTGGAAGCACGCCGAGCTTACCGCCCTCCTGAAGAAACCAACGGCGGACCCCACCGACCTCAAGAACTACCGTCCCATCTCGCTCCTTCCGTTTCCGGCCAAAGTCATCGAGAAGACCGTCAACAGACAGCTTGCCGCCTTCCTCGAGACGAATGGATCCCTCGACCCCTCGCAGTCCGGGTTTCGGGCCAACCATAGCACCGAGACCGCCCTCATCGCAGCCACCGACGACATCAGAACCCTAACCGACAACGGGGAAACAGCAGCCCTCATCCTCTTGGACCTCTCCGCGGCGTTCGACACCGTCTGCCACCGCACCCTAGTGAAGCACCTCAGCAACATCGGAATCCGAGAGAAAGCACTGGAATGGATCATCTCGTTCCTCGCCGGAAGAACCCAGAGAGTCCGCCTCCCCCGTTCAGATCCGAGGCCACCGAAGTCATCTGCGGCGTTCCACAAGGATCTTCACTCAGTCCAACCCTCTTCAACGTCTACATGAGCCCCCTCGCAGCCATCGCACGCCAACACAACCTCAACATCATCTCCTACGCCGACGACACCCAGCTGATCCTCTCCCTCACCAACGACCCCACCACCGCCAGAGCCAACCTACACGACGGGATGAGAGACGTCGCCGACTGGATGAGGAACAGCCACCTTAAACTGAACTCAGACAAGACGGAAGTCCTCATCCTGGGCTCATCACCCTCCGCCTGGGACGACTCTTGGTGGCCCCCGGCCCTGGGCACCGCGCCCAAGCCAACGGACCACGCACGCAACCTGGGCTTCATCCTGGACTCCTCCCTGTCGATGACCAGACAAGTCAACGCCGTCTCATCTTCGTGCTTCAACACCCTGCGCATGCTCCGCAAGATCTTCAGATGGATCCCCACTGAAACCAGGAAGACCGTCACCCAGGCACTCGTCACCAGCCGACTGGACTATGGGAACACCCTCTACGCCGGAACCACAGCCAAACTTCAAAAAGACTCCAGCGCATCCAGAACGCCTCCGCACGACTCATCCTGGACATCCCCCGACACAGCCACATCACCGGACACCTGAAAGACCTGCACTGGCTCCCCGTCAGCAAGAGAATCACGTTCAGACTCCTCACCCACGCACACAAGGCCCTCCACGACCTGGGCCCCAAGTACCTCAACGACCGCATGACCTTCTACACGCCCACCCGCCAGCTACGATCAACCAGACACGCCCTCGCCACCGTACCACGCATCCGCAGAGCCACCGCCGGAGGAAGATCCTTCTCCTACCTGGCAGCCAAGACCTGGAACTCCCTCCCCACTCACCTTCGGCGAACCCAGGACCATCTCTCCTTCAGGAAGCAGCTCAAGACCTGGCTGTTCGAGCAGTAACTTACCCCCTCCCCCAGCGCCTTGAGACCCTCCCGGGTGAGTAGCGCTCTATAAATGCCGTGATTGATTGATTGATTGAGAGAATAGATATGGAAATAAAAAGATCAGACTCGGAGGAGAATAAAGTAGAATTAGAAAAGCAGCAGCTACTAATGAGGAACCAACTATCAGAGACCCTCCAAATAACACATTTTGAGTACGGAGAGGGAGCAGGTAAACTCCTAGCCTGGAAAGTTAAGACAGAACGGAACAAGAGTAGAATTAAGGAGATCAGGGAAGACCGGTCTGGAAACATCTTGAGTAGTGAGATCGAGATTAAAGAGACCTTTAAGAAGTTCTTTAGTGATTTATATATGGAAGAGAAGGAAGAAATGGTAGATACTGAGATAGAGGGCTGGCTTGCGGAATCCACTCAACCCATAGATGTTAATCAACAAGAGATTTTAAATCAAGAGATCACTCAGGAGGAAGTTGTTAAGGCCATTCAAACTAGTAAAGGGGGTAAAGTGGCTGGGCCTGACGGTATACCAACGGAGCTGTATAAAATCTTAGCAGAGGTGGTATCCCCTCTGTTGACATTAGTGATGAGTGAGGTATTGGGTCATGGAATACAACTACCAAAATCATGGAATGAGGCCACAGTCACCCTTATCTTGAAACCGGGTAAAGATCCAACATTATGTGAGTCGTATAGACCAATATCTCTTTTAAACTCAGATTATAAAATCTTCACAAAAATCTTAGCCAATAGACTAGCTAAATTGGCAGGCGGTACAATTCATGAAGATCAGAGAGGCTTTGTGAAAGGGAGATATCTACATGAGCTTACGTATGAGCTTATAGGGGCTATCGATTTTGCTACAACCTTTGACACCCCTTTAGCTATAACAACATTGGATGCCTCAAAAGCATTCGGTAAAGTGAGATGGTCCTATCTATTTTTAGTTCTAAAGAGATATAATCTGGGAGACAATTTTTGTAGAGCCATAAGGTTAATATATAAAGAACCTGTAGCAAGAGTCCTGGTGAACGGAAAACTATCCTCACCCTTCAAAATCCATAGGGGTACAAGACAGGGCTGCCCCCTCTCCCCCCTTTTGTTTAATTTTTACATGGAGCCTTTGGCCTTTAGAATTAGACATACAACTGACATTCCACCCTTTTATCAGGAAGACTTGGTTAGGAAAGTCGCGCTATATGCAGACGACCTTATGGTATACTCATCTGATTTGGACGTGGCTCTACCAACAATTCTACGTATAGCAACAGAATTTGGAGAAGTGTCGGGGTACTCAGTGAATGAGCACAAGACAGAGGTGATGATATGGAATCAAGTAGGTAGTAATCCACTAATTAAAAAGGAGATGCGATATCTTGGTTTAAGAATAGTTCAGGATATCAACGTAATCGCAGAAATTAATGTAAGGAGGGTGTTTAAAGAGATCGTTCAACTAATGAAGAGCTGGGTACACCTCCTGCTAATGATCTTAGGGAGAGTTAGTTTGGTTAAGATGACTATCCTACCAAAGATTACTTTCATATTCGATTCCATACCACTATACTTCGGCAAAACCACTATACATAAAATACAGCAGGCAATAAATTCATTTATCTTGGCTAACAAAGGGGTTAGGATCTCATGGAAAAAACTGCGGAGGAGGAGGGAGAAGGGCGGCCTAACCTTGCCAGACATCCAATATTACGCATGGGCTTTTCAATGAAAAAACTCCAGAATGCTCACAAAGATACCGGATGGATCCATAATAGGTCTAATGTACACAGCAATGTTAAAGGAGTGTAAAATAGATACAGATGGATTTCTCTTCAAATTTGGAGATCCCAAATTTTTTAAGAAAGTTAAACTGAAGGTGCAACAGTCGATGGCAATAATGTGGTATCACATTAGACGCCTTTCGAAATTGGATTACTATTCCCATTTTGCCCCAATTTGGGATTCACCAGGAACCCCAGAATGTCTTAATGACAAGCTGGCAATACCAATTAAAGATGCCGACCTTAAGGTCTGGGGAGATTTGACAAGAGAAGGAAACCTATTACCCTGGTACGATCTAAACGGGCTGATGGAGGGGACTCTCTCAAAGTTCAAATATTTACAATTAAAAAGTTGGGAGCAAAGTAGAAAATCGACATTGGATGCAGGCAATATCTTAGAAGATCAACTGGTAACCAACCCACCAGGAAATAAGGAAGTAGCACTCTGGTACTGGCACCTTCAGGACACTATGGACGGAGAGTTCACTTTGGCTGAGGATCTGTGGGGAAATTACTTGCCGAGGGAGCAGCTGCAGAATATTTGGCAAGTATCTATGCGCACACTTTACCTCATTGTCAAACCTGCTTTTTTAAGAAGGAACCACCTCTTTTCACTCCATAGGGCATATATATCACCCGAAAAACTATCTAAGATGGGGCAAGGAAGCCGAGCCAGCTGTGCTAAATGTGGGCTAGAAAAAGCAACGGACGGGCATATGTTCTATCAATGTTCCACAATCAGCGATTTCTGGAACAAAGTGGAAACGACAATGTCAGGTATTTTGGGTCAGCATATAAAGGTAAGCCTTTCTTTGGTTATTTTTGGCATGGTCGATGAACTGGTGAGCAGTGTTAGAGATATGCTGTTCTATGCAATACTACTAGCCAGAAGAGAAATATGTCGTAAATGGGCGAGTAATATACCACCACAGCATTCAGAGTGGCTAGAGTCCCTCATATATATGTCTAAGAAGAAAGCTTTGTACTTTCTACTTTGTCATGTTGTAGTACATACAATTGACTTGCATCACTGACATTGAATTGCCTGTACTTTACAGCCTACACATCACCATGATGCCATTGTCCAGGTCCTATGTATTACCTCCATGTTGTAACTGTCATGATTTCTGGGTACCTCAAAACACCTTTGGGGTTATTTCCATTCCTACTGCGCCACCACTACGTCACTTATGCACATATTATAAATGAGTCACCAGTTGCGCATGGGCCTTGTGAAGCAGGCCCCTTGACTTTTGGCACATTACTATGTATGTGCATCAGTAAGATACATCATTGTGAGTTATTGTACTGAGGGTAGCTGGCACCGGAAGTACTTGGATGCTAAATGTTGTACTCATTGTGGGTTATTTACATCCCCCTTGCACCCCAGGTTGGTCACTGTTTGAGTCACAGTAGCACTGCTACCTGGTGCACTTGACTTACTGGGACATGCAAAGACAACGGACATGTCTATTGATGTCCTTGGGCATATGTTAACTTTGAATCTGCTTGTATGCGTGTTAGGGTCAGCCTATGGATATTGCAGTCTGTGTTCCCACTCAGCATACATTTATTAGGCTACATTTGCGCATCTGGTATTAATTTTCCACCAGGAAATGCATCAGATTGCTACACCTCACCAGGGGAGGCGTAGGGATGTGCAACATGGAGTGAGATTTACATTTCTATTGTTTGTATGCTCTTTCTATGCATGCTACATTCTGACACGACCCAGACTAATGCTAAATCAACTTTTGTGATTGTTTGTGTGCAGTTAGGTGTCCCTTCATGCAGAAATACTTTCCTCCCCATGACGCAGGCACCCTTGCAGCATGGTGCAGGGGTGCCTGTGTTTGTGCATGTCAGCTAATTGTGCACCAGCACAGGGGATAGCAAGGTGATCTGTCATCTTGTTGTACATATGGCACATGTCTTTGTTTCACAATGAATGCAGCCCAGAGCAAGCATATGTCTTGTGGCACGTGCTGCATTGATTCATTTCAATTTTTGTCTGATGAGTTCTGCAAAATCTATATTCCGAGAGTGACTTAGTGGTTTGTGAGAGTATTTCTTCCCTACTCCCTTGTTGGGCCTACTTACATATGTGTGGTTCTTTGGCATTAGGTGTTGGTGTAAAGTAGTTGGCACAGTTACAATGTATATTGGATTCAATTTGCTACATGTGCTTTCTCACATGGTTGAGCTACATGATTAGTGACTTGAGGTGTGTGGTGTGTTCAGTTTGTACTTAACAACGAGCAGTCCATTTCCATATGTGCCATTCTCGAACCGCTGGTTGATGACCGATTGGCGGAAGATGTAGAAGTCATGCACACTCCCTGGGTACTTGGCAACGACATTGATGAACAGGCCAAGGTGGGCCACAATTGCCTGGACATTTATCGAGTATGTGTGCTTCCTGTTGCGGTATATGTGTGCAGTGTCCACAGGAGGCACAAGTTGCACATGGGTGCAGTCAATTGCCCCCAACACATGCGGGAAACCAGCAGTGGCATAGAAGCCTTGCTTGTTGGCAAGTTGTTCTTGCGCAGTGTTGGGGAAGCGTAGGTGCTGAGGAGTCAGGCTGATGATGGCATCCAAGACAGTGGGGAGAATCCTTGAGAAGGATGCCTGGGACATTCCTCCCACTCTGGCTGAAAGGTGCCTGAGGCCAACATGTGCAGCACGGCAAGAAGCTTGGTCTGTGGAGGGATGTTGGTGCTGCGCTGGGATGGGGCCTGTAGCCTTGGCGCTATCTGGTTGAGTAGTTGGAGGATGGAGGACCTTTTTAGCCTGTAATGGTCTATCACCTCCTCTGGCCTGAGGTGTATGAAGTTGATCCGTTGGCGGTAGACCTGCTCTCTTTTGCGGCGCTGCCTCTGTGGTGGTGCTGGTGGCGGTGGTGGTGGTGGTCTTCTTGGAGCTCCAAGTTGCAAGAGTAGTACCTCCATGGCGTTGTTGAGAATGCCAATGAGGGTCTTTGATTATCTCCATTATATACAGGTGTGGTTGCACCATTTTTAAGACCAGCTATTTTTTGGTCTAAAAATCCTGCCGCTAACTGGACTTAGAGGCCGTTTTGGAGGGTTATCAAGGGACAGGATTTTCATTGTAAATATCACGAAGTGTGGTTAGCGGTAACTTTTCTCATGGGAATGCCTACCTTGCATCTCATTTTCGTTAAGTCCCACTAACAGAAGTGGTGATCTTGAAAATTCACGTTTACGCTGGAAAAGTGCCCTAACTGTAGTTAGCGGCACTTTGTAAATAAGGCAATAAAAAAGATGCAGTAACGTCCAAAAAATGACGCTATGGCTGCGTTAAGTTCTTGTAAATGCCCCCAAATTTCTACCTAAACGTGTTTTCTTTAAAAAAAAAAATGTGGACGGGAACAGAATAGGTTTGCAGTCCCCTGTATTATGTAAGAAGGGAAATGGTTTGCTCTGCTTTTGTAGAAGTTCAATGTCAAACAATTCACGATATACACGTTTACCGCATGTGCAGCGGTTGGCCACGTCCACGAGATTCCAGGTAAAACAGAGCAATCTCAGAAGTGCTATTATATATGGCATCTCTCATTCAAACTTGCCAACTCCAAATTAGGGCTCACGGGTTCAAGACTGCAAGAGCAGGACACACACTGAGCTGACGCACACTACGCACAGGCTCAATTGCCTTTTGTCAGCAGAGCCAGACTTTGATATCAACATCTTAGACGTGCATGTCTTCCACAGCAGCACTATCACTCAGGTGATACTACTCTGACACCCTGACAACTGAGATAATGCTCAAGCATTCGCAACATCTGCTGCCAACTTCCGTTTATTCTCAATTTTAGAAGTAATATTTAAGTAGAGTGACAAATCTCAGCACAAAACAGTACGGACTGCCTATGGATTAAGATCAAACCTGCTGAATAGACGTGCAGCTTACCGATCAAATTCAGTGCTTCCTGGGTCATCCGACTCAGCCCATGGCTTTCCTGGAGACCGTATCACACTGCAAACATCCTCCATAGTGTGGGGCAGGCTTTGTTTCGGGTACAATTAGATCCTGCAAATCGTTCTCTTTGTATACCAATCTGACATTATCTGTTAAATGTGTAACCAAACAATTTGTTTGAAGGCAGTAGGACTAGCTACCGAATTGTATCCTGAAGTCCGCTTTCCCTTTCACCTCCGATGGTGATGACCGGCGAGTTTACGTCCATATTAAATGAGCAACAGGCAAAAATTCACCAGTGGTAGCGTAACGTCTGATCTCTCGACTTTAAGTTTATGACTTTTACGGCAGATCAAAAAGAGCATTCCAGTCATTGTCATGCACCACGGCTGCCTGCCCGCCTTAACGCACACAATGGTCCGTCCTGATGAGGTTTAATGGCGCCCGCCAACTAAACCAATCCTGATGCTTCTTTCATGTTGTTTGTATTAGTGATTAGCATGACAGCAGCACCTGGATTGGATGGGGCAGGCAGACATGGCACTCATACCAGGACCAAGAGGCTGCTTCTGTGTTCCCTCAGCTCCATTGTATAGCATAGGTTGAGAACAGCTGAAGTACGCATGTCAGGTTGGAGGTGAAAAACAAAACGGCCAAACTAACATGCGCACTGCGTTTCAACTTTCACTGTGATGGGCTGTCAATCATTATGTTTGGAGTGGACCAGCCCACGGTTCGTCATTGTACTTGGTGACAGAAGTCACGGTAGGCCAGGGCCATAATGAGAATTACATTCACTTCGTTTAACTGCAAAAAATGTATGCAACAGCTGACACGCAAGGGTGCAAGGTCCTGTGATATTGGTTTCTCGTGGGTTCCAGGAGGATGTGCGCTTGTCTCCTCTGGGGATCTGCATTTCTCCGGTGGGTGAATGCTATGGAAGCCACCCTTGTGATGATTTCTTGCTACCATTCAGCATATCTTTTATTACTTATTGTATATTGTCCTTTTCCCACAAAGGTGTTACCCAGGCTATAGCCACTAAGGAAGAGTCTTGCCAAAACCAAACTTTCTGGCTGAGAGGACGAGTCCACACCAGGATTTGTCTCTCACTCTCCCTTCCATTAAAGTCTCTGGTTATAACTGTTTTCCTCCATCATCGCTAAGACTGCAGGGGAGGGTTTAGGACTAACATTGGTGGACATTGTTCCTCGAAATCCTGACAACCTCAGGAAAAGAGACATTTCAGGGAATGCATGATTTTTAATCCCAAGCTATGTAATGAACTTATCCCTTAAAGATATTGTATGTGTTGCTAGGTGTCAGCTTTCCACTCACACAGTAATCTCTTCAATGCTCTGGTCCTGGCTGGAGCGATGCACTTTCCACAGTGCCCCCAATCGCAGAGAACAGACACAACGATTGTCTCTGCCAATTTATGGGGAGGGGTTGCAATGAGAGAGAGAGAGAAAGACAGCAGGTTCAAAAGTCAGAGATTCTGCCTCCATCTTAACTTCAGAGTTAATGACTGTACACGGTAACTGAGGATCAAATTCTACTTGGAATCCTGAGCTAGAGTCCTATTCTGAATAAATAGGCATACAAAGATTGCCACTGGGAAAGAAACGTCTCTTAACCTGCTCCTTTAGTCAAATCTGTTCTTATTCATTTTTTAACACTACGAGTATCAGATATGTCAATCCATACTGATAGTTTTAAGATATACATGCAAAAATTGAATTAAAATAGTGGAAATAACAAGTATACAAATAATACTCTGAAAAAGCAACTCCCTGCCCTCACCAACATCTGATTTAGTAATTTAGATGTGACACAGGCATTTTTGTATTCTTTTATGTTTGGTGGGGCCAGCAATTCCATTTTTTTAATAGACATTGCATTCAGACCTCTTTGTATACTTATGGTTGAATGTTCAAACAACTGCAAGACTCATAGTGAAGTAGTTATGTTCTAATTTGGAGAGGTATGAAACCAGAGGAAATCATATTTTAGCAAATTGTTCACAGCATTAATCAGATTGTGCAATTGTTTTTCATAGGCTAACTGTCATAAAACACACAGTAGGTGATGGGAGGAATGTTTGCAGTAAGTCTAACCGCTGGCAATCACTCAGGTACCATTCCAACCCATTGTTCTTTTTCCCACTATACCTTCTCAGTTTGGACCCATCTGTTAGAAATGGGATTTCTGGTTGGCTAGGGCATGCGCCTAAGCCAGTCAGAAACGACCAATCTAGTCAGGGCAAGGGAGTTACACACTGAAGATAACCCCTGCTCACCCCCTTGGTAGCTTGGCACGAGCAGTCAGGCTTATCCCAGAGGCAATGTGTAAAGCGTTTGCGCAACACACACACACAGCAGCAACACACTAGGCACACTACAAAAGAAACTCCACACAAGGTTATATCAAAAATAGCCTTTGTATTATCATAAACACATTAGAATTATAATCACACATATACACTGTGCCAACTGGCACTAGGCAATATTTACAGGGGATTATATACACACGACAGGGCCAATTGGGCCACTGTCAGAACCTTTAGAAAGTACTAGTAGCAAATGTAAAACACAACCAGTAACCACTGGCAGAATACCGTACTTAGCAATATCACCTGCAGCATAAACGTATGATGCATAAATCACAGTAGACATAAAACCACATTAGGCTCAAACCTCATTAGCATAAACACATTACACAATAGGCCTTACCAGCATAAACACATTTATGCAATAATCAGGGTCCATCAATCACATTTGGCAACCATCAGCATAAACACATTATGTCTGCATCACATTAGCGTAAACACATTACCCTAAACACCAGAAGCATGGGCACCCTGGGCATAAATCATATTAGGGCCTTGTGCCCTACCAATCATGAAAGTGACCCCCAGGCCAACTGGCCTTTCACTTGGGCTCAGAATGCCCTATGTCCAGAATGTCAGGGCGCTACGCTGCCTCTGCAGCAACAGCACTGTGCGTCATGCACTGGGGTAGGGGGGGTGCAACTCACCCCTTTCTTCTTATTAAAAACGAAATGCCCCCAAAGGAAAAAGGCCTGGCACCACTGTGCCGCCTGAGCCCCACTCCGGGACTCTTAAAAACAAAATTGCCCCCTTGGTGCAGCTGCCCGCAACGGCGGTGCAGCTGTGAAGGAAAATAACACTGGCACTCACAGTGCCTCAGGGAGCTCTGACAATGTGCAATGGAGGGGGTCAGGCACCGACAATGTGCCTCGAACAACCCCCAGCCGCTCACGCCGCGGCCCCACTCACCGGGGTTCTCCTGGGACTCCGCTTGGCACTGCAAGGCTTCCCATGCGGCCCCCACTCATCGGGGCTTCTCCAGGCTTCACCCGGGCTCTCGGGTGTCGGCAGCGGACTCGGCAGCGCGCGGGGCTCTCTCCAGTGCCTGGGAGCCCCGCTCACCAACAGGCTGCCACCACTGCTTCTCTCCGCCTACGCGGGGCTCTCTCGTCACCACGGGAGCCCCGCTGACCAACCGCAGCACCTCTCCTCCCTTCCGACGGGCTTCTGCTCGCGTCTCGCGGCCCCGCCCACTGTCAGGCTGACTCTGCCTGATTTCCGGGTCGCGGCGGTGACTTTCTCCTCGGCGGTGCAATGCGGGGTGGGCACCCTCTTTAAAATAAAGCCCGAGTGCCGGGTGGGCACCCGCCTTTTAAATATGCATAAATGCGGGGTGGGCTCCTGCTGAAGGAGCACAAACGCGGGGTGGGCTCCCGCTATCAAATAAGCATAAATGCGGGGGAATCCCCACGTCGGGATTCCCTCTGAAGATGTCGCAGCTCCGCGCTGCAGAGCCCACGCTCTTCTCTTGGGCAATTAAAATATAGCGCTCACGAGGCGCTAGGAGCCACAGCTCCAGCCAGCAAATTTTTAGGGGCACAAAGCTGGGCCCAGGCAGGCCAGCTCACAGGGCCCTCCAGCAGGGAGGCAGTCCCTTGTGGCGGTTCCTCCTGGAGCCCAGCAGCAGCAGGTCCCCTCAGCACAAGGAAGCCCAAAAAGCACAACCACTTCATGGGGTCACAGCCCCAAAATTTATACACCCTATTTGCTTTGTCTGCCCTGGCCTAGGGCTTGGGGGAACCAGCCTAGACTGTTTCTGGGGGGTTTTGGAGCACTTTGTTGACAAGGCTCCCCTTCCCCTTTGTCAGGTGGGGGCTCGTCATCAGACACACCACAGGGGGGCAGAGCCAGCATTCACATAGGCAGGCACAGACCTATTCAGGGTCAGGGGGCTACTCCTCCCACTACTCCAAATGCAGATGCCCTATTCAGCCTAGCGCTGACTCACCCTGCCCCTCCTGGAGCCACACACACCTCACCAGCCCCTGTCACTCCAAAGCCAGACATGCAATCCACATCAGGCAGGCAGACACATAGCACACAGAAATGCCAACTTCTAAAAGTGGCATTTCTAAAATAGTTATAATAAATCTGCGCACACCATTGCGTAGCATTTATTATTACTATTCCAAACATACCAAACTTGACCACGCTGCTCCTCTCATATCAGGAATTACCACTGAAACACTTATCAGGGAATCCCCAATGTATTCCTATGGGAGGGCAGCCTCACAGTAGTGAGAAACCAAAATGGCTGTTTGTCACTACCAGGACATGTCACACACTTAAGGTACATGTCCTACCTTTTACCTACAATGCACCCTGCCCATAGGGCTAGCTAGGGCCTACCTTAGGGGTGACTGACAGGTAGTAAAAGGGGGGTCACAGACATGGCACACACTTTAGGTGCCACGTCACAGCGGCAGTAACACTGCGCGCACAGGGCATGCAATGGCAGAGGCCTGAGACAGGTTTGCAAGGCTACTTTGGTGGGTGGCACAACCAGCGCTGCAAGCCCACCAGGAGCATTTAATTTACCAGCCCCGGGTATATGAGATACCACTTTAGAAGAGACTGACAGGTAAATTAAATAAGCAAAACAGGTGTAGACCAATCTTACCATATTTACCACAGAGAGCACACGCACTTTACACTGGACAGCAGTGCTAAAGTGCCCAGAGTCCTAAAACCACCAACACCATGTCAGAAAAAAGGCTAGGAGGAAGGCAAAAAAAGTTCAGGGATGATTCTGCAAAAAGGGCCAAGTCCAACACCATCCATATGCAAATCAGTCATGACCCTGCTCCAGTAGGAATCACCCAGCCCAAACTGCCTGGCCAGGTTCTCCCTGAAGCGGAACACAAGTAACCCAATACTGGTTTGACCCTACTCGTGGATCGTCAGTCAGTGTAGCTTGGTTCCAGTGGCACAGTGGGCACTGGACTCACGTCTGGCTATACCCTTGGCCACTTAGGGTGTTATCTCCACCATGCCTGTCCTTTATGAAGCCTCGGCAAGCGTGGCATCACCTTGGTTAGTTTGTTGGCTAAGGTGTTCGAATATATTTTAACATCAACGTTGAGTAGTGATATTGGTCATTAATACAATCATTTGTCTGGGTTTTTGCCTTGTTTATAAATGAAGGTTATACTTGCTTTTGAAATTGTAGACGTTGCCCCAGATTCTATGATGACGCCATGGGTGCAACTAATTGTGGCAGAAACGCTTTGTAAAATAGAACTGTAAAGCAATCTGTGCCTGGGGATTTCCCTGTGCTTATCTCTTTGATTGCCTTTCTGACTTCTGCCATGTCTATGGGTTGGTCTAATTCCTCGCTGCAAGTAATCAGGAGTGTGGGGGTCTTACAGTTACCAACAAATTCTCTCTAGTTTTCTTCACATTTTCCGAGTCTTCGGTGTATAGATTTTGGAAGACGCAGTGTATGTTTTTCTGTTTGATGAGTATGGCTACCCCTGCAGGTTTAAATAGTTCTGAGATCCAGAATTGTAGTCGAGAGGGTTTATTTTTCATTCAGAAAATATCTGTATTTTTTGAGGTATGTCTTCTGTAGGAATATAATGTTGGGGCTGCATCCGCCAATTTAATCCCAGAATCCTTGCCGCTTGCAGGGACAATTTAGCTCTTTCATGTTAAGTCATAGTCGCTTAAATTGCATAATATGGTGTGTCAACGCTTAGCATTTGAAATACAACACGCCTGTATAATATGCGTGATGATTGTTTCTGGTATTGCCCCTTTATCAGATCGTAATAACTACCCCAAATAAACTTTACAAACTTACTAACAGTAATAAACAATAAACTAATAAATATAAATGAGTTTTGACTATCATTTGTTTACCCATAGGGTTGCACTTGTGACTTCACGCCTTAAGGCCCTTTCTTAAAACCCAGGTTTTTCTTAGTTATATAGGTCCCTTTATTTACATTTTGAGTGGATCTTTCAGTCCCCTCTTTTCACCCACTTTTAGTTAATAGAATTCTGTCTACTGGTAATTATGGGCATTGAGTCTTATCTCAATATAATAGCATGCTGTTCACCACCTTGATAATATTTCAGCCTAAATCTTCAGGTTCTCCTGCCCTTGACAGATCTGCCTTTTTGAGTCATGGGGGAGCATAGGTGATCCTTGTACCCAATATCATGTTGAAAGAAGAACAATTGATGGACAGAATGCAGAACAATGTACAGAGATCTGGGCCTAAATCCATCGTTTTTTTCCTCACCATGCCATTCCAGTTTGGACCCAGCCATATGCAAATCAGTCTTGACCCTGTGCCCAATGGGAACAGTCCAGCCCGAACTGCCAGGCCAGGTCCTCCCTGAACTGGAAACAAGCATCCTAGGACCGGTTTCGGGCTTTCAGCCCTCATCAGCCAGGATAGCTTGACTCCAGTGGCATGGAGAGCACGGGACCCACGTCTGGGCATACCCGTCCCACTCGGGGTGACAAATGCAAAAAGAACAATTGATGGACAGAATGCATGTCATACATTTACCCCAGTACAGAGACTGGGGGTGAGTGTCTGAAAAGTTTCAGCGCTCCGTCCATCATCTCCTTGTGTTTGCTTTGTTCGCCCTAAGTTGGCAGGGTATGCCCAGATGTGGGTCCCTTGCTCACTTTGCCACTGGATTCAAGCTAGCCTGGCTGATGAAGGGTGTTACCCAGAAACCGGTCCCAGGATGCTTGTTTCCGGTTCAGGGAAGACCTGGCTTGGCAGTTCGGGCTGGACTGTTCCCTTGAGGCACAGGGTCAAGACTGATTTGCATATAGCTGGGTCAGAACTGAGGTGGCGAAGTGAGCTAAAGAATGATGATGGATTCAACCCAGATCTGTGACTGGGGGTGAGTGTCTGAAAAGTTTCAGCGCTCCATCCATCATATCCTTGTGTTTGCTTTGTTCATCCCAATATCATGTTGCCTTCCTTGGCTTAGATTTTTTTTTACGTTAGTGCTCCATTGCACTGCTGAATTATTTTTTGGGTCTAGAAGATTTAGTCCGTGCCTACCTCATCTATCATATTATCAGTGACATTCCACATAAACTGAAGTGCTGCGGAGAATGTCCAGCAATATCTGATCTGCTTTTCATACAACAGTTGCGATAGTAGTGTGAAGTTTTTTCCTTTTTGCAGTGTGGAGGCTGCTAGATCTTGATATAGAAGCACTGTTGAATCTTCGTAGTGAATCTACCTCAAGCTTCTTGTCTTCCACATAGTTTCTTCCTTGACCCTTAAAACAACCAGTTTCTCCACTATGTCTTGAGGTCTGTTTGTCATTTCTTTCGGTTGTTTCCAACTTTGTGTGCCCTAACAACATCAATAACTGAGCTCTGAGGAGACTATACCACTGACTCAAAGATAAGTTCCAGACAACTGCAGATAATATCTCCCTTAACACCCTATTCAGATTGGCCTGTCGGTGCTATCCATGCGGCCAGTTTCACTGCCCATTCGTAGCACTCCTCTCCCCCACACTTAGTGTAGCAGCCTTGTACAGTATACTCTCAAGGCTGTTGTCAGAGGTGTAGTCATGCCGCATCTTCCTGCATGGGAGATATTGAGGGGCTGGTAGTTGTCATGGCATTCCTCCTCTCTGCTGCGTCCCATCACACCTCAGCTGTTTCCCATCTCCAAAAGCCCAGTCCCATTTCCAGCATGGCTGACTGTCTTGAAGAGTCTGTCTAGGAGTGGTAAGTCTCAGTAAAGGTGATGGAGTCTCAAGACAAAGGTGGAGAAGTGGCCAGCGTTCTGTGCACTAATCTTTCTTCGAGTCTACCCAGGAGTTACTCTGTATCTGCCAGTACCAGGGGCCTGTCACTCTCTCTACCTCATTTCCAAGCCCCTGGGAGCACCATTGTGAAACAGATCTGGGATAATACACTCGGTGCAGAATTTTCAGCGGAATCAGTCGGAATCTGACTCTTATCGCCACCTCCCTTGGACTTCGTATTGCCTCTAACCAGTCCTCGTCGTTCAGAGGGCCTGGATCCTCCTCCCATGTTGCTCGTTAGCAGCTCAATATGTCTGTTGTGTTACTCATTGTTTTCTTGTATAGTAATGATATGGCCTTTTCATGTAGATCAGTTCAGTCTGTCTTCCAGAGGTGAGGCCTGATCTAAAGCCTCTCCTTCACATAAATGTGCCTTGAGGGAATGACCCAATTGAATATATCGTAGCCACTCCCCTTTCCCCATCTCAAATTCAGCTTGTAAGGCGGTGAACGTAATATATGCTTGCCCTCTCCAGACGTCTCCCAGGTTTTCAAGACCCAGCAGCTCCCATTTCTTGAATCCGTGTAACCCTCCCACCTTTTTCAGTATCCCGCTATCCCAGAGGAGGTGGGGGGGCCATCCCCGAGAGTTTCCCCTCCCAGCCCAGGTGTTTGGTTGCTGCATGCCATGGCAATGCCACCATTTGCATGTGCGGTAGTAGGTCTCCTGCCATTTTTCTTTAGGATAATAATGGGCAGTATCACCTGAGGCCCATGGTGACCATATCCATCCTGTAGGCCGGCTCCGCACAGTCCGCAAAAACCCATCATTTACCGCTACCAGTTGTGAAGCCCAGTAGTAAATACGGATGTCGGGCAGCGCCAGTCCCCCATCATACACCCCCCTTTGGAGTTTGCGTAACGCTATCCGTGGCACACCACTGCTCCATAATAGAGATCTTAGTTCAGCCTCCACTCTTTAAAAGAAGAGCGGCGGGACCTCATACGGTGTGTTTTGCAAAGTATAGAGTAGACGTGGAAGGGTCATCATTTTAAATATAGCTGCCCGACCCACGAGGGTAAGAGGCAAGGTCCGCCAATGCTTGGTGTCCATCACAAGTTTGTCCAGTTGGTAACCCAAATTACTCTGGTAGAACTCACGGGGGTCCCTGGTCATGTAAATTCCCAAGTAGTTAAAGCCCTGTCTCTCAATTGGCACTGTACATCGCAAGGTCAGGCTGGGGGTTTCCCCCGCCAGGGGAAGGAGAAGGGATTTTTACCAATTGATGCAGTATCTTGAGTAGTCGCCGTAGATACAGAAGATATGAAGTACTCTGTGTACCGATTGTCTCGGTCATCTAACATATAATAGGGTATCGTCCGAACAAAAGTAGATGCGATCCTCCTGTTCTTCCAGCCAAGGTTTTTTTTAACGTAAAGTAATATTTTGTTACATTATGTAGAGTAAATGCCCACGGTGCACGGCCTTTAGCTACGGCCAGGCCCAGCTTCCAACACTCCGCAGGCAGCCAACTACATTCTACACACAGCCTTAGGCCTTCGGCCTTCTGCAGCAGGGGGTTGGCCAAAGGCCCTGAGGCCAGGTTCTGTGGCCAACCTCCCCGCAGGCAGTCAACGAGGTGCTACGCACAACCTTCGGCCATGTACTGTGGAGGGTTGGCCACAGGGCCCGTCATCGCCTGGATCCAAACACAATTAAACAGGGGAGAGGGCCATGCGCTGCCTTCTCCAAGTTTTCTTGGGCCCTGGGGACTCCATTCCCCGGGGCAAAATTTTAAGGAGAGGGGGTTACCAGGCTCCCATCCTTGAGCCTTGATAGGCCCTGCGGACCCCATGCCCTGGAGCCAAACACAATACGAAAAAAGAGAGGGTTGCACGGCTTACCTCCCTGAGCATTTTTAGGCCCCGGGGACCCCATCCCTGAGTCTGCATGTTATATAAAGGGAAGGGGGGCCGTACCTTATTTAAAAGGGGAGGGGGCCTCTTTTGGCCCCGGGGACCACATTCCCCACAGACAAAATGTAAAGGAGAGAGTCATGCAGGCTCTCTCCCCGAGCCTTAATAGACCCTGGGGACCCAATCACCGATCCATTTATAGGGCAGGGGGGCACCTGGCCTCCCTCCCTGAGCCTGTTTTGGCTACAGGGAGCCCATACCCGGGAGCTCCATTATTAATAGGTTGTTGGCCCGGTGTCCACCCAAGCCATCCACTAAGCACCACGTTGAGAGCGCGGGAAGAGCCTCAGAGCCCCGTGGCCCCAACGTCTCCCCTCATGGTGTGGGAGCTGGCATTGCTCCCTCCCAGAGGGAGCAGCTACTTTTTGCATCCTCCCTAATATGTGTTTTGTTTCCCTGCCAGCATCAGTGCAGGCAGGGAAACAGAACTCAAGTCTGCTCCCAGCCGGTGGGAGCATTTTTAAAACTTCTGCTGGCTGGGAGCAGACTTGTATGTTTGCTCCCGTTTGGCGGGAGATTTAAAAATGCTCCCGCCAGATGAGAGAAAACATATATTTCCCTGCCCGCACTAGTGGAGGCAGGGAAACAACTACTGCGTCCCGGGGTTGGGCTCCCTGGGACACAGTCACTGAGCACAGCAATGGACGTTGTGGTTCCCGGGGTCTTTAACAGCTCCAGGAGGGGGGCTGCATGGCCCCCCTCCCATTTAATTAAAGTGACAACCCAGGGGGATGGAGTCTCTGGGGCCTTTCTAAGGCTCGGAGAGGTGGGCCCCACAGCCCCTCTCCTCTTTTATCCACTTTTTGTCCCCAAGGGATGGGGCCCCCGGGGCCTAAGTAGGCTCTGGGTAGGGGTCCAAGCACCCCCTCCCTTTAATTAATTACTTGACACTAAGGGATGGGGTCCCCGAGCCTTTTTTTAGGCTCAGGCTCAGGAATGAGAATGAGGGCCGCGCAGCACCCCCCTCCTTTCTAATACATTTCAACACCGGGCAATGTGGTCCCCAGGGCCTAATGAAGCTCCGGGAGGGGGGGCCTCATGCCCCCTCCCTTTTTTAGCATTGGTAATAGGGTCCCTAGGGCATTTTTAGAGGCTTAAGGAGGGGGGCACATGTTTTGTTTCCCTGCCATCAGTGCGGGCAAGAAAACAGAACACAAGCCTGCTCCTAAACAGTGGGAGCATTTTTAAAGCTTCCGCTGGCTAGGAGCAGACTTGTATGTTTGCTCTCGTTTGGGGAGGGATGTAAAAATGCTCCCACCAGATGGGAGGAAACATATAGTTCCCAGCCCGCACGAGTGGAGGCAGGGACACAGCTACTGGGGTCCCCCGGACACAGTCACTGAGCACAGCCTCAGGCGTTGGGGTTCCTGGGGCCTTTAACTGCTCCAGGAGGGGGGCCGCGTGGCCCCTCTCCTTTTTAATTAAAGTGACAACTCGGGGGGAAGGGGCCTCCGGGGCCTTTCTAAGGCTCGGGGTGGTGGGCCGTGCGTACCTTATGGCATGAGTTATAGTTACTTGAGATAACTGTAACTATAACTGCTGAATTTCTATGGTTTTGTGTGGGTAAACTCTGAACCTAACTATAATGTCCCTGTAACCTTTGGTTTTTAAGTGAATTGCTAAGGTTTTTATGATTCTATTTCCTAACTGTAGCGTCCCTGTAACGTTTGTTTTTTCAGTGATTTTCTAGTTTTTTTTAATGTTAAGTAACATTTAATTACCATATGTTAATCCAACCACTGCCGCACACAGCGGGGGTGGGCTGCAGGGCCTGGCAACCCCCGCATTAGGGTAACCCCGCACCCTGAGGCCAATCCCCCGCATTCAGGCAACCCTGCGCATGGCAGAACCAGCCGCAGGGCTTGGCCTGCGGCAGGGTCCTGTGGCCAACCCTCCAAAGGCAGCCCACCCATGAGCCCCATCCCTCGGCTACTTTTGGCCCTGGGAACTCCATCCCCCGGGGTCCAGCAACATATTTTAGGGGAAGGGGGAACAAAGCTCCCCTCCCCAGGCTGATTTTGGCCCCGGAGACCTCATCCCCGCAGCCCGAAACATTTTGTGGGGAGGGGTGGCATGTGTCCCCCCTTCCTGGGCCATTTTTGGACCAGCGACCCCATCCCTGGGCCCTGGTGCCTTTTGTAGGGGAGGAGGTACGAGGCCCCCATTCCTGGGTGGTTTTTGGCCCCAGGGACCCCATTCCCTGAGGTCCACCACTATATTTATAGGGGTTGGGGTCACACAGCCCCCCTCACTGGGCCTATTTCAGCCCCGGGAACCCGATACCCCACAGCCCGCCAATAAAGGGTGGGTGCCTTGGTGCCCACCCAGGGCACCCACCATATCCTCGTTGGGGAATGCGGGGGAGCCCCACGGCCCAACTCGCTACCCGCATCCAGTGGGAGCTGGCATTGCTTAAGCCAGCAGGGAGCAACTAAAAATGCTGCTCCCTGCGGGCGGGAGAGATATTCAGATCTGTTTCCCTGCCCACATTGCTGTGGGCAGGGAAACCGATCTGAAAGTCCCCTCCCAGCTAGCAGGAGCATTTTTAAAGCTTCCTCCAGCTGGGAGCAGACTTTTTGTTTGCTCTCACTTGGCAGGAGCTTTGAAATTGCTCCTGCCAAGTGAGCGCAAACACAGGTTACCCTGCCTGCGCCAGTGCGGACAGGGAGAACCCAATGTCCTGGGGTGGGCAGCGCGGGACATAGCAGGAGCCGGCGCTGGGGGAAGAGGACCCTATGGCCATTAATGGCTCTTGGAAGGGGGCTGCGCATCACCCCTCTCTTTTGAAATTGCACTGGGCCCCAGGGTATGGGGTCCTGGTGGCTGAAATCGACATGGGGAGGGGGGCTGCTTGCCCCCCTCCCTCTTTTTCAACTTCGGCCGGTCCCCGGGGATGGGGTCCCCGGGGCTAAAATCTGCCTGGGACGGGGGCCACAAGCCCCCTCCCAATTTATTTTAAAGCCCAGGACCCAGGGGATGGTGTCCCCAGGGTCGAAATCTGCCTGGGGAGGGGGACTGTGTGGCCCCCTTCCCCTTCTCAATATCAGCCGGCCCATGGGGGATGGGGTCCCCGGGCCGAAATTGGCCTGGGGAGGCCCCCCCCCATATGAATATAAAATAAAGTATTCTCTCCGGAACGTGGTCCTGCCAGGGGGCTAAAAAAAAAATTGCGGGAAACCTGGCTTGTTTTTTATTTATTTCTTTATTTTGCAACCGATCCAGGGATCCTCTGTGACTTTGCAGCAAACATTTTAAAAAAATTTTTTGGGCCCTTGCGTGGTCCCTGTGAGACCCCACCTTTAGGCCTAGGGGTTCAGGATATTCCTACCCTGCCCCTTGTGTTTTTTTTACTTTTCTCTTGGGACTCGCTCTGAGTCCCGAGTCCCAAGATGGCTGCCGCCACTTCCTGGTTGAAATGGTGGCAGCCAATCAGATGTCAGTATGAGATCTGTCAGATCAGTGGGCCCTCAGTGTCCATAGATATACATAAATCTTTTTTATTTTAATTACTTAAAAATGACTGAATGAATTTACACCAAATTACTAAAAGAGATCTTTCTGGACCAAGATCTAGCTTACTGCCAAATTTGGTGTAGTTCCGTTTAGCGGTTCGGGCTATAGTCGTGCCTAAAATCCCTATGGAAAATTGCATGGGGAAAATGCACTTTGGGACCCCCCTTTTTCTCGGCATCTGCTTGACGAATCACACCGAAACTTTCCAGACAGCAGCTTAAGTGACTGGCACACTGGTTTTGTAAATTTTGTGAAGATTCATCACACAGCGCCAAACTTATTAGCAAAGAAATATGTTTCTCAATGGAAACTATGTCATAACTATAACTACCTACTGGTGTGTGTGTGTGTGTGTGTGTGTGTGTGTGTGTGTGTGTGTGTGTGTGTGTGTGTGTGTGTATGTATGTATATATATATATATATATATATATATATATATATATATATATATATATATATATATATATTACCTACTGAAGTTCGCCACTAGGTAGTTATAGCTAGGGCCTAGTTTCCATGGGAAACACATTTTTTGTTTTGCTAATAACATTGGCGCTGTTTGACAAAACTTTACGAAACTTTCAAAACTAGTGTGCCAATCCCTTCAGCTGCTGTCTGGAACGTTTTGGGGTGATTCATCAAGTGGGGGCCGAGAAAAAGGGGGTCCCAAAAAGCATTTTCCTCATGCAGTTTTCCATAGGGAACCGCTAAACAGAATTACACCAAATTTGGCAGAAAGCAAGATCTTGGTCCAGAAAGAGTGCTTTTTGCAATTTGGAGTAAATCTTTTCAGATGTTTTGGATTAATTAAAGAAAAAAGATTTATGTATAGCTGGAGATGCAGATCGACTGCGGTGTATCCGCGGATGCATGTGCCAACAGTAATGCCGTGATTGGCTAGCTACAACCTCAGAGAAAAGTTGCAGCTGCCATTTTAGTCAATTGGGGAACAGTTCCCGGAGGGTAAAGTGTAAATTGGATATAAGAGGTCAGGATAGAGGTATCCTAACCTAGGACTGATGAAGGTGTCTGTGAGGGATCCCTCATGGGCAAGAAATTGTCCCCCAAAATTATATTTTGGGCTTGGGAGGATCTGTGGATCCACTGTTGTGCTCAGTGCGGCCTCCACATGTGAATCCATAACGGATCTGCTGATCCAGATCCCAATTTAAAAAAATACACCCACTCACAGACCCATTCACTCACACACCCACTTACATACTCACACACCCACTCACACATCCATACAGCCACTCACACACCCACTCAGAGACCCAGAACACCACTCACACACCCATACAGCCAGTCACAAACTCACCCAGAGACTCAGAGAACCAATCACACACACACTCACAAACCCACAGAGGCACTCACATACCCACTCACATGCCCACATCTGCAACCACGCAACGACTCACACACCCACTCACACACACACACTCAGAGACCCACAAAACCACTCACACACCCACTCACTGACCCACACAGCTACTCACATACCCACTCACACACCCTTAGTCACTCAAAAACCCACTCAGAGACCCAGAAAAACACTCATACACCCACTTACACACTCACTTACACACTCATACTGCCATTCACACACCCACTCAGAGACCTAGAGAACAACTCACATACCCACTCATAGACCCACAGAGACACTCACACACCCACACAGTCACACACCCACATGCACGCCCATATAGCCTCTCACACACCCACTCGCGGACCCACAGAGCTACTCACACACCCACTCACAGACCCACACATCCAGTCACACATACACTGATGGCACACACATTCACACACCCACTTACACACCCACACAACCACTTACACACACAGGTTATAGGGACGATAGAGTTAGGAAACTGCATTAAAAAACGTAGAAATTAACTGAAAAAAACAAAGGTTACAGGGATGTTCTAGATAGGAAATAAAATTTTAAAAACTTTAGAAATTCACTATAAAACCAAAGGTTACAGGGACGTTATAGTTATGTTCAGATTTTACCCACACAAAACCATGGAAATTCCGCAGTTATAGTTATCTTAAGTAACTATAACTCATGCCCCATGGTAACTATAAATAGTGCCCTCCCCATGCACTGCTAATTACCCCACATATTACATAACTCATGACATCTTCAATGACATCATTGATAAGATCACTGCAACTTTTGCAGTGAAATTATTGATGAGAAATCTGTGCATGGTTGGGGCGCGAGTTATAGTTACCTTAGGGAACGAGTTATAGTTACATGAGATAACTATACTGAATTTCTACGGTTTTGTGTGTGTAAATTTTGAATCTACTATTATGCCCCTGTAACCTTTGTTTTTTAGTGAATATATATATGTATATATATATACATCACAAGATAAAAAGACTACTCCTAAAAAGACTTGTTGAAATAGAGAGGCTAACACAAATTCTTCAGTCAACTGTCGAGGCCATGAGGCTCTAGGCCATCAGAGGCCTAGCTGCATCGTCTCCACATTGCTTACAGATGGGGGTGGAGGTGCTGGTGGGGGTGGGGGTGCTGGTTCAATTGTTCTCCATTGATTAGAGGCTGGCATATTTCGTTCAGGCACCTCGTCAGGGGTTTCGGCTCTACCCTCATGCCGAATTCCACAGTTTTGAATGCAGTAGTAGCCTTGGATTGCTATGATAATTCAAGGATTTATGGGAGACAACAGGAGCTGCGTTTCAGTGCATCATGTCAGCCATCTTGCTATTATTATTCAGCCTTGGATTGCTATGATTTTTCAGTGATTTATGAGGGACAACAGGAGCTGAATTTCAGCGCATCATGTCAGTCATCTTGTTGGCCACGCCCCTTCTCTCCACAGTAACCAGTGCTACAAAGTGGTTTTCTGTCACAAGCTAGTGCTTTACAAAATAAAAAATGAAATGAATAAATATGTTTATGCAGCAGTCAGACCATCAAAGTTGCCCAAATTAGACGTGTGCATGGTATGTCTGGGCTGCCAAGGTAAATGCTGGGATTGTTCCTCAAACAAGTGCTGTGCCAGTGTCTAGGGCACCACATTTTGATGGCTACATCAGGGACAGAGGAACAGTGAGGACATTCGAGTGAAGTGGGTCTACGCACACTTAGCTTGTTCAGTTAGTGTCTCTGTGAGGAAAAACTATTCAAATGAAAGGCCATACTGGGCAGCACCTGCCCTTTCTTGGGACAACTGAGTTCTCCTGTTTGTACCTTGCCAGTTGACTGCTTGACCAATGTCCAATCGATGGCAAATGCTAAGAGGTCTCATTGATATCATCAGGCTGTATCTTATGGCTGTGCCATAACCTGCAGTGATCACTTAATGGTCGACCACTGGCTTGCACCAGGAGCAGAAACCTATGCACGTGTTTCTATTGGTGTGTGTCTTCTTGTACATGCCTGTCTGACTATGTGTCTGACACTGCTACTGTCTGCGTCTGCCTGTAGTTAGTTGTCTGTGGGAATCCCTAGGCCCAGGATGGCAATATCTCCAATCTGGTGGCAGACTCCCATTACAGAGCAATTATGACCAAATACTATATATTATATTTTTCATTAATAATTGGGTCTAGACCCAATGCCTGAATACTCTAGAAAGCAATAAACAGTGTTAAAATAGTTGTATGCCAAGCAGCAGTGATTGTTTACTAGCACATACACCTCATTTGAAACAACCCAAACTTCAGCCAAAGAAGTGAAAGTACTGAGTTTTCAACTCCGCTAGAGGCCACCAAGGCTCACATTTCCACCATATGTCATATATGAGGGAGTGGGTGCCCTGAAGAGCTCTGCTGTTTCCTACTTCAGATTCTGGATTTTCAACATCTAACTGGTCTTCCCTGGCTCATTGGCAACTCCAGTTTCAGTGACTACAAATCCTGATTTGTTTCAATGGGTATTTGTCTTCAGAATCTCTGGCCCAAGTAAGCCACCTCTAAATGCCAGTGTGGTTGAAACGATGAAGAGATCTCTCTTTAAGACTTGCTCAGACTTCAGACAAAGAATGATCTACATTGATGACCCACACGCACAGTATATCTGTTGTTTATAATCTTTGCTCAAGCCATCCAAATACATCATCTGCAAGAATGTTCCACCCAAAACCTTGGAAGGACGGGGAACGACAGCTTGAAAAAGATTTTCCCTTCTATAGGAGATGACCCTTCATCAGGGGATGATTCAATGGCAAGAGCTCCACATAGCACTTCCACAGCGGTGGCATAAAAACGAGTGCACATTGAGCTCTGGAAATTAGAGTTCTCCAAGGAAGCCTCTGTGAGTCAGAAAACTAAACCTTTTAGGAAAAGGCATCAGTAAGGGCCCAGGTCAAACCTGTGTCCAAAAGAGTGCTGAAAACTTCGATAGACCAAGTCAGCTGCCCCGCCAAAACCTTCTTTGGGAAGGCTGTGTCGACTGCAAAGAAACTGCTGTGGTTGACCGGATTTCTGGTCTATTCCTTGACCACTGCATCACTACCGAAGACCTTGAGCACTCTATCAACAGCATCGCGGATTACCACATTACTGATGAGCGAGATCTCATTAATGAAGACTCCACCATTGGGGAGCCCGTCGAAGATGAAGATAATGACTTTGACAACCCCACTTTGAAGGCAGCTCTACCTGTATAAACTGCTACCATTGTGTAATTAATCCTGTTGATGACAGAACAGCTTGTGTTACCTACAGCATCTTCAACATATGCACACTCGCTATTAAATGCCTCCACCTGTTTTCTGTCCACATCCTTAGTTTAGTCTTTACCAAGAAGAAGCTTGCAAAACCGCTCACAGTGCGACAAATCTGGATGTCTAATGTATCAGAAAATGAAGACTATAAGTATCGGAGGTCACCACACTGTAGAGACACTAGGGAGTGTTTTTGTGACTGTAGAAAAATGAAAACTATACTCCATGGGATCCTCTACCAGAGATGTGTACAAGAGTACAGATGCCACCAGTGGGGGCCTTCCTCAATGCCACCAATAGGAGTCGTCCTCAAAGCATGTGCCAGTTATCTTCTTACACTCCTTGCAACAAAGGATGGAGAAGTTTCAAAAACTGGCCACGGCTCAATGCCTACTTTAGAGGCTGCTACCAGGCCCTCTGCAGCAACACCAACTGACACAACCTCCACCTTCACCGTTTCTACTTCCACCGCCACAGCAGGATACGTCTGTGCTGCAGCTGGTTCCTCCAGTGCCTGAGACCTGAGCAAAGATGATCCACCAGACAGTGATCAAGATATTGATGTTGAGGAAGAAGACAAGGTCCCTTAATATGATACAATGGTTAGGATGACCACCAAGATGAGGAGGAATGGAGAGTTTTCATACTACCAAAAAAAGACAAGAAGGCACATCCACAACCAGACTAATCACCCCACCAATACATTGCCCACTTCTATGCCATATTGGAAAGGGGAGCCAGAAGGTGTGATTTGCCGATGATCTGTGCGAAGCAGCAATGCTTCATATGCAACTTTAAAGAGCAGCCGGGGAAGGTCACTAAATCTTCCCCTATCTATCCCCATTTATTTGGAAGGACCAACTAAAACTAATGACAGATCCTGCTACAGTGCAAGCAGTCGTACCACGACTGGTGTTGCAGGGTGATTTTTTCACCCTATAAATGTGCTATCTAAAATAATAAGACACGTGTGAAATGCAGGAACTGAGTTAGAGTGGCACTTTATTCGAAAAGCAAGTTCAAACAACAAATGTCAAAAAGCATATTTCTTAATCATCAAATAACTTCGTGCAATCTTAATAGATAATCAAGTGTCAAAGAGACACATCTCAAATAATAAGCTGAACCATGCAATATTGTAAGTTTTAAGATTACGTCAATGCAAGGAAAAGGGAGGGGATGAGAGACCGAGAGAGAGAGAGACAAAGACTTTCAAGCTATCATGAACACTACAACCTCAGATAGTTGAGGCTCAAAATAGAGCGGTCGAGCGGAAACACCAACGCGTGCTAGACACTGCAGAAGGTGGTCGCCGAATGGGCTGAGGAGCAGATCATTTATACTCTTTTAATGAGGAACTATTGACCACAGAATCACAACATTATCAGGTTCTTTGACCGCAGAACATGACGCACTTTGGTCACTTCTCGGAAATATTAGGAACACAGAAGTGACACTTACATTACAAAAGTTTACCAAAAGGTCACTTGATGTTTGACCGTAAATCATAATGATATTAAACATTTATCGAAAATGATTTGCGTCACTTCTCTGAAACTTTTTAAGAAAGCAGAAGAATACAAAAGGTGTGAGGTCACTTGTAATTTCTAAAGCTGCGGAAAGTCGCAGTTGGCCCAGTTGGCCCCCACTCCTTACTCTTGGCCAATTGTGTTCTTCTAAATGACAGACACATCCTGTTATTGCTACACCTTGATGTTCAGAAAGATGTACATCTGAATATACAGGAGGGCAAGGGGCCTACCGCCTCCTAGACGCTTAATGCAGTGTGGACAATTTTAACACAACCCTGTCTGTGGGCTGGCAGGGACAATTGAGACTCTTATGCTTCAGATGTGGACAGAATGGGCCTGGGGCACTATATGGTAAAAACTAGACCCTGCTTCACTAGAGCAAAAATACAGGGCACCAGACACTGCACCAGCATCCCTGAATGGCACAGAGGCATTCAAAGACCCCTTAGCTCCTACAGTTATTAAAGCAGCAGTCACATTGGTCCGTCTTGAGTGTGGTAATCACAGGATGAGGAACGACACCTCAACCCTTCTGGGACTGATTTGAGAAGCAAGAAAAGGCTAACTAAATCCATAGCCAGGCATGTTGTTAGCTCCTTGGAGGCCATTACTGATGCTGCAAAGGACTTGTCTAACTCGAGCTTCTCCAGCTGGAAGGACCAGCGGTGTTTAAGAACGATGGTTGGCTGGGGTATTCCTCTTTTTCTCTGAAGGTCCAAGCAACAATACTAGACATGCCCTTTGATAGACAGATTCTCTTTTTTTGAAAAACATGTGGATGGCACGTGGCAATCTGACATGCACTAATCCATCAATACAGTCATGGACACAGTGTGTTGTATAGGCGGTTGCAATAAAGATGTCCTTCTTCCTCTCGAGGATCAAGACACTCACAGACCTACAGAGGCGCCTCTAATCAATACGGGGACGCATTTGTCAGTACTACTCATATACGCAATCCAGCTACAATCAACACTACATTAAGGGAAGGGGTCCATACCGTCAAGGCTCCGAGAAATCTGCAGGAAAGAAGACTGGCATGGTTCAGTTTCTAATCGACATCTGGCAATAGAATCTACATTAGTCGTGGCTCAGCATGAATGTGAAGAACACTGTTTAAGCTATATTAATTCTCTTTTGTCTTCTCGATGATATCAAGTAGATAGATGTAGAGAGGGAGGGGATGTAGCCTAAGGGCTAGGGGTCAAACTCAAATCTGGGGAACCGGGTTCGAGTCTCGGCATTGATGCTCAACATCCTGTGACTCTCTGCAAATCACTTAATCTCCCCGTGCCTAACAAAAATGAATGTGTCCTTGTGTAACGGAACTAGTGCTCATGTAAAACGCTCTGATACCTGATACCTTCAGGTCAAGTTCACCCTATATAAAACTTCGGGAAAAAATAAATAGATGAGGGTTCATAGGCATACACAGTGAATACAATACCAAGCACATGACTGTGCAACATGGTGAGTAACCACAGCATTTCTAACAAGATTCTTTTTAGGCATACATATATTGATGGCCATTTAGCGGATAAGACCTCTTTTAATTTGTGACATACACATGTTAATTGGCTATTAACTGAAGAAGAAACCTGACTTAGGGGGAAATATATTTGCTTCTCAGCAACATGTTGTCTCTGTGCAGCTGCGGCCCATGCAGGTAAGAGAAGTGGGGCCACATTGGGGGGCAAAGGGGGGGGGATTTCGACGGACGATGACAAGGGGAAATTAAATAAATAATTAATTTTCCCTCGTCATCGTCCGTCGAAATAATCCCCACCCGGCCCTACCGCCCCACCGCTCTTACCTGCTCGGGCAACGGCTGTCTCTCTGTGAGGTTTACATTTGACCAGTGGCCAATCCCAATACATTTACTCCTCACTACCGCTCTACAACTTACATGCAATCATGGTCTTCTATCGTTGTTGATCTTCAGTTTATTGAAAAGCGCTTTTCTGGCCTTGTGGTGATGATGCCAGCGCAAAAATACTATTTATTAAATTAAATAATTGGTATGAATAGCATTCTAAAGTCTACTGCACAGATTGTACGGCTCAGTCCATAGCATCCATCAGTCTGGTTCCCTAATCAGCGAGTAAACGGCTTACATAGTGAGCTACAGATAACTAGAAACTCACTGAAATATTTGAGGAATACCTTATATAAATATACATATATAGATATATAGCATTCCTGGCCTGAGGCGCCCACGGTAGCGGCATCCAGATATTTAATTACTGCAATTCTGCCACATGCATATTAAAAGGCTAGTAATTAGCATGGGAACTATGAGGCTCATCATACACCCTGGCACAGAAATTTAGAACCGGTATTATTTCTCCCACCATGCAATCTGTTATTAGACTTTTTCAATTAAAGCACACATATAAGGCCCGCATTTGTCTGGTGTAGTAAATCATGTCAACTTCCTCACACATCTTTCTAATTCTTCCATCACTATATTTTTCAATCGCTGTCCTGTTTATCTTATTCCTATTTTTCCCCTCCAATTTTTCTATTCTCTCTGGTCTTCCCATTTGTCTCTTTCCCTCCCCATCGTTGCGCTGCTTTTTCGTATCTCTTTCTGCTTTTTCGTATCTCTTTCTCCATTAAGGTCCCCCCCCTCCACTTCACTCCTATTTCCTCTAATATATAACCCTCCTCTCTTCTCTAAACTTCCATTTTCTTTTCAAACAACTGCCCTAACTTTGTACACTTTTTTTTTTATCTCGACTCCCTGTCAAAAATAACCAATTGTCCTGCTGAACGCATCTTTGGCTGTCCAGGGGTAAATCAAATGTTCTGTGTCATCATTCCCAGCGAACAGCAACACTGCCCCGCCCCCACCGCCTTCAGCACCGAAGATTACCAGCTCTGAAGAATTAGAGCTATGACAGATCGAGCGCCGCCATTTTAGAGCGTTCCATATGAAACGTTCCGCCGTAAGTGGGTTAGTAGAGGAAAGGGCTTTATGGAAAAGAGCTAACGCATTCAGACAAGCTGCAGGTGCAGAGCCTCTTATCTCCCGGTAATGTAATGCTTGACCTCATTTGCTTCTGAAAACATTTGTGTGAGTGCGTGGCGGTATTCGGGAACCGATTACTAGACCATAGCTACGACCCATTGATAAATGATCGTTATAGTTTATGAACGAGATAAGATGCTAATTTGTCATAGAATCACATATGACTACAACTACAGAAATATCATACCACCTAAAGTATTATTTTACTGTTAAAGGGCAGTCGTTCACCATAAAATGTGTTGAGATTGTAACAAGGCCATGTGCTAAACTTAAAGGGAAAAAACGAAGGCTAACAATTAAACAGTAGAGCAAAGCCAATAGGTCTGGCTTTAATGCGCTGACGCAGGCGAACTCAGCTGGACTAGAGCGCACAGACTCTACATCCTGTCTCTGTGCATCCTGAATCTTTCCGTGTCTTCTGTGACTGTGACCACTGCTTTGAATGGGAAGGTACTGTCCGGTACTCAGTACCTGCCCTTCTTTCATTTGAAAGGGCCAGTACCTGTACTTTCAGCACTGCTGCAATACCTTTAATAGGAGAGTACCAGCACTTCTCAGGAGCAAACAGGTACTCTAAAGAGTGAATATCTGCACTTTTATATATCCATTTAATTGCCTGTGACACGAGCTCTGCAAGCTTAGGGAATGAAAACACACATGAGTTCCTGGTAGGCAGCCATGGCTCTGTCTTTGTGGTATCAGAGTATGGTTGTGTACTCAGCAGAGGGACTAGGATTTCTGTGGTGTTGTTTCATGCATACTAAAGTCGGATCCGGTATGAAGGGCCCTTTGTTTTATGTTTGGTGGCCATAATACAATCGCACATAAAATGTGTAGGCTACTGTCTTGAAAAGCAGGTTCATTATGGGGGTAGTGATAGAATAAAACTGTAAGGTATTACTCAATGAAGAGAGAAAATGCAGCAGTAAGATATCACTTTTAGTAAACAAAGCTGTTGATCAGAAAGAACTCAAGTTCAAGTTCATTTTATTTGATCTAGTTCTCTACTGAGAACAACAAATATCATACATCACGAATACTATTAATTATACGCATAAAATAATCAATACAAATTTAAAAACGATTTTAAAAATTTAAACAAATGATAGCATACAAATTCATCTGGGGAGAATTAAAAAGCGTAATCAAATTCAGCACGGATGCACTATTATATCTAAATTGTATTGGTTTTAAGTAACGCCTTCGAGCTTCAACCAATATCGGGTTTGGGCAAACCGACAGTACGTGCTTCATATCTTGCACACCACCATTGCAAAGATCACAGATGCAGGTAACATTTTCTTTATCAGTCCATTTAAAAGTCAATGAATTAAAAGGAGTAACCCAAACCTCAATAAAATTATACACCGCCGAATTCCATGCCTTAAGGAAAAGCGAATATATTGTTGAGCCTGTTTATATATGATGGCTTCTGCGTACTGTTCATAATGATGTAATTTAGAGCAGTGCAAGATATCCAGGTCATAACTGATCCTCGGCGTCAAATGTTTCAAGAAGAGCTTCAATTGTGCTGGTGACCATGATTTCAAGAGTGCAATTGAGCAATTGGATAATTTAAAAGCAATGGTCAAGTTCTGGTTTAGGGTATATTTTGTAAAATCACTCTCAAATGTCTCTTTTTTTAATAAGAATCTTAAAGTGCCTTGGTCTGCGTGTAGAAGATTATACGCCCATCTAAGTACGTTGGTGATCGCTCTAGCAAAGGAACTAACTAGAGAAAATTCTAAACGCAGAGCTTGTACTGGGACTGATTGTTGAACCTTTGCCAATTTACGTAAAATTTTCCCTTTCGTTTGAAAGAACTCAAATTTGATTGAAAGCATGTGACGTTGCAAAATCACTCTTGGTGTAACCTCATTGTGGAAAACATTTTGGTATGAAAACAAAATTTGAAATCACATTTAGGTGCAAAAATCACCCCTGGTACAAAGTGAGCAGGTCAGTGGTATGCCATTTAGGAGAAAAATCACATTTAAGTGAAAAATCACCCATGGTGCAACTCAGGAACACAGATGAAATTTTGGAGAAGAACACAATTAGGTGCAAAAACACATTTAGGTGCAACATTGGGTTTTTCCTAACTTGCAACAACGACATCTAGATTTTATTAGAGGCAAAGTGGCTGAATTATATGCCTGCCTGTTTCTGCCCCTCAGATCCTTCCTAAAAGGCGCACAGGTCTTACCACTTCTACATCATCTGTCTGATTTTTCCTTCTCCTTCCTCCCGCTCAATTATTCATTGTTCAAAGGCACTCATGACCTTGTTTGTCTTGCTTGCCTAATACAGATGCCTGTCATGTTAAAGTTTTCAACCCGTTTGAAGTTCTTCCAAGGATATCTTCCTAGTTCGCTCAGTTGCGGCCTGTTATTGGCCAAAGCAGCAGAACTAATATGGCTGTTGGCATTGCAGTAAGTGCAAGGCATTGCTGTGTGAGATATTGCAGAGTTGTGCTGACTGGGCACAAAGTGGAAAAGGATGTGTTCAGGGAGGGAGGGAGCCTGACAATGGCCGGGTGGACGTGATTCCCCCCAGCTACCGGTCCGCGTCAGTGCCCTGAGCACTTAAGCGCCTTTAAAAATTGCCAAACCGGCTCCAGAGGCGGCGGAAACGCGACCGACTCGGTGGATGCTGAGCGAGTGCTGTCCACGCTAGGGAAAGAGCCCTTTTGAGACTCCCCGGGGCTCCATGAGAGTTGCAGCAGTGCTACACAAAATGGCGGCTGCCGTGTCCGGAGGACGGAGGAGCCGCTAATTGCCCAGGCGCCTTACCGGAGCAGAGGAGAAAGTCCTGTGGCGCTCGCGATCCCATCGGGTTCTCAGGAGGAGCGGTGTGCGGGAGGCTACGCTGCACGATCGGAGCAGCTTCAGACCGCGACTGGAGGAGCTCATGGAGGGTCTTTGGTGCGCACACGTGGTCCCAGAGAGGGCGCAAACTGTATAACCGGTGAGGAGGGGACGCACTGCATAGACATGATATGAGCAAGGGGCAGCGGGAGCAATTTCTAGACAGGTGGCAAAACGGATCCATGCCTGGCCGTGCCTGACCCTAAAATGGCAGCCGAAACGTTGCTGATGATCGTATAATTGAAAGGGGTGAGGCTGTGGTGCTGCATTAAAGAGCCTCAGCGGCAACAAACTCCACAATGCAGCAGGAGGGATGTAATGAAGGAGGGGATTGGTGCCTCCCACATAGGCCATCAAACACCGATAGCACCCAGCAGTGAGCTATGCAAGGTAGGAGCAACCAAGATGGCGGTGGAGTAACAGCTCGAAGCTGGAGCGCCACCGGATGAGGCCCAAAATTAGCCTGGGTCCCCCTACCACTGGGATCCTGCTCAAATTCCCAACACTCACCACTGCTGCTGGGAATGGGGATGATCTGCGGACTTTGGACCTGTCCCTTCCACCGTTCTCCTCTCTCCTCTCTTGACCTGAGGGCGAGCTGGAGGATGAGGCGGACGGCGTTTACCAGCAACACCGTGACCGGTGCTCTTGATGGAACTTTGACGATGCCCCCTGGGCGGAAACCCTAACTTTCTATACTTACCGCGGTGCCCGAGCAACCTTGGCTGATGCCCGGTGGAGCTGTCCTATGCAGCTATAGAGGAGTTTGGCTCTGGTTCACCCCTCGGCCGGCACCTACCCAGCCGGACATCGGACATTGTTTTCCTCGCCTCCTTGTTGTGTTTTCCTACCTGCTTTCCCTACCCCTGTTTACCATTCCCCCTCTACCTTTTCACTCCCCATAAGACGTGTGTACGCGCTAATAACTCACATTATTGTGTAATCTCATGGTTTTTTTTTCTCCTATGTCTATACTGGTCTATGTAATTATGTAACCTATAACTCACTGATCCTCATGTAAAGCGCTCTGATACCTCCGGGTCTAGCCAGCGCTATATAAAACTTTGCAAATAAATAAAAATAAAATGTGTTCGACTAGAGAGCTGGGCAATTGCTAGAGCTTCGACAAATGTGATTTCGCCTAGGGCACTATTATAGCAGTGGCTGGCCCTGGCTGGGGAATACCGCGTGCTGATATCAGATAGGAATAAGATGCCCAAAGAGCGTGCAAAAGAGCTGCGCCGGGCCATGAAATGGGACAGGAAGTGCCATAGCAATCCTCTGACACATGAATGGGGAAAGAAATACAAATTGTACAACAACAGAAACATAATCACAAACAAGGGCAACCAAGAAGTCGAAATCCTTGAGTACAGATATGATTGATGATGAGTGTACCCCAGATTGGGGTCGGCCTTTGATGAAAGGCTGCTATCAGGGGCGGCTCCTACATGTGGGTGGAGGAGAATTGCACCACTGCTTTCTCGCAGTGCGAGAAGCAGAAACATAAAATGGTATTATAAATTCCATTTTATGTTTCTGCTTCTCGCACTGCGATAAAGCAGAAGGGTTTGGTTGGGGGCGGGCGGGTGGGTGGTCCTGCTCTAGGACAGGGGAGGAATGGCTTGCCCACTGCTGAGGGCGCTGACTGTTTGGTCGGCCCTCTGGGGCCGACCAAACCAGTCATGCGCACTCTGCCTTTTCTCCATGTAGGCTGCACGCAGCCCACATGGAGAAAATGGCCTCCCCATAGACGCCTGGCTGGTCGGCGTCCCAACCAATCACAACGCTGCCATTGCAGCGTTGTGATTGGCTTAGGGGAGGGGAGGGAGGCTTCCTGCTTCCAGGAGAGAAGCACACACAACGCGGGACCGGGCCGGCGAAAGTAAGTTAACTTTTTTTTTCTTTTAAATTATACCAAAGCCCCCCTCCCAGCGTGACCCCCCGCCCGCTCCCCCCCCCCACCGGCGAGTCATGCCTGCCGCGACTGGCTGCCATAAGTCCTCAAAGATCTGTAGTTGATCATTACGTGTGTAAAGCAGTGAGGTGGGGCGTGGCCAGCCGCAAGGGAAGATGGCTGCTACTTAGAGCTGCTCCACTGGCTCGTCTGAGAAAGCCCTCCATCAATCCACCTTAAAATCCGTCATCAGCGACGAGCGACACATGTAAAAGGAATGCTCTGTGCCCAGATGCCAGTGATATCTTTTAGAGCCGAAACAAACTTGGTCCCGGACTGCAGCCCCGAGGTGGCCTGGGGGCGGATGGCTCCCCGGCCTCGATTAATGGAGGACGGAGCGACGTCTGCGCGCTTGGAGGGCCGGACTTCATCTCTCCTCGTTGAGCGGCCTCTAGCCACCCCCTCTGGCTGGGGGAGCAGGAGCCGGAGTTCCTGCACCAGCGGCTGCACATGCTTCACAGCGGCAGAGAGTGCTGACACCAGAGGCACAAATTGGGCATGGCTCGTCCTGCGGTTGGACCGACCCAGGGCCCGCCAGTGAAAATACAGCAAGTGCTGTCTCCTTTGGGGCGTGGACTTCCTGCACCAGTGCCTGCACACGCTTCAAGGCGGCGGAGGGTTCCGACACCAGAGGCACAAATCTGGCGGGGCTCGTCCCGAGGTGGGACCAACCCATGGCCCGGCGGTGAAATTACAGCAAGTGCTGTCTCCATTGGGTCATGGGGATCCCCTCCCCCCCACGCCCCTCCCTCATAATACAGTTGACAACGGGGCGCTGGTCCCGAAGCTGAGGGGCGGGTGGACCACGTATTTCCCTGTGGACCACAGGGCCTCGAGGTGACCATATAAGCGTGGGGCAGGTCTGGGCCCTGGAGACTTGGCATCCCGATCGCCTGCGGGCATTGACAGCCTGCATATGAGCTTCTCCAGACTGCTCCCCTCTGGCGGGATTGGGGAATAATCATCTGGAGGATCTGGGGGTGGAAGGTCCGACAGACCACCAGGCGTAGTTCACCAGCCTGGGCTGGCGGCGGTGAGTACTATTTGCAGGATTTCCCCCTGCACGCTCCTTCCACACTGAGCTTTCGGTGCCCTCTCCCGACTCCCAGGTCCTGCAGGATGGCAGGCGGTAAGGGCCAGCACAGCACACAACAGACTAAGCTAGATAAATATACCCTCTCCAGAGGGCCATCCAGACCTGCAGAGGCACTGGTGGTTGCACCAATATTCGAGGTCTCGTCATCCCCTGCCGCTTCCCGCCTATGCTGCAGGACATAATGGCCGATATCCAGGGAGTCAAATCAGACCTTGCAGCCAGGATAGATTCTGTTACCACTGAGGTCTCTCTGTTGAGGACAGAACTGAGAAGCATGGGTGCTCACATGAAGGCGGTGGAGGACATAACAACTGTTCTTGCAACTGATACCAGGATGCTCCAGGCCCAGGTTTGTGAATTGCGCACCACTACTAAGACTCTGGAAGCCAAGCTGGAGGATCAGGAGGGCTGCTCCCAACACAACAACGTCAGCATTATTGGAGTGCCGGAAAAAGCAGAGGGCCCGGCAGTTGACCTCTTTGAGGAGGACCTAATACAAATGCTCCACCCCGGGGACTCTCTAATTATTTTTGGGTGGAGCGAGCCCATTGCATTCCGGGGACCCAACCAAGACTGGGTGCCCCACCACCTCCTATCATCACGAGGATATTCAACTTCCGTGATCAAGACGTTATCATCCAGGCAGATCGGAGTGCCCCTCCGATTACTAGACCATAGCTACGACCCATTGATAAATGATCGTTATAGTTTATGAACGAGATAAGATGCTAATTTGTCATAGAATCACATATGACTACAACTACAGAAATATCATACCACCTAAAGTATTATTTTACTGTTAAAGGGCAGTCGTTCACCATAAAATGTGTTGAGAATGTGAGAATGCCACCATCATCTTCTTCCCAGACGTTACTCTGAAGGTGCCCCAGAAGCGTCACAGCTTTCTTGAGGTAAAGAAGGCACTCAGGAACAAAGAAATCCAGCAACACTCCGGATCGCATCGGATGGCAAGGTTTAGTGTTTCTCCAGCCCTGAGGAAACATGGGACTGGCTGGAGTGTTGGAGAACAGTAAGAAGGCCTAGACAAAAGAACCGATGCAATGGCGCCTCAAAGACCGCTGAGACACGAACAGCTCCAGACAATGAAGACTGCCTCTCCCAGAGATCAAACTCCCCTGGGACCGAAGGGGAGTGATAGGGTTCTGCGGTCTAGTTGCGTAGCAGATGGAGGGGTCGAGGTGGCCCCCCTCCACTCTTACCTGCGGCCTCGCTGGCCTGCAAACGCACGAATCGCCAGCACCCCCCGCTTGTAGAAGCGGCCGCCATGGGGCTGCAAGTGCAGGGACCGCCATGGGCAGCCAAAGGTCTAGCTACGCCACTGCTGCAGACTATCTCATATGAGTTCCCCAGGAGCTGGGAACGACCTGGCCATGCCCGAATTACTCGCATGAGGCTCAACTGAATCAGCTGACCCGTGGACTGAGATCGTTTGCAAAGTTAAGATCTAATCTTTCAGAACTGGCTCTATTTTGGTTTGAAATGTTGTTTCATGTAAACGTTTATGCTGGCAACGCACTTCCACTTTGATGGGGAAGAAGTGGACGGTTGGTGGGCCTTCTCTGCGGCGCTAGCTAGCCCACCCTACAGATGGTATTGTTGTTTATGGGAGACAGGCACTCTGCAAGTTGGGGTGTTGGGAGGTTTCAAGCCCACAGTGCAGGGTAGCAGGGAGAGGGGAGTTATATACTTGGGGTTTTTGTTCTCTTTTTCGAAGTGGACTGATTATCTTTCATTATTTGTTGTTCTGCTCGGCATGCATAGCGATTCAAGAACGGACACCAGGAGGTTGGAGTGGAGGGACATTACTCTCCACCCACAGTACAAATAGGCGTCAATTGAGACCTTACCGCAATAGACACCATGACCTCCCTATCTGACAGAATAGACCCACTTGGCCCACACAATAAACAGTCCCATGTCAACAACGAACTGAGAGTCATGACGTGGAACGTCAATGGTCTTGGCATCAAGATAAAATGCACTGTTTTTCTCCAGTACCACCGTAGACATGCTCCAGACATAGTGTTATTACAGGAGACACACTTAAAGAGTAATCACTATAAAGCCCTAGATAGATGTGGCTACACACGGCTCGCACATGCAGGTTTCACATCGGGATCTAGAGGGGTGGGGATACTGGTCAGATCTTCTCTTCCCTTTGTCCCGAGTAAAACTTAGCAAGATCAGTCGGGCAGATTTGTCGCGCTGGCCGGTAAGTGGGAGGGCATGATCCTTAATGTATGCTCGGTGTACGTACCACCAAAACTCCATGCTGACACCCTGCTTACACTGAGTGCACTATTTGTGGAAATGCCAGTAGGCACCATATTACTGGGGGGAGACATGAATGCTACTGAAAGGAATCAAAACCCTAATTTAGATTTAGGCCCTAATTATTGTGTTCATTATTCTGCTTTACCTGTCACTTGCCCACAAACTAAGAATCTTTTTCATGTAAAGAAAGAAAAACAGTATAATGTGGTTTAAATGTGTGGTTAAACGTGCATGTTAAGTTGCACATTTGTATCTGGAAATAACCTACAGCCTGCTTTAAAAAAAAGGTCTAAATGCGGTCTGGCTTAAGTGTTTTTTCCTTACTATTGTATTCTGGCTGAGAAACTTCCTGTCTTGGAATATGTAACAGGAAATTCGAAGCAGCAAGAATGTTCCCATTGTAGTCTGTAAGTGTGGCGTGAGAAGGCACACAGGAAAGAGCTGTTCTTGAAATAAATGTATGTAATCTGGGTGGGACATAACGGAAAAGCAGGAAGCTTTTTCTATTGTTAATATTGTATTAGAGTTATGGAAGGTAGCCAAAATTAGTATTATAAGAGTAGACTCGAAGTGTATGTAAGTTGAGACTGACTTGTGCTTTTCTTATAGCACATCACTCTCCCAACTGAACTAGCCTGGCATATGCAATAAACCTGTTTGTACTCCCTTTAGTTGCAGATGTGGTGATTAAATGATTTGCACTGTGTGGGCCCGTCAAGAATCAGACACAAAAGGGTAGGTACTCTCGGTGTAGTTTTATTCCAGAGTGTATAAGGACAAAGGAAAGTTCCGAACAATCGAGGGAGGGCCACTTCCGTCAGTGGATCTTCGAGGGGGGGGTTTTCTCCGGCCTTGGGTCGTCTCACCGATCACGTCCGTCGGGAAGGTGCCAGGGGCGGGTATGTAACAAAAGAAAAGAGAAACTACTGTCAGTTTCGTAGCCCGTCCGGACTAAAAAGAGAATTGGGAAGGGAGGTGAGGGGGGAAGAGAGAGAGCACCACCATCCGCCACCCGTGAATAAAAAGCGCAACGAGGTACAACAGCAGGATTGTATTTTAGTTGTTAGCGGGGCGTTTGCGTGCCTCCCTCCGCCCTTCTAACTGGCTTCCCGCCCAGGGGTTCCTTATCGTACGCTGCTTTGAGGCGAGCACGTACCTGTTGTAGCCACGTTCCTCCTGGGACGTGGCTGGCTTCCTCGTAGTGCCGAATCGGGTCCGGCGCCCCCTTGACTGGACAGTGTTCCGCCTCCTTCACTGCCGGCTCTTCTGGTCCTCCCGGTCGAGACTCGTCGTTCGGTATCGGCCTGGCAAAACTGGTCAGCTGCTCCTCCTTCTCCCTTGTCCAGTCGGCTTGCGCCCTGAGTTCCTCCTGTGGCCTCGTTATGACCCCGGAGGTGTGTCTGTCCCCTCCAATAAGAATCCCCGGTCCGGGTTGGTGGGCGGGCTCAGAGTCTCGAGCGTCCAGGTCCTTAAAGGTCCACAGCACCTTCGAAGCTGCAGAGGACTGAAAAGAAAGGAGGGGCGAGAGATAACGTGGGAACATGTCGGGATCCTCCTCTCCCGGCAGGTCAACAGCCGGGACATCGTGACACATCCCCGCCCCAGAGTGTTCCCGGTCGGGGAACAGAGGAACCCGGGAGAGGAAGTCCGCATTACCATTCTCAGAACCCCTCCGGTGTCGAACCTCAAACGAGAAGGGCTGCAAGGAGAGAAACCAACGGAGGATCCGCGGGTTCTGCCCCTTATTACGACTCAACCAGAGCAAGGGGGCATGGTCTGTGAACAGGATGAAATGGGAGCCCTCCAGGTAATATCTGAGCTTGTCCACGGCCCACTTGATCGCCAAACATTCCTTCTCGATGATGGGGTATGTTCACGGGGAAATAGCTTACGGCTGATAAACAGCACCGGGTGGTCCATACCTTCAGGGGAGGTCTGGGAGAGGACGGCCCCAATCCCCCGATTAGAGGCGTCGGTTTGGAGGAGGAAGGGTTTCGTGAAGTCAGGGGACCTAAGTATAGGTGCAGTAGTGATGGCGTCTTTTAGGTCCTGGAATGCTAGGAGGGCCAGAGAAGAAGGATGTGAGAGATCTTTGGCCTTCACCTGCTGTTTGAGAAGATCTGTTAAGGGACCTGCTATGTCTGAGAAGCGGGGAATGAATCTTCGGTAATAACCTAAAAGACCAAGAAAGGCCCGGACTTCCTTTTTAGTAGAAGGGAAGGGAGTGTTGATTATTGCCCTGATCTTTTCTGTCTGTGGCTCTATTACCCCGTTCCCTAGGAGATACCCCAAATACTTGACCCGCTGATAACCCACATGGGACTTCTTTGCGTTCACATGCAGACCTGCCTGTTGAAGGGCCTGTAGAACCGCCTGGCAGTGTCGTAAATGCGCTTCCCAGCTAGGACTGTAAATGACGATATCGTCAAGATATGCCGCTGAATATCCCTGGTGTTCTGCAAGGACCTTGTTCATTAGTCGTTGGAAGGTGGCAGGTGCCCCGTGTAGGCCGAAGGGGAGGACTGTGAACTCAAAGAGGCCCGTAGGGGTCGAGAACGCGGTCTTCTCCCGATCTTGGGGATTGAGGGGCACCTGCCAATACCCCTTTGTGAGATCCAACGTGGTTATGTACTCGGCATCCCCGAGCCGTTCAATGAGTTCGTCCACCCTCGGTAGCGGATGTGCATCGAACTTAGAGATAGCATTGACGGCCCTGAAGTCTATACAAAAACGTACGGACCCAGCACCCCAGCACCCGCCCCGCCAAACCACCGCCCAGGAAAGAACCCAACTACCTCAGATGCATCCTCCTCAACACCCGCTCCGCCCGCAAACACGCCATCGAACTCTGGGACCTTCTCGACTCAACCTCCCCAGACGTCGCATTCCTGACGGAGACCTGGCTGAATCCCGCTTCAGCCCCCGACAAACCATTGCCATCCCGGACGGATACAAGATCACCCGCAGGGACCGCACCAACGGAGTCGGAGGAGGCATCGCCATCGTCCACAGGAACACCCTCAGAGTCTCAACCAACACCGACGACACCCTCAGCACCGCCGAACACATGCACTTCCAGATCCACACCGATCCCAACACCACCCTCAGAGGAACCCTCATCTACAGACCCCCCGGACCCCGACCACAGTTCAGCGATTCCATCGCTGACTTCGTCAGCACACACGCCATCGCCTCCATGGACTACATCCTCCTCGGGGACCTGAACTTCCACCTCGAGAACAACAAGGACACCAACTCCACCACCCTGATCGACAACCTCGCCACCCTCGGACTCAGACAGCTCGTGACTACACCCACCCACGCCGCCGGCCACACGCTCGACTCCATCTTTTCCGCAAGCCCACACGTCTCCTTCAACCACACCTCCGAACCCCACTGGACTGACCACCACTGCATCCACTTCACCTACAGGAAGCCCACCACGCACCACCGCACCGAACAAATGCCTCGCCGCTGCTGGAGCAGAGTCACGGAAGACCAGCTAACCACAACCCTCGCCCTGAGCCCACCCGCCGAACCCTCCGACCCCGACACCGCCGCCCGCAACCTCAGACAGTGGATCGACGACTGCGCCAACACACTCGCCCCGCTCAAGAATCCGCCCAACAGCCACACCAGCAAGAAAGCCACCTGGTTCACCAAAGACCTCCAGGCCTCCAAACGAACATGCCGAAAACTGGAGAAGATCTGGCTCCACGAACGGACAGCGGACAGCTACGCCGCCCACAAGAGCGCCACCCGCAGTCACCATCACCTCATCAGATCCGCCAAAAGGGCCTCACTCAAAGACCGCCTAGACAACAACGCACACAACAGCAAAGAGCTCTTCAACATCGTGAAGGAACTCTCCAACCCCAGCTCCAACACCAACGACATCCAGCCGTCGCGAGACCTGTGCGACTCACTGGCCACCTTCTTCCACCGCAAAATCGCCGACATCCACGACAGCTTCAACACCACGACCGCCCCGGCAACCACCGAGACCACTGCCCCCACAACCACCAACCGCCTGCTCTCCTGGACCAACATCATCGACGAGGACACCAGCGAGATCATGAACACCATCCACTCCGGTTCACCGCTAGACCCGTGCCCTCACCACATCTTCAACAAAGCCAGTACAGCCATCGCGCCCCATCTCCGGAAAATAATCAACATCTCCTTCGAGACAGCAACCTTCCCGGAAAGCTGGAAGCACGCCGAGATCACCGCCTTACTCAAGAAACCCAAGGCAGACCCCAAGGACCTCAAGAACTTCCGACCCATCTCTCTGCTCCCGTTCCCCGCGAAGGTCACCGAGAAAATCGTCAACAAACAACTGACCCGCTACCTCGAGGAGAACAACATCCTGGACCCTTCCCAGTCCGGCTTCCGCAGCAACCACAGCACCGAAACCGCCCTCATCGCCGCCACCGATGACATCAGGACCCTGCTAGACAACGGAGAAACAGCAGCCCTCATCCTCCTGGACCTATCAGCCGCCTTCGACACGGTCTGCCACCACACACTACGAACACGCCTTCACGACGCCGGGATCCAAGAGAAGGCCCTGGACTGGACCACATCCTTCCTTTCCGGCAGAACACAAAGCGTCCGCCTCGCCCCCTTCCGATCCAAGGCCACCAAGATCATCTGCGGCGTACCCCAAGGCTCCTCCCTCAGCCCAACGCTGTTCAACATCTACATGGCACCCCTCGCCCACGTCGCCCGACAGCACAACCTCAACATCATCTCCTACGCCGACGACACCCAGCTGATCCTCTCCCTCACCAAAGACCCTCACACCGCCAAAGCCCACCTCCACGAAGGAATGAAGGCCGTCGCCGAATGGATGAGGACCAGCCGCCTGAAGCTGAACTCGGACAAGACGGAGGTCCTCATCCTTGGTTCCAACCCTTCAGCCTGGGACGACTCCTGGTGGCCAACATCACTGGGAACAGCCCCGCCACCCACCGACCACGTACTCAACCTAGGGGTCATCCTCGACCCCACCCTCTCCATAACTAAGCAGGTCAACGCCGTTTCCTCATCCTGCTTCAACATCCTCTGAATGCTCCGCAGGATCTTCAAGTGGATCCCCACCGAAACAAGAAAAACAGTCACCCAGGCCCTCGTCACCAGCAGGCTGGACTACGGAAACGCCCTCTACGCAGGAACGACGGCTAAGCTCCTGAGACGGCTGCAACGCATCCAGAACGCCTCTGCACGTCTTATCCTCGACATCCCCCGACGCAGCCACATCACACCCCACCTGAGAGACCTGCACTGGCTCCCTGTCAACAAGAGGATAACCTTCAAGCTCCTCACCCACGCACACAAAGCACTCCACAACTCCGGACCAGCCTACCTCAACAGACGACTCAGCTTCTACACCCCCACCCGCCAGCTCCGCCGACCAGTCTCGCCCTCGCCACAGTCCCCCGCATCCGGAAAACGACCGCCGGCGGCAGATCCTTCTCCCACCTCGCCGCCAAGACCTGGAACACCCTCCCCACCAACCTCCGACAGACCCAAGACCTACTGGCCTTCAGAAGACTCCTCAAGACCTGGCTCTTCGATCAGTAGCAGCACCACCCCCCTCTTCCCCCAGCGCCTTGAGACCCTCGCGGGTATGTAGTGCGCTTTATAAGTGACATGATTGATTGATTGATTGATTGATTGACCCATCAGGTTTGGGTACGAGGACTATGGGGGATGACCTCTCGCTTTGGGAGGGTTGTATCACCCCCATTTCCAACATGTTTGTTATCTCGGTGTTGATGGCCTCCCGTCTGGCCGCAGGTATCCGATACGGTCTTTGTTTGATGGTTTTACCCGGTGGGGTGGTTATGGAATGTTCGATCATGTTAGTTTTTCCGGGACAATCCGAAAAAGAGGGGAGTATGGCAGAAGGGCGTCATGTAGGGCCCTTTTTGGGAGTCTGCCAGGGCCTCATTTACATCCAGGTGCTCTATAGTGCTCTCTTGCTCCTTCAGAGAGAGCGCTAAGTGTACGTTTTGGGGCACTGGGCCGAGCCACTTCTTAAGAAGATTTATATGGTACATTTGGGATTTTTTGGTGACAACTGTACCAGATAGGTGGTGAGCCCTATTTTCTTTACGATACGGAAGGGCCCCTTCCATTCTGGAGCGGACCTTTGCTAGACTAGAGGGCAGGAGGATTAAAACCCAATCGTCTACGTCCAAATGTCTCCACCTTTTTCCTTTATCATAAAAGAGTTGTTGCTTGGTTTGGGCTTTTTCGAGGTTGGCGTCCGCGAAATCGCGTAGTTTATGGATGCGGGTGCGCAATGCAGAGGTATAATCAAGGAAAGAACGGGTTTCTTCCTGCTTCTCCTCCTCCCAGGATTCCCTGGTGATCTCCAACAGATCGCGCGGACGCCGTCCAAAAAGAAGCTCAAAGGGTGAACACCCCAAACTGCTCTGAGGTTGACTACGGATTACAAAGAGGGCTAAAGGGAGGAGCATATCCCAGTCTCTACCTTCTGAGGACAGCATCTTTTTTAATGAGAGCTTTAAGGTGGCGTTATATCTCTCGCAAAGACCATCGGTTTGGGGGTGGTATACCGAGGTCTTTATGTGGGATATATCTAGTGACTTACAGACCTGGGACATCAATCGTGAGACGAAGGGGGTCCCCTGGTCGGTGAGTATCTCCTTAGGAAAACCGACACGTGAGAACAGCTCGACAAGACGGTCACTAATGTTGGTGGTAGTGGGGGCCCTCAGGGGAAACGCCTCGGGATAGCGGGTGGCGTAGTCGACGACGACTAGCGCATACAGGTTGCCTTTTTTCGTACGGGGAAGGGGGCCTATCAAGTCCATCCCAACGCGCTCGAAGGGATTTCCTATGATAGGGAGCGGTTGTAGGGGAACAGCTGGAGGGCGGTAGGGGGTTTTTCGTTGGCAGATCTCACATTCCTGACAATATTTGGAGATCTGGGAATACACCCCCGGCCAATAAAAATTCCGTAAGACCATCTGTGTCGTCTTTTGTGTTCCCCGGTGTCCAGCCAGCAGGTGTGTATGCGCAAAAAACAATAACTGCTCTCTGAAGGCCTGTGGGACGAGTAGTTGGGGAGAAGCCTTATCGTTCTCTGTTCTGTATAGGAGACCTCTTGAGATGTGAAATAGAGGATAGACCGGGTTTTGTGTTGTGGGAGCTTGTTTGGCTCGTGACCAGGCATGTTGTAGGGTGGGGTCGTGTTCCTGACAATACCGGAAACTCCGATCAGAGAGCCAAGGGGCTTGAGTGAGAAGAGCTACCCGTCCTGGGGGAGAAGGGTTAAGGTCCTGCATAGTCTCTCTAAGCAGTTGTATAAAGAATGGGTTGTCTTGCCCCAATATCAAGTCCTCCGGGAGGTATGGTAACACCCCAAGCCTAACCTGAAGGGTCTTCTCACCGGACACGAGGATAGGGAGGTGTACGACGGGGTAGGTATGAACGTCCCCATGAACACACCTTATGGGTACGTGTTCGGTGGCGCTAAGGACAGAAGAGGACACCAGGGATTCCCGAACAACAGACTGACGACAGCCCGAGTCAAGGAGGGCTTTTACTGGCTTTCCGTTCACCTGCACACTCACATAAAAACATGGCCCCATTTCCTCTGTATATAGGACCGTACGGGGGATACAGCTTACGTCCATGGGTTCTTCTATCTGTTTTTTCAGGGGGCAGAACCGGGCGATATGGCCCCACTCCCCACAGTCAAAACACTGTGGTCCCCTGGACGTTGGGGTCTCGGGGTGGAAGCGAGGACGTGGCGGTTCCGGTATAGGTCTTGGGGCCCTTCTCTCGGTTCTTGGGGGAGGTGCGGCCAGACGTTGTTTGCTTGTGTCCATAGGAAGGGAACGGGGCTGGGCCCGGGCGAAAGTGGTGGCCATATCCACCGCTTGGGTGGCGGTTAGGTTAGGATGTTGCCTCAGCCACCGTTGTGTGGGGTAGGGGAGGGATTCCAAGAATTGCTCCAGATAGATTAGTTCCATGATCTCCTCCTTTCCCCGCTCCTGGGGTTTCAGCCACTTGTCGGCTGCAGCTTTGAGTTTGAAGTATAGTGTCTTAGGGTTGTCTCCGGGCATCCCCCTCTCCTTCCGAAAGCGCACCCGATAGGCCTCGGGATCCACGCCTAGATGATCTAGAATGATGTTTTTCACCTCAGCGTATGGAGTGGTACCCGTAGTATTGGCCACTTGGTAGGCGGCCTGTGCTTCCCCGCTCAGCAAAGGGGCCAGGAAGAAGGGCCACTTGGCGGCAGGCCACCCACATGCCCGTGCGGCCCGCTCAAAGTTAGTCAGGAATACATCGGGATCCTCTCCTGGGAGGTACTTCTGTAAGGAGATGTGGGGGTTGGTTGGTTGGCCCCCGGTACGGTTCTGCATCTGGGTAGTCAGCTGGAGCTGGTCGACGGCTACTCTTTGTATACACTCAACCTGTTGACCCAAAGAGTCCTTGAACACCTCGCGGTCGGCCTGGGCCGACGCCATCTGCTTCTCGAGGGCCCATTCCAGCTTCTGCTGACCTGTAATCAGCTGTTGTATTAGGTTCTCCATACCGTCTATGGAGCTAGTATGCCTGCATTCTCCACCATGTGTGGGCCCGTCAAGAATCAGACACAAAAGGGTAGGTACTCTCGGTGTAGTTTTATTCCAAAGTGTATAAGGACAAAGGAAAGTTCCGAACAATCGAGGAAGAGGCCACTTCCGTCAGTGGATCTTCGAGGGGGGGGTTTTCTCCGGCCTTGGGTCGTCTCACCGATCACGTCCGTCGGGAAGGTGACAGGGGAGGGTATGTAACAAAAGAAAAGAGAAACTACTGTCAGTTTCGTAGCCCGTCCGGACTAAAAAGAGAATTGGGAAGGGAGGTGAGGGGGGAAGAGAGAGAGCACCACCATCCGCCACCCGTGAATAAAAAGCGCAACGAGGTACAACAGCAGGATTGTATTTTAGTTGTTAGCGGGGCGTTTGCGTGCCTCCCTCCGCCCTTCTAACTGGCTTCCCGCCCAGGGGTTCCTTATCGTACGCTGCTTTGAGGCGAGCACGTACCTGTTGTAGCCACGTTCCTCCTGGGACGTGGCTGGCTTCCTCGTAGTGCCGAATCGGGTCCGGCGCCCCTTGACTGGACAGTGTTCCGCCTCCTTCACTGCCGGCTCTTCTGGTCCTCCCGGTCGAGACTCGTCGTTCGGTATCGGCCTGGCAAAACTGGTCAGCTGCTCCTCCTTCTCCCTTGTCCAGTCGGCTTGCGCCCTGAGTTCCTCCTGTGGCCTCGTTATGACCCCGGAGGTGTGTCTGTCCCCTCCAATAAGAATCCCCGGTCCGGGTTGGTGGGCGGGCTCAGAGTCTCGAGCGTCCAGGTCCTTAAAGGTCCACAGCACCTTCGAAGCTGCAGAGGACTGAAAAGAAAGGAGGGGCGAGAGATAACGTGGGAACATGTCGGGATCCTCCTCTCCCGGCAGGTCAACAGCCGGGACATCGTGACACACTGCTTAAAGGATTTTTTCCCGACATCGTGGCAGAGCCAGCCAAGATCCCCTTTGCTCCGGCCTGCCGCTAGGGAGGTTCCCCTTCGGACAACTAATTTAGTCGTGCACAATTTGAGGAGGATGGCAGACGCCCGTTGAGTCGAAAGATCTGTTTTTTGGATGACAGGGGTACCGGTCTGGGGGACGTCTGCAGCGGCCAGATAAGGTAAGAAAAAAGGGCGATCGTCGAATCTTTGTGCATTGATCCACAACTGTTACAAACGGAGATGTGTATTTAGTTAATCCTGTCAGACCTTTGTTTAGGAATCGTCAGAGAGGAAGAGAGAGAATTAAATGTGTTTTGTTGATCCTGACAGACCTTTGTTTTGGAATCGTCAGAGAAGTAGATGTTTATCTAGTTAAACTTGGCAGACTGTTTTTCTTTCCCTTGGGGAATTATTAGAGTAATAGGAATTATATAAGAAGTTTATCCTGACAGTTTGAATTAGGAAATCGTCAGAGAAAGAGAGAAAAAGTAGATATTTTGTATTAATATGTTATGTGAGTTGCTTTTTTAAACAAAATATATACATATATATATATATATTATCTACTGGCGGTCGCCAGTAGATAGTTATAGTTAGGACCTATTTTCCATAGGAAATCCGCAACATTCTATTTGAAATAACTTTGGCGCCGGTTGACGAATCTTCGCGAAATTTTCAAAACTTGTGGGGCGCTCCGGTCCGCTCCTATCCTGAAAGTTTCGGGGTGATTCAGCAAGCGGGGGCCGAGAAAAAGGGGGGTCCCAAAACGTGTTTTCCCCATGCAATTTTCCATAGGAATCTTTCATCGCAGCTACAGCCCGAACTGCTGAACGGAATTACACCAAATTTGGCAAAAAGGTAGCCCTTGGTTCAGAGTCGTGCCTTTTGCTTAAATGGTGTAAATCCGTTCAGTAGTTCCTGAGAAAATCAAAAGTAAAATCACATATATATCTATGGCCGCTTAGGGTCCGCGTACCCTCCCGATCACGAGCTGCATGCTAATTGGCTGTGAAGTGGCTGTCAACACTCCAAATCAGGAAGTGTTGGCAGCCATTTTGTCCCTCGGTAGAACCGAGGCACAGAAACAAGTGCGCAAAACACAAAAAGGGGGCAGGGTAGAAACACCCTGACCCCCTAGGTCTGCTCAGGGGGTCCCACAAGGACCCCCTGGGCAGAAAAAAGCATTTAAAAAAAAATAAAAAATCGGCGGGATGCGCTTAGGGTGCGCGGATCCCGCCGTGATAAAAAAAAAATCGAAGCGCGGTCTCCCGCGCTTCGAGGCTATTTTGCCCCCAGGTGGACCAAGTCCCGGGGGCATGCGGGGGGTGGGTTTATATTTTATGGGGGGGCCTCTAAGACCCCCAAGCCCCGGGGACCGCCACCCCCCGGGGCTTTCAAATTATAATGCTGGCGGGGGGCTCACGGCCCCCTGCAGCCCCGGGGACCGCCACCCCCCGGGGCTTCTTTTTTTTATTAAAAAATTACCTGTGTGGGGGGGCTACAGCCCCCCCACACGCCCCGGGGACCGCCACCTCCCCGGGGCACTAAATAAAGAAATTTGGGGGTCCGTTTTGGACCCCCGAAGCCCCGGGGACCACCACCTCCCCGGGGCTTTGTAGATGGTGGGAGGGGGGCCGCGCGGCCCCCCTCCTGGAGCCTGTGGTGGCCCTGGGGACCGCCACCCCCCAGGGCCGGCTCCTGCAGTGTCCCGGGGTGCCTACCCCCGGGACACTGCTGTTTGCAATCACAGGACGGGAGCCTCGCTGCTCCCGTCCTGTGATTGCAGCAAAGCAGATTGCTTTTCCATAAGGGGAGCTGCATGTCAGCAGCTCCCCTTATGGAAAAGCAATGCCGGCTCCTGCAGGACGCGGGGAGCTGGCGGGACAGTGCGGGTATTGGGGACCCCCCCACGGTCCCCAACGAGTGACCGGGTCCCCGGGGCCATTAGTGGCCCGGGAGGGGGGCCACGCAGCCCCCCTCCCAAAAAAAGTAATTATTTAAAAAAAAAGACGCAAAGGCCGGCCCCGGGGGATGGGGTCCCCGGGGCCTTAAATGGCCTGAGGAGGGGGGCCACGCAGCCCCCCTCCATATATTAAAAAAAAAAAAAAAAAAGAGGGCATGCCCCGGGGGATGGGGTCCCCGGGGCCAAAAGTGGCCGAGGGAAGGGGGGCCACGCAGCCCCCCTCCCATACAAAAAAAAAAAAAAAGACCGGCATCGTGCCGGAGGCCCCGCCCCTCCCTGCAGCAGTCTGCAAACGCGCCCCTGGCGCGTTTAAGAAGGGAAGTAATCCCCTTGAATACTGGTGGTCCCTGAGGGCCAACTAGCCCACCAGGAACCTCCAGTATGCGCCAGGGAGCGGCGTTGCAGAGAGGTGTACAGAGGCCACGCCCCTTTTACACCTCTCTGCAACGCAGCTCTGTGGCGCTTTTGGAGGTACATGGTGGGCTAGTTGGACTCCAGGGACCCTCAGGATTCAAGGGGACTTAATCCCCCAACTTAAAACGCGCCACGGGGCGCGTTTGCACAGAGGTGAAGGGAGGGGGCGGGGCTTCAGGTGACATGTGGGCAAACAGGCCCCGTGGCGCGTTTTAAGATGGGGAATTAAATCCTCTTCAATCCTGAGGGTCCCTGGGGGCCAACTAGCCCACCAGGTACGTCCAGAAAGCGCCACAGAGCTGCGTTGCAGAGAGGTGTAAAAAGGGGCGTGGCCTCTGAACACCTCTCTGCAACGCAGCTCCCTGGCCCATACTGGAGGTACAGGGTGGGCTAGTTGGACCCCAGGGACGCTCATGATTCAAGGGGACTTAATCCCCCAAATTAAAACACGCCACGGGACGCGTTTGCACAGTGGTGAAGGGAGGGGGCGGGGCTTGAGGTGACATGTGTGCAAACAGGCCCCGTGGCGTGTTTTAAGTTGAGAGATTAAGTCCCATTCAATCCTGAGGGTCCCTGGAGTCCAACTAGCCCACCAGGTACCTTCAGTAAGCACAACAGAGTTGCGTTGCAGAGAGGTGAAAAAAGGTGCGTGGCCTCGGAATGCCTCTCTGTAACTCAGCTCTGTGGTCCTAACTGTAGGTACCTGGGGGGCTAGTTGGGCCCCAGGGACACTCAGGATTCAAGGGAACTTAATCCCTCAACTTAAAACGTGCCACGGGGCGTGTTTGCACACATGTCACCTCAGGCACCCCCTCCCTTCACCACTGTGCAAACGCGCCCTGTAGCGCGTTTTAAGAGGTAGTTTTAATCCCCCTGCCCTATTATGTACTAGGGACTTACAGAGGAGGTCATGCTAATCACAGGGGTACCCCAACGCATAGTGTTCCCTAGTGTATGTAAGTGTTTTAACTGTATTCTAAGTGTGTTTTAGCATAGCACTGGCTCTGGTTAGTCAGAGTCAGTTACCACCAGTACACGTTGGAAAAAGTTGTGGGCACAGGATGATTTTGGAACAAGGCCTCTTTCTGCTCCTCTGTTGATTCTTTCTGCACATCTTTTGCTTCTTCCTGCACTTTTCTTCGTCTTTGTGGACTTCTGTTGCTTCTTTCTGCATTTCTTTTGCTTCTTTCTGTGCGTTTTTTCTTCTTTCTTCACATGTCCTACCTCTGTAGGCATAGTTACAAACTAGCATTTAAAAACCTTTGAAATTCACTTAAAAACCATAGGTTTCAGGCACGTTATAGTTAGAAATTAGCATTTAAAAACCTTTGAAATTCACTGAAAAACCATAGGTTTCAGACACGTTATAGTTAGAATTTAGCAGATGTCACTGACCATGTCATGAGTGATGTAATATGTGACGTCATCAGCAGTGCATTGCGGGGCGCGAGTTATAGTTAGCTGAACTAACTATAACGGGGGAATTTCACGTGTTTTGTACTAGTGAAATGTCCAACTAACTATAACTGTCCCTAAAACCTATGGCTTTTTCAGTGAATTTCAAAGGTTTTTAAATGCTAATTTCTAACTATAACGTGTCTGAAACCTATGGTTTTTTCAGTGAATTTCAAAGGTTTTTTAAATGCTAATTTCTAACTATAACGTGCCTGAAACCTATGGTTTTTAAGTGAATATATATATATATATATATATATATAATATAGATTTGTGATTGTTATATCATGTGTAATAGATCATGAGTTCTCTTGCATTATCAGAGGTACCAACTGTTTTCATAGTGTTAACTACATTAGGACAGGAGCCTTTAAGAATAGTAAAAGTTGGGACTACTAGGATACCAGGTAGATTTATTCCGTGTAATATAGATCCAGCTGATTTGAGTGTAGGTGTGTCGTGTGAAACTCTTGTAAGTATCCCACAACTTCCTTATTTAGGGATAACTGAAGACGAGGCTAAACAAAAGGGAGTAGTCTGTGTTATAGTCCACAAGTTTTTTCCCCACGAACAGGAATAGTAAAAGTTTTTGGTACATTAAAAGAAAAATTGTGAGGTCATGCCTTTCTTTAAGAAATCTTTCCAGGGGAGGCAGGGAGAGAAAGGGACTCCTTTAGGCCATATGATTTCCACATTTCCAGGAGACTCTGATAGAATAAAAAGACATTGTCAGGAATGGGCAGAAGGCACAAAGACTTCCCTGGTTCCATGGCCACCAGATGGCTCTTTTGATAATACAGTGATAGCCCATGTAATATCATATATCTTAGGAGTATCTAAAGAACAAAAAGATTAGCATCATTGGACATGTGGAAGATATTCAGTCAGGATTCCCATGTAGAAGCCACAGCACCACCCCCGACATATTCTGAGATAATTAAAGGGCCCTTATGCCGTCAGGGTATGTATCCATCATTGTCAGTGGAAGACAAGCAATCCACTACCTCAATAGACTCAGTGGACACTGATGTTCCAGCTTCAGGCTATAAAGATCCGATATTAATACCCCTGACTGACATAAACAAAGTTACACCAAAGGTCGATGACTTATTAAAAATGGGAGAGGTTGATCTTGCTCAAATAATTAATAAAGATTCTCTTAAACCTGAAAAAGTATATGAGGGAACAGTGTCCCTAACAGGAGATATTTCAGTAAAATTAAGACAAGACAATAATGGAAAATTGCTGGTTCAAAAGTCAAAAGACATATTAGAATGGGCTAGCAAGATTCCTCAAAACTCAAGTGAGGAAAATGGATATTATACTAGCACCCCACAGGTGAAGTTTGATTTAGGGGCACGATCAAAAATACACCAGGAAGAGGATAAGGGTTATCGTGACATGCCCACCAGTGTAAAGGGAATACAGAATACAATTAAGAGATTAAGCCTTATTGCTGATGACTGTTTAAATATATGTACTTTCATATCATTTAAACCAGATGAAAAGCCAGTTGTAAGGGACATAGGATATGATCTAGAAATCAAGAATGAGACAGGAAAGGATAAGATAGATGAGGAAGACATAAACTCAGTGGGGAGTGAAATTAGAAGGGATCTTGACCGGGAACGCATGGAATTGTGGCAAAAGGCTGAGAACAGAAATGCTGAAATAAATAGAAGAAGATTAGAGAAACAAAGTGCCTTTAGAGAACAAATAAGAGGAGAGCAGGTGTTTCCCAGTAGTATAACAAGGTCTGGGCGTCCATTTTGAGCAGAGGGTATGATAGAGTTAGGACAAAGTTCCCCTCCGGCTGAAGTAAGATCCCTTCATGTACGAAATATGCAGGCAATGACAAGTTTTATACAGAGAAAAGAAAGGAAAGGAAACAGTGACTTGACACCCAATGAAATAGTAGCAAAGGGAGAAAATAGTTGGTATAATGTTGTCCCATTTACTAATAACCTTGCAGGATGGACAGAAGGTATGGTGCCACTGATGAAAGTGTTGCCAAGAGCAGGATCCTTTGACCCTGAATTGATAAATATGGCTGATTTATGTATTTTTCAAGGTTATGGGGACCCAGAGTGGGATTATGATTACATGCAACAAAGTCTGGGTGTGTGGAAGAAATATAATTTAAGGTCTGAGACACCTTATGAGGGACATGGTGGCAGGAATACTGCTGTAATGCAGATGCCACTGGTGTATAAGACACAGGGAGCACAGCCTGTCTATGTTCCATGGCAACACATGGATAAAGAAAATCTAAAAAAAGGCCTGTCTCCATTACACGAAGGAGCAGGGAAATGGATAAAAGCATTTGAAAATGCAACAGCTGGGATACCTTTAGCTCTTGGGCATATAAAGAGCCTGTTGAGCTCCATAGTAGGGGATGAGGGGACAGTATAAGTGCAGGGATACAAGGAGTAACTATTACTAAAGGGAAACATGATGGGTCTGCTTTTTGAGTAGTGTGCTCTAGGGTATGGACTGAATTAAGGAATAGGTACCCAGACCGACCAGATATTGGGGCATTGATGACACAAACTATGTCTCCAGGACAGTCCCGTGCAGACTACATAACAATGATGAAGAAAAAGTGGGAAGCAGATGTAGGACCTGTAGACATGGGAGGTGGTTGTAGGTTATTCTACAATGTCTTAAAACAGGGGCTACCAGGAGACATACAAGACCATTTAGATCAGGTTGTGGCTTTAGATGTAAAAACCCTGAGCAGAAATACAAGCACATATTATACATTTTTGTAGAAAAAAGGAAGAAAAGGAGAGGAGAAATAAACACCAAAGTGACAGAGCCCAAGCCAAACTGGTGACACACAAAATACAGAAAAATGAGAAGGAAAAGACAGGAAAAGAAATGACTGTGCAGATTCCTGTTGCAAACAGGGAGCAATGAAGGGGTCAAAGAGAGGGGAGGCAGATGCAAGGAAGAAGACATTTTAAATGCCATTACTGCGGTAACATTGGACATTTTATTGCTGAATGCCGCTTTAAGAAGAGTGATGAAGCGCAGGGAGTGATAGGAATAGGGAGAGGAAGGGGAAGACAAAATGTGAACACGTCAGGGCCAGCGCCTCAATATGGTCCTTATCAGTATGTCCCCTATCCTCAACAAAAAATAACTCCACTACCACAGGTTTATATGCCACAACAGCAATTTGCTAATGTACCTGTTCAAGGGGCACCAGCACCTGTTGTACAGACAGGAGGCCAGCATCAGGTGCAGACTACTGCATTGGTGAGCACAGGGAGTCAAGGACAAGGGGGAGTGATTGTTCAAGGCGGAAACCCCTTTTATCATACAGCCTGATGGGACGCACCAGGGAATCCCAATTGTTCTGTGGTAGCTAAGACTCTAGACCCAGAGGAAGAACCAATGGTAGAAATGATTAAAATGGGAAGGAGGTATGCTTTCTTGGTTGATACAGGGGCAACAAAATCTTACCTCTCAGAAGGAAATGTTCCATTGTCCTCTGCCACCATGGATACGCAGGGCTTCTCTGGTGAAGTACAGCGCATTCCATACACAACACCTGTGCCCATAGAGGTGGCAGGAGTGCGAACGCAGGAGCGTCTCCTTTATTCTCCAAATTCACCAGCAAATTTATTAGGAATGGATATCATATCTAAATTAAACATGACAATAAGGTTTTCCTCTGATGGGTCCATGACATGTGAAATACCAGGGCAAGTGAAATGTGGGATACAGCTGCTAAGAATACCAGAGGAAAATGTGGTTGGAAGGGCAGAGCCAGTGCATTATAAATTGCTAGCAGATGCAGTACTTACGGTTCTGAAGACAGAGGAAATACTTTTAGGGAGATGGATGGAATTGCCACCTAGACTAATTTTCAGGAGACAAGCTGGTGGTGATGAACTGGGACAGGTGAAAACCCTTTACCTTGAATGCATGGAAATATCCAGTAGGTGGGGCGCTCTGGTGGCATCAGATAATGATGGAAGAATTTGAAAGGTGCTGGTTTTTCTTATGACTGGTCTGAGACCACGGGACATTTCTGTTTCAGAACTCTTTTCAGACGATCCCACCAGGACTGATATAGTTTATACAGACACTGCACCCTTGTTAGTGCGTGTTTACCGTGCACAGACCACGTTACCAGTTGTGCCATCCCCCTCCAGTGATATTGAAGCACTTGCAGCAGTCCCGCCTTGTCTCTGGACATCAGCTCCAGATGAGGTAGGACTGATACTATCTGCAGAACCATTTAAGATAAAGTTGAAGCCAGGTGCCCAATTGCCATGTGTAAAACAGTATCCACTGTCTAAAGAAGCAAAAGAAGGTATTAGAGGGACAATACAAAGACTGAAGGATCAGGGAGTCCTGTATTCCTGTCCATCACCTTGTAACACCGCAATTTATCCTGTAAAAAAATCTACAGGTAATACTTGGAGGATGGTTCAGGATTTTCGCCCCCTTAATGCCATAGTATTAGCAGAGTACCCCATAGTGCCAGACCCATCTGTGATATTGACTAATATACCAAGTGACAGCAAATGGCTTTCTGTAGTGGATTTAAAAAATGCTTTTTTCAGCATACCTTCACATCCTGACTGTCATTATTTGACAGCCTTCAGTTTTGTTGATGAACAAATCCAGTACTCTAGACTCCCACAAGGCTATGGTGAGTCTCCATCTGTGTTTAATAGAGTATTGAGAGATGATTTGTTAAATTTCCAGTCAGGCAGTACAGTCTTGCAATATGTAGATGATTTACTAATATATAGTAAAACAGAATCTGAATGTGTTTTGGACACTGTCAATCTCCTAACGCTACTTGCTACTAAGGGATACAAAGTGGACAGGAAAAAAATTACAGTTTGTGCAAAAAGAAGTGCTGTATTTGGGCCAAGTGTTGTCTGCAGAAGGCAAAAATATAGCAGGTTCTAGAATACAAACTATACGTGATCAGCCTCAGCCCAAGACAGTAAAGGACATGCAGACATTTCTAGGCCTTTGTAATTTTGTATGTCAGTGGGTATTTGATTATGCTACCATCATACAACCACCATTATATGCAATGAAGAAAGCTAAAACTGACAACACAGGCATAGAGTGGAGTGATGACAGTGTAAATGCATTTCAGACATTGAAAGAAGCAATTGCTTCAGCCCCAGTGCTAGCAAATCCAGATTATACAAAGAGATTTTTTCTGTTTTCTGCTGCCACAGAGGATTCCATAATATTAGTCCTTACTCAAAAATACCCGATGGGTCACAAACCCGTCGCCTATTTTAGTGGACTATTAGATCCAGTAATGAAAGGTCACTTTCGTTGTGAGCGAGCGCTTGCAGCAGCAGCTTTTGCAGTGGAAAAGAGTAGTACTATTACAGCAGGAGGCCCTGTAACATTGTATGTTGAGCACTCTCCATTCGCTGTGCTGCAGAAAAATAAAAGTACATTGACCACTCAAAGAGCGACAGGTTATGAAGTAATACTGTCCAACCCTTCTATCTGCATTGAGAGAGTACACTCAGTCAATCCTGTAACTTTTTTAGTGCACCCACTAGAGCCCACTGTTCATGACTGTAGTGTAACACTGGAGGAGGACGATCACCTGGCACATGAGGACCCTTTGTCTGATGGCCGACAATTGTTTATTGATGGTTCCTCATGGATAGACCAGGAGACAGGTAAAAGACATACAGGTGCAGCTGTTGTTGAGGCTATTGGTACACCTACTGATTATACCTTACACACATTGCACCTCTTACCCTTGCCATCCCAGGACTCAGCCCAAGTGGCTGAATTAAAAGCATTGATAATGGCCCTACAGGCTTGTCAGGGTCAGCCAGTAACAATATACACTGATTCAGCATATGTAGCTTCCACAGTTCACTCAGGGCTGAAGAGATGGGAATGGCGAGGATGTCTTCAATCTGATGGGACACCAGTAGCGCACCAACATCTTTTAGCTGACCTTATTGCTGCATTGCAAATACCATGTCAAGTAGCAGTGGTTAAGTGCCAGGCACACACAAAAGGAACAGATTTGGTGTCTAAGGGAAATGAAGCTGCTGATACAGCAGCAAAGGAAGCTAGTTTATATGCAATGAAAACATGCAGTATGCACACTTTAGATGCAGATGATGAGGTTGAGATACAACACTATGAGAATATTTCTACAGAGGCATTATGGACATTCAAAATGCAGCACCACAACATGAGAAAGATCTCTGGAAATCAAGGGGGGGAGTGACTGGATTTCCAGATCTCCTTTATAGATCAGCAACTTCAGGTAAAGTTATAATGCCCCAGTCACTACTTATAACAGCCCTTCGACAACTTCATTTACCAACACATAATTCTAAAAGAGTAATGATGGATGAATTAAATAAATGCTGGTTTATCCCTAATCTAGGACCATTAGTTGATGTATTCCTAGCTTCATGTCATGTGTGTTATCAGTACTCTAATAAGAGGTCACCAAAAATGCCTTCATCCTCCATTCCAAGACCAATAGGTCCTTTCATAGAGTTACACATAGACTTTGTAGATATGATACAAAAATGTAATGGATATAGGTATTTGTTAGTAGTGGTGTGTCTATTTTCTCAATGGATTGAAGCAGGACCCTGCTCCAGGTGTGATGCTGACCAGGCAGCCAAATTCCTGGTGAGAGATGTCATACCGAGGTGGGGGCGGGTCCGGCGGCAATATGCAGCGATAATGGCAAACACTTTTCTAACACAGTATTTCAGCAAATTACTACACTATTAGGAGTGGAACACCAGTTTACCTCAGCTTACCACCCAGAGAGTAATGGAATTGTTGAGAGGATGAATGGCTTATTGAAAAGCAAAGTGTCAAAAATTTGTGAGACCCTGAAAAAGAATTGGCTTTACTGCCTTCCCCTTGCTCTGTATGCATTGAGAAATGCCCCTTCAAAGGATCATCATTTGACCCCTCACCAAGTCGTAACAGGTAGGCATTCTAATTTCTCCTTTAAACAAAATCAAACGATTCGTTCTGATACTAAGTCTGCATCAGAAAGTGTTTGGCAAGAAATGAATGCATACATGTCTGCCTTAACAAAAGCTGTACAGGTTTATTCTAAACAGGTTCAGCTGCAACAGGCCGACAGTACTGCACCACCCCTGCCCTTGTCTACAGCCATCAGCATCGGTTCCTGGGTCTTCGTGCGCAACTTCGTGAGAACATGGAAAGACCCCCAAGTTTCTAGGCCCCTACCAAGTAACACAGAGCACACCAACAGCAGTCAAAGTGGAGGGGATGCGGAACTAGGTGCACGTAACGGACCTTATTCCATTTTTGGCCTCACACCCGCAGAGAGGGGAGGAGGCAATGGTCCAAGAATAAATTATACAATGAAGAGACAGTTAAATTATATTTTTCATAGCATAATAATGAGTTCAGTGGTTATGATTATTACTCTGATAATTTGCTATTGTATTGTGTGTTATGTAGATACAAAAGATCCCACCCATAGGGAAGAAGTATTACCCTTTCGTAGAGCTGTTTTCAATGAAACAGATATACATCCTCTGCATGATACTTTACTTGATAATTTGTGGTATAAAAGCATGCATGATATAGGTACCAATACACAAAATGATAGTTGTTATGTATGTTCTCTTATTCCCCATGCCATAGAAACACCACCTTTAGTGTATCTGTAGAAGTGCCGGTCAAGAAGGAGTTCACTGCATTGAATAATTTCTTTGTATGCACTTTTTATTAGTAATATAGGAAATCACAATAAAAGGTTTGTCTCTCTTGTGTTCTTCTTTCCCACAGGGTCTTCCACTTCAGTCCCTTAGATGAGCCCCGGCTGCCGTCGTCCCTCGGACAGAAGGAAAAGGCTCAGGTAAGTGTTTTTGTTTTATGGTTTAGTTAAGGGAGGATGTGAGGGATAAATAATAGCCATGCATAGAATGTGAAGGGAGGGGGTAGAGGTTGGAGTAACCAAAAAGAAAAGGAGTTGCCGATGATTGCTGCTCTTGTCTTTTTTTTAAAATATCCTGTCTCACGTATTTCCTTTTCCCTGGGGTCCCTTCACCCCTCCACCTCCCCTCCCGTCCCTCTCTGACTCAGCCCCTTTCCAAAGACCCCGTAGACGCCCACGCACCTGGAAGAGCCACGTCCCTCCGGGGCCGTGGCGCGGTGACTCCGCGTCCTTCAATAAGGTCTGGTCTCCTTCTGCTTCGGTTTTCCCTCCTCCGCCGAAGTCGGGTGTTCCGCTCGCCGGTAAGCTGTGACTTCCCCTGGGCTCCGGTTCTCTCTCTCTGAAGGCTGTTGGGTCTCGCCCGTCTTTCCGGTCTTCCCCGCTGGTTTCTCCGCCTCGCCTTCCCGTGCTGCGCGTAGCTGGACCAACGACTGAACAACCCGACGCTCTCTCCGCCCCGCCTTCTTGAAGCGTGTATCCTCTGACGTTCGTCCTCAGGTCCGGCTTAAAGGGGCCGCCTGCCGATTCCCCTCTCTCCACATCTTGCGGACAGCAAAGCGGCCAGCTGGTAAAAGGGAACTGTGAATATAGGAGGGGAGAAACATATGAAGGGATGGCATCGCACTCCTTATCTTCTATCCCATCGTCTACGACAGGGGCTACCTGACAGTATCCTAAAGAAGTGCCTGTTAATATGACAAAGTGTTTATTGCATCTTTTCTTGTTTAGGATAAAAGCACAGTTACAGCCAACGCATGTTAGTCCTATGACTGCCAGAGTTACAACCCCTGAAATTTTGCAAATTTTGACAGATAAAACAGAGATAATGAAAGAGATATCCAGAATGAAGGACGCAGGGCAGAAATATAGTTATGTAAATTGGGAGGAAGCAGTATTTGAACGAGGTATTCTAGGGAGATCTAATCCACCATCCACCTGTAATAATTATTCTGCCAAACCACTGCCAAACCACTGCCCCCAGATTGCGCAGCCAGGCCAGTATTAAGTATTTGCCAATAATAAATGGTTTACTGGAGCTAGGTTTTCATTTAGGGCCATATCTTTATGGCACAGAAACAAAAAATCATTCGAGATTTGATGATATAAAAGCATCATGTCAGCAAATATAGGATGAAAACATACAGAGATATACATGGACTGGAACTAAACGTCATCCTAAGCTGGCTGTGAAACTAATGAGATTTTCTCTTTGCTTTCAGGGAAATGGGATTCTTAAAGTGGGACGGAATCTCAATTGCAGTTCAACTATTTACAATGCCGATATGCAGGGCGGTACCTCCAGCCTTATGGATTTTTTCTGGCAGTGTGGAGCTCGAATATACACTCAATAACCCCCCAGACTGGAGCGGAATCTGCTCTCTGGTGACTTTGCATACCCCATCTATGGTAATACCAGCAAAAGAAATAAAAGATTTGCATTTGCATTCCATGAGTAAAGCATCAACTTTGCTGCATCATCACAGAAGAAAAAGGATGGCTGAGTACTTTGGAACTTCAGTGTGGCAGGATGTGCCCAAAGAGTATAGGTTGTTCAATGACGCCCAAACATTTTTTGGGAGTCTGATACCTATGTTTCAAGCAAAAGCAACTGCTCGCTGGGTTCAGATCACCCGGTGGGAACTAATGAAAGCAATAAATGCTACTCAAGATGGCTTTAATGCAATTAAAGAAGAGCTGCATTCAATCAGACTTATGGTGATGGAAAACAGGTATGTTTTGGACTTAATGACAGCAATCGAAGGAGGAGTATGTAAAAAACCTAATTGGGTATGCTGTACTTTCATACCGGCAAATGATGAAGATGAAGGAAATCTAACTCAGGCCATATTGACTTTGCATAATTTGCATACACAGATGAAGAAAGAAGGGGGTGCTCCAGATGAGTGGTTCACTGGCTGGTTTGATTGGGTGCCGTCCTGGATGTCGGGGTTGTCTAAGGCCTTGTTGCCTATAATAGTTCTGTTGCTATTGATGTGCCTAGTATTTCAGGTTATCTTAGCATGTTGCAAGAGGGTTACAGCTAAAGTGGGAGGTATGTTCCCTATAATAAGAAAGAAAGAGATGCAAAATACAGAATTGGAAAAAATGCACAGGGGTAGTGAGGAAGTAGTCGAAGAATCGACTAGAGAGGGGAATGAAAGGTATCAAAACCCTAATTTAGATTTAGGCCCTAATTATTGTTTTCATTATTCTGCTTTACCTGTCACTTGCCCACAAACTAAGAATCTTTTCATGTAAAGAAAGAAAAACAGTATAATGTGGTTTAAATGTGTGGTTAAACGTGCATGTTAAGTTGCACATTTGTATCTGGAAATAACCTACAGCCTGCTTTCAAAAAAAGGTCTGAATGCGGTCTGGCTTAAGTGTTTTTTCCTTACTATTGTATTCTGGCTGAGAAACTTCCTGTCTTGGAATATGTAACAGGAAATTCGGAGCAGCAAGAATGTTCCCATTGTAGTCTGTAAGTGTGGCGTGAGAAGGCACACAGGAAAGAGCTGTTCTTGAAATAAATGTATGTAATCTGGGTGGGACATAACGGAAAAGCAGGAAGCTTTTTCTATTGTTAATATTGTATTAGAGTTATGGAAGGTAGCCAAAATTAGTATTATAAGAGTAGACTCGAAGTGTATGTAAGTTGAGACTGACTTGTGCTTTTCTTATAGCACATCACTCTCCCAACTGAACTAGCCTGGCATATGCAATAAACCTGTTTGTACTCCCTTTTGTTGCAGATGTGGTGATTAAATGATTTGCACTGCTTAAAGGATTTTTTCCCGACACTACCATGGACCAGAATGGAATAGAGTATCCAGATCGGACAAAGGAATAGGTACAGAGCCACTACAAGCATTTGTAGACGCAATAGGGCTGATATATGGCGTGAACATAATCCTGGGGTTTTACAATTCACGTTCGACTCTGCGGTTCATGGGGGGGTACTCCCGCCTAGATTACCTTCTGACACACACCACTAGTGCAAGTCTATTCCAGAATGCAGTCCATAAGGCGCGTGGTATTTTGGATCACTCGCCTGTGGAGGTGCTGCTCTAGTGACCACCCAGATTAGACCCCTGGCTCTTTAAAGATAAGCAATTTAAAGATAAGATAAGAGAGGGTATGGAACATTACTATCAAGATAACGTGGGCACGGTTGACTTGGCATGCATTGTATGGGAGGCGTACAAGACAGTAATATGTGGGTATGCCAGGCCCTGGCAGGGGTGGAGGAGGAAAGAACAGAAACTAACAAACGAGACCTTGGAAAGGGAGATTGTTAGGCTCGAAACACTGGCATTGGGTGTCGACAACCCTGACCCACTCGTTAGACATCGAATCCGGCTCAAGCAACAAGAAATGAGAGATATAGCAGAAGATAGAGCCCGGGCACAGGCCAGAGCGATACAAAGAAGACTTTATGATGTGGGTGACAAGGCCAATAAAATGATAGCCTGGTTTGAGAACATGGGCAGGGAAAGGAATTGAGTCCTGGAGATTTGTACCTCAAAGGGAACGGTTCATAGAACAGGGAAAAAAATCGCTGCTGCATTTGCTGACCATTATGAAGCGTTATACACATCTGCCTCAGTCAGGATGGGTGCAGACTGTGCCAAAATCCTTGGAGACATATGCCTCCCAAAGCTGTTGATCGACAACTGAGACGAGCTGGAAAAAGAACTAACTGTCGAAGAGATAGAAAGTGCTATCAGAGACTTGCAGTGTGGCAAGGCGGCTGGGCCCAACGGCCTGCAGACCAAATTATACAAGGGTGTGACGGCCACGGTGACACCGCATATGTTTAGGATGTTCCAAGAGGCAATGACACAGGGTAGCCTTCCAGAGGACCATCGGTTGGCCACAATTGTGGTCATTCCTAAGAAGGTCAAGCCCCCCCGACGACTATAACTCATACCGGCCAATTTCACTACTGAATATGGAGGCTAAGGTGTTGGCGAAGGCCATTGCGACCAGACTTCATGGTGTGATCACCTCCATAGTACACCCTGACCAATCGGGTTTTATGCCCCGTAGAAGCACCAGGCTAAATTTAATGCATCTATATGAAGTCTCACATATAAAGGCGGACAGGGGGGAAAGGACGCTGTGCTGCTGTCACTGGATGCACGTATGGCATTTGACAGTATCGAATGGCCATACCTATTCTCTGTATTAGAAAGGTTCAGTTTTGGCCCAAGGTTCTATGCCTAGATAAGGCTCTGATATACAGACCCTTTAGCGAGGGTGCGAGTAAATGTGACAATCTCCCACTCTTTTGCCCTACACAAGGGCATGAGACAGGGATGCCTGTTATCCCCTATGCTCTTTGAGTTGGCCTTGGAACCTGTAGCTACCTTGGGTCAGGCGTGACCCTTTGGTGGCAGGCATCATAGGGGAGGATAAGTGGGAAGAGAGAATCTCATTGTACGCTGACGATATATTGCTATATGCCACTTGTCCCCGCTTTACTGCCACCCGTTACTCCATATATTCCAACTATTTGGCAGTTACTCAGGGTACAAAATTAACTGGGATGGATCCCTCCTGTTCCTTCTGGCAGGAACCATCCCACCCCTTCTGACTAGCAGACAATCCCTATTAATAAAGGATAAGTTTAAATACCTGGGTATATTAATATCTAGGAACGGTGCTGAGTTCCTGGAGGATAACCTACTCCCACAGTTGGCCAGGTTGCGAAGGGATGTAACACACTGGAGACAATTGCTGGTGTCTCTAATGGGACAGGCCATCCTGTTTAAAAAAATAAAAAGTTTGTAAAGCAGCCTCTCAAATGTGGCATCTCCCTTCCTGGGCATCTCATTCCCATGGACACGCTAATTATCCTACTGGGCAACCTTGGCCTGAACTTTTCCCTTAACACCACCAACCGGAAAGTTAATCACTCACTTCTTAGCAGCATTGGGCCATGCCTTGCCCAGTTCTGGAAACAGCCAATGATCCCAGCTATGCATGTCTGGTGGGACAAGTTATGGAATATTTACACCATGGAGAAACTAACAGCTCCAGTACGCGATTGCATGGACAAATTCACTAAAATTCATGTCCTCTTCCAAATATAGATGAAGCGGGATGCACTCTGGCGGCGACTCCCTCATTTGTTCCTGGTTTGCCCTGCAGGGCAGACCTACAAATTATGACGTGCCACGACAGGACTGCTCTGACAATAGTGCATGTGAAGAAGCTAAGTCCTATTGATATGCGTCGTGAGAGCTGGGAACTCCAAGGCATCGTGTAGGAGGACTAGATGGGCCTGTAGTCGGGTAGACGTTTGGAGAATATTTTGCAGTTTAGCCACTGAGCTTGTTGCATTCATCATCATGGAACTCCGTACCAACTCGGGTTTCCCACTGACCGCGTAGAGAAAAGGTGTCAGCAGAGAAACCGCGATCTATCAGTGTAATATAAAGTCCCAATACCACCCCGTAATCTTTCCATGTTTGCAAATCTTATACGATTTCCAGAGGGACCAATTCATTTCCCCCCCAATCCCAAGTTGGATGTCATCATTGCGCCATAACAGTGCTTTGGAGTGGAGATGGGCAGGGGTTTTCAGAACAATGTGGAACAGCTTCCAAGCTCATTGAGAAGTGTGGATAACGGGGTTAGAGAGCGGGTGAATCGAGGTGGCCTTGTGTAGTACATTGCCATTTCAGCCCTCATGTTCAGGAGATGTTGTTCAAATGCAACCCACGGGGTTATCAGTTTGAAGGATGGTCACATGTGGGAACTGGTGGAGCTAAAGTTAGTACAGCACAGAATGGGAAACAGACTATGTTGCATTGTAGGAAGGTAAAGGTGCCAGGGCAGGAAGGGGGGATAAATAATAAAGTCTAACAACTGTGTTTTGTTGTTATTTTAGCATGTGAAAAAAGGAACCTGATTAAACTACTCACCTGGAATATAAGGGACCTCAACAAATCTGCTGAATGGCATGGAGTTCCCTTTTACTTTAAAAGATATGGATTAATATAGCCTCATGCAAGAGGCACATCTGACTCAGGCTCAGGAAGGGAAAGTATGCAAGGAATGGACGGGACAGCTTTACTCTGGTATTTGTTCTGCTTATGCCTTAGTAGTTTCTGTATAAATTGTGCCTGGAATACCCTTTAACATTTTTGTGCCTCATTTATGAGGAATTGGCGTAAGGGCAGCGATGCAAGTTTTCTTGCTGCAGTGCCTTACACCAATGTGAAAGGGCAGGAATGCACCGTATTTATAAAATTCTGTGCATTTCTTACCTTTTCCCCTGCGCTGGCGCACAATTTGCTGCCTAGCGCCAATGTAGGCACCCATGCACCATGGTGCAATGGTGTGTGCGTTGCAGGCAAGATTGTTGTTTTGCAGGAAGGAGCACCTTCTAGCACAAAAAGCACTCTAGAGTGGCATTTTCCTCTTTTTAAATGGAAAGAGGAAAAAATCGAGGAGAAATAAAAATATTCCTCCTTGTTACGGCTGTTCTGGGGAGTGTGACAGGGAGTCAGCAGGGGCATGGTCCCAGGCCCCCGGGGGCACTGACAAAGGCCTATTACCGCCGTGCAGCTCCTCAAAGGCAAGACCGGAAGACCAGGAGGTGTGGGCGGAGACAGGAGAACGGAAGAAGGAAGACGGAGCCGACGAGACAGAGAGAGAGGAAAGCGCGGAGGACGAGGCGGAGTAGGACGAGACGACGGACGGCAGTGGGCCAAGAGACAAGTCGGAAGGAGGACAAGCGGAGGAGGAGACAGCCATCGCGAGCAGAGGAGTCAAGACGGAGGGCGCCATTAGAGGAGGAGTTCCCTCGGGACAAGAGACCAACCCTCAGGAGGACGCGAAGGACGAGGCAGCCGTGACCCCGTTGCAGGGTCACGGTATCAGGCAAGTGGGGATAGGGATAACGGGTACATTGCGCGGCTGGGGAGTTTTAAGGGTGGCATTTGGGGACTGGTAAAACCTTGAGCTGCAGGCTTCTCTAATCACGCCAGCGACTCAAAGAGTGTTCCAGGAGACGCAGAATAGATGGGGCACAAAAAGTATCGAGTGAAGATAACTCACAGTGTTTTTGTTGATAACCCCTCCAACACGGGCGGGAGTCACGTCCGTCACTACCCAAACCCTACAGGAACCCCTGGTCATTTATCCTTTTACCGGGTGAAGCAACCCGCTGGAAACAATAAAACCCTCACACGTTCTGCACAAAAGAGGGAGGGAGCACATAAAGCCGTCATAGGTCAAGCCACTAATTGCCTCCCCCTTGTCTTTCTTCCTTTCTTCCTGAGGCGAGGACCTTTTCATCCAACTGAAGACCCCCGAAGACTCCCGAAAGGTGCCAACGAAGTGGACACAGACGTAGCCAACCCCTCTGTTGTAGTGATAAGAACAATAAATTACCTTTTCACAACCATAACGGGGTGCGTGTCAGTCTTCTTGCGTGACAGGGAGGCATAAGGTTTTAGCACTGCCCCAGGTGTACAGATCCTTGTAAATCTGGGAATGCGTCAAAATCCATGGGTGTGGCGTGGGAACATCCACTGCAAAGCCTCGTTGACGCAGAGTAAGGCAAGGCAGAGCTGCCTTGCCTTACTTCGTATCTATGAGGCTGTGCAAAGCCATGCAGGGTGACTTTGCGTCGCCTCATAGATATGACTGACAGGCTTGCACCACTGGAGCATCAAAAAAAATGAAACTTCGGTGGCGCAGGCTTCTTGTAACTAAGCCCCTTAGTGTACAAAAGCTAACTTAGTAGGAAAATAAATCTATGGTACTCTTGATGGGAAGGAAATATGTGTACTGAACATGTCAGACCTTGTTTGAGGTTGGCCAAAGGGCAGGCAGCAGATACTGGACTACAACTGTGCAGGTTGGGGTCTTTTGCCTCTGGTATCCATCCTACTTTGGAACAGCAAAGTGGGCCAAGTACACCCCTAGCATATTTGACTGTCAGGGTACCAAGGACGAGCTGTCCAAAACATCTCAGGTACTCAGGAGGTAGTGTGAGGATAGTGCAAAGTAGGCCAGTTCACGTCAGCTACAAAAACCAGAAAGCCACAAGGAATCAAGTGTACTTAGTGCCCAAAGAAAGCAATTTTGAACCCACCTCGGTGCAAAAATGAAGGTGATTGAGAACTCAATCAACCCTTGAAAATAAAATAGACACTATAACGATGAAGGCCAACCTGCTTTGAACTGATCTCAAGAAAGCAAATGAGAGAGCTTCAGAAATGAAAAGAATGTAGAGCACTTCCAGAGGGATGTTGTTGAGATGAAAATGACGGTCAGGGAATTCACTGGGCAGATGCAAGAAATGGAGAACAAGGTTGAGCTTTGGCAGGGCGGCCCAGGCTGAATGACCTGTGCCTCCTGGGATTTCCTGATAGGACTTGGGTGGAGCTTTTCCTGAAGCAAGGCATCCCAGAGGCCCTACACTTGAAAGGGCTGTTGATCTTTTATATAGTAAGAGTTAATAGGACACTACAATACAGCTAATGTATTCTATGGTCGGAGGGTCTCATTCGATGGCTTCTCTCCACATCGGGCTAGTGGAAGCTGCAGCACCACAGGTGGAAGTACTCTGACCAGGTCCGGCACTTGTGGCTGGGAGATTCCTTCTTCCAATTCATGGTGCCTGGGCAACACTGGTCTTCTGTTATTCCTCTGTGACAGCCACTGGAGCGAGCACACTTGCAAGTCTTTGGCATGTAGGGGGGCCCAGAGATGCACAGGCATACTTAGGTCTGTTCCGGGCACACTCCCACTGCAGTGTTCTTCTCCTGGGCCTCTCTTTTCTCTGGAGTCGGCAGCTGGGCTTCCCCTCCTAAGGCAGACAGCACCTGAAGAACAAGTCGCTATTTTTCACCTCTCCGCAGTCAGGCAGGCTCCCAGGTCTCAGACAGACCCACAGCTCTCGAGCACATAATGCACAGCCTTGAGGTGATGTTCAGCCACCTCAAAGAGACTGTCTATCAGCAATGCCAGCCCTGGATCACAGCAGCTCTCTGAGTACTCTGATGAGTGCCCCTCTACATGGTCAATTAAGTATCTTTTTTTTTTTTTAAAAGAAATCTTTTTATTGCAGAAAATAAACATTGCAATAGAGTGACATTTACATTCACTACACCACTTATACCAACATTGTCTGACCAGGGGGAGATAGTGTAGACGTTTTTCCAGTACATATATCTCAGTCTTTCCCCCAATCACCCTAAGTTTCCAATACCACCCCTCAGGAATCATCGAACAATTCCCCATGTCCCCGTCAAGGCACTGGCATGCATATCATACCTCGGTATTCATTCTGCTTCCCCCACATTCTAGCCTCTTTATGAGGACAGCCCCTAACCTCGTATACAGCTCTCTCCACCAGCATGCACCAATCCATCCTCCATTCATTCAGCGTAGGGGTCGCTGTGGCTCTCCATAACTTGGCGATATTGCTGTTGGCCACCATGAACCCCCAATGTCACCGAGAGACGTTCTTTACTTGTGAGGGTCGTCTCACCCCATATAAGTCAAAAGGCACCACCTTGGCGACATAGTTGTGTCTACATTGTATACCTCCTGCATACAGGACAGCACCGCTTCCCAGTATTCCTGTAGCACCGGGCATCCCCACATAATGTGGAAGAAGGTGCCCTCCTTCTCGCATCCCCTCAGGCATAGCAGAGAGTCTGATCTTCCCATTTTTACTAGTGTTGTGCAGTCATAGTATGTTCTGTGCAGGATCTTTAGCTGTACCAACCTAAAACGCAAGCAAACAGATGCCTCTCTGGGGGAGCCCATGGCCTTCTGCCATTCGTCGTCATCTAGATGTTCCACATCCCCCTCCCAGCATTGTTGGAGGGCCGTCAGAGGGTCCTGGGAATTATTCCTGATCTTACGGTATATTAGGGATATTGCCTTTTTTCCAAATGATCTTCAAACAGTCTGTCCTCCAATGGTGAGGAGTCAGGAGGTTCCTTTCCATTCGGCAGTGCTGCTCTCAGCGCATGGCTGACCTGGAGATAGCGAAAGGCTTCCGACTGTGCCAGCTGGTTTTCTTTTTGTAGGGTCACAAATGACTGCACTTCTCCCCCTTCCCACAGGTCACCCACCCTTGAGAGACCAATCAGATCCCATTTGTCGAAGCCCTGTTGTCGTGCCAATAGTCTGAGCTTTGCAGAGTCCCATAACAGAGTCATCCGCGTAATCTTATTTCACCAGCCCAAAGCTGTTAGCGCCTCCTGCCAGACCTGTAGCGTGGTCTGTTAGCGCCTCCTGCCAGACCTGTAGCGTGGTCGAGGTTGGCTCAGGGAATGAATTAGTCTTCTTTCCCCTATAAATCGCTCTGAGATAGCCACCCAGTTGCATGTTGTGGTGGTCCATTCTGTACGCCGGGTCGTCTTGGGGACTATGGACCCAGTGATTGACCACCGTGAGTTGGGCTGCCCAGTAGTACTTCCGGAGAGCCGGGAGCGCCACCCCTCCGTCATACCAACCTCTGGTCAACTTTGGGAGGGCGATCCTAGGAGAGCCCCCATCCCACAGGAGTAGGCGCACTGCAGCATCCACTGTTTGAAAGTACCCTGATGGCACCAAAAACGGTGTATTGTGGAGCATGTAAAGAAACCGGGGCAAGGCCATCCTTTTAAAGAGTGATACTCTTCCCAAAGGAGACAGCGGCAGGGACCTCCAGTGCTGGACATCGTTTCGCAAATGCCGCAGTGGGGGCTCTAGGTTCTGTTAATAAAAAACGTTTTAGTCTCTGGTGAGATAGATCCCCAGGTATCGGAACCCCTCCGTCTCTATGGGTATTGTGCAGTCTCTAGGAAGACATGGTGGGTCTCCCCACAGCACATAGATCACTGACTTTTCCCAATTAATGGTGTATCCAGAGTATTTGCACTACAGATCAAAGATATGAAGTATTCTGTGGAGTGTCACCTTGAGGCTCGCTATATATAGTAGGATATCGTCACCGTAGAGGGAGATCCTATCCTCCCATTCTGTGGCCCACCACAGCCCCCAAATTAGAGGGTCACCTCGTATCCACACAGCCAAGGGCTCCAACACCAGCACGAAGATAAGTGGTGAGAGGGGGCACCCCTGCCTTGTGCCGTGCTGCAACTGGAAAATTTCTGATGTGCCCCCGTTTACTGTCACCTGGGCTAGTGGGTCAGTGTAGAGGAGTTTAATCCATGCTAAAAATCCCATCCCAAAGCCCTGTTTTTCCAGTACTGCATACATGAAGGGCCATTCCACTGAGTCAAATGCCATCTGTGCATCTAGTGATACAACTGCTGCGCCCTCACGGATGTCGGCCGTTCTGCCCAGGGCTCCATGTAAACGCTGGAAATTGAGCGCAGTATTTCTATCCGGCATAAAGCCTGATTGATCTGGGTGGATCACCAGTAGGTTGGCCAGGATTTTTATTTCCGCGCTCAGAAGTGAGATTGGTCTGTAGGAGGCACACTCATCCCTAGATTTGCCCTCCTTGTGAATCACCACTACATTTGCTATTCTTTGGTCTTTCTGTAGCAAACCTATTTCACAGCTCTCCCGAAACATCTGAAGGAGAAGAGGTGCTACTTTGGTTGCTGTGAGCTTCTATAGCTCAATGGGGAGACCATTTGGACCTCTCGCCTTCCCTGAGCGCAGTGCCCGGATCGCCTAAACGATCTCAGCGTCAGTCAAATCCTGTTCGAGGAGGTCTCTGCCCTCTGCTACTAGCCCCGGTAATTGGAGATTTGCTAGTGGCTCCTGCACATGACTGGGTGTAAAGCCAACTGTAGTATTCTGCAAATGTGTGGCTGCTATATCTTGCCCTTTCGGTCTTCTGGTCCCGTCTCGCCTTCTAACCTCAAACACCTACCTCGGCGCCGCCTTACGTCTATCCAGCCATGCTAAAAGTCTGCCTGCACTCTCTCTGACTTCATAGAGATGATGCAGGGATGCACGATATCTGGCCATGGCCGCCTCCTCCGCTACATCCCTAAACTCCCCCTGTTTAAGTGCTAGGCGATGTCAAACTGACTCATTGTCGCCTGAAATCAGGCGCATCTTCAGCTCTTGGATCTCCTTTTCCAGGGCCTCTAGCCTTGGTCTCTTTTCTTTTCTATGTTCCGCCACTAGGGAACTGCCCTGTCCCTGGAAGACTGTTTTGAAGGCCTCCCACAGTGTGCTAGGTGAGTCCTGTCCCTTCATTCTCCCAGATATAATGGTCCTTAGCCTCTTGGAGCTTTGTTCTAATGTGGGGAACCTTGAGATACCAGGGGCTAAACCCCCACTAGCGAGCGCGATCAGGGGAACCATGTTCAGATGTCGCGCATACCGGGGAGTGGTCGGAGATGTACCTCACAAAAATGTGGGAACTGATGGGCCAGTGTAGAAATATAATCAATATGTGATGAGCTGCCATGGGTTCCCAAATGATAGGTGTACTGGTGTGTTGTGGGGTTGAGTGTGCTCCATGTATCTATGAGGCCCATAGCCGATAAGAAATCCCCCACAATAGTGCCTGAGTGCTCTTGCAATCGTGCAGGCCAGCGGTCAATCTCAGGAGACAGGACCGTATTACAGTCTCCCCCAACTATCACTCTGCCTTCCAGGAGACCGAGAAGTAGAGCCCCCACCTCCGCAAGCACCTGCGCCTGCAATCTTGGTGGTTGATAAAGTGAGAGTATGTTGAAGAGTTGGCCCTCCCAGTGACCTGTGACTGTCACAAAATGTCCCTGCTCACTGTGCACTGCTGAACCATAAATAGGAAGGAGGAGCGAACGAGAATACCCACCCATCTAGAGTCTCTAGTATATCCGGAGTGAGCTACCATTTTGTATCCCCATCTGTTCATTGCCTCATAATGTGTGCCTTGGATATGTGTCTATTGAAATAGGACCACTTCGGGAGAGTGCCTTTTTAAATACTGTAGGACCACCCCTCTTTTAATTTTAGGCCCTAGACCATTCACGTTCCAGGAAAAAATCTTAAAACTTTTTTTCGGCCCCATAATTGTCTCCTCCCTGAGCCCTAAATTGCTGTCTGATAGAGCGGGGGCTGTCCAACTTAACCTGAAGGGTTGTGATGGGGAATATCCTCCCATTCCTCTGTCGCACCCTTTGGTATTCTTCTTGTGTACCTGCGTCTGTTGTCGGGGCGGGGTGTCAAGCGCGGGGCAGCCTTCCCAGGTAGAAGCACCCGTTCCCCAGGAGCGAAGAGGGAGCCCCTCCCTTCCCCAAAGACACAGTCTCCCCAGTGCCAATAATAAAACACACTAAGAGCAAACAAGTATCTTCAGAAAAGGAAGAGACCAGGGAGGACAATCTGAGAAAGTCCTAATGCCGCCAACATGGAGGAGACCCCGTCCAAATAGCCACAGGAATCCTATAGTAAATACAAAAAGAAAACAAACACGATTATTAAATAGAGACTGGAGAGTTTAGTTACTAATTTGAGGTTGTGTACTATCCCACACTTACTTGAATTAAGACTGCATGCGACCTCTTATAAGGATTCCGGTTGAGTGCAACCAAAGGATCTCAGGATATCCAGAAAATTAGAAAAAGGCTGGAGAGGATAGTGGCTCCTGAACCCAGCTTCTCAAGTAACAGAAGTAAAGAGTCTCTGAGCATACGTCTGCTCGTTCTCCAAAGTTCGGTTCTCGACGTGAAAATAACCGTGCAGCGGTTCCGTGGTTATCATGGGGTAGGGGTAATGTTATAGCATAATTTGGGGAAGGTAGTGTGTCTTTCACCGCACACCACAGCGTGGAGTAACCTAATACGTTCAAACGTGAACGAAAAGAAATCAAAGGTGCTTTCGGTACTTATGCCACACTGCAACGGCAGCGAGGATCCCAAAAGCGGGCTCGTGTGGACAAAAGGAAAATGGCTGGTCTCATAAGGCAGGAAAAGAAAAAGAAGTAAGTGGAAGGCAGCAGCGCGACCTAGCGCTGATCCTTCTCTGGGCGTTACAGGCAGCGGCTGCAGGCGGGAGGAAACCTCGCTGGACTTCGTAGCGCGACCTCGCGCTCGAGTGAAATTGAACACGGGAAGCGGGGAGTTCAGGACAGCAGGATTCCGTACAAACGATACTTCTTTAATCCAGGGGTAGAAGTCTCGAAGGCAAGTCAGCAAACACGAAACAGGGCAGGGTTCACACAAGGAAAGCCAAGCACTGAGGCACCGTAGCCTAAGGCTTAAGAACCTCCCCATCACCTGACCAGTCTCAGAGCAGTATGGGACAGTACACAACCCACCTCCCTCGTAGAGCATTCTGGGAGACGTAGTTTGCACACTATACAGGAAGCCAGACTCCTAACACGGGGAGTGGCGTGGATCCCCCATTCGGACAAAGGGGCTATCGAATAGTGTCATTGCTGCAAACAATACATGGAACAAACACAAACAACTCACATCAACACTCAATATCCCCACATTCTTGCCTCCCTGCATGACAGACTTCGAACTGCCCGCCCCTCCAACTATTCAGAGCGCCTATGTTCCCATTCCCATAAATTAACATAGGGGAAGAGCGTATCCAAACCACCAACCCTTCCGCTGCAACCTTCAGTTCAGTTACTTGCATTTGTTACCATATCAGTTTCGGGCGGCCAGGGCCTGCAGCAATCCTGCCAGAGCAACTGCCCCCTGGGTCGGTCTCATAGGTCAATCTTCACCTGCCCTGCACGGGGATCAAATCCGAAGTCATCCATTGTCTCAAGTGACTCCTCCTCTGGGCCGCCATTGGTCTCAGGCATGGTCGTTGAGGGCACCCCCGTTGATTAATCCGCTTCGTCTCAGTGTTCTGCGGTCGCATCTCTGGGTGGGCCACTGGCCCCCTTGGATTTTTTTCCCCTGTTTTTTTTTTTAACTGTTCTCCAGCCTTCCAGCCAATCAGTGGTGGCCAGCATGGCTAGCAGGTGGTGGGGCGGGGGAGGTGACGCGGGGGGATTCGCGTGGGTAGGGGGTGCGCAATATTAAAACAAATAAAGTTACCTTGTCGCCGGGTTCTGCGTCTCTGCTCCTGCTCTCCTCGTCTTGGAACAGGAAGCACAGCCAAGTCCCACTGACCAATCACAACGGATTGGTAAGCACCCAGGCTCCCCTGACCAATCACATTGCTGCCATGCAGCATTGTGATTGGTCTGAGTGCCGTGACACGATGCTCAGCCAGGAGCTGGAGGGGTGGGCATATTCTCCATGCAGGCTGTAATGCAGCCTGCATGGAGAGCAGGGAAAGTGTGCATGTCTGGTTTGGGCGGCCCGAGAGGGCCGACCAAACAGTCATTGCACACTTAGGAGTGGGCAAACCACCCCTTCCCTGCCCTGCTCCGAGAGCAGAGCAACCCAGCCCACGGCCCGCCCACAAAGCAGCACAAAATGATAATAACTCAAAGTTATTATCATTTTAAGTTTCATACTTTGCACTGCTTAAAAGCAGTGGGGCGACGCTCCTCCGCCATAGCAGATGAGCCGCCACTGCAGCCAATTCCATACGTCATCAGGCATATCAAAGAACCAGGTCTTATCCCGTGCAACCACTCTCAGTTTGGCTGGGAATAGCATTGCATATTTCAGTTCCTTCTCTCTCAGGACTTTTTTAACCTCTAGGAACGAGCGTCGCAGCTTATGGACACGTAAATGAAAGCCCAGGAAAAAGGTGATGGTGTTTTTCTTTCAGCGCACCGATGGTGCACTGTGTGCTGCTTGTAATATAACATCTTGGTCCCTGTAGTTGAAAATACGGGCAATGATGGGTCGCGGAGGAGCGCCCGGCTTTGGCGGAACCCCAGGGACCCAGTGTGCCCTCTCCACTGAAAAATATTTTGAGAGACCACGAGGCTGCAGATGTTTGAGTACTAGTTCCTCGACAAACAGGTCAGCTGCTGGACCCTCTGCCCGCTCCGGGACCCCAATTATTCAGGTGTTATTTCAGCGTGACCGGCCCTCGGAGTCTTCCATTCTAGCCTCCAGTATTTTGATTGCTTCTTTCAGATCTCCAACCTGGGCTCGCAATGTCTTCATATCTGTCTGGAGCATTGTTATGGAGTCCTCTGCCTCTTTTACCCCGGCCCCCACGTTCCGTAGGTCTGCATGCATTAGTGTTACCTTTGTCATCACTGAATCTATCTTGCTCTAGAGATGTTTTGATGCCCTGTATAGCTGCCATAATGTCTTGCACGGTTAGGGGCTCTCCGTTCATGGGGGCCTGTGTCGCTGCCCTGGATTGCTGGTTTTCCAGCCCCGGGGTGATGACCTCTGTTCTAGGCTGGGCATATTTCTCCATTTTCGTCTAGAGGGCCGAGCGCGCTCCTTTTGTCCCCGACATTTCTGTTGTCACAATCAGGCAGGTATGTCACCTTTTCCCTAGAATGGTCCCTCTTATTTCAGGGGGTGCATAATGGGCTAGGCCGAGGGGGTCGTTGCCTCCGCCTACCTGTAGGATAGGAGGTCACATCCAGTGGCCTCTCGGGTATCCCCTCCTCTACTTCATCTCCATGAGTACAAGGACCTCTCTGCCACTATTAGCACCACCCCAGTCCTGGGTTCCAGCACCCCATGCTGCTGTGACCATTCGGATGTATTCATGGGTTTGGGTTGTTAGTTCATCGCCTCGGGCCCTGAACACCCTTAAGAGAGGTCTTCCACCTGACCCCGGACTGTCCCCATAACCTGGGCCAAGATCTCAGCTCCAAGCTGGGCATTCAGGATGTCTTGTAGTCACTCTGAATGGGAGGAGGGAAGCCGCACCTCACACCCTCTCTATTCCTCACTCCGGGTGGGTCACCACTCTAAATCCCCTGGGTCGTTGTTTAGCCTCCTCGTCTTCCAAAAATGGCCGGGCCAGGCAAGCCTCTCCCGATTCCCACAAAGCCAGCCCCCCAACGCTCTCACCTTGGGCCTTTAATTTGTAGACAGCTGTTTCTCAGCCACTGCCAGGGCCCGATAGGCCTCCTCGACTCGCCGTTTCTCCAGGATCAGTTTTGGCCCAGACCCGGGTTGGAGCCACCCCTCACCGGCTCCCAGGGCGGCCTCTCACCGCTCAGTCGATCCCCCCAGGTGCTGTGTCTTGCCGCCTCGCGGGGTGCTCCCGAGGGTCCGGAGCCCTGCGCCTCACTATTTTTGTGGTCTCCGTGGGGGGGGGGGCCACACTGCAACCAGACCCGGGACTGCACCACAAACCTTGGAAGGCATTAGGCCCACACGTCACAGCCAGCGCCCCACCCCCCCCCACCGCAGTCAGCGACTCATCACCGGGGCACGTCCTGGCCAAGCCGGCCCTACACCCTGGCCGGCCGGGCACTCACCGCCCCTTGATGGTCTCCGGGTCGGTCCCGCCTCTATCTCAGCGACAATCTATGACCTCCGAGTCAAGCTGAGTGCGGGCCAAAGTTCTTCTGGCGGACCCCGCCACACCTCAGCCCAGGGCTCCGTCACTCAAGACAGGCCGCCACCATCAGCTCTGCTGTAAGGCACAGGCTCCCAGGGCCGGGGGCAAACCCAGCCCCTCTTGGGAAAAGCGCAGCTTCTTAGAGTCAGTTTGGTAACTGCAGCCGGATGATTGTTCGAATTTGTGTGGCTTGCTCGCACCCATCTTTGTCAGTGGTTGGCCATGTCCCCCTGGTCAATTAAGTATCTTGGACCTGGTAGCAAGTGGGAAGGTTTGGGTCCCACTTTTATATACAATTTTCAGAGAGGGGATGTGGATCTACTGTATATAGTTCCAGAACTTCTTTGGGGATGTTCCTTTTCACATCTCATTTTCTGGCTGCAGAGCAGATACAGTTGTTGTGTAAGGTGATGTCTCTGCAAGCAGCTAGTGACGAAGCTAGGCCCAAGTATGATTACCTCTAACATGAGCACAATAAGTGTGAAGTTCTGCACATGGCTGTCATCATCCTTTTTGAATGTTACACTCAAGGGGAAGACAAACAGACTAGGCTCTGCCCATAAACTTCTCTCCCTCCTACAATGGAATCTGCTTACGCACCCCTAGTCCCCCACCATCAACCAAATGGTAGTGCTCTGGAAGGCCTAATCAGCAAGCCCTTCCTAAAGAAGTTTGCCATAGAATTTCTAAAGATAGTCCTGTCTCCCTTCCCTCACACTTAGGTTTCTAGGGTTACACTCTCCAGCTCAGGAATGCAGGCAATAGTCTTCCCTTGTTTGGGGAGGCTGTTTCAGAACCTTTATTTTGTACCATGTCAAACCAAGGCCAATGCAAAGTTGATTCCACTGACTTTAGCATTCACACACTCGCAGACAACAAGGATTCCTGCTACCATTCACTATACATACAAATACAAATTACGTTTGCGTATATCATGTCTGCTAAAGAGTAGGTCTTCGGTGCCACTCCTGACCTCAGAGCTGGGTCTTGGGGTCAATTTTGGGCCTAGCCTCCACATGAATGCAGGATTTGGTGTGTGCTAGTGGCCCCCAAAAAATCAGGATACCGGTCTCACATGTAGTCAGGTTACTTAGGGTGGAGTGTACGTCAGTTTAACATGCAGGGGACTTTCCCATCCCAACAGAACATCTACCTGCCAAAGTAGACAACAGAGGATTTTCTGGTCTGTTCTGGAAGTATGTACTGTGTTTTTAGATATCTCGATGGTGTGGGCTAGAGATATGAACTGCATACTGGATGAAACATTAGACAGAAATACCCATTTTGCAAAGTAAACAAAGCATGAGACCTGCACTAAGATAAGTTGTGGAAAACACCGATCTTCTTGATGTCAGGAGGGTTCTGAACCCTACAAAAAGCAGTTCTCTTGCTATACTGGAGCACACAACACCTATAGTAGGGTGGACCACACAATAGTCTGTGAGAAGAGGCCATGCAGATTTGAATCTGCCTGGTATCTTGGTAGGTTTGGTTCTGATCACTCGCCTTTGATACTTTAATATAAAAGAGGGTGGCATGAGCATACATGTGTCCTGACCAGGAAAATCAAAATGTGAAAGGCACAATCACCAATTACTTAAGTAGCAACTGGGTTACTGAAAGCTACTGGGCCTGTGAATGGGAAGCCATTGAAGGCCCTCTCAAGACTCATCAGGAGAAGGTAACTTTATTTTAGAAAGTGGCCCAGGGAAACAACCAGAGTTGTTTGAATTGTAGAAGGACGTGATAGAGACGTGGGAAAGACTATTTAAATTTACATGTGAAAGACAGAAATGGCTTCACAGGTAAGGGGATTCATGAAGGAGGGTCCTAGCATGGCTACTTAAGAGACACCCTGGGCAATGATATTGGTACTGTGACAAGCAGTGGGTGGATAAGCTTCTATGCATGCATATGTAGGCATTAATGAAGTGCTTAGCAGACACTTCAACATGTGTATGCAGTAGGAAGGAAGAGATCACTTTCAGACATACCTTGGGGAGATTGCTCTGCCTAAAATGACAGAGGAGCAGTGGGAAAAAATGAAGTCTAGGATCACAAAGGAGGCTTCAAAGGTGGCCCTAAAGGAGATGCCTCGGGGTAAAAGAATAAGTAGAAATGGCTTCTTAGTAGAATTGTACCATTGGTATGCTGGGAAGCTCTCTGAGATGCTACAGAGAGGCCCATGAGCTGGGGGAACTGAAGAGTGTCATGCAAGTGACCATTATTACAATTATAGCAAAACCTGACTGAGGTCCAGAGGAGTGTGGGTCATACAGACCACTCTCCGTGATAAGCCTGGACATCAAATATCAAGTGCAGTGTTTGCTTACAGACTGAGGCCGGTGATGAGTGTACTACTGCATGAGGATTAATGTTGTGTTATTCCCGGATGCAGCACTGCTCAGAACCTGAGAAGCTTCACACACGTGTTGCACATGCTGAAATCATAGACATTGAAAAGGCATTTGCCACACATGGATGACAGTACATGTTCTGTGTACTAGAAAACGTGTTCTGTCCTGGTCTTCCTTTGTTGGATGAGACTATTGTATGCCAAGCCCGTGGCTAGGGTGAGGAATGGAGCAATGGTGTCAGAGTCCTGGATGATACACAGAGGCACAAATCAGGGGTGTCTGCTCTCGCCGTGACTGCCCTCATGACGGGGCTCTTGAGGTGGAGACTGCATATGAAACTCTGGGCCTGGGAAATAAATTAAGGTAAGCAAAAAACACACATAGTATATATGTAATCAATCAATCAATCAATCAGGGGGCTTATAAAGCGCGCTACTCACCCGTGAGGGTCCCAAGGCGCTGGGGGAGGGGGGTTTGGGGGGGGCAGCTCCGGTTCAGTTGAAGAGCCAGGTCTTGAGGTTCTTCCTGAAGGTGTGCAGGTTCGGGGAGCGTCTGATGTTCGCTGGGAGACCGTTCCAGGTCTTGGCTGCGATGTAGGAGAAGGCTCGTCCGCCTGCTCTGTTTCTGCGGATGCGGGGGGTCTCTGCCAGGGCGAGGTCGGCGGAGCGGAGGTTCCTTTTGGGTACGTGGAAGGAGACTCTCTTGTTGAGGTATTTGGGTCCGATGTTGTGGAGGGCTTTGTAGGCATGGGTGAGAAGTTTGAAGGTCACTCTCTTCTCGACGGGGAGCCAGTGGAAGTCTCGTAGGTGTTGGGTCATGTGTTCGTGTCGTGGTGTCCCTAGGACAAGTCTTGCTGCGGCGTTCTGGATGGTTTGGAGCTTGTGCAGCAGGGTTCTGTTGATTCCAGCGTAGAGGGCGTTGCCGTAGTTCAGTCTGCTGGTTATGAGAGCGTGGGTGACGGTCTTTCTGCATTCGGGGGGTATCCATTTGAAGGTCTTTCGGAGGATGTGGAGGCAGTTGAAGCTGGTGGAGGCGACGGAGTTGATCTGGCGGGTCATGGTGAGGGAGGAGTCCAGGATGATGCCGAGGTTCCTTGCGTGGTCTGTAGGGGTGGGTGGACTCCCGAGGGCAGGGGGCCACCAGGTGTTGTCCCAGGCCAAGTTGGCGGGTCCTAGGATGAGGACCTCGGTCTTCTCCGAGTTGAACTTCAGGCAGCTGTCTTTCATCCAGCGCGCGACGTCCTTCATTCCTTCCTGGAAGCTGAGTCTGGTGTCTTCAGGGTTCTTCGTGAGGGAGAGGGTGAGCTGGGTGTCGTCGGCGTATGAGACTATGCTGAGCCCGTGCTGTCTGACGATGGTGGCGAGGGGGGCCATGTAGATGTTGAAGAGCGTGGGGCTGAACGACGATCCTTGGGGTACTCCACAGTTGATCTCTGTTGGTTCGGAGAGGAAGGGAGGGAGTCTGATCCTCTGGGTTCTGCCAGAGAGGAAGGATCGGATCCAGTTGAGGACGGTTCCTCGTATCCCTGCGTCGTGAAGTCGGTCTGTGAGCGTGCGGTGTGAGACAGTGTTGAAGGCTGCGGAGAGGTCAAGTAGGATGAGGGCCGCGGTGTGTCCCTGGTCGAGTAGCATGCGGATGTCATCCGTGGCGGCGAGGAGGGCGGTCTCGGTGCTGTGGTTGCTGCGGAATCCGTACTGGGAGGAGTCTAGGATGGAGTTTTCTTCGAGGAAGGTGGTCAGCTGGGCGTTTACGAGTCTCTCGGTGACTTTGGCAGCGAAGGGGAGCAGCACTTTTGAAATACACTGGTGTATCTGCACCACCTCAGGAATGGGTGCCAGTGCTGTTGGAGGAACTTGAATACTTTGGGGCAGCGTCAGCCCTTCTTAAAAGTTGGCGGTAAGACTGTTGTACTCAATAGGACAAGCTGGCTAGAGATCCTTACCCCGAAGTGGGTCTCAGATGGGAAGTAGAACAAATTAGATATTTTGGTTTCGGTATACAAGTGACACATACACTAGGAAATCAACTGGCCTATAATATAGGACATTAAGGAACTGAAAACCTCGGTAAAATTCTGGTACTCTCTGCCATTATCACTAATAGGTAGAAATACATTGATCAAGATATTTTTTTTCTCGAGATGTCTGTATGTTATGCAAAATTCAATGTGTCCTATACTGCAGAATTTAACGAAATGTTGATTCCTCTGGTCTGGACCAGTCAAAAAAGCAGACATTGCTTAGAAATTCAGTTGGGAAGCAGGTGCCCTGGGCTCCTACATTTGAAACTATATTATGTGATATGGCAGCACAGTTACATCATACAGTAAGGTGGCTGGATGAGGGAGAAAATTGGATGAAAGATCGCTAGAGGAGATGTGTTGGATGCCCCCACTGGAGGAGCTCTTCATGATGGGGAGTACAATTCCCACAGAGCACCTGCATGTGGTTAAGCATGTTTAGAACACATGGGAGAAAATGGTAAACAAGGTAATGAAAAGGCCACCTGTGCCTTTGGCATGCAGTGGCAGGAGGAAAACACGGAGCTATTGAGAGGCAAAGGATAGGAGATTGCATTTTTACTAGTGAAAACTATCTGAAATAACAAGAAGTTCAAACTGGTATAGTTTAATTACTTACACAGGACATACCTGACAGGTCTGAATTTGCATGAGACATGCCAGGACAGATCAAGCTGATGCCAAAGGTGTGGGGAAACACTGACTTTATACACATGGCATGCACATGTAGATAAATAATAAATCATTGAACCACGGTCATAACTCGAATACACCCCATAATTGGGAACACTCCACACCTAATAGCTAAACAATGCTTATTGAAGGTAAACTCTAAACCTAAGGGCATTCAGATGAGGCACAATTTTACTGACCCAGGGACTCTGTTGGTGAAAAGCCTTTTAGCCATTCATTGACTTTGAGCTTTTGGGGCCAACAAGACAGGCAAGAGAACAGAGCTCGGAGAAGGGGTGTTAGACCTGACATCCTTGGCGTGGTATTCCCCCAAACCTTTTGCCATCACCTATCCTGTTTTTTTTTATTTGTTTTGTTGGCTTTAGGACTCTGCGCACTTCACCACTGCTAACCAGTACTCAAGTGTTTGTGCTGTCTCCTTAAAACATGGTAACATTAGCCTACACCCAATTGCACATTTAATTGACTTGTGCGTCCCTAGTAAATGGTACTACAAGTACTCAGGGTCTGTAAATTAAATGCTACTAGTGGGCCTGCAGCACTCGTTGTGCCACCCACTAAAGTAGTTCGACCTGACAAAATAAACTTTTTACCAAGCGCACACCTTCCTTTTTAATATATACAAGTCACCCCCAAGGTAGGCCCTAAAGTCTATTAGGGCAGGGTGCATTGTATTTAAAAGGTAGGACATGTGTACTTCCATCTTACATATGTTTTATATGTCCTGGCAGTGCAAAAACTCCTCCTAAAGTAATGTTTCACTGTTGTAAGACCTGTCTCTTCCATTGACTAACACTGATTTAACTTATTACATTTAATAAGTGCTAACTTTGGATTGTGAGTAGATAGAGATAAGCTGTTTACACTCAAATGAACTGTAATCCAAATCGTCCTTAATGGTGTAAAGATGGAATTTAAATCACCATTCTGAAAACACCACCTTTAGAAAGTTGGCATTTCCTTGTTCCAACCATTTGTGTCTTCTGCCAGTGCCTTGGGTCACATGACTGTGAATACCTCTGCTTTTAGGGTTTGTGTATTGCATCCAGACATACAGGGGCTTAGGTGTTGACACGGGGGGCTATCTTGGCAGTAAGACGGGAGAGAAGAGTACCCAGCCACTTACATTTCAAAGGGCTTTGCCTCCTGTACACACAAATGAACCTGGCACCAGGCATCCTCTGCTTTTTGTCATTCCCAGACATTTGGAGCCTTGACAGGGGAAGAACTTTCCAGGACCAGATGTGGGGTAGGACAGGGAGCCCCTCCACATAAAGGCTGAAACCGGGTATAAATGTATTTTTACAAATATTTTTATTATTCAGCTTTCTTACTTTGCATCTTGTATACAGCAAAAAGAACATGACAACAACCAAAACGATACCTTGTTTCGCATGAGGTACATTCTGGAAGGACCACATACTATTTATGCCTATGAAAACCATTGAGTTATCACGTTTATCTCCACATTGTAGTAATCCCAACACTAGGACCCCTCTGAATGTTCCTAAAGCTTAGACACATGTTTAATAAGTCTGACGATGCATACCCCGAACCATATCATCAATATGTTTGGTAATGAGAGGTGTGGATACGGGTGCGTCATCTAAGAGGTCTAGCCCATAGTAACGTCTCCATGGGCCCCATAGTTTGTGAAATTTACGCGTGCACCCCCTACTAATGTAAGTTGTACGTTCAGCGGCCATGTAGAGGTCCAAGCCCCTCCTCCACTCTTTTATCGTGGGAGTCTACGCCGCTCCCCACCATCATGCCACGTCCCTCTTAGCCACGACCAGGCCTAGTGCTGTAAAAGTTAGCTGAGCCCTATTTATATTGACCTCGCTTGGTTTACCCAGTAGGATAAAACCAGAATTTATGGGTATGGGTGCCCCCAATATCCTCCCCAACTCTCCCACTATTTTCCTCCAGTATGATTGGACTTTGGTGCAGCCCCATATTGTATGGTAAAAATCTCCCTTTACTGTCCCACATTTAAGACAAAGTGGTGTGTCCGCCCTCCCCATCTTATGTAGTTTGTCTCTGTCATAGTAAATCCTGTGTAGGATTTTGTATTTGACCAGGCACAGTCTTGTTTTAATGGCCCCTTCTCTGGGGTGCATCAGGGCGGCCTCCCAGTCCACGTCTTCCAGACCTCCTATGTGCCCCTCCCTTCTCTCTCATGCAATTGCCCAAGGTTATCTGGCATGTTGTTGTTTATTGTTTTGTATATGGAGGAGATTGCCTTTTCCACCTGCTCCTCTAGTAATAGTCTCCCCTCGAGAGGGGCATATTCAGGGGGCCCGGAACACGGTAATCCCTCTGATCGCCAGGGGTGGCGTAGTTGCATGTACTTGAAGAATTGGGAACTATGTAGCCCATATTCTGTACTTAGTACAAGCCAGGTTTTTGGATCTCATTTTTCTACAGTGTCTCCTAGCAAGGAAATGCCTAGCTGATCCCTCTTCCCAAAGCCTTTCAGCTTGCCCAATTCTTGAAACCACTCCCCCCCCCCCGTCCAGAGAGGTGTACTTTTAGGGATCTGTTTTGTCCAGCCCATTGCTTTGTGGCTCTATCCCATGCCTATAAGGTGACCCACGTCACCGGCAACAGTGTGTATCGCCCCTTGCCACTGTATATATAGTGTAGTTGGTTTTTGGGCCCTATCACCTCCCTCTCCAACCTGATTGTGGGGTGGTCCCATGGTCTGTGTATCCATTCATTGATAGGGGTTAGGTGTGCGGACCAATAATATGCCTCAATCTCTGGCAATGCTATGCCACCGTTATATGGGTTACGCTGCAAAGTTTTTAAAGCTATTCTGGGGTGTCCTCCCTGCCATAGTAGGGACCGAATGTCCCCCTCTAGCCCAGCAAACACCGCCTGTGGGAGTGGATGATACGTGTTCTGAAGGGCGTATAATAATTGTGGCAAAGTTATCATTTTAAAGAGAGCCGCCCTCCCCATCAGAGAGTGGGCGAGGTCTCTCCACTTCTCCACATCTGTTTTAAAGTTCACTATCACCTTACCAAGATTGTGTTGCCTGCATATTTCCTTGGGCGGGGTAATAAATATACCCAGGTATTGGAATCCATCGGATACCATTCCCAGTTCACCAGGCATGGGCAGCTCTGGTGGGATTCCGCCGGGGCCATATATCGTCGATTTATGCCAATTGATTCTGTAGCCCGAATACCTCCCATACTCCTCTATCGTGTCGAACAGGGTGGGGACAGTGATGTTCGGCTCTGTAACATAAAGAAGTACGTTGTCCGCATAAAGGGAGATCTTCTTTTCCCATTCACCAGTAGGGGTTCCAGAAGCCTAGTATTTGTGGCTGGCAACGGATGGCACATGCCAGTGACTCTAGGGTAAGCGCGAAGAAGAGCGGGTAAAGGGGACATCCCTTCCTTGTTCCCCGACCAATAGGCAAGGCCAGTGAGGACACCCCGTTCACTCTAACTGTGGCCACGGATGCTCTGTAGAGCAGTGCAACCCAGCTGCAGAATTCAGGCCCAATGCCGAATTTAGTAAGCGAGTGGTCAAGGGATGGCCAATGTACTGGGTCGAACGCTTTTTCCGCATCTAAGGAAAGAAATAAGTGCGGTGTGGGGCGGTCCATGACCCTCATCAACCAGTTTTGTGTTCTACGCAGGTTGAATCTAGTGGCACGGCCAGGCATGAACTCCGACTGGTCTTCATGTACCAGGCTGGTTATGTGCTTTAGAAGTCGTGTTGCTAGAATCGTGGCCAGGATTTTCACTTTGATGTTTAATAGGGAAATGGGGCAAAAGGAGTTGCACCGGTCCCGTGGTTTGCCCTCTTTGTTTATCACTACAATTGTCACTACAATTGTGGTGGACCGCAGGTCTATAGGTAAAATTCTATTTTTCTGTGCGTCCTGAAAGAGGCGCAATAGGTGTGGCCCCAACAGATCTATGCATCTCTTATATAACTCAGCCGGTAGACCATTGGGGTTTTGCCAATTCTCAATTTAGCCACTGCCTCCTGAATTTCTGTTAGTGCCAGGTCGGCTTCTAATTCTGCCATTCTCTCACCACTCAGCACCGGGGTCGGTATGCTGTCCAAGTACCTGACTATCTCTACGTCATCTCTCAAGGGACGCGCTTCATAAAAGCTTCCATAGTAGTCGACAAACGCTGAGACAATCTGAATGTCTGTGACATGGGTTCTCCCCTGGTCATCCCTGACTTCCTGAACACACCGGGCCTGTGTTTCTTTCTTGTGAAGCTATGCCAGCAGTTTCCCAGCCTTGTCTCCGACCTCATAGAGCCGGTGTAACGTCGCCAGTCCCTGGTTTCTAGCTTTATCCATGGCCAGGTTTTTATATTTTTGGCGTAGAGTTTCTAACTGTCGTGTGAGCCCGGGACCTCCAGCAATTATGGTCCGTCTCTCAAGGGCCAGTATATTCTGTTCTAATTCCTCTAACTGTTTAGTCCTATTCTTTTTCTCCCAAGCAATCCGGTTTTGGGCTATGTCTTGTAGAACGGTCTTGTAAGCCTCCCATACTGTTACCCCAGATGTAACCGAGGTCTCATTTTCATGGAAGTAAACCTCCGTATCTGCCCTAATACCTCTGAGCACTCTGCCCTCACGGAGATCACACGCATTAAGGCACCATTCAGGGTGTCAGTCGTGTCTCCGCATCCCCAGCCGTATAAACAGAGGGGAATGGTCTTACAGTCCCCTGGTGAGGTACTCTGCTCGCCCTACCTCTTTCATCTCGTCCCCGGGGACAAAGACTTAGTCCAGCCTGGAATATACATTATGCACACCCGAGTGGTAGGCGTATTGACATGTGTGGGGGTCACAGTATCTCCATAAGTCAGTGAGCCCTATGGTAGTGGCGAATCGTGTGAATGGCGTGGTGCCCCTTGGTTCTCCACCCACCCCAGAGCAGTCCATCGACAGATTCATGACATCATTGAAGTCACCTCCAATCACGAGAAAGGAGGAAGGTGTCTCCAGCAGGATATTTACAACCCTTTCCAGTGTGGGTGCCTGAAGCCCCGGTGGTGCATACACGCATATCAATGTTACAACTTGTCTGCCCCACTGGCCCGTGACCCCCACATATCTGCCTATGGATCTATCCATTGGCGCATCTTTGTGAAGGGGGGATCTCTTGATTAGTATAGCCACTCCGCGTGACCCTGTCGAGTAACCAGCATGAGCCAACTCTGTGTAGGCTCCTCGGCCCAAAAATCCACAGTGGGTCACCTGTAAATGCGTTTCCTGGAGCATTATCACATCAGGGTGGTGTCCCTTGATGTATTGTGTTACTAAACCTCTTTTGACTTTGCCTCCCAGGCCAATGACGTTCGATATCAACACCGTAAGAGTATTCCCTATATTAGACTTATCTTCAGCCATGGGAAATGATCTGCCAGCAATTTGCCCTCATATGTCGAGGTCATGGAGAGTGACTATACCCGGTGTAGTCTGTGTCCCGAAGCATCAGCTGCGACAAACAAAAAACAGTAACATAACCTCAACTTATTTACCCCCAACCTACCCCCTCCCTACCCCTTACAACTTCCTCTCAGCATCATACCACCTTTTCCAGGGGAAACAGCATTGTGCCGGAAAGGATGGAGAGGTCTGTCGTCCACCCCCCAAGGAACTAGTCATCGCCAAATAATGTAATTCCTACAAACATGGAGCAATGTTCACGGATGTGCCTTCTCAGTCCTTCATGAGAGGGGGGCCCTGCTGGAGATTACATGTATTGGGCGACCCTCACGCCGGTGTCTTGTTGCCTGTTTCAGTTTCACTCGCATCCAAGTCCGTCGATTTGTCCGGTGGCAGTTGCAAGCCAGTCTCTGTTTCTTGCTCCATGGTGGTGACTTCAGCTGCCAGGGGATATATGCTCTTGGGCCCGAGGACATGCCAGACTCTTCCTGGTCTGAGTGGGTCTCCAAGGAGGTAGTTCTGGCTGTGTGGCCATTCGTCTCTAGTTCCTTATCGGTGTCCTTCTCAGCAGAAAGCCTCTTGACCCTGGAGTAGCCCCTCAGGATGTAGGGCATTTGTCCCCTGGCACGACCTAGGCTCCGATTTCTGCCACGTTTCCTTCGCATCGAGATTTGAGATCCGTCCGCCAAGTGTTTGGCAGGGCGATTCATGGGCTCTGATGGCTTTTGGGAGTGGAGGACTGGCCTATCCTCTACCCAGGCCCATGCTTCCTCAGGCGTCTGGAAAGAATGTGTCTTTCCCAAATATATAACTTTTAACTTCGCGGGGAAGAGAAGCATGTATTGTAGTTGGAGGGCTCTAAGTTTAGTCTTGACAGAGTCGAAGGACCGTCTTTAGCGCTGGACCTCTATACTGTAGTCCGGAAACACTATTATCTTAGCGTTTTCATGACTTCACCTTTTGTACGCACTTCTCGTAGTATCATTTCTTAGTCCAAGAAATTGAGGAACTACGCTGTTATCGGTCTGGGTGGTGATCCGGGAGGTGGCCTCGCGTTCAGCGTCCTATGCGCTTGTTCTATAACAAAGCAAGCGGAGAAGTGTTCGGGGTGATAATGCCTTTGAGCCAAGTTGACAGGAACAAGGGTACATTAGCTCCCTCCACCTCCTCAGGAAATCTGATGAAGCACAGGTTGTTTCTTCGTGCTCTGTTTTCTGCGTCTTCCAGACGCCATATGACATCCGCGTTGATATTGCGGAGGTCTGACACCCCTTTCTGAAGGTATCGGACTGTGTTTTCTACCTCCGAAACCCGTATTTCCACCTCTGTTACCCTTTCTGACATCTTGCAAAGGCCCTGGCGTAAGAGTCCCACCTCTAAGCACACCTCACCTATTTTATCTTCTAAGGCCTTCCTCGAAGTCTGGATTGCGTGAAGCAGAACCGCCGTATCTGGTTGGGAAGGTGTAGCCTCCATGGTCTCTGACTGTGGGATCCTGACCTTCATGAAACGGTCTAGCTTTTCCTGGCAGGATGGCTTTGATTCTTTATGCTTAGTCATCATATCGCTCAGGGTTATCCAATGAGGATGTGGGATTTTTGTGTTGCCCCTTTCCTGCGTTATGCGGCGGATAGATAGACCCCTAGGGCGGATCAGCGTGCACCAGTTTCCTTTCTGATCCACCTTGTCCTTTGGAACGGGGAGTCTCTCTTTTAACTTACAAAGGCCCCACACTGTGCGCAGGATAACTGATCCTTCACTGCTGGGATTGGTCCCAGGGCGCCTACCCGGTTTTTGCTCTGGAGATGGGAGTCTGTATCTCTTCATGGAGCAGCGGTCTGGAGGCCCTTCTCTTTATTTCCCCGCTGGTATCTCTTACCCTTTCATTATTGCCGGCGTTGTCCTGTTGTGGCTCTCACCATCATAGGTTGCCCCAGGTCTCCCAGTGTGTCCACACTTTCTTAGGCGACAAGCCCAAGAGACAGTCTCCTCTGCTTCAATAGTGGAGCAGGTAGTCTAGGCACAGGCACTCCCCTTAGCATCAGTGAGGGGATAGACAATAGCAGAGTGCTGCGGTGAGCCCATCGCCTAGTTCCCCCTTCTCCCGGAATCTCGGGGACACACAGAGCAGTGAAGCCAGGAGATTGATCACCGGCCCCCGCACGGGCACCCGGACAATGTGAGAGGTGTTCCAGCGCATGAGTGCACAGTGAATCGCCCATCGGCAATGTGCGTGCGTGGCGGGAGAGCGCGCCGAGTCCAGTTGGCTGTCCTGATTCTTCCCTCCTGATCAAAACGTGATGGTGAGAGATTGAACCCGGGACCCATGTGGGAGGGTGCTGACCGGGGAGCAGAGGCCTCTCTGACCAAGGGACAACACGGGAACAACAAGAACAATGGGAAGCGCCTGACCCTAAGATGGCGGCTGCCGGAGCCCCGGAACGCGTTCTTGCCTGAGCGCCCACAGGGCCTCGAGGCCCTGTCCCACTGAGGGTGATTGACTGAGGCGAAACGGACGGAAGCTTGGAGATGCCAGCGGCAGCCGGGGGATGAACAATAACAGAGTGCTGCAGTGAGCCCATCGCCAAGCCCTCCCTTTCCCCCTCCAGGAATCCCGAGGACACACAGAGGCAAGTGCGTGCTCGGATCCGTGGTTGGATGGGCTACGGGTTGAGAGAAAGGCTCACACATCACGTGCGGCAGTCGCTGCCACCCCAGAGCAACGCCAGGTAGGCCACACCAAGACCAGAGGCAAAGAACCATTAAACCGCAGATGGCGACCGAAGAAGACACATGAAGTGTTCCGGGCGTGCGCTGTGACCTCTGAGTAAAAGGCCACTTGAAGGGACATTACAGAGAAGGCGCGCCTGAGCAACAACCCAGGTAAAGACACCCTACACAGTGCACAATAAGAGGCTGCAGGACACACCGCAAGACCACACAGATACATAGTGGCCCTCCCCTCCTTATCTCCTCCTCAAAGCAACGAGTGACAAGGGAAGCAGCATGCCAGGCTATACGCACAGAGCGCGCAGCAAACTGGGGGCTGGTGAAGAGTCCCCCACCGCGTAGAGTCACCGGCGGAGCCTCGTGAACCTGCCGTAAGACCATACAACGAGTGTGGCTGACACCTAGGTGACGGCAACAGTGACATATAAACAACCCGGCTAATGGGCACGCACAGCAACAGCAGCAACACCTACGATCCACGGCACACTAAACAGACGATTTGGCACCGGCAGGTCATAGTGGACAAAGGCTGAAAGGCTCCGAAGCTGAGAGAGGCCAGAAGCTACGCTGACAACGGACGGGCCCCGCCGAGGCGTCCCAGACATATCATACACTTCCCAGTGCACTGCAACAGTTTAGTGCGAGTAGCAAAAGCACAAGGAGCTTACAATCCTGCCAGGTGTCAACGCAAGAAGCTTCCTGAGTGCTGCTAGGGTCACGGTCCTGCAAAATGGGAAAGCCACGGACCACAGCAAACATGGCAGCGACGGGAACCACGCAAGATAACCAGTCGAACGCCAACCAAGCATCTAAAGAGGCAACAACCTTAACAGATCAAACCCTTTCGGAAAAATTAGACAAAGTCTTGGCCGCAATTGAACACTCCAGGGTTTCTATGGAAAAAAGGCTCGGAACCCTGACCACAGACATTAGCCTCCTCAGAGATGATCACCGCAAACTGGCGGACAAAGTGTCGGATGGCGAGAAATTAATAGCCACCATGCAGCTGTCGATTAGCACCCACCAAGAGACCCTGCAGACCCTGCTCGGTCGAATGACTACGATGGAAGAGCGCATAGATGACTTAGAAGGCCACTCACGACGCTGCAATATCTGCGTGCTCGGACTCCCGGAAGGCATCGAGGGCAACAACCCTGTGGAGTATATGGAAACCTGGACCAAATCCTTCACCCTGCACTCGGAACACACAGCATTCTTTTCCATTGAGAGAGCTCATCGGGTTCCGGCACGAAGACCTCCGCCAGGCGCCCCGCCACGACCAGTGCTAGCAAAGTTTCTGCATTTCAGAGATCGCGATGCAGTTCTAAGAGCAGCCAGACAAAACGGCCCCATCAAAATCGAGAACAAACAAATAATGCTATTCCCAGACTACTTTCGCGCAGTTCAGCGTCAACGATCCTCCTTCCTGGAGGTGAAGCGACGTCTTCGGCTGGATGGTATACAATACTCACTGCTGTTTCCAGCTCGTCTCAAAATCATACACAATGGCTCCACCATTTTCTTTACGAATGCAGAGGAGGCCCATGACTGGGCGGACCAACACTGCAAGCAACATCCCAGTGCATAGGCCAAATATGTAAGTCGCCCACAGACGCAACGCTCCAGCAGACGTCGCCCAAGACGCCAAACCAGAAGGAAAGACTCCGCCATGCCCTCCCAGTCATTGGGGTCACCAGATCTGGAACAAATCATACGAGAACGTCGCAAAGCCTTGCAAGCCGCAGCAGAGCTCAGACCCTCCTCTCCTATAACGGACATAGACAGAGGCCCACATATCTTCACGTCGGAGGAAGAAGATGGCAGCGAAGGATCGATTTCAAGGGCAGACTCAGTGACACCACCACTGGTCACACCACAGACTGCCGACACCTTGATCTGAACTGAGCACCAGCAGACGGCACGAGCAGGATGTTCGGATCGGGACAATTGTAATGTAACTGTAGTAGGTGAATAACTGCGGTACTGATCACACACTCACACGACCATATAACCGGCCAGTAGGCGCACATTGACCTTACAAATGCCCATACGGATAGCCACCTCGCCGACATGTGGCGTCACCCCCACACTATACCAAAGCTCTCTTCTCGCATGTGAGTCAGTTTGGACGTATTGCCGGTTGCGATAGGTCCCCACATTGGGGCAGTTTCCCCCCCCAGTTATCCCCCCTCTTGATGTCAAACACCACTACACTGTATTCTTATCCGTACGCTATCAAAGGGCTGCAGCTGCAACGAGCAAGCATGGGCAGAGGAGTAACAAGCTAAAGCTGGGTGCTATGCTCTACAATATTCACCCCCCCATTCCCCCCTTCGATCCCACATGGCCCATAAGGGAAACATCACAATTCTCACATTAAATGTGCGCGGCTTGCACACAGCACTTAAGCGCTACTCAATCTACGCCTACATAAAACGGCAGAATGCGCAGATCGCGCTATTACAAGAGACCCACCTGGTTGCAGGGGAATTAGCCAAGCTGCGCAAGCGATGGCGTGGCATATTTTGTGCCACAACGTATTCTGCTTACGCACGCGGAACCCTATTCTGGATTCGGCCAGGGGTCCACGTACCAAGAGTTGTCTAGGACAGTCGATCCTGAGGGTCGATATGCACTCACGCAAGGGCTCCTAGATGGCCAACCGGTAGTCCTAGGAAGCATCTATGCGCCCAACACGGACCAAAGTAAATTCTGGGACGCACTCTCTATCCCACTAAGTACACATACTCAAGCACCATGGATCCTGGGTGGGGACTATAACTGTGTACAAAATACATTCTTAGATAGATCGTACCCCCCCCATCCAGCCTCGCCCATAATACCACAAGCCAAGCGCTTTGCAGCATGTGAAACTCACTGGACCCTCACGGACGCTTGGTGCTCCAAATTCCCAGACACACAGCTCTACTCATTCCATTCAATACCGCACGATCTCAGGGTCTGTCTTGATAGCTTCCTCTGCTCTCCCCCCATCCTACCCAAGGTATAGGGGTCCGAATACCTTGGTAGGACTCTGTCAGATCACGATACCCATACAATCACTCTCGAGTGGAGGCCACCCAGACCCCCGGTTCCAACCTGGCGCCTGTCCAAAGAATGCCTGGATGACCCAATATTTAGACAAACCCCAATAGAACATATACGTAATTATTTTCAGGAGAACACATGTACAGCCACCACGCTTGCAGCGGAAAGGAATGCATTTAAGGTGGTTATTAGAGGTAAATGCATACAACACATCACAGGAGTGCGCAAAACACTAGAACGGAGCATACAGGAAAAGGAGCGGATGCTAGCTGCACTAACGCAAGCAGCAGACAAAATTGAAGCCACACCGGCCCAGGTAGCGAACGCCAAAACCGCATACACGGAGGCACTGGCGGACCTCGGCAGATATCATTTTAGGGCGTACGCAGCCAGGATGCATAGGGAAAGAGATAGAGCAGGCACGCTGCTGGCATGGTTAGTGAAGCAGGACACGACCCTCCCACCGATAACGACAATACGCGACACAATGGGCACCCTAGTACACTCGCAAGTTGCTATACTAGATGCGTTTTGGCGACATTATGCGCAGCTCTATGCAGTCCCAGCCCCGGCAGACAGACTCACCAGATTCCTAGATGCACACTCCCTGCCCCGAATAACACGCAGCGATCGTAAGGCTCTAGACGAAAGGATAACTGCAACAGAGATCAAGCAAGCAATGCAAGCGCTAGCCACATGTAAGGCGCCCGGGCTCGATGGCCTTCCACTAGAGTTTTTCCGTACCTTCGCGGCGCAACTGGTCCCCAAGCTAGCAAAACAGTTTCAGGCAGCGTTAGATATGGGCGAGCTACCGCAATCCATGTGCGAATCGGTTATAGTTTCATTCCTTAAACCAGACAGGGACCCTCATCAAGTGGGCTCATACAGACCAATAGCGCTGCTACCAGCGGACTATAAAATATACGGGAAAATCCTGGCAGACAGATATGCTACAGTCCTCCCAGCGCTGATCTACCCGGATCAATGTGGGTTCATGCCGGGCAGGAATACCTCCTATAACATAAGACGCTTGTTCCATGTTCAGGACCAGATCCAGAGTCGCTTCCCCCACGCGGCGTGTCTGGTTCTGGACCTGGAGAAAGCCTTCGATACCCTCCTCTGGCCATACCTCTTTCGAACACTACGAAGGGTGGGAGTGGGACCCCAACTGTTAGCATATACGAAACTGATATATTCAAAACCAACGTCCAGAGTAAAACTTGGGCAACTTATGTCGTCATCATTTCCCATACTTAGAGGCACGCGTCAGGGCTGTCCACTTTCCCCCCTACTCTTCGCGATTGCAATGGAACCGTTGGCGGTTCGACTCCGTAAAGAGGGGGAGAGATGGGGCTTCCCTGCCGCGGACACTACTCATGCGGTCTCTTTATATGTGGATGACGTGCTTATCTATATCCGCGATATTATGTTGGATCTCACTCCTATACTCCAAACCCTACAGGAATTTGAGGCAGTGGCAGGACTTAGAGTCAACTGGTCCAAGTCGACAATATATCCTCTCTCGGACAGACTTCCCCCCCAGACAATACAATTGGGTGATATGGAGGTATCGTGGAGTGCCCAGGCGGTTCGTTACCTTGGGATACGATTATATCACACACCACAGGACATATACGAAGGAAATTATCGCAGAGCGATGGCCGGAATCAGATCCTCCGTGAACTTCTGGAAGGATCTTCCCCTGGCCACCATAGGGAAAATCTCGGTCGCCAAAATGATTCTGGTCCCAAGATTACTATATTACTTCACTAATCTTCCGGTAATTGCCCCGCGATCCCTCTTCCGCGAGCTGGACACCCTCCTCGGCACCCTAATCTGGGGATCGGGGCGTAGATGCATTGCCCTAGCCAAATTGCAGCTGCCCATGAACCAGGGAGGGATGGGGGCCCCTTCCTTTGAGGCATACTTCCTCGCAGCCCAACTCCAGTGGGTGTCAAGATGGACGGCGGGCCGAGCACCAGGTGAAACAATCGCAAGTACGGGACCAATTCCTATTCCCACTATACATCGCCTTGTTGCTGCCCAGGGCGAAACCCTTACAGGTATGCCCCCTCCAGGTGACAATAACGCGCACTTGTCTGAACCGCATACACAGAATGAAACGTGCAGCCCCCATGTACTCCCCCATCTTACCTCTGATAGGATTCCCCAGAGGCCGGGCGCAATACACAGAGCGGATACTACAAGTGTGGACGGAACACTCAATTACGGAGGTGGGCTCACTCTATGCGAATGGACACTTACAGACATTCGCAGAAATGGCAACGGACACGGGTCTCCCGAGAGGGCAATTTCTGCTGCATAGGAAATTATTAGAGGACTGTCGCCGGATGTGGCACGCAATCGATACGGAACTACCCACACACCTGGTGCTACACACAATATTGCAAATGGGCCCTGGGCGGCATCTGGTGACCTGGATATATAAAGCAGTGCGGGCACTGAACCCGCCCACTCTGGCGCCCCTCCGTGAGAAATGGGAGGCAGAGATACAGAGATCGCTCCACGACAAGGAATAGGAGCGAGCGCTGGAGTTCCTGAAAAAGGTGTCCTGCAACTACCGATTCAAAAACATACAATTGCACATATTACACCGTGCCTACCTGACCCCCGAGAAGCTACAACATTACTACACCGATACGCCATTCTTCTGCCCAAGATGCCCGGAACCCAGGCGTCTTTCCTCCACATGTTCTGGGACTGCCCCATGCTCCACGCCTACTGGACCACAATACATGCCGCCCTCCGCACTGTTACAGGGCTTACAGGCATTGACACATGGGAGGCCTGCGCGTTAGGCATCACCAAACACCAAAAACACCACAAAGTGGAGGCGCGGTTCACGTCCCTAGCACTCCTTCTAGCAAGGGGCATAGCGATGCACTGGAGAGCACCTGAGGGTCCTCCGATAGCGGCCTGGAAGGGGGCGGTCAGTAAATGGGGAGCTGCAGAAGAGGAAGCGCTTAGATCAGAAGAGATCAAGGGCATCCGCAAACACCGCATATCATGCAATGGGCAATGTTACTCCATTCCTTTAAACAAGAAACAACAGATACGCCAGAATCGCAGAGTGCTGGGTCCCCCACAGATGAGACGCATCACGAAAGGACTAGACAGAGCTCTCCAGTAGAGTAGACAAATAGCAAAGCAAAGCCCACAGACAAGAACACAGGATATGTAGAGCACCCCCAAACAGACATTCCCGCCCTGCACCAACGCCAGCGTAGGTCATGTACCAATTAAAACGACCCCATTGCTCAGCCCCAATCAACGCACGATATCTCAACCACAGTGTACCCCAGTTATAGTTACCCCGGTTGAAGAGTTTAGTTCCACACTGAAAAGCCGACAAGTGTTATACCACAGCATCAGCACAGCAGTTGTATGCCAAGCGTACAATCTATACCATAGGCATTGTTCTAAACAGTCATGTGTTGAAATGTTCTATATACTTTCATAGCGACAAAGTCACCCAAATGATGATAAGTATACTTCGCTATGAATGTAACAGCTTGCTGAGTATTTTGTTGAAAATCTGTATGATATGTACTACACAATTGAACAAAATGGATGACTTGTGTGAAAATGAGAAATGCCAATGAAAAGGTTTTAAAAAAAAAAATCAAAAAAATCACAGTTATAGCCCTTAACCCCCCACTGTGCTATATGTAAACTCTATGCTAGTTCTAGTAGATGAATAAATAATAGGCTTGCGTTTCGGAGGTGATGCACATTCCTGGACAACAGGGTTTGTTGTCTGTTTGGAATAGCTTGTCAGCTATTTTGAGCACATGGCCAAGAGCAAGGAGATTGTGTCTGTGCGAGAACACAATCCTGCCACCAGTTCATGAAGGCAAAATGGAATGCTTCTCAGAGCCTCGGAGAGTCTTGCTGGAGGCTTCTTTGGTCAAGATGGAATCTGGTGCAGTGCTCATCTGGATCTGCATTCTGCGTCTGTGACCTGGGTGAAGTTTCTCTCCTAACTAAGTGGTCAAGTGGCAGTCCTTATACACTGTATCTTATCTGAGATGGAATTTGCAAAGTCACCTGTGTAATGTTCTGACATAATCATGCACATCAGTGGATGTACAAATACAAAAATAAAAATAAATAAATACAGACTACATTGTTTGGGTTATGGTTATTTGACCTTGAAAAAAGCGCCTGTCCCAGACTGATGTCGCACTCTCTTTTTTTTTTTTAGTTCTATATCTAAATGACTCAACACTTTCACAGTTCTTGGAAAGATAAGCACAGACAATATCTGTGTCAAAGGCAGACATGTTGATGATTCTCCAAAAATACAGAAAATGGAGCCTCAGCCTACTTAAAATGGAATCGGGCCTTATAGTCTTTACGTCATAATGACATGCAATATCTGGGCCAAAGATAAAGCAGCTGGACAAGCTAATGGAGATTGGAGCTAAAATGGAACATGTTCTGTATGTGTTTAACAACCTAAAACTAAAAGAAAGAAGCCAAAAAGCAAGTGATTAAAATAGATAAAATAATAGCATTATGAAGAGAAACAGTCATAAGATTTATGACATTCCTAGAACAATTTCTAAACTAAATAGTCACTAAATTACCACTGAATGTGTTTTTTATTAATTTTGCTTATCAGACATATTCATCATACATTTACAGAATAAAAACACATGCCGGAAACATGCATTTGATGAAATAGCAATTCAACACTTGTTACATGTTCAATAACACATATCTTCAAACTGAAATGAAAAAGGGGTCACTGAGCTGGTAGACATGATCCTCACAACACTTGAAGGACTGCCTTGCGGTCTGAGAAGGAAGACTGGATCTGTTTGCCTGCATTCCAGGCTAACTAGAGTGACTCCAAAGGACAGTTGGCAAACTTCCTGTGTGAGCTACAGAGCACAACAAGCTTCAGAGGCCTCCCCGCAACTGCTCAGCTGACCTGCTGCAACTGGACCTGCCTGAGCCCGGCTGGCCTCTGCTAGAGTGATTCCCTGAACCCAAGAGGTGCCTACCCAGGTCCTGGATCCTTGGCTGGCATCAGAGGGAACGCCTCCTAAAGAAAAGGTTTGGACTTTTTGCGACCATCCACGATGCTAAGCCTCTCACTGCCTCCTCCACCCCGAACGGAACTCTTCGCGCTGGACTTAGAAGTAATTGTTTTGCGAGACTAACCTGGTCCTTCTATCCAAGATGCACTCCATCATGCTCGGCCTGAACTTGTGACTTTCCCCCAGTCTTGCACAGCTAGAAGACTGCAAGTGGCGCTCTGTGCTTTTAGGTGCTATTTTCACTTCAAACTTTGAGATTGAATATCTCTGGTTCTACTGATTGGATTTTTGTCATTCTGGCATCATTTTATTTATTAAAATGTACTCTATGTTTCTAAATTAATTTAGCATTTTTCTTCTGTTGTGTTTACACTTTATTACTGGTTGTGTGCTGCATATATACTTTACACATTGCCTCTAAGTTAAGCCTGACTTCTTTTGTGCCAAGCTACCAAAGGGTTAAGCACAGCTTAATTTAGTGACTTTTTGTGGTTCATCCTGACAAGGATTGTGGTTATTGCCTGAGTGGGGCTCTCACTCCTCTACACCAATAAATCAATTTCTTACAATGGGCATTTAAGGAGGAAGTGCTTAATAACACTTGTATATCAAACAGGAAGGTCGAAGATTACTTAGAGACGTGGTTGGCAATAATAAGAGAATCATTTGACTCCCTGCACAGTAGTCTGCCAAGAGATGCCTGCCGACTATACGTTTGAAAAACATAGAAACGGAGGAACATTTAGGATAAGGTTGTTAAGGGAAGACCTCAGAAGGGAAGCCCTCTAAAGACTGCTAGGAAGGGGTTGCAGAGACTCATTAAATGTTATTGGAAGATCAATCATGGTTGGGAAGCATAAAGAAGCCCTGATGTTGGCAGGGAAACTGACAGTCCTGGTCCGACTGAAATTGGTTACTGGTGAGACAGAAAAACAAGGCTGGATTTTGTGACTAAGATACTGCAGAGACATTCCATGTAGTATATTGCTGAGCGCTGTATTTGTGCTTGCTGACTTTGAGATCGTTTGTGTTGAAGTGATGTAATGTGATAGAAAATGCTTGAATACAATGATAAATGAAGGTCTAAAACATGTAGAGAGACAGTTCTTGTTGTCATCAACACTTTTCCTGGTGTATCCAAGTCAGTTTAAAAAAGATTGGGAATCTCTCCATGTGAGTTCATCTTTTAGTCTTTCCAAAGATCTAGCTGTGCTCTATGGGACTCTACTCCTTTTTGAGGAGGATTCATTCAGATATAAAAGTTTTAGTGAAGAAACTTGAACGTTTTATGAAAAGCTTAAACATTTTGGAGATTTTTATGTTTTGCGCTAAGGCTGTGTGATACTGTCTCCCAAAACTACAAACGTATGACTTGATTCTTTGATTTCCTTTCATTTCTCACCCTATTGTAGTCTTGTGACAAGGTGGGGTAAATTTTACTGTACAGAAGACAACATTCATTACTATGTGTTGTTATTTCTGAAATACAATGTAATAAGAAACCCTCTTTGAATAAAAGATGATCTGAAATGGAACATGAGTTATAGTGGGGTGTAACTCCGAATGTAATATAGGGTAGTGACTATAGGAGCATGTTGATAAGCTCTTGTGGTATTTGTATGGCATATCAAGGCACTGCACTGTTGTTTCTAAACAAGGTTATGACTACATGAATGACTTGGACTCTAAAAAGTAGTAACAATATTATAGATTCACGCTGTATGTTTGAGTTTTAGCAGCTTGATATCTGTCCTGACAAAGCCTTGGAGATATAGAAACAGGACTAAACATTTTAGCATTACGAGAGACTATTAGATAAAAAAAAATCTAAGGTGTAACAAAGTAGATTGACTGGAAATCATGTATTGGCAGACAAAAAATATAAACTGCATTGAAAGACATTTCTGTGCATCTACATACTGATATGCTGAGTATGTGGAGTGGGTATTTGAAATGTACACTCACAAATGTATAGACTAATTTCTTTCAAGAATGCCTTTAAAATATATATTTAATGTAATGTTGGAATGAACAAACATTATTGCAAATGAAGGATATTTTGCACCTTGCTGTCATACATCTATGCAGTAATGTATTTATACTATTAAAGAAGTTGAACATTTGGACAGGATTAAGTCCTTGGTAGTTGCAATTAAGATGCAACAGTAACTTTTCAACAACACATATAGATTCATCCCTGAGAGCGGATTTTATATGTACTAGTGCAATTCCTCCATCTCTCTGGGATTACAAGGGGTTTCCCACGCCTCATTAACGAAAGTTGCATTCAAGGTCATAGAAGATCCCCAGATAGCAACGCTTGTTGGCAGGAAGCCAGAATTTTAACGGACCACTATATTTTTGCTTGCTCAAGTGACACTGCTCAACGGTATAGAGGTTACAATAGTGCAGGTATATTGGGAAGAGGGTTTTCCTAAAGGGCTCTTAACTTACAATTCAGTATGTCAGACCAATATATGTATGGGCTCAAGTTACTGCCTTCTGCTCCATAGAGGTTGCCACAATGTAGTGGACCTGGTGAGGCAAGCATCCTTTAGATGCTTAGACCTTTCCCAGGTGACACTGGTTCACCTGGCATTGTATGAGGAGCAGAACTCTTCTGCTGCACCCACTGTCATGACCTGTCCCACTTTTTCCAGGTCCACCCTAGTTCACCTAAGATACACAGTAACAGTCTCATCAGCAGGATCCATGATACCTCTCCACTTCACTATGGGACCCATGCTATCTGTAATTCTTTGTTCCATTTACATTTATTGGAACTTTTGGCTGTGGTTGGCTGGGCTCAGGGGCGTTGGGTTTACCATTGCATCAGTCAGTGGTGTTCTTGATGTGGTCTTGGGAGGTCCTGCAAGATCAGCAGAAGTCTAGCAAGATCTCAGAAAACTGTGTCTACCTTTCATGAACTGGTAGCCATCTTTAGCACGGCTAGCGATATATTTGCTGCAGTTGCCGAATTGCACCTCTTTTGGTTTGCATTACCTTTGCCAGGACTAGGGCTACAAGTCTTACATGCTACTTCTCTGCAGAGCTCTTGTCCTGATTTATGCTTTTTCACTTCTATCCTATCCATAATATAGGTCCCGCATTGACATCCTGATCTGTTGGTAATGTGCATGCTAGTCTTCATGCCAATGAGAGATTAGCATGTTCGCATTAGACCTTCGCTTTGGGAAGATAGGCAGCTCAGTCTAGTGCCCCTAGAGGACATTTTGCACAATGCCCTAAGACTATGATGGCTATTTAAAAATTGGAGGCGTCCTGTCCTTCCCACCACTGTAGCGGAGGTTATAACCCACATTACCCTGGCGGATGACCACCCGCCATATTTAGATATCTTTGCCTGCCTGACAAAGATCTCTGTGACTTCAAAGGTGCTACCTCCACATTGGCTTCTCTGAAGGCACTGTGGATGCCATGTTTCAAGTGGCTGCTTAGCAAACGTTTTTGTTTTTCAAAAACAAATTCCCACTTTGGATAGTGGCAAAAATAACGTCCCTGACACATTGAGAATTTTCTCCTGGTAGGGGGGCGGGGGGGGCGGGGAGTCAATTTTATTTCTTTCGGTTCAACACTACCATGTTTTTCCAAGCAGTCCAGAACAAGAAAATAAGAATGGCAGTAGGGTTGACAGTCTGAGGTACTTTGACTGATGGCCCGATGTCTGCAGGCCTGTCAGTCTAAGGTTTCTATGACTAGAGTCAGTAAGGGGTCTGCCAGTGGAAGAATGACAGTTTACCCACCTTTTAACAGAGCTGGTGGACAGTGTATTCTGCCACTTTTCTGGCAAAGTACCACGTCCATCAAATAACTCCCTGTGTTTCGCTCTATTCAAACCTGATCCAAAAAGAGTGATCTTGTATCAAAACTGCAAACTATGCCATTAAATCTATCATTGAACTACTTTGGTGTCATTCACCTTGGCCTTATGATATTTTCAACTGAAGCATGTTTCTCTTTGTGTAAAAAACAAGTATACAAAACAGTCACTCTATTGCTGGGGAGGAAGAAAGAGTCCTTTGCTAATATCACCAATGAAGGCCATTAACTTGTTGTATTTACAAAGGTTTGAGATATATTTGATAAGTAAATGGCTACCAAGCGTGAGGTGTTTGGTATTGTTAATGTTTGAATAATGTGTTTTGTCTCTTTTGGCTAATAACAAATGGCGTGTGATACAAATAGACACTGCCTCAGGATAAAGTATGCTACCATTTGCACCTGGCTCTAGTTTGCTGCAGACAGGTCCAGGTGGTGCGGTGCAGCAGGAATTGCAGCAGGAATTGCAGCAGGATAGGCTAGTCAAGAATTGAAGCAGATTCTGTGATAGAAGGTACTGTTATCTAACTGTCTTTATTGCTTTTCACTGTCCCTCATGCTCCTGCTCAAACAAGTGACAGACAGCCCCAGTTTGCTTTCATTAGGACAGGGAGTGCACCCAGCCAGTGTTTTTCCCATGTTTGATATATGTGTTGTAGTATATAACATATCAATATATTGATATTGATATATGCTTTGCATCAGAAGAACATAAACAACACATTATGGGAGGCAGTATTTCAACAGTTATGTAATCAATCATATTCAGAATGTCAAATTCCTGGTTGTACTATCACTCCTGATGCAATTCAGAAGGAACTTAGTGGTGCCCTCTGAAATTAAAGACCTTCATAGTTTTCTTGGTTTTGCAAACTTCTAAAAACATTTCACAAGATATTTTTCTACTACTGTTGTGTCTATTGCAAAACCCTTAAAAACAGGGCTTACATTGACTTGCTTCTCTGAAGCTGAGGAAACCTTCCAGCATTTGAAGCATTGTTTCACTTCTGTCCGAGTGCTGAAGGACCCATACCCAGACTCAGGTCCCAGATTTCAGGATTATTGACAGTGACTGCAGTGATCTGCTTGGTGAGCTTTGCAGGCGAGTGTATTTTAAGTGTGATATTTTTCAGACCGAGCAGAATCCTCTCAGGTAGCTGAGAAGCATGATCCTCATTGGACAGCACTTTGGAGGGTTCAAAGTGTCATATCTGAAATGGGTGACAGAGCATGATGAAACACCCTTTCATAAAGACACTTCAGATGGAAGGTGGCCCCAAGGAAAGAAACTGACCTTCAAGGTCCCAAGGGCTGGATGGCCTGGCTTGAGGCCTTGTGAAATTAGAGATTCCCAGAAGTTCTGTGTGGCAGAACCTACCCTTGCAAGTTGCAGAGAGGCATGGAGGTTGGGAAGGAGTAGCTGCACCCAGTAGCGGGGGCTCCATTAGGGCGTTGGAGCGCCGCCCCACTGCTTTCTCGCAGTGCGAGAAGCAGAAAATAAAATGGTATTTTAAATACGAGAAAGCGAGAAAGCAGAAGGCAGGGGTATGCCTGGTTGGGGGCGGGCGGGTGGGCGGGTCGAGGAGGAGTGGCTTGCACCACTCTGAGTGCCCTGACCCGACCAAAGCAGTCATGCGAACTCTACATTTTCTCTATGTAGCCGCATGCAGCCTACATAGAGAAAATGGCCTCCCTACAGGCGCCCGGCTGGGCGCCGTCCGGGACTCCGCACCAATCACAACGCTGCCATTGCAGCGTTGTGATTGGCTTACAGGAGGGGAGGGAGCATGCCTGTTCCTGTCCAGGAGCAGAGGCGGCGTGGGACCCGGCCCAGGAGCAGAGGCGGCACGGGACCAGGTTAGGTAAGTTTTATTTATTTTTTGTTTTAGTCATCATCTGCAATAAACGTTTTATAAATGCATTTAATATTTACATATTGGCTCTTGGCACAGAGATGACTGCGGCGGGTCTTATACACAATGGGGACTTGCAGCCCGCCAGGCAGCGTGAAGAAAATGCGAGAAGACACACGGCTGTAATTATTACATAAAATATTCATTTTTCCCCATGTAGTAAACATTTTTTTAAATGTTCCTTTTAAAAGGCAGAGCGCAGCATTGGCAAATTAAAGTCTCTATATTGTTTCCGTCCAGAATTCGACGGCGGCTGGGAGCAATCTGAGGCCGGCGTCAAAGATGGAAGCGGACCATCTCCTCGCGCTGCTCTCGGCGTCGGCTCCACATACTACGCTGCCATGTCATTAATTCTCATCCGCTGCCTTGATATCTGTGAATATTACATCACTCAGCAGAGCTCTGCTTGGGAGAAATGTTGTGTTCAGCAATCCTGGGTAAATGCTACGGCTCCCGGGGGCGAAGGCTAAAGCAGTTGAATGCGGAGGAAACGTCTGCTGCTAAGCACTGGCGTTTACCTTTGCAACACCAACATTCAGGCAGTTAAAATATGTGGGGTGAGGGCTTCAGTGGGTCATAAATCCAGAGGCGGCCGGTGTTAGGCCGGTGCAGCTTGTGTCTGCCGAGGTGCCTGCGCCTGTATGTGTACCCGCCAGCAGGCCGCATTCCACTCTGCGTGTGCGCGAATAATCAACACAGGCAGCCTGGTGAAGGTATTGCAGAACGTCTCATTGGCTCATTCCCTTTCATTGGCATTGAAGTGAATATCTGCCCAACTGCCCTCCTGCAACGAGGCAGCATCACCCAATGCAAGTGCACAGTTCATGACGAAGAGAGTGGGCGGTGTACGCGCATCGGAGGTGTCTATATTACTCTAGCAAGCCATATGCATGAACTTTATTGACATTGTTTAGTCCACACACTGAGGGCCCGATTCACAGAACTAACTTACGTCAAAAACGTAAAGTTAGTACCTTTTGGTATTCACAGAATACACTTACTCATTTTGGTATTCACAGAATACACTTACTCATTTTGGTATTCACAGAATACACTTACTCATACTAACTTTATGTCCGCACTCGGGCCGGAGATTCCGGCCGTTTGTGGAGATTCCGGCTCGAGGTGGAGATTCGGCCGCTTGTGGAGATTCCGGCCGCTTGTGGAGATTCCGCCACCGGCCGGAATCTCCACAACCGGCCGGAATCTCCACAAACGGCCGGAATCTCACAAACGGCCGGAATCTCCGGCCGGAATCTCCACAAACGGCCGGAATCTCCACCTCCGGGCCGGAATCTCCACAAACGGCCGGAATCTCCACCACCGGGCCGGAATCTCCGGCCCGAGTGCGGACATAAAGTTAGTATGAGTAAGTGTATTCTGTGAATACCAAAATGAGTAAGTGTATTCTGTGAATACCAAAATGAGTAAGTGTATTCTGTGAATACCAAAAGGTACTAACTTTACGTTTTTGACGTAAGTTAGTTCTGTGAATCAGGCCCTGAGAACGATGCCTTGATTTAACGTTACACTGTGCTCTTGTTTGCTCTTGGGCACAGAACAGCCTCTGACGTGAACTTCAGGGCTCTCTGGGCTTTGATTGAACGGTAGAGCAGCTTCAAGTGAGGCTATATACACGATGAAGGATGGACATTTCAACTTTGGTGAAATCTGACATCTTGCTGACTCAGTCTTATGGCACCTTCTTGGGCGCTCTCAGTTTTAGCTCATTTTTTCTCATTGGTGGTGTCCTCTGTGGTGTCGGCGTGTGCTGTGGTGTTGCCACTTGAATTCATGTGCGTTATCTTGTTGTGTGGTTGTGTGTTTCCCTGTCAGGTGTATTTGGATGGTGGTCCTCTTGCTAGGATTACTTCTGGTTGGGTCAGGGGTTGTAAGGCACTACCCCAGGCTACCTGTATCCTTGTTTGTGCTGTTCCTATCCATCCATATTTAGTTGTCTCTTGGTTTTCTCTGTCAGCTTGCCTCGCTTCTCTGTGGCCCGCATTAGTTGTGTGATGTGAGCTTTCTATGGGCAACGCAGTAGTTGTCTTGAACGAGTTATCTGCACATGGAGACAGATGTGTGATGGTTTGCCTCAGGCTGCCGGGTGCACACTGCTGCGGGGTCTTCTTGGCAAGAGGTGGTGTGGAGTAGAGCTGCGGGTATCTTTCACCCCCTGGAGGCGCTAGATTCTGATTGTAAACCAGATGCCGCCATGTGGTACAGTCGAGGTAAGGTGATTGCCGTTTTCCTGACATTTATTTTTAATGTGGGAGACTAGTCTATTTCAACATATGAGAAATGGGAGGGCGTCACAGAGATTATTTGCATTAATATTAGTGAGCTGCTGTTGTGTTGCAATATTGAAAACCCATGTCATCACTATCCATGAATATTATAGATGTAAACACATTTTGGAGGAATGGCTGTGCACTGTCAGTGACCTGGTCAAAGAGGGCAGGAAACAGCTGAAACTGGACCATATATTCAAAGCTGTTCCCAACAGGGGCCGGGGGTCCCCTAAATATGTTTGGCCCAGGGCCCCCAAAATCCTTAAGATGTCCCAGTTTGCCCACTCTTTTTAAAAACAATTAGCGGGGGAGAACCCCCCGACCCCCCCTTAGGTTGTTCAGGCCCACTTGCTACGCTCGCTCGCCGCGGTGCACTCCCACACAAATTTTACGACTCACCACTTTCAAATGTCACCAGCCGCCACTGGCTGCACCTGAACACACTAATTCCTGAGTAGGCCTAAAGAGGGTGGCACACTGTGATTCACAACTGCAGAGCTAAAAATCCAGATGGGCAAGTTCCACACATTAAGGGGGGAGGGGGTCAGATTTCTCATGCAGATGGGATACGCCCTGTTCACAGACTTCGACCACAACCATCGATACAAGCTTAATATTTTCCACTTAGGAACTCCCAGAGCAAATGTGAATGTTGTCCAGTGTTTCTAAAGATCTGTGTAGTGTGCATAGTTACGTTTTGCACGGCTGTGACTGGGAATTATGTAAATAAAGTTACAGAGTATTGGAGCCATCCATCTTTGTATGTATGATTATTCTGATGATAAAGAGCTCCTGTTGAGGGTTTTCTAGACATATTGACCTGGACGGCAGCACTATAAATGCATATGTGTGATAATGTTTTTGGTCCCAGAAATGCACATGCACAATGAGGCCGGCACATGAGCCTGGTCCCCTACAAGTCAGCCCAAAACAAATGCAAAAAGATGATGCCCAAGGTTGGTAGTTACTGCAAAAAGTGGGGAATCCAGACTACATGTGCTATATACTACTTTTGGTAATACAGTGAAGATGGTGATAGAAGAGGGAATAGGGACCTATTTGGCGAAAGCAGGCATTAAGTACATTTTTAGGTCGAGCCTCGACGACGCTTGCACTGTTAGGCGATCTGTTGTCTGTACTTTGTGGGGTCTAACTCCTCCCACGCTTTGGATTGGATTTTGTGTGTGTCATTTAAAAATGGTAGCCTGCAAATGGCTAATGGTGGGTGCATGTCCCACCTTTTCTGAGAAGTTCACTCCCATGGAGTATTGCCGTGGGTACGAGCAGCTATGCGCATGCAGTCCCTACGTGTAGTGCTGACCTGGGAGTGCAGGCGATGAGTGCTTGTTTTATCTTTCGTAGAGCAAGACATTAGCTTGAAATCTATTTTTCTGTGCCTGCAAGGCACCTGCAATTTTCTTTAAAAGCGACGAAGATGTAGAAGCGTTAACTTCCTGCTTCCGTAAATGTAAACATTTTTGAAAGTCACAACATTGTTTTTATATCGTCTACCCATTATTTTTCATAAGGGAGCCTAGTTGACACAAACGGAGAGTGCGTAAGATTTTAAATCGGCACCACTTATATGTTGCAAATGAAAAAACTACAGTGTCTTATTTTTAGAATGTGCTTTAGTGATCTCTGTTATAACTAACATGAAGTGCGGTTTGACTGCAACAGATGAGACTTTACTACCAGAAGGGCAGCAAAGGTACCTAAGGGTATTGTGCGCCCGTGACGCAGCTTGTTCTGAACGGCTCTCTTGTCCTGCAGCGGAATTGTGGAATGCAGTAGCACAGGGGTGGCTCCTCCGCTAGGGCGGAGGAGCATCACCCCACTGCCTTAAAGCATGGCAAAAAAGGAAAAATAAAATGATAATAACGAGATGGTATTATCAGTTTATTTTTCTGTGCTGGGGCAGTTTTGTGGGGCAGGGGTAGGCTGTGCAGGGGGAAGGAGGGGTGGCACCCTATGGGGCCGACCAAACATCCATGCACACTTTGCATGTTCTCCACCCAGTCTGCATTACAGCCTAGGTGGAAAACATGCCCAGGCTTCCATTCCCCATCTGAGCCCCAAACCACGGCGCTCAGACCAATCACAATGCATTGCAGTGTTGTGATTGGCTCAGGGGAGCCTGGGTGCTTACCAATCACAACGCTGCATTATGGTTGCCATTGTATTGTTAAAAAGGGTGTACATAAATGTCATCTGGGTAGGAGACGACAAGGAAAATAAGTTGGTTGTGCAAGTAGGATTAAGAGGAGTCCAGTGAAAATGTATATTAGTGTGAATCCATTGTTTAGAGCGAGTGAACTATATAAATAGTGCAGTAGTGGGGATGATAGGCAGGAGCTCTAAGGCTCTAAGTCCCCCAGCCACTTTCATGAGTCACTCTGGGTGTTGACTGAAGGCTTGCTGAATACAAGCGGATCTTTGAGTGTGAGTGCGCAATACCTCTCCTCCCCCTTCACAAGATCAGTTAGAAGAAATATAATAAAGGGAACCCTATCCCATTTTTCGTCTCCATCCCTGCCTCTCTCCATGGGATAGACTACAGACGCAGGGCTGGCAGACCCCTTCCTTGCTACCCAAGTGAAAGTGAACAGTAAGGAGCAGAAATGGGTGCTGAATAATCTAAGCATAGCGAGTCTCCACTGAAAGAGGCTCCTGCCCATACTATGTGCCAACAATACAGTAAGGGACATGCATGTATTTACAAGAGTAGGTAGGACTCACTAATGAGGATGGGAAGACGTCCTTTCCTGATCATGGTACTCTAGACATAGAAACTTGCAGAAGAAACTGAAGGTTCTCAAAATAGTAGATGACGAGCAATGGCCTCCCCTCCTACAATGGCATGGGGAGGCACACAAGTGCAAGCATGAATCTCAAGTCTGAGGTATAAGAGTTGCCCAGGAAAACTGGAGTACCAAATTAGTCACAGGAGGGACAGAGTTAGAGCTTATGCTCCAACTGCTCTGCCTCCTCCATATCTATTCCCTCAGATCACTGAACCACATGCTAAAACGAAAGGAAGCGAGGACCCGAGGGAGAAGGCTCTGCTGGATGTGTTCCCCATGCCAGCTGACGGAGCTTAGGGCACAGCTCCTGATGCACCTAGAAATGGAGCAGTGCCCACCGGGACTGGCAGAGATTCGAGCACAAGAAGGTAATGCACAAACTAGTGCTGCGATACAACCAACTGACACTAAATCACACTGGTAGAGAGGTACAGATGACTAGACAAGAGGCTAATTCTACTACCGTGGGTCAGTCCAGTACAGTGGCGGCTGGTGACATTTGAAAGTGGTGAGTCGTAAAATTTGTGTGGGAGTGCACCGCGGTGAGCGAGCGTAGTGAGCGAGCCTGAACAACCTAAGGGGGGTCAGGCGGGGGGTACTCCCCCCTCGTGAATTTTTTATAAAAAGAGTGGGCAAACTGCGACATCTTAAGGATTTTGGGGGCCCTGGGCCAAACATATTTAGGGGGCCCCTGTTTGGAACAGCTTTGAATATATGGTCCAGTTTCAGCTGTTTCCTGCCCTCTTTGACCAGGTCACTGACAGTGCACAGCCATTCCCCCAAAATGTGTTTACATCTATAATATTCATGGATAGTGATGACATGGGTTTTCAATATTGCAACACAACAGCAGCTCACTAATATTAATGCAAATAATCTCTGTGACGCCCTCCCATTTCTCATATGTTGAAATAGACTAGTCTCCCACATCACCCACATTAAAAATAAATGTCAGGAAAACGGCAATCACCTTACCTCGACTGTACCACATGGCGGCATCTGGTTTACAATCAGAATCTAGCGCCTCCAGGGGGTGAAAGATACCCGCAGCTCTACTCCACACCACCTCTTGCCAAGAAGACCCGCAGCAGTGTGCACCCGGCAGCCTGAGGCAAACCATCACACATCTGTCTCCATGCGCAAATAACTCGTTCAAGACAACTACTGCGTTGCCCATAGAAAGCTCACATCACACAACTAATGCGGGCCACAGAGAAGCGAGGCAAGCTGACAGAGAAAACCAGGAGACAACTAAATATGGATGGATAGGAACAGCACAAACAAGGATACAGGTAGCCTGGGGTAGTGCCTTACAACCCCTGACCCAACCAGAAGTAATCCTAGCAAGAGGACCACCGTCCAAATACACCTGACAGGGAAACACACAACCACACAACAAGATAACGCACATGAAGTCAAGTGGGAACACCACAGCACACGCCGACACCACAGAGGACACCACCAATGAGAAAAAATTAGCTAAAACTGAGAGCGCCCAAGAAGGTGCCATAAGACTGAGTCAGCAAGATGTCAGATGTCAGATTTCACCAAAGTTGAAATGTCCGTCCTTCATCGTGTGTATAGCCTCACTTGAAGCTGCTCTACCGTTCAATCAAAGCCCAGAGCGCCCCGGAGAAGTTCACGTCAGAGGCCGTTCTATGCCCAAGAGCAAACAAGAGCACAGTGTAACGTTAAATCGAGGCATCGTTCTCAGTGTGTGAACTAAACAATGTCTATAAAGTTCGTGCATATGGCTTGCTAGAGTAGTATAGACACCTCCGATGCGCGTACACCGCCCACTCTCTTCGTCATGAACTGTGCACTTGCGTTGGGTGATGCTGCCTTGTTGCAGGAGGGCAGTCGGGCAGATATTCACTTCAATGCCAATAAAAGGGAATGAGCCAATGAGACGTTCTGCAATACCTTCCCCAGGCTGCCTGTGTTGATTATTCGCGCACACGCAGAGTGGAATGAGGCCTGCTGGCGGGTACACATACAGGCGCAGGCACCTGGGCAGACACAAGCTGCACCGGCCTAACGCCGGCCGCCTCTGGATTTATGACCCACTGAAGCCCTCCCCCCGCATATTTTAACTGCCTGAATGTTGGTGTTGCAAAGGTAAACGCCAGTGCTTAGCAGCAGACGTTTCCTCCGCATTCAACTGCTTTAGCCTTCGCCCCCGGGAGCCGTAGCATTTACCCAGGATTGCTGAACACAACATTTCTCCCAAGCAGAGCTCTGCTGAGTGATGTAATATTCATAGATATCAAGGCAGCGGATGAGAATTAATGACACGGCAGCGTCGTATGTGGAGCCGACGCCGAGAGCAGCGCGAGGGGACGGTCCGCTTCCATCTTTGACGCCGGCCTCAGATTGCTCCCAGCCGCCGTCAAATTCTGGATGGAAACAATATAGAGACTTTAATTTGCCAATGTTGCGCTCTGCCTTTTAAAAGGAACATTTAAAAAAATGTTTACTACATGGGGAAAAATGAATATTTTATGTAATAATTACAGCTGTGTGTCTTCTCGCATTTTCTTCACGCTGCCTGGCGGGCTGCAAGTCCCCATTGTGAATAAGACCCGCCGCAGTCATCTCAGTGCCAAGAGCCAATATGTAAATATTAAATGCATTTATAAAACGTTTATTGCAGATGATGCCTAAAATAAAAAATAAATAAAACTTACCTGACCGGGTCCCGCGCAATGGCAGCGTTGTGATTGGTGCGGAGTCCCGGACTGCGTTCAGCCGGGCGCCTGTGGGAGGCCATTTTCTCTATGTAGGCTGCATGCAGCCTACATAGAGAAAATGTAGAGTGCTCATGACTGCTTTGGTCGGCCCCAGGGCCGACCAAACAGTCAGGGCACTTAGAGTGGTGCAAGCCACTCCTCCCCGACTCACCCACCCGCCCGCCCCAACCAGGCATTAATTAACCTCCCGCCCGCCCCCAACCAGGCATACCCCTACCTTCTGCTTTCTCGCAGCGCGAGAAGCAGAAAATAAAATGGTATTTAAAATACCATTTTATTTTCTGCTTCTCGCACTGCGAGAAAGCAGTGGGGCGGCGCTCCGACGCCCTAATGGAGCGGCCGCTACTGGTCCAGTACCCATGAATGGTTGTTCTGGGGCATAGAGACCATCGCGAGGCAGCCCCACTATTACCCTAGAAAGTTTGAGGCAGAACGATTGTCTATAAGGCATCTTCCTTCTCCCCACTCAGGTGACACTGATAGTGAGGCCTTTTCCTCTTTTGCTCTCATAAAATTATAGTTCATGTCCCTTGGACACCCTCTGATTTATTTAGTATTAGGAAACAAGTCCCTAATATCAGAGAAAAACCTAGTCAGTTCTGAGAGGAATTGCAGAGTGCGTTTGAAGTATACAGATCAAACTGGGTGGATGTCAATCAATCAGGGGTTGGAGAAGGGCAGCTACTCACCCCCAAGGGTCTCAAGGCGCTGGGGGGTGGGTGGGTCGGTGGGCGGCTCCGTGTGTGAATCACTTATTGTGACTAGTAGTACCGAGCGAACTTAGAGAAAGATTGGTGGAGAAGTTGAAGTACTGCCAATAGCCAAGAGTTGAATGCAGCAAAGTATGCGTTGTTGGATGCGTTGAAAACTGATTGGACAAAGATCTTGAACTGTAAACAAAACAAGGGTGACGCACCAGCTGAATATTTGATTATTTGGATAGACTTACGGATGTGTTTGAAATGTACTTGGGTACAGCCTGACCTACAGAGATGGCTCAGGAAGCTGTAGGTGCTGCTTTTGTGCAGGAATTGTTAAAGAATGTAGAAGTCACTTAATGACCATATGCATCAGACGGCAGACTAAGAAGCTGGCTGAGTTGGTGATTGCCGCTAACCATTGCATAGCCTCATGTGAAAGCAAGGCAGATAATGCAGAATTGAAACTGATGTCGCTGAAATTGCAAAATTTGCAGAGCATAGTTAAGGGTGTGGGACTGGGAGTCCTGCAGAGGAGGAACAAAGAAGGGAGGAAGGGTATGTGTGAGAGCTGGAATATCCATGGTTGCCTGTTGATTGGATTGGTACTTGTTATCCAGGATATATCATTCCTGATATGAGACACTATGGTGATCACCTTTTACAGCGGAGGCAGGGTAGGTGGTCTGCCTCAACTACTAGATTTGTTTTCTGCTTTCATTCCAAAATATGGTGTAACTGTTAATTTAGATGAAGCAAGAAGAAATGCAGATATCATGATAGAGATGGCTAACACCAGCACGTTAGCTTTAAGATTAGTGGCCCATGCCAATATGTTGGTTCAGAAAAGGATGCCATTAGATTTCATCTTAATAGCAAAAGAGGGTTGTGCTATTGTAGGTTCTGGATATTGTAATTATCTTCCCAACATCTCACTTACATGCACAAGCAAATGGACCAAGTTAAGGCGGGTGCTAAAAAAACGTTGCAAGTTACAGAATGGACTAGATTTTAATCTCAGTTGCACCTGGACGTGCATAGGTGGAATGTTTGGGCACTCTGGAATAAAAGTATTCCAAATAATCATTTAGATCATTTTAATTGTGTTTGTTCTATATGAATTAATAAAATTAATAATGTGCATCATCCTACAAACTTGCACAAATAAATAAACTGAAGATACTTTTTCGCTTACTACTTTTGAGGATTATGAGGACAGAGATAATGAGGATGTAAAAGCAGATGTTATGAGATTATTTGCGATTGACATTATAAAGAAACTGTGGAAACAAAATTATGTATTTCTATTGCTTTAACGCTAATGTCCCCCTGCACCTGTATATCACAATGTGAACTGGTATATTTTATAATAAAACGTGGATGTCATTTCTTTATTATTCTGAAGTGCCTCTAGCTTTAATATACCTGCTACATTTAATGACTCTAGCAGGACTAGAATCCACTTTATTTGAGGTAGCACATTTCCAAGATCTCATAGCAAAGCATAGCATTGCTTTCAATGTTGGCAATCTGTAGTGTGATTTTAGGAAATTATTGAACTCAGCAGTGTGATCGTATATGATCATAGTTTCAAGGACAGCTCACATTTTCTCTGTGAGAAGATCCTGCGACCTGCTCATTAGATACATTTCAATGAAGTAACATTGTATGTTTGTGCTCTTTAGACTTGTATTAAGAGAAAACTGCATAAAAGCTGTTAAAAATTGCATGCATTTTAGCAGTACATGCTCCAATTGGCCTTTTTGGGCAAGAGATCTGGTCACTTCAAATGATAATTGTCATATATCTTTTTTGCTGTGCTGCTTGCTATTTTTGCATTACACGCATGTTAGACTTCTGGGCATCCTGACGTGTTGTGTTTTATTTGAAAAGGTTTCAATGCGAGGATGTGAAAGGAAGAGTAGAATACAACCCAAGTTGCGCACAGATACGGACAACAGCATGGGTTTAAAGCAGGGTTTGGGCTCAATGTGGTTCCACATTAAGTGGATAGGGTGCTAGAATGAGGGTGTGTAGGAAGCAATATTAATTTTATGATGCTGTTTACGAATATGATGGCTGTGATGATCTGCTGGTGAATCAGAGACATCATTTTGATATGCAGCAGTTGGCCAATGTCCTGATGATAAACACGCACACGGCTAACTGCTTGCACAATCTGAGGCTGTTAAAGGCTTTGGTGGGTGTGTATTTTAAAATGAGCATCAGCTATTTCTCCTATTCCTTCCCAACCACCCCTTTTAGATAGCTAATCTTCTGGTGGGTCTTCAAACTCTCTGTGGACCCCCTGGCCATTAATAGAAACTCTCATGTTTGTTTCCGATAACTTTTTTATCTGTTATTGTTACATGAAATTCACATACAATCTATTGATTTGGTTCAATTTTGAAAAATAAAATTGTATTAGGAATGGGCAGTGCTTAATTTGTAATAGAATGAGTGACGGGGCCCAAAGCTCTTCTCAGAAACTGACAGTGTCTACAAGCTAATGTTGGTGCATTCAATATTCACGCCGTGCCTCTTTAACCCACTACCAGACACACCCCGCCCCCTTTATCTCACTCTTACAGGTTCCTGCTTTCTCGCTTTATGACAGTTTCTCCATCTTTCTCTTTCTCCGTCTTTCCATTTTGTTTGTTTTTCTCTCTTTTCCTCGCGGGTTAATATCTGCTGCAGAAAAATAAGTGCCGGTCCCCAAAAATGAGTGCTGGTGGCCCCCATCGGCAACTACCGGCTCAAATTAAGCACTGGGAATGGGACAGTTGCTGTTCTTTCATGTGTTAAGGGGCCATCTTTGAGAAGGATAGTACTCAAAGTAGAGGCAGCGATAACTCCCTTTCCAGGACACCTCAATCCTCCAGATTCTGAGATTGAATGAATTGGTCAACACGTGCATTCCTCTTCAGACTCTTGGTAAATATAAGATGGGTATTAAAACATGCATCAGGTGTTAAAAAAAAGACAGGGTGAGGGCTGAAATTTGCTGTAAGAGGCGACGCCTTCTTTACAGAATGTCAATTTAAGACAGACAAATATAAGTCCTGGCAGCAGTCTAAATACGAAATTTGACATTTACAGCCAAAGCAATAAAAGCAAGGGCTTGATAGGTGCACTACCAATTGTGTGAGCTTCCGATGATATGCTTTGGTATTGCTCATTTTCGTGCACTAAAAATCAGTGAGCTACCTCTAGCTTAAGGGAACAGATATGACAACAGATTATTTAGTAATTAGTTGGGCGAGTGGAGGATTATAATATGGGTGTCAAGATCCAGACATCTCAAATTGATCAGTCAGGCAACAAGGAATATCTGGCCTTATAGGCAAAAACAAAACAGATAATCTTTCCAGTACAAATGACTTATTCCTTCTTGGGGACAACATCTCAAACCAGAACATGGCTGCTTGTGCACACGGTCATATTCTTAATCATTATTCATCTATTCAACAGCATTAGAAGCATTGTAAATTGGGGCGTATGTAGTACAACACTTATATGTTTAGAATCAGAGATACTCACACCAGGGACACCCAAAGAATAAATCAGGAAAATGTTAAGGTGGTAATCTTGTGGCTTAAAGAAGCTTTTTCACTCAGTCAAGACAATGTGGACAGCATGACCATTATGGACAACTGATATGGCTCAGGCTAGCTTGAAGAAATGTTGAAGGATGCCTAAGGGCGGCACATTCTAAACTCTTGTCAAGGATACAGTTGGGCTGCTTATGGTTGGCATACATCTGGGCTGCCTACGGTTGGCAGGAATTGGAATGCCATGGATAGCACAACAGTGCATCCTATTTTTGGCACACAACCATGAAGCATAGGGCAGTCTGTGTTTGGCATCAAGAATGGTAGACTCAAACAAGCTGGATTAGGGATTTCAAGCAAATCAAAAACTTGTGCACAGGTTTGCAGATAGCCAGTGTATAGTTTAAAATAAGTGGATATGTGGATATTAGCACTAATATAGCTGTGCTAATGCAGGGGAGTTGAATTTACTTGCTTGAGTTTAAAGCATTGCTAACTCGGGTTCAACCTCAAGTGGTCACTATTAGGGGACCTAAGTGGAGTTTACACCTGTGCTTCCTTCCAGTAGTGTTTACGGATGGGATTTTTGGGGTCTGGGGCCTAGGCATGACCATTGCTGGTAAGCGCAAAGAGGGCATAGGAGTGTGTGTGTAGTGATCGACTTTAATAAACTTTAATATCACCCACAAAGAGTATTTTTTTACGATAGCATAAGTAGGGGCTGCACAGACTATGTGAATTATTTTATGAATTCTGTGTATGTATATGTTGAAGAAAAATTAAACACTGTTTGAAGTGGTGGTTAGCTGTGGGAGATTTGAGTGTTGTAGTGGTTCACAACAGTACTGATACCACCCTTTGCCAGGTTTTAGTGACTGGCATTAGGCCTGCTGACACTGGTGATAACTTCAGGTCGAAATTCAGAAGCAGCCAGCAAACACTGAAAGATGCAACAGTGAGAGCATAACCCTTAAACTGAAAAAGGGGTTGACAATATAGCAGCTGGGGCCCTCTAGAACTGTATTCGGAGTACCGTACCAGATTGCAAGACTACTATCTCTGGTGTGGCCTGAAAGATTAGACATATTCCTCTTGATTGACAGCATCCTTCAGTGATGTATCCCTGTTACTAGTATTAAATAATCATTGGATTATCCCATAAATCGCGCATTGGAATGTTCAGTTGCAGCCAAGAAAAAGCACATTGTGTGCTGTCTCTGTTCATGTGGAGAGGGTAATCAGAGAAGTAGCTGGTGGTGCATATTGAACTTGTCATTATGCATTTCAGGCTCCACGATAATGAAGTGAGACTTAGGTCACAATTGAATACTGCTACTCACCACAGTTGGTGTTGGACTGAAAATGTGTCTAGCTGACTCCTTCTAGCATTTTGCGCTTTAAGTTAGCATTTGCGGCGCCATTTTGTCTGTAGGCGCCATTTTGTACTATGATCAAAAATAAGACTCTGTCGCATTGCTTGCCTGCCTCAACGAAGGAGGCAGCTTCGAGTTATTTCCCTGTATCATTTTCAAGGCTGTATCCCAATGTACTAATGAATGGTTTATTCTGCTCTCGAATGCCTTTCCTCTCCCGTATCCCTGCTCCCACATTGAAGAGCGCTGAGCTCAAGCAAGGCAACCTTGAGAATGTGATAAGATGTACCCGTTCTGCAGGTGGTAGCTCATCTCTCTGTGCCTCCTTTGTTCATCAGTGCCCGAGCTGGAATTTTCCAGTCTGGGTGTGTTCTTAGGGACCTGGAAATGTATAATATCTGATGTTATGTTGGGGGGAGGCAGTCCCTCGACCGTCATCTCAGGAGACTGGTCAGACTGGGCTCCGCTGCAGCGCATTACTAATAAAATTGTTTGGTTTGTATTCTCTACAGTTTTCTCGACTCTTCATTTCTTGAAAGGCAGAGAGGTGGTTACTAGTGACCCGGGTGGCCCGGTTCTGATCACTTCCTTCAGTTGGCGCCCGAACAGGGCTGACCCATCTCGCCCGCAACCGGGTGTGGAGGACGGGGCCGCGTCAGGTCGGATGGGCGGATCGGGGATCCCCACACGATAGAGCTTAGTTCTCGCAGCTGCTCCGCCTGTCTGATCGGGCGGTGCCTCTCCCAGCAGTAAGGTGAAACCCTTGGATCTAACCGTTTGGTCCGAAGAGTCGGCAGTGGAGAATAACTTTGTGCGACCTGTGTGCACCAGGTGAGTTTGTCTTGACTCTTGGTAAATATGGCGGCATCTTGAATAATCTTGGGTGTGGTCTGGAGACCATTTCTTGGCTTGCTTAAACTTGTTTGGTCTGCGGACCGTTTAGATACAGAGGATCTGAGGACACTCTGCCAGGCAATATAGTGAATTTGGCTTACTTTTGAAAATGCCTGGGGCTTGGGCCTGTCGCTCTGGTGCAGTCTGAGGACTGACTTGTGGTTGTCTTTGTTTGGGGTGGTCTGAGGACCAAATTACTTTGTTAATCGTCTGGTGCGAATATTGAACGTATCTTATATTAAGATGCCTTGTCTGAGCAAAATGTGGTGTTTGGGGTGCCGTTGTTGTTCTACTGATGCTCGACTGGAGGAAAGTCAACCTGCACCTGCAGAAGGCACCCCTAATTTTGACATGTATGTGAAGCACGGTATTGGCCCTATTATGTTTAGTACATTATGGCACAAATATACGAGGGACAATGCCGAGGTCCAGTGGCCATTAACAGGTACCTTTGATGAACAAAAAATTAATTTCTTGCAGGATAAATTGTTTCCAAAACGGAGTAGACAGTCAATGTTTGATTCCCTTCAGGTATGGCAAAAGGAAGCCAGACAGAGGCGCATAAGAGCAGAAAAAGAGGCTAGGCGAGGAAAGATGCAGACAGTGACTCAGAAAGCAATAGCGCATGAGAGAGAAAAAATAGAAAAAGGGATAAAATGCGCTGATAGAAAGCTTCGATTGCAATGTGACAAATCCTATGTTGCTCGAGAGGAGGGTGATACATTCGTGGAGGAGCTCTTAGACTCTCGACCTCCTCCTCCCTATACCCCGCAGAGAATATACCCAGCTGTCCCGACGCCTTTGTCTTCTGCCCCTCCTGTTTCCATCACGGGTTCTCCTGCCCCTGACCCGGCTGCTTTGGCCACGGTGCCCCCGTTCTTTCTCTAGCTTCACATGCTGCATATGCTGTGACTGCCAGTCTCCCTGCTATGCCTATAGTTTCCGCTTATGCTCTCTCTCCGTCACTCACACCCTCAACGCAGTCATTGTTAACGCTTGTGTCTGCCCCTCCACCTATTGTGTCTTCTCGAATGTCTCCTCCCCGGTATTGTTGAACATTGGGACGCCGGTGCGTGGATCGGATGAGGGCGATTGGGCAGCAGCTCGGGAACGAATGGGACGGGTGATGATTTGATCAGATGGGGGAAATGAGGAGAAGAAGATGGTGGCAGGCCAGGCCGCACAGTGGGCCCGGAGTCCGAGTTATAGTGTGGAAGATGTGTGGAGTGTGATGAAAGATTATGAGCCGTTCGTGCAGCAACACGCCCTCAAGCATATGTCGGCCACATTAATAGGGTTGTGGGAACAATGTTTTAATGGTGTTGCGGCTGAAATAATTTATGACATCCGGGACCATGTGTATGCCGCTGATCTGGCTCCTAATGATGTATTTAGTAATGTTGCCACATTGGTAGGTTATCGAGGTAGGCTGTATCAGAACACGCCAACGACAGGGTCTCAGTTTCCGATGAGGGAAGTGCATCTTATTTTTCACCCCGAGATACCGGAGCTACGTAATCAGCAGAACGCCGTTGTCAGGCAGCGAGTAGAGGCCCGTTTTCAAGAACAATGGGTTTACACTCCATGGAAAAAGAGTGAGGTTTTATCCCTAAAGAGCCAATTGCCCGACCCTAGGAAAAATCTGACTGCATATTACAAGGAATTGACAGAGGCTGCCTCGTCGACAGTGATGACGCTGGCGGACATTGAGATGTTTTTCGGACTGTTGATACCGGTGGACATTTGGAGACAGGTGCATACGCAGGACCACGTTGTGGAGTTGGGTGGCACTTGGGATGAGATCAGGGCGTGTGATAAGGAGAGTAAACCTGGTGAAAAGCCTAGGGCTGAGATACTGGCCTTGCCAAATCGTATTATTACCTATATGCATGCCCTAATACCACCAAGGTGGGTCGATTGGGATAAGCTAACAGCATGTCGTCAGAAGAAAGATGAAAGTGTGTCTGATTTTTTTACCAGGTTTGAGGGGATATTTTTGGATTTCAGTGGGCAGGATTTGTCAATGGAAGGAGGTGTCCGATTGTTCGTTAATAGATTTGTTACAAATTTGCTTCCAGAGATCGCTGCCCGGTTGCAGGCTTCAGAGAGTACGTGGACCACCTCCTCCCCTTCAGTGATATTGAGTATGGCGCAGTACTATGAGCACAGGGAGAATGAGGAGAAGGAAAAGAGTTGAAAACGAAGGTGTTGATGCAGCAGGCAGCTAGGGGAAATGGTAGGGGACGCGGCACCGGACCGACCCAACAGTTGCCTCGTACTAATAGGAATAGCATACCTGTGGGGCCGAATCAATGTGCTTATTGCAAGAAGGAGGGGCATTGGCGAAGTGAGTGCCCGGAATTGTTGCAGAAAGTGGTGGCCCCTAGAGGACGGGGCTCTAGGGGACGGGGTCTTGGTGGAGGTGGTCGTGGTCGTGATGGGGTTCAGACAGATGAGTTTTCGCAGAGTTGTCCTGACCAAAATTATTTTGATGCCCCTCGAGGAAAGCAGTACTATCATGATGACTAAGATATGGATGAGGTGACAGGAATATCCTATAGCTAGGACAGCCAAGGACAGGGTGAGGGAACAGTCCAGATACCTGTAGATCAGCGTGGTCCTTATGTCACAGGGGATTTGCATGGCTCGGAGAAAACATTTCTGGTGGATACGGGTGCAATGAATAGCTCTGTTTCTCATTCACTGGTCCCCGGGGCTGCTCTGTCTGGCCAAAATAATGTGTCGGTAGGTTTTTCAGGCCTACCGGTCGTGAGCCCCATCTCCAAACCCCTTGCTTTGACTATTGGCCCCTTTAACGTAGATTCGCCATTTCTACTGACAGCAAATTGTGGAGAGAACTTAATGGGATTAGATCTGTTGAAGAAATTGCATGCTACCATTTTTTGTTCCCCGGATGATGTCTATATGACAATAGGACTGAATGTGGCTAGTACCAAACAGTGTTTTTCCAAAAACATGCCTCTTCCCGCTGAATTCAAGGACGTGCCGCCCGCGTTGTGGGCCACAGGTGACACAGATGTGGGATTGTTGCAGATACCTCCGGTCTCTATTAAGGTAAAGGACAACGCTGTGCTGCCTCGTATCCCCTAGTACAAAATACCACAGGCGGGGGAGCAAGCTTTGTTACCGATTATACAGGATGTGGTTAAGTCAGGAGTGGTTGAGGAGACAGCAGCGAATGTGTGTAACCGCCCTATTCTCCCCATCCTTAAGAAGGTACCCTCGGATTCCCCTGATGCCCATCCTGATGTCTATCGTTTTGTGATTGATTTGCGAGAAGTTAACAAAATAGTGGATCCCCAGTTCCCAGTGGTCCCTGATATCACTGCCCTCCTAACAATGATTCCTTCCACTGCAAAATTATTTTCTGTGATTGATTTGAAAAATGCTTTCTTTAGCATCCCCATTCACCCAGATAGCCGGCATCTTTTTGGGTTCACTCTGGCCGGTAGAAGCTTCTGATTCTGTCGTGCTCCTCAGGGGTATACTGAAAGTCCTAGCATATATAGTCAAGCCTTAAAAAGCCAATTGGATTCCCTTACATTTCCCTCAGGTAATGTATTGCTACAGTATGTCGATCACCTACTGATAGCTTCTGACACTGAAGAAGGTTGCAGAGACACCACGGTTAAATTATTGCTACATTTGGCACATCACGGACATAAAGTGTCCCTTTCAAAATTCCAATATTGTCGACAGGAGGTCACCTACTTAGGTCACCTACTGTCAAAGGAGGGAAGGAGACTACCACCTGAGCGTATTAATGCTGTTGCTAAAATGCCCATCCCTAAGACGCAGCGGGATATGCTTGCCTTTATAGGTATTACCTCGTATTGTCGCCACTGGATTCCTAACTATTCCCTACTAACAAAACCCCTCCTACAATTAACCACTAAGGATTTGCATGAACCTTTGCCTTGGACGCATGAATGCCAACAAGCTTTTGAGCAACTAAAAACAGCGCTTTGCTCTGTGCCTGTGCTTGGCACGCCAGACTACCAGAAGCCGTTCGTGTTGTATGTACACGAAGCGGCTGGCTGCGCGCTCTCTGTTTTAACACAAGCCTTTGGAGGTAAGCAAAGGCTGTGTGCCTATTTCTCTGCGCTTTTAGATAACTGCGCCAGGGCCCTCCCGAGCTGTCTAAGAGCGGTCGCAGCCATGGCCGTCTCAATCCGACAATCGGCAGGGCTCGTCCTTGATACTGATCTCACATTCATGGTACCGCATGCTGTGGACACACTTTTGAACAGAACAAAGACAGAGCACCTCACCAGTGCGCGTATGACTGGCTACGAATTGACCCTGTTTGCACCACACATCACCATCAAAAGATGTGCTACTCTGAACCCAGCCACGTTACTACCCCTCCCTTCTGAAAGTGAGGATGCGGACATACATTATTGCATTTTCCGCACTGAAGAAGAGACGAAGGGACGGGTAGACCTGACTGATGTTTCCTTGTCCAAGCCGCAAGGGGAACTATATGTCGATGGCTCTTGTTTCAAACTACCAGATGGCACAACAACTGCGGCGTACGCCATTACCACTTTACACACAGTAGTCGAGACATCGCGAGTCCCTTATCATTCGGCCCAAGCTGCAGAATTGGTTTCTCTCCTTCGTGCCTGTGAGTTGAGTGAGGGGCTGGCTGTCAATATTTACACCGACACTCAGTACGCATTTGAAGTCACTCATAATTTTGGGCGGCTCTGGGCAGAGAGAGGCTTCCTGACTTCACACGGGTCAAAGATCCAAAACGGCCCACTGATTCACAGACTTTTGTCAGCCCTGACACTTCCCAAAAAGTTAGCAGTGGTAAAGTGTAGTGCCCACAAGACAATTACTGATGATGTGGGGAGGGGAAATGCGTTTGCAGACCAGACAGCTAAGGAGACAGCCCAATCAAAAATAAAAAGAATGTTTGTGGCGGGTCCTGCTAGATGGGTACCCGATAATGCAATGTTTGAAGATACATTGGAAAATGTGAAGGAAATTCAGAGCGAGGCAACAATTGAGGAGCTAGCAATGTGGCAGGAGAGAACAGGACGGCTAGACGATGAGGGGTGCTGGACGGACAAATCAGAGAAGCAGAGATGGATGTTACCAGATGCATATGTACTCCCAGTAGTCACTATGGCGCATGGGCCAGCCCACATTAGTGTTAAGGGAATATGTAGACTATTGGACCCTGTGTGGCAGAATGATAACATTCCTAGGGTAGCTGCTCATCTGGTGAAGTATTGTATGATACATAACCCTGGGAAAGGTACCCCTACACCTTCTGGTAACTTTGCACCACCCTCGTTCCCTTTCGAGGTTCTCCAGATGGATTTCAACAACTTAACATATGTGCTGGTGGTTGTTTGTGCGTTCAGCAAATGGATAGAGGCTTATCCCACTAAAGAGAACACAGCCATAGCAACGGCGAAAGCCCGTTTAAAGGAGTTCTTCCCGCGCTTCGGCTTGCCCCGTTTGATTTGGAGTGATAACAGAAGTCACTTCAACTCAAGGGTTTATCAGCTAGTGTGCGACGGTCTGCACATCCAGCAAAAGTTTCATGCAGCAAACCATCCCCAGTCAGCAGGTTTGGTTGAGAAGTACAATGGTACTCTCAAGCTGAAGTTGGCAAAGATCAAGGAGAGCACAGGATTGCAATGGCCAGATGCGTTACCCCTAGCCCTGTTGTCCACAAGGGCGACGGCCCACTCTAGAACAGGATTGTCCCCATATGAGGTTGTTTTCGGCCATTCTGCAAATGTTTGGGGTGTCCCCCGGCCCCGCCGCTTTTCAGAAATTGAATACCCGTTACTTGTGGACTATTTGTGTGAGTTGACTAAAAATGTGCGTTCTATTCATCAACAGATCCATGAGGCGTTGCCGCCAACACCTGAGGGGCCAGGGCACACCATTCAACCCGGTGATTTTGTCCTGATTCGCAATTTCCAGAGGAAGGGGTGCTTGGAGCCATGGTGGAAAGGAACTCTGCAGGTCCTTCTTGCTACCCGGACGGCGGTAAAGGTGGATGGCAGGAAGCACTGGATCCACTCATCACATTGCCGGTGGATCCCGCTGCCTCTCCCCTACGACCGGTGGGTCTTGGATGGCATAGGGGACCACGAGACAGAGAAGGTGCCGCGTTTTGTTCCTTTTTCTGACGCCCGACTTACATGGGCCCAGACGGAGGAGGAGAATGAAGATGCTTTGAATGAGGCGGTCCCCCCAGAAATAAGGGCTGCTCAGGATCCCTCTCTATCTGGCCCACAAAAGCTTGAGTCTCAATCCCTTGCCCCCTCTGAGTTTAAGATTATTTTCCGTGACGACACAGTGCCTGGAGTGGCTAGGTACAATTTGCGTCCTCGGCAGAGGGACAGTGCACCAAAGGAAAAGTCAGATTAGTAGGGATGGACTTCATGGATGAAGAATAAGGTGTATGTGCCTTGTTTATGGTACCAACAATAGATTAGGGAAAGGGAGATTGGTGCATTGTCCGAGACACTGGACAGGATAAGTTGGGGGTGTCTTCCCAGGAGGGAGGGTGCCCTATCCTGAGTGAAGAAACAGAAAGGGTTGTGATCGCACAGCCCCACCAAGAAGTGCTCAATAGCACCATCGTTGATGAACAATAGGAGTCTACCAGTGAGGCTCGGATGGACACTGGACTGTGTGCCTTTTTCACAATTCTTGGCTCCATAGTACAAACTCTCCTCTGGTAGTTTTGATACTTATATAAAAATATATATATATATAATGTACCCATTTGGCCGCCTTGTTATGGATGAAGAGCAGCCCTTAGCAATGCCCTGTTTTGAGCAAAATAGTCCCAGTTGGTCTAGCTGGTCTACCAAAACTAAGACAGTTTTTATAACAATTGTTTTGATCGCTCTGGTAGTCGCGTTTGGGATCATATGGTTCCTTGAAGAGAAACATCCTGTGCATTCCTTGATTGGTACTACTCCTGTTCCCCCTGAGCATGTATTTGTTACTTTGGCCCCTCACAAGGAGAGGCACAGACAGACATATGTTGATAATGTTATCTTGCAGATGCTTCATCAGGCTCATCATACCACTAATGTTACTGACTGCTGGGTTTGTGGCCTGCTCCCTTCTGTAATGCACAAAAATGATTTATTGATGTCCCTACCTTTCTCTTATTTAGGGAGCTGTGAGGCCTAGTTCCAGTTGTTTACTATGGTGTATATCCATTACCATGCTGATGAAATGAACATAACGTACAGTGATTATGAGACAGTGTTAAAGTATATTACTGTACACCAAGGGTTTACGCCCGGGGAACAGGGGGCCCCTGATACCTTGCATCCAGATGCCTGTATGAATGTGTTTGAAGAAAAAAAAAATATTACATGGCTCCAGAATGAGATGATGCATTTCCACGACTTCAATGTCACTGAATATTTTAGGTCCTTCCACATGCGTAATATTACTCAGGATAAAACGATGCCTGTGCCAATAGTTAACACAACAGCTAGTTTCTGTGTCCAAGGTTTGGGTGGGAAAGAGTGTTTGCAATTATACTTATGACTTGAACACGACCAATAGTCCGTCTTTACTTCCACCCCACAATGTCTATTTTGTTTGTGGGTCTCAGGCTTATGTATGGCTTCCCAGGGGATGGTCCGGCGTCTGTTATGTTTCTTTCCTCCTTCCCCCAGTATATATAGCACCGTCCACTTACCATAGAGATCATCGACTGTACCGTAGAAATTTATCCTTGTCCAGAGTTAGAAGGGCAGTTCACTGATGCCATGAAAGGTATTCTGCCTTTCTGGGGTCCTATGTCGAATAGTCTTAACATTCGCAGGCTCACAAGAGTTGTAGAGGGAGTTATTAACACAACGGAAGGAATTCTGACCAATATCACAGCTGAGCTTCAGGCTACGAGAACTGTTGCCCTTCAAAACAGGATGGTGTTAGACGTCATCCTTGCTGATCGGGGTGGGGCATCTCGCGTCATCGGTAGTAGTTGCTGTGTGTACATACCGGACCATGCCCCGAATGTCTATGCAGCAATACAGAAGTTACACCAACTTGCATCTGATATTCATCAAGAGAATGGTACTTGGTCTCTTTCTGGTTGGCTCTGGGGTATGATAGCATCCTGGGGTTGGAAAATACTCCTTTTCCTAGTAGCCATTGCAGGTGTTGTTTTCGCTTGTTGCCTGTGTATTAATTGTCTTCCAACATGCTGTACGTATTGTGTTAGTAAGTTAACACGTGCACCCCAGGCCCCAAGGCAGGATACTAAGCCCTCAGTTATGATGATGCAAACTGTCCACGACTTCATGAATATCGATGAAGGCATTTTTGAATACTAGTACGCGTATGTATCACCTTGCAATTACTGATCTTCCTGTCATGTTAGTATAGGCAAAATTTTTAGCAAATGCTAAAAGGAGGGTGTGTTGGACTGAAAATGCGTCTAGCTGACTCCTTCTAGCATTTTGCGCGTTAAGTTGCGGCACCATTTTGTCTGTAGGCGCCATTTTGTACTATGATCGAAAGTAAGACTCTGTCGCATTGCTTGCCTGCCTCAACGAAGGAGGCAGCTTCAAGTTATTTTCCTGTATCATATTCAAGGCTGTATCCCAATGTACTAATGAATGGTTTATTCTGCCCTCGCATGCCTTTCCTCTCTCGTATCCCTGCTCCCACGTTGAAGAGCGCTGAGCTCAAGCAAGGCAACCTTGAGAATGTGATAAGATGTACCCGATCTGCAGGTGGTAGCTCATCTCTCTGTGCCTCCTTTGTTCATCAGTGCCCGAGCTGGAATTTTCCAGTCTGGGCATGTTCTTAGGGACCTGGAAATTTATAATGTATGATGTTATGTTGGGGGGAGGCAGTCCCTCGACCGTCATCTCAGGAGACTGATCAGACTGGGCTCCGCTGCAGCGCATTACTAATAAAATTGTTTGGTTTGTATTCTCTACTGTTTTCTCGACTCTTCATTTCTTGAAAGGCAGAGAGGTGGTCACTAGTGACCCGGGTGGCCCGGTTCGGGTCACTTCCTTCATTGAGATCACAGAAGAGAAGGAGGAGGGAGAGGATTTATAGACAATAGAGAACTCCTTTGTGCAGAAAGTATGTCATAAGTATCATACAAGAGTGTGATCTACAGCAAGGACACCATTCATGGCACAGTAAGGATCTACCAAAGCAAGTTCAAATCTTGTGTTCTTACATTGCAGGCTTCAGGCCTGTACCCAACTACAGTGACAATCTCAGATGAAGTAGGTCAGAGTACAAATGTCACATACATTTCATTTAATCCTGGATGCAATGCATCTCTTAACCAGAGTTTGGGCATTTTAAAATGCATATAAATCCCAAAATCCTTCTAGTCTGTAAGTAAGGAAATCACGTATATACACAAAATGCGTTGTGTGTAATGCCTGACTTTTAGCTATAGAATCTTTGAAATATTCTCAATTGGTTGTAGTCCCGTTGTTATCCTATCTACATCCTCTTTAGTCCCTTCCTTCATTTCCTCTTTTTAGCTTGGGTCTTTTAAAACTCAAGGTGGTTACTCTGCCTTTTTCCTTGACTCTCAGAATAGAAACACATGGCAAGAGTATTCCACACTGGACCTCACCTAAATTGTGACGCCTGTTATTTTTTTTATATGAAAGTCCTTTATTTGTAAGTGCTGAATGTTTTCTTACTTCTAAAGAAGTGCAATAACTTCTAGCATTGTAGACATGGTTGTCATGGCTTCCTCTCCAAAAATGTAAATTGATGATCTGCTTGGATGCCAGGCCATAAGAATCGAACCACCCATACTCTTCTCTGAAATGTCTGCTGAGTTGCAGCACGCTAAGGAGCCACTGTGTGCTTGCCTCATAGGATACGTTGGAAAGATTGAGCCTACTTTGTCCTTCAGTAGTTACTGAACACATCACATTTTTTAAGACTAGAAAAGAATGGAACAGCATAAAACAGCCATGTGATTTTTAAAGTCCGAAACATCAATACAACCTTCGGCCCTCATTATTGAGGGTGTTGGCGGACCACATAGGTAATTCTGCCCCTGGAAATTCCACAGGAGTTGCTATTTCTGGAACGTAGGATTACCACAAAATTATGAGCTTTTGACTCATAAACTTGGATGAACCTTGAAAATCAGTGCACCAATACAGATTCCTTCTGATTTTTTCTCTTTACCAGGACATTTTCCTCATGTAGATTTCACCTGTTTTGTCTTGGTGAATGTAAATTCTAGAAAGGCAAGCATTGACCAGGCCAGTATGTTTTGCTAAATGTGCTGGTGCTTATAAACATAGGAACTCAAAAATGCTGTTTACTTGTGTTCAATTCACAAATGCTATAGACCCCACAAAAGCCTGTCCTGTTGCTTTTCTAATCCTGGGGAGAGAAAAAAAGGATTGATTTCTGCATAAACTGCATATAGGTTCTTAAGTGTAATTTTCTGATGTAAAATAGTCCCTCATGCATTCCAATAGAAGCACTTCCTGGGAGGCAGAGTGATACACCAAGTAGCCAATGGCATGCGTTTAGAGAGAATACTCTTGTGGGTGGATACAAAGCCCTTCCTATGTATATTTAAAATAATTGGTAACAATAGGTCATTAGACAGCTGAGCTGTCCAGCTAGACCTAAAACTGGATGTGAGATTTAAAGACTCAACCAGTAATTCCAAAGAGGTTAAAAACTTAGTACCACCAATGGAAGAAGTTCCTGCTTTCATCTGCCTTGGAGTTACAAAGGAGCCCATAAACTGGGGTTTAGGAGCACATAACCTTGGGAGCTTGGATGACTAAATGTTCTGTTACAGGGCCCTTTGTTCCTGCCTTACTAAGGATTATCATGCAGGTGGATTGTTACTAGGTCAGTTAGGATAGCATTTCACTTCACGCTCCAAAGTGACAGTACCATGTGCGGCCAGTACAGATATGAGCAGTGGGGCGGGCCAGGTGGGGGGGGGGAGAAGTTGACCGACGACGGGATAGGGAAAATAAAATAAAAAATAAATAAAACCACTTACCTTGCGCTCACCGCACCACCGAGTTGCCGCTGAGGCGAGCGCAAGGTAAGTGGTTATTATTTTTTTTTTAATTTTATTATTCTTATCCTCTCATCTGTCGACTTCACCCCGCCCCACCATTCTTACCTGTACCGGCCGCGCTTGGACAGTACAGACATCTTCCCAAGAGTGACTAGTTGTTTTCAACATACAGGTGCTTGTATCAACCACTCTGTCTGAACCCCACCATAGCATGGATACTCAGTCATAATGCAGCGCAACCGCAATCCAAACGCATCTGCGATGAGAAGACAGTTCGACTACTGAAATAGAAATCCCTATGGCTCATTAAGACTGGAGGGGCACTACTGTAGGGCTGTTAGTATGTTACATGATCACATGAACCACTTCCATGTCGCACAACAGAGCCACCGACAGGGACTTGCTTACAAAAGTAGATTTAAAGGATGATAACAGCTCCATTCCACCCCCAGATCCCCTCACCCTGCGCCTCCATGGGCAGCTTAGAGCCGCATGGATTAAGAGCTATTAAGAACACCTTTCTGAGGCAGGAGAGGAAGGGTGCTGGGCTGCAATGCACTGTCGCGCTGAGCGAAACACCCAAGACACGGGAGACTTGGCCCCAAACACCCAGCCCATTTGACGAATACGCTGAATTAGTTTTCCACCCTGTCTCCCTTATGCCCAAAGGGCGGGGGCGTGTGGGTCCTCAGAGGATCCATTTAGGATGCGACCTTAACCTGTGAGGGAGGGCGGATGTGAACTGTGTGACAGTGAGCAGTCATTGTTTCAACTTTTGGGGTCTACCCTTTATGGTTAACAATGCAGGAATCAACAAAAGAAGGAGTAATTCCAAGATGGATTACTATTTACTGCAATGAACAAAAAAAGGAAGCAATTCCTTTTTTTTAAAAGAACCCTCACTCACCAACTTAATTGGTGACATGCTTCATCATAGGGTCGCCACCCGAAGGGCCGAATGCCTCCCGGGTGTGCTACGACGCCTGATTACAGCGGAGCGGGTTTTTTGTGTGCAGAGTGAGTGATTAGTGAAAAGTGATTTAAGATTGCCTTTATGATCCCTTTTAAATTTAATGATGGGGTCATAGGGAAAGATTAAAACATAGGAGGATGTCCTATCTGGTTGAATTGACCATTGACATCCGTAGGTGTATTTGTGACAAGGTCTACATGTTTCAGCCTTTAGATGCGAAGTCGCAAGGCTTTCTTCAGGACTAGTGATAACAAAGAGGTGTGCACTCGCTAAGGTGCACACACGCTGTGCAAAGCTAACCGCAAACTTACGGTTCAGCTCTCAACAATTATTTCTGAAAGAGAAAAATGACACATGAGATAATTACATCACGTTAGCTCACGATTGTCAATGCAGTAATATTTACACTCAGTGCAACCGGTGAAAGATTCTGTTCCACATGCTTGGATTATTGTTCATCTCTCACATACGTGTCACTCAATCTGTGTAGTGGGCACTCATGGTTCTAGGTGCCTCTCATCTGTCAGAAGTCATGAACATGCATTGTACACACACGAGTTGAGATTCGCATTGCGGTTCCTTAATACAGGAGAAGACTCGCAGCATGCTGAGTACCTCCATACTACCACCCACACTCGTGATTATTGAAGTGTGGTGATCTTTCATGGAGATTTTGGTCTGAATTCTCCTATCAGTAAGGCAAAGGCCGTAAGTCACAGGCTTTCCTACTTGTTAAAAAACATGGAGAGATATGTGATCCGTAGAACGGGGGAATACAACTCAGTAGTGGTGTTCCAATCAAACAAACATGGTGGAGAAAAGGGAAAAATTTCAAGGCTTACATAAGACGCAATTGTGTCGTACCCCATGGATCCTGCCGGGGGGCAATGCCTGTAGTCACACTCTAGAGGTAAAATAGAGAGACATCAGGCATAACTCAATCTATTAAGAAGGCTGGCGTGCGGTCGGGCAGAAGCCCTACTTACTACGTCAAGGACAGATGCCCGCTTCTGGCACCTATTGCAGTCCCAGCCTGGGATCCCAAGGATGGATATTCACCGGGGCCGGGCATTATTTAAAAGGATGTTGATTTCCCGGGCTGGGTCACGTGCGCGTCATCGCGCAATGCGTCGTGATGTCAGAGTGTTTAGCCCACTGCCGAAATAGGAAACCCTTGCTGTGTCAGGGTATTGAACAAAAAAACTTTATCAAGGCGGCGAAATGCTAGTGAGTGTGTCCCTGCCTTTGAGAGTTGAGCGCTTTTATATTGTTATACCTGAAGTACTAAAATAGCGTGAATATAGTCTCACTACAAGCCTGGGATTGTGGGGCATTAGAACCCAAGGTACGAGTGAGACTTGTGTGTCATCACGCAATGTGTGGTGACATCAGCGTGTTTAACCCATTGCCGAAATAGTTAACCCTTGCTGTGTCAGGGTAATGAACATCAAAAAACTTTATCAAGGCGGCGAAATGCTAGTGAGTGTGTCCCTGCCTTTGAAAACTGAGCGTTTTTATATTGTTACACCTGAGGTACTAAGATGGGGTAAATAGAGTCTCACTACAGGCCTGGGATTGTGGGGCATTAGATGTGTCTGGTAGCGTTATGCCCCTTGGAGACCCAAATATAGATAGGGAAAAGGAAAGGTTGAATTCAATTGGTTAAACACACTTGTATTCCGTGATGTCGACAGACCACCACAAAACCATAGCTCACGCATCATGCTGTGTAAGTTGGTGAGCTCAACGTAAACACATCACTGATGGTATGGACTGATAAAATTACAAGGCCTGGGTAGGACTAGATGTGCTTTCTGGTTGTTTGTGTTTAGTCATGTATCCCACCCACTTCCTGTTAGTATCTGAAGAGCACCACAAGATCCATACTTTATCTATGGTTTAGTGAATTCCACGGGATATTATCGTTCAGCCCTTGTTTCTGAGTTGAAAGCCTGTATATCCATCTCAGTTCTTTTTCTAAAAGGAATTTCTGTGTGTTCCCTGAGGTTTTTATCTGCTCAATGATTGTCCACCTCAGATCATTGGTAGTATGGCCTGTCTGTAAAAAATGTTCTGTCATTTTGGTAGTATTTCTTTTGCACCTGATATTACTCCGGTGCTCACAAATACGTTGCTTCACCTTTCTGCTTGTCATCCCTATGTATCTTAATCCGCAGGGGCAGGTTATTAGATATACCACATTTGCTGAATTACAGTTGGTGTGTGCCCTTAGCATCCAGGTTTTATTGGGTTCAAGGTCCAGACTTTTTTTCGGGGCCGTCAGGTGGCAGACACTACAATTTCTGCAGGGATAGTATCCTGTCACACTAGGGAGGCCCCAGGAGTTCAGTACTGTGGTGGTCTGATCATTATCCACTTTTTTTGGACGGGTGGAGATTAGGGAGTCCCTTAAGCTCCTAGCTCTTTTGAATGAGAACAAAGGTTTCTCCCATTTTCTGTTGCCAGTATGAAGGATTTTCCAATGTTTATTTATGGACTTCGTCACTAAGTTAGAAATAGTGCTATAGGTGGTCACACAGGTGAGTGGGATTTCAGTGGTGGGTTTGGGATTATCCTCGAGGAGGGCCTCCCGAGGCTGGTTCCTGGCCCGTTTTTGGCATTTCTTCAGTATTCTGTCTGGGTGGCCACGAGTCGTCAGTTTCTTAGATAGATCTGCCGCTTGGGTCTGATAATCCGCTAGATTGCTACAATTCCTTCTCAGGCGGAGGTATTGTCCATAAGGCAGATTTTCCCTTAATGCTCTAGGGTGGAAACTATCAAATTTTAACAGGTTGTTCTTAGCAGTGGGTTTATGATATGTTCTCGTCTCCAATCTGCCCTGTTCTTTCGTAATGGTTATATCCAGGAAAACCATTTCCTTTTCATCGATAGAATGTGTGAATTTCAGATTTCTATCGCATTTGTTGATCCATTCAAGGAAGTCAGAAAGTACTTCATTGGGTCCTTGCCAGATAACGAGGACATCATCTATGTACCTTCTCCAGAAGGAAATGTGGTTGCCATAGGGGTTGTTGTCGTGAAGGATGAATTTCTGTTCGAAGTCGTGGACATACAATCCTGCCACACTAGGGGCAAATGTGCTGCCCATGGAAGTGCCGTTTATTTGGAGGAACAAGTCACCCTCAAATACAAAGAAATTTTCTTTTAGCGCTAGTTTAGCACATTCAATGACAAATTGTTTGGGAGTCCGGAATTCCCAATCGGCCTCCACTAGAGCTCTGCTGATAACCTCAATTGTGTTGTCTTGTGGGAGGCTGGTATACAGGCTCTCTATGTCGAGACTCATTAAGAGAGTGGAATCATTGTCCACATTGATTTCTTTAAGGAGGTTCAGAAGACTCTTAGTGTCTTTGAGATACGTCGTTGTGTTCTGTACTAATGGTTTTATAAAAAATCACAGAAGCGTGACAAGGGCTCCAACAGGGAGCCTATATCCGAAACGATAGGTCGGCTCAGGGGAGGGGTTCTGTTTTTATGTATCTTGGGTAACGTATAGAAATAAGGGATTTTCTCAACACCCGTTACCAAGAAATCTGCCTCCTATTTCGAAATATGACCACTCATCTCTGCAAAATCTACCAGGGCTCTGATCTTGTTTTTCAAGGCCTGGGTCGCGTTTGTTTTTAAGAGAACATAGCTTTTTTTGTCATCCAACAAGCGTCGGCATTCCTTTTGGTAGTCTAATTTGTTCTGTAAGACCACCCCTCCGCCCTTATCCGCCTGTTTGATCACAATGGTGTCATTGCTCTGTAAAAGTTTTAGGGCCATAGTTTCTTCTTTGCTCATGTTTTGGAAATGTCCTCTTTCCTCCATGTTTTCAATATCGTTGAACACAGCCTGTTCAAATGTCAGAATTTCTACAGGTGTAGTGTGTTGAGGTGGACAAAATGTTGATTTTAATCGCAACCCAGTTTCGCACTGGGTATTAGTATCCTCTCTTGGACCTTGTTTTTCAAAGAAGGCTTTTAATCTAAGCTTTCTAAAGAACTCTGATAGTTCACAATGTAGGTTGAAATGTCTAATTGTGCAGTTGGTACGAAACCCAAGCCTCTGTTCAATACCTTCACTTCAACCGGCGTTAAAGTGAGAGAGGATAGATTAGTTATCAAACTCTGTGGGAGCTCGTCCCTGCTTGTGGTTCTCGTGTTTTGCTCCTGCTGTTGTTCCTACTGGGTCGTCCTCCTCCCAGTGTACCTGGTTTGTCCCCTTCCTCCTTCCTCTTCCCCTTCTTTCCCTAAAAAAGGCGGCCTGTATGCATTTATTGGGAAGGGAGGTTGTGGTTGTGTGAAGGCTGGGTTCCATCCAAACAACGGATGTTGTTGATGTGGATTGAAGTGGCCTGGGAACCCTCCCACCCCTGGTGTGGAGTTATTCTGCCATGATTGCTGCCAGATGTGGAATCTATTCTTCCCTCTTTGTCTTGATTTAATGCTCCCTCCACTTGACCCACTATTCGTGGAGGAGTCATCATCAGAGAGATCAGAGTTTCTGTTATTCCTAATGGGGGGGTGAATTCTGGGCAGGCATACGGATATGTCTTGGTGTAGGAGAAACGTTTCAGGTCTTTTTGAAATTTTTGTCTTTTTGACTGGGTTAAGTTGTCTTTGTACTCATTGATCTCTTTATTTAATTCGTCCAGCTTTTTTTGGTAAGCTGTGTTTGTGGTCTTAAAATGGTTCTCTGTTATCTGTATCTCTGTGAGCATGGCTTCAGAAAGTCTTAAAGCCGTATTTATAATCAGGACTATCCAGTCCTGTGTGCAATGCCACACAATCTGGGCCCAATCTTTCCTGAAAGTTGCATCCTCCAGAAAGATACGGGGTGCATTAGTTACTATGAGGCCTTTAGGTGCTGTGTTATTGCGTAAGTATTCTGTGAGGATTGTGCCATGTCAGATTGTTCTAATCCTATTTCTCTTCTGTTCTGTCAATTTCTCCCAGTCTGTTGTCTGGGCAATAGTTTGGGCTATATTAGGATCTGCAAAAATGGAGGGCCTGCAAGGATTTCATTCACCTCCTCATCTGTAAAGTTAAGCCTTGATCTCTCTGATGATGACTCCTCCACGATTAGTGGGTCAAGTGGAGGGAGCATAAAATCAAGACAAAGAGGGAAGAATAGATTCCACAACTGGCAGCAACCATGGCAGAATTACTCCACACCAGGGGTGGGAGGGTTCCCAGGCCACTTCAATCCACATCAACAACATCCGTTGTTTGGAGGGAACCCAGCCTTCACACAACCACAACCTCCCTTCCCAATAAACGCATACAGGCCGCCTTTTTTAGGGAGAGGCAGAAGGGAAGGAGGAAGGGGACAAACCAGGTACACTGGGAGGAGGGCGACCCAGTATGGAACAACACCAGGAGCAAAACACGAGAACCACAAGCAGGGACGAGCTCCCACAGAGTTTGATAACTAATCTATCCTCTCTCACTTTAACGCCGGTTGAAGTGAAGGTATTGAACAGAGGCTTGGGTTTCGTACCAACTGCACGATTAGATAAGTTCAACCTACATTGTGAACTATCAGAATTCTTTAGAAAGTTTAGATTAAAAGCCTTCTTTGAAAAACAAGGTCCAAGAGAGGATACTAATACCCTGTGCGAAACTGGGTTGCGATTAAAATCAACATTTTGTCCACCTCAACACACTACACCTGTAGAAATTCTGACATTTGAACAGGCTGTGTTCAACGATATTGAAAACATGGAGGAAAGAGGAAATTTCCGAAACATGAGCAAAGAAGAAACTATGGCCCTAAACCTTTTACAGAGCAATGACACCATTGTGATCAAACAGGCGGATAAGGGCGGAGGGGTGGTCTTACAGAACAAATTAGACTACCAAAAGGAATGCCGACGCTTGTTGGATGACAAAAAAAACTATGTTCTCTTTAAAACAAACCCGACCCAGGCCTTCAAAAACAAGATCAGAGCCCTGGTAGATTTTGCAGAGATGAGTGGTCATATTTTGAAACAGGAGGCAGATTTCTTGGTAACGGGTGTTGAGAAAATCCCTTATTTCTATACGTTACCCAAGATACATAAAAACAGAACCCCTCCCCCGGGCCGACCTATCGTTTCGGATATAGGCTCCCTGTTGGAGCCCTTGTCACGCTTCTGTGATTTTTTTCTAAAACCATTAGTACAGAACACAACGACGTATCTCAAAGACACTAAGAGTCTTCTGAACCTCCTTAAAGAAATCAATGTGGACAATGATTCCACCCTCTTAGTGAGTCTCAACATAGAGAGCCTGTATACCAGCCTCCCACAAGACGACACAATTGAGGTTATCAGCAGAGCTCTAGTGGAGGCCGATTGGGAATTCCGGACTCCCAAACAATTTGTCATTGAATGTGCTAAACTAGCGCTAAAAGAACATTTCTTTGAATTTGAGGGTGACTAGTTCCTCCAAATAAACGGCACTCCCATGGGAAGCACATTTGCCCCTAGTGTGGCAGGATTGTTTGTCCACGACTTCGAACAGAAGTTCATCCTTCACGACAACAACCCCTATGGCAACCACATTTCCTTCTGGAGAAGGTACATAGATGATGTCCTCATTATCTGGCAAGGACCCAATGAAGTACTTTCTGACTTCCTTGAATGGATCAACAGATGCGATAGAAATCTGAAATTCACACATTCTATCGATGAAAAGGAAATGGTTTTCCTGGATATAACCATTACGAAAGAACAGGGCAGATTGGAGACGAGAACATATCATAAACCCACTGCTAAGAACAACCTGTTAAAATTTGATAGTTTCCACTCTAGAGCATTAAGGGAAAATCTGCCTTATGGACAATACCTCCGCCTGAGAAGGAATTGTAGCAAGCTAGTGGACTGTCAGACCGAAGCAGCAGATCTATCTAAGAAACTGACGACTCGTGGCTACCCAGACAGAATACTGAAGAAATGCCAAAAACGGGCCAGGAACCAGCCTCGGGAGGCCCTCCTCGAGGATAATCCCAAACCCACCACTGAAATCCCACTCACCTGTGTGACCACCTATAGCACTATTTCTAACTTAGTGACGAAGTCCATAAATAAACATTGGGAAATCCTTCATACTGGCAACAGAAAATGGGAAAAACCTTTGTTCTCATTCAAAAGAGCTAGGAGCTTAAGGGACTCCCTAATCTCCACCCGTCCAAAGAAAGTGGATAATGATCATACCACCACAGTACTGAACTTCTGGGGCCTCCCTAGTGTGACAGGACACTATCCGTGCGGAAATTGCAGGGTCTGCCACCTGACCGCCCCGAAAAAAAGTCTGGACCTTGAACCCAATAAAACCTGAATGCTAAGGGCACACACCAACTGTAATTCAGCAAATGTGGTATATCTAATAACCTGCCCCTGCGGACTAGGATACATAGGGATGACAAGCAGAAAGGTGAAGCAACGTATTTGTGAGCACCGGAGTAATATCAGGTGCAAAAGAAATACTACCAAAATGACAGAACATTTTTTACAGACAAGCCGTACTACCAATGATCTGAGGTGGACAATCATTGAGCAGATAAAAACCTCAGGGAACACACAGAAATTCCTTTTAGAAAAAGAACAGAGATGGATATACAGGCTTTCAACTCAGAAACAAGGGCTGAACGATAATATCCCGTGGAATTCACTAAACCATAGATAAAATATGGATCTTGTAATGCCCAGTTATGGTGCTCTTCAGATACTAACAGGAAGTGGGTGGGATACATGACTAAACACAAACAACCAGAAAGCAAATCTAGTCCTACCCACGCCTTGTAATTTTATCAGTCCATACCATCAGTGATGTGTTTACGTTGAGCTCACACACTTACACAGCATGATGCGTGAGCTATGGTTTTGTGGTGGTCTTTCGACATCACGGAATACAAGTGTGTTTAACTAATTGAATTCAACCTTTCCTTCCCTTTTCCCTATCTATATTTGGGTCTCCAAGGGGCATAACGCTACCAGGCACATCTAATGCCCCACATTCCCGGGCCTGTAGTGAGAATATATTCACCCCATTTAAGTACCTCAGGTGTAACAATATAAAAACGCTCAACTTTCAAAGGCAGGGACACACTCACTAGCATTTCGCCCCCTTGATAAAGTTTTTTGATGTTCATTACCCTGACACAGCAAGGGTTAACTATTTCGGCAATGGGTTAAACACACTGATGTCACCACACATTGCGTGATGACACACAAGTCTCACTCTTACCTTGGGTTCTAATGCCCCACAATCCCGGGCCTGTAGTGAGACTATGTTCACGCTATTTTAGTACTTCAGGTATAACAATATAAAAGCACTCAACTCTCAAAGGCAGGGACAGGAAAGTTTTTTTGTTCAATACCCTGACACAGCTAGGGTTAACTATTTCGGGAATGGACTAAACACTCTGACGTCACCACGCATTGCGCGATGACGCGCACGTGACCCAGCCCTTTTAAATAACGCCCGGCCCTGGTGACTATCCATCCTCGGGATCCCGGGCCGAGACTGCAATAGGTGCCAGAAGCGGGCGTCTGTCCTTGACGTAGTAAGTAGGGCTTCTGCCCGACCGCACGTCAGCCTTCTTAAAAGATTGAGTTATGCCTGATGTCTCTCTATTTTACCTCTAGAGTGTGACTATAGACAACGCCCCCCGGCAGGATCCATGGGGTACAACACAATTGCGTCTTATGTAAGCCTTGAAATTTTTCCCTTTTCTCCACCATGTTTGTTTGATTGGAACACCACTACTGAGTGGTATTCCCCGTTCTACAGATCATGTATCTCTCCATGTTTTTTAACAAGGAGAAAAGCCTGTGACTTACGGCCTTTGTCTTACTGATAGGCAGGGCCGTTTCTAGGTGTTTTGCCGCCCTAGGCGAGAATTGAAAAATGCCGCCCCCTCCCTTTTACTACCATCACTCTCTCCCCCTGTCATCCAGGCTAGAAGAATTAATGCATTAGATATAAACCTCGCTAACCAAGCAATCAAAAAAGAGTGCCGCGACACCACCACAGTAGATGATCTTGTGGCTAAAGTCAACAGGTAGAGATAGTTCTCAAAGATTTACTTCAATTCTGGATCTCACTAGCTTCTGCTAGATCTAGATTCTTGGTACATGACAATATTCTCAACTCAAGTTGCCATTAGGTGACACAAATGCCAACGTTTCTGCATCCCCAGTATTGCTGAAGTCTTCTAGAACTAGATCCAGGAAGTGCTGCCAGGGATAGCAGGTGCCACCAGAGCACATCCCGACCATCGGGTGGGCAAGGACCAGTGCCAATTCCTGCAGCCTCCTTGAACTAATCGATAAGTAGACTAATTAAACGTCATCCAGTCTCAGCCAATGAAATGATCCCCAAGCCAGAAAAAAATGATGGGCACCTACGAACTGTTTCAAGCACTGAACGGACAATTGGCCAACTGATCCTTCGTAAGACCTGAAATTTCTCAGGATACAACACCAATGCCTCGCACCCAGGTACCGGCAGCTAACGAATGAAGCAGAGCACATAATGCCCACTATCAACTAGGTGATCTGTATAGCTGGGACAGAGGGTGGAAATCTAGAGTGACAATACAAATTGTTTTGCCTGAAGACATACACATGACACACACAATCACTAGATGCACTTCAATCTTTTGAGTATGGGGTGTCTTGTGACTGGTTTCAGACATCACCACCAATGATAAACGCTCATCCTGGCCAAGTAATAGAACATCACAGGTAAAAAAAAAAAAAGACAGAACCAGTCTGAAACGTCACCCTCACTGGTCAGGCATACAAGACTGGATCATTATCCACCACCTGGGTAGCAATGACCAAACGCCCGTTAAGGTGATGCCTTGGGTCGCCACATCATAAACTAGAACCTTGGACACAACCCAATGAGGTGGGAAAGTGATAATGTAATCTCTCATAAAAGAGCATTCTTAAAATGGATTCCTACAGTTCTTCACTCATCATCCTAAATGCACAGCAGGCTTTTGCAGCATCAATGATAGTGTGATGGAAGAAAGACTGGATGGTGGCATACTGCCAGAGAACCATTGACATCAGATCTTGAAGTCACCTTCCTTCTTCATCCTCAAGATGTGTCTCGAGAATCCATACAAGTTTGCCCAGTCTCTAAATTCTCAACCCCAATACAGTCTGCAGCCACAACCCATTCAATCCCAAAGCCTCTAGGAATTTACACCATAACCATCCTTTTCTAGCAAAGAGACTTCTTCCAATTCACATCTAGTTGGCAACTGCACTGCCACCCATGGGCACAACCCAGTCGCACCCACTTTCTTTTTCGCTCGCTCGCTGCCCCCTTCCCAACAAATTAACGCATTCTCCTTTCAAAGAGAGACTTGTATTTGTTTACCAACCAGCAGAACAAACTAGTCATCCTTGCATCCTAAGATTCTATATACCTTTTGTCAGGCTCTAACTGGTAGAATGCAAGGGCTTATGTAGTGATGCAACCAACCAAGACATTGTATTTAATTTGGCAAGCTGAATGAGCAATTTCCCAACAGTCCCTTCTGGTATGCACCTACATAGGAAGATCGAACAGGACAGAAACTTCATTGAACGTCAGAAAAAAAAGGGATGGTGTTTGGGAGCCCCGAAGCAGGTTTTTGACTGGTATCACTCACATACAGGTTCAGTGGAGCATCAGGAAGATCAGGTGTCTTTGAAAAAGTGAGTTTATGAGGAGAGACAGGTCAGTCCTGCCACCTTGATGCAAAGAAACTGGATGTAGATCTACTGCTTTTTTATAAGACTGCTGCTTGTCAGGAGATCACTGGACATCCTGTCTTCAAAGATGGCAGTTGCCACCACAAACTAAATGGGCCATCAGCTGTGTTCCTCTATGGCAGTCTTTATTTTTACTGATCATGGTGGACATGTCGCCACCGGTGTAGAGCACATGAGGGTAACCGCTTTTGTTTATTAGACTTCTCTCACTGCTTCTGCTTCAATCTGACCAACAATAGCTCAATTGCACCATTCATCCCCATCCTAGGCGGGAATCTGTGCAATGCGTAAGAAGGGCCAACTGATCCAGGCAGGCATGTCTGAGTGAGTACAGTGATCCACTTAGATCCAATGCTGGGAGCAGCAGGGCCACCCCAAGGTCAGGGGGTTGGGATCGCCAAATTGGAACAGGGCAGATCTCGCAATGAAACAGCTGGAAATGGTAGTCCTGGATTAAGCACAGATGGACATTGCCTATTGAAATTAACCTCCAATGTGCTACTTTTCAAAGTTTTAATCATATATTGTTCCAAATGCACACTCCGATTCTCTTTTAAAATTAACTGTTAATCTTAGAAATTGACTTTAGTACAACCGGGGAATGTGCTCTGTCTATGTACACACAACAAGAAAATGATGTCTGTCCCTATGCTGGGAGTAGTCTCATGGTGTCCGACAATACAGACTTCATGAAGTTGTGAACCACACGGTCATTAGTTCATGAAAATTTAAGCAAATGTATTATTGCCCGATTCATTCAAAATATAAATTCACTATATTCAAATATTTTAACGAAATCTTCAACTTTTGTCGACATGAAATTCAAATCAGAATCAACATATATATAGTGCTGGTCAATGGCGAACATTTTCCATGGTCATTGTGAGGTAAGCTCCATGATTTTGCCACAATGCATTTTGGTCCATGTGGTCCTTCAAGAGGTGGTTGCTAAAAATAGAACAAACGATGTCTGTTTTGGTCGCTACAAATGTACCCCTAATGATAAGTTACATTATTTACACCCATATTCCCCATTACCTCTCAGAAGAGCGGATGCTCCTAGAAGCGGGCAGGCACCTTGGAGCGTGCGAGCACAGACAGAGGTCCGACTCCGATCAGGTCGAGAGCATATCGAAAGTCAGAAATCGGCGCGCACGGCCCCTGCCCGTGGCGCCGAACGTGACGTTGTCACGTCACGTCGAATTGTAGAAGGCGCTACCCAATGCGCTTTCGAGGTCGAAGGCCGTTCAAACTCATGTTTTTTGCCGCCCTCCCCCTTTGCCACCCTAGGCGGCTGCCTAGTCTTGCCTAATGGTAGAAACGACCCTGCTGATAGGAGAATTTCGGACCAAAATCTCCATGAAAGATCACCACACTTCAATAATCACATGTGTGGGTGGTAGTATGGACGTACTCAGCATGCTGCGAGTCTTCTCCTGTATTAAAGAACCGCAATGCGAATCTCAACTCGTGTGTGTACAATGCATGTTTATGACTTCTGACAGATGAGAGACACGTACAATCATGAGTGCCCACTACACAGATTGAGCGACACGTATGTGAGAGATGAACAATAATCGAAGCATGTGGAACAGAATCTTTCATTGGTTGCGCTGAGTGTAAATATTACTGCATTGACAATCGTGAGCTAACGTGATGTAATTATCTCATGTGTCATTTTTCTCTTTCAGAAATAATTGTTGACAGCTGAACCGTACGTTTGCGGTTAGCTTTGCACAGTGTGTGTGCACCTTAGCGAGTGCACACCTCTTTGTTATCACTGGTCCTGAAGAAAGCCTTGCGACTTCGCATCTAAAGGCTGAAACATGTAGACCTTGTCACAAATACACCTACGGTTGTCAATGGTCAATTCAACGAGATAGGACATCCTCCTATGTTTTAATCTTGCCCTATGACCCTATCATTAAATTTAAAAGGGATCATAAAGGCAATCTTAAATCACTTTTCACTAATCACTCACTCTGCAAAAAAAAAAACGCTGCGCTGTAATCAGGCATCGTAGCACACCCTGGAGGCATTCGGCTCCTCTGGTGGGGACCCTATGATGAAGCATGTCACCAACTAGGTTGGTGAGTGAGGGTTCTTTTAAAAAAAAGGAATTGCTTCCTTTTTTTGTTCATTGCAGTAAATAGTAATCCGTCTTGGAATTACTCCTTCTTTTGTTGATTACATTGATTCTTTAAGGGGACCAGAAGTCGTTCCATTATACCCTTTCTCTCTTTGTGTTTAATTATAACAACGCAGGAAGCCACTTGATACAAAGTAAACCAGAAATGCGAAAGTTGGTCCATAAAATGTGTAACTGTTTAAAAAATAGGCTTACACCTCGTTTAGAAAGTATCATGAAGATAGGAAGACTCTAGTTACAGTTTATCACTATTGTGGATACAGTAAATGAATGGAAGCATCTGCCTCCAGCTTCAGGCCTGTGTTCAGCTCTGTGGCTGTACACCCAGCATTTATGTTTTTTAACTACTTGTGTGAGCAGCTGCGGCATAAATGCAACAGATGAAGCATTTCATTTAGTTTTGTTAAATAAGCAGAGATAAAACTTTTTGTAAATTATTTTGCTGTATGTGCACCAGCAGCTTTTGTCGCTGGTTGTGCACCACTCCCCATGCTCCTGGGCAGGCGCTTGCAAAAGGACCCCACAGCCCCTGCGGAGCCTGGGGGCCCTCAGGCTTCCACATCTTAAGGGTCCCCTCTGCATTGGAGCTGGGACAATTTTCAGAGTGGGGGAGCTGTCATTAATTTTAATTCACTGAAATCAAATCGAATGTGAAAAATTCAAGCATCATAGAATAATAGGGTGTAGCAAATGTACCATGCTGATTCAGCAGGAGGGAGGTAGGGGTGTGGTATGTAGCTGGTGGTGCATTTTGGAGCACTGGTGATGTGGCTCACTGACCTTTACAGACAGCACATTTTCCGTTGTAATGGCTCTGAATTTACATAGGAATGCAGTTATACTGGTAAAACTGCAAGCAGCAAAAACAATAATGTGTAGTAGTAATCTGGTTTCAGCGAATATTTATCATTAGTGCACCAAGTAAAGTGTCTTGATTTGATTTGGTCATTTTCAAATCTTTGTTTTGATCACACTTAAGAATTACAAAAAAATGTCCTTCATTTGTGATTTCCTAATTGCTGGTATATATTTGAAATATGTTTATAGTTATTTTACAGGTATTTAAATTCTGTTTTGTAATAGAAACATGCTGACATACTACAGCTTTTCCTTTCACTTCCTGTACCACAGCAAGATTGTTGCCTAGGTCGCTTTTACAAAATCCTCTCAATTTGTAGACAGGGAAATAAAAGTAAACGCAAGTTTCCAAATAAGTAACAGTTTGTCAGAAGACACAGCCTGACATTTGAGGATTGTCTTTGAAAACTCATCAAATATGACAAGATAAACACAAATTTTAAAGGCATCTTTATTGCTTGTTCACCTCCTGAGCTCCAGCATGGTTATTTTTGGGGATGCTGCAGCACCCACAGCACCCCTACTTCCAGCGCCTATGTCACTCGGTCCTCTCTGCATTGGAGTGTAATGTAAACAGCACTTCGGGGAAGCATCTGTATTTTCCCCTATCTGAAAATAAAAAGTAAAAACGTGCAAGATTATTTTGTTGCTGCAATTGCCAATGCATTGCCCAGCAAAAGGCTCCCCAGTACTTATCACAGTGATTGGGTCTGCCAGGCTGAGAGAGAATTGTAACAGAGTTGAGAGAGCTGCAGACACAGTGGATTAGGGACAAAGAGCCAGGCATTGGCATAATTCAGGCCCCTGCAGTCAATGTGGTGCAGAGGGGGCAACGCTTCAAGGGGCCCCCAAACCTTCAGGGGGCCCCATTCATCCCTAGTCTGTGAGATATGGGCGATTCAGTGGCGTAACGAAAATTGAGGGGGCCTGCAAGGTACTTGGAGGGGCCCCCTCCGGACTCTATCTGGAGCTCTCCGGCGAAGTGCTGTGCTGAGGGGGCCCCCTGGAGCTTGGTGGGCCCCCGCACTGCGGGGGCTTCGGGGGCCTGTGTTACGCCCCTGGGGCGATTCATGGGCTCCTCGTCGCATTCTGTGGGGAGGGCATCATTTTGTGCTACGCCACTGCTCCTAGGCTATTTTGTGGACATCCTTTGTTCCAAGGGACACCTGGGGCCCCTGCTGCTTTGTCCAGCGTCGGGTGGCCAGGGCGTGGTTTTGAGATGTTATATTTTGCAATGAGCAGGTTGAAATGTGCTCATCATTATAAGTCCCGGAAGCACAACCTAGGGACATTTGGGGTCTATATCGAAAATATATATTGTGGTTAGCCGAGATACTGATGAACATCCTGCAGCTCCTACCCTACACCCATCTCCTCCACCTGAGTGAAGGCCTGCGCTATGACTTTCTTGGGTGCTGGCGATTGACCTGCAGGAACAGGGTAACACTGGGCTGATTGCTGGCAAAATGAATGATGATATAGCTACTGCTGACTTAGTCTGGTAATATATTTTTGCTAACAAACGTAATTCTTCTACATTTCTTTCCTCATCTATGCCAGGTCAACTTCATATCTATGTGTTTCCTTTAGTGCTTTTGTTTTTATTTGTATTGGTTTGATAAACTCAATAAAAAAGATTATAAAAAGAAAGGTTTTTTTTTCCAATTGTTGACTTTATAAGTTTCTAAAAGTACCTTTTCCAGAATATTTATTACAAATCTGGTTTGAGCAGTGAATTGGGTTTGCAATAAATATTTCAAAAAGTCCAACAATGAAATTTGTAGCCATTTCCTAGTCGAAGATAACATTATTAAATGTAATATTGTATATCAATGCTTTCCTATGGAACAGCCAACCCTCCTACAGTGAAAATAACTTTGGGGGCATTGTCCCTGTAAGGCATGTTTATCATTAAGTTTTACATGACCTACTTTTAAATGCCATGCATCCTACCTTATGGGATGTAAGGCCAACATAGGGGTGATGTATTCATATTTAAAAAAAGGTTTTGGGGTTTTGGCCTATCAAATGGGGTTATTTTGACAGGTCGAATTTGCAGTTTTAAAAAAGCACAGCCAGGCTACAAATGGTAGGCCTGCAGTCATGTTTACACTGTCACTGTAATGGATGGGTGCTGCAGTCCACTTTTGACATTTATCTTACAGGTTCTAGGTACACTTTTTTACCACATACTAGGGACTGATAGGTAAGTTAAATATGCCAATTAGTGATGTTCCATTTTAATCTTGTTGAAAGGGGGAGCACAGGCACTTTACCTCTGATAGTAGGAGTAAAGCGCACAGAGTTCTACAGCCAGCAAAACTGTTATGGCAAAAATATCTGACGGTACACCATTCTAAAAAAGTCAATTTCCAACATAGAACTGGCCGAATCACCAGATGTGCATCTCTGCTCGCATTCGTTTTCAAGTAAGGCTTACTTGAATGTGATGCTATATAAGGAGTATTATCAAAGGCCTTAAGAAGTGGGGGTACTAGCGAAACATATGTTGGTTGCAAAAATCGAACATCACTTGGGACAACTGGGAACTGGGATACTTATCTGGAAAACTCAATATTATGTTCACATATGTATTCTTCTGTAACTATGGACTTAAGAATTTGAAAGATTGTACTTTGGCAAATGTTTTTATAAGATTTGTTAAAATAAGAAAATTATTTATGTTTTTAAATATGTAGCTATGTGGCTCTAGAATAATTTGGATTGTTATGTTCCCAGAAAGAAATTGTTTTACACACTTCCACCACAGGTGTTTTTCTATGCACTCGCCCCTTCCCACCATCATTAACCTAGAACAGCCACTGTACAATTGTTTGTATGCTAGCTATAAGGTTCCTGGTTGCAGTGCTGGCCACGTGACCCTGTCCAGGTGACCTGGCCCACTTTAGCCAACTCTTGGTAACTTCCCAACACTTTCTATCACCCATGAGCCATAATTCTCTGAAACCTCCTCCCCTAATAAGTATTGGTCCTTACATCCAGTCAACAAACTGGATTTTAGTGAGCCAGATTGCCATATGCCCCACAAGTGGCCCATTCGGCTAATGATCAACAAATAGGGGACGAGACGCCCCTCTGCCACCTCCAATAGGATAGGCTAGTGGTCAATAATTAAAATAGCTTTCTTAGCCCACAACCAGCCACTTGAGGCCAAAACCTTCTAATAACATAGTGCTCTAGTTGTTATGAAGTAAACTCCCAGTCTGCCACTATGGATCATGCCCCCTGAACAGTTTGATGGTCTAGCTGAGATTAATGAATCTCAATTTGTCTGCTTTCATAAGATATTAAAGGACTAAATCTTCCAGGTAACCTGGTGATCTAATGACCCCTGTACTGTTTGGACCCCATACCACCCAGTACACTTGTCTCTAGGTCTCTGTGAGTCAGTCTCTGGGGGACCACACTCTTTAGGTAGCCTGTAGATCTAGAAGTCAACTTTGCCCCATCCATACTTACCATGTCCACTTGGGCTCCTTCCTGCACCCAAACCAGCTTTAACTGTTGTATGGATCTCTTTTGAGGTTTCATAAAACATGCCTAGTGTGTCCTTATTCAGGGCCAGCACAACTTTCCTCACCTCCTGGAAACCTTCCCCAATCGCCTCAATCTTCTCCAGACTGAAAAACTAGAATTCACAACCAACACATTAAATAAGCTTTTCTTTAAAAACATGATGTGGGTAGACCTAGAGAGTAGCATGTGGTCCCCTGGGGTAATATACCCATTATGATACTCCACAGAGAAACAAGACTGTGATTCCCACAGATAATGGAAGCTGGCCCAGATCTTAACTCTGCAGTCTACTTGAAGCTCATCCCTGTTGGCACTCATGGGTCTTTCAATGCCTGGCTAGTTTGCCTCTTCTGGTCTCATCCTCTGCCTACAATAACTGGTCATCTGCATCTTTCTCAAATGGGAGCCACGCCCAAAATAAATAAATATATTAATTAATTAATTAATTGTCATCCACAGTTCTTAATTTGAGAAGGTGTCTGCAGGTGGGTCCCAGTAGCACTCATTTTTGGTAACCTACACTTATCTTTCCTCACCAGACTTTGACCGAGAGTAAGCGAGAGCTAGGCAGAAAAGGCAGAAAGGAGGAGAAGGAGAAAGACTGAAAAACAATGACAAAGAGAGAAAGCAGGGATGAAAAAATAACCTGCGGGTGTGAGATAATCAATCAATCAATCAATCAATCAATCAATCATGTCACTTATAAAGCGCACTACATACCCGCGAGGGTCTCAAGGCGCTGGAGGAAGAGGGGGGTGGTGCTGCTACTGATCGAAGAGCCAGGTCTTGAGGAGTCTTCTGAAGGCCAGTAGGTCTTGGGTCTGTCGGAGGTTGGTGGGGAGGGTGTTCCAGGTCTTGGCGGCGAGGTGGGAGAAGGATCTGCCGCCGGCGGTCGTTTTCCGGATGCGGGGGACTGTGGCGAGGGCGAGGCTGGTCGAGCGGAGCTGGCCCGTGGGGGTGTAGAAGCTGAGTCGTCTGTTGAGGTAGGCTGGTCCGGAGTTGTGGAGTGCTTTGTGTGCGTGGGTGAGGAGCTTGAAGGTTATCCTCTTGTTGACAGGGAGCCAGTGCAGGTCTCTCAGGTGGGGTGTGATGTGGCTGCGTCGGGGGATGTCGAGGATAAGACGTGCAGAGGCGTTCTGGATGCGTTGCAGCCGTCTCAGGAGCTTAGCCGTCGTTCCTGCGTAGAGGGCGTTTCCGTAGTCCAGCCTGCTGGTGACGAGGGCCTGGGTGACTGTTTTTCTTGTTTCGGTGGGGATCCACTTGAAGATCCTGCGGAGCATTCGGAGGATGTTGAAGCAGGATGAGGAAACGGCGTTGACCTGCTTAGTCATGGAGAGGGTGGGGTCGAGGATGACCCCTAGGTTGCGTACGTGGTCGGTGGGTGGCGGGGCTGTTCCCAGTGATGTTGGCCACCAGGAGATAATGGGGCAGGCAGTGTCTGGTGGTGGATAAAAGAGGCATACGGCGGAATTAAGCCTTCAGAGGCTTGGTATTAGGCTCCCCCAACATTCAGTAGCACCGGCTGTGGGGTTTTGAGCAAAACTTTCAGCCCCAGCACTTATTTTTTTCCAATTAAAAATTGGTGATCCCCACACATATATGTTTACAAGGACACTGGTGCTCATTGCATCACTGTTGGGCATGCCCACTATTATGCAAACACCTGAATGCAGTGCGTAGCATGCCTGTTCACTGCGGTCTTCCTGCCATGTGCTCCCCACCTCGTACTATCTGCACCCCCACATAAAGCCCACCTGTGAATTAGCCCTCACCAAGGGGGTGAGTAGTAGGAATCACGATTGTCTCCACCTTGGCATACAGGGCTGTTATCAAGGCAAAACTAGGAGCCAAAACTAGACGTAGTTAAAACATTAAAGCCAGCAGCAAATTACACTGTATGAGTGCTTGTAGCAAATGAACTTGTCCCTCTCCAGTGCGTATGACATGGTTTCTCCTCAATAAAATCTTTTTAAAAATGGATCTGTATATTTAGTATTGTAGCATAGTTTTTTCAACTATACTGACTAGAATGCTCTAGGATTAACAGGCAGTCCTACAGGGACAATGATACAATTCAATAGCTCAAAATCTGGTACAATTCCAATTAACAATAATTTACCAAAGTAGAAATTGTGTATGTGCCTGGAAAGAAATTGTGTGTGAGATGCAAAAATGTGGATTTAAATCAGGCAACATTTTGTGCTGTGTAACATGCACAATATATTTGATATAGTGAGCCTCACTGAGTAAATTCCAATAATCAAATCAAATCAGGGACATTTGTACAGCGCACATATCACTCGGAAGTCTCATGGCGCTTGCGGACGGGTCGGATAGAATACTCATTTAGTTGTCAAATAGCCATGACTTCAGCTTCTTGCAAAAGCAGTTGTGATCTGTGATGGTACGTAGGTTTAAGGGGAGTTTGTTCCAAGAAGCAGGGGCAAGAAAGGAAAAAGACCTTCCTCCATTTCTCACGGTTCGAATTCTGAGCGGTGTGAGAAATGATTCGTTGCTCGATCTTAGCACCCTACAAGGCTGGTACCAACGTAGTTTTTTGGACCAGTACCCCGGGCCTTTTCCATACATATGTTTGTGTGTTAGACAGAGAATTTTAAATAGGATTCACTGTCTAACTGGGAGCCAGTGTAGAGATCTCAGACAGGGGGCAGAAGGGGATCTGGGCGGAATATTCAAAACCAGCCTGGCCGCAGTGTTCTGCAAGATCTGAAGTCTTGTAAGAAGGCCTTCGTTGATTGAGGACAACAGGGCATTTCAGTAGTCCATGCGATTTATTATTAGTCCCTGGACTAATGGTTTCCTGGCCTCGATCGGAATCCATTTGAAGACCTTTCGTAAGCTACGCATCACTCCAAAGCAAGAGCCAATTATATGATTAGTCTGACTTTTCATTGACAATTGGCTATCCATATAAAAACCTAGGTTCCGTACCGTCGGTTTGGGTGTTGGACAAGGGCCAAGGTTCAGGGGCCACCAGTCATGAGACCAATGCTCCTGAGCCTTGCCAAAGAGCATGATCTCAGACTTGCCTCCATTTAGTTGAAGGTGATTTGTACTCATCCACCTATCAACGTGGGACATGCATTCTTTGAAGCGCTGCTTTGTTTCTAATGGGTCTGATCCAAGAGTGACCAAGATCTGCGTGTCATCAGCATATGACACAACATCAAAACCGTAAGATCTGATCACCTTGGCCAACGGCGTCATGTAAAGATTAAAGAGAGTCGGGCTCAGGATAGAGCCCTGTGGCACTCCCATCTTGACCGGTCTGTTACATGACACAGTGTTGCCCACCTGTACCGTTGTAACTCGGTCTGTTAGGTAACTCTTAAGCCATTTTAGGGCGTTCCCCCTGACACCAATCTCCCAAAGCCGATGTTCTAAAATTCTATGGGAGATGGTGTCAAAGGTGGCGGATAGGTCAAGCAGGACAAGGATTGTTGACTGTCGTCTGTCCAAAGCTAGCCTAATGTTGTCTGTTACCTCTACCAGTGCTGTGTCGGTACTGTGGGCCGCCCTGAAACCTGACTGTGAGGGATCCAGTAGTCCATGGCTCTCGAGATGACTAACGAGCTGTTGATTTACTAGTGATTCCAGCATCTTCCCAAAATAGGGAAGCAGCGAAATAGGACGATAGTTCAGGAAAAGTTTTGGATCGGCTGTGGATTTTTTTAGGATGGGCCTGACCCTGGCAGCTTTCCATAGTTTTGGGAACTCAGCCTCCGATAGTGATTTGTTAAATAAGTCGGTTAGACTTTCCAACAGTACCAGTGCGATGGTTGGGAGAAATTTTGGTGGCACAGGATCAGTGGGAGAACCTGATTTTATTTTCTGCATGACGGTTGCCACTGCCTCGATGTTACATTTGGCAAATTCATCCAAGATATAAGGGAGGTCTGGAGATGTACTAGACGCATTTTCTGAATGGACGTTATTTATTTGGGACGGAAAGGAGTGATGGATTGCGATAATTTTATCTTCGAAGAATTTGGAGAGAGAGTCAGTCCATTCTTGAGAATTAGGGATTAATGACTGAGTGGGAGGTGTTGTGAATTCTTTTAAGATTTGGTAGAGTTCCTTACAGGAGTTCGCTGCCTCGTCTATCCGGTTTAGGAGGAACAATTTTTTTGCTTGCTGGATGTCCACCATGTAGCAGTGGTGGATATTTTTATATGTTTCGCGATCGGTCAGATCTTTACTTTTTCTCCATTTCCACTCTGCTGTCCTGCACGAGAGCTTCACTGTCTTTAGTTGCTCCGTGAACCAGGGAGCGGCCCTAGATTTAACTTTGACCTTGGTAAGAGGGGTGATTTTGTCTAGTGCAGCCGTAATAGCTTTATCAAAAACAGTTGCCGCAAGGTTGATGTTGTCCTCCTGGCATGAGTGGAAAAGGCTAAAATATTTTGAAAAAAGAGATGGAGTAACTTTGCGCCATGACCTCCGCCATATTAGTTCATTTCTAGGGTCATCTTTGATCATATGGACTGGGATAACAAATTTTAATAGATAATGATCTGACCATAACAGTGGGGAGGGAGATTCTACTGTGATATCTGGAGAATTAGTAAAAAGGAGATCAAGTGTATGACCTGCGCTGGGGGTAGGACCTGTTACCAATTGGGCAAGTCCTAATGTATTCATGTTTGTGATCAACTGATCTGTGTCCGGGTTCGACAGTATCTCAGCATGATAGTTGAAGTCTCCTATTAGGAAAAAAAAGACAGAGGCCAATACTTGCGGCGCTATAATCTCAAGTAATTTGTCTGAGAAGTCGCTTTTGGGACCGGGAGGTCGGTATATGCCAATATGCAATACAAATGCCATGAGGAATTTTGTTGTGAAGTGTGTGTGTTTGCTATGTGAAAGGATGACTGGTGGCAAGCAGGTTGACAGAGACATTAATTAGGCTTCAAGGGACCTAAAACAGGTGACTCACCAGTAGGAGTATATTGTATGCTTCACAAAGCGCAATTCTGAAATAAAACTCAGTAGCTGGATTGTTCTTTGAGAGCAAAGGTTTATTCTTCTGAATGACATCTCAAGCCAAGCGGCTGCAGCATGTTTAGCATGTCTACACATTATCTGTCAGGCTTCCACGCTTAACCCGAAAGAATTCCTCAGGATCAGAGTGATGAACATAGTGGTCCACCTCTTGATATCCCCAATTCCACTTACCGTAATGGCACGGAGTTTTAGGGTGATCAAGCGAGGGAAAGGGATTAGGTAGGGAACAGAAGGGAAGAGGATTAAGACCTGAAAAAAAGAATAAATAATGGTTATCGAGGAAAATACAGACTACACTCATAAAAGTCTCACTAGATTTATTCCAATTACTTCAGACTCTTGCAGGTCTTTTTCATATCAACAACATCCAATATCTGACGACTGGAGCAACAAGGTCTTAATCCTTCATAAACATATAGTAAGCGAGACAAATATTAAACATGCATATACGACAGGAAACAATACTAATAAATCATCCACACTCTGGTCCTTTGTACATACCCATAAAGAATATAAATGGGAAAAATATATATATGTCATAGGATACTCTTCCTTGTTTTAATCAAGTAAGGGTTCTTGGCTTCAGAAGAAATTGTCACTTTTATTATTTGTCTCCATTTCCCTGAAATAACCATTCCATGGAAAAACTTGTTAATTTTTTAACAATATTTCTTAATGTTGAAAGGAAAAAATGAATATAACTCCAGAAAGTAGAAGGGTTAACACTCGTTCAAGCACATATGATAGATGTTCAAAATGAAGATCCTTTAAATGCTGTTCAAAGGGCACCACAGCATAAGGAAACAATGATTCAATCAAAACCAAATAAATGACCACAGCTTTATTTCTTCATAACAATTGCCATTGAAAACAAAGCAAAGAAAGCCATAGAATCCCTAACGGGAATCAAGAGAAACGGTGAACAAAACTGTGAAGAAGACGAGAGACTATGCGTCTCACTCCTGGCATACTTACATGCCTCCCGGCATTACAGCTGGCAGCTCCAAACGACTTCCTCGACGGAAGGGAGCACACAACCGATAGCGCTCCCCCAAAGGTACGAGCAGTGGTGCAGTGGTGCACAGAAGAGACACTGAACGCTGAAACCATACCGCAGCAACTGACTTCCCAAACAAATTACACACGCCAGCTGACATGCGGTGCCGTTTATAACTCCCATGATTCCTCAATCTCAGAACTACTACTCTCCCATGAAGGAAGTGACCCGCTTAGGGCCACCCGGGTCACTGCAGACCACCTCTCAGCCTTCGATGCCAAATGAACAGTCAGAGGAACAGTGGAGAATACAAACCAATATTTGTTATTTATATACGCTCAGAGCGGGGCCCCGTCTGCACAGTCTTGCAAGAGTGCTGCAGAGGGAACTAACTTACGGCAAGCAAGAAGACATATTATGTACGTTGTATGATTAACAAAGAACACGCCCACAGTGGAATTTTCCAAACAGATGTGGCCGGACAGCGTAAAAAGAAAAAACTTCTAATCTCGTATCTTGCACAACTCGGAACATTTTTAAGGCCGTCTCACCCTGCGCTGCAATCAAACTGCTAGGCAGGTGGGAGAGGGCCTTGACCAAAATTGAAAACTATGCGCTAACACAAGCAGTTCTTCATTACAGAAACAAAACTTAGCAAAGGGGATTTCTCGGAATAGAAAAGGATTCGTTTTGAACACCACACAAAATGGAACCCGAAAAAGCAAATGGCGTAGCGAATGCTAACTTATACATAGCATTATTAGAGCATCAACTAGCATAATCTAACAGACCCTCCTTTTAACATGAGCTAAAGGCATTTGCTATAATAGAAACAGGCACATATGCAAAGCAACTGTAACATCATTAAAGCGGAGAGAGCATAAAAATGTGTTATGCAATCAAGACGAAACTATGGGCACACTTTACAGTCATCATCAGAGATTGGGACAGCGAGGAGGGACGAATCCTCGAATATTCCCTCATCTATGTTCATAAGACCATCAACATCAACTTGGAGCATCATAGCGGCATTGGTAACATGGGCTGATATTTTCTGTTTGGGCGTGAAAACAGTGGCACAATAGGAACAGCAAAAGGGAAGGCATTAAATGAGAATGCAACCGAAGATTAATAGTGCTATAAGATAAACTATTTCCTTGAGGATCCAACCCCAATTACCAAAAAGAGACCAACTCCAATTTCCGCTTTCCATCCCCTTGAAGTTATCAATAATGTCCATAATCTGTTGTGTTATATTTTTCTCCAAATTTTCTATACCAACAACACACTGGTCGCCAACTACTGCGCATACTTCACCACTCTTTGCCAAGATAAAATCCACTGCATATCTAGTCTGTTCCAAATACACCCGCATGCTTTCCAACTGAGTAGTTATATCTCTTAAGGCCACCACTGTAGTATTGGATAGAATCTGCAACTTACATCCAAAATATTCTCTAGCTTTCTCACCCCTGGCCATGGCAGTACCACCCAATGTAAAGATGGAGAAAAGGATGTATCCGAATGTGATACCATTACTATAGCTATTCACTTCCAAATCTGTCACCCCTTCACAGAACTCTGTTGTGAGTTTCCTTTTCACCCATCTTGTTCTAGGTTTAGCGTATTTGCATGGAACGCCCAGAGGCAGTACTATTCCAAGGGCCACATCATCGATACCATTGTGGACATTAGAATAAGTCCCATTAGACAGAAAGAAAAACCCTGGGTGTGCATAAATCTGCCCCCATTATTCACTGCAGCGTATCTCGAATTCATTCCCAAAGCTCTTGGGTCTTTTTTATTCACTAGGGGAATGGTGTTTTTATACAATATTGCCCCTGAACAATTGATGTACAAATAAGTGTCTGTGCTGTTTACTATGGGGCAACGAGCAGGGTAATAACCAGCCTCCCGGGGTACCGTCAACTCCTTGTAATGCCAACCCACTAGTGTTATATTCTGGGCCTCTATATAAAAATTGTCACAATATGTATTATTGTCACAACCCAGGTAACCCTTACCCTGTGGTTTTTGGTGATACAGACATGGTCCAGGATAACCAAATCCGAACACTCCCTTTACTTCCACAAACTGAGGTGGCTGAGTATATATGTAATTAACAAGCGACAATGGATATGCAGTCCAAAGGCTAGTGACAGATCGGGTGGGATAGCAGGCAGTCCCCTTGCCAAAAAATCTCCTGTGTGTTTCTATGAACACATTACTTGGGGCAGCCCTCTTGTTGCGTCTTGGAGAAATGTGTTCACCTACATTAGGTGTGGGTACACTATGTGCATCTTCCAGAAACCACGATAACCCACATACCATTATTATCATCATTACAAGAACAATGACACACACAATTTTACTTCGTAGAGACCAAATCATACTGCTCTGTATAGGGGCAATTGGCTGATCCTCCTCAGTAACTTGTCTACCAAAAGGATACATAGTAAACAAGGGGAAAAAGAAATCAAGAAATGTGAGTGTTCCCTGTGAGTGTTCCCAGTGTCTGTCAGAGCCTCACTGGTACAGGCTCCTATCATCCATCAATCAGTTGGCGCTCTTGAGCACCGGCCGTGGAGCTTGCTCTGTCCTAAGCTCGTGCCTAGTCTATCCCATGTCGATAAAGATGGTATACTTTCAAAGTATACTTTCCTGACTAATGTTCGAACAACAAGAGCAAAATGGATGCAACTTCTGGTGTGCTCCACTCCCTCGTTGGTACTGCCACTCAGTGCTTTCCTACCTTATGCAGTCCTTCTATTTTCCAGACTCGGTGGTCCTCGTCCAAGGACGTAAATTGTACCTGGCAGCTCCAGGCACTGTATGATCACTGAACAGAGGCTCCTGGATAGCTCGTATTTCTAATGGGACAGCCTCATTCAAAACATCATCGTTCTCTTTGTCAGTTTGGTCCAAATCAGTTTAGCATTACTAAAAGGCACGAATCTGGGCACTTGTTCACATTCAACATCTCCTATTCCCTCCTTGACCCACTGATCATAAGGCAAAGGTAATCTTTTGCAATGGGTCGCATGGACCCAGTTCTTTCAACCAGCAACCTTCACAGCCGTCTATGTGGCCAGCAGAACCTGCTTAGGACCTTTCCATCCAGGCTCCAAATTTTTCTTCCTCTGAATGTTCTTGATGAGGACAAAATCACCAGGCTGGATGTTGTGGCCAGGTCCCTCGGGTTTAGGAGGTAAGGAGTCTCGCACCTGTTGGTGAATAGAATGCAAACTTTCCATTAACTGCCCAAGGTAATCAAGCAATACAAGATATTTAATATCTGAATATTTCTTCAGCCTAGGGACGCCCCGGACATTTGCAGGGCTTCCAAACAGTACCTCGAATGGTGACAAGCCAGTTCTAGTATGTGCTGTAGTTCTAGTTGACAAAAGAGCTAACGGAAGAGCATCTGGCCATTTCAATCCTGTTGTCTCCTGGATGTTTGCCAATTTCAGTTTGAGCGTACCGTTGTACTTCTCAACAAGACCGGCTGACTGCGCGTGATTGGCAGCATGGAATTTCTGTTTAATATGCAAGCCTTCACATATTAGCCTAATCACTTTCCGATTGAAATGAGAGCCGTTATCACTCCAGATAATTCGGGGCATTCCGAAACGAGGAAAATACTCTTTAAGGAGTACTTTCGCGGTTGTGAAGGCCGTATTGTCTTTAGTGGTGTAAGCCTCAACCCATTTACTGAACGTGCATATAACCACTAGAACATACTTGAGAATGTTACAACGTTCTAGCTCAATGAAGTCCATCTGAAGGACTTCAAAGGGAAATGTAGGTGGTGAAAAGTTACCGGATGGTGTGGGGGTACCCTTTCCTGGATTGTGCCTCATGCAGATCATGCAATTTTTCATTAAATGTGCAGCAGTCTTAGAAATATTATCATTACACCACACTGGGGCCAACAATTTACAAATACCTTTTGCACTGATATGATCTGGACCATGAGCCACAGTAACTACAGGGAGTACATATGCATCGGGTAACATCCATTTCTGTTCTCCAGACAAGTCAATCCAACACCCTTCTTCATCTAAACGTGCTGTACTCTCTTGCCACACCGCTAATTCTTCTATCGTGGCTTCACTTTGTATCTCTTTCACACTCTCAACCGTGTTTTCAAACATGGCATTCTCGGGAACCCATCTAGCTAGGCCTTCAACAAACATTCTCTTCATCTTACTCCAATCAGTTTCCTTGGCGGTCTGATCTGCAAACGCATTCCCTCTACCTACATCATCTGTCACTTTTCTATGGGCGCTACACTTCACAATAGCCTTTTTCTTAGGAAGTGTTAGTGCCGATAACAATTGCAATATCAGGTTCCCATGTTGTATCTTAGTACCATGGGAGGTAAGGAACCCTCGCTCTGCCCACAGGCGCCCAAGATTGTGGGCCACCCCGAATGCATACTGACTGTCTGTGTAGATATTGACAACCAACCCTTCGCTCAATTTACAAGCTTGTATAAGGGCAACGAGTTCTGCTGCCTGGGCGGACTGATAGGGGACCCATGATGTCTCGACTACTGTGTGCAATGGAGTGATAGCATAAGCTGCAGTGGTGATGCCATCTGGTAATTTAAAACAAGAGCCATCGACATATAGTTCTCCTTTTGAATCAGATAAGGGAACATCAGTCAAGTCTACCCGTCCTTTCGTCTCTTCCTCTGTCCGGAAAATACAGTCATGTTTGTCGACTGCATCGTTTTCGGAAGGGAGGGGTAGAAACGTGGCTGGATTCAGAGTGGCACATCTTTTAATCGTGACATGCTTAGCAAACAATGTCAATTCATAACCAGTAAGACGTGCACTGGTGAAGTGCTGTGTCCTTGTTTTATTCTAAAGTGTATCCACAGCATGGGGTACCATAACTGTGAGGTCAGTATCAAGTACGAGTCCAGCCAATTGTCTAATTGAAGTGGCCACAGCCGTGACCGCTCGCAGACAGCTCGGGAGGGCCCTTGCGACAGGATCAAGCACAGCAGAAAAATAAGCACAAGGTCTCTGTCTATCACCAAATCTTTGAGTCAAGACAGAAAGAGCACAACCAGCCATCTCGTGGATGTAGAGTACAAAAGGTTTCCTATAATCAGGTGTGCCTAGCACTGGAGCAGAGCAAAGCGAGGCTTTTAACTGTTCAAAGATTGCTGACAATCTGGCCTCCAAGGCAAAGGCTCATGCACTGCTTTCGTTGTTAATGCAAGCAGGGGTTTGATTAGTAAGGAACAATTTGGGATCCACTGCCGACTGTAGGAAGTGATGCCTTTAAAAGCAAGCACATCCTTTGAGTTTGTGGACAGGGCATTTTATTAATAGTACTGATGCGTTCTGGCGTTAACCTTCGACCCTCCTTCGACAAAAGGTGACCTAAATAGGTGACCTCCTGTTGACAGTATTGAAGCTTCGAAAGGGAAACCTTATGACCATGGTGTGCCAGGTACAACAACAATTTCACCGTACTATCCTTGCAACCTTGTTCCGTATCAGAAGCAATCAACAAATCATCTACATACTGCACCAATATATTACCTGGAGAAAGTGATAGGGAATCCAACTGACTCTTTAACGCTTGACTATAAATGCTGGGACTTTCAGTATAGCTCTGAGGAGCGCGACAGAATCGGAAACTTTTACCAGCCAGCGAAAATCCAAACAAATACCTACTATCTGGGTGGACAGTAATACTAAAGAATGCATTCTTTAAATCAATCACAGAGAAGAACTGAGCAGTAGATGGAATCATAGTTAGAAGTGTGGTGATAGCAGGAACCACTGGGTATTGCGGGACAACTATTTTATTAACCTCTCGCAAATCAATCACAAAACGATACACATCACCAGCACTGTTAGGAGAGTCTAGAGGTGCCCTTTTTAAGACCGGAAGAATAGAACTATTGCATACATTACCTGTAGTCTCTTCGACAACTCCCTTGCATATTAAGTCCTGAACAATATCCAGAAGAGCTTGTTCTCCTGCCTTTGGTATTTTATACTGAGGAATGTGGGGCAATACGGCATTGTCCTTAACCTGTATAGAAACGGGGGGTAAATGCAACAAGCCTACATCGGTTTCACTGGTGGCCCATAACGTGGGTGGAACTGGATCAAATTCAGGTGGAAGGGGAGCATCCCTAGATAGACATTGTATAGTACCTACGTCCGGGCCCATGGTAATATAGACACCATCCGACGAACAATATATAGTAGCATGCAACTTCTTTAGTAGGTCCAAACCCATCAGAATTTTCACCACAATTGGATGTTAGAAGGAATGAACAATCCACAGTAAAAGGGCCAACAGTAAGGGCAAGAGGGCGTGAGATGGGGCTTACAACCGGTACTCCTGAAAAACCCACTGAAACATTATTATGGCCAGACAGGGGCGCCCCAGGGACCAGGTGTTGGGCAATAGAGCTTTTCGTAGCACCTGTATCAACCAAGAACTCCTTAGGAGATCCTTGCAGATCTATCTTGACATAAGGGCCACGCTGGTCTACAGGTATTTGAACTGGAGCCGGACCCTGTCTCTGGCTGTCCTACCTGAAAGACGTCCCCGTCACATCATCAATATCATAATCATCATTGTAGGACTGCCTATCTGGAGTGTCATCAAAATAATTGTCAAAACGGTCTACAGGGGCAGTAGTGTGTTGCTGCCTATTGGTCCCACGACCCCTGTTTCCAGAACCTCGTCCTCTAATGGGCGAAGCATTGCGCAAAAGTACAGGACACTGCCTACGCCAGTGACCTTCTTCCTTGCAATAAGCACACTGATTCTGTCCCAAAGGTGTCATGGGTGGCTGTCTAGTGCGTGGAAGCTGTTGGTGGGGTCCCCGTCCCCTGGTGTTACCTCGATATGCCTGTTGCAATAATACCTTTGTCTTTAGATCTTTATGCTTTTTATCGCTTTTGTCTTTCTATTCATTATCCCTATGTTCGTAATATTGGGCCATATTTAAAATCACAGAGGGGGAAGACGTAGACCAAGTACTCTCAGCTACTTGAAGTTTAGACATTATTTCGGGAAGGAGATTAGTGACAAACCTATCAACAAATTGACTGACTCCTCCCTCCATAGACATATCTTGCCCACTGTAATCCAAAAACGTCTCTTCAAACCTAGTGAAAAAATCAGAAACACTTTTGTCTTTCTTCTGCCGGCAGGCAGTCAATCTGTCCCAACTAACTTTCTTGGGGGGAATGGGTGTATGCCTATATGTTATTATGCGACCGAGAAGGGCGAGCAGCTCAGCACATGGTTTGTCTCCTGGCTTTCTATCTCGGTCCCAACCCCTGATCACATCCCAAGTTCTGCCCAACTCGGCGACATGGTCTAGGGTATGCACCTGTCGCCAAATATCAACTGGAACTAGTAGGCCAAAAAACATTTTAATATCAGCAAGGCTCATCACAGTGGAAGAGGCAGCTTCTGTCAATTCTTTATAGTAAGCAGTAGGATTTTTCCTAGGGTCGGGCAACGCAGCCTTAATGGCCAGGACCTCACTTATTTTCCATGGAGTATAAACCCATTGTTCCTGAAAACGGGCAGCCACAGCCAGTCTGGTAACCACCCCATGTTGATCTGTCACTGCAGGGATTCCCGGGTGGTAAATAGGATGAACCTTTCGCATTGGGAACTGAGTTATGTGAGTGGGACTCTTATCATGTAGTCTGCCTCTATACGTAACTAAAGTGGAAATATTCCTGAACACTTTTGCATACACTCCATGTATGCAAAAGCCTCACTTGAATATAGTTACTATAAAGTAATTGTGCTTCACATTTAGTAACAGTATAGGACATATACACATAAAGCATGACAAACTGACAGGTCTTGGGTAACTTGTGACATCGTCGTCATAGCATAAGGGTATTTTTGGATGTTTATGTTGAAAAAATACTTTCCATAAATATTGCACTGTATTGTAATTGCATTTGATTCACAGTATTAATTAGAAAAGCAGCCATGCTGTATACTTTTCGGGAAGGTTTTAGGTTCATAGAAGCTGTTCATTTTAAGGAAAAACTAGCCCTGGTCTCAGATTACGCAACACACTAATGTTGAATCCTAGTTAATCCTATTTACATCATTTTATATTGCTATGCTTTAGTGCTTGAGTGACCAAAGCTTCAATTGGAAGTGAAGATAGTTTGCATATGGGTTATGCAGGATATGTACACAACTCACAGTCATTTCAGAGTTAAAAGGTGTGTTGGAAATGGCCCTTTTTGCAGGGTTATCCCCAGACTTTTTGCTTTTTCCTCCTATTTTTTCCTGACCGGTTTGTGTTGGTTTTAGGACTCTGGGCACTTTACCACTGCTAATCAGTACTAAAGTGCATATGCTCTCTGTGTAAATTGTGTTATGGATTGGTGTTTCCAAGATTGGATTTTTGATTTACTTGTCAGTCCCTAGTAAAGTGCACTACGGGTGCCGGGGCCTGTGAATCAAATGCTACTCGTGGGCCTGCAGCACGGATTGTGCCACCCACGTACGTAGCCCGGAAAAAGGTACCTCAGACCTGCCATCACAGAGTCTGCGCGCAGTTGCGACTGCCATGTCGACTTGGCCCGTGCCCACACTGGCCAGTCACGAAATCTTCCCTTTTCTTACATGTCAGGCGCCCTAAGGTAGGCCCATGGTATTCCTGTGGGCAGGGTGCAGTGTATGTGAAAGGTAGGACATGCCCTGGTGTGTGTGGCATGTCCTAATAGTGAATTACAGCCAATTTCGTTTTTCACTATTGCAAGGCTACCAGTTCCCCATAGGACCGAATGGGAGGTTTGTTTATAACATCTTATAAACATACCTGGCCCAGGGAATTCGGTAAGAAAATGAAGTTTCGTATGCCTGAACTCAGAATCTAAAGAGGCATCTTTTAGTGAAGGTGATTTTTACATTCTGTGTTTGAAAATACCACTTTTATATAGTGGGTATTTTCTTGCTCAGTCATCCCGTGTGCCTCTGCTGCAATGTGGATTGCCTGTCTGTGTTTTGGATGACAGAAGGCTAGGGGAGCGGGAGGGGCGCCAGATGGTCTAGGTAGGTCAGGAAAGGGCTGAAGAGACCTGGGCTGCGATGGGGGAAGGGGGAGGAGATTTCCTTGCACCTCAAAGGGCCTGCTCTGCCTCTGACATATGCCGTCTCCACCTCCTGCCAGGAATTCACACCAGAGAAGGCAGAACTGGTTCTGGCCGGGCACAGGCCCTCTCTGCCTAAGAGATCAAAGGATTTTTGGACATAAATACTGGGTCCCAGACCCCTGAACTTTAGAACTCATCTGGAACAAGAAGACTGCCAAGAAGAAGAGCTGGCGAAGCTGCGAAAAGGAACGACTGCTTTGCTGGGTGCTTTGCTGGGCTGACCTGCAGTGGCTGCTTCTGTCTTGGGCAGTGAAAGGCCTGGACTGGACTTTCTGCAACCTAATTAGTGAGTCTCTCCAAGGGCTTGAGGTAGAGCTTGCCCCCTGTTCACGAGGTCTCAGGAACAGCAAAGACTTCAAGTTGTTCGGCCCGCAGCACTGGGGACGGTGTGTTTTGTGCTGCAACAAGAAGAACGCCAACTCGACGACATCTAAGAAGCTGCTGCCGACTCCGTGTCCTGTAGGCACCGCAGAGGGCAACGCCGCACCGCAACCTTGGTCTCACCGACGACGCCTGTTGATGCCGCCACCGAGCCGCTGCTTGCACCGCGACCTGTGGGCATCGCACTCAGTACCGCCTTGCTTCACGCCGAAGCTTTGGCACCGCAGAGAGCACCGCCGCACCGCGACCTTGGTCTCACCGACGACGCCTGTTGATGCCGCCACCGAGCCGCTGCTTGCACCGCGACCTGTGGGCCCCGCCCTCTGTACCGCCTTGCTTCACGCCTTGCTTTGGCACCGCAGAGAGCACCGCCGCAACGCCGCCCCGCGACCTTGGTCTCACCGACGACACCTCTTGACGCCGCCACCGAGCCGCTGCTCGCACCGCGACCTGTGGGCACAGCACTCCGCACCGCCTCGCGCCGAAGTTTTGGCACAGCAGAGAGCACCGCCACAACGCCGCACCGCGACCCTGGTCTCACCGACGACGCCTGCTGACGCCATCACCGAGCCGCTGCTCGCACCGCGGCCTGTGGGCACCGCACTCCGCACCGCCTCGCTACACGACGACGCCGTGGCCTCCCTGATGCCGCCACTTCAAGCCGAAATCCACGCTGCTGCTGGCTCCGTGGTTCGAGTGCACCGCTCGTAAGTCACACGAAGCACTGCCCTCATCCCACACCGCAGCCTTGGCCCACCGACGCCGGCACCATTGACTCCAGCTCGTCAACCGACGATAGCGCTTCAGCAACGACGACGCCGCTGCTTGCACCGCGACCTGCTAGCACCGTGACGAGCCCCGCCTTCATCTCACACCGCGACCCTGGTCTCACCAACGACGCCATCTGACGCCGCCACCGAGCCGCTGCTCGCACCGCGACTGGGGGCACTACACGCCGCACCGCTGCGCTTCGCACCGCAGCACCCGACGCCTGTTGGCGCCAGCGCTCCTGATCCCATCAGAAAGGGGCTCGACCTGCAACGCGAGTGACTTCAAGGGCCCCATCGCCTGCATTTCTGAAAGGTACTGTTTGCGGGTCTTCCCGACACCGTAGCTGGCCTGCGACCACGCGGTCAGCCAGAACTGTTTTGGATTTGTGTGTTCACGACGCCATGGTAGCCCGGACGGAGCTATCCACACAAGGAACTCTTTTTAATCAACGTGTTTTTGAACTGTGAACTTTTAAGTATAGTATTGTGGATTTTTATCATTTTTGGTCTTGTTTTAATTATATAAAAATATTGGATATTTTTCTAAACTGGTGTGGTGTCCTTTTGTAGTGCTAACACTGTATTACTGTTGGTTATGTGCAAATGCTTTACACACTGCCTCTAAGATAAGCCTGGCTGCTCGTGCCAAGCTACCAAGGGGGTGAGCAGGGGTTATTTTAGACGTGTAACTCCCTTATCCTGACTAGAGTGGTGGTTTTTGCCTCGCTTTGGCCCACGCCCTAGCCTACCAAAAATCCCATTTCTAACATTGGTTGTCAGCGGTGAGGATAGGACTTGCGTTTGCACTTGACTTACAGTGATTGGTGTGCACTACTACCATATCGCAGACCATTACGTGCCACATACTGGTTCTTTTTCTTTTTGGCCTAGTTTTTGATCTTGCAAGTTTGAACTTGCTACTTCATCATGCTTGAATCAATTGCATCATCTGTTGCATCCTTGGAAGTGGCTTTTAAGGAGGAGAGGTTAAAAACCTACAATGTGAAGGAATTGAAGGCGATCGGCAAAAACCTCAAAATCCAAATCAGGGGCCTCACCAGAAAAGAGGAGCTACAAAAGGCACTGAGGGCCTGGGTATCAGCCAGACATGCTAGTGAGCTGTCTGGGGATCTTGGCATGGAGGCAGAGGAGTCTGTTCCAAGGGTGGATGTGCTTTTGGGAGGGGGGGCACCCTCTAAACCAGGCAGCAGCAGTTTGTCCCCAGAGGAGCTGGAGGACAGGCGGGAAGCAAGGAAGTTCGAATTGGAGAAACTCAGGATAGAAAGTGAGAGGGAAGACAAAAGAATAGCCATGGAGGAAAGGAAGATGATTTTAGACCATGACATTAAAATTAGAGAGCTGGACTGGGAAGCCAGTAGGGCTAGGCCCAGCCCAGATGGTGGCAGCAAAAGTGTTAGGTCCAGTACTGAGGATGAGGTACACACACACACCCATTTGGGGCCCTGCTTCAAGGAGGGGGTTGACATACACCCGGGGTTTCAGGATTGTGAGATTACTCCAGTGGTGCGCAGTGTCCCTGAGGTGGATTGGGGAACGGGCACAGGGGATTCTTTTCCTGGTAGTGGGAGGGACACTCTACTGACCCTTGATGAGAGGTGCAGGGAGAGGGTTTCCCCATGATAGAAGCCCTAGTAAGTGGTTATGGAGACCAGACAGAAGAGTATGGGTTAAGAGGCAGCAACAGTCAGACACTGTCTCGCCAGTCTTGTGAGAATGATGTGGGGTACTTTTCTGAGGCACTGGATGGTTGGGTGAAGGGTAGTTTGGTTAACACCTGTGTGGGGCTGTGTGATTCAATTGTTGGAGAGCATATTTTAAGTCCCTGTTTTCCAGAGCTATGCCAACACCCAGGGGAGTGCGAGTTCTCTGACCCCAGGGAGCTTGCCCTGGAGGCAGACCTGTTGGTGGATTCCAGAGGGTCTGGAGAAGCATCTGGGGGTGGCCTGGAAGGAAGTGGCTTAGGTATTTCCCAACCAAGGGTGGTGGGAAAGGTTTGTGGTAGCCCAGATAGGTCCTGGTGTCGTGGGAAGGGTGTAGGGACTCACGTCCTCTCTCCGCGGAGAAGGAGTGGGAATGGGCTGCGGCCCAAGGTGCCCAAAACCCGGTCCCAGAGCCTGGGTAGTTCCAGGAGGGAACACCAGGTGGGGAGCCTAGGCTGTACTGGTAGGCCGTCTGTTGAGGGGGATCTCCTAGTGGCAGGAGGACGTGGAGTGTCTGTAAACAGAGCTCCAGCGGTCCTGGTGTCTGGCAGTGCCGCTCCTAAGTGGAGGGTGCAGAAGTCCGGACGGAGGGGTGAGAGGGGGATGCGTTCCCCTGTGGGAAAACCAGTGGGTCAGGGGCCAGCCAGAAGGGCTGAGCCTCCTAGGAGTGACCATGGTGACACCACTTCTGTCCTGGGGGATCTTCGCGCACTGTCGGATGGACAGGGGTCGGGAGATCTGTGCCAGGCAGACTGTCACACAACACAGGAGTCCTGTGTTACCCTCAGGGGGGGCATGCGTGCTCCCAAGGAAATCCTGGTGCACTGGGCAGGTGCTCAGCTGCAGGGGTTAGTCCCTGGGTTGGGAGGCCAGGTTCAGGTCCTGCCTGACCTGGAGGGACGGACGACTGTAAGCAGTGTCCTGACCGGTTTGTCTTCTAGGGGTACCACTCCCGGGGGGAGGGTGCGGAACTCTGGAAGGGGGTGCAGAGGGAGGGAGTCCTCGCCTCTGACCCCGGCTCAACCTGAGGGTTTCGATCCGAGGGTGGTGGATCAGTTGCAGGGTCGAGGCCCTGAACTGGTGGAAGAATTGGTTGGGAGGACTGGTTCCAGCATCCTGACAGTCTACGGTTCTGAGGGTGTTTCTCCTGGGAGGAGAACCTCGCCCGAGACCTCTAGTCAGCCTGAGGGTACAGACCCTGGGCTGGTGTACCAGTTGCAGGATAGTACCCCTGAACTGGTGGGCGAATTGTGCCGGACACCTGCCACAGGTGCCCTGACAATTCTGGAAAGGGGTACTGCTCCAGGTGGAAGGGTCCAGAGCCCCATGGAAGAAGACCGGGTGTGGGAGAGCCCCCCCAGTCCCTTGTTCAGCCTCAGGGTACACACCCTGGGCTGGTGTACCAGTTGCAGGATAGCACCCCTGAACTGGGGGGCAAATTGTGCAGGACACCTGCCACAGGTGCCCTGACAATTCTGGAAGGGGGTACCGCTCCAGGTGGGAGGGTACAGAGCCCCAGGGAGGAGGACCGGGTGTGGGGGAGCCCACCCCCGCCTCCTATCCAGCCGCATGGTACAGACCCTGGGCTGGTGGGCCAGTGTCAGGATGCCATACCTGACTTGGCAGGGGGGAGAGTGGAGACAGGGTGCCAGGCACCTGGGGTTACCGCCCCCCACTCTCTGATGCCGCAACGGTTGGAGTGGCCTGAAAGGCATGAGGCCTGGCTCTCAACACTGACAGTTGGCAGTGACCACTGTGGCTGGCTTTCCGGAGGGACAGAGTTGCCCCTGGGAGGGGGAAAGGAGTCACACCCCAGAGGTGGACTGGGCCACACTGTTGTGTTGGCCATGAGGGTACTGTCTGCCTGTTGGGACACATCTGTGAGCCAAGTGAGTATAGGTGCTGCACAGAGGGGGTCCACAGGTGAGGAGAAGGGTCCCCCATGGGTCAGCTTAGTGGGCCCTGAGAGTATGGATAGAGGGATCCAACTAGGTTCAGGAAGGCGTAGAATGGGAAGAAAAGCCTGCTGTTGCGGGCCAGGTTCCATGTTCTATCGCCCCAAGCCGGGAAACCCATCGAGGTATGGATTGGTCTACCCTGGCTTTAGGCTGGAAGGGGGTTGTGTTGGAAATGGCCCTTTTTGCAGGGTTATCCCCAGACTTTTTGCTTTTTCCTCCTATTTTTTCCTGACCGGTTTGTGTTGGTTTTAGGACTCTGGGCACTTTACCACTGCTAATCAGTGCTAAAGTGCATATGCTCTCTGTGTAAATTGTGTTATGGATTGGTGTTTCCATGATTGGATGTTTGATTTACTTGTCAGTCCCTAGTAAAGTGCACTATGGGTGCCGGGGCCTGTGAATCAAATGATACTCGTGGGCCTGCAGCACGGATTGTGCCACCCACGTACGTAGCCCGGAAAAAGGTACCTCAGACCTGCCATCGCAGAGTCTGCGCGCAGTTGCGACTGCCATGTCGACTTGGCCCGTGCCCACACTGGCCAGTCACGAAACCTTCCCTTTTCTTACATGTCAGGCGCCCTAAGGTAGGCCCAAGGTACCCCTGTGGGCAGGGTGCAGTGTATGTGAAAGGTAGGACATGCCCTGGTGTGTGTGGCATGTCCTAATAGTGAATTACAGCCAATTTCGTTTTTCACTATTGCAAGGCTACCAGTTCCCCATAGGACCGAATGGGAGGTTTGTTTATAACACCTTATAAACATAACTGGCCCAGGGAATTCGGTAAGAAAATGAAGTTTTGTTTGCCTGAACTCAGAATCTAAAGAGGCATCTTTTAGTGAAGGTGATTTTTACATTCTGTGTTTGAAAAAACCACTTTTAGAAAGTGGGTATTTTCTTGCTCAGTCATCCCATGTGCCTCTGCTGGAATGTGGATTGCCTGTCTGGGTTTTGGATGACAGAAGGCTGGGGAGCGGGAGGGCGCCAGATGTTCTAGGTAGGTCAGGAAAGGGCTGAAGAGACCTGGGCTGCGATGGGGGAAGGGGAGGAGATTTCCTTGCACCTCAAAGGGCCTGCTCTGCCTCTGACAAATGCCGTCTCCACCTCCTGCCAGGAATTCACACCAGAGAAGGCAGAACTGGTTCTGGCCGGGCACAGGCCCGCTCTACCTAAGAGATCAAAGGATTTTTGGACATAAATACTGGGTCCCAGACCCCTGAACTTTAGAACTCATCTGGAACAAGAAGACTGCCAAGAAGAAGAGCTGGAGAAGCTACGAAAAGGAACGACTGCTTTGCTGGGTGCTTTGCTGGGCTGACCTGCAGTGGCTGCTTCTGTCTTGGGCAGTGAAAGGCCTGGACTGGACTTTCTGCAACCTAATTAGTGAGTCTCTCCAAGGGCTTGAGGTAGAGCTTGCCCCCTGTTCACGAGGTCTCAGGAACAGCAAAGACTTCAAGTTCTTAGGCCCGCAGCACTGGGGGTGGTGTGTTTTGTGCTGCAACAAGAAGAACGCCAACTCGACGACATCTAAGAAGCCGCTGCCGACTCCGTGTCCTGAAGGCACCGCAGAGGGCACCGCCGCAACGCGACCTTGGTCTCACCGATGACGCCTGTTGATGCCGCCACTGAGCCGCTGCTTGCACCGCGACCTGTGGGCCCCGCCCTCTGTACCGCATAGCTTCACGCCAAAGCTTTGGCACCGCAGAGAGCACCGCCGCAACGCTGCCCCGTGACCTTGGTCTCACCGACGACGCCTGTTGACGCCGCCACCGAGCCGCTGCTCGCACCGCGACCTGTGGGCACAGCACTCCGCACCGCCTCGCTTCACGCCGAAGCTTTGGCACCGCAGAGAGCACCGCCACAACGCCGCACCGCGACCCTGGTCTCACCGACGACGCCTGCTGACGCCATCACCGAGCCGCTGCTCGCACCGTGACCTGTGGGCACCGCACTCCGCACCGCCTCGCTACACGACGCCGCCGTGGCCTCCCTGAAGCCGCCACTTCAAGCCGAAATCGACGCTGCTGCTGGCTCTGTGGTTCGAGGGCACCGCTCGTAAGTCACACGAAGCACCGCCCTCATCCCACACCGCAGCCTTGGCCCACCGACGCCGGCACCATCGACTCCCGCTCGTCAGCCGACGACAGCGCTTCAGCAACGACGACGCCGCTGCTTGCACCGCGACCTGCTTGCACCGTGACGAACCCCGCCTTCATCTCGCACCGCGACCCTGGTCTCACTGACGACGCCATCTGATGCCGCCACTGAGCCGCTGCTCGCACCACGAGCTGGGGGCACCGCACGCTGCACCTCTGCGCTTTGCATCGCAGCACCCGACGCCTGTTGGCGCCAGCGCTCCTGATCCCATCAGAAAGGGGCTCGACCTGCAACGCGAGTGACTTCAAGGGCCCCATCGCCCTGCATTTCTGAAAGGTACTGTTTGCGGGTCTTCCCGACACCGTAGCTGGCCTGCGACCACGCGGTCAGCCAGAACTGTTTTGGATTTGTGTGTTCACGACGCCGTGGTAGCCCGGACGGAGCTATCCACACAAGGAACTCTTTTTAATCAACGTATTTTTGAACTGTGAACTTTTAAGTATAGTATTGTGGATTTTTATCGTTTTTGGTCTTGTTTTAATTATATAAAAATATTGGATATTTTTCTAAACTGGTGTGGTGTCCTTTTGTAGTGCTAACACTGTATTACTGTTGGTTATGTGCAAATGCTTTACACACTGCCTCTAAGATAAGCCTGGCTGCTCGTGCCAAGCTACCAAGGGGATGAGCAGGGGTTATTTTAGACGTGTAACTCACTTATCCTGACTAGAGTGGTGGTTTTTGCCTGGTTTTTGCCTGGCTTTGGCCCACGCCCTAGCCTACCAAAAATCCCATTTCTAACAAGGTGCCTCCTCTATAATGGGAATGGTTTTACCTACAACAAAACAAGCTTACATTGATCAGGCACCTTCCCTAGCACCTCACAGTTTAAAATAAAGGCTAAAATGAGGGCTGGTATATATCTTCACTAGCTGTGGCTTATTGTGGTGATATCCTCTCTGCCCAGCTGTTGGTGGTGAAAAATCACTCGAGCAGAGGAACGGGTAGGTTGTACGCATTCCGCGACGATCCAAAATCGTGGGAGGACGCATTTTTGCGCAATTCCGCTTTGGCTCACTGGAGCCCCTCGCCCCGACCCTAGTGGTCGGTATAATTGATTGCTTTAAGGTATACTATATATCCTTTTTGCGCATGGGATAGCAGGGCACTAAGTCAGACATGTGCACGCAACTGTCCATTAGGAGTAGTTTTAATGGTTTTTTCTCGGTCCTGACGAATTGCCTTTGATCTTTTTAGACTTTTGCAGCAAGAAACATGTTGACCATCACCTCTACCTTGAGCTAACGTGGTCCATTATAACCACTCAAGCCCACACCTGTTTTTAATATAACCTAGGGTTCAACTCACTGAATAAATCCTATCTACAAATCCCTGAGTTATTTTTAATACTTATTAGCACTCTACTCACACACTACACCCTCACCACCACATTTACACTTCACAGACGGCAGCTCAAAAGACCTCCGGCGAAGAGCCCCCTTGCGTGGACCGTTGGGCATTGCAGCGCCGGCCCAACGAGGAGTTACCCAATGATGAAGCATGACACCCCTCGGGATGTGTGAGGGCTCTTGCTCCTGAAGGATCAGATTCCTTGGACTCAATCTATTCAGGACCCCACCGACCCACTACCTATAGGAACTGCACACCTTTTTGTTTCTCAGTGAAAAATCTATTCCACAACATTATCTGACCACAATATTGTGCCGTGAATTTGCGCAGCCGCCAAATAATGTATGCACTGTCCAAAGTTTGTTGAACTGGAGTTACAATAGTAAATATGTCCCTACTACCGAATAAAAGTGCTTGCCCCAATTTTTGGTGGTCTGGAGTTACAGTAGTAAATTTGACTCCACCGCCAATGTATGTATTTTCCCGAATGTTTGTTAAAATTGTAACTCAACCCCCCCTCCCCCTTTGTATACACTATCTCCAATACTTGTCAGATTGGATTTAGAAGAGTAATTCTGACCCCAGCCCCAAGCCCCCTCACCCCTGCCACTAGTCCCCACAATGGATGCATTTTCCCCAATGTTTGCAAGATTGGACTTAGAATAGAATTTTTGACCCCGCCCTCCCCGCCAAATGTACGTACCTCCACACAAATATACAATTTCTCAATGCTTGTTGGATTGGAGTTAGAATAGTCAGTTTTTAAGTTTTAAGTCCCCGATATAAGAATGTTCCCCAATGTAGTGATATAATTGCATGTACTTACTTTGAAGACTCTCAGAAAGGTTGAAAATAAATATATTATATATCCATTTTAAAGATTCTCCGTTATATTTTGTCATGTGACGGGTTGCCGGATATATACTCTGAAGCTTTCCATGGCTTGGATGACACCTTTCCATATAGCACATTCTTTTATAGATAAATAGCCCCCCTGACTCCTTGGCCCGCCCCCACACCCTCCTCCCATAGTACTCTTGATTGACACACCCTCCTGCGCTGTGCCCCTCTGTGAAAGGCGGGGCACGCATAAAGAGGCGGAGACCATGCGGCCAATGGGAGTGCGGGATCGCTGAGCCGGAGCCTGCAGCTCCTGGACGCCGGTGCAGTAGTCCCTGGAGACGATCAATGCTCGAGGCTCAGAAGCACAGCGAAGAATCCTATGTGCGGTGCGGCTGCCGTTACTAAGCTCCCTGTCCGTCTGCTATGGGCTGCTAGGCGCCCGCTCCTCAGTGTGGGAGCCACCACCGCACCCGAATCCTCAGACGAGAAGGGGTGAGGTGCAGCGGCTGTGCGGTCTTCTCTGCAGACCACTGTGTGTCTGCAGAGAGCGTTGTAGCACCGTGGTTCAGGGCTCGGTGTTTGTCCAGCTCTCTGCAGTACGAGGTGGTGCACAGATCCGATGATGGCGTTGCTGGGCCTGGGCTACCCGGGAAAGATGCTGGAGCTCCTGAGTCAGAAGATGAACGACACGATGGAGTTCTACACTTGGAGCCTGACCATTGCAGGTAACGAAACGAGCTCATTGCTGGCCTTTGTGGGGGGTAAGCAGGGGTCATGTCATTAACACCCCCCCCCCCCCCTTCTGACAGCAGCTATTCATCAAAATGGCCTCACCGGCTGCCATAAGCACCGGAGTCGCGTGTCTCACCTCAACCCCCCCCCACAGCACCCAGCGTCCCCCCCCCCCCCGCACTGGCTGTAGTAGCACGCCCTACACCAGCAAACAGCTTAATTGTAAGAGTCCCGGGCGTGCATCTAGAGGAGCGAGTGACGGGCGGAATACGTCATAACAAATACAGTCTATGAATGAAACCTGCATACGTGCCACGGGTGTAGGCGCCAGGCACAGACGAGTATTGTTAAAACATATAGGCATTAGAATAACCCAAGTACTGCGCAAAGGACATGCCTATATATATATATATATATATATATATATACACATTACTGACAAGCAAAGATGCACAATGACACGAATATGCAGGGATCAGATACTCGCACTAACATGCAGGGCAGGGGTAAATATACATACATATAAAGGCATAACAATATCAGGCCCACAGTAAAACATGACATAAATATTAATTGAAACGTCCGACCATGAGAACACTAAGCACATGAGGACATGCTTACGGATGTGTCTGTGCCACGGGACGGACATGCACATGCGACTGGAAGGACACAGGCTTGTGTGTGGATTACAAACACATATACATGGGACAGTCCCGGGAACAAGCATCGTCAGTGGTATGCAGCGCTATATAAACTCTATAGTATAGTACGATGCAACGTAGCTGAGACACAAACGTGAAAGGCATGCGAAAGAACTACACAAACATATGACTGCACAGATGCCAAGGAGAGAAACGGGCTTTCACATGATATGAAGCACACGAATGCCTGACACATGCCTAGATTGGCATGCAAGTGATATCTACAATAGTGATAGGTACGTATATGTATAGATGCGTACATTACATTATGAACAGAAAAGTACACACAACATGCGAGCACGTATCTCTTAAACTATGAATGTGTGATAGTGATACCTGCGCAGGAGTGACACGTGCGTGCCAGTCACTGATAGACCAGGCCATGAATGGGAAACACGAGCACAGCTATGAATGTGACTGACACACATACGAGTGTGGCACATGTTAGCAGGCACGAGTGGGAAACACGCAGATTCCAAACACACATGCGCAGTTATGAGCCTCACACGACTAACGCTTTTAATACATAGTAAGGTACGCTCGTTGACGTAAGCGTCGCAGGCAGATAAGTGATGCAGGTACAGGCATGACACATGAGTATGTCCGAGATAGACGAATGACAAACATTCCTGCAAATGACTTGCAAGTATGTACGGCAGCCATGCTCAAGCCGGTGTTGGGTTGGGTTTTCAGGCAGCCTGTCACTACCAGATGGGCCCGCTCGAAGGGACCAATGTGTGCTTTTTCTTATGGTCCTTGGGCCTGCCCGTGAGAGGAACCAAAAAAAAATACGCCCCATATGACCGTTTCATGCTGGCCCAGGCCATCTGGCAGTGCCAGTCTGCCCGAGAAGCCAGCCCAACACAAAGTATGTAGAATGCATGCCACGAACAAATGAGTTTCACCGGCGTTTGTTGACGAACGCGGCAGACGGATGTGCTGACACTCGAGGCAGTGACGTAAAGGCAAAGAAAGGGAGTGAGTGACGCAAAGGCACCACACTGGCCGATATACACATTCCCACTTGTGACAGACCGATGGAATAGCTTTGACTCTTTGATCCGTGAGGCGTAGACAGCAGCCTTCTATGCTTTTGTGCCTAGAAGCTGAGTGTCGGTGACGAGGATTCTGCGAGAGCTTTTGCAGGCCGCGTGCATACGTCAGCAGAGCTCAGTGGGGGCGCGGAGGAACCATGCTGTGCTGGTTTTGAAAGAGGCGCAGATAGTATGAGCGATAAAGTGAGGTGCACCCGTTGTAGGTTTGTGTCCGGTTGACATGGTGATTCGCCCCCCCCTCCCATAGGAGGAGTGTTATGCACCCATTGTAGGTTTGTGTCCCGTCGACATGGTGATTTACCCCCCCCCCCCCCCACAGGAGGAGTGTGATGCACCCGTTGTAGGTTTGAGTCCCGTTAACATGGTGATTACCCCCCCAGCAGGAAAAGTGTGATGGGAATCGGGCGGGGGGGGGGGGGGGTGTATTGCCGTGCATAGCAATCTCACACCTACAAGCAGCTGGCCCTTGTTGTTATTTCCTGTTTCTCTTTGGTTGAATTAATATACATGTAAAACAATGGAGATTATACAACTCTAATACTAGTAGCTCTCAGTGCGTTTCATTGAATATAAGTAGCTCTCAGTACAAAAAGGGTGGAGAACCCAATCTATACAGAGCCCAAGCCAGACTCGAATTTGTGTAATGTCATCATCAATCTACAGGACTGTAATATTTCAAGATGCAGCAAGCTGAGAAAAGCTAGTTTTTGCTTTCTCATGCGTCTTCATGAGACACTGAATGTTTGTTACGAGGTTCGTAAATCGAAATTAAATTATTGGCACACACCCACTATCTGACTTTTTATGTTTCATGTATACCTTCCTTCCATAAAGTTCTTACCCACATTTTTTGTCCAAATGTTTTTCATGAGTATTTTGTACATGCTTTCCATCAAAATGCTACTTGCACACCTACGTTTTTATCAGCCATTTTATTATAAACTTGTTTACATTTTATTAACCCCATAAAAAAAGCTAGTGAACTACCCTCTGAAAGACCAACCCCCAGAGGTGCTAGCAATTAAGGGCATTGTGATCCAGACCCATGCCTGTGTGGCATGTTTGATCTGAGTGTCAGCATCCTGTTGTTCGCCACTTACAGGAGAGCCATTTGAGTATGTGGCTTGCCAGCAAACTTGGAGGGCTCGTTAGCAGTCTGCATTCTTCACTTAAAAAGCAGAGTTGAGGACCAAATATTCACAACATCGACATAGTCTCCCAAGCCACTGTTCTGTCACTGAAGGCGAATTTTGTTTCTAAAGCATCACTAGAACCATCTTTGCTGTGACTAGAAGTTGAGATAATAACTTCAATTCTCTTGTTTTTGCATTGTTCAACGCCTTGGGCTGAATACCCAGTATATAACATCCTGTCAATACATCGAGTGCTGACTCCATGTGTGGGACTGACTTGTTGCATTTCAGCACATCTCCCCACACTGTGACCACACTTCCTCTGTGATGGCTTTGACTGAAGTTCATTCCCAATTATTCTTCTGTCTCTGCAGGACCGGCGTTAGGGCAGTGCGACCGGTGCAACCGCACTGGGTGCTGATCTGTAGGGGGGCGGCGCTGTGTCTAGAAATAATGTAGGATTTATAAGCACTTGCTGCAGAGTTTCTTGTGCTTTCAGGCAGCAATAAAAATGTCATGATAACTCTTATGATTAATGTTTCTGCTAGAGAGAGAAATCAGAGTTTTTTTTCTTGTGGAATGTTTTGACTTGCCATAAAGTAGCGTAGAGGGTTAATGTGCCTGCTGCACAGAACAGATCTGTTTTTTATGTGGAAAGCTGAGTGGAATAGAAAGGTCAGCCTTTACCAGCTCTTTAAAACGAATGAAATGTATTTGAGAGAGGGGCTATGGAGAGATGAGGGGCACTTTTGCCCAGGTGGTAGTGAGGGAATCCAAGGAGGAGATCATTTGGGGGGTGCCAAAAAACATTGTTGCACCGGGCTCTATCATCACTAAAGCCGGCCCTGGGTCTCTGGTAGTAAGCCAAAATAAGTATAGCCTGTCTGTTCTCCAGTACGTCCTCTGTACATGGGAGTAGTAGGAAAATTTGGTTCCAGGAGGTGCAGTATATGCCACCATCAATCAATACCATTCCGCCCATATTCATCCATATTTTGTGCCATTGTATGCGATGGGCATGGGGGAATTCTTGACCTATCAAGGATGCTGTCTTCCTGAAGATTGAAGCCCTTCTCAAAAGTGATTGATAGATCTATCTGCAAATCTCTTCGATCAGTGGTCGGTCTTCTCATTGAAGTGCACCCGGCCTTTGCTCAGGGCATATATTGTACCTAGTGATATTATTTCACCTACCACCCTGTCCTTTAAGAAGCCAGAGCGGCCCGGTCGATATGGTACCATTTCCAGTATGGCAGCTCTGCACCCTGGTCTGAACATGAATGCTACTGCACTATGTTTGCTAGATGCTGAAGCATAGACCAGCAGTGGATATTTTCTGGTGGACAGCCTTCATGTCTCTCAAATATTCAAGTGCATCTTCTAGATCCCTACCAGATCTGCTTTCTCCTGTTGCCAGTACACTATATTGTAATTTTATTAATATAGAGCCTCTTGCCCCTGACATGGTGCTGAAGCTCTTTTTCAGATGGCTAGCGCATTACTACATGGGAACTTGTTGAGTGGAGGTGCGCGCCTGTAGGATGGCCATACTGAGTAGTGTGGATATCAGGATAGTCTTTCAAATTAATTTACTTATACCAAGTAGGGTTAGATGATATTTTTTAGCTTGTCCAGCCTTTTGCAAGTCTCTACAAAATGATTCCATTAGAAAGTCCCTTATAGTGGGCCCTGTGGAAAACTGTAGTTATACGTTTGTAAATCAAGCACAGTAATTTCTGTGTTTAAACACAGAGAAGAGGCCACTGCCTGCTCTTAAAAATATTTATTACAACATTCACAAAGGGGAAGGGGTCCCCTGGGAATCCCTTACTATTTGCGAATGGTTACCACCACCCTTGGGTTTTCTGTAAAAAAAAAAAAAAAAAATGTTTTGCGATGATAATTCGGTCGTAAAACATTCATACATAGCACTGTAAATCAATATTTGGAAGGGATGCTCTAAACACGCCCCTCCCAAATACCGAATTGTGTAACACAAATTGCAATTCAGTAACATGTTACTGAATCGCAAATTGTGCTCTGTACCTATGGAAGACCATTTTTGCGGCTGGTAACGGCCCGATTCTCCAAATCAGGCTATTTCCGACCTCAAAAATGCTTTTGTACATATGCCCCATAATCACTGTGCTTTGTTTTGGCCAGGAGACTAGAAACATTTGCCCCCTTTTGCTAGGCATGAGGAGGGCCTCGGGTACTGATTTAAGCAAGCACTAACGTTTTATCTTAACAAGGACCAGAAGGCTTCCAAAGCTTCCTGGTAGACTGGCACAACCTGTTGCTTTACATCCAGTTCTCCAGCTGCATGTCTGTTTCCGACATACCACTCGCACTTGATTTCACAAGGACTATCCTGCTCAGATAGTCACTTGACAAGACTGTAGGAAGGTGGAATCTGACTATATGGTTGCCCCCACTTTTTTATGGTGTTTTGCTGGTTTATGACTTAGTTGGACTGGGATCCTGCTATTCAGGGCCCCAGTCTATCTGCTTTCTCTGTAAAAGGTTTCCATGTGCCTTTAGGCACATCACTGATTGGAATCTGAGTGCCCTTATAAGTCCCTAGTATATGGTATACTATGTACCAAGGGCATAGGTACCTCAGAGGCCTTCCAGGGGCTGCAGCATGTATTATGCCACCCCTGGAAGGCCATCCAAACTGACACCACAGGTCTGCTACTGCAGCCTGGGTAAGGTGGTGCATGCACCCCTTACTGTGATATAGGTTACCTATATCACTAAATACATACACACATATAAACCTATAAGTCACTCCTAAGGCAGGCCTTATCAATCCTAAAGGCAGAGTGCATGGTTCCTATGTGAGAGGGTGCCCCTGCATGAGCAGGGCCCCTCTGCAGCGTTCGGAGACCCTTCTCTGATGCTGTTTGTAGTGCAACCTGACCATATACTCTTAAGCGCATTATAACCTCGCGTTAAATGCTAACTTTGGAATGACTGCACCTAAACATGTCGTGTTTGGTGTCAAACATCTTGGAATACTACCCCCCGCCAATTCTGGCGGCGGGGGTAGCATTCCACCCTTCTAGAGGAGAGACATGTTAACCCTGGCTAGCCCGGTAACTTCTTTCCAAAGCCCTGGCATCACAAAATGGATGCTGCTGCCACAGACACGAGTCTGGCCTCCTGCTGCTGGACGAAACTCCGGCAGGGGAGGCCTGGACAATAGGCTTCCTGTCCCAGGGAGGTGTGACCACCTCCCCAGACAGGATAATGTGTATTGGGGCTGGGCGGGAGCACTTACTGGTGCTTTGAAGTCCTGCACTGGGGGCACACTTGGTGTCCCTGTGCATACCCCAGTTCAAACCGGATCAGGGGCTTGCAGCCCCTGCTTTGGCGCGAACTGGACAAAGGGAAAGGGGTGTAGCCACCCCTCTGCCCTGACCCACCCATGGGTGGGGCCACAGAGTAGTCCAACCCCTATCCTTGGTATAAGTATAGGAACCCAGTCCTTAGGACTTTAGATTATCCCTGGATGAAACTCTGAAACTGAATCCTGGACCTTCGACGCTCTACTCACGATTAGAGGACAGAAGAATCTCCCTTGGGGTCAAGGAGTGACTCCCCTGCTTGGCAGGCACCAAAGAAGCATCTGTCCGGTTTGCATTTCTGAAGCTCCAGTCGGACGCCGAAGTCATCGCATCACCAGAGGTGGATTCTCAGACTTCCCGAGGCTACCCTGAGTCCCCAGCAAAGCTGAGGCCCGTGGCTATCGTGGGTGACTTGAGACCGTGACCCCTGGACACCGAGCACATTTGCAAGTGCATCCTCTTCTGGGTCTCCCAAGAAGTCGTGCTTTGGGCTCTGAGTAGCCCTAGCCTCCAGCACCACCTGCACCAAAGATCACTGGCCCCCACTCCACGAGGTGTCCTGTAAGCCAGATCCATGTGCGGCGTCACGAGGCTCCTTCGCGGTCGCTAGCCCGTTGGCTAGTAGCCCTTAACGAAGGCCAATCTTTTCCTAACTTGGCATCCTGGTTGCTCCAGGCCTGCCCTCACTTACCCTCGCTGGGTGAGTTCCCCAGACCTTGCTGGTCTGCACCATCGATGATCTTCCTCTGCATCGAGACTTGCCGTTGCCAAGGCTTGTTGGGTCCAATCCGGTCGCCGACACCTCAGCACTCGACAGACATCGTGTACCAGCCCGAATCCTGCTCCTGGTCGCCGACAACGCCTCCTGGACCTCGTGGCTGAAGAGACAAGACGACCGTCAACGCACCTGAAGCAGTCGACATCGGTGGGCATCTGCCCATCGCCTTCCTGGTCACTGGCTAGTGACCCAGACTCTGTCCCCTCTGCTTTCAGGTTCTTCAGAACTCCGATCAACTCTTGGATCCACCCGGACACTTTTCTCCTGGTCGCCAGCAGCACTTTGCAGCAGATCGCCATACGAAACGACGACGAAACCCGACCCCGAAAGGCACCTATGCACCCGGCTTCCCTGGGTGAGGTAACACGAGTACTCCGGTGCTCCCGTGGGTAGAGACTCTTCAAAGTCCTAGATCTCAAAGGGTTTGGTCCAAGTCCTCTTTTAAGTGTCCCTTTTCTCTAATTTCCCGATCACGACTTTCTCCATAGAAGTCAACGGCGTATCGCGGTTGTGTATTTACACTGCACGCGTCTCCCGTGGGTCCCCTGTGTCACTACCTTGGGTGGTTCCTTGTGGTCCAAGCACTTCTAGAGGCTCTAGGCCTAGTGTCTAGTTCAGTCGTGGTTCTTATACCACTTTATTGGTATATGGTTTGGTACGCCCCTAGGGCCCAAACGTGTATTTGTGCTATTACTGTGTTTAAATAACTTCTAACTTATGTACTTCGAACTCTAGCCTCATAAAGAGACTAGAGAGGGTGTGTTTAGCAATAAATACATATATTTTGAATATATACCTGGTGTGGTGCTCTTTCATTTGATCACTCAAGAGATTATAGACTGGTAAAACAAGCTGCTTTACATTCCTTCAAGACTTGGCCTGAAGGCTGCTCTCCATAGCTACCACTAGGATAGCTTTCAATAAGGTTGTCTTTAACCTATCTCCAATAAGGGGTTGTTTGGACTGGTGCAAGGTGCCCACTATAATTAGTGGACAGCATATACCAGGCCAACTTCTCACAAAGACAGTTCCACTGCTTAATTTAAAGTACGGTAAGCAAATGGCCCATTGACTTTCATACAGATCAGACCATGTGAGATCCAGCGGTCAGTCAACAGCCCAGAGCTGCAAGTGACTCAGAAGCCAATTTCAAGTAGGTAGGGTTGCTAACGCACTTACTTCAGCATCCCTGGACTGCTCCTAATCTTAGAAGGATTGTATAAATATATCTATATGAGTTTCATTGGGTCAGCTTGCCATGCCCAGGTATATTGTGTCATATAGTACTTCATGTCTTTTAGGATTAACTTTATTTATTGAGAGTTGACTAATGCACACATTCGTGCCTACATCCTGAGGCTGGTGGGGACTGTTATAAATGGTGGATGATCAATAAAACTGAAATTTAACATCATGCGGCCTTCCACCTCACATCAGCTCAGTAACTCTGATTTCCAATAACCCAACAAAGAACTCCCCATCCTCCCACCTCCCCAGTGTCATATAAATGATTTTGGGGGCCCCAGGCAAGACATACATTGTCCTGAACAGCTTTGCATTTTATTACCCATTTTCTTCTAGTTCAAATCCCATGATATCAAACAATATTGAACAATATGGTAAAGGTTGAAATAGACAATTGGAAGATAGAAAGTTCACTTTCCCAGGGAGCCCCCTGGAGGTTGGGGGCCCTGGGCAATTGCCCACTTTGCCTTTGCGTTAAAACATCTCTGACCTCCCACTTGGACTCAATAGCACCATCCCCACAACCCCCACAGAAAAATCCCCTGCGTGATTTTGAGCAAAAGATAAAATAACTTGCAATTTACTCTGCTTGATTCTGTCCTATTGCTGAAGAGACCCAGCTTGCCCCTGATACTTAAAGCCCTTAAGTATTTGGGGCATGTAACTTCGAGAATTTCTGCCGATGGTGCAGCCTGGGATTGGGACCATAAAGAGTCGAAACAGTCTGCCCTGCCGCCACCTCCAATTAAATCTTTTCCATGCCAGGCATGTCCCAAACCTTTTATAGCCAGTTTCTGGAAGTGGGGACATATTCCTTGCCCAATTGCTCAAAAGTGCCTGTTTGGCTATGTTGCGCAAGAGACAAATCTGTCTACTCTTGGGTGATTTCAGGGGAAAGTATAGGCAGCCTGCCACTCCTAATAATACATAATATATGCTGGAAGTCTGATAAGCTGAATCCCATACATATGATTTATCTCATCCAGTATGTTGGTCCAAAACCATTGGAGTTTAGGGCAGTGGCAGTGTAAATGGAGTAACATACAGGGATTACCACAATTTGTCAAACATAAATCACTTTTGTCACCCTACCTGTGAATACTGCTGGGTGTATAATACAAAGATGTCACTATTTTGGTGAGCGAGTCTATCATTGCTATACTAGAAGCACTCCGCTGGGGTTCTTGCTAGCAGATCCTCCCATTCCTTATGTGTTAGCTTCCTCCCGCCTGAGCTGATCAGTGGTACAAATTGGCAAAGGGTCTGAGTTGAGGGTCGTCTAAATTTTGGCAATTAGATGCTTATTGTCCGCCTTAAGGAGGAGTCATGTTTCAAACTTGGTCAAGGGTTTGGCCGCCCAGAGTTTCACCTCACTATACGTCATCCAATGTCGTATCTGATTTTACCAAATCCTCTCCAATTCAGGGAGGCCATAGACCCTTTTAATCTGTTCAAAAGGTTTAATGCCCTCACAGTTATACAGGTTGGCCATCCATTTCCAGTTAGCTTTTTGCCACACTAAAAATTAGCTGCAAATAAAACCCGGATGAAAGTCTGGGTTTCCTATTATAAGTGTAATGGGAGACGGGTAAGTTGAAAAGAGCCTTCTGAACCATTGCAGTATCCCAAGAGAGTAGCGTGGCCCACATGACCGGGGAAGAATAAATGCACGTGGATCATAAGTGTCTAGGCAGCCATGGGAACTTCCAGACATGATCCCCGTCAGTGATCTCGATCATAAAGGACCACGTCTTCTCCGTGGCTGATCATCCCCATTCCATCATATACTGGAGATGGGCAGCATAACAATAGCTTTTGATATGAAGGGCCCCCAAACCCCTTCTTTAGTTGGGCCGAGGCGTTTATTATGCATTTAGGGAGTCTGGACTTTTCCCCTCCCCATATCAAATTATTAAGGGTGAATTAAATTTCTTTTAATATAGCCCGCTACAGAGGGCCATATCAGTTGTTAAAGGCCCTGAACCCAAGTTATAGAGTATAGCCTGAGGCTGAAGGGCTATAAGGCTATTAGAACATTCCACCCACTAAGGGGAGAATGTTCTAAATTAAAAAGGGAGAAACATGAAGACAAACATTGGAATGTTGGATCTCCAGGCTTATACCAGACATTATAAGCCTGGAGCTACTTCATTGTCTTCAGTGGAGCTCGCAACATTCCAGTGTTCTAATATGCCTTGTGGAACTTGGAGATGCAGGGATTGAGCAAATACAAACTTTTAGGAAGGGCTATCATTTTCATCGCAGCCACACAGCCTAGTAATCCGAGGCCCCGGTTATGCCACTTCTGTAGGTCACTGTGTAGAAATTGCTTAAGAATCCTTCACAGAAACAGCCAATGTAACCTGTCAAACACTTTCCCGCATCAACAGCTAAATAAAAGCGCTGCAGGCTGTGCCGTGTCTACTTTACGTACCAAATGTATTGTGCATTTCACATTGTCCGCCATATAGCGACCCAGTATAAAGCCGGTTGGTCCATGCCAACGAGTCCCTGCATCAATGGAGCCAATCTGGTCTCCAGAATACCCAAAACCTTTTTGCCATTAATATTAAGGAGGGAGATTGGCTGGTAGGAAGAGCATGAAGTTAAATCCTTACCAGGCCTCAAAAGGACCACAGTAGAGGCTTCGCACATGAACTACCTAATCTGGGAGTTGGAACCAAAAGAATTATAAAGTGGGTTAAGCAACGGTGCCAATGTTGTATAGAATGTTTTTGTAGACTAAGCTGATAAAATTGCCCAGTTGCAGCGACTTCTGCAGTTTCAGGTAGGCTATAGCTGAAATGACCTCCGTCAATTCAATTGGTTTATCTAGAGCTTCTCTTTGTGGGATTTTTGTGAGTTGTACCCTTAATGTAGTCCTGTTTTATTCCTTCTTCTTTGTTCCATTTGACACAGAGATTTATAAGATTCTTGCAATTCCTTCTGTTTTGCAGAGTCCTCCCCGTACGAACCTCCTGTCTTAGACTGAATCACGGGTACCCTATCTCTTTGTATCCTAGCCCTCATGTTGGGTGTCGGGCATCTTCAGGCTATGTTGACCCCTCTATACCAAGTCTGTTCCACCATCAAAAGGGAATTTTCTACTCTGTCCATGTCTAGCAGTCTTAATTGTGCCCTCTTCAGCTGACTTCGAATACGGTTAGCCCCAGTCTATTTATAGCGTGCTTCCAACTCCCTAACCTGTCTGCTCTCTTCTCCTGTCTGTCTTGGTTGACTCTATCTGCTAGGAAAATTAATTGGCCTCTAATAAATGCTTTTGATGTGTCCCACAATGTGTGAACCGCCACACCCTTTTCTTCATTATCCTCAAGAAATTGACAAAGGGGCTCATAAATCTGCTCAAAATTATGGTGATTTTTGCAATAAACCATCCCTTAAAAACCATCTCTCCTATCGCGGCCCAGTTTGAGGGATCTTGAGTTGAAGAAGAATAGAGACATGGTCCGAGAGCAAACGCGCACCAATGTAGGTTTCGGACACGTGCTCCATCACCTGAGTGGTATCCAAAAAGCAGTCCAGTCTGGCATACGTACGGTGGATGAAGAAGTAAAATATAAAATTCTTTTCATGTGGATGCAGCATCCTACAAATATCCACCTGGCCGAGATCCTTTAACCAGTCTTTGGCTTCCCTAGAAAGCTCTCCAGAATATCCCTCCCTATGAGCCGACCTATCATCCACAGTATACATTACCGCATTGAGGTCGCTTCTCACTACAATCTTTCTATTGAATGAATGCAATATTTGTTGGAAGGTAGCTCTAAGAGACTGCTACAGCTTGTCATTAGGGGCGTATATGGAGGCCATGATGAAATATACCTCTCCCATGTTCACTTGCAGTACTGAGGCGCTCCCATTTATCCAGCACAACCTCCTCGACCATTCCCGTAAATGCGGCAGAGAATTAAGTGGCCACCCCCCTCTTTCTTGGTGCGATCAGAAGAGAAATACTTATGTGGAAACCATTAGACTGCATACAGGGCCAATCCTTCCTGAGAAGGTGGGTCTCCTGAAGAAGACAGATGAGAGCCTCTGAGTCCCTTAGAAGAGACAAGACAGCTTGTCACTTTGCAGGTGCATTCAGGCCCCTCATGTTGAGGCTCAAAATCTTCAGTACTTTGGTCATGAGTTTAGAGCAGGGATCTCCAAACATTTCTGTAATTGGAGCTACTTGTGGTCAATGAAAATAGTCCTGAGCTACCAACGACTTTGATTATTGTTGCAATAACGACCACATCAGATACGACATCTTGTAGGATTAAAGTACTGACCACCCGGATGTATGTCACTACAGTGGGGGACAAAATATAGGCAGCTCAAATTTCATATCCAGAATACTGCGTACATAATATCATGAAGGTACTTATACATGGGCAAGTATAGATTAACTTTTCTGAGCTCCATTTCTGTGTACTTTAAAAAGAGATATATATATATATATATAAATATATTGTAAGTTAAATAGATGAATTGAGAATATAAATAAAAATATACTTACCTTCATGTTGTTGATATTCTGTTACATTGTTATGGCTGGACAATATTTAAAACTCTATATTGTGATAGAAACTGACTACCCCAGAGCATGACAGGAATACAGACAGCAATGTTGGGAAAAGCTTTAGCCATGTAAAATGCCTCCACATGACTAATGAAATATCAGCCACAGCAGCAAGTGGCCACTGGTATGAGGGAAATATTAAGATCCTTAAATCTTCCAAACACACCATGAATTACCTTTCAAATAGCAGGTTTTAATATGTTTTGGGTTTTCAATCATTTTGTTTTTAAACATCAGCATATCACTTTCTCAAAATACACATTTTCATTTTAGTTAAAAACACTCCAAGTAAATCTTATCTTTTTCACATATGCTGTATGATTGAGTGCGCCTTGCAAAGCGACAAATTTCCATGTGACTTTGCAAAATTGGGATTGGAGGCAGGTGGTCAAGTTGCAAGTCCTGCAGGTTGTCCCAGTGAGTGTTTGTGAGCCCTGCCATTGGTTTGGCTTGCTGTCACTATAAGGGTCCAAAGATGTGTAGAGCAGCCTTATTCAATGTAGCTAAGCCTTCTGAATTACATACTGTTTTGGACTGCACCTCTGGGAGCTACTTCCATTGTGCTGACGAGCTACCAGTAGCTCCTTAGCTACTCATTGGAGACTCCTGTAGAGAGACATTAGGTGGCAGGCAGAACTCCTGATGCTTCAGTGATCTGAGTGGCAGGCAAATCATGAAGTGTGGGTCCAAGTGTCCCTCTCTGCAGCGTAATAGTGCCACCCCAGTCTTCTGCACTCCAAAAAACAACCTTAAACCATAAAGAAGCCAACCAATACCAACAGAGCAAGAAATTGTCTCCCTTTCCCAGGTCAGGGGCTGGGGTCTCTGACAAACCAAAATGCAACCGTTAAGAACAATGGTGACCCTCGCTACCCTCACCATCAATATGCAACCACAATTCACCCCTCTCTCTGCCAGGCCATACATCCTGTAAATGTCCCTGGTCAGTTCGCAATAAACTCCAGCTAAGCCCCTGGATCACAAATCCTACCTATACTGCCAACTTCCACATGGCTAGTGGAAAGAAAGGAGAAAGTCTCAAGTTTCAGAGATGGGCGCTGGAGATCGCGAGCCTCGTAATTGCAACAAGACCCCATTCCTCTCCAAGGTGATAACATCTGCCAATGGCCTGGCTCTACTACAGCGGCATCGTACAGTGCACCATGGATTGTGTCGAGACCGCAGGCTGTCACTGGTTTCGGCCAGTGGCTGCAAGGGGCCAAGCTCTTCACCCCCCCCCCCCCCGATAGCCCCAATGCTCCTTAATGTCTTTGGATATCATAAAGTAAGTGACCTATTGTAGCGAGCATGAAGAGTTCTGGCAGTATATAAGAGAAGAGACGTTTGACATACAGTTCGATGTTATGGGACCCCCAGAATTTGGGTGTTCTGTTTTTTTAGAGCGATTTTTCAGGTCCTCCAACTGCGTCTGTAGTTCAAGGTTCTGCTCCCCACAGGGAGGCTATTTGTTGGCCCGGAGCTTCTAGTTCTCCCTCCTGGGCATTTTTAGTGTCCTCAAGCGACTCCACCCTATGTCCCAAGGTTGTGACGTCCTATTTGATCCCCTGGAGATCCTTGGTGACTCTTCCCAGAGGTGAGCTATATCACTTCTGATGCCTCTGCAGTGCTTCTCTATAAATGATATGGTGGGTGGAGCCTCTGCATTTCCTAAGGCCTTCTGTGCATCCTCACTCCCCGATCCAGCCGTTTCATGCTGATTGGAGTCTGAGCCTTGTGCTGTGGATCTTTTATGGTGGCATCTCTTATTCTTTGTTGTGGCCATATTGGGGGCGTGGGGGGCAGGGTCGTAGGACCTCTAACTGCTTGATGAACCACTTATGTGACAGTTGGTCAACCCTAGGTGGTCTCCTTCTTGAGCACACATCTTCCTCCTGGGGAAGGGTGCGATGCAGAACCAGGTGTCTCCTCGCCAACTGTAGCCGTTTTCACTGGGAGAGACTGTGTGTCCATGCTTAACTCTCTGGAGACGTCACCTATGCCCCCATCACCAGCATGGGCTGAAGCAGGGCCCCTTCTCCTTCTCAGGGACCCTCCGCTCCATAATATCCCCCGCAACCTATGGGGGTTCGCCACCATGAGCTGATTATGCAGTCCCAAGTCATGTATGGTGCATGTTCACACCAGGCAAGCAGCAATATGCTCCCTGTCGACCACTTAGAGGTATGGTTCAACTCTACGGTGGCGCCCACTAGTCAGCTGCACATAAAACCTTTTGTGGTGCTTTTGTAACTACAGGGTCTCCACCTCCAACAGTGCTGTATTCGTTTGAGGTCTGGGTTCCACTCTAATCCCCACTGCTGTGGTACTCTCCATATGTTTGTGAACGGGCTCTATCTCCAATCCCAGTCACAGGAGTGATCTTCAGGCGCCTCTAGTGGGGTGCTCCTCGAACCCAAGATAGGCAGTGCCTCTCCCTTTGACAGCTGGATTCCCCACTACAGGTGCGGGGTAAGCCACGGCTCCACTTCGCAGGCCTCTGAGGAATCCATCACTGCCCTCTTTCTAGGGGCTGAAACCCCTCCCCCCCCCTTAGCCGCACAGGGGCGCCTCTTGAGTGAGGCAGCATTTTTCTCTTTAATGCAGCTCAAAACACCTCAAGTCACCGGCCACAAATGCCTCCATTACCACTGCAGGTCTGGACCATGGTTGCCATGTCGGGTGAGAAAGGCTTGGTCGCCGCCGCTCTGTCAGGGATGGCACCTCCACCTCAATACCATCTAGCCTCATGACCGGGCTCCTATGTCATTCCTTGGGGCTTGTTCCGTCGTTGCCCAGTGCCTCCCGGGGCCCCTCCTAAGTGCTACATACTAGGCCCACACAGAGAGAGTAGTAACTTGTCTCCCTCCTCTGCCATCTTTGCTCCGTCCTCTTGCTCATGTCTTTTTATAGGTACCTATGGAACAATGTATGATTAGTTTCTGCTTTAAGAAATGTATGCATCTACATCCCATTCCTGATCTGTTCAGACAGGAATATTTGTTTGTTGGTTGAAGCGCATTGCTAGACAACTACCAGTATGTCCATTTTGGATGTGTGGAGAACGAACTCTTTGGTCACTCTGGGAAGGCGAGCATGATTTGTCATTTTACTTGAAACAGGCAGTGTGTCAAGCCATACTTCGTTACTGAGAATAACAGTCTTATCAGGGTCTTTATTGCCGTCCAGTGTACATTGGGTACATTCATGCCATTGACGTCGGTTTAAAAAAAAAATGTTATTTAGGTTAAAAGAAACTATGAAACTCATTATTTAAATCTACTTTATCACATTATTTTTCAGTATCATCCAAGGAATTAACTTTTTATTTTATTTTTTAAGTTTTCATACCAGAATAAGTACCAGACTGTCAGGCAAAGACCTACCATTATTCCAAATACCAGCCTGTTCATCTTGTAATCCTCTGATTTCAATGGGGGAAAAAACCCTTGTAACTGTGCGCTCTGGCTAGACTTTCTTTTTCTGTTCTTATAGTCGATCTCTTAATCAGAGCCATCACCAGTTAGTAGGTTAGACGTTCAACTATTTACCAACATACTACACTGAAAGGTGCAGTTTAAGATGGTTATTTAATAATTTCAACCTACACGCCACAGGTCTGAAAGTTCATGATTACCCATTAGAACATTGGAATGTTGGGAGCTCCATTGTAGACAATGGAGTGCTCCATGCTTCTACGGGCCGGTAAAGGCCCGCAGAGCAACATTCCAATGTTTTACAAAGGCCTTTCGGAGCTCGAGGGGATTTAAATCCCCTCTAGCTTCGAGAGGCCTTTGTTTTATTTGTTAGAACATTCTGCCCTCTAGTGGCAGAATGTTCTAATAACCTTATAGCCCTTCGTAGCAGGGCTATACCGGCTATTAAAGTCCCGGTCCCTTGTTAAAGTCCCTCGCCTTCGGCTCGGACCTTTAACGCGGGAGCGGGCCTTTAATAGCCGGTATAGCCCGCTACGGCGGGCTATAAGGCTATAATAAATTGCATCGAGTAGGAGCTAATAAATAACGTAGAGTAAAGTCTTGATGAATAATATAATGTAAAGTTTGGGCAAGAGACCAGCTTCCTCTACTTCAGAGGTCTCCAAACGTTTTTGTTCTTCCCCCTCCCCCCCCCCCCCCACCCCCCAAACAAAATGTTTTGAAGTCTGGGTCCCCTCCAGAATTTTATGGCAAAGATTGGGGGAGTGGGAGGGGCAGGGCTGAGCTCGGTAGAAGAGCATATGAAATCATTTCATGGATACTTTTTCTGTAGCTCATAATCCACATAAATGTGAGACTTCTAATAGGGCTAATTCATCAAACAAAAACAGAAATTGACCAAAAAACTATGCTCCACATAACTTGGTTCTTGTGTACCCCTCATTCCTGGGCCCCAATGCAACTTTACCTCCTGCACTATTGATAGCTGTGGCCCTAAGAAGCAGTCTATCTCATCTGCCTCTTTCACCACTTCCCCACCGTCCCTAATCATCACTCATCACTTCAATCTTCAGGTAAGCTCTCTGTCCCTTTAGTGTGGTTTATATAGCACAGACTTGGCCCAAGGGCATTGGAACACTTTACATGAGCACCAGTTATATTACACAAGGTCACATGTTTATTCAGAGGGACGTTAAGTGATGTGCCCAGAATTAAAGAATTTTGAGATGACACCGGACGTGGACCGGGTTCCCCAGTTTCAAAGTTGGCAGCTCTTGCCATTAGGCCACTTTAACTTTTTTTGCAGTAAAGGTGCCCCCTAATGCTACCAAGGAAAAAAACAGAGAAAGACAGTCATAATTGTCATGCAATGGGTCTCTCAGACCCCCCAGGATCCCAGTGCTCCTGCATCTGCTTCACTAATGATAGCTACAGCCTTTCAAAGTGGCCTGTTTTCTCTGCCCTGTGTTAAAAACATGGGCTTCCATCTCGCCCCATCCACCTTGTTGTCTTTCTGGTGCCCAAACTAAGATGTCTTCTGTGCTTCAATTTTTCCCTCCTATGGGCCGTTGCTCCAAGGTCCAAAGCAACACTGGCACAGCAAATGTGCACTGGCCCCTCATGTAAGCAAGGAAGGCTAGTAAAACGGCCATAATTGGGCTTTAGTCGGAGCCACTGGAATTATGGTATTTGGTGGCCGCTGTATTTTTTGCACAGTTATGTATTTGCTTTATTTGCTACATTTTATCATCTGCTGCATAATCTGTAGATTGTTGTAAAAAAAATTGTTTTTAGCTCAAACGGATCACAAGTTTCTAAAAAGACTGCAGCATGTGTTGTCGCACAGTAAAAGGCCCTTCGCAAAAGTTGACTGCCCACCTTTTTGTTGCTTATTTCTATATTTGGGTGTTAAACTGGTACTAAATATATGAAACCTATACCCAGACAGCGTTAACCAATGTAAAAATGACAAAATAATTAAGCAGTACTATCATAAAATGTGCTGCATTACGCCACATAATTACCGTGGGCCCCCTGCAGAATCGGACGTTTCCCATATCTCACAGATATTCGTTGGCCTAAATGGGGGGCCCTGTTAAGGGTTGAAGGACCTCATGTCCCACAGGAGTTGCAGGGGCCTGTTACGCCCCTGCTGATTGAGTCACTTGGAGCTCCACCGTGACAAAGATGTATTCTTCTTGAGAGGTAATGTAATGGAGTTACCAGTTGCATAGACCCAATACCGGCAACATCCCCCACCTTCCCCTAGGCGAACGTGCATAAATAAACACACAAGACACTTTGTTTATGGGAAAAACTTGTCGCAGGTTTATTCCATACAGGAGTATGCAGTAAGGTGGGTTATCTTACGGGTGATGCAAGGGCAGGCAGCCCTCCAACCTATGCTGCCCCTGCCCGCCTGATGAGCCAGCACTGTGGGATGGATGCCCGATCAGCGCTACACCTTTGTTGATCCACCACCAGATCACGTGGTACCTTGTTACCATCCTACTCACGCCCCTTTCAGGGCGGAGCGTAGCAGGGCAAACCCCGGGTTGGTCAGGCCCCCAACCGCCCGAAGGACTAACGGGTGCCGTCACGGTTCTCCAGGACCCTGCCCTGAGGATCCTGGTCTTTGGCTCTGGCACCCCTATTGTGCCGCGCAGAGGTACCCTTACTGTACCAGTCTGCCGCAGAGGTACCCTTACTGTACTAGACTGCTTCCAGATCGCCCTGTAACTCCGCCTGCAACACAAAAGAAAACATTAACAAGTTCAGTACACCTCGACCACCAGCCAAGCCGCAGGGTAAGAGGAAGGGAGGGAGACGGCGTGGCTTGCGGAAAAGAGGCCGCTGGGAGGGTCGGAGAGGTATACATACCCTCCCTCCCCACCGGGCGCACCAGAAGTGCCGCCCACACCCCCTGGACAGCGGGCACCAGGCGGAAGCCCTCTGAGGCTAGAGCGAGGGGTAGGCTTGTGCCGCAATGGCACTAAAGGGCCGCCCTCTTAGGGTGCCCCCTTTGGGGGCGGCGGGCAGCCACATTCTTTAGCCACAGGCTGGGAACTAGTAGCACTATAACTACACAAGTCACTATTCCTAACGGTGCCCACCAAGATTCATTTCTGTGATCTCGGATCACACAGACGTCTGCACAGATTTAGATTTTGACACCTCAGTTCACTAATAGAAAGAGTACATTTTCCACCGGTTAGTTTAACTTGCATTTATTTTTCATTTAAGGTGCATGCATTTATTTTTTATATGCAGTTCCTAGAAGGTGAAAACAAATAACCAAATAGTTCACCCCACTCACTGACTGTGCCCGAGGGCACTTTCGATTGCAGTTACTGCAATTGTGCACTTCAACCTCTGCAAATACATGAAGACAGCCTGTAAACTCGCCAAATAAACAAGGTCACGCTTTCAGACCATCTTCATGTACAAATCATTTTAGACACATTTGCTCCCCCCTGGGAATGCAGTTACAGACCCCTAGAGGGGCATGCCCCACACTTTGAAGACCCCGACACTACTTTATAAGGCTCCCTTTTCCGGGACAGTCATGGTATTTTATTTCCCCAAGTAAAAAAATCTATCCTTGATTATTGACTTTGGATAACACAATCTGTTTTTTGTTCTAACATTTTCTTGATTGCTGACCATTTAGTCAGATAATTTAACTTGAATATATGATCCAGGTTCTTGGGGGATATAAACACCTACCTATTTGATTGATTATTCTTGTATTTAATCCATTATTGGTTTTCCTGATCAAAAACAATTGGGTAAAACCTCTGTTTTTGATTGATTCAGTCTCTAGAAAGCTGCAGGAAATGCAGAGTGAACATGATTTCTAAATAAAAACGAGCATTTGCAATGCAATAGGTCTCGCATTTACGTGAGTTTGAGCTACTGGCATTGTAAATGACAATGCCTTTTATGTTTTGGGGTTTAAAACATAAATAAAAGGCATTGTCATTTACAATACTAATAGCTTAAACTCTTGCAAATGCGAGACCCATTGCATTGCAGTGAAGGGCCTCCTCAACCGCTTGTTAGATTGTAAATATCAGAGGAAGAGACCGGCCTGCGACGTCTTCAAAGTCGTGATAAATAGTGCAGTGAACAAGATGTGTAAGTGTTGTAAATTACACAGGCACAAAGTGTGAAGTGAAAGTTACATATGATCTGAGCTATAAACACTAACAAAGCGCTCCAACACCTTTCGCTCTGTGATTACACTGTCGTGGCTCAGGAGGAAGAGCGGGGGGCTATTTCCTGCCCCCTCCGTGATTTGAGTGTGCAGTGTGGCATTGCCTAATGTCATTCCTGTCTTTGGCCTAAAAAAACACTCCAGCTGTAGTAGGGCCCTGGCTTCACCTCCTGTTGCAGGGCGGGCTGTGCTTTATGGCAGGCATGGATGGAGGGAGGGAGGGATGGTCTCGGCTGCAGCTCCGGCCTCGTACAGTGCCCCTGCTATTACTAGGGAGTGAGAGGCACTGAGGTGGTGGTATTGGTGGTGGTGGTGGTATTGGTGGTGGTGGTGGTATTGGTGGTGGTGGTGCTGGTGGTATTGGTGGTGCTGGTGGTATTGGTGGTGCTGGTGGTATTGGTGGCGGTATTGGTGGTGGTACTGGTATTGGTGGCGGTATTGGTGGTGGTACTGGTATTGGTGGTGGTATTGGTGGTGGTATTGGTGGTGGTATTGGTGGTATTGGTGCTATTGGTGATAGTGGTGGTGGTATTGGTAATGGTGGTGGTATTGGTGGTATTGGTATTGGTGGTGGTACTGGTGGTGGTATTGGTATTGGTGGTGGTACTGGTGGTGGTGGTGGTGGTACTGGTGGTGGTACTGGTGGTGGTGGTACTGGTGGTGGTGGTACTGGTGGTGGTGGTACTGGTGGTGGTGGTACTGGTGTTGGTGGTACTGGTGTTGGTGGTACTGGTATTGGTGGTGGTGGTATTGTTGCTGGTGGTATTGTTGCTGGTGGTATTCGTGGTGTTGCTGCTATTGGTGGTGCTATTGTTGGTGGTGCTATTGTTGGTGGTGCTATTGGTGGTGGTGGTATTGGTGGTGGTGGTATTGGTGGTGGTGCTATTGGTGGTGGTATTGGTGGTGGTATTGGTATTGGTGCTGCTATTGGTGGTGGTATTGGTGGTGGTATTGGTATTGGTGCTGCTATTGTTGGTGGTGGTATTGGTGGTATTGGTAATGGTGGTGGTATTGGTAGTATTGGTGGTGGTGGTATTGGTAGTATTGGTGGTGGTGGTATTGGTAGTATTGGTGGTGGTGGTATTGGTAGTATTGGTGGTGGTGGTATTGGTAGTAGTGGTGGTGGTGGTATTGGTATTGGTATTGGTGGTGGTATTGGTATTGGTGGTGGTATTGGTATTGGTGGTGGTATTGGTATTGGTGGTATTGGTATTGGTGGTGGTGGTATTGGTGGTGGTGGTGGTGGTATTGGTGGTGGTGGTGGTATTGGTGGTGGTGGTGGTGGTATTGGTGGTGGTATTGTGGTGGTGGTACTGGTATTGGTGGTGGTGGTGGTATTGGTGGTGGTATTGGTGGTGGTGGTATTGGTAGTGGTGGTGGTGTTGTTAATAAAACAGGCTTTTGAAAACAACCCATCAGGTGGCTTAGTGCAGATGACATTTAACACAGATGTGGTGTTGTCAGCTTCAGCCCATTAGCACACGATTATGTGCTACCTGGAATTCACATGACTTAATTTGCTAATCATTTCTAAATCCATCTTACTTCCGCTTGGCTGGACCTAACCAGTACTTTTAGTAACCAGGAGGCGGCCTACCAGAAACAAGACAAGTAAAGGATTGTCTCCGAGTAAAGGGAACACAATTTAAGTACCAAGTTTTATATCTAGTGTTATATAAATCTGTCTGCTCAGTTTATCATTCAATGTAACAGATTTTGGGCTGAATACAAATGGTTTATATGCAGTTCGTGAGCCTAATATCTTATATTTGTATGTTTTATCCGGCACTTATTTGTACTCTTATTGTTATTTGATCTTGTTGACATTCAAATTGACTTCCTGCCTGCTGGGTGGAATGTAGAAAGTTACCTGTGAGACTGCTATATGGACTTTCTGGCAGACTGGAGTGCTGAATGGATGGAGTTTCTTATTCCTGAGATTAAATTTAGAGATTATCATACTATCTGCCCCCTGAACCTCTTTTACAGCACCCCGCAACTTCACATTGGCGACGAGAATGAGATACCCCAGGTGTGCAAACAATTTTTAAGAGGATATCAGAAGATTTCTCCTTTAGGAACCTGGAAGGAAGAAACGTCAACACTGCCCGTGCCAACTTTGCTTTATTTGCTTGCTGCTGCCAAGGACCTCTGCTACTGTCTTTACCTTGCTATTGGCACTACTGGGCATTTTGGGCAATTTTGGCTGTTTTTCAGACATTGCCAACCTGCGAGAGCTCTTACCTCCCTGCTCGTGCTTCTGGCTGTGCGACAATCATCACATTGGTTGTGCGTTTTTCAAGTTTACCATGCGCGTGTGGATTGTCTTCAGAGAGCTCTTGTTGTGTTTCCATTGGCAGCCGTTTGTCGGCATCCAGATTGTTTCCCAGACAACCATCTGCATCCTTGGAATTCTCAAGCTGTCAACTCTGAATGCTCCGAAGAGGCCTAGGCGGAGTTTGGATTCGCGCTATCCTGTTGCCGGCATGCTGACATTTCAGCATTGTTCTCTGTCTCAGAGGTTTCCTGGCAACTGACGTGCTGTGCCCTCTGCCACCTTTCCTGGTTTCTCTATTTTACTATGCGTGCTCATCATTTCGCGGTGTGTACTGCACCCTCTCCTTCTCACCTGACACGTCACTGGGTGTTTTTGGAAAACCAGCGTCGAGATCTGGAACAGTGCTTTCACCTTTTGTTGTGTTTACGTCTTGCTCCAAAGGTATGTTTACTCAATCAATCATGTCACTTATAAAGCGCACTACATACCCGCGAGGGTCTCAAGGCGCTGGGGGAAGAGGGGGGTGGTGCTGCTACTGATCGAAGAGCCAGGTCTTGAGGAGTCTTCTGAAGGCCAGTAGGTCTTGGGTCTGTCGGAGGTTGGTGGGGAGGGTGTTCCAGGTCTTGGCGGCGAGGTGGGAGAAGGATCTGCCGCCGGCGGTCGTTTTCCGGATGCGGGGGACTGTGGCGAGGGCGAGGCTGGTCGAGCGGAGCTGGCGGGTGGGGGTGTAGAAGCTGAGTCGTCTGAGGTAGGCTGGTCCGGAGTTGTGGAGTGCTTTGTGTGCGTGGGTGAGGAGCTTGAAGGTTATCCTCTTGTTGACAGGGAGCCAGTGCAGGTCTCTCAGGTGGGGTGTGATGTGGCTGCGTCGGGGGATGTCGAGGATAAGACGTGCAGAGGCGTTCTGGATGCGTTGCAGCCGTCTCAGGAGCTTAGCCATCGTTCCTGCGTAGAGGGCGTTTCCGTAGTCCAGCCTGCTGGTGACGAGGGCCTGGGTGACTGTTTTTCTTGTTTCGGTGGGGATCCACTTGAAGATCCTGCGGAGCATTCGGAGGATGTTGAAGCAGGATGAGGAAACGGCGTTGACCTGCTTAGTCATGGAGAGGGTGGGGTCGAGGATGACCCCGAGGTTGCGTACGTGGTCGGTGGGTGGCGGGGCTGTTCCCAGTGATGTTGGCCACCAGGAGTCGTCCCAGGCTGAAGGGTTGGAACCAAGGATGAGGACCTCCGTCTTGTCCGAGTTCAGCTTCAGGCGGCTGGTCCTCATCCATTCGGCGACGGCCTTCATTCCTTCGTGGAGGTGGGCTTTGGCGGTGTGAGGGTCTTTGGTGAGGGAGAGGATCAGCTGGGTGTCGGCGTAGGAGATGATGTTGAGGTTGTGCTGTCGGGCGACGTGGGCGAGGGGTGCCATGTAGATGTTGAACAGCGTTGGGCTGAGGGAGGAGCCTTGGGGTACGCCACAGATGATCTTGGTGGCCTTGGATCGGAAGGGGGCGAGGCGGACGCTTTGTGTTCTGCCGGAAAGGAAGGCTGTGGTCCAGTCCAGGGCCTTCTCTTGGATCCCGGCGTCGTGAAGGCGTGTTCGTAGTGTGTGGTGGCAGACCGTGTCGAAGGCGGCTGATAGGTCCAGGAGGATGAGGGCTGCTGTTTCTCCGTTGTCTAGCAGGGTCCTGATGTCATCGGTGGCGGCGATGAGGGCGGTCTCGGTGCTGTGGTTGCTGCGGAAGCCGGACTGGGAAGGGTCCAGGATGTTGTTCTCCTCGAGGTAGCGGGTCAGTTGTTTGTTGACGATTTTCTCGGTGACCTTCGCGGGGAACGGGAGCAGAGAGATGGGTCGGAAGTTCTTGAGGTCCTTGGGGTCTGCCTTGGGTTTCTTGAGTAAGGCGGTGATCTCGGCGTGCTTCCAGCTTTCCGGGAAGGTTGCTGTCTCGAAGGAGATGTTGATTATTTTCCGGAGATGGGGCGCGATGGCTGTACTGGCTTTGTTGAAGATGTGGTGAGGGCACGGGTCTAGCGGTGAACCGGAGTGGATGGTGTTCATGATCTCGCTGGTGTCCTCGTCGTTGATGTTGGTCCAGGAGAGCAGGCGGTTGGTGGTTGTGGGGGCAGTGGTCTCGGTGGTTGCCGGGGCGGTCATGGTGTTGAAGCTGTCGTGGATGTCGGCGATTTTGCGGTGGAAGAAGGTGGCCAGTGAGTCGCACAGGTCTCGCGATGGCTGGATGTCGTTGGAGCTGGGGTTGGAGAGTTCCTTCACGATGTTGAAGAGCTCTTTGCTGTTGTGTGCATTGTTGTCTAGGCGGTCTTTGAGTGAGGCCCTTTTGGCGGATCTGATGATGACTGCGGGTGGCGCTCTTGTGGGCGGCGTAGCTGTCCGCTGTCCGTTCGTGGAGCCAGATCTTCTCTAGTTTTCGGCATGTTCGTTTGGAGGCCTGGAGGTCTTCGGTGAACCAGGTGGCTTTCTTGCTGGTGTGGCTGTTGGGCGGATTCTTGAGCGGGGCGAGGGTGTTGGCGCAGTCGTCGATCCACTGTCTGAGGTTTACTTATGTCATTGCATTCTCTATCTATGTTCTCTTGTGTGTGCCTTGTCTCTGTTACATCATTGAAGACACTTGGAATGCTCAAGTGTCATCAGTGGTCAGTTGGGCAGCTGTCTTCTCCTGTGCGGTTGTGTTGGCCTCTTTACCTGGATACTTCAATAAAGGACCTGCACAGATAACAAGACTTCTGGAATTATTCAACATAACAATTTTGGTGACGACTAGAAGAACCCTTCGTGCAAGTTTCCTTTGATTCTACTAAGAACACCCTGCCTTTGCCGTGTTCCTACACTTTTACAAGCAACTCTCTAAGACTTATGTGAGTACTGCTTTATGTTTATTTTCCCTGGAGGCCAACATGCCCTTAAAACAATTACCTTATTTACTTTATTTACTCACCCTGGCTTTCTTAACTTAGCTGTTGGATTAGGCTGCTGTTGTCCTTCAAACCGGCCCGACTTTCCACCGCGTGCCGTCCTACGCTGCATGCCCTCGTCCCAACTACTCTCAGCTTGGAACTCCACGTTCCACCCGACCTGTGCGTTCCACAGCACCCTCTGCCTGCGCTTGACATCCAACGCTCCTACGTGTGACCCTTCACACTAATTTACGTGTCACACGTACAACGTAGCAGCCATTTTGAATGCTGCCTTCCGGAGCTGCGAATTGAGAAACTCCAGTTCGCCTATCTCCATCGGTGTTAGGCACACCACCTGATAGGAATATCTACAAGTTTTGTTGTTTTGCAAACAAAATTTACAACGCGGATGTCACCACTTTAAAGGTACTGTTTTATATTTTTTTTTACCGTTCTTGCGTGACAAGTACTTTTACTCAACAAGGGTCTATCACCTTTTGCCTGCCTTCCATGGTGACGGGCACACCATTTATTACTGCACTCACCGATGTACTGCCTACGGTGATAGGCACACCATTTATATATTTTTGCACTTAGTTTACTTGACTATTATTTCACATTTTTGCTTGTCCTTCACGGTGACAGGCACACCATTCATATTATTGTGCTTACTACTCACGGTGACAAGCACACCACTTATATTACGTTTAGCCTTACTTACTTACCATGTGTGCTCCACAAACATTTTCATTAACTCCTCCACAGTCATTTCTCTCCACCACAGGGGATCCTCCCATTAAATGGTTAGAATGGAGAGAGTATTTCCTAAACTACATTGATACACTAGAAGATGGTGAAGACGAATTATCGCAAGTTAAAAAAAAGAAAATTCTACTTCATTCTCTTGGTCCTCAAGGGTTAAAAGTCTACAATTCTGTAAGTAAAAAAATTCATCCAGCTGATGATTCAAATGTTTTTCTTCATGCACTAGAGGATTTGGATATATATTATTCTACTTCCGTTTGTATAGCTATTGACTGCCACAAGTTTTTTGGAAGGAAACAAGGCAAACAAGAACATGTTGAAGACTTTGTTTCCGAATTAAAGAAACTAGCCTTAACTTGCAGATTTGGTTCACTGGAAGAAGAACTAATCCGTGATCAGATCATAATGTATGTCAAGAATGAACATGTTCAAGAACGCCTTTGGATACATGGGGAAGCTTCGTTATCCGATGTGGTAGCCTTGGTTAAAAAAGCAGAAATTACTAACAAATGTGCCAAAGCCATTTCTGAAGCACCTAAGGAAATTGACAAACCTATTGTGAGCAAAATTAATTCTAAAACTAAGGTTGTCACTTTTCCTACTTCTAACAACAGGGAAAATACCAACAAAGATTTAAAATGTTATAGATGTGGAAGAAAGAATCACTTAGCTAATTTTAAAAAGTGCCCTGCTAGAAAACAGAAATGTCTTGAATGTGGTTTAATTGGCCATTATACCAAAGCTTGTCGGCGTAACAAATGTAAAAAGAAGAAAGTTACCTTGATCAGAGAAGATAACGATGATTCTTCTTCAAACTCATCCCATGATGAAGATCCAGTTAAGAGTGTTCATTGTGTGTTAGGTGTGTCTGACAGTGTTAACATGCTAAACTTACAGTGTAAATCTAAACCTGTTTGTTCTATGCCTCTAGGTGGAGTTGAAATGCTCATAGTAGCTGACTCAGGCTCTCCATACACAATTATTGAAAAAGATCAATGGGAAAAGGATTTTGTTCATGTTCTTGGTCCCACATTATCACCTCCTGATGTTTCCCCAGAAAGCTTTACTGGAGAAAAAATTTCTTTAATTGGTTACAGAGAACTTACATTTGAATTTAAATGAAGATCATCCGTAGGGAAATTGTATGTTGCCCTTAATCGTCCCCCTTTATTAGGGTGGATAGATCAAAGAAATGTAAACATCATTTTAAACCCCAATGGAGTTGAGCAAGTCATGGTGTTAGACCAGGGTGAAGATTACCATTATAACCTAAAAGAAGAGTTTCCTGAAGTTTTTTTCTAATAAGGTTGGTCGATTAAATGGCTATGTACATAAGATTATTCTTGACGATGCCAAACCAACAGTCCATAAGTCTAGACACATCCCTTGGGTAGTCAGAGAGGAAGTCACAAAAGAATTAAAACGTCTTTTGGATGATGGCATCATTGAGGAGGTCGAAGCTTCTAATTGGGTCGCACCTTTAGTCGTGGCTCGCAAGGCCAATGGCAAGGTTCGCCTCTGCATTGACTTGAGGTCTCTCAATGACAACATCATAGTTGAGAGATTTCCTTTACCCAAAATAAATGAGTTGATTTCTCTTACCAAAGGTATGAAATGGTTTTCTGTGGTCGATCTAACTTCGGCTTATCACCAAACAATGCTACATGAAGACAGTAAAAGTCTTACTACATTTATGACTCCCCAAGGATGTTATCGCTTTTTGCGAATGCTGTTTGGCCTAGCGTCAGCGGCTGCTATCTTTCAAAAACTCATGTTCAAGCTATTCCAAGACCTACCTGGTATCCTATTTTTCCAGGATGACATTCTTATTATGGGTGAGACTAAATGTGTACATGATAGAGTTCATTCTGTTCTAAGGAAATTAAAAGAGAGAGGATTAACTGCAGAACTTTCAAAGTGCAAATTTGGAGCTGACTCTTTAGACTATCTTGGACATGAAATTCTGCTAATGGTATTAAACCAAAAATGAATTTGATGAATGCGATCAGAAACGCTCCCTCACCTTCCAACAAAGACGAATTGAGGTCTTTCTTAGGCCTCATTGAATTTTACAGTAAGTTCATTAGGAATTTTTCTGAAAAAACTTTCAATTTGCGTCAATTGTTAAACTAATCTTCTTTTGTGTGGTCTGATACCCTTCAATTTGATTTTTCTCAGCTGAAGAATGAACTATGCAATGCAAAAGAATTAGTTGGTTTTGATCCCTGTTTACCTTGTATTCTGACTACAGATGCGAGTAATAAAGGTTTAGGTGCTGTATTATCACAAAAAGAAGAAAGCGGGAAAGAAAGAGCTGTAGCGTATTCCTCTAGAGCTCTGTCTCCAGCAGAAGAAAGATACTCTGTGATCGAGAGGGAGACTCTAGCTGTGGTTTGGGGACTTGAACATTTTAGGAATTTTATTTGGGGTTTCCATGTTGAAATTAGATGTGATCATAAACCTCTAGTTAAAGTACTTTCTTCCGATGGTCTACTTAAAGCCACCCCCAGAATTTCTAGAATGTCTATTCGTCTGCTTGATTATCGATACACTTTATGTTATATTCCAGGAGCAAAGAATCAAGTAGCCGATTGTTTGAGCAGATTACCTTTACCATTAGAATCCTCCACTGAAAAATGGGATGACATTCAGGTAGCAGGGATAGATGTAAGTGGTGAAAATCTCACTTTGGGTTTTCAGGAATGGAAAGAGTCCATGACCAAGGATGAAATTCTCACTAAAGTCAGTGTGTGTAATTTAAGGTTGGCCCAATAAAAAAATTGTTGTGTGATGAAATGAAACAATTTTGGGAAGTGCTTGATGAATAATCGCTTGTAGAGAACAATATTTTACGTGGTGGAAAAATAATCCCACCTAAGGATTTAAGAGTGAAAGTTATTCTTTTATGTCATGAAAGACATTTGGGAATTGTAAAAACTAAAAAATTTATTAGAGAAATGTATTGGTGGCCTGGAGTTGACACTGAAGTGGAAAGTGTAGTGAGAGAATGTTCCTCATGCCTCAATTCGGACAAATCTCAAAGGGTGTTCACTCCTTCGATGTGTCCAGTTCCGTGCCCAGATATGCTTTGGGAAACTTTGGGTTTTGACATTACTGGACATATTGTTAGAAATGAGCGCAGTTTATACATTCTGGTGGCCATAGACTATTTCTCTAAATGGCCAGAAATTAAAGTTGTAGAACGTGCTGATTCAGCTAGTGTAGTAGAATTTATGGATGAGTTGTTCCAAAGAGAAGGACTTCCTAAAGTTGTCATAAGTGACAATGGAGCTCAGTTCAAGTGTCAACTTGTTGAAGAATTTCTAAAGCGTAATGGCATTGAACACAGATTCACCTCAATTTATCATCCTAGTGGGAATGGTGAAGTTGAGAGGTTTAATCGAGTGATTAAAGATTCCATTCAATTAGCCAATCTCAGAGGTCAAGACTGGGTTGTAGGGGTTAAGAAAATGGTGTGGATGTATCGGGTGACTCCCACTGTCACGGGGTACAGTCCCTTTACCATTATGAAGGGACGTGTACCGTTTACTAAGGACAACCAATGTTGGTTGAAGCATTCCAGATTGTCAGAATGGTCCCCTGACCAAGTTAAAAATAACATTTTGTTGCATCAGGAAAAATACAAGAGATATTCTGACTTAAAATGTAACGCTAAAAAAATTGCATTAGAAGTAGGTGACTTTGTGCGAGTCAAGTTACCTTTCAAAGTAAGAAAAGGTCAGAGTAAGTTTTCAAAACCGCTTAGTGTGACTGAAATTTTTAACAATTCTGTCAAATTGTCTGATGGGAAGGTTTGGCATCTTGGCAGAATTGTCAAATTCAATGAGAAGTTGGACAGGTGGGTAGAAGTTCAAGGAGTAAGGAGTTTTCATTGGCTGGATTCTGAATGTGAACAAAATGAGAATCCATCTGATGTTGTCCCTTCAGACTTGGTTATACAAGAAGCAGATTCTGCCACATCTTCTGTACCTGCATGTAAAGACTCCTTAGTTAACAAATTTGGTAGAATGCTAAAACCACCAGCATATCTTAAAGATTATGTTATTGAACACTAGTTTTTTTTCGTTTTCCCTGTTTTTGTTTTTTTATTGTATAAGGGGGAAGGTGTGTTGTGTTTACATCTTGCTCCAAAGGTATGTTTACTTATGTCATTGCATTCTCTATCTATGTTCTCTTGTGTGTGCCCTGTCTCTGTTACATCATTGATGACACTTGGAATGCTCAAGTGTCATCAGTGCTCAGTTGGGCAGCTGTCTTCTCCTGTGCGGTTGTGTTGGCCTCTTTACCTGGATACTTCAATAAAGGACCTGCACAGATAACAAGACTCCTGGAATTATTCAACATAACACCTGTGCAGCTGAGAAGTCTGCAGGCGCCGCTGTGTGTTCTTTGAAATGCCGCGCCTCATGCAGATTCGTGGCTGCCTTCTTTCGAAACCCTTCGATAATGAATATTAACTCAGTGTTAATGTTGATAATAAGGATTGAGCTCTCCTTTGCTACTTTTTGACATTTTTCTTGATGCTGCACTGTTGGGAGGTTACTGCATTGTGATGCGTTACTTTACTGTAACTGACCTCGGCATTTCTACTCTTCAACATATTACTATTACTTCTGCACTGTTGGATGTTTACTGATTGCTCATATTTTGCAGCGTGAATCTTTCTGGATTCACTATGCTGTGCATTATTCCGCCATCTCGTGGTTGGGTCCGGATTCGTAGTCTTTACTTTTATTTTTTTTATTTTTTTTTATTTTTATTTTTTTTGTTGGCCCAGGTGGGCGGCGACGCCCCCACCATTTGGTGTCCTCGGTGACGTTGTCGCGCTTCCTGCAGAAGCTCCCACCTTTGGTCGCCATCTTCAGATTCTTTTTTCCGCCGTGGGGTCTGGATCGTTGACGAGAAGTTCCAGAAACTTTGGACGAAGAATCTCAAATTCAATCATCACCACAGAGGATCGTTTCCTGAGACACCGGACGAGGAGACTAGTACCGGAGGCGACGAGAAGGACGACGAGGTAGAAGGTCCACGACCAAAATCTCGACGCCTACAGAGAATGCGCTCACAGGGGGCCACCTGAGCGCGGTTATGGACAAGACACCGTTTAAGTTTTGCCAAAACTGTCACCACAAGTACGCCCAGAAGGACCAGCACCCAGTCTGCAACCTCTGCTTGCCGCTCGACCACATCAGCGAAAACTGCAACGCGTGTTCGGCGTTCACCCGAAAACCCTCCGGGTGAGAGAGGCAAAGAAGGGCTAACTACAACATGCAGGGCCAGGGACCAGCTCCATCGCTCCGAGACCTGGGCCTCTCGAGTGGAGAGGAAGACAACATCGCAGAGGGACCGGAGGACTGCTCAGTCGTCGAGGTCCACAAGAAAACGTCGAAGGAGGTAAGGGAGACGTCGACCCCGAAGCACCCAAGCGACGCTCGAAAGAGTGAAGCCAAGGCCCCGAGCGACACTCTTAGAAGTGAAGCCAAGTCCTCAAAGGGAGCGTTGCCGCCGAAACACTCGACGAAAGCAACAGCATCCAGGGACAAACAGCCGAGCGGATCCTTCGGGAAGGACTCCCAATCGGCAAAAGCCTCCGAAAAACCAAGGGCGTCGAAGGTAACCTCCGAAAAGGAAGCCTCGACGCCGAGAAAAGAAGGCCCGGCGTCATCCTCGACGTCCGAGACAGCGAAGAGAGGCGCTTCGGCCATCGACGCCGAAAAGGCCCACAAGATGGAGAAAAAAAAAGAAGGCTCGAAGCAGAGATGGCAAGCATCCTGCAACGGAAAAAAGACTTCGACGAAAAAATGAAGCTATACGCCATTCCGCGAAGCACTCGGGGAGGGCGACATCGAAGACATCGAACCCCCGAACCGCTCGACGAACAGGGCGAAGAGGACTACTACTTCGAAGGCGAAGAAGAGCTCCAGTCTTACCGGGACTCGACGCCCTGTGAAGCACAAGATTTAGACTGGCAAGACCTCGACGCAGAATCACCAGAAGAAGGGGTAGACTCTTATCCCTCGAAACCTTCGCCGCCAGACGACATTGGAGTCTACAATGTGGTCGTCCAAAAGGCTGCAGCAACGTATGGCGTCGAAATGCAAGAGGAGAAGGCGAAGGCATGTTTCCTTTTGGAAACCCTACTTCCTCCACAAACCAGGTCCCAGTTCCTACCCATGCTTCCTAGCGTCCTGGACCAGGGAAGGGAGGCCTTCAAAGAACCGGCAGTCTGCAAAGCTGTTACACCGAGGAGCGAAAAGAAGTACAAACACTCCTCAAAAGACCCTGCGTACATCCAAGGGTCAGTGCCAGCAGACTCCATTATCACGGCAACGGCCAGGAAAAGGGCCAATGTGCCCACTAACACAGGTCCACCTCCAGACAAGGAGAGCAAACGAATAGACTGGCGCATCGCCAACTCCAACGCCCTCATCAGCAGGCATGCATACCAGCATTGGGATGAAATGAGCCAGCTCGTAACACACCTGCCACAACAACACCAACAAAGGGCTAATCACCTACTGGAAGAGGGCAAGGCTATCGCAAACACTTGCCTAAAATCAGCCTTGGATGCAGCAGAGAACTCCAGCAGGCAGATGATGATAGGGGTGACTGAAAGGAGACACGCATGGCTCAGGATCTCTGGTTTCAACCGGAGGTACAAAGCAATATCCTGAACACGCCATTCGACGGCCAGAAACTGTTTGGAGCCCCAGTCGACGACAAGTTGACGCAGCTTAAAGACAACAAAACTGCGAGGTCCATGGGAGCACTGCAGTTCAGGGGGAATGAGAAGAGGAACCCCCTCAAGGCGGCCCAATGGTAGAGGGGGCAATGCGCCCGCCACTTCCCACCAATCTCCCCAACAAGGATACCAGGGGAACAACCAGGGCCAAAGCCAACAGGGACAACAACAGCAAAATTGGCAGTATCAACCCAGAGGACGGTCCTTTCGAGGACGCGGGTACGGACGGGGACAGTCCCGAAGAGGGGTCAGCAGCCCACCTCAAAGTGACTCCACAAAGAAACCAAACCCTCCCCTATCACCACCAAGGGAGAGGAGAAGTCAACAGAAGGAAAAACTAAGAAACACACACAGCAAACCAATAACCACCGAGCATACAACCCCGGTGGGGGGCCGAATAGGAAACTTCCTCACACAATGGAGAGAGATTACCACGGACAAGTGGATACTGAACATCATACAGCACGGATACTGCATAGAACTCCCAAAACACCCCCCGGGCAGAAAACCAAGACACCGCCCACTCCCCGCAAGGGAGCTCGCCCTCCTACGTCTAGAAGCAGAGGAGCTGCTCAAAAAAAGGGCAATAGAACTAGTTCCAATCAACGAAAGGAACAAGGGAGTCTACTCAACGTATTTCCTGGTGCCAAAGGTAGACGAAACACTAAGGCCAATACTGGACCTCAGATTCCTGAACAAGTTCGTAAGAACTCAAAAATTCAAAATGACGTCACTTCAGGAAGTAATACCCCAAATCCAACAAGGGGACTACATGGCGACCATAGACATGAAAGACTCATATCTGCACATCCCCGTCAACCACAAACACAAACGTCTACTAAGATTCGTGATAGGCCAGAATCACTACCAGTTCACAGTGCTAGCCTTCAAGCTCAAGTCCGCACCAAGGGTGTTCACAAAATGCCTAGCAGCAGTGGCAGCGCACCTACGGAGAAAGGGCATACATGTATACCCCTACCTCGACGACTGGCTTGTGAAAGCAGGATCATACAGGCACTGCAAAGATCACATCAAACAAGTCATACAAACACTATCCAGACTAGGTTTCTCAATACATTGGGAGAAATCATCAACAGAACCGCAGCAGATCAAGATATTCTTAGGGGCACAGATCGACAGCACACAGTCCAAAGTGTTCCCCAGCGAGAAGAGAACTATGGCGCTCCTGAGGGAAACACGTCATTACCGCAAGGGGCAAGTTCTGACAGTGAGGACGGTGAGCAGACTAATGGGGATGATGGCATCATGCATCCACCTGGTCCCAAATGTCAAGCTGCACATGAGACCGTTCCAAGAATGGATACAGCAACAGTGGTCACAAGCAACAGGGAGTTGGGAAGATCTAGTGGTTGTCACACACGCAGTGCAGCAAGAAATAGCGTGGTGGAAGGAAGAGAACATATTACAGGGGAAGCCATTCACACAGCCAACTCCAACAGTGACCATCACAACAGACGCCTCACAGCAGGGCTGGGGCGCGCACATGGACAGACTCCGCGTCAGGGGGCTGTGGTCACAACAAGATGCAGTGAGACCCATCAACTACCTAGAACTAAAAACTGTGTTCCTAGCCTTAAGAGCCTTTCAGAAGCAGCTTTACAGCCAGAGAGTGCTGATACAAACAGACAACACAACCACCATGTTCTACATCAACAAACAAGGTGGAACACAGTCCGCACCGCTATCAAGCCTGGCACAAGAGATTTGGAGATGGGCCATCCCTCTAAGGATAGACCTACTGGCAATACACCTTCCAGGAATAGACAATGTAGAAGCAGACCGACTCAGCAGCCAGACGTCGGCATCCCACGAATGGGAGCTCAACCAACAGGAAATGCAGCGGCTGTTCCAAAAGACCTGTTTGCAACACCCCAGAATTCAAAATGCCAACATTACGCATCCAGACAACCGGACCAAGGGTCCCTAGGGAATGCGCTATGGATAAGTTGGTCGAACGAATTTGCATACGCTTTTCCCCCGATACCACTGTTACACAAGGTACTCAGCAAATGCAGGAGCAGCAGCATGACACTCATACTGGTGGCACCTCAGTGGGCCAGACAGTCATGGTTCTCACAAATAATGGAAATGGCGCAGGAACCAGCGCACAGGTTCAGCAGAAGGAAAGACCTCCTGACAATGCAAGACGGAAAAGTGCTCCACCCAGAACCAGAGAGCCTCAGCCTAGCAGCATGGCTCCTGAGGACCTAGAATTCGCACACCTCAAGCTACCACCAAGCACTATGGCAGTACTCCGAGAAGCAAGGAGACCCACTACAAGGAAGTGCTACATTGCAAAGTGGAAAAGGTTCTCGCAATGGTGCCTTAAAGAGGGACTGCAACGAAAGGTCCCAAAAGAATCAACGGTACTAAAATACTTAACGCACCTACTACACAGCGGGCTGAGCTACTCGTCACTAAGGGTTCACTTAGCAGCCATAGTGGCCTACACCAGGGGAGAAGCGGGAAAAGTTTCTTCACCTCCCAGGTGGTCAAAAGATTCCTGGAGGGGGCTAAAAGAATAGCCCCCCAAAAGGATGCCAGCCCCGAGCTGGAACCTCAACACTGTGCTAACACAGTTGATGAAATCACCGTTTGAGCCCATACACAAGACTACACTGCACATGCTCACACTAAAGACGGCATTCTTGGTGGCTATCACGTCACTGCGAAGGGTCAGTGAACTGCAGGCTCTTACACTACAAGAGCCCTACTTGCAAATACACAAGGACAGAATTGTCATGAGAACGGACCCACACTTCCTGCCAAAGGTGGTGTCGCGGTTCCATATTAACCAGACAATACAGATACCAAGTTTCTTCCAAAAACCATCAACGCCCACAGAGAAGGCGCTACACACGCTGGACGCCAGAAGGGCAGTGATGCACTACATAGAAAGGACCAAGGAATGCAGAAAAACAAAACAACTCTTCGTTTCCTTCGCAAGCAGTTTCTTGGGACGACCAGTAACCAAAAATACCATCGCACGATGGATTGCGCAGGCAATACAACTCTGCCACAAGCAGGCAGGACAAGAATTAGAGGGAGCCGCCCAGGCCCACTCAACAAGGAAGAAAGGAGCAACGGTTGCGTTCCTAGCGAACACACCTATCCAAGACATTTGCCAAGCGGCAACATGGTCTTCCGTGCACACGTTCACCAAACACTACTGTGTGGATATCCAGATGAACAAAGAGGCACAAGTAGGACAGAAGGTCTTACAGCACATTTTCAGCAACCAATGCTCATCTTCCACCCAACCACCGCAATAACAGAAAACCGCTACAAAGTCTATGCACAGCATAGTGAATCCAGAAAGATTCACGCTGCAAAACGAATAGTTTCTTACCTGTCGGTGTAGTTTTGGAGCTGGAAGACTTTCTGGATTCACTAGCGATCCCACCCGCCTCCGCCAGGAAGATAACATAGGAGGTTAAGGGTAAAACTAGACTACATACAGAGTTTAGAGGGATCAAAAGGAAAATAAAAGGATAAAAGACATAGACGACAAAACAATAAGAGGAAAAGAAAAAAGAATCCGAAGATGGCGACCAAAGGTGGGAGCTTCCGCAGGAAGCGCGACGACGTCACCGAGGACACCAAATGGTGGGGGCGTCGCCGCCCACCTGGGCCAACAACAAAAAGAAAAAAAAAAAAAAAAAAGAAAGAAAAGACTACGAATCCGGACCCAACCACGAGATGGCGGAATAATGCACAGCATAGTGAATCCAGAAAGTCTTCAAGCTGCAAAACTACACCGACAGGTAAGAAACTATTCGTTTTTTATCATGCAGAATATTACGCCCCCCACCCCCATTTTTCTTAGGTTCTTCTGGAGAACTCCTACTCATGTGGGTTAATTGGAAGGAGGTTTTCATTACTCATTTGAAAGTTTGCGGTACCAACTTATCAACATGAAGGAAAAACTGCCTTCTTGCTTCACTATTTGAGGGCAAAGGGACAGCAAGCTTTTGAAAATGTTCCTGATTTGGAAACACGTGAAGGCGATGAAGGTCATGCAGGAAAGAGTTTGTGAAGGCAAAGAAATTATATGATCACTATTTGCCTGAAGTTTCTATAATTTTAGAGCGCTTCCAGTTTGGTAGAAGGAAAGCGGGTTCTGATGAATCTGAGCAGTTTGTAACTGCCTTGTGCAAATTGGCATCATCTTATGATTTGGCTTGAGTGGTGATGAGAGAATAAGGGATCCATTTTTGCTACAGTTTAACTCCGACAAAATCAGAGAAGATCTGTGGTCAAAAAACGGCTTCCCCATATCTGAGGTCATTTCTATAGCCAAGCGGGTTGAGAACTCCATCAGGTGCATAAAAGAGCTGCAGAAACAAAAATAATCGTCATTACATTTTCAGGCGGTGGGGACAGTTTAAAAGAAAACGTACTCTGGTAATGCCAACAGTAAGAATGTATGTTTTAGATGTGGTAGCCCTAATCACTTTGCTAATTCTAAAGAGTGTCCTGCTGTCCGGGTAATCAGCAAACATTTTTCTAAAAGGGGCCATTTTGCCAAGTGTTGCAGATCTAAGGGCAGTAAGGAGAAAGGGAGCACTTGGTTTGGATGGTGATCAGGTAGTGTTGCAGGTTGTGAATGATAGTTGTGTTTTAAGAAATGTGTGTGATTATCCATCAGCCAGTGTAAGTGCTAATGGTATTCAATCAATATGATGATGGATTCTGATGCCAAGTTATCTCTCATTTCCAATGGTGATTTTGAAATAATTTTTCTGGGGAAAGTTGAACTGGAAAGACCTGATGTCATACCTTATGGTTAGGGGGGGGTAAACCAATTGATCTGGTGGAGTATTTTGTGGCAAAGATTGACTTTCAGGGAAACATCACACAAGGCAAAATGTATGTTCCAGTTGAAGGAGATACTATTCTCAGCTGGCCCCTTCAGAAGATGTTAGGAATTGTTCTTGATCCCAATGCTACTTTTCAAGTCAGGAAAGTCAATATTGAGGAAGCTAATGGTATTGATTTCAAGTCTGAGTTTGCGAAGGAATTTCCAGAAGTTTTTCAGGACCAGATTGAGTGTGTGCAAGGGTATGTGCATTGCGTTCAGCTAAAGAAGGATGCTGTGCCAGTGTCTAGCAGAGTAAGGAATGTTCCTATTCATTTACAAGAAGGAGTTAAACAGGAATTGGATTGCTTGTGTTCTGAAGGTATTTTAGAAGTGGTTGAAGCCTCAGAGTGGGGTTCTCCCATAGTGGTGGCTACCAAGAGTTCGGGGGAAGATCAGGCACTGCATTGACTTAAGACAATTGAACAAGCAGGCTGTGGATGACAAATTTCCCCTTCCTAGCATTATGGTGATAGTGAACGTACTGGGTGGTGCCAAATTCTTCTCCACCCAGTATCTTACATCAGCATATCACCAGGTTCGGCTAAGTCAAGATTCTAGGAATTACACTTCCTTCATAACTCCTTTTGGGGTATTTAGATTTAACAGATTGCTGTTTGGGATATGTTCCGTGGCTTCGGTTTTCAAAGGTTGATGAGCGAATTGATAGGAAAGATTCCTGGAGTCAAATTTGTTCAGGATGATCTTATTTTCACTGACCGTTTAGCCTCACATATAGACAAGGTTAGAGAATTTCTGCATATGTTCAAGAAAAAAGACATCACATTAAAAATCAGTAAGTGCAAGTTCTGTTTATCTGAGATATCTTACCTGGGTCATGTAGTGTCTGCAAAGGGAGTGAAGCCCAAATTGGATTTAGTGAAAACTATTTTGGAATTACCCTCTCCAGAGAAAAAAGCTGTATAAGTGTTCCCAGGGTTGACTGAATTTTACAGTAGGCTTACAGAAAATTTCGCCAAATGCACCTGTGCCATAAGAGTGCTGTTGAAAAAGGGAGTTCAATTCAAGTGGACTGAGGATTGCCAAAATGAATTTGTTGATGTGAAATCTTCTTTGAGTAAAGCTCAGCATTTGACGAGTTTCATACCAGGCCAGCCTTGTTGTATAATTATGGATGCTAACGGAAAGGGACTAGACACTGTGCTCAAAGAGGTACAGGGTCCAGACATGGTAACTGTGACGTTTGCCTCTAGGTCTCTAAAAGGGGCGGACGTCAATTACTCAGTCTTTGATATAGAAGCTCTGGCTTTTTTTTTTTTTAGTATAAAAACATTTAAACATTTTTCGTGGGGTACAAAGTTTGTAGTCAAAACTGATGACAAGCCCTTAAAAGAAGTGTTTGGTAAAAAGGGCTTGACAATATTTCCTCACTCATTACCAAATGGCTGGTTGCACTACAAGACTTCAATTTCAGCTTTGAGTTTATACCAGGAGTGGAAAACAAGATGGCTGATTGCCTGTCTCGACTAGTTGGGTGTGAAGATTTCAGTGAAGAGAGCTCGTGGAGAGCTGACGAATGTAAAGCATGTAGTATCCCCAGCGGGTGTATTACGGGAAGTGAGTGGATTGAGGAAATCCAAAAGTATAAGGTGCTAAATAAGGTTAGGCAAGTGGTGCAGGATTGTTTGTTGTGGCTGAAAGGGGAATGGAGTGGTTTTTGAAAAGTAAGAAATTAATTGTCTGTGAACAAGGATCTGGTGCTGAGAAGCAACAGCTGGTTGTTCCTGTGAGGTTGAGAAGACGGTTGTTGGACATGGCGCACAAAGGTCACCAAGGCATTTGCAAAACCAAAGAACGTTTGAGGAATATTTATTGGTGACTTGGTATGGATGTGCAGGCAGAAAGATTGGGAGAGAGTGCTTTGATTGTAGGCTCAGTGATGAGACTCAGAAAGTTAGGACTGCCCCTTTGGTTTGCAGAAAGATTCCTGATGAGATGTGGAAAGAGGTTTCATTGGACATCATGGGCCCTATAGACAACAAAGGTGGTGGTAATAGATATGTTTTGGCTTTGATGGATTTGTTGTCTAACTGGCCTGTAGTGAAAGTTGTGCATGACATTACCACACGTTCTGGGTGAAGGAAAGTGGGTTTCTGTTGCAGTAACCCACCCACTTTTTGCCTGATAACTGATGCACTTTTCCTTGGTGTGCCCTGAGTCCCTGCCAATCAGGTACCCGGGGCCTGTGTTCCTTCCCTAAAAACTGTACTAAAGCCTAAACCCAATTGGCATCTCTGGCCACAGGTAAGCCCCTGGTAAATGGTACCCTAGGTACCCAGGGCACTGTGACCAGAGAAGGCCCCGAAGGGCTGCAGCACTTATTGTGCCACCCTTAGAGGCCCTGTACCCTGACACACACCCTGCCTTTGCAGGCTGAGTGTCTTGGTGCAGAACTAAACAGAGTCGACATGGCACACATCCCTGTGTGCCATGCCCACAAACACACTGCCCTGGCATACCTCAGTCACCCCTCTAGCTGGGTGCACTATGCCAGTGGTGTGGGCACAGGTGCATGAGTCCTGTGCCCCTACAGTACCCAGGGCCATTCCTGGGCACTGCAAGTGCAGTGATGCCATTAAGAGTATATGGTGCTGGGAGGTTGTCATTACGAACTCCACAGCACCATAATGGCTACACTGAAGACTGAGAAGTTTGGTATCAAACTTCTCAGCACATTAAACCCACACTGATGCCAGATGCCCTTGACCTTGCCAGGTAGGTCGCTCCCCCGCCACACAGCTCCGCCTGTGTTGTCCTGCCCGCTGCTGCTGCTGGTAAGCTCGCCTCTCTGCTGCTGACTCGGTGTCCATTTTGCTTTCTGTTTCCCCTCGTGCCCCCATTCTGTGTCCATTTTGCTTTCTGTTTCCCCTCGTTGCCCCCATTTCTTGTGCCCGTTTTGCCTTCTGTTTCCCCTCGTGCCCCCTTCTCCTGTGCCCGATTTTTGCTTTCTGTTTCCCCTCGTGCCCCCATTTTTTGTGCCCGATTTTGCCTTCTGTACCCCCGTTGCCTCTCTCCACTCCCGCCGCTGCGTCCCTGCGGCCCCGCCCCCTGACTGCCCATTCGCTGCCCCTGCCTCCCGCCTCCCAGCTGCTCCTCCCTCCCACCTCCCCATATATGGCGGCCGCTGCGCGGTGAGGAGAGCGACCCTTGACCTTGCCAGGTAGGTCGCTCCCCCGCCAAACAGCTCCGCCTGTGTTGTCCTGCCCGCTGCTGCTGCTGGTAAGCTCGCCCCTCTGCTGCTGACTCGGTGCCCGTTTGCCTTATGTTTCCCCTCGTGCCCCCATCTCCTGTGTCCATTTTGCTTTCTGTTTCCCCTCGTGCCCCCATTCTGTGTGTCCATTTGTGCCTTTCTGTTTCCCCTCGTTGCCCCCATTTCTTGTGCCCGTTTTGCCTTCTGTTTCCCCATGTGCCCCCTTCTCCTGTGCCCGATTTTTGCTTTCTGGTTCCCCTCGTGCCCCCATTTTTTGTGCCCGATTTTGCCTTCCGTTTCCCCTCGTGCCCCCATCTCCTGTTCCCGATTTTGCTTTCTGTTTCCCCTCGTGCCCCCTTTTTTTGTGCCCGACTTTGCCTTCTGTTTCCCCTCGTGTCCCCATCGACTTTGCCTTCTGTTTCCCCTCGTGCCCCCATTTTTTGTGCCCGATTTTGCCTTCTGTACCCCCGTTGCCTCTCTCCACTCCCGCCGCTGCGGCCCCGCCCCCCTGACTGCCCATTCGCTGCCCCTGCCTCCCGCCTCCCAGCTGCTCCTCCCTCCCACCTCCCCATATATGGCGGCCGCTGGCGCGCCTAAGGCAAGCCCGTCTGTGCCCGTCCGCGCCTGGACCGCGCCCAGTGCCAGAACCCCTGGGCCGCGTGCCCCCCGCTCCAGCCTCGAGGACCGACGCCGCTACGATGCCACCACGCTCTCAACCCCGGACGGACACACAACTGCTTCAAGGCCGCCCCGAAACGCACTCATGGCCCCTTCACCTGCCGGAACTGCAGCTACACCAGCCTCAGAGCCACCGAAGCGCCCGCCAAGAAGGACCTCAACCACCTCCGATGCATCCTACTGAACACCCGCTCCGCACGCAAACACGCCGTCGAGCTCTGGGTCCTGCTCGACACATCATCACCAGACGTCGCCTTCCTGACAGAGACCTGGATGAACGACTCCTCCGCACCCAACATCGCCATAGCCATCCCAGACGGCTATAAGATCACCCGCAGAGACCGCGTCAACGGATTAGGAGGAGGAATCGCCATCGTCCACAAGAACTCCATCAGGGTCTCGACCAGCACCGACGACCTTCTCTGCACCGCCGAACACATGCACTTCCAGATCCACACGGACCCCAACACCACCCTTAGAGGCACCCTTGTCTACAGACCCCCTGGGCCCCGACCCCAGTTCAGTGACTCCATCGCCGACTTCATCAGCACGCACGGCCTGACCTCCACCGACTGCATCCTCCTCGGAGACCTGAACTTTCACCTGGAGAACAACAACGACATCAACTCCACCACCCTGATCGCCAACCTCGGACTGAGACAGCTCGTCACAACACCGACTCATTCCGCCGGCCACACGCTCGACCCCGTCTTCTCCTCAAGCTCCCACGTCTCCTTCAGCCACACCACGGAACTCCTCTGGACCGACCACCGCTGCATCCACTTCACCTTCCAGAAACCCACCACACACCACCGCACCCAACAGATCCCACGCCGCTGCTGGAGCAAAGTCACTGAAGACCAACTACGGGCAAACCTCGCTCTCAGCCCTCCCTCCGACCCATCCAACACCGACGACGCTGCCTGCAACCTCAGACGATGGATAGACGACTGTGCCAACTCCCTCGCCCCGCTGAAAAAACTCACCTACAGCGACACCACCAAAAGAGCCAGCTGGTTCACCCCGGAACTCCTAGCTTCCAAGCGTACCTGCCGGAAACTAGAGAAGAAATGGCACAGTGATAAGACACCGGACAGCCACGCAGCCCACAAAGACGCCATCCGTAACCACCACCACCTCATCAGGTCCGCCAAGAGAATCTCCTTCAAAGACCGCCTCGACAACAACGCACACAACAGCAAGGAGCTCTTCAACATCGTGAAGGAACTCTCCAACCCGAGCTCCAACACCAACGACATCCCGCCGTCGCAAGCCCTGTGCGATTCCCTCGCCACCTTCTTCCACCGCAAGATCGACGACATCCACGACAGCTTCAACACCCAGACAGCCCCTACTAAGACAGATACACCAGACCCGCCGCACACCATCGACCATGACCCCTTGCCAGCCTGGGCCAGCGTGAACATCGATGACACCATCAAGACCATGAGCACAATACACTCCGGCTCCCCGTCAGACCCTTTCCCGCACCACATCTTCAACAAAGCCAGCAGCTCCATCGCACCCCACCTGTGCAACGTTATCAATCTCTCCTTCGAGACCGCGACCTTCCCAGAGAGCTGGAAACACGCAGAGATCAACGCCCTACTCAAGAAACCCAAGACGGACCCGAGAGATATCAAGAACTTCCGGCCCATCTCCCTGCTTCCGTTCCCAGCCAAGGTCATCGAGAAGATCGTCAACAAACAGCTAACCCGATACCTCGAAGAAAACAGCATCCTGGATCCATCCCAATCAGGGTTCCGCAGCAACCACAGCACTGAGACTGACCTCATCGCAGCCACCGACGACATCAGGACCCTGCTGGACAACGGTGAGACCGCAGCCCTCATCCTGCTGGACCTCTCCGCCGCCTTCGACACTGTCTGCCACCGCACTCTACGCGCACGCCTCCACGACGCAGGGATCCGAGACAAGGCCCTGGAATGGACCACCTCCTTCCTCGACGGCAGAACCCAGAGAGTCCGCCTCCCACCTTTCCGATCCGAAGCCTCCGAGATCATCTGCGGCGTCCCCAGGGATCTTCCCTCAGCCCAACACTGTTCAACATCTACATGGCCCGCTCTCACGCATCGCCAGACAGCACGACCTCAACATTATCTCCTACGCCGACGACACTCAACTGATCCTCTCCCTCACCAAGGACCCCTCGCCGCCAAATCCAATCTCCATGAAGGCCGTCGCCGATTGGATGAAGATCAGCAGACTAAAGCTGAACACGGACAAGACAGAGGTCCTCATCCTCGGCTCCAACCCCTCAGCCTGGGACGACTCCTGGTGGCCAACGACGCTGGGAGCAGCCCCGACACCCACCGACCACGCACGCAACCTGGGAGTCATCCTCGACTCAACGCTCTCCATGGCCAAGCAAGTCAACGCAGTCTCCTCCTCCTGCTTCAGCACCCTCCGCATGCTTCGCAAGATCTACAGGTGGATCCCGACAGATACAAGAAGAACAGTCACCCAGGCCCTCGTCAGTAGCAGACTTGACTATGGGAACGCCCTCTACGCGGGAGCCCCGGCCAAGCTCATTAAGCGACTGCAACGCATACAAAACGCCTCTGCACGCCTCTGCACGCCTGATCCTCGACGTACCACGCCACAGCCACATCACCCCCCACCTGAGGAACCTGCACTGGCTCCCCGTCGACAGGAGAATCTCCTTCAAACTCCTCATCCACGCACACAAGGCACTCCACAAGACTAGCCCAGCCTACCTCAACAGACGACTCCTCTTCTACGTCCCCAACCGCCAGCTCCGCTCCGCCGACCTCTCCCTCGCCACCGTCCCTTGCATTCGAAGAACAACCACCGGCTGCAGATCCTTCTCACACCTCGCCGCCAAGACCTGGAACACCCTTCCACTAAGCCTACGACAGACCCAAGACCTGCTGACCTTCAGGAGGCTACTCAAGACCTGGCTGTTCGACCAGTAGCAGCACCCCCCCTTTTCTCTCCCCAGCGCCTTGAGACCCTCGCGGGTAAGTAGTGCGCTCTACAAATTCTGTGATTGATTGATTGAGTGTGGGATTTAATGTAAAATGCACGACAGAGGACAACTTAGAGTTGCCCCCTGAACCTAACCTACAATCCACGTCTTGTCTGAGGGGCTGCCCTGGCTGCCCCACAGCAGACATGTTGCTGGACCCCTGGGTGGAGAGCCATCCGCTCTCCTGGGCCTGCAACAATGCACATCCTGGGCGAGGTGCTAGGTCTCCTCCCCCAGGATGGGCAGGGGAAGCTTCAAAGGCATTCCGCCTGTGTGAGCTTCCCCAGACCACTTGCTGTACTCAGCAACTGGTCCCCACTGGTTCTATCCCCCACTCTGGCGGGAAGACTGGCGGGAAACACCAAGGGAGGAAAGGGGGTGTGCCAGCCTCTGCCAACCCCACCCCTCAGTTGGGGGAGGCGAGGTGAAGCACATCTCCGGGCTCTCGCCATCTTGAAGATGGGGAGCCCTACCCAATCAGGACTAGGCTCCTGCCCCCCTCCCACTGGAGAGTGGCAGGATAGGGGGTGTACCCACTCCAGGGAAGGGACCCATTGGTCCCTGCCCTTTACCTACCTGTAACGCCCCTAAATCTAGTATTTAGGGGCACCCTGAACCTTCCTTCCTTAGATCCAGATTCCAAAAGAAGAACAAGAAACTGGAAGACCTGCCGTGCAGCTGCTAACAAGAGGAAGACACCAACTGATTTGGCCCCAGCCCTACCGGCCTGTCGACCCTCGAACCTGCTCCTGCTAAACCCCGGGGTCTCCAGTGGTCAGCAACCTCAAAAACCCCGGAGGACCTGACTGCCTTGTGACTCTAACTACCTGGGACTCCCACGAGCAGTGGTACTGCTCAAAGCAAGTAACAAGCCCCTGGCATCAGCCAGGAACCGCGAACCCTGCACACTCTGCACCCGCCAAGCCTGGCCTGTGCTGGAGTGAACAAAGACCTCGGACGTCCCCCCGGCGACTGTGACCCCCGAATCCAGCACCCAAGGACCCACCTCGACGCTCCTGACGACGCCTGCAGCCTCAGAACCAGGGACCCCTCCAACCGCGACCAGCTGAGGGTAAGATTTCCCGACGCCAAAAGGCACCCCTGCACCCGGCGCCCTGCGGCCCCCTGTGCCCAACTCCTGGGTACCTACCTATCCTCCAACTACCCAACTTACCTCTCGAAGTAGTGGTCGCACCTGAAGAATCTTCGTCCCTGAGCTTGCAGCCTTTGTTCGTTCTTGAGCCTCTCCATTGAAATCCATTGAGCGCCCGACGGCTCAAAAGCACCCTGCACCCAGCCGCCCGAGTGCCCCTGGCAGTGCAACCTCTACTCTAAGCTACTTCCCCATTTGCCCTGAGCAAGTGACCAGGAGCCCAGCTCCCACAGCCGCGTGGCCTGCTAGCCAGCAGCCACCAACCAAAGGCCCCCTGCCTCCCATAGGATAACATTGGGCCTAACTCACTCTGCACCCGGCTGCCCCTGTGCCGCTGAGGGTGTAACAACTGTACTTACCTGACCCTGGGAGACCCCTGAGTCTATGCCCAGAACCTTAACTGTGCCAGTCGAGTACTTACCCGAAAGCCGATAACTCACTTTTCTTCCATAGGATAACATTGACTGGTTTCACTTGGAAATTCTTCTAAGTGTGGAGGTTCTAAACTTTAAAATATTCATCTAAAATCAGCCGAATTACGAAAACGAATTTACTCACCTGTTATCAGGAGAGATCCCAGTGCTGGATCTTGGTGCCCAGCACTGACCCTGAAAAGTAATCATAACTGTACTTACCGGTAGCTTGAATTTCCTTCCATAGGATAACATTGCCTGGTTTTTGCTGAAAAAGTTTCTAAGTGTCGATTTTGCAAACTTACAAATATTCGTTAAAAATCGCCTGTATAACAAAAACACATTCTTTCAACTGTTTACAGGAGATGCACCAGTGCTGGATCAAGGATCCAACACTGAGTTAGAAAAAGTAACAATAACCCCGCTTACCTGCTAAGTGAATTTCCGCCCATAGGATAACATTGGTGATTCTATGTGAAAAAGTTTGTCTCAACTTTTAAAATACAATAATATTCCTTAAAAATCACAACTGTAACCAAAACGTTTTTACTCAACTGTTTACAGGAGATGTCCCAGGACTGAATCTAGGATCCAGTCCTGTGGTAAGAAAAGTAATCCAAAAAGTAATCTATTGCATTTAACTAGAAATTCCCATTGAGCTCAATGTATTATTGTGTTTGAAATTGTGTTGCCTATTGCAACAACTGTAACTATTGTATTCAAAAGTCTATTGCCTATTTGAAAAGTATTTAACTACAGCATTTGATTCTGAGAAAGTATTTTGATACCTCTTGTTGGTTCTAAAAATAAAACAACTATATATTTTGATACAAAACCATTGGCCTAGAGTTCAGTTCTTGAGTGTGCGAGGCCATTTGCTGACTGAGTGTGCACAACAAATGCTTTACACTGTCCTCTGATAATGCCTTACTGCTCGACCAAGCTACCACTTTAGAGAGTAAGGTTATATCTAACTTTAGCCTCTGCCAAACCTCTGGGGACTGTGGACTCTGTGCACACTGTACCTATTTGGGAACAGTATATACAGAGCCACTTTCTTACACTGGGTGCTTGTTTTGTGAGGTGTTTTGGAATGAAGGTAATCCCTGCAACCTTGTCACGGACAATGGTGGTGTTCAATTAACATCCTCTGAGATGGAAACATTCTTAAAGGAAAGGGGCATTTCACATAAAAAATGCTCCCTATACCACCCGGAAACTAGTGGCATGATATGGAAGTTCAACCGCACGTTGAAGGATTCTATTCAGATTTTCAAGGCTCAGGGTAGTGACTGGGTCAAAGAGCTGCAAAACAGTGGTGGCGTACCGGTATACTCCTCACTCAGCCACAGGTATCAGTTGTTGTGTAAGCGCAAACCTAATAACTGTATGTGTCCTCCTTGGGTGAGATCTTTTGGTGATGTCAACACTAGGTTTGATGAGGCGATTGATGCAGGCAGCTCCAAGGAATTGCGTGCAGTTGACAAAGGGAAAGTGAACTATGACATCAGCAAAGTGGTGAAAGACATTTGTGTTAGTGTGGGTGATGTTGTGAGGGTGAAGCTGCCCAAAAAGACTCAGCGTGGGTTGCATTTTAGCGATCCCCCTATGTGTAGTCAAATTATTCAATGGAGCTGCCAGATTGGAGGATGGCAGAAATTTCTTGATTGTGTGCTATGTGAAATCCCACTTTATGAAATCAAAAGCATTCTTGGCATCTACCAAAACTACCATCAAAGGTGTTGATGTAGCTGTAACTGATTATGTACATGTAATGAGGGCGGTGGTGTTTTGAACCAGCTGTCTATTCTGAATAAATCCTTGTTGATCCTGATAAATCAAATTACCCAGTATCCTCATTAGTTGGATAGCTAATATGTTTGTAAAGAGCTTACAATCTATATTTAACAGCAAAATGGGCCTATTTGAGGCAAAAAATTGTTGATTATTTACAAGTTTTTAAAAAGCAGCTATAAGGCCTTCTGCAAAATGACTATCATCTGGGTTTGAATATTTGTTGATCCAATCTTCTAAAAGATTCTTGTACTTGAGTTGATGCCGTTTTATAGAAGGTTGTCTGGGACAGGAGCTTTACCATTTACCAAATGATTAAATGCCTCCTGAACTAAAGGATCGGTTATTTTAGTTTATTGAAACTAATGTATATCAACATTCAATAGTAGTTTCAATTTACCTAGAAAATCTTCCTTTAGTTTTGAAGTTTGAGGTTCTGGTTCACCTTGTATTTTCGCTAAGTGATCAGCAAATTCATGTTGGATAGTTGTTATCTCTTAGCTCTTTTGCCTTAAGTCTTACAACTTATGCCATTTTTATTTTCTTTGATTTTTATTTGCCAGGACTTTATTTTTCTGCACTCTACACTAAATTCATACGTTTCCTTTTTTATAAAAATTACGTTTTTGTACTGCCCTGCCTTAAGACATTCTGTTACTGTGTTGTAATGCTTCACAGAGCTGTTTTCTGAACCTCCGTCTTTCTGCTTCATACAGTTTTTCTTAAGGCTATTCCATTTCCCTGACCAGTTTCTTCATGGTCCTTAGGCCATGAGTGTTTGGCCTTAAACATATTGGAAACTACAAACTGATCGGCCGTATCTTTATTGTTATTGAAAAATACCTCAGTTTGGGATTGTATGATCTCCTGAGTGTCTGGGCTTTTTAATATTTTACAGTCTAAAGACCAAAGAGTATGTCTATTTTGTTGACATTTTCTGTTTTTAAGCATCAAGATATCATTGAGCAGTCTGGGTGACACCTCCAGGTCAAAAACACCTCGTAGAAGCTGCTAAATACTAAAAAAATAATTAATTTGAGAGAATGAGACCGCTTTCTTAAAAAAAAAAAAAACATGGGTATAACCCGGACTGTCGGGGAGTTTCCGCCTCTCCTTAACGTTCAAGTTCCAGGTCATTTTGTACATAGTGATTTTGATTTAGAACTATTTGATTGACTATTAAACCGACCCTTGCTAGTTAGAGTATTATTCCTGTCACCTTCCAAAATTAGATGTTAAGATGTATCTTTTAAGGCCAATCCCAACAATTTATTAATAAATGTGGACTCATCATGATGAGGGGACTATACATCGGCTACAGATAAACTCTAGATGCCGATCTTTAGTGCTTTGGGTACCCATCTTCCTGAATAATCTGTAGTTTGTATGATTTGAACTTCTTAGATTTTCAAACATCTGTGTGATTTAGACAAATCAAACTAATTCTCAGAATCACATTTAACAAAATATCCTAACTGCAGGAAAAAAGGAGCAAAAACAATTTAAATGGAGACAAATATAGTTAGCCCCTATATTCCTAGTAATCTACATTACTATAATATTGATTTTACCTGAATGAAGAACAGTAGGCTAACCATAGGAACTTGAAGGCAAATATGATAAAATAAAATCTAGCTAATTCATTAGTTTTCAGAATGCCATAAGGGATACTCCTCACAGCCCACACTCCATCATCCACCTCTCACATGAGAGTATAACCTAGATTAAATGTTACAAATCTCAGTCTTTCCCTTCAACCATTGAGTTTGGTTAAATGCTAATATCAAAATATATGATTAAAACAGGTTACAAATTAGAAGCTTGGATTTTGTTCCGTATGGGGTTTAGGTGTATTAACCTTGCCCAGTTCTATATTGCTGATTTCACATCTAGTTTGTATTGTGGTTTGGGGAGCTGCAGCACTGCAGGGCTGTCATACTCTCCAGTTTCAGGTAACCATTGAGCCGTTTTGCCCTGGAATCAATCATGGGAGTTTTAGTTACATTAGGCATATCATCTTTGAGAATAGAGAATATGGAACCTGGGCTAGAATGAGTACCAGTGCTCAATTTGAGCCAGTGGTTGCAGGTGGGTCCCACCGGCACTTATTTTTGGGCACCGGCAATTACTTTTCATCATCCTCGACCCAGACCCAGAATAAGAGAGAGAAAAACACAAAGGGGGGAAATAAGGAGGAAGAGAAATGCAGAAAAACAGAGACAATGAAAGCCGGGATGAAAAAAACCTGAAAGAGCGATAAAGAGGCATGGAGTGGCTTGTGATGTCTTAAAGAGACCTAGGGTGGATTCAAGACTGCGCGTGCTTGATATGCAGCACCATGACCTTTGATGGCACCGGCCGCAGGCTCTGAAAAAAACATTGGGCACCGGCTCCAGCACTTATACTTTTACAAATTAAGCACTGATGAGTACTACCGCAATATTATCATTTGAGCTGCATTGGCCTTACACAACATTATACCTAGTTGCAGACGAATAGCCCTGCAGCCCCACTTAAATCTAGGAAAACAGATTGACTACTACGTATGCTGCGGTACAATTATTACAAGATAGATAGCCCAAAAGGGCTCTGCACACCAATGCTATCCTATGAACTGCCATGTTCTTGATATGAGCTGTGACTGAGCTCCCAGACTCCCTCTTTGGCTCAACTAGGGTAGCTTTTTCTGAGCGACTAATAATGGGAGAAATTAGCATACATATTGTGTGTAACAACCAACCTAACAGCATCAGGAAGAAACATATTCTATAAAAGGTTAAGTAAAAAGAAATCTGTAGAAACTAAAAAAAAACCACAATGGAAAAGTTTGGAAAACAAAATTAATGCTGACTGGAAATACTGGGTCAAAATATATATTTTTATCTTTCACCACAGTAACCGTATACCAAGGGCCTCATTTATTGTTTGGTGGAGCTAGAGGACCTGCGAAAGGTGATGGCACTCCTGCTCTGCTAAAGCTGTGGTTCTCTCACCATACCTAGAGGTGGAGAAACCAGGGGCGTAATGCAGGCCCCCGCATCCCCCGCAGTGCAGGGGGGCCCCCCGAGCTGCAGGGGGGCCCCCTCAGCACTGTACTCATGCTGGAGAGCTCCGGAATAAATCCGGAGCGGGGGCCCCTTTGTGTACCTTGCAGGGGGGCCCCTTCAACGTTTGTTGCGCCACTGGGAGAAACCCTAGATCACGGTCTGCAGAGCCTCAGTTGGGTCTGCCAGTGGTAACCCCTGACTCAGTGGCACATCAGCCAGAGGATCCCTGACCTGCACTGGTGGTCACCACGCCCTATTGAGGATGGGGCTGCCATCACTGATTATGCCAGCCTGTGTCAGCCATGCTAAGCATCGCTGACATGTACAGAGAAAATGTAGAAGGATCCCGACACAGAGGGCGAAAACTTCATGGGTGCTGGGGCATTTGCTTTTTGTTTAGAGAAAATAAATCCTGGTTTGGGAGTTCAATTTCTCTAAATAAAGAAAAAAACCTGCAGTGCTGTAAGTTGAGTTCCCATGGTGGTGGCCTCCTTCACAGCACAGAGATCCCCGTCAAAAGTTTCCACTTTAGGGCAATAGCTTGCCAAGGAAAGACAGTAGGAGCACCAGCCCAAGAGTGTTAAGGGGCCGTTGAGCTGAAATTAAGGCATTTACCTTGGTATTGCAGGCCACCTGTCACTGTAGATTGAGCTGGAGCCTCTAGCAGTATGTTGGCTGTCAGTTTGGCAATGTCCACCGTTCTCAAATATTAACTTTTGCTGGTTACTACTGGACTTATCCGAATGACATCAGTCATCTTGAAAATGATGATGAGGAGGTTCCATTCATTTGAACGAAGTCTAAAATGTTGTTTAGAAACCGCATCTCTCTGATAGCTGACAAATGCTGAAGCAATAGTTTTTTGAAGTACTCGATGATCACGCACATTCACAATTCCCACAGGCTATCCTCCCATTTTCCATTCATTGGTGTTTTTTATATGTCACTGTCGCACCCCATTCAGGAGGCCACACAGCGAGCAAGAGCTACTGAGCCACAGCCATTTGGGTCGAGGCCTTTTTCCACTGCTGTCTTCCTACTGTGACTTTACAAACTGGGCCAAATGCACCCATTCTCAGTGAGGTTAGTGTGGGGATTAGAATCAATACCACTCCCCTAGTAGCGCAATAAGATTGGTGTCCAGCCCAGTGGTTCTCTTTTTCAAAAAGACAAGTACTTTATTACATAGAATTCCACTACATGATCAATAATGGAACAATACCCAGGTCACGGGTGCAAGTCTCTGTGCTCTAGTAGGTTCTGCCCACTAGTCTTCCACCTGCTCCTCGTGGGTCCTCCTGTCCTGGACTCCCCATCCCAGGTTTGGCGTTCTAGGTAGATCGGTAGGTCCAGCTTGTACTCCCTCCGCCCCATCCTTTGATCTGGTCTTAGACTGAATAGGCCTAGGCCCAAGAGACGGAGTGCTATCACCAAGTTTGCTGTTGCCGCGTAGGTAAGCGTTCGGCCCTCTAGCGGCAGCAGGATCCCGCCAGCAAAAGGAGCCTCTATGCGGCGCACACAGCAGACTTCTCTAGAGTCGCATGGCAGCCGTCCCACGCATCGCTTGGAAGGTTGCAGCAGGAGCGGAGGCTTCTGACGGCGCCCCTCTTCTGGGTGGTAGGCTGCAGATCACAGCTTGCTCCGTTGGGGTACGTGATTCTTGACGTGGCTCAACAGGGCACTCCGGTGAGTACTTATCGCTTCTTCTTGAACACAACGGTAACATGCCTACAGATAACAGTTCTTTGGCATGGCAGACATGCTATCTTTTGCACACAGTGCCTCAAGGAGATGATCCATGTTTGGGCATACCCGTCCAACTTATGGCAACATGCTAAAGTATACAAAAGTGATGAATGGGATGCTTGAATTAATCTCAGCCACTGGTAATTACTCAGGGCTGCGTCCCAGTCCATCGTTATTTTGCAAACCATGCCACATCAGTTTGGACCCAGCTATATGCAAATCACTCCTGACCCGGTCCAATACAAACAGTCCAGCTGGAACTGCCAAACCAGGTCCTCCCTGAACCGTAACACAAGCAATCCAGGACCGGTTTCGCCCTTGTTATGGGCTCATCCGCCGGATATAGCTTGACTCCAGTGAAACAGTGTGCATGAGACCCACGTCCGGGCATACCCGTTCCACCTAGGGTGAAATGCTAAAGTGCGTAAAAGTGAAGGATGGAGTTCTTAAAAATTAATGACAATTATTGGTAATTACAGAGGGCCGCATCCCAGTCAATTGTTATTTTGCACACCATGCCACCTCCGTTTGGACCCAGATATATTCAAATCGGTCTTGACACTGCTCCAATAGGAACAGTCCAGCCTGAACTACCAAGCCAGGTCCTCCCTTAACCGGAACGCAAACAATCCAGGACCAGTTTTGCCTTTGTTATGAGATCATCAACTGAGGTGGCATGGTGTGCAAAATAACAATGGACTGGGATGCGGCCCCAAGTGATTACCAGTGGCTGAGATTAATTCCGTCCATCACTGTTTTTTATACTTATTGGGCCTGATTCACAGAACTAACTTACGTCAAAAACGTAAAGTTAGTACTTTTGGTATTCACAGAATACACTTACTCATTTTGTATTCACAGAATGAACTTACTCATTTCGGTATTCACAGAAGTTAGTAGTCCTAACTTTAGGACTCCTAAATGCCTTCTGTGAATACCGAAATTCTAAAGTTAGGATTTTTCTCAGTTCTTTACTACTCCTAAACTGAGAAAAATCCTAACTTAAGACTTTCGGTATTCACAGAAGGCATTTAGGAGTCCTAAAGTTAGGACTACTAACTTCTGTGAATACCGAAATGAGTAAGTTCATTCTGTGAATACCAAATGAGTAAGTGTATTCTGTGAATACCAAAAGTACTAACTTTACGTTTTTGACGTAAGTTAGTTCTGTGAATCAGGCCCAGAATGTCGAATTCCGAATTCTGGGTTCATCGGAAGCAGGGGAACTTTATATGAATGGACCTTTAAGCACGTATTCATAATTTCAGAGGTAAAAGCCTATAATTCAGTGCCATGGTACACTGCCACCACTTCGATCCAAGTGTGAAACTTGCACCAGGGACGATAGTCCCCTCTCACTATGACGGTGTGCTTGGTGTGCCCTTCCCGGGTCAGGACTAGGTCCAGAACTCGTCATTGTCAAAAATACCGGACCTAGGTCAATGCTGGCTTATAGGATTATTGTGTGGCATGACCAAAAATAAAAACTGTGTCACTGCTATGCATTTCGAGCACGCAGGGGACACAACTGTGTCTCACACAGGGGACATTCCTGTGGGGACAATAAGAATATCTGGCAATTGGTGGGATACAGTCACGAAATTCCTGGATTTGCAAAAGAGGATGAAAGAACAAAAAAAACACTTTTAAAACTAAACACAGGTCCAAGGCTCAGTGAGCAGATCGTATCAAAAACGGAAATAAAAATTCTATTAGTCAAGATTGAGAAAGCTAGAAAACACAAAACAGAGTGATTTCTTCTCAAATTTACTCCTAAAACCCATGTGGCTTTTCATCACAGCAAGAATTACTCTCTGTTTTCAGTTTAAAATAGAGGGTGATGTTTTAAACCATTTTTAATTTGCATTCATAGTCCTAGATATTTGACTGTAGCTTCCAGCTTTGACCCCTAACCAGCATTTGCAAAACTAATGGGTGTCACATTTTAGCTGCCAATGCAAACCTATTAGCTTTGTAAATAAGTTTGGCAATGCTGTTCAGTACAAAAAGTACAATGTTGTATATGTGTGCATGTATCATAATCCATGCACTTGTAACCGGCATGATGCTACGATGCCCAGCGTGCTGATGTGTGTGCATGTGGCATGATGCTGTCAGCATTTTGTTTGTTTTTTATTTACTATTCTTAGATGGTGGATGACAGTCTTGAAATGGTAAATACATTTATTTTTTAAATAATCATGCATGAAGGTGCATTTTGTAAAAATAGCAGCCTGGCAGCAAACTGCAGCTGCCAGTTCCTCCAAAAATAAATTAAGAAATGAAAGACTGTGATAGGCAGAGGGGCAATGAAGGAGGGGATGTTGAGAGAGAGAAATCAATGAGTGGGGAGTAGAGTAGGTTGAGGAAGGGGGAATTGAAAAAAGATAGAGAGGGATAGGGGAGACAATGGACGAGCTGGAGGATAGAGTTAGTAGCAACTCAAAGCACACAGGGTTGTGTATTTGAGGGGGGAAGTAGTATACAAAGGATGGAGCAAGAAAATGCATGCAGTTCCATGTAGTGCTGAAAGAACAAGAAAATATAGTTTCCTGAATGTTAGCAGTTGAAGAATACACGTCATCTAATCAAAAGGATAGGTATGGGAGGGACAAATGATGGCTAGAAAAGAAAGCCATTGAATTAGATACAAGTAAATGAGACAGACCAAGTCAACCAATAGCAACCAAGTTGCCTAGAGCTGGCTGCAAGTAATGATATTGTCCGCAATAGGTCTTTGAGAGCTGAGTGCTAAAAGCAATCTGTAGGCAAGACCTAAAAACCCCAGATTTTATTCTTGGTACTGACAAATATTTCCCAAAAAAATCTCAAGGTGCAGACCCTTAAATTCAAAGAAACCCTCTGTGCCTACACTTGTAATTGTACAGCACATTTGTTGATTTATGTTTTTTTTCTTTACATTTCTTTATTGATTATATAAACAAATTCAAAAAGGGGACATAAGAGCTCACACAGTCTATTCGCCTTGTGATCGTCAATGCAATTAGTCATAACGATACATTACTGTCTTCACCTCCTTACTTGTCCAGTTCACACCGGTGATCCCAGAGTCAATACAGCCACGTTACTGAAGATATGCAGGTGGCCACCAATCTCAGGAGAAAATACAAGGTTAATGCATACAGCATTTGACGGGTCACCCAATATCCCCACTCCATGGGTGCGTCCTATTCCACTATTCACGTCAGGCTAACGTGAGTGCTTGTGGTGTGTCCAGTCTAGGGTGGTCTTGTGCCATCTTTCTTCTCCAGCACCCTACCCCCCAGTTTTTGCATGTATGTGTCGCATATGATGATACCCTGTTTTGTCCCTACCCTGCGCTGGGCCTCTGTGAGCGCAGCAGACTCAGCCTTCACCCATCGCAGCATGGTGTGTAGCCAGGTCATCACATCTGGCACGGCTAGTGGCTTCCATGCCATCACAATCTGGTGTTTGCATAATACGTACTCCAGATTGGTAAATCTATGGAGGTATTAATCCCCCCCTTGGCTCTGGACCAGATACCCAGCAAGCAGGACTCCGGGGTAAGCAGGACCACTGTGTCAACCACAGTGGAAGTGATCCTTGTCACTTCATCCCACACCCCGGTAGTCCCACACCATTTGGAAAAATCCCATGTTCATGACCCCGCATCTTGGGCAACCCGGGTTGCTCATGGGAAACATGCGTGATATGCGATGGGGTGTAAGGTATGTTCGGTGTGGATAATTAAATTGGGTGAAACGGAACTGTGAGTTCCAGGAGACGTCTTTAACATGCTGTAGAGCTTAGGCCCACTGTTTGTCTTCCAATGGAGGGTTAAGGTCTGCTGTCCAGCGTTCTCTAATCTTAGCTGCTGGCTTCCTTCCTTGTTCCAGGAGAGCTGCGTAAAGGGCTGTGATGACCTTACGTGTGCCCTCCTATGCCAGCATGGTATGGAGTGGGAGCGCGACCTTAGGCTCCATCTGCTCACGTCCCCAGGCTTTGCTGAGTTCCGGGAATGGACGTAATACCCAGTCTGCATAGAAGTCCCCAGTCCGAGTCACTCCCACCAGCCTCCAGCGAGTCGCGTCATGGAGTCGGAGAAAGTCTTGAAGAGCTGTCATCTGCCATAGTGTATTAGTGGTGAGTCTTTGGAAGGAGCACCACTTCCCTGAACATAATTCTGCCAGCTACGTCTGTCCACTGTCATTTGTGGAGTCTCCTGGTAGCCCATGGCCAGTGGACGAAAGCCAGTTATATATGGGAGTCCCCGAAATAAGGTGCGTGACCTCTGGTCTTTCACCACACCGGGTCGTCCCCAGCCAGTGCAGGGGCCACTGTAGCTGGGTGGCTGCAAAGTAGAATTCAAAGTTGGGGTGCTGAGCTCTCCCTCCTGTAAGGGGCTAGACAATTTATCAAGAGCAGCTCTGCACTGACCCTTGCCCCAAATCAGTTCCCCCGATACCAATGTGAGTTCAGAGAAGAAACGCATGGGGGGCACGAGTGGAAAAGACGAGAAATAATGCAGAAGTTGTAGTAATACCAGCACCTTTATTATGGCCTTCCGGCTCATCGGTGTTAGAGGGAGAGATGTCCAAAATGGCAATGATCCGCACACCGAGCCAAGGGCCCTATTGAGGTTCCCATCCAGCAAATCAGCATCCAAGTGATATACCCGTATGCCTAAGTATCTAAAGGTATCACACTGTTATTGGAGGCGCACCCTAGAAAGCGCTCACCACTCTGGCTCGGAAGTTGGGCGATGGGGAAATAGACAGGATTTCGCCCAGTTCACCTGTAGGCCCAACATTACCCTGAAATCTTCCAACAGTGACATCAGCAATTCAGATTCCAGGTCCCTCAAGTAAATTAATGCGTCTGCCATGTACAGCGAGATCACATGGTAAATACCCCATGCCTCTATCACCCTGTCCCCTTCTCGCATGCACAACTGACAAGCCAGATGCCACATGGCCAACGCGAAGGGGAGACAATAGGCAGCCCTGTAGGGTGCCCAGAAAAATGTCAGATTCATCAGAGACGTACTGATCAGTCTTGACGCTCACGCTAGGAAGCCCATAGAGGGTTTTAAGCCACTGGAGATAGCCTGGTCCCACCCGCATTGCCTTGAGCCTCGCAAACAGGTAATCCCATCCCAGGGTGTTGAACGCCTTCTCGGCGTTGAGCCACATCACTACCGGAACACCAGTGGTGTTTAAAGCAGCTCGCATTACTCGCAGTAAGCGATAGACATTGACGAAGGTATTCCGATCCAGTATAAAACCATTTTGATCATTATGCACTAGGGTGCTGAGATGGGGAAGTAATCTGTTTACCAGGGCTTTCCGCAAAATTTTGCAATCTAGGTTCAGCATCGATAGCGGCCTGTGAGCTCGCACACCTAAGTGATTACGACCTGGTTTTGGGAGAACTACTAGAAGGGCATTACAGAGCGTATCAGAAAGCTGCCCAGTGTCCCACGCTACGTTGTAAGCCTCCAGGAGCTTGGGCATTGGGGAGCACTTTAGGTGGAGTAGTACTCTATTGGGAGGCCGTCAGTACCCGGCGTATTACTGCAAACGATTTGCAATACAGCTAAATGCAGCTCATCAACCTGGAGAGAGGCATCTCCCGAAGATAGTCCCGTAGGGCGGAGCCTGAGGAACTCTGTACGGTCACGTAAAGGGAGCTATAATAACTGATGAAGGCTGCTTTAATGTCACCCTGCATGTTAAGAACCATGCCATCCACTGCTCATATCGCACCCAGTGGGCGACATGAGCGTTTGTCGCGCACGAGCCACAGCAACAGCCTACATGTGCGTTTTTTTTTTTTTCCCCCTCCCCCTTCCCCCATGTAATCTGGTAAGATAGTGGTTGTACTCAAGCCATATTAGTCTCCTCTCTAATTCTCTGTGCTCATGTCATAGCTGTAATAGGGGGTGCAGCCTAGTGGGGGACTGTGGTTGAACTGTCTCAATAAGCTACCATGTCTCATTCCTTGGATAATGTATCCCTGCGCAGCGTCTGCTGGACCCCCCAGGTAGTGGCAATGCAATATCCTCGGATCACAACCTTATGAGCGCCCCATTCAGTTGCCTGGTCGGGAGCTGTTAGACCTGGCATCATTGGCGTGGGTTCCCCCTGTATTTTTGCCTTTGCCTCCTGTTATGTTGCTGTGTGTTGGACTTCGTTTTTGCTGGTCTAGATGCTTTGGGCACTTTGCCACTGCTGTTCAGTGCCAAAGTGCAAGTGCTCCCTATACATTGTTGTTATGGATTGGTGTTTCCATGATTGATCTATTTGATTTACTTTTAAGTCCCTAGTACAGTGCACTGTGTGTACCCAGGGCCTGTAAACCAAATGCTGCTAGTAGGCTTGCAGTACTGATTGTGCTACCTACACAAGCAGTCTTGCAACAAGGTCTCAGGCCTGCCATTGTGGTGCCTGTGTGCAGTCTGGGACTGCCATGTCGATTTGGCAAGTGCACACACTTGCCAGTCCCTAAACCTTTCCTTTTCTACATATTAGTCACCCCTAAGTTAGGCCCAAGGTACCCCTGTGTGCAGGGTGCAGTGTATGTGAAAGGTAGGACATGCCTTAATGTGTGTGGCATGTCCTGAAAGTGAAATACTGCCAATTTCGTTTTTTACTATGGTAAGGCTATCTGTCCCATAGGATAGAATTTGGAGTTTGCTCATAACATCTTATGAGTATTACTGCCCATGGGAACAAGATAGGAAAATAAAGTTTGATATGCCTGAACTCAGAATGTTAAGATGCATCTTTTAGTGAGGGTGATTTTTACATTCTGGGTTTGAAAATACCACTTTTAGAAAGTAGGTATTTTCTTGCCTAACTTCAGCGTGCCTCTGCTAGGTTTTGTATTGACTGTCTGGCTTTGGAGTGACATGGGCTGGGGATGTGCATTCTGTTCAGACAGCCACTTGGGGGGGCGGGGGGAATGGGAGGGGGGGTTTGAGGTGTGTCCTGCCTTTTCAGGGAGAGTCGGGGCTGGGCTGAATAGACCGGGGCAGCATTCAGGGTAGGGGGAGGAGATTTCTTTCACACCTGAATGAGCCTTGCCTTCCTTAGACAATGCTGTCTCCACCTCCTGCCAGGAAGCTGCATCAAAGAGGACAGAACTGGTTTTGGCTGGGCAAAGAGCTTCTCTGCCACAGAGAACGAAGGATTTTGTATTATAAAAAGAGGGACCCAGACCCTTAGATCACTTCTGGGAATCAAGGGGAAACTTTGCCAAGGAGAAGAGCTGGAGAAACTGAGGAGGAGTACTGCCCCTTTGCTGTTTGCTGCCTGGGGTTGGCCTGCAGTGGCTGTTTCTGCCAAGGAAAGGACAAGGACTTTGCTGTGTCCCCTGCTTGAGAAAGATCTCTAAGGGCTTGAAACTGAACTTGTCTCCTGTTCTGAAGTCTCAGGGACACAAAGACTTCACCACCAGCTCCCCTGAACTTCCTTGCTGGGATTTCTGACTTGCTAAGAACTGCCTGCTGCTGTTTTGGACCTCTGGTGGCTGTTTGCTGCTGGGAGCTGGAAAAGTAACGCAACTTCAAGAAGAGCGATGCATCCGTACCTGTTTCCGACGCATCGCCGCAGAAACCGACGCAGTGCCTGCCCGTGGCTCGAGAAATCGTCGCACCGATTCCCACGCAGGCCCTGCTGTGCGAATGCAAGAACCAATGCATCTTGGGACTGCGGCTGAAGAAACCAATGCAAGCGCCGTTGCCCCGCGCCGCATTGAGAACCAACACATCCCTGATCCTTACACATCACATCTGGGCGCCACGCCAGGAAGAACACCAGGGTCGCAGTAAGAAACCGACGCATCACCTCCCCTTCAGTAAGAAACCGACGCATCACCTCCCCTTCAGTAAGGAACCGACTCATCGCCCCTACGTGGCAGTACGGCACCGACGCATCACCTTCCCTGGGCGTAAGGAACCGACTCCTCTCCTTTCCTGCAACAGTTTTTGTTTGTGTGCGCGGCCCATCAAAGGTACTTTGTGTGAAAAGTGTTGCATCTCCAATTTGCTTTGAGCAGAACTATTTTTACCCTTTTAAAAATCATATTTTTGATTACTGTATTTGTCGATTTTTGTTGTTTTGGTCTTGTTTGATTTAGATAAAGATTACTTATTTTTCTAAACTGGTGTGGTGTCCATTTGTAGTGTTTTCACTGTATTACTGTATGTATTCGCAAATGCTTTACACACTGCCTCTGAGATAAGCCTGTCTGCTTGTGCCAAGCTACCAAAGGGGGTGAGCAGGGGTTATTTTAGAAGTATATCCCCCTTACCCTGACTAGGAAGAAGGGTGCCTACTTGGACAAAGGTGCAAACCCTTGCCAACTAGAGACCTCCATTTCTAGCAGGGGCCAAGGCAGCATTTAACTAGAAATACGCCGCTATACGTTCAACCTGGCCTTCCTGAAAAGGAGGGTCAAGGAGTGAGTCGGTCTGTAGCCTCCATGTTGGAATGCAGGGCGAGACCAGCCCCATCGTAGTGTGAACAGTAGCGGGCAGTAGTCTGAGAGCGTGCGTGCAAGATATTTTGTGCAAGGGATCATGGAGACGAGGGGCACACTGCAAAGAAACAGGCATATGCAACTGTAAATTCAGTGGACAGATGAGTAAAAGCAATACTCGTTCCTCCGGGTGTTGGTGGCACCACACATCACAGACCCCATGTCGGATCAGTCAGTACTCAAGATGGTTGGTAGTTCTGCGACAGGTTGCCCCCCACCAAGAGGGGGCGTTTAGTGGTCACTTACCATGTCTAGGACACAGTTGAAGTCATTACCCCATACGGCAGGGGATTGGAGGGGTCATGCTACAGCGCTGGTGTAAGTTCGTCCATGAAGGCTGGATGGCCTGCTTTGGACATCGACTGCCATCATTACAGGAGTCTGCCTTCTACCACAACATATCTACCGCCGTGTCAATCTTGTGGGTGTCTGGGACAAAGGGACCCCTCTATCTTAAGCCAAGACTGTGGTGCCGTATACCTGGCCCCTCCACTTCGTGCATAATTTAAGGAGCTCTGCTTGTGTGAGGTGTGTCTCTTGAAGATAAGCCATATGCACATGTTGCTGTTGAAAATAGGCGTGGACACGGTGGCGCTTGACCAGAGTGGCTATAGCACGCACATTCCAGGTCATGAAAATGTATTCAGGGGTTGTGTGCTTATAAGAGGTGGGCATGTAAATAGTAGAGCAGGGGTTAATAAATGGAAATTGTGTACGCAGAGTACCAGGGTACTCCTAGTGAGATCACCCCCCCTATGTCTACTCGTCTGTAGGTCACATGGCGGGTCTTCAAGCTAGCTGATGTTGGGAGCTCGAGTCCTCAAACAAAATTAGCAACATAAACAGTCCCCCCTTGCACCCTACTTGCAGGGAAAATACCCCATCCACTGCCATACTTCAAATTAGCATACAAACAAATCAAGAAACTAAATCGTGAAATCTGCCAGTCCATTATGGTAAGCTGGGTCATGGGTAGCAGTAGATCAAGTAGCCTGGTGGACAGTGCCATCAATGAGTAGTCCTTCAAAGCATGACAGTTCTCCTACTCTTTCCCCCCCACCCCCCATCCGCCAACCATAGCCCACCCACACTATGGAGCATTCGGCTTACCACCCTGAGGAAGCAGCAGGCCAGAATCCCAAATCAGCAATGCGGGCTGTCAGCAATGGGCCCAGACATCATCTCCAGTGGAAACCACCATGCCATCAAAGTCTGAGGTGGGATCAGAGGCACTCTCGGGCTGTAAGACCTCAAAGGGGTTACGGATGTGCTGCAGTACCCTCTTTACCACTTGTGCCTGTTCCAATGTTGGTGTAGAGCTGGGCTTCCGGGGATGGCATCGTCATCATCGTGGTGTGCGCCATTCCTCAGTCAGGAGGCGGCACCATCTGCTCTGCTAGGCCCTTTGCATGCAGCTATGTCCAAACGTCTTCCGGGATCGGGATAAAATGAGTGTTTTCCCAATTCATGACTCTGAGCTTTGCGGGAAACGGGAGGGCATATTTAAGTCCCAGAGCACACAGTTGAATTTTCACAGCCGTGTAGGAGGCGCGCTGATGCTGCACCTCCGCAGAATAATCCGGTAACACTGTGATTTTGCAGTTCTCATAACGCCAGGGGCCTTTTGCCTGAAAAAGCTGGAGAAGCAAGTCTCTGTTCCTGTAATTAAGGAATCGGGCATTCAAAGGGCGGCAGCGGAGGTCGCCCGAGCAGTTGGTGGGCTTGTTCAATGGAGTAGAATTTTGGAATCCTGCTGGCTAACGTTGTTTCCAACAGTCACTGTTTGAGGAAGAGTTTGACGTTAGGTCCTTCGGCGCGTTCTGGAAAACCTTCAAAATGCACATTACGTCGAGAGCGGCTTTGGCGTCCTCCGCTCATCATTTCAGGGATAAGATATCAGCTTTCATCTCCTTTACCTGAGCCTGTAGATCTTGCACCGTGGGATGCATAACAGTTAGGGTGGATTTAGTGTTATCAACTTGGTCCACCAGCTTGTGGTGGTCTGCACGGAGCAGTCTGACATCCAAGGATACTGCGTCGATCTTGGACTCCAGTGCTGTCTTAGTGTCAAGTATGGCTTGTACGATACGCTCAAATTGAGTAGAGAGTGGCGTTCTAGGGTAGCCTCAAGGTGGCGTAGACATCCGTCTCCTCCACTTTATTGGGCCAGCGGCTGCCTCACCCCCCCCCCCCCCAATTGTGGTACGATTCATGCTTACCTTAGGTTTCACTATAATCAATGGGGGCCCTGAGGCCTGGGCACCAGGTCGGCCAAGTTCCCTCTGTGAAAGAGGGCAGTAACACACACCCTCACAGTGCGCGCGCGCTGTGTCCGGAGGGGTTGCCAGGGGAGTCCGTGCCCGACCAAGGGGTGTGCATAGTCAGCTGGTGTGGGCAGCTTAGCGCTGATCATCCCCAAGAAGCACAGAGCTGGGACGGAGGGCCTCCCTATGCACCCGGGGAGGGGGATTCAGTGCGTCACCCTCTCGCCAGTCCAGAGCCCAGAAGGACCCTCCTGGATCTCCTCATCAGTCGTTCCGGATCATCAAGGTAGGACACAGTTCCAGCCATGCAAGGGCAAAAGGCACTCAGCAGGATAAAAAGGCCCCCACTCCAGTCTTATGCCGGGGCCTACCAAAAGGCGAAACGCTAATGGTAGATTTGCACAGGAGACTCGCCCACCCTCACAGTGGGGCCTATGCCAGGCATGGTATCAGTCGAGTGGCCTCACCCCAGGGGCCCAGCGATGGCACTGATAGCTGCGCACAGTATCTCCTTATTCGGTTCGCAAGGCAGCAGCCCCACCTGGTCTGGGCTCTCTGCCTCTTTCCAGGCTAAGGTTGGGGCCTCTGTCCCGCATGGCGGCGATTTTCTCAGTTCGTGGGCCACTAGGCAGGTCAAGCCTGCTCCCAGGTCTCTGCTCCACAGCGAGGGCCGCACACATGCCTAAACACCCAACACTACTGGCGATGCGGGCATGGGTGAGCGCCAAAGCTAGGCAACAAGTCCGGCCAGATGGCCACTCTCCTCAGGTCCCGAAAGTGGAAGTGGACCCAGCAGACTGCCCCACAGTTCCCGGGCACTGTGCCGCTCCTCAGTTTGCCACAGAGGCGCAATCTGGATTCGGCCCTTGCAGCAGTGTAGAGAGATTGCCGAACACGGGCACTCACCCTGTGTGCGGCGTCAGTGGCCGCAAGTGTCACTAGGCATGGTGGGGAGAGGTCAGGTGCCCCCTCGTCGCTGCAAATTAGTACAGAGGACCCAGGATTATGCCGCATGATGCCAGGCTCAAAGGGAGCTCAGGTAGAGACGCCTGCCTCGGCTGCCATCTTGGCCACGCCCCCTACTGATTTATAGTTGGAGTCAAAATCTGCCTTACATTGTTTTCCCATTTTCTGTCTTTTTCTTTTCTCCATCTAGAAATACTAAAGCGCTTTGACGCCTCGTCGGGTAGTAAGCGCTATATAAATGCATTTACAATGCAATACAATAATGTTCCTCCTAACACTCCTATAAAATGTGTGTGAGTTTTTGTGTTTTTAATTGCCGTTTACATGTTTAGGACATTTTTAGGTCTCACCTACCAATACAATCGTGGCACCTCCATGCCGTAAACAACCTACCCCCAATCACCGCCACTGTATTTAGCCCAGATCTTTTCTGGGATTTCCACGTACTGATCATCCATACCCAACATTTTGGCTTCTGAGCACCAGAAGGCATGTTAATATTGACTCTTTATCATCACAAACAGAGATCCGTTTTTTTAATATTTATTATCTTTTATATTGCTAAAATATTTAAATACGTGCTGTGCATCTTACTTGGACAGGCAAGCACAATTGTCAATACATTGAGCTTTTCTGAGCTGCTTGAGATCTCTACAAACACTTACAAGTATCATGCACTTCCTTATCAAACTATACAGGAATTAACTTTTATGGTGGCTCATATGTTTTCTGTCAGTTTCTTTTCTGTGACACTCTACAGTATCGTTTATACAATAAACTACTCTAACTAGTTGGTACTGCCTCCCTGCTATCCAAAGGCATCAATCATTAGTTTGTCAAAAACAATCTGTGTGATTATAGGGGGTTCTATGAAACCATGTGACTTAATTCAAAGTTGCCTGATAGATTTAGCCCACTAGTAAATTATCTGAATATTAGATAGTGCATCTGGGGTTAGATGGACAATCTCAATCCTTTCCTAAGTGCTAAAATGTGCACACCTTCAAAAATAGAGGTGCAGAAATAAAAGTGCAACGTAATAAACATATCTGTTCATGTGAAAGGGCCTTGCTTGATCTGCTATCCTCCAATTCCGTAGACCAGGTATTCCAAACAAAATCCTGTGGAAATGCCTGCTGTAAAAGTCTGAACAGTCAATGGAACTAGTCAACTAGACATTTTACGGTCCTTGTTGAGGCTCGGGTGACATTATTTCAACACACTACCTTCAAGTTCAAACCAGGGACATCCGCCTCTTGTTGATATTGGAAAATTATCTCTAACTCGAATCTTCTAGTTTAACTGTCCAGCCTGTGCTAAAATATTTAAATCCTATATCGTTTTCATGAGGTATGTCAAGCTGAACTATTGTCGTCTCTCATTCATCTGGCTTACTCACTGTGAGAAGAGGTTAGAGACAGATCTTTGGATCGAATAACTTTGAGTTTCAATATGTTGTACTGTATGAAATCTAATATACTAGTATCTTCTTAGACGGGATAAAAAGGGAGTGAAAATCAAGGGAGATTAGCTTCTTCCCATCTGGACTCTGAAGGGAGGTGTACAGGTCATAAATCTGCACTCTTGACCCATAACTAAAAGTATCAATTTGAATTTTTAAGCCATGGTTGACTTTTGCATTACTCAGCTCTGATTTTATGGGGTTTTTCTACAAATCCAGAGTTAATGTATTCGAGCAATTATCCTCTCACCAAAGGTTTCAGATGCTGTGTTTTTCGTTTCTATTATTAAATAGCACACAACCATTAGTCTTGGGGTGGATCAGTATTTCACCTTTCTGAACGTTTTCTAATTAAAAATGCAGAGTTGTCTAAGGTCATAGATTTTCATGTGAGGTTTTCTTTTTTTCAACCCTCCGCTCCCCCCCTCCTTCAAAACCCAGACTCCCACCTCTTACAATTGTTTCGAGACCTCAAAACAACAATCCCCACTTTTGGCCACCAGAACCATTACTCTGTCCATAGAAGTATCTTTTTGTTGGAATGGGAGCTGTTGAATTTAAAGCCTTTCCTGGGGAGCTTTGAGATGGTAATGAAGACATGAAATCAGTGGTTTCCAATTGTGAGGGGATGTATAGGTTTATGCTAATTTTAACCATAATGCATTTTTAAAGGGGCTAAAAATAGTTTAAGATAAACATTTCGGCATAATTACTGCATCCACTTTCCACATCTGTTTACTCAGCCTACCCATCTACTCAGTTGCCTAACTGGTCCCTAATTGTAAAATAGTAACATTTTGGTGCATGTCTGTCTGTCTATCTCCCAGTGGTGATTGCCCCTGGGTAATCACCACCAGGGCCAGACTGGGAACAGCAACCCAGCCCTAGCAGATTGCCGCTCAACCGGCCCTGGGAGCGGAGGTGGGGGGTGGGGGGGATGGGGGTGCTAGTACTAAGCACCCCTCCCGCTTTTGTTACTGGGGGCCAATATTGCAGAACTGCTGCAAAACCGTCCCCCAGTGACAAAACCAGCCTCCACGGCAAGAAAACCGGCCCCCACCCCTCCGGCCCACCTGGAAAATGTCCTGTGCCCGCTACGGCCAGACCGGCCCTGATCACCACTGACTCAGGATTTTTTTGATTTGCTAATAACTTTGGCGCCATTTGACTAAACCTTCTGGAAAAAAAGTCTCATCTACCTCAGCTTTCTTAAATGTTTTGGGGTGATCTGTCCAGCAGAGAAGGGGGTGGGGTGGGAAGGCCCCAAAACGCCCTTCCCCATGCAATTGTTCATATGAAAATGAAATAGCAGTACCTCAAAAATGACTTACCGGATTACACCAAAATTGGCAGAATGTTAGATATTGATCCAGAAAGTGTGCTTTTTGTGATTTGGTGTAAATCCGTTCAGTAGTTTTGGAGAAATTAAGGCTAAAAATGTATGTATGTCTCACTGCAGCGAACTTGCTGTGATTGGCTGGCCACAAACTGAATGATAAGTTGCAGCAGCCATCTTAGGACTCCGAAATAAGATGTAAGAGGGTAGTGTAGAGGTACCCTGAACCCCTCCGGTTCCCAGAGTGACCCCCATGCCAATTTTAAAAAGAAATGTTTTTGTGGGGATTCCCTGGATCTTCTGATCCCCCGCAAGGCCCACTGCATCCTATTTCCCCCCTGGAGCATTGTGGTGAATCCATGGCCCAACTCTATGCCATGCACGGTTGAAGGATGTGTGCAGCAGGATGGGGGGGGTGTCCGTGGGGAGTCAACCCAATGCTGTGAACAGCGATTAAGATTGTACTTACATAAAAAATTAATAAAAAATAAACCCTAGAAATTCACTGGGGGAAAAAAAAAAGGTTCAAGTGATGTTATAGTTTGGAATTATAATAATGTCTTAATTTACATTTTAAAAAGAACAAAAACATGCCCCCCTCGCCATGCACTGCTTGTATCCTCACATACTAACTCATGACATGTTCAATGACTGCTTTGATAACATCCCTAATGATATCTGAAATGGCTTCATTGATAACAACACTGTGCATGGCAAGGGTGTGAGTTTTAGGGCCTGATTGCGATCTTGGCGGACAGGGTTACTCCGTCGCAACCATGACAGATATCCCATCTGCCAAATTACAATTCCATAATATCCTATGGAACTTGAAATATGGCGGACAGGATATTCGTCACATTTGTGACAGAGTATCTAATTCACCAAGATCACAATCAGGCCCATAGTTACTTTAGGGCACAAGTTATAGTTACTTGAGATAACCATAATTGGCAAATATCAGTTGTTTTGGTAGTTTAAAACATTAGGTTTTAGCTAACATTTTCACCTAACTATAATGTCCTAACTTTTGTTTGCATTTCTAAGGTTTTAAAAACAAAAATGTGAATGAATATATTATTACAATTCTTAACCGTAACGTAAGTTTAACCTTAGATTTTTTTCAGTGAAAAAATAAATGTGTGTGTGTGTGTGTGTGTGTGTATATATGTATATGTATATATATATGTATATATATATATATATATATATATATATATATATATTCACATTCACTCCACAGTTCCCGGTTATGAAATGCAGGGCTGTCACGGGCGGTCCGAGACAGGATACCGGAAATCCTTAATTTACTGTCCACAAATCCCTGTCATCACAGGAAACACTCGGACTCCCAAATTGCTGCAGATAATTTATTGGCAAGTAAAAAACGACGCGTTTCGGCTTTACGCCTTGCTCACGCAGCAATTTGGGAGTCCGAGTGTTTCATGTGATGACGGGGATTTGTGGACAGTATGTATATATGTATATGTGTATGTATATATATATATATATATATATATATATATATATAAAAAGCTTCCACTTCCCAACAGTCCACAGGGAAAAGAACGGCACTCAGCAGGGTTTTGAGGTTAGCTGGTAGTAGTTTATTCCACCAGTATCGATTAAAAGCGTCTACGCGTTTCGGAACAGAGCCTTTGTCACACTGTAAAGTGGTCTGCAAGGTCTTATCTGAAATAAATGAGGAACACTTAAGTAAAAGTTCTGTGAACTGGCTGTTGGGTCTCTTCGAGGTGTAGCCTGCCATGGATAACCAATTTTTATGTTAGTGGGCCGAAGTTGCCGAGAGGAGATTAGCACTGGATGGTGTGCCCAAATATTTGACCTGTCTGAGCAATATATATGTATCTAAATCAACTGGAGTATTGTAAACTGATTTACTAGGACCAGGCCCAAAGACATGAGTGAACTTTTCAGCACTTCTTCTGAGGAGAGTTCCGGATGGGAGTGCTGATGTGTTAGGATCTCACAGCCAGACTGAAAATGGACAATGTATTTCTTGTCATAGTCTGAATTACTGCTGGTCTATAATATAATGGCACTTAATGTATTGTATTTTGGCAACGTGACACTTTCAGTCCGACTATTATGTTTTTACATTGATTGGTTAAAAAAAAAAAAAGTCTTAAAAAAGAAAATAATGCATTCCTTACCATACTGGTTGTTAAAGTAGGATTTTGTTTCATAAATTCATTGGCAATCACATTCCACAGAACATGCATCACAAATAGTGTAGATACTGCCCTCCGTGTCTGTAGCCAGTAGGCTGCAACTCAAATCACCTGTTAGAATAAACATTTCTTGTGGCTATCTATCTATTCAAGAGTGCTGAAATATCATCTAAGAAAGATGCGCCCATTTGGTCTCCATTGTCCTCTTTGGGTGGTGTGTATATACACGTTGCACAAAATTATATCTCTCTCCTCATTTTACCGGCTCCACATTTTAATTCTGATAACCAATAAAAAACAAAAAATTAAAATCTACCGAAAAATTGCAAGGGTAGGAAAGCAAAATAATTAACCCTCCTCTTTGTCTGGTTAATTACAAAATAACGTACTTGCACATTAGCTTATTTAGATAATAAATACATAATTTGCTGCACAGAAAAAAATGTATGTTTTATTAGTGCAAAAATGCAAGGGAAGAGAGAACTGCTTCTAAACTTCCATAACAGAGGTTTAGCTCATAGCCTTGCAATGTTGCATCTCAAGTGCATTCCTTCCCAAAGAAGTTAGAAATAAGTTATAGTTAGGACCTAGTTTCCATAGGAATTTCTTTTTTTTACGTGACTATAAATTTGGCGTTGTGTGACCAATATTCATGAAATTTTCCCAAAAAAGTGTCAGTCGGTTATGTGTGTCATGGAAAGTTTGGGGGTGATCCATGCATGTGAGGACCGAGAAATAGAGGTGCGAAATAATGGGGCATTTGTAATGTTAATTCCCATAAGAACACGTTGTCGAACCAACAGCCCAAACTGCTGGACGGAATTGCACCAAATTTGCAGAAAGGTAGACGTTAAGCAGATTATGCTTTTTGTTATTTGGTGTAAATCTGTTCAGGAGTTTTTCAGAAATGTAAGTTAAAAATTATAGTGATATCGGGGAAATTTGAGATATCAGTGATGTCACTAACCATGTCATGAGTGATGTAATATGTGAGGTCATAAGCAGTGCATTGCGGGGGCACAAGTTAAAGTTAGCTCAGCTAACTATAGCTGCTGAATTTCTTTGGTTTTGTTTGAGTAAAATGTCAGCCTAACTGTCTCTGTGAACTTTGTTATATACATTCGCAAAAAGCAAAGGTAGAGTGAAGTTATAATTAGGTGCTAAGACGTTACCTTATGTTAAAAAAACAAATCAAAAACAATTCACTCAAAAAGCATTGGTTAGAGTGACGTTATAGTTAGGTGTTGGATTGAGACCCGAGCAAAAGTTAAAAAGACCAAAAAAAACACTGAAATACACCAGTTATAGGTTAGTAAACTAACTATAACATGCCCCCCATCATGCACTGCTTATGACTTCACATATTACATACACCACCCCTGAATCCCAAAAACCCCCTTACCACCATTGCCACTACCTGCCCCATAACCATAAAAACCCTTTAGTGCTACACGTCCATGAGTCCTAAAAACCCCTTACCACCTTTTTACCACTACCTCCATCTGAACCTTAAAAACCCCTTCCCTCCCTTTACCACTACCTGCCCCTCCAGTTCTCCTGGTCTTTCAGATGCATGCCTGATATGCGACAAACTCTTCTCTCAGCTATACTTGCTGTGCTTGACACGTGAACAATTCTATCCATGTTCAACTGACCTAGAGTTACACTTAGCTGGTGACTTATTTTACACAAAGCCTAGTGTCATGAGCACCTGGTTTGTGATTTGCTCTGCCCCAGCCTAGCTGCCCTATGTAGGGTGCCCATGACTTACTCTGACACAGGCCTTTACAGGGATGCATTTGGCATGTAAGTGACTTTGTCCTAGGCTTACTGGCTTGTCAGAGTCACACCTGGCATGTGAATGATTGTACCCTGGCCTACTGGTTTTTCAAAGGTACTAGTCTGAGAAATCTCCCACTCCCCAGTGACCAGTACTCCATCCATCACTATTTACATACTGAGCTCTCTTCTGATCGTGAAATAATCTTGGGAATGGTGCATTAAGCACATTAAGGATAACCGATCAGCTATACTGAACCTGCGCACACCTCCATGCAGCTACATTTTGGATCTGGCTAATGTCCCTGTAGGTCTATGCAGTTGCTCTGTCTGTTCAAGTTTCTTGCTGGCCACAAATTTTTAGACAAAACTTTCACCTACCTGCCCCTTAACTCATGACACAATTTATGGCATAACCCCTTTGGAGGAGATGGGGATGCAGCTGAATGTTGCCAAGGGCTTCACCCTATCTGCTTGCTTGATTAACTGTAGGTCCCTCCCCAGGCACGCTTTGGACATTTTCAGTCTTCTACTGGAGGGCAAATGGGACCTAATGTTTCTAATCGAAACATGGCTGAAGGACACGTCTGGCCCTGATCTGGCCTTAGCCATTCCCCCTGGCTTTCTAATAGAATATATTAATCGGTCCGACAGAATGGGAGGAGGTATTGCAGTTATTTTTTGCTCTAATTTTACTTGCTCTGCCCATAAGCTGGATGATATGGCACCTACAGAAGGGCTTATTTTCTCAATCACACTGTGTGGCATTTTCGCTTGCTGGCGTCTTAATTTATAGACCTCCTGATGGCCCAACTTAATCGGTCGCTCCTCTCTTTAACCTATTGGGTCAACTATCTCTTGTATGTGCTAATTTCATAATCCTTGGCGACTTTAACTTACACATAAATAAAATGAACTGCCCTATTGTGGCTCAATTTGTGACCACTCTAGAGGGTTTTAATCTGGAACAGCTTGTAAGGGAACCTACACATACGGCATAGCATACCCTTGATCTAATTTTGGCAGATCCTCTAAATCTTTCACTTAAACCTGCCTTCCAATTAACATGGTCTGATCATTTTCTGATTCCTTTTGATATCACCCCCTCCCTCCCTGGGTATATAATCAAACTAATGGAGTCCTTAAAACCTCGAGACCTTGGCATAAAATTTTTGAATCCGTTCTAATGAGATACTCTCACATACACCTTTGGAGTTGAAAGGCACTGTGGATCAAGATATCGATAATTTTAATTTCTGGCTTACAGATACGTTTGATGCTATAGCCCCTGTAAGAACCTTGGCTAGTAAAAGATTGTCCTTGTCTGCTCCCTGCGGATCTAAAAAAAAAAAAAAAGATAAAGCTCAGTGTAAAAGGCTGGAACCGATTTGGAGGAAATTCTATGATGCAGAGGCCAACTGCACTTATAAGGCAGTGCTGAAGTCCTTTCATCGCGCTATTATGAAGGCCCATAAGGAGTATATCTCCTCATTGGTTGCCAAGGGTGTCAATAAACCTATGGAGCTCTGAAAAATGGTGAACAACTGCCTTTCTCCTAGCGTCCTTCAGAATAAGCCTATGGCATCTGCCAGTTTTTTGAAGAGCTATCAAAATTATTTTTCATAACCAGATTAGTGCCATCTATGACCAATTCCCCAAGAACTCGGGAGCCATGTCTAGCATGATGGGCAATTGTCCCCCTGGGGTAATCCTTGCAAATGTTGGCCCTATATCTTTGGAGGACTCTCTATTATAACTGGCTAAATACAAGTCTGGAACTCCACTGGAGCAGTGCCCACCTGACCTTCTTAAAAAGATATCTTCTATGGTAAACCCCCATCTTGAATCATTTGATGAATTCTTCTATTGACTCTGCCCTAGTTCCTAAATGCTCGAAACAGGCTCTCCTGCTTCCATTATTCAAAAAACCTAATGCTGACCTTGAGATTTTGGGCAATTACAGACAATTCTCTCTTTTGCCAGCTGTGGCAAGAATGTTGGAGAAGCATGTCAATGGGCAACTGACACATTTTCTGGAATCTGATTGTCTCTTACATGACTCCCAATGCGGTTTTAGGACTGGTTATAGCACTGAGTCGGCCTTGCTGGAAGTCACCAAATATATTAAAGAGAACCTTGATCAAAACCCCGCGGCCATGGTGGTGCTCCTGGACCTATCCTCTGCCTTTGGTACGGTCTCTCATGTGACTCTTCTGGTGAGGCTCAGGAACTTAGGGATCTAAGGCCCTCCTTTGGTTCAAATCTTTCCCGGTGAACAGGACACAAGCTGTCCTATTATCTCCTTATTCCTCTGTGGCAAAAACCTTCAAATGTGGTGTACCGCAGGGCTCTGCCCTAAGCCCCACCCTTTTTAACATTTATCTGGAGCCGCTAGCGAGCCTAGCTGAAATGTGGGGTCTAAAGGTGATTTCTTATGCCCAATTACTCCGATCCTTTCAGGAGAAAGACGCGTTGATCCTTAACTTTTTTAAAGCTCGATCATTAACTCTTGTGCGCTGTTGGTGACTGGATGACCAACAGTTTCCTCAGACTTAACTCTGATAAAAACCGAGGTTCTCTTTTTTGGCACTAGGTGCTATCCTGACACGGGCAATTGGTGGCCTGTGGAACTGGATACCCCCCGCCCCTTTCCTCGGCACTAACTGCTAAGAATCTTGGAGTCACTTTTGACTCAGTCCATTCCTTTGCTCCTCAAGTAAAAAGTCTCATTCAGCTTTTTTGCCACCCTTAAGTTTTAAGAAGAATTCACCTTGTCCCAGAGGACACATGAAACACCATTATTGACGCCTTAGTGATGTCCAAACTAGACTATGTGAATAGTCTTTACTTTGGTTTGCCTGCCTACTTACTGCGTCGCCTGCAGATTGTACAAAATGCGGCAGCCAGACTGATTCTGAATATTCATGTCTCCTAATTAATAACACCTCATCTCGGTCACCTTCACTGGCTGCCTCTGATGAAGCGAGCCCAATTTAAGCTCACCTCAGCTACCTCCTTCAGAAGAGAAGTACAAATGCCCTGGCCCCCCCAATCTACCAGGACTTTTGGTATATTGTATTTAAATCTGTTTTTTATTGCTTCCTACATATGCCTTCTTGCTTTATCTTATGTATGTATGATCTGTTCACTATGTGTACAGCGCTCGAATACCCTGACTGGCCAAATTTGCGCTATATAAAACTCCATAAATAAGTATCAAAGAAGAAGAATTGTGGCCTACTCCCAATCCCGTGTCCTGAGATCCAGCAGCCAAAGGCTCTTTCTAATTCCTCGGATGCGCAAAGCAAGGAGAGGAGGAAGATCATTCGCCTTCCTTACTGCTGGTCTTTGGAATGCTCTTCTTACTAGCCTTATGCTTGCTCCTTCTTAAGCAAGCTTTAGAATAACAAACCTGAAAACCTTTCTCGTCATCTCTGCAATTTAACTCTGTTCTTGTTTTACCTAGGCCACTAGTGCTGGGACGCCTCTTCGGAGGTAGCTGTGCACTTTAGAAATTGCTTTTATTATATGTATGTTTCCTATATTGCAGAGGCACAGTTGCGTCTCTTTATTTAAAGTTGACATTTCACTCCAAAAATTCCGTTTTTGCATCCCTAATTACTTTGGTCTTATGTGACCAATCTACACCTGATTTGGAGCAAAACATGGGAGTGCCGAATCTGGTGCATCTCAGTGTAACAGTTCAGTAGTTAAAATCGTGTTTTAAACCCATTTTCCCCTTGCCTTTAAAATGGACTTTCCAAAGAGATATTTTTCCCTGTGTTTAACTCTGAAACCGAATTTTTATGGACTGGCTCCTTTTCAGTGATTCAAAGCCTTTCCTTGGTGAAAATCCGGTCTGACATTTCTGAGATATAATACTAAATAGGAGTGTTAAGTGTGCATATCATCTATAGCTATATTTGTAAAATGTTGTTATCATCCATTTGGGCATGGGTGGAGAATAGACTCCTAGTGAACCTAAACACCGTACATGTGCACTGGGCACTCATGAGTATTTTCCTGTCGTAGTTTGCTAACAGTGGGAGAAAAGCAATAGCAAAAGCAAGAAAAATGCACAAACATTAAAACCCCTTAAGCCGGGAGATCTGATGTTACGTTATTCCTAAGCAGCAGGTAAGCCCACCCACTTACGAAGGTCTCTCCCCAATCTGTTTGACAGGTCTGGGAAAGATTAAAAACACATGAGCTTTTCTCCTGCCTCTGGCCTGACCAGCAATAAGGGGGTGTCAAGGGTGGAGAGTAGAATACTTTAACATTTCATTCAAGCATCTTCCTTCTACCCCAGTGTGGTGCCTCACTCCTTGATGCTGCTTTAGTGAGGGGCTATTTACACACCCCCCCCCCCCACCTTGCCGAAGAATGAGGGGGAGATTTACCCTCTACCCTACAATATGGACGCGTGGCAGAGGAGACTCTGCTATACACCCTCACTTTGTCAAGGGTGAAAGTAAGAAATTGGCCCTTTTACCACCTTGCCCAAGGTTGAGGATGAACCTTAAAATGTGTGGAGAGGGTTCCAGCTTGGCACACACTGCTGCACCTGATTCCAAATTGATTTCCAATTGAGAGCAAGGGACAGGTGTGGGAGCCAGCTTCTTATTTCTGCTGTGGCCTGCAGCATGTGTTGACGCTGGAATAGTGAATAACTTGACTTTACAACTTATTTCATGTTCCCTGTTCCAATTTTCAAATTTATTTTTAAACCCCCTCGTTATTGACCAAGACTAGTATAGGGAAACACACTAACCCCACTCTTGGACAAGACGAGGTAGTATTTACAACTCGAGCCTCGGGCAAGGTGGGAGGTGTAGGTCTCTTATAACCCTTCCCATCCCCAACACCACCTGAAGGATAGGGTCGTTTATAGTAAACCCCACTCAGCAACTTTTTTCTCAATGTTTCCCTAAGTTTGCGAAACTTTGGAACAGAATTTGTGAAATGAACACTTCACCAATCCTCTGGTTCAGTTCACTTTTAAAAATCTCTCCTAAAGTTTGGTTACTTTGTGAAGCGCTGAAAAAACTGGCAAAGCCAATATTTCTGAATTATATTCAAGTTGCAAGCCAGACTTATTGGCTTTGTCAATGTTGCATTCTGGTTGTCATACAAAAGCTGCAGGAGCTTCAAAGGAGCACACAGAGTGACTGCATGGGAGGTGGAGGAGCTCAGGGATGAGAGTCGAGAGGCAAACACAGTCTGCATGAACAGGGCAGGGTGCAGAGGGAGTACAACACACTTTGGGGATGCAGTGGGCAGGGGCACATATAGGGGCTTGCAAGGCAGGGAGGCACATAGGGACTCCAGAGGGCATAATATGCCAACAAACCGATGATCATATACCAACACGCTCCAACATGCGTACCCATAACAAACATCCTACTCCCACACATACCCTGCCCTACACAGTATAAGCTCAATCATACGTCAACTAATATCTTATGAAGGCACATATATACTAAAAATTCCTGCAAAAAATTAATGGTATTCCCTAAAACAATGACTAAAGTTGAAAGAGAATTAATGTTGACTAATATGTTAACATTGGCTTCACCTTAAATACTACAAGGTCATGGAATTGATGAGTGTAAGGCTCTGCCTTCACCTTTGTTTCTGGAGATCACCACCCTAGGCAGTCTTTAAGCCCCAATTTAACAAATGAAAACCAATTAATAGGGATAAATGCAAAAGAGAAAATGAGCAATAAATGTGGGATCTCTAGTTCCATGGTCTGTAGACAGTGAAAAATGTCCAGGTTGGAAAACGGAATATTTTTCTACAATAAAAGATGAAGCTACGAATGTGTAGAAGAGGTAATGCACGAGTAAAATTTTAACGTTCGTTAAAACAGACCTGCCAACATTTAAAGTATTTTCACCGTGTGAGAGAGGAGGAGGGGCCTTGAAGGCTTCATCCTTTGAGCCAATCATTTTCTTGACCGCTTTGGAGGAGCCTTATAGGGACAGAACCAAGGAGAGGGGGCGGTGCTTTGAACAGGACCTACCTGAACTGACACTCCTATCCTTCCCTCCAAACACTAATAACAGCATCTGACGACGCTGCAGCCTATGGCTTGCAAAGAATGCAAAACCTGATGGCCTTTAAGTGAGCAGGAACCAAGGCCTCCACGCATAAGCCGGAATCTCTGTATGATCGGGGTTACCAGCTCATTGTGTGATACTGATTCAATTAACACAGTGGCACCTTGTGTTGGCAAATTTGTTAAATTGTTAATTATATGCAGCACACGGAATTTATATTTAATCTGTCACCCAATTCTAACATTTGCTTTAAAGTGATACCATTGCATGATCATTATGAACATCTGTGATGTCTTCAGTAAACCCATCAAAAACAATCTAGCTCACTGCTATTTTTCGTTCCCCTTTATTAAATTCTTCACCCTCCCCTTTGCTCCCATATCTGACATGTCAGTTTTGATGTCCTCATTGGTATCCTTACTAATGGCCTGTACAATGTTTGGTTAAATGGCATCTTAGCTTGCAATTTATTAAAGTGTCTTTATATGAGTGTTCTCTCCATTTTGTTAAAAAAAAAAAAAAAATTGCGATACAACAGAGAGGAAGGATATAGAAAGTTCCCCAACTCATTGCTTTAGGGACTAAGTGGCCCAGTAAAACACATTATCCTGTTATTTTATTTTTTACAATGTAACTTCTGCCACATTGTTTCAGTTTCACAATCTGAAAGTTACCACTTGACCATCTTTCTCCCTCTTTCGTGTGAAAGGGAGGCGCGTTACTTTATAACATTGTATTTGTATGTTTTTATATTCTGACATGAGGTTTTTCCTATAAAGTAACAAAGTAACACGTGCCTCTCTGCCACTTCAGCCTTGTAATCAAACGAACAACGTTTTGCTAACTATATCAGTGCTCATGTTTAGATGCCATCATTTTCAATTATAGAATGTCCCCCACAAAGCTTTTTTAGGTCGAGCCTAGCGCAGCCTGCATGCGATGCTCTACGAAAACGACCTCTTGGAATCACTCAGTACTTTTCACACGCTCGTGCGTGTGTTTTTTTTTTTTAAATTTATTTTTTAGTATTTTTTCAATTGGGCTTTGCGTGCGTCTTTCTAAAAAAGACAGCACGCAATTGGGCAAAGGCGGGTGCATGTCCCACCTTCCCCAGGAAATGTATCCGCCTACGGCTTGCGGTTACGAGCAGGGGCGCCATCTGTTTTTAATTAGCGCGTTCGCCGCGCTTGTTCCTTCCGCTCTCACCCCAGCCGCCATCTGTTTGTAATTAGCCCGTATGCCTTCGCCGCGCTTGTTTCCATTCATGTTTTGGGAGCGAGCCTAGCGCCCCTCACTTGCCATTTCTCACAGTCAGGGCAGACTGCGCTCTTCTCAATACAGGCATTCGAGACGGAGGCAGCCTGAGAGAGTGTCCCCGTGTGATGAATTTAACACAGTCTCTAGATTGCCTCTTGCTTTAACCCTTGCTTACTCTCTCTGTCTGCACTGTCGTTGTCTTTTGCTGCCCTCTCCATTTGAATAAATGTGCTCATTGCCAAATTATGTTTGAACCAATTCTGCTGGGAGGGGGGAGCAGGCCGTAGAACGTGAGTGCATTATCCAAAATAGACACAAACAATGCATCTAATTAATTGCTCCCAGTTGCCGCCTTGTTTCTCTCCTCCCACTAACTCTTCCGTTTCGCACATTCTCAGTTTCTGCCTCTCCCTCCCTACCCGAGACCTGCTGCCCACCCCGGCCGAGCGCCTCCCTGCTCTCGCCCAGCCCTCTTTCTAGCTATTGTTAGCGTCCCTGCGGCGCTCTGTCCCTGCGAAGCTCTCTGGTAGACGCATTCTCTCATCCGACCACCACCCCCAAGCCTCCACCCTGTCCCGGCGGCACCATTAACTCACCCCGTCTCTTAGAGAGTGATTAACTGCCCGGCAGAGTTCAGAGCGGGGCCTGGGCCAGTGAACGCGAAAGGGGCAGGACCATTCATGGCGAAGGGTTTCTATATGCGCGGATATTTACACACCTAATTACAGAACACGATTGGGCCTACATCTACTGGGGGTTTGTTCCTCGGACTGATTACATTAAGCGTGAAAAACACACTCAATAATAGTTCTCAAAAAGCTTAAAGTGTGTAAGGTTCCCATTAAATGGCTATTAAAAACAAAACTGCTAAATTCAGTTGGAAACAGAATGAGCAAAAAAAATAATATTTTGGTAGATCTATCGTAATAGAGCCAAAGGACGCCTTAAGTCGTTTTGAGGATTTCTCTGGAGTGCTTTATAGTCAGTACATTATGATAGATTATGTAAATCCAGTTTCCTACGGTAGAGTTAAGAGCCTAATTGGACTAACGGTGTAGGCGGAGTTGAGTCGCAAAAATATGTTGCTGCCGTGTAGTAGCTGCTATGCACAGTGTAACTGTAACAATTTGATGGTGTTATCCCCTTTTTTACGTTTCCTAACTGGTTCTTATGCATGGCCATCTTTGCTAAGGGAAAGCTAAGTCGTGTAGCCAACAAGGTTTGAGGAGTTCTACTGTAAATGGAAAGCATTTGCCTTTTTTATGCTGGGGGGCAAAAAAAAACGTGGCCGCGAAAGTACAAGGAATGTCAGGAATGCAGCTGGCACCCGGCCGCGCTGCTGCTCATTCCCGAGCTCCCTAGGCCAGGGGAGTTAACGTTTAGAGAGAAGGCGGGACATGCACCCGCCTTTGGCCAATTGTGGGCTTTCAATTTTTCCAACAGGAAATAGACACTCCAGTAAGATACTACTTTAATTTAGGAGTACTAGTTCCATTACAGAAATCTGCCCGGTGGGTGATAATGTGCTGCATGGCTAAACACTTATAAGGTCCCAAAGGCGAGACCTATTGGCTATGCCAATGCTTGTTTTATTTCTGAATCTGAGTAGCCAGTCTGTTTTTCGCTTGCAAACTTCACGGAAACTGTATATAGTTCAGCTAATGCAAATATAGATTCCAATGCACTTCATCGAGAGCAGTTTAACATAGTGCATGTGTTTGTCGTATAATGTTAAGGCACTGCTGTAATGGGGGACATAACCCAGCAGTTGTCTTGCTAAAATATGATAATCATTTTAAACTATTTTCTTGAGGCTCTCTGAATATGCAATGCTTTCACAGCATTCAGTGATGCTGATCTTTTTATACTGCCTGAGATGAGTCTAAGCATTTTAAAGTGTGACTAAACTGGAACTACTAACGCTCAAGTTATCAGCCATGTCGATAATGGTTGAAAGCACTGCACCCATATTCTGCAGCAGGAGTTTGGAATAATAGATCTGGTGAATGAATAAACTGCATTTACCTGCAGATCATGGCCTATTCGGCCTCCATAAAGCGTAGATGCCTGATCTGCCTGGTCCTACCTCTCTAACCAAGGTTGACCGTTTCAAGACGCCTGTATGCTGAATCATTTCTGAATTATTAAGCAGCTGCTAATTTTCAGTCACGTCACATTTCTCGCGGAATAATCCATGACAATTCAATTCAACACATTGCTCATCACAATCAAATGGTACAGTAATCAACGGCACAGCTCGATGTTAATCAGTGCAAACTAGTGTAGATCTAGCAGCACAGGTTGAGTTTTGGTGCAAGGTATACAATACCCCCGCCATACATTATATCACAAGTCACTGAGGAGTTCTGTAATCATATAGAGAGGAACGAGGCCAAAGACAGAGTTCTGTTATAAGGTTATGGAACTCATCAAAGCCTTATTCCGTTCATAAAACTTTATTCGGCTAGTTGGAACAGCCGTAAAAGTGCATGGAACATTTAATAAGTACAATAAAAACATCTTAATAACCAAAAAAATCCATTATATAATGTGCATGGATTATATAGTTTAACATCGGGAACCCACTAATACAAAATACTTTTCCTCACATTGATGGCTTTCAAAATAAAAAGAGCAACATTATAACGCACAGAGGGCTCACTTAATGTAATCAAATATTTCAAAGAAACTTTATAAGATATGATGTTCTGTACAACTAAAATGGGTTTAAGATAAAAACATCTGAGATTCTGCTAAAAATTACAAAACGGCAGAAAGTGCAATGTGCTCGGTTTGCTTCGACCTTGGCATGGACAGGGGGTCATATCTGAAGGACAAGACTTCATATTAGGAGAGGCCACTAAGTGGTGCACAATACCACCTCTTACCAAAACAAAATAGTGCTGCATATTTGTCATACAGGATAAATAACTACTTCCACCCTCCTTTAATTCGAATGACATGTAAAGGGCAACTGATGATTTTGTTCTGTTGACAGCCATTCACCGATCAAATCTGTACTGCAAAAAAGTTTCTGTAATGGTCATCTTGGTTAAGGATAACACGTGTGTGGGATCTGACCATGTGGGCAATTTAAGCAGCATTCTAAAAGAGTAATTAATATACGCTAACCAAGGGATGTGTTAAATGTTATCCAGGGTTAGACAATCTAGAATAATTGATCTAGTAAAGCTAGTTTCCTCTTTTACCCATAGGGAAAACCATAATAACAAAGGTCTCGCCAAAAGTATGTCTTCTAAATACTGCAGACTGACCTCCTAGTGAACAATCGCAGTTGAAACAAATGGGTAAACATAATAACAGTTTGAAGAAACAGTTTTCCTCAAGTTGCAAGTTAGTGCTAGAGGCATAAACCCAAAGGCCAGCCCCATATGTAGCAGTGGTCACCCCTCTAGCCTTATAAACGCCAACCATTTCCCTAATGGGTCGGCTACCTAGTATAGAGGAGAATCTGAAAATAAATAACAGAATGAGTTTACTTTACCAATAGGGGTATTGTCAATATAAAAGGTTCTACATTGTTTATGCTTCAGCCCGCAAACCATAGTAAAACCTTTAGATTAATTCATCAGTTTTCTTGGAGGACACAAACTCCCCAAAAGCATTCATCAATTTCTGCAAGCCAGCTGGCGTCCTTGATAGCAACACAGCATTCGCAGCAGATAACAATACTGGTATAGGGCGCCCAGTGGCACAGGAAGTGCCAGCTTGCAGAGACTGCAGGAGATTATTCACCCCATCAATAAAGAGTGAAAACACACCACCTTGTCGAATGCCTTGTCGAATGCCTCGCCCTACTTTAAAGGAAGGCGAGCATTCACCCTGGGAACCAAAATTAACTTTACTAGATAGATTCTCATAAAGGTGAGAAAGAACCCCTATGATTGGCCTGGGTTCACCAAGAGAAATCAAGGATGACCAAAGAATGTTATTGTCAACCACATCAAAGGCACTACTTAAGTCTACGAAGCATAGATCAAGAGCACCTCTTTTGGTTCTAGTATATTTCCCGATTAATAACTCCAGGTTGATGCATTGTCCTATGGTCCCTAACTGCTTTCTAAACCCATACTGCACTGGAGATAAAATAGATTTTTCTTGTACCCATTCCTCCAGCATCATTAATAGAACTCTACTCATTACTTTCACTGAGGAATCAAGGACTGAAAAAGGGTGATAGTTTTTGGGGTGTACTTATCACCCTTTTTGTAAATGGGTACAATTATAGAGATACCCCTGGAAGGTGAAATTATATCTATGGCAGCTGCATTGAACACTGTCGTAAGGATGGGCCCCAAAATTCAGTGGCAGATTTAAATACATCTACCGGTACCCCATACGGTCCAGAGGCCTGTCCCCCGGCATTGACCTGTAAAGCTAAAAGGACCTCATCATTGGTGATGTCCAGTGGAAGATGTCCCCATTCATGCATCGCCTCACAAACTTTGTTTTCACCATCCTACTACTGTCTAAATAATTAAGAAAAATGTGCCACCCAAGCGTCACAAGGGACTCCGGGATATTGTCCTTCTTTTAGAAACGGTGCATTGACCTTATCCCAAAATAAATTAGAGCCCTTAAATTCTGTAGCGAAAGCCAATTTATTCTGTGCTTCTGCCTGACGTGTTTTCTTCCTTACAACCAAGGCCTGTTTGTATTGTTGACAAAGTGACTTAGTGGCCAAGATGTCCCGGGGGAAACTGCAAAAAGCCTGCTTCAATTACCGAGAGGCCCGAGTACCAGTATGATCGAACCATCCCCTATTGCTTTCCCGTATAGTATTCAAAGGGCAAGTCAGATGTGATTCAATAGAGCAAATAATATGGTTAAAATTATCCAATAACAAATTAGAAGAAACATCCTCCTGTAAACAATAACTTATTTCTATAAAATTACTTGGTACTATTTTTAGGACTCGCCTAGGCAGCGCTTGCGCTGTCTCTTCGAGACATGCTGTATTGAGGTATTTTTTGGAAGCTGCATCCACTCTCCGCCCCTATTTTGTATTGGCTTTTCTGACTGTCCTTTGTACATGTGGGGTTTTGATTTGTCAATAGGCTTATTAGTCCCTCCTTAGTTACCTCCCTGTCTCCTGTTGTTACCTCCCATGAGGGCTGGCCGTTTTACATGTGTCCTGACTCGGGAGCTTTCATTAGCAGTCCTGAGAACTATTACTTAATGTACACACTGACTGACTCCTCTTGCTGTCAGTGCTGGAGGGAGTTTTTCCCTTCCCGACTTGTTAGCCAGTGCACGGACTCGGCAGATGGCTGCAGATCATGTGGTATTTCAGGCAAGGGTGACCTTGTAACCTTGCGTGAAACAAATGATGCTCCCCAGCCACGACTGTCATCCGCAAAGTGCAGGAGGTTCGACAGGTCTGCTATATTTTCTGATTATTCTAGCTCTGCGCCGGATTGTATGAGTACCTGAAATTAAAAATAAATATGTGTAGGTTACGTGTAGAATAAAACTGAATAAGGCTTTTGAGCCCTTTGGTTGATGCATTTCTGTTTCGTTTAAATTTGAGTTAATACTTATGCATTATGTTTGTGTGCTTCAAGTTCTTGTGTGAACTTGGAAGGGTATAGAATAATGACACCTCTTGGTTCTTTAAATAATTAATATGTTATGTGTTGTTTCTGAAAGATGTCTATTTTTGTGATCTAACCAGTTGGTTCTCTATGTAGATATTTCAGAATGGAAAATATGTAATTTATCTAGCTTCCTTCTGCCTGACTCAGAACTGTTAAAAAATGTTCACGTTTGTTAAACTGCAATCTTGTTTCCTTGAACATTTTATAGATTAATACACTGTTTCCGAAGCTATTTTTTATTGAATGCGTTTCACGTTTGCATTATGGTTCAGATTTCAATCATTTTGTGTAAATATTTGCAACAATGACAATCTGTGATTCTTGTTCTGTAAAGAACATCTGATCCAAAGAAAATAATTTCTAGGGGTACTGTTTTTTCATTGGCCTAAATAAGGTCACTTCAGCTGTCTGCCTTACATTCTCCTCTCTGTAGTGCTATTAGCAATACATTCCACCGTAGTGGCATTTAAGCAGCAACTACCTATTTACAGTGGGATAAAATGTAAACCATTTTCACAACCAAAGAGAGGTTGAACAAGCATTTGCAATGCAATAGGTCTTACATTTGCAAGAGTTTGAGCTATTGGCATTGTACATGCTAATGCCTTTTATTTATATGGTCTGAAAACCTGCAAGCGGTGCGTAAACACGCACTTTGTACTTATAGTCCTTGCTTAGGAGAAGCAAGGCTGGCAGTAAAAGAGGCGCAGTTACTGCCAGCCTTGCTTTTCGTAAGCAACGACTATAAGTACAAAGTGCGTGTTTACGCATCGCTTGCAGGTTTTCAGAACATATAAATAAAAGGCATTGTCATGTACAATGCCAATAGCCCAAACTCTCGCAAATGCGAGACCTATTGCATTGCAAATGCTTGTTTGTAAAATACTGTTGGGATCAATGCCAGGCCACTTAATTCGTACACCATTAGGCCTAGTATGGGTAATCTAATTTACTAGAGGAAATGATTCATGTTTCTTACCTGCAAAAAAGAAGGGTAATATGATGGGATTATTATCACTTAGTACTGAATGTAAGTAAAAAAATGTAAGTCCGTTTTTATATAGCTAAGCTTACTTACCCTTACGGGTCTCAAGGCACTGGGGGCCGTATTGGAAATTAAGTGAGCTATTGCCCAGAGTCACATGGTGCTGAGCTGAGCTGCCGCCGGAGCCGGGGATCGAACCGTGAACTTTGTGCTCCGAAGTCAGCTGCCCTGGCCGCTGCACCACACCTCTCCACTGGTACTGAATGTACATTACTAGGAGTTCCACACATGGCATTACCCGAAGCAGATACCAATACATGATCAATAACAGTAGATGAGTTTCTTCCAGTAAAAGATGGAACTTGCTCCCTGTTATCATCACAACCACACCTTAGTAACTGCAAGACATACTTAAAAATGATGGTATTCATAACTTCCCCATACTCATTTGGCAGAAATACAAAGTTGGTATGAATGGGATGTAAAAAAGCCTCCAGGCCAAAATCAAGTGCTACGTGTAGCATCAAAAATATTGTAAAAATGTACCAATGCCAAGTCTCATCCCTCCTTTGTATTCAACCACAACATTTGGGAGTGTGGACCCACCGATGTAATCTTCACATTTTCAGAGAGCTTATTAGAGATGAGAATCTGAAGCCCCCCTTTAGCCCGGCCAGCTTGAGAGGCTATAGCACCCAGAAAATATGAGGAAAACGCCTCCACTAATATCTGGCTTACACACCAAGTTTCTTGGCTACAGATAACATCGAAACCAGATATGGTATTGATCCAATTGACATTCCCTAAGTTACTCATTAGCCTGCCCACAATCCAAATTCAAATTTATAACTCCCATCCAGAGTGCGACTAATGTCAACCATGGTTGGGGCATAGGTGTGTAGGCAACTTAGGCTAGTTTTACCATCAGAGTTGTTGTTGATAGGCTTATATTTACCCATGGTAAGGGTAGTTTCCGTCCCAAGGATACATGAGGAGTCCTCGTGGGACAAGTTACTATCAAAAGCCGTCAAGGGGCCCCATGATTATCTTCTCCATACCTCATATCGTGGCGCCAGCTACAGCTAAGTCAATCATTATCTTCTAAAGCACGCAATACCTGGTACCTATTAGACACAGCTAGGTCAGGGCAAGAAGATGGTTGGGGCCTTGGCACTCTCTGCAAATTCCATGCACCATTATGTGTGTTCGGGGCTCTGTACATGACGATAAAAAAAGCGCTGGGGAAATATGGCCATATTCTGAGCAAACCGAGAGAGCGACACTGCCCTTGCAAAAATATCTACAGGAATGCTAGGATGTTGAAAGTTGATAACTACACAGCCCCCTTAAAATTTCTCCGTAGAGGCCCAATCCATCCCACTCTCCTACTAAATAGAATTTGATGTGCTCTATCAGGTGGAAAGGAACAGTTAGAACTGAGCCAGTGTACAACCTTATTCTTCAAGGATTCAGAGGTCTCACTAACACCTGATTTCAAGCAGGAAACATTAACCAAGACAGCCACATTGGGGCAGCAAGCAGGAGGGAGATTAATCGTTACAGAATCATAGGAAGGCATTATGGTGTTGGAATCAATATGATTAACTTCTAACGGCTGGGACTGTGTAGCAGGAGGGGGTAGCTGGCTCTGACTGTGGTGAAGATGGCCCATAATAGGTGTCTGTACGAAGGGCAAATGGTACACCCCTTGTGTACAACCAGCCAGAGAGCTCACTAAGGTCTGCCCTGGAGCAGTACTGCCCCAGGTTGAACCGTAGCATCCTGATGTATCAGGGCAGGATTACTAACAGAATTAGCCTGCCCAGGTTTTAGTAAAGATGACTCAACAGCGCTAGCACTGGTCAAGTTCTCAGTAGTTACTTTCTGGCAAAAGGAGGTTACATTTCTGATTTCACCCTCCAACCTATCCAACTTCTCTGGAAACCGCAACAGTAAAGCATTAATAGTGGCCATTAATTTACCCCAAAAAGGGGTCCAAAGAGATTCATCCGAAGGGATAGGGTAATCAACAGCCCCATGATGGGCAGGAAGGTCAGGGGGGGGTTGGATTAACGGCTACATCCTTTCGTGACTTCCTTTTACGCTTTGCTGCGGGTGGGCAAGCTGGGGATGTAGAGGCCAAGGGAGGCGGAGAAGGAGCTACCACAAATACAGACACAGTATAAGGTTGATGATTGATAGAACCATCCAAGACCTCAGTAATGCTGGTACTATGTCCCTCCACAGACTCCTTTTATTTGCCCAGTCTAGGTTCGGAGTCCTCAATAGGCACCACATGTCCATCTGTCCCATTTGGCTCAACCATGCCCAAAGATAAGTGCCACTCTGCCAGATCTATTTCTGCGGCTATAACTCCCAAGGCACATGCTAAAAAAGAGTCTACAGTGGTACGCTTGGTGGTGATATACAAGTTTATCGGTGTCTTTGCACCACCAACTTTACGTTTACCCATGGATGCTAGTAGGTCCAACAAAGCACCTTTAGATAGAAAAGTGCGCAGTTCCACTTCAGCGTGCCTCCCCTATCAAACAGCAGCAAACTACACAAAAATAGGAGAACATGCTAAACAATGTAGCCAACTTGCTTCTCAAATAATGACCAACCAAGTGAAGGTCCAAATCAGTCATTGTACCAAGTCAATCTGCAAAGTCCTCTGGATCCAGAAACCAAGTGGGTAGGCCCGGCCTCGATTGGCCGTGGATGGTCGCAGACGGGCCTGCTCTTCACCTGGGCCACGCCCGGGCGTGATTCGCACGCGTCCCACACTGCACGACGCCTCTACCAGATTTATGGTGCTCCGGCACCAGGAAACTGATGTGTGCAGCTGGGGGAGCCGGGGGATGTAGTCTCCCACCCCAGCGGATGCAGAAAACAGCAGCAGCAACAGTGTACGAGGCACCCGCGCTGTGGGACGCCTCTACCGGATTTATGGCGCTCTGGCGCCAGGAAACTGATGCAGCAGCTGGGGAGCTGACGAAGAAAACGGCAGCAGCAACAGTGTAAGAGACACCTTCATAAAGCCTCGTTCTTTTTTTTAGCCAATTAGTCCTTTCAAAAGATTGAGCACATGCAGTGAGTCAACCTTTCATAGGTCATGGGTGGTAGAAGCAAGTAACACATCTAAATATTAAACCAACATTGAATCTTCAGGAAAGGCCTGTGTATTTAGTTCTTTCTTGAGGGCATGCGAAAAGATGGAAGGTGACTTGGTAAACCCCTGCGGGAGTCTCCTCCACATCGTCTGGCCTCTGCTAAATTGGAATGCGAACAGTATACATAGAAAAGAAGCCAGAGCTTAAATCAACTGTAAACTATTCAGCAGTGGCAAGATTACATGATAATATAGCAGGATCTGGGCAAATTGAGTAAAATTACACTATTAATGGCCCTCAATGAAACAGTACACAATGTTTACTTTCTTAATTAGGAGTATAGGGGTGTTGCAGTAACTTGCCTTAGCTACCAATACCACTTGCTATGTCAGTGCTGTGATGACCGATCTAATTCCAGCTTCAGCTTCTTGATGTAGAGTGTATTGTGTGCAGGTTTTCTCTGGTCGCAGCCGTGAAGTGAGCAGAGAGTTTGGGCAGCTAGATCAGTGAGCCTCTTTAACACACCCTTCAGTAACCTCTTATCCATGCCTATTCACCCAGCCCAGCCTAGCCTGTCATTTCCTACCTAGACAATACCTTCATCAGGGCCGGACTGGGAACCAAAACCGGCCCTGGCAAAGTGCTCGGCCGCCCCCCCCCCGGAGGCGTTGGGGAGGACGGCAGAGCTGTTTGCCAGGGCCGGTTTCGGCCGATTTTGTTACAGGGCCAATATTGCAGTTATGCTGCAAAAACGTCCCTGTAACAAAAACGGCCCCCAGGGGCCCAAAACCGGCCCCCACCCTGGCGGCCCACCGGGGAAACGCCCGGTGCCCGCTACGGCCAGTCCGGCCCTGACCTTCATGCCTTTTTTAAGACGAGTAGAAAACAAAAATATGCACAGACATTCTGCAATTTAGCTTCCCAAAGCTGTTTTATCTGATCAGCCAGTCAAAAGCTCTTCCCCAGTTACCCAGAGAAACATCGCCCTTACCTTTTGGCACTTGCCAGGCATCATTTGGAGTCCATTGTAGCTGTCTTTCCCACTCTAGCTGAGTGTTGGCAGTTCCTGGCTAAGAGCACCAGAGTCTGTCAAAGAAACAGAGCCCAAGAGCCTACTTGAAATTTGAAGATGTTTAGTAAAGAAAACTAAGCAAAAACGTGATATTGCTATACAAAGCATGAAAGATTTCCCCTCATAGTGGTTGTGCATTTAATGCATTTTGCCCCCTTTACACGAGCCTTTTATAACCTTTTACATTAAACCGGATGGAAACACATGACAGAAACCGAAACTTTGATAGCACTGCACATGCACAGCTTTCTCGTTTGCTTAGAACAGTAATTCTAGGCACTGAGATAGGAAAATAAGAATCCTCGCTTATTGATGCCAAACATGTCAAAGTTTCTAACACGTCAGAGGAGAGGAGGCCTGAAAAACGTATGAGTAACACGGGCAGGCAAAATGGCTGCAGATAAAGCAACACGGCTTCAGCTAATTCTTCCCATAAGAGTATGTCTCATTTGTTAGTTCCCAGAACTATTTTAAGTTGCTCACTGATATTTTTAGTTTACATCTGCTCCCTTTTTTTGTTTTAACTCTGAGTGATGTTGCACAAAAAAACTATTCTCAATAACGCTATGCATTGCTCTACAAACACTATATAATGGCTTAACGTGGACTGAACAATCCTCCTTCTCAGTTTGCATCATCAGTTACATCTTAACAAGATGGCGTCTTTCACATTTTCATCAAGACTAAGACACTCTGATATTTGCCACAGTGTTTGCAAATATTTCTGAGTAAACCGAACATCTGGAGAGGCTGTTACATTTCATTCCGTTTTGAGCAAATGTGTTTCCTCTGTTTGATTTTAAATGGTTTATTTGTCACTGATTGTCCGTAAAATTAATTTGGAAAGAGCATCTTTGCCTTCTGTATCCAGGTATGTATTTGTACTTAGATTTATGTAATGTAAGTAAGAAATGAGGTTTCAGCAAATTGCGAAAATAACCAACATTAACTGCCATAATTGCATTCAGGAAAATATCGTGCTGTGAAGCGAAATGGGCATGCCTTGAAGGTTGTCCTTCAGGCATCTTTTAGAGAAGATTCAGTAATCAGTATAAACAATGTCACGAAGGAGAAAGATGCTTATGATGGTACCCCTAAATTTGCTTATAGTATCTGTCTTCAGGGATGAGTAGCAATATTGACACTTTCTGGATTCTGCCATCATTTAGTCCCCCATCTTTGTCAGTCGAAGAAGAATTCTTTCTCTGTCAGAGCCTTGTCCCTTTTTTTGCTTCTGAAAATTTGGCCACACTAAACACAACACTGCCACTATGCGGCTCTAGGTACATCAGCGTATCACCCCATTAAACTGCCTTGTGTTTACTTGACTTTTTAGGTCTCGCCTAATCAGCGCTCAAGCGCTGCTTAGGAGTGACCTCTTGGAATCGGTCTGCACTTTTTGGAAAACTCATGCATGTACTGCACTGTTTCCAATGAGCGCTAGTGCATGTACAGCATACACCTTGCGGGAGCGAGCAGCAGCGCCATCTGTTTGCAATTATCGCGCCCGCGCTATGGAAACAGATGGCGCTGCTGCTCGCTCCCGCAAGGTAAACGCTGTACATGGACTGAGCCTCGAAGCCGCGCCCCCGTTCCCCACCGTGAGCTTCAAAACGTAGAAGGCGCCAGCGACACGTCTGTCTGCTCTGCCGATTTATTGCCCTCTTATCTCGCGCTAGCGGAGGATGCCTCGAGCTCAGCACTTGTTTCTGCTTGTGAATGCCAGGGCGCCCTACAAATCCAATGAGCATTGCGCGTCTCACCCTCTCACACTACTTCCACTTGTGTTGCTGTCTCTCACCTGTATAATTCTCCCCCTGTACTACATGTTGCTCTGATACGGTGACGCTGTCAGGAGAGCAGGCACAAATAAAAGTAGCCGCTCTCCTCTCAGCGAGTAAACACAGAAGATGTGCGGCTGGGCTGTGTGACATTTTCTGTGCACTGCAGGAGGTTTCAGTAGCCGATGATATATGGTGCATTAATGCAGGAAGGAGAAAGGCGCTGCACTGAAGAAGGCTGTATTTTTCTCTACTGTCGGTGGAATGTTTCCTAATGAATACGAATGTGCTGCTGAGTTCCCAGAGCCATATCGCAGCTTTTCTAATTTTAGTCTGCTGCAGATGCATAATTGTCTCCTGTGTTCCTCCGCCTAAAACGCGTCGCACGTGCTTCCTTAGTCACCCTTGTACTCGAATGCGAGGGATGTGCGGGGGATGGGGTGTGCGTGTATTTTTAACTTAGCTTGAAAAACCTAAGTTCTAAGGGTACTGTTGTTCCTTGTAGTCAAATGTGTAAAAAGCTACATACATTATGCCTTTCTGATTTTTCTCCTGTCGAGTTGATATTGGCAGTCACCTACCACGGTAAGATGTCTGTTCTCTTCACATATTGAAGTTATTGCATTCTCTAGTTCCGTAGAGCTGTTTGTTCTTATTGAGCACATGCACAAGTCCTAGTGTTAACACACACCTCCGTGTCTGAGCGGATTGATATTCTGCGGGGAATAAAAATGGCGTGCCGTTAGTGAATTCTGCACTAGATTACGGAGGCATACATGTGCAAGGGCTTTAACTCTACTTTTGGTTGCATAAAGCCGATGTAGCAAACGTGTGAGGATACCACGACGTTTGTTCACATGCAGCGTCTTGGGTTGCTACCAAAATGCTCAATAATGTGAGGATCTGGCTAATTTGTAATCCTTTTTGTGCGTGTGCAGGTCTGCAATGCAATATGACGAAGTTCAGCATTCCATGGAATGTATTGCAGTGAGTTGAATTACCAAACATTCAGTCTGATCCTGCCACGTCCTATTTGCTATTGTCTTCTTTAAGTGCCACAATAAAAATGGGCATCGGTAAAGCCAAGAGGTTTAACCGTGGCAATGTGGTGCAATAGCTATTAAAAAAAATATGTTTTTTTGCAGGTAAAGTCCCCAAAAATAAACAAGCATTGGCATAGCCAATAGGTCTCGCTTTGGGACCTTATAAGTATTTTAGTTATGCAGTACAATATCCTTGGTGCAACAACATCAACTGTTGCATGGCTAAACACTTATAAGGTCCCAAAGGCGAGACCTATTGGCTATGCCAATGCTTGTTTTGATTGAGGCCGCATCATCTTGTGGAGATGTGCTTCCATTTAAAAACTTCAAAGGGCATCCTGGTAATTGTGTTGATTTCCTTACGATGCACAGGAAGGCGACAAGGTGATGGACAAGTTGTGGGCAAGCGATGTCATCTACTGCTGTTCCTTGAAAGTTGCGATAATTGGCTCATGTTCTGAAAATCCTCCCTGTTTCTTGAATGGCGGAGTGAACGTAGTTTGCTTTAGGTAACGCCAAGCGTGACTGGGGACAGCATCTGTTAATTCCAGTTGTCTGAACAGATGAGAGCTGCGTGGTTAAAATAAGCCAGAGAGTGCACAGGAGAGACGTCGAGAAAAGTTCAGTGACAGGAGAAGATTGATGGAAGGAAGGATTTTGAGAAACCACTTATTTTTCTAGCTTCAGTCTTGCATCCTTTCTTTCTACATATGTAGAGAGGCTTCTCTGTTTTAGCCATAATCCATTCCCCAGCCTGTGTAATCCCAATTAATTCTTTTTTCCCCCAGACCTCTGCATTCCCAAGCCTAAAATGCAGGTACAGGAAATATGCATATCCTTCCATGTGTTACTGGTATCCTGTGGTTATCATCATGTGGTTCTCTGGAACTAGTGCTATCAACTCTACGGAGAACCACCACTCTGCTAATTGCTGAGAAGCGAGTTTTCATCATTTGTGTTCAACAACTAAGGGGCTCATTACGATGGCGGGCGGATCGCCTCCGCCGGCCCGGCGGTGACGATCCGCCCGCCATAGTCATGAGATTTACCCCCTGCCACATTATGAAGGCGGTGGGTACCCCTGCGGACGGAAAGTCCGTCCGCCGCTTTTCCGCCGGTAACAGTCAGCATGCTCACAATGGCGGCGGAGCCTAGCAGGCTCCGCCGGCACAATTATGATGCCGGCGGAAGTCAACCTTTCCGTGGCGGTTGAACCGCCATTGAAAGGCTGGTGGAGAATGCCTTCAGGGGCCCGTTGCGGGCCCCCCTTGTGTTGGGGGGAGGTGTGGGTGCACTGGACATTTCACTGCACCAAGTGGCAGGCACAGTGTAGTGCCTGCCACGTAGTGCAGTGAAATGCACAACATGCTCCTTTCAACATCGCGGCGGTGCTGCTGTCAGCAGCCACCGCCGCAATGTTAAGGGTGCGGAATCCGACCGCAGCGGTGGCGGTCCCATCGTAATTGCATAGGCGGGACTGCAGCACGCATGGCGGTCGGACCCAATCACCGCTACGGTGGCGGGCGGACCAAATCCGCCCGCCATGGTAATGAGCCCCTAAATATGTGTCAATCGGAGAGTTTATAGGAAAATCTTTGTGATTTGTAAACCCTATCTTTGTGAAGCAGTAGACCTATCCAGATTTTTTTATTTTATTTATATATTAGGGTTTATGTTGTATAGGTGTTTCCTTTAAAGATGATAGTACCCGCACATAGGTGAGATTCCAGTGTTCCTTTTCTCAATGGTTGAGGTGAAGGTAATTGTTTTAACAGGTAAATTTTATGGCAACACACTCGTAGTGCAAAGAAAAAAAAAAATGCCTCAGGCAAATTACACCTTGAACCTTCATCTAAAATGAATTGTTTGCACAGTGGTAGAGTACTGGTTGCATGTTTTTTCCCAGACAAACGTGCCCTAGGCATGTCATTGGTGTGGACCTGCTTCATATGGCATGATTGGTAAAAGCCAAGATCTCGAGATGCATCAAAGGGTTGTATAAGAGTTCCTACCAATAGAAGAGTCTTAGTTCTTTAGGTACTCAGGGTTTGTAAAAGCATAATTTGTCTGGATAGAAACAAATCATCAATACACATTCATGGTGACTAAAAGAAGCAAAGTTTTATTTGCTGAAGCCCTGGGCGGAAACACACAGAGTCCAGTCTGTTGAGTGTTTCATCTTGTTTGAGTTGAGATGTCCCTAATATCTGTTAGAACACTCATCGCCTTGCATTATAATTTCTAACGCATTATCGATGTACAGCTGAGAAGTTCAATCAACAAAGGAAAGGTAGTTACATTTCAGAAGGAAAGATAAGTTCATCAGCAAAGCAAATTTACAGTGATGACATCCTAGAGGCCTGTGTTCGCCTCTAATCTCACTTTCGAGTCTGTTTGAAGCAAACAACATTCCTTATGCAAGACCCTATCCTCGCCTGAAGGGTGCATCTTGGTTACATATTGCAGAAGTCATAATTCTAAGCATGTGTCACTTTTATCTAACCTAAAAAAGCACTATAATCTCAAATGATCACTCTGGCCGAACATTCATTGCAAAACAACTAATCATTTTCTTGGTTCTTTAAAGTTCAAGGGCACAAACCATACATAGCTGAGATAAGGCAGCCTTGTGTGCCTGCTGCTCCTGAGTTTTTATAATTAACAAGCAAGAGATAAACTTCACATTTACCTCAAGTGGTCATAATCACTGCGCTCGCAGCTGTATTTCACAGTTGATCCATTTATCTTTGCATTAACAACATCGCATGTCAATTTTACTATGTGCATTCATGTCGCACAACATCCCCGTAATATTCACCATGATGGCTTTCATTCACTCATCAGTTCCAGCTTCATATACAGTGATTATCACTACATGGTTTGTCACCGCAATTTTCTCGCATAACACGGTTCAACGTGTCAGCATGTGATCAATAATGCACGTCGTTCCTTCCTCATTGTCTCTGACACTGTCTAACTACAAACCACTGTATCAGTATTTTGTCGGTTTCCTTTTGACACTTTTAATTTTTAATTTTTGAGCACCAGGTGGAAGGTGAAGGGTTACCATCGGTTTGTCCGGTGTCCTTAGTAATATCTCTGCTGATTTTACATTATAGATATTTTCCCCTGACGAAGGGCTGACATTGCCCGAAATGCATCGGGAGATACGTTTGAACTATATGATGGATTAATGCATCTTTTGATGAATCATTCTCGATATGGAGCCATAATATCGGAAGAATAAATCTTTCAAAAAGCTGCCAATCTATTTCATTCATTTATTGCAGCATTTATTAAGATTCATAGATCCTGCTTTTAGCAGGCCTCACGCTGTGCTCAGGGGGACGTCACCTATGTAGGAGACGCTACTTATTGACACTTTCAAAGAAACGTCGGCATGTTTTTTAGAAACCATTCTAGAAGCATAATTCAAAATGGAGACTCTATTGCTATTGTTTTGACAATGGTTCAAGTCTATATGTTTATATTGTTTTGGTTTTCACAGGTTGTATCTCCCATGGCACATTGTGATGACGCAGTAGAGCAAATATGTCCTCTCTAGTCAAGGATTTACATTTTACAGGTCTCTTGAGTGTTGGGAGATTCTGAACTGTAACTTCCAGTTTCATGTGGCTTGATAGGGCAAAATCCTGCTCTCTAACCACAGGCTATCATTCAACCGGCTCTTACACCTTGGGGAGTACGACAGTGCAACCCTTGGTATGCTTTTTTTTTTTTTTTTCCTTCTTCGGGCTATAATCGCACTAGTACATTAGTTGTGCGCTGGATAGGGTGTGTGTGTGTGTGTGTGTGTGTGTGTGTGTGTGTGTGTGTACAGAAAAATATGTATATTTTATGATGAGTTCTCCCTCATGGGTCAGTGAGGCATAGTTAATTCCCTAGCTATTTCTAGAACTAGTTAGCTGATTCTCGTCATAATTTTATATGCAATTGTGATGTCAAGTTTGTCTTTTGATAGATAAAATGTTTCACTGGAACTTCTTTGCATTGGTTATTTTCTATATCCACACCGACTCGTAGCAAATGGTGACATATCTAGTACATATTCGATAATACCTTTGCTGTTAGAGCATAGAGCAAATCATCGGCACATACGAATTTTGTCACATCTTTCCAATAGTTTTAGTTAAACATTGCTAACATTGGCAAAACAGGGCAAAAAGCAATGGGAGCAATAGATAACCATGGTAGGTCCCTGATTGGATCTAACACTTTTACCATCTCAACTCCAGTTATAACTGCTACAGTAAGGATTTTGACTCTGGTACTTAAAATGCAGGACATATTTGTTACTTATTCTCAATACCTTGTAATTTGCTAATCTTTATTTTATTTCCTAGATAAACGTGTTGAGAATTGGCCTTTGATGCAGTCACCCTTGCCTACACTGGCTATAAGCACTCTCTATCTTCTTGTGGTGTGGTTGGGCCCTGTATGGATGAAGAACAGAGAACCCTTCCAGCTTCGTTACCTGCTAATAATCTACAATTTTGGAATGGTTATACTTAACTTCTTCATCTTCAAAGAGGTTAGTGCTCTTGAGACAAAAGTGCAGAATTTAGATTAATGTTTTCATGTATCTTTTGCAAATGTACATGATCCTTCATTCTGATCATTGTGTTATGGCAGTCTCATTACCTTTTCCCAATCTCAGGGAGACCACAATAACTGTAAGCCGTCACTAGCCTTGCATTTGTGTCCCATGTGTACTCTGTTACAAAAGTCATCAACCGCTGTTATAATTGAGCTGGTTTTTCCTATTAGCTAGTGAAACATTAAGTTTTATTTTTTGATTTTTATGAAAGCAATATGGAGGATAGATGAACCATCAACACAAGAGTCAGAACTGTCAAATCAATGGGTTATTTATTTGCAGTTGACACTTCTCTTTCTCTACTTTCTACTGTATTTTTTAAGACGAGGACCTACCAATTCTTCAGCATATTACCCCAACCCTGATGGTATCAAAGTCGGGGTTGGAATAAACCAAAACTCTGTAATGGGTTCAGTGTCCATATCTCTATGTTCCCTTCCATGTCATCAAACAAGTGTCTCTCTCTTTTAGACAGTGAGTTCCAACCATTCTACTGTTAACGGAGCCCTTCACGGTCAAGGTGCTCCCTGCATATATTTGGTATTACGCATATCACTGTGCATTGCCATAGATATTACTTCAAACATTGGTGTAACCATGGACCTGCTGCACACCTCTCTTATGCAGGAGTGTTTGAAGACCTTCTCCCATTTGCAAACAGCAACCCAGTGGCGTAACAATAACCCCTGGAGCACCCGCAGTGCAAAGGGGGCCACAAGCTCCAGGGCCCCCTCCAGCACTGTGCACGGACGGCGGGACCCTGGCCTGAGAGCTCCTGACTGGGTCGGTAGCATGGGGGTCCCCTTCTATGTACTTTGCATGGGGCCCCCCCTCAAGTTTTGTTACGCCACTGGAATAACCCTTGGGAATATGACCACATACAACCTCATCTTCATAATATCGGTTTCACCTGTATATTGCTCTGTAATGAGGAAGCTAAACCACTAATGTGAAACCAACCTAGTTATCATGAAGGCCTTTCTTTTACAAGGGAATTTGGTAACCCCCTCAGTTTTACAGGCCCTTTGATAATATCCCAGCAGGCCTGATACAATACTGTGGTCTTATTCTCATCTGTTTGCAGAGTTTTCTCAATTTGGTCAAGCTTCCTTTGCAATCTGGAATGAAATTTGAAAAGGTCAACATGACCATGAGTAAATCAGGGTGACTCAAATTAATCCTAATGGCTGTTGTCTGCAGAGTTGGCTAGTCTTTCTCTGGTATGCCCCTGCTGGGGTGCTATTGCACTCCAATATGAAAAATGTAATGATCTTCCTTGCAGAAATAAACCCCAAACACTGACTGTGACTTGTGTCATCTCTATGAAATGTGTTCAATGCTTTAATAGTGTCTACAATGATTGTTCAGTGCTCTTCAGGCATTTGTTTCCCCCTCTAGAATAATTCCTCAGTGCAATTTGCTCCAGTCTAAGAAACTGTGTGAGAGAGTATTTTGGTCAAACCCCATTTCGATCCTTACTCCCTTTACTTTTGCAGAGGTTCAAAGCAGTTCACAGGCTCTCAGAAGAACACAAGGCTTAGCTGAGTAATTTGCAGCAGGGAGGAAAGAAGGCTTCTATTATTTTAGGTCCTATAGACTGCTTTATGTTGTACCTAGAGGAATAGTCCATGAACCACATATGTATCTATACTCTGTTCCTCAAGTGGGGCCGCCACATATCCAAGTAAGTGAAGCGTGGGCAAAGCTTCACACATGGACGTCTGTAGAGGAGCTTGTTTAGCTCTGCTTAATGTAAGTTATATTTCAATATGTTCCCTTTGTTCAATTGTTTTCAGTTTATTTGATTGTAACTTTAGAAATGTTCTTTGCATGTTTTTTCACGCTGCTGATCCAATATACTGGGCCATTATTTTCTCTGATGGGGACCTAATTGTGAAGAATGAAATTTTCAAGACTAGTGATTGATTTGTAAGCAAAGTGACAAATAAGGAACACTAAACAATTATCTAACTTGCTTATGGCTCCAGCCCTTAAATTACAGTACTATGCTCTTCTATCACCAGAGTCATTTGGAAAGATTTCTTCGTAATGTTATGTGGTGGCTCTGTGGAGAAGATGTTGCTTATTCTCGAGTAGACCCTTTTTAGGTCGAGCCTGAGTCAGCGCGCATGCGCTGCTCTGCGAGACTTGTTGTGGTGGAGTATGTAAGAGAAGCCCCGCCCACTCTCCACACATTTTTCATTGGCTTGCGTCATTGTCCTTCGTAAACGCTGGCTTGCGAGTTGTTGTTAGGGTTGTAAGTCCCTCCTTGGTACCGCCTTGTCTGCATTTGTTAACACCCATGGCGACTGGCCCCTTTACTTCGGATGTAACACGGCATGTGTAATTTAGTTTGTAAGCACTCTTTTCTTTCATGGGTTTCTCCTACTGTGGGCACGGCGTGCTTTCCCCGCCATGCCTGCTTTCACTTTCAAGCAGCCCGGGACAATGGCGGCCGAGGTCTTGCATTTACGCGAGTTTTAGCTATTGCCATTGTAAATGACAATAGCTTAAACTCTCGTAAATGCGAGATCTATTGTATTGCAAATGCTTGTTAGATCAAGCAGTTCCCAAAGGCCTTACCTGTTAATAAATACAGTGATTACTTCAGGTCAGCCCCTTTAGTCATTGGCTGCCTTTTGTCAAATCCCTAGTGATGTTCCTTGTATAAATTGTCCTTCATGTTTTGGTTCAGCTCAGGCACTTAGATGTTTACATTTAGCAATTTATATTTTTCATTGGTGATCAGTGAACAAAGTGGTTTTCTGATGGCACTCTAGCAGAGAAGTCCAAGCGAATCTGCACTGCATCACTGGGCCGAGATGTTTCTTCAAGAGATGAGAAGTGAAAATTGGATAAGGAATATATTCTGGCAGATGGGATCTCAGATGGAATTCCACACTCATGAAATATTGTTGAAGAATCCTAGCGTCTCATCTTCTCCTTCTTGCATTCCTTGGTTTCTAGTCTTGTATGGTGCTGCTGAGTGCTTTGCACATGCAAACAGAAGTCTTGAACTTGGTCAGTGGGTTGTTGGGTTTGAATGCTTTGCGGACAGTGGATCAAGTTTTCACTGTGATCACTGAGTTTTCGTGCATTTGTATTAGTTTAAGAGCCCCTTGCTGAAACAGGGTGCTACATAGCAGGCACTTCTCATGTTAAGTGGGTCTCAAGGAGTCTTAGACACATTCCTTTCCTCAAGATGGAATACGAAAAGTGCCTGGACAACAGTTTTCTGATGCCTGCTTCTAGAAGGAAGCTGCACTGTGCTGAGCAGGATGAGTTAGTTTCTGATGAAGATATTGTTTGTGTAGAAGCTGAGATACTTGCTGCTGTCTGAGCTGTAGAGTGATGCCATCCACGCCCACTACTGAGAGACAACTTTGACCACTTTTTTGTATATAGCCCGTGGACGTGAGCACAGTATCTTTCTGTGTGAGGTTCAGTTTCAGGTATACCCAGGATATACATACTTAAATAGTAGTGAGGCATTTCCTCATGCAGTTGATGTCTAGGCCAGAGTTGACCTTCAGGTAGATTAAGGTGCATCTTTATGCTGGTAAATCATTGTTATTGAAAGCCAGCAGGTCTTACAGAGGCTAAAGATGATTGGAATCAGGTTGGGGTCTTGAGGCACTTTGTTGGTCACTTGCATTGCCTCAGACCTGGACAAGTTAATATGGGCCAACAGGGCTTTCTTGGACCATATTAATTGCACTGCAGTGGTTACCAGTGAACAAGAGAATTTTGTTCAAGATGTTGGTCTTAGCCCATTATTCTTTCTACGGCACACCGCCACAGTATTTGTCTGCCAGACTGCAAGGGTACTGTCCAGCTTGGATGCTTCACTCGAGTGAGGCTCGGCTGATAGTGGTATCTTGCTTTAAGTGAATCAGGATAGGGCTCATCTTTTATAGAACGAGCTGTGAAAGCCTGGAATGGTTTGCCGTTTCAACTTCAGCCCTGCAGGATGAAACAGGCTTTCGGAAAAGGCTTAAAATACATCTGTTTAGGACATAATGCATACCCTCCTCCTGTGTTTACCTGTTGGATCAGCACCGGGGCACTCTTTGAGTAGCTGTGCGCTATATGTCTTTTCATTTATTCATTATGATATGCAGTATTGCAGGATGATGTGATCTAAACTCATTTGGCATGCATGGGTATGAAATGAGGTTTTTATTCATAGGGAGTGCCGAAGATAGTAAAGAGGTGAGCAAGAGGAGAAGGCAGGAGGTCGGAGTTATCAGATACATGAAGACTGTCATCAACCATTCGGATTGTAGCTGATACTGTATTGTACTGTGATCTGAACCCTGAAAAGAAGGTTTGCAGGAGAGCATTGCTCTCTGGCACCTAGGTATGCAGGCAAAGGGATCAATATTATTGAGAGTATGGCCAAAAAGGTCGTTCTCCATGGGGCAGATCACGGTCCAGCAGCCTTCCAAATGCCTCTGGCCCCAGGCATAAAATGTGTCATGGAAGAAACTAATGAAGTGTGGGGGGGGCGGGGGTGGGGGTGGCGTAGCTTGACCACTCAACATGGCATACATGGATGTGTGCGCTCCCTGTGCAGCTCTGTCAGTAATCCGCATGCATCAGTGGACTTGGGCTAGCTGGCTACATCTCCTTGTGTATGGCAGGACAGAGGCCTGTGGACAGATATGGTTCAGTCGGGAGAGTGGCTGTTCGATAGCTCTGCTGCCCAGTGGCAAGAAGGGCAGTTCGACAAAGTGTGAGGCCTCCCTGGCAAGACTATGGGGCTCCCCCTAGGAGCCCTATATGGTAATGTATGAGTAGAAGAGGTTGTTGTAGCATTTAAGAAGAAGGGCCTCCTTCCTGCAGACCCGAGAATTGACTGGCAATGCAGTTAGTTAGGGCTTGATTGGTAGCCCTCCTTGGTGGCAGAGCTGAACTTATTGCTGAGGGCCTGGGTGGAAGATGTATTGGTGAGTTTGTTGGCAGGGACATTCTAATCGAGTGGCTAGTGGAGCTGGCCGCCCGTGGGGAAGGGGCCCCTGGCTGAGGCTCCCAGGGAGGCCTGCTGTTATTGGGAGAGGACTGGGCTGTGCGTTTGTGCGGTATCCATGCTGCATCTAATAAATAAGAGAACACACTGGCCCTCAAGAACAAGGCTTGACTAATTTTGGCCCAGTAAAAGACTGAGTGGGGCCCATCTGGCTGGGCCCACCATAAAAACTGCAATGCCATCTTATGCCAAATGTACCAACTTTGCTGGTTGCCCTGACACTTTTGAGGTGAGTTTGCGAAGTGAGCAGCAGTACAGCTTCTGCACTAGAGATGGAGTTTGGTGCCAGTGGGTCAAAGAAGGCATGGAGAAGCTCCACCCGACCTAGATTTTCCTTCCTGCTTGAAAAGCCTAAGGAAACTGGTAATTGCTCAGACATGGGAGCTGCACCTCATAGGAGGGACCACATGGGGTGCTGCCTGGCCTGATCCTAGGGGCCTACTACCCTTTGTCTCATGCTTGTCTTAGCTGGTTTGGACTACTCTGGGTAAGAACTAAGAGAACTGTGGAACAAATGATGGTCCGGTAGAGGAAAAAAGCCCTTGGCAACTTGTCAGGTAGTTTGGGGATGCTGGCTGCATTTGACCCCATTTAACCCCCTTTCAGCCCCCTTTCACATATAAAAACCAAAGGGGATGATGGACGGAGTGATGAACATTGCAAGCACTCGCCCCCAGTCAACTGATCTGGGTTTAATCCATCATTCTTTAGCTCACTCTGCCACCCCAGTTCAGACATGGCCATATGCAAATCAGTCTGACCCTGTGCCTCATGGGAACAGTCCAGCCCGAACTGCCAAGCCATGTCTTCCCTGGACCGGAAACAAGCATCCTGGGACCGGTTTCTGGCTTAAAGCCGTCATCAGCCAGGCTATCTTGAATCCAGTGGCAAAGTGAGCAAGGGACCCACATCTGGGCATACCCTGCCAACTTAGGGCGAACACAGGGTCAAGACTGATTTGCATATGGCTGGGTTCAAACTGGAATGGCATGGTGAGCAAAAAAACGATTGATTTAGGCCCAGATCTCTGTACTGGGGTGAATGTATGACATTGTTCTGCATTCTGTCCATCAACTATTGTTTTTGCATTTGTCACCCCGAGTGGGACGGGTATGCCCAGACGTGGGTCCCGTGCTCTCCATGCCACTGGAATCAAGCTATCCTGGCTGAAGAGGGGTGAAACCCCGAAACCGGTCCTGGGGTGCTTGTTTCCAGTCCAGGGAGGACCTGGCTTGGCAGTTCGGGCTGGACTGTTCCCATGAGGTACAGGGTCAAGACTGATTTGCATATGGCTGGGTTCAAACTGGAATGGCATGGTGAGCAAAAAAACGATGGATTTAGGCCCAGATCTCTGTACTGGGGTGAATGTATGACATTGTTCTGCATTCTGTCCATCAACTGTTGTTTTTGCATTTGTCACCCCGAGTGGGACGGGTATGCCCAGACGTGGGTCCCGTGCTCTCCATGCCACTGGAATCAAGCTATCCTGGCTGAAGAGGGGTGAAACCCCGAAACCGGTCCTGGGGTGCTTGTTTCCAGTCCAGGGAGGACCTGGCTTGGCAGTTCGGGCTGGACTGTTCCCATGAGGCACAGGGTCAAGACTGATTTGCATATGGCTGGGTTCAAACTGGAATGGCATGGTGAGCAAAAAAACGATGGATTTAGGCCCAGATCTCTGTACTGGGGTGAATGTATGACATTGTTCTGCATTTTGTCCATCAACTGTTGTTTTTGCCCCTTTCACATATAAGGCATAGGACAACGACAGGTGGGGTGCCAAAGTTGGGAGGGGTAGCCTTTCTCCCCCAGGTGACTCAAGCTGGGAGCATCTGAATCCTGGAATAATAGGGGTGGAAGATTGAGGATGGTTGCTGCTTGTGCCCTCTTTGACTCCTTGTTCGCATGGGAGGCAGAGGATGATGGGTGTCTACAGTGTTTAAATGCTTCTCTAGCTCAGTCACTGCCTGTCCCTGATTTCTACAATACCTGGCAAATTACAATTGATCATAGATGAAATGGGGTGACAAACTCCAAACTATTTATTATTGCCAAGCATTTGCAAAGCCAGTAGGCCTCTCCTATGTGAGAGCTATTCGCTTTGCCAATGTCTTTTAGCAATGTTGTACAGCAGCTTAGATTAGGGTGGTGTGCGGTGTAGTAGCTTGGAGCGGCGTTGCGTGGAGCTGCATTAAGTGGAGTGCTGTAGAGTGGTGTGGCATAGAGTAAAGTGGTGTCGCGTGGAGTGGTATTGTGTGGACTGGCATAGTGTAGGGTGGCATAGAGTGGAGTAGCATTGTGTGGAGTGGTGTGGCTTAGAGTGGAGTGTCTTGAAAACCTAAACTTGGTGCATATTTTAAACTACAAAAAATGTGTCGGAGTGGTAGTGCATCAAGGAACTGATGATGCTTCCAAAAATGTAATTAGAAAATGAGCTCACATGAAAACTACAAGCAGAAGATCGTTTTTTATTTTTTTATTTTGCCTAATGCTGAAAAGAAATGGGAGCGGTCATGGACGGTATGAAATTGTGAGTATAGCTTCACTCACAGACCATCTGGTTGGTAAAGCTTGGAAAGAACAACTGACCATGCTCAATTGTCAAAAAGCTGTGTGGCATAAAAACATTACCTATGTTACATGCAGCAGTAAAATTTGAGGCCTAACAAAAAGAGAAAAATTACCCAGAAAGAAGCTGAAACTGGATTAATTTCTTCAAAGAAAAGTAAATGCTGAAAACAATCTGAAACGACTAACTGGTTTGGAAACACAAGGCATCTGGAATGTGCAAAGCTTCCAACTGCCAGATGTGTGGACTTTGGTACTCATGCCATCTTGCTTTGATTGAACAAAATACATATTTAATTATTTTTCAATGTAACACATCAGTTTATGTATGTTTGTTCTTTGATCTGTTCAATCACATTGTATGCACATGTGTTTGATGGCGCTATGCGTGTATTCTTGTTTTATTTAAATGTATGCCATTGTTTGTATGTCTATCAATGAAGAAGAAGAATATTCGATGATACATACAATCCCTCGTTTTCTCTTCCAATCTTTGGGTAAACAGATCTGTGAATGTGACACATGGTATATTCAGTGTACAGTTTGTATGATTTTATAACCTTCATCAGTAGTCATTAACTGATGTTCAGCGAAATAATAGTGAGACGTTTTTCTCTGTCAACTTTCTTAAGATTGATTTTATAGGGAGCATTTCTAGATGTATAGCATATATTATGTATAAATATCAGCACATCTTCCCTCTTTGAGGGTTAACAGGTGTGAATTTTAGGAATGCACTCAATTTAGCTAGTTATCTGTTTTAAACAATTTATTAAAAGATATGTTCAAGTTTCCTGATCCTGGAACCCTGCTAATAGCTTATGATACATTGGCTTCAGTAACTCCATAATCGGAGGCGGGTAACTCTATAGGCCTCCAACCGAACTCCTTGCTCTTCTGTAGTTCACAGAAGGGCACAACTTGTTATTAAGCCTTTAGGAGGGTATTTGAATTATCAGAGGCATATAACTTTGCATACATTCTGAAACGGTTTAACCATCCCTTTTCCTGTAAAAAAAAATATATGTGTATATATACTTTCCCAGCTTTTCCTTTAGTTTTGCTATATATTTTTCTGTTGTCTGGTTGTTAATGTATATATATGCTGGGAAAGATCTTCCTTGTTCCCCTCATAAAAAAACATCTGCTTCAATCCAAGTGGGTCTCTTTCTAGCAGTGGGGGTGTAGTCTCAAAGACAAAAATGATCTCCTTGTTCACTTTAGCTTCTCTTTTAATTTAACTTTGTTCTTATTTAGCTTCCCTGATTGCTTCTGACAGACTCATACATATCATTCTCTAATAAGTGCTATGCACCCATACAGTCGTTTATCCAACCTCTCCATTGTCTTCAGCCTGAAAGTGTTCTTGCAAGTCTGTATCTAAGTCTGCTTCAGCACAGAATTCCTCATTAGTTGATGAGGGAGCTGTCATGAACCTACTTTCCCACTACCTGGGAAAGACTGCAACAATGCCCAACCCACCCTGACATGGTACACATATCTGTTAGGGTTTATATTGGGTCAATTTGATGAGTCCTTGAAATCACTGCCTAGAACCCCAGCAGGAGAGGATTGCTCACAACCCCTCTACTATTTTCAAATTCCTAAATCTGGTCTTGAGAGACTTAGACCTCCCTCTTATCTCGCGGTCATCTGTTTATTATTGAAAAGATGGGAGTTAAGTCAACTCGTAATATGCAATTGTCCTTTGTGTGATCTAAGGGGATAATTCCCATTTCTATTTGGCACATGGAGAATGTGGTTCCCCCCCTCCCCATTTACTTTTTAATGTGACTCCCCCCCCTCTAATAACTTCTTGTACATGTGGAGGAAAGCCTGTTCTCATAAGACACCAACTATCCTTTTCTCTGGTAAGGTACAAATAAAAATAATTGGATTAGATGAGATCTTCGTTCTGTTCTCTTCCCCTTTCTTAATGAGTGTCTTCTAAAGACTAATCACATCTTGAGCTTTTCAGTGAAATTAGAAAAGGTCATGTGTTGGACAGTGTAGTCCTTGGAGTGACCAAGTGAGATTGCTGGAGGCTGGCCAAAAACCTTCAAGGGAAGAACATGCACACATCGTCGCCAATGCACCCTATACCACCTGGCACAAATAGCATGTTATTATAAGAATGGATTACTTGATCACCGTACCCAGCAAATTAAACCAAAATGAACAAATAACCACAACTTTGAGAAGTGCAGCTTGGGATAGGTGTACGTGTGAGCCACAAACATTCAGAGAGACGGACCCAGTCCCCAAGAAGCAAGCTGAAGGGGTGAAATAAAATGTGCTAGCTTGGAATAACTGCAGATTTGTTGTCAATTCCACCAGCTGGTTGAAGGTTAAAGCCTTTTGCAGAATATTGCTATTTGTGGTTTCTGGTCCAGTGTATTATAGGCTCACCAGGACAGTGGGAGCCAGTAAAAGAATTTTTTTCCCATGTAAACGCAGCTGGCCCTGAATATAACTCCCTTTTTTTTTTTTTTTTTTTAAATCTTTTTATTTTTATTAACCATGCTCATCGTACTATATGCATACTGAACGTACAGTGCAAACATCAGCACACATTCCGATACATTATTTTACCCCTGGGAGTGATCATACATAGCGAATAAGTGAGTCTGGGTCCTCCATCGTTGCCCCCCCCCCCCCCAGTTCGTACCTGCCCTGGAATAGCCTTATGTCTCTGTTATAGTATGGTATTTGTGTGGATCTCCCTGGTACCTCATGGCCCCCAGTGTTGTTCCTCTGTAATTCCTCCCTGGGGACCATATTTTCTCCCATTTTTTCGGGTATCCTCTAGCTTATAGATCACTTCCTCTGCCCTTTGGCACCAGTCCATATCTGCCTCCCACTCCGCTACCATTGGGGGATGTGGGGCCCCCCCATTTCCTTCCTATATTTCACTTGGCCACCCCTGATCCAATGCCAGCCATATCTTAGTATGTCGTGGCCAGTCTGTCTGTCACCCCCTTCCAGTATCTTTGTATCACCAGGCATTCCCAGAGGATATGGTAGAAGGATCCCTCCTGTGTACAACCTCTTACACATTGGGGTGTCTCCACCCTTCCCAGTCTATGCAACAGCGTGCGTGAGTAATACGAGCGATGCAGGACCTTTAATTGTATTAACCTGAATCTGTCTCAAATCGATATGTCCCGGGGGCTCTGCAGGGCTTCCATCCACTCTTCATCTTCGATGTCCCCCACATCTTGCAACCAAGTTCGCTGGAGCTGCCTCATCGGGTCGGGGGAGTTGTTCATTAGTTTCCTGTAGATCACCGATATTCCATTTTCTGGGATAGGGTCCGCCAGCAGTCTGTCTTCTAAGGGGGAAAAGTCATGGAGATTGGTGCCTTCTCGGATATGCTTCCTAAGTGCGTGTCCGGGCTGGAGATGGCAAAGTCCCTGCGTTGGGGAGGTCAAACTCCTGGCTAAGGGTTTCGAAGGGGAGCAGCCAACCATTTCTCCATACATCTCTTAAGTGTTCAATTCCTATCTTTGCCCACTGGGAAAACCCCTGCAGTCCAGAGAGCTCCCACAGCTGGTCTCTATGCCATAGTGGGATCATGGCTGTCAATTTAGAGTGCCATCCCTGATATCGATTGGCCTCTGTCCATCTTCTCACCGCTGTGTATTGGTAAACCTATTTTCTTTTTGCGGTCATATAGGATAATTTCGTGATTACCAGCTGGCATAGCTGCTCGATCAGTCCTATAGGCCGGCTCATTCCGGTCTGCGTATACCCAGTCGTGGATTATTAAGAGCTGCGAGGCCCAGTCGTAGTTTCTAATGTCTGGGATTGCCAGCCCGCCATTGTAGATGCCTCTCTGTAACTTGCTCAAGGCTATACATGGCACTCCCCCCGCCACAGTAGTAATCTGAGTTTGTGAGCAATTTGTTTAAAAAAGATTTGTGGGACCTGAAATGGTGTGTATAGTAGTTTAGGAAGGGCCATCATCTTGTATAGTGCCGCTCTGCCCATTAGCGACAGGGGGAAGGTTCGCCAATGTGCGGCGTCAGTGCGGAGGCGGTGCAGTTGTGGAGTGAGATTTCGCTGTAGGAATAATTGCTGGTCTCTGCTGATAAATATCCCCAGGTATTTAAAGCCCTCCAATGCTAATGGTGCCACGCAGCTTGACGGAAGTCTAGGTGGGGGTCCAGACGGGGGAATATTAATGATTTATCCCAATTTATTTTGTATCTCGCATAGCTCCCAAATAGTTCAAAGATTTGTAGGATGCGCGCGATGGAGGCATAAGGTCTGGCGAAGTAGAGTTCTATGTCGTCGGCGTATAGGGAGATACGTTTTCTCCCAATCGTCGGACGAGGAAATGCCCCATATCAGCAGGTCTCCACATATCCATTTTGCCAATGGCTCTAGAGCCAAGGCAAAGAGGAGGGGCGACAATGGGCATCTCTGTCTGGTGCCTCTGCCAAATGCTATAACCCCGGAAATCGCACTGTTGACCCGCACCCTGGCTAGATGGGCCTGGTATAGCAATTTGACCCAGGCACAGAATTTCGGGCCAAAACCCCATCTTGCTAAGACGGCAAATAGATATGGCCACTCTATACTATCAAATGCCTTGGATGCGTCCAGTGCCATCAGTGCGGCTTGCTGAGTTAAGAGCTCACCAGTCATGTGGAAGACCCCGTACATCCTGCGCAAGTTGAGTCTTGTGCTCCTACGTGGCATGAAGCCCGACTGATCTACGTGTATAATATCTGGTAGGAC